>CP106711.1:45574343-48074343 GCA_025503065.1 Gossypium bickii | reverse complement strand
AACAAAGCATTGTTGGATTGCAAAGTGAGAAAAAAATTACAGAATGAGTGAGAGTTGAAACTTGGTTCCGATGGATAGGAGATTATAGAGATTGAAGGGAAAATCTAGGGTGATGAATGATAATTTTTTATTTAAGTTGATATAAAATGCCAAAAAAACATATTTTGTTTGAAAATCTTTTGAATGGGTGTGTGCTGCCACCAAAATTTAGTGAAATATGTTTGAAAAAAAGTAAAAATTTTGTTGAAATTGATTTTTTATGGGATTTTAAAAAGGATACACCACTACGGTTCTTTTTAATTTTAATGTGAAATTGTTTGTTTTGAAACTTCTTTGCTATTCGTGTTGTGATTATAATGGTGTTTGAGAACCCCATTTAAAGGGCATGTATATGGTTAATTTGGGTATTCCTGTGTTACTTCTTCTTCCGATTGTAGGTGGTTTACGACATAAGTGTGAAATGAGCTATCCATTTAGAGTAGTTGTTGTGTTAAATTTGTGTATATATGCTGTGGAAAGTGACATTGCTGTTGTGACTTTTTTTTTTTTGTCCATATTTGACTTATAATTGCTACCTTTTGATTTAATTTTTTCCAATATTTAGGGTTCTTTTTCATTTATAAATAAAAGCATGTAGTGACTGAAAAGGACAAGTGTTTAGTTGTATGTATAAATAATGAATTGAAATTTTATTATTAGATGGAAAATTAAAATTTTGTAATAAATTTTATGTTGGTTTTTTTTTATTTATTTTAACGAGAGTGACTAAAATGAACATATTATGTAGTGTTAATGTTTTTTGAAAAATTTTTAAAATATTTAAAGTAAAAGAATTATATAAATTAAATCATCATCTATATAAATTAACTTAATTAATTGCTAAAACATTTATTAGTAATTAATTATTAAAAATTTCACTGTAGACACCAAGTCATCTATATAATAATCAACATCAATGTGTATATGCATTCAATTATTGGTAACTGTGGACCAAACTCAATTAAATAGTGATTAAAAATATTTTTTAACAAAATAAATTATAAATGTGTTTTTATCTTTTATATGTTCATACAAATCACTCAAATTTAAACTTAAATACATTTTAATTTAATTTGCAAACCTCTAGTTTTACCATTTCAATTAATGATTTTTACATTTTTTTTATGCTATAACTTAATATACTTTTATTTACTTTCTTCAAATATATATACACATTCATATTCATGATCATCTTTCAAATATATATATCCTTTTAATTGGCAAAACTGCTAGATATATTATTAGTAAATAGTCAAATAAATGCAGAGCACGGAATAAACAATAAAGTAATATATCAAAGAACATTTTTACTCAAAAAAAAAATGTATAGGGATCTGATCTAAACAAGAAATTTTAATCTCTTAACTATTACATGTGTGTTGAAGCAGACAAAAGAAATTAACTATATTTTTGTGTTTCTCTGAACTGGCATGTTGTTCATTTTGGCATCCATTTCATTGCCAGATATGTATATGATGGCATCCTTCAATTTTTCCCACAATCTAACCTTATTGTCACATAGTTTCTGGCTTTACATTAGCCATCAGCTATGTCTCCATGTGAACTATAGCTTAAGTTGTAATGGAAAAGAGAAGTATCTTAGATGTTGGTTTGGTTGGAAAAAAACCGAGGTTTGAGTTTTCTTAGGACCTGTATTCACACAACTTCAAGGAGCCAAGCTTTCATCATCTGAACTTCCATCTTGTCTCACATTGTACCTGCTAAGAACTGGCAATGAAGCCGTTGCAGATATCCTAAAGGATCTAGCAGCACCCACCATTGTTCTATCCTGCAATAGCCCCACTTCTTTGCAGACATGATCCAATATTGACAGGAAATCCCTCACAATCATGAAGATTCTTAAAGGATGAGCTTCTTCCTTTGTTGCATTCCCATGAAAATATTCAGTAACTTCTTTCACAAGCAATAAAGCTTTTCTTTCATCATCCTTTATCTTAGCAATCTCCTCTTCAGCATCTCTTAGAAACATTTTCATGGAGTTGAAGAAATTCCCGGGCGTATCTGGCTTCTCATATTGTAGAACTGATCTGACCTTCTCGAGCCCTGTTTCAAGCTTTGACACATAACTGCTTAAGACATCTGAATCCATTCCAGCCGCCTTCTTGACATTGCTGAGGTCTCTGCTCAGCCCAGCCACAACCTGCAATCCTTGTTTCCTGAAATCCTCCTCCTTAAAGTTGGAGGCCATTTTATTTTCATGATTCCCATCGGTAGAGTTAGTACCAGCACCTTCGGATCTAATGATCTCTTGAACCACAAAGTGTAGCAGTGTAGTTTTCCCATCAGTTCCCTTTATATCAACAAGTTTCAAAAGGGTGTCAAGCTTAAAAGCTTTAGCATCACCACGGTTGGTGCCAACATTCATCCGGTTTCCTGTCCTAAGAACAGCTTCAAGCAGTTTGAGGAATAGCCTGCTGTTCTTCAATTCGTCACTTGCTTCCTGCAAGTACATTACAGAGAAATGAACTCATAGGAGGTTTTAACAAAGAATTTTTCAGAATTTTTTTGGTGAAAGCATTGAATCTCATGAATACTAATAATACCTCGAGGGTTTGAAAAGACTTCCTCAAATATTGTACTTCAGTATCAAAGTTGGCTCTATAGAGCATGGTTTCAACTCTTTTGAAGGCAAAGGGGATATCAAGCACTGTCCTCAGAAATCTTTCTGCAGAGCCTAGTTTCGATACGTCCCCGCTGTACTCTCGAAGTTTTATTTCTTCCTCCTTTGTGGGAGCCATCTTTACCAAAGTCTCGAAAAGCTCAGCACCTAAGCTTTCCGGGTTACCTGTTAAAGCAAAACAAAATAGCATGTGAAAGTGACGTGAAGTTCAATATTTAAGTAGAAGATTATCAGCAAATTGAAGCCCATAATCGGCATCTCGAAGAAGCTTTTCATCATGTTTCTTGATCAATATATCTACATGTGCATCGTAATTAGTTATGAGTTATGCTTGACGGCTTATATGATCCTTTGGCTATGATAGCTTTAAGCATGAACAAGCGGCCAATTGCTGTGTTTTAAGAACAAATGATAGAAAATAGAAAAGAATGATAGTCATGACATACCATCCAAAAGAGCTTCTGACACTTCATCTCTTGTTACATTCAGTGCTCTCAACAGTATGGCAATGTTCTGTGACTTCTTTGGATCCAAAACTCTGTTTTCCTGTTTAACAGGAGGCAGAACTGACCTTCTAATAGGATCTTTTGGTGGTGCTGCTGTAGTTGAATTGCAGCCAAATAGAGTCTCCATCATGTCCTCATTCAATCTGTAAACAAGCAAACAAAAAGTAAATGAAAATTTTCCCAGATTGTACTTGAAACGTAATCCACACTCATAAATGTACAAGTTTTATAACTTACTGAAATGAGCTTGATTTTATCTGGTCCCACACTGTAGCTCTCTCCGAGGTTGCTCGTACTTTGTCCCAGTGCAAAGGCTTCAACTTGGGTTTTGCACTATCCATGTCATCCCCGTCTGTCTTCTCTGAAGAACTGACGCCTTTGTAACTAACCACCTCTTCCATGGACTTTCTAGCCCCACTCACTGCACTGTTTTTGGGACTTGAGGTCCGAGATTCATGCTTTTTCAACAGTTGGGCAGGTTTTGGAGTCACATTGTTCTTCAAATTCCTTACTGACCTGGGTTCTGACAGTTTTACGGCTGCTGGTGGCGGCATAGGGGGTGGTGGCGGTGGCGGTGGCGGTGGCGGAGGTGGAACAGGAACTTTTGTCCTTTGTGGGGATGAATTGTTGCTAATTGATCGAAGTAGCGCCATATTTGGAGGTGGTGGAGGGGAGGAGAATTTTGGCCTTTTTGCGTGAGTAAATTCCTGAGTCTCATGCGGCTCCGGTACTAGACCTTGTGGTTGTTGAAGGGGTAGCGATGGTGGCGACGGAGGATGTGGAGAAGGCGGCTGCTGCTGTTGCTGCTTTATTGAAGGTATAATAACATGCTTCATTTCCGGCGAAGAAGCTAAAATCCTTGTTTTGGGAGAAGTTCTTTTAGAACAAGGAAGAGAATTTGTTTTCCCATTCATTTCATTCCTCGACTGAACAGAATTTGTTTTCCCATTCATTTCATTCCTCGACTGAGTCACCAAATTGCCATTAACCCGACGCGAAACCGGAGTATAATAGCTTTCTTCATTGCTGATCGTTGAGCCCTGAGGGGTATAAAAAGCCGTCCCCTGAGACTCTTCATCTGAAGAAGACGAAGATGGAGATGGCATTGCCGTCGGTGAATTCTCAAGCCCAAGAGGTTTAGCCAAAGGAGGCAATGGCTGCAATTCCGGGCTCGGCCTATATCGATCCGACCTCCTCACTGAATTCAACTTACCATAAGGCGAACCATTAGCCCCACCATTCACTTCACCCACCGATCTCCTGCTGGGCTCCACGGTTCCAATGTAAAGAAAGCTGGAGGGTGGAACCCTAGAGTCTTCTTGCGACCTATCGGAGTTCCCTCCAACAAGCCTCTTTCGCGTTTCCCCAGGGTGTTTAGCGACCCGGTGACGGTACAAAAAGAAAGCAAGCCCCGATAACATTCCCAAAGTGACAATCCCAACAGAGATGGCAATTGCAACCTTTTTAGCTGGTTTGGCAGGTTGGGTTGCAGTTGGGATTGACATCGAGCCATTAGTTGGCGCAGATGGTGGGGTAGGCTGTTGATTCTGATCTGCGGTCTGCCCTGGTCCTGAAGGAACTTCAGGGAAGAATGGCTGACTTGGGTCTGGATAAACAGGACTATCTGGAGCCGGCGGAGACGGTGACGGTAGAAAAGTGTCAGTGCCTGGAGGCGGAGATGAACCAACCGAAAACAACGGTTGGTGTAGAATTCTTCTATGAAAAATGATAAAATCTTGAATTACAGAAGAAGAAGACGACAAGAACAATGAAAGCAAGAAGAAAAAGAAGGTGAAATGTGGATGAGATCTCAATCTCATTGTGAAAATTTCAGGGTCGAAGATTCATCTCTGAAGGGGGGAAAGAAAGGACTTTGTTTCTCTAACTGTTGGACCCTTTAGCCAAAAATGCATAACACAGCAAACTAAAAGGACGAAAATTATACTAAAAATATGACTACTGCTGTTTTAGACTGCGGGGGAAGCTTCTTTTTGCCGCTAGATTTGGATGCTACATGAGATCGGCAATAGTCGCATCTTTTATTTTTTATTTTTTATTTTTAATTAATTATTCGGACTGTACTGGAATGACACTTGCTATTTTAGAGGAATAGCAAATCAACTATGGAATTCGGGGGCTGTTTTCCAGATAAATGGACGATTAAGCCCCTATAAATGGTGGGAATTAAAGGACCACGTTTATGTCCTTTTCTGTCCGATTATTTTATGGAATTGTTTCTTCTTTTGTCGTGACCCAGATATATATGCCCACATATTTCATTAATTTATTCTCTCTTTTTGCCCTCTTTACTGTGAATCGATAAAAATCACGGTTGAACTCTGAACCGTCGACTGAAAAAATTGTTAACATGAGCCGAACCGGACAAATGCCCACCTAAATGTCTCAGTTTTCTACCCATCTCAATATCTTTTAATCAGAACAATACAAAAAGTAAAAAAAAATTAAAAAAAAGTCCCCCCACCATCAACACTCAGCCCTCTGCTCACCTTCCCCCCTGTTCGCCCTTATCTGCTTCAGATCAGCGGTTCTTGCCCATCCACTCAATCCAAACACTCAGCAAGTGTGAAAAACAAAAGTTGTAGCTTCTAAACGAAATCACAATAGAAATTAATAATATAAATTTATGATTTGAAAACTGAAAAGTGAGTGGTGTCTTTAAAAAAAAAAAAAAAAAAAGTGGGTGTGTCAGGAGAAATATTTATGTTAAAAAGAATATACAAGATAGCTGTCAACAACTATTTTATTTGAAATAATATCTATCCTATTTTAAACAATCCAATTAAAAATCAATTAGTTGTTCAATTTCATCATTAATCCAATTTTAAAGTTATAACTACTTCAACGTCCGTCTACGGTGTGAGTAAAATATAAGATTATTAATGAAATTTATTCTCCTAATCTGAAATTTTCAAATGGTAAGAATATCAGATATTCCGAAAGGAGTAATTCTTTTGTAGTTTTTTTTTTTTTAAAAAAAAAAGAAGCTCTATTTTTTCAATTAAGTTTTTTTCTTTTTTATTAACTTTGACTGTTCTGTGGATAGTAAGCCTGAAGTGAATAGAAATTTTAACTAGAGGAAAAAAAAATAATTTTATCAGGAAAGTTCTGTATAGAAAGCTAATGTGCAAATAAGTAATGGAAGAAATTTAATTTTTTAATTAATGGTCTTAAATTTAATTATATAGAGATACAAATTACTTTAAAAAGGTCAAATTAAATGTTCCCACAAGTTATATCCGGTTGGCTTTGAAAAACAAATTGTCCAAAAAAGTCTACCATAACTTATCTGTTTACCATATAAATTCAATTTATAAAAATTAAAACATTAAATTTTATATATAATTAATTTGTTTGAACAAAACATCCAATCCAAACAAAACCACATGTATAAAATTCGATCATAAATTTAACTAAAAAATATACCTCCTCGATTACAACATGATATTAAATAATATGGTTGGTTGGTATCGATATTATAATTAATGTAAGATAACGTGAGTTTAAATACGCTGAAATATATTTATCCTTCAATTTAAAAATTGGAAGATTAATTTCTTTATTAGACTAAAAAGACTCTCCTTAGTTAGATATCCAAACTAATTTGGAGAAGGAAAGTTGTCTGGATCATATTCTTCAAAAATTGAAAAACAAATAATGTCCAACAATTTTTCTAAATTTACTAATTTAGTCATCTTCGATCTTCGTTCAAAACTTAAAAAGAATTGTACAAAAAAATAAATTTTATTTCAAAATATTATAAATCTAACCTTAATCATGATGCATTTTTTTTTTTGGTTGTCTTTGGAAGGTTGCTTTAGTGATTGGCTTGGTGGGTTGTCTCTGATTGGATGAGTAAGGATGGTGACAAATTCGATTATACATGATGGTCATAACAGTTAATAATAATACTTATAAGAAGAAGAATAATGGCAAGTTTGTTAAGGAATAAACGTAAAATGTACGAGAAGAATTAGAGAAATATGTAATTTCGGAAGCCCAAAATATAATGTACTAAAAAAGTATGATGGAGTCGGACTCACTTGGTATAGTTGGTTGAGGGCCATATGTGGGGGACATGCTCACGCCTCCATTCCCCTTTTCTTCTTTTTTGCTCTGCTGATGTACTGCGTTTTATTTTAATTGCAAGCCAATATTACCCCTGCTCTTTCCTAATAATTTCTTAGACTTTTGCTCTTAATTTTCTATAATTATTGATTTATTTTAAATTATAAATTGTTGGTAAAGGTTGCAATTGTGGGATTTTTGAATGTTGCATTTTTGGGTTTTCATTCCAAATTTTGTTATGTTCTAAATCCAAATATATTTTGATTATCAATTTATTTATATATTTAATAATTTGATTGTAATAATAATTATATAAATGTATTAATGGTCATGCTATGAAGTCTAATATTATACAACTTGCTTGCAATCGAGAATTGTATTTATATTTTCAAAAAAATTATATTCTCTAAAAACTAATCATTGACGTAATAGTTTTTTTTAATAGACGTAATAGTAATTAAATGACTTATTTTGGGTTATTTTAATCAGTCTTAAACCCCTCCTATATTCTCCCAGTTCTTTCACAAAGTACGAGAAGATACCTTTGGATTTTAAACGGGTTTAGTTAGTGCTTAGAACTGTATGATAGGTGATAAATTAAGTAAAAGAGTACTTACAGATTAATTTTGTTTTTGCTTGTAATGATGACAAAGGAGTTTTCTTTTTCTTTTCTTTTCTTTAAGAATAAAAGATAAACAATGTTTTGATGGTTAAATTATTATTGATAACATATGGCGGAAGGTAGCAACAGCAAAGCACATGGTTTTTGTTACTATAAAATTTTGACCCTATGTTTCTGTTATTCAATGGATATATCCCGAATAATTGGTTGAAACTTGTTAATCCGAGTAGGCCAATCCTTTGGGTTTATTAGCGAATTAAGTCAAAATTACATGATTGAAATTCTCCTTCACATATGTTGTTAAAATATTTGTAAGAAGGTGGGGGTGGGTCATTGGCAAAGGAAATGTGCATGGGAGAAGCTTGCCGCTCCTTTACAAAACTTTAAAAGGGCACCAATTCTTTACTTAGCATGCATGCATCCAAATATGAGAAACCCTAGAAATTCCATACAAACAATAATGAACAAAGTATATTTGGGGGTAACTGGCTAAATAATAAAGACTCTCCTTCTCTTTTCCACAGGTTGGTTCAAAAGAAACATACGGTTTTGCTTCAAGTTCACCATAAGGAACAATTATGAAATAATGACGCCGACACTGATGCTACGATTTGAATGACGGTTATTGTTCGCTGCATCATAAATCGGAGTTCGAGTCCTTCTGTTATCCATCCCTTTTCTCATGATTAAAAAAGAGTACTTAATAATGATCTTATAAGAATCTGTTGTCACTAGTGGCATTGGTTCCCATTTCCATGGTCCTTACTCTTCCTAGCGTTGGGAGTCATATATTTTTTCATACAAAATCATTCCATGCATGGAATGGACAAGATTTAAAAGTTCCAAATTCACAACAAGCCAGTAAACTTTATATTTATGGAGCACCTCATCTGTTTATATATATATATATAATTTGGAGGACCACGTCAAGCAAAGCTACTTTTGCTTTGTATAGGCGAAAGGTGCAGCTAATACATCGATGCTCCATGTCTCTAACATCACACCCCGAAAAAGAAGCTGGCGCATAGGTTAATTTCTTCTTATTATTAGGGGACGAATATGAAAATGACCCAATTTTGCAGACTTCAATTGATAACCTTGTTTTCTACAAGGAAAGGCTGGCATTAATGGACTGGCATTTATTGTAGTTTTGGGAAAAAGACAGTTTTGTCCTTATTTATGAGTCAACACTTAGCAATTCTTGCCCCTATCCCTACTCAAACGGTCATTGTAGAAATATCTGGTAATTGATGTTAAGATTCTCCGTTTCTTTATTAAATTCCGCAGTAATTTAGCATGATTCATATCTTACAACAACATGGTTTTTTTTTTTTTTTTTTTTTTTTTTTTTTTTTTTTTTACACAAGGAAGCTCAACTTTACAAGTTGAATCAGAAATTACACATTAAATCGTATGGTTTTATTTTCCCGTAATGATCTCTTCCACCTTCATAATCGGTTGTGCTGCCTTATTTGCTTCTTGCGGCACATGCGTATTTATATTGAGTTTAAGTTTCGTAATCTATAATTATTACATCAACCATTTAAGAAATTGAGATTTATTCTTGACAAGGACTTTCAATTTTATATATTGAAATTTTTTAAACTTATTAATATTTTTTATTTTTCATAATATTACTAGATTCAT
Source organism: Gossypium bickii (assembly GCA_025503065.1). Taxonomy (NCBI): domain Eukaryota; kingdom Viridiplantae; phylum Streptophyta; class Magnoliopsida; order Malvales; family Malvaceae; genus Gossypium; species Gossypium bickii. Next base: position 48,064,802 of record CP106711.1, on the reverse strand, counting down.
ATTTTAAAATAAAAAAAGTGACAAGTAAAATAGAAGTTGTGATCATTATACATTTAAAAATAATTATAATTTAATTGATAATTATTAGTTAAAAATGTTGTGTTAATTTTAAAATAAATTTATTGTTTGAATACAATTATAAGCATCAAATATAGGGAAAAAGTTGTGATAATTATAATTGTAATTTAAATTACAACTATTAGTTAAAAAAATTTGATGTAAAAAACAAGTTGTGCTAATTTTATTTTTAAAAAATTATACTAATTTTATTGATGTAAAATAAAGTTATTACCTGAATAGAATTTTAAATATCTTAACTATCACTTAATTAATATTGAAGTTAATTATGTTAACTAATTATTATTTTGAATAATTTTATTTTTGCATTAAGTATATAGAGTAAAACTATATTGTAGGTTGAATATTTTAAAAATGTTTTAATTATGATTTGAAAATTTTTTATTATAATATTTGAATTGATAAATTAATATATTTTATTGCATCTAATAGTTCAGATAAAAAAAATATTATTTTTCAATTAAGAATATGATATTTAAAAATTGATTAAATATTAAACATAATCACATGTAACACGTGATGTTAGAAGCTAATATTGACAAATAAATAAGTATATCACATGATTATCTAAGAAAAATGATAATAATAATAATAATAATAATAATAATAATAATAATAATAAATAATACCTACCTTGAAGTAAGTGGGTACAAAGGCGACCAAACCGGTGCAAAGAGTGGAAGACACGAAAACTTTTAGTTTTGGTTGTTTGCTGTGCTTTGCATGGGTATAGGTACCCCTTACACTTGGGCATTTGTAGTTCACAAAGGCAAATATGCCTTCTCCTTTTATCCCTTTATTCCCTTTTGGTTCCTTCCGCTCCCAAGCGATACTTAATGGAGTGGGTTGCGCTAAAGCTGTAAGCGATATTACACCATTGAGGTTAAAAAATTGTTTTTAAAATTATTGATGTTAAAAAGTATTTTTAAGAAGATAAAATTTCTATTTTGAATATGATGTTGTAAAGTAAAAATATTAAAAATAAGTTGTTTAGTAATTAATATTTTTTTGGTAGAAAAGAGAAAGCACTAGACGATTACAATAACCAATTCATAAATTAAAAGGATCTAGACTCATTATGATCTTCAACCAACAAATCTCTAACCGAAACCGACGGAACTGCAAATAAACGGAGCCAAGAGTCCTCTGTATCAGCACATTTGGCCATGTGATCCGCAACCCCCTTTCGAGCCCTCGAAATATGTCAGACACGAACCTCCCGTTTTCGCTGACAATTGATGTAATAACCTTAATTCCACTAAGCTACTCATCATTCCAAGTATCCTCAACAACTATACGCTCCTCAACAATTTGAGAACCACCCTCCATAAGAGTTTTCTTTGTGGTCCTTTCAAAGTCACAAACTAACCCTTCCATTACTGACTTCAACTCAACCGAATCATGCAAATGATTCCCCATCATCTCTTCTGATGGCCTCCCTTTCTGCCCAAAAATTATATTATGAACTCTCGACTACAACTCTTGAAAAGCGCTGCTTTTTTCACTGAATCTAAACATCTAATTTTCTTTATTGTTATACGAAGCCATATTTTTCCTTTCCACTATGCGCACTGCAGTGTGCTTCTCTTTATTCAAATTCAGTGACACATCTATCGGCTGTATGACTATGTTTTTTCCTCGACCAACAGCATCCATAAGTACAATTTTTTATCCATCATCAAACACCCCACGTCTAGCAATAGCCTTCACTCCAAATCTGCCATTATTGGGCCTTAGTGCTGACGGACCAAATTTTGGCCCAGCATATATCATTACCCCTTTTAGCCCGCTTCTTAGCTTTGGTATCCATAGATATACTCTCAGTCATTTAGAGCCCTAAAACTCCATTGTCACCTACACCTTTAATCTGCCTCTGATTTCTTTCCTCCATTTCACCATCAATCTTCCTATCAACATCGTCGAGATTTTCTCATCTAAGATCTTCAAGCTCCGCGAACCACCAAAAGCACCGCCGAGACCATCATTCCTCTCCTCCCTTATGAATCGGCTTCTCCCTTTTCGTCGTTCCACTACCATCCAATGGCCAAAGGGCTCCTCCTCTGCCCTTCATTCTAGCCCCGACTTTTCCATCACCGGACTAACACAATCAGAATCAACTGTCGGTGATGTCGTTTTAACTCTCGAGCACAAGTCTGCTCCATGCCCATAAAGTCCATACTTGAACCAAATGTTAGGCAAAACTTAATATTCAACTCGTTGAAGGCGACCATTGATTCTAACCATGGCCATTAGTGGCTTCTTCAAATCAACACAGACTGCCAGTCGCTCGAAACTTCCTTTGCGAGCACAATCCGTGTGCACATCCAACTTAACCGTCAGTCTAACTATTTGACCGATCACCCTAAGAAGACAATATGAGTAATACCCCTTAGGTAATATTGGAAGCCATATCCAAACGATCTACAATTCAATCCCACTCTGTGATGTTGAGAAATTCGATGACCATGGCCAAACAGTTAGATATCTTCCAAAAATTACTCATGGCCCCCTAATTAAGACTTGGTTGTAGTTGTTTTCGTCCTAAAATCTAACCAGGAAGAAGTCATTTTCAAGATCCATAAGTTGAATTAGGCATTTTGGATTCCACAATAAGGTAATCTTGTTCAAAAGAACATTGAGTGACTCGAATTCTTGTTAAAATAAAATATAATGGTAAAATAAAATAAAAGTAAAGTCCATATAGAATTATACTTCAGCTATTTTACATTGATTAGAATAGTGTTTTTCAACCTTGCTACACTTCATCTATTTGACATTTATTAGAATAAAGTTTTTCTACCTATAAATAGATGTAGTCTAAACTCCTCTTGTATCATTCGAATTCGACATTAGTGAATTTTTTTCTCCTCTTCCTGTTGTTTTTCCCGAAAGGGTTTTCCACGTAAAATCTGTGTAATTTGTTTTCCTTTTACTTATTGTTTTGCGATCATTCTATATTGCCATTACTGATGCCAGTTCTACAAACTGGTATCAAGAGCTTTTCGGGTTGTTTGTCTCAATCACGGTAATGGTAAAAATGAAATATGATATTTCGCTATTAGATCGCAACACCAGATTCGCGTTGTGGCAGGTAAAGATGCATACAGTTCTTGTGTAAATGGATGTGGAGTATGCCCTGCTAGGGTTAAATAAGATGCATTCAACATTGATGGATGAAGAGAAGAGATGTAAATATTGAAAGGTTTTAATGCAATTATAGTTGCATCTGTTGAATGAAATTTTACAGGACGTGTTGAAAAGACCGCCAATGCATTGTGGAAGAAGCTTGAGCAACTATGTATGTCGAAAACCTTAACTAGCAAGCTGCATATGAAGTTGCGTCTTTATGCTCATTGTTTGGAGAAAGGTGCGTTTGTGTACGAACACTTAACTGTATTTAAAGAAATTCTCTTAGACCTAGAGACCATGGAGGTTCAGTATGATATAGAATATTTAGGGTTAATTCTACTTTGCTTGTTGCTCTTGTCTTATTTAACCTTTAGAGATACAATTATGTATAGCCACGAATCATTCACAGTTGATGAATTCTATGCTTCCTTAACCTCGTATGATAAGATGAAACATGTTGTGGTTGGATCTGACTCTGAGGGAGAGGGTCTTATTGTTTGCAGGAGACAAGAACAAAATACTGATGATAATCATAGGAGAAAATAGGAACAGAATCATTGTAGTAAATTTAAGGGTAGATCGAGATATTCAAATAGTGGTAAAACTTGTAACTTCTGCAAGAAGTAAGGGTACATTAAGTCTAAGTGCTATAAGTTGCAAAACAAGATCAAAAGTGAGGCTACAAATCAAAAGGGAAAACAACTAGAATAATACGGTAAAGTTAATGTAGTAGAAGACTACAGTGATGGTGAACTTCTACTTGTTTCTGTCGACAACTCTAAAGTGAGCAAAGATTGGATCATCAATTTTAGTTACAAGTTCCATACGAGTCTCAATCAATATTGGTTTACAACATATGAAATTGTATCTAAAGGTGTTGTCTTGATAGGAAATAATGCTTCATGTAAAATAGCAGTATTGGCACGATCAAAATTAAGATATTCAATGGAGTCGTCAGAACACTTAATGGCGTACGACATGTTCCATAATTGAAGAGGAATTTGATTTTGTTGAGTACTCTTGATTCAAAAGGGCATGAGTACACAGCTGAAAGTGGAGTTCTGAATACTAGCGAAGGTTCCATTGTTGTGACAAAAGGGCAGAGAAAAACTGCCAAGTTATATGTGTTGCAAGGTTCAACTATGACTAATGACGTAATCGTTGCTTCCTCTTCCTTATTAGATGATGATATTACTAGACTTTGACACATGCGTTTAGGGCATATGAGTGAGAACGACATGGCAGAATTGAACAAAAGAGGACTTTTTGATGGACAAGGCATTAGTAAACTGAAGTTTTGTGAGCACTGCGTTTTTAGGAAGCAAAAAAAGAGTTCGGTTCACTAAAGGAATCCATAACACGAAGAGAACAATGGATTATATTCATTCTGATCTTTGGGGACCATCTAGAGTGCATTCGAAGGGTGGAGCTAATTATATGCTGACGATCATTTATGTTTTTTCCAGAAAAGTTTGGGCATTTTTCTTAATAATTGGAAGACTATGATCGAGAAGTAGACAAGAAAATAAATAGAGCACATTTGTATATATAATGGTTTGGAATTCTGTTCTAATAAGTTTAATGAATTCTGCAAATCAAAAGGGATCGTGAGACACTTAATAGTTCGTCATACTCCACAGCAGAACGGCTTTGCAGAACGAATGAATAAAACAATCATAGAAAAAGTTTGATGCATTTTGTTGAATTCTCATTTACCGAAATCATTTTGGGCTGAAGTGACCTCTACTATATGTTTTTTTATTAACCGATCTCTGTCCGTTTCCATTAGGAAAAAGACTCCACAAGAGGTATGGTCTGGAAATCCTACTATTTTGATTTGAAGATTTTTGGGTGTCATGCGTATGCTCATATTGATAATGGGAAATTAGAGCCTAGATCTATTAAATGTGTTTTTTTTTTTGTTATAAGGGTAGTGTTAAAAGGTATAAGTTATGGTGTCCTAAAACGAGGAAAGTTATTGTAACAGCCCTAACTCGTATCTGTCGCCGGAATAGGGTTACGGAGCGTTACCAAAAAATTTTGGAATATTTATAGACAATTCATGTGAATTACTATTCATTAACCAATATTATAAAAAACGTCCCTTGATTTAGAACTTTGAGGCCTAATACGAGCATTGGAATTGAGTCAGGACTGAATCGGGATCTCAAGGAATTTTTCGCGACATTTTGAAAATTTTTGAAGGTGCAAAGCCCACACGCCTGTGTGGTCTAGGGAAACGCCTATGTGGTCAGGCTGTGTGATGACACATGTAACACCCTTTACCCGTATTCTATGTCGGAATCGGGTACGAGACGTTATCTTATTTAACTCACATGGTCATACAACTTTGGGCTATCAATTTTCATTCTAAATTATAACTTTTCCATTCACACATCTAGCATCCTTATAATGGGCCTACGAGGCTCTAAAAATACTTCCGGAAGGTTTCAGAAATAAAATCGAAAACTTTTACGCACTTAAAATTTTTTTGCCTAAACAGGGCCCACACGCTCGTGTTGTTCAAGAGACACGCCCATGTGCCCCTGAGACATGCCCGTGCTTCTCACCCTTGGTCGACACTGACTTAATTCACACGGCTGGACACCGGCCCGTGTCCCTCACACGGCCTCGACATGCCCGTGTCTTAGCCTGTGGGCCAAAACCTTAGCATTCTGTTTATAACGTCATCATCTCACTATGGTCACACGGCCAAGGCATACGCCCGTGTCCTTAGACCGTGTGTCACATTAAATTCCAATTTCAAGATGCAGACTTCACACGGCCTGGGCACATGCCCATGTTCGTGGTCGTGCCTCCCACATGACTGGGACACACGGCCGTGTCTCTGCCCATGTGTTAACTACTAAGCTCACTGACTTGAAATTTTAATATGCAAAGGGGACATACGGCCTGGTCACACACCCATGAGACTAACCGTGTGTTACACACGGCCTAGACACACGCCCGTGTGCCTACCCGTTTGGACAAAAACAAGGCTATTTGCCAAGCTCTTTCATCACCCTAACTCACTCAAGCATAATTCACCCTCCACTATCCATTCATTCATGCATATTCATAACCAAACCACCTAATCATAAATCCTACACAATCATGAATAACCTCATCTTTTCATTGATTAATAGTATTGAGCCATTAACTATGGCCATGTACAAAAGAATTCATCTATAAGGAGCCAATACACACTTGGCCAAAATAACAAAACAATTCACCTAGTCTAGCCCCTATACATGCCATACTCAAAATACTAATTCTAGATATATCGAGATGAGCTGATAGTGTGAGTGATCTTCTAATTATCTTAGTATCCCGACCCGGTACTTTGACACTATAAAACAAGGGAAAAGAAAGGGGGTAAGCTTTAAGCTTAGTAAGTTTACATGTAAATAATAAACATCATAGCATGTGCTAATCAATAAATAGCATTTTACAATAAGTATGAACATTCCACATTCGAAGATCATGCTTACTCATTTCATCTCTTACCATATTCCAATCAAATCACAAGCCAAACGCCCCTGTTATTTAACATATATCCCTGCACTTATCACCACGTGATCACATGGATCAACAAGTCACAATTTCACCATAGGTCATTCTTAATAATATCAACACTCGGTGGTTTAGCACTTAGCCCACCATTATCTTTAACAGGGTGGTATCGCATATAGCCCACCAACAAGATTATTTACAGTGGTATCACACATAGCCCACCAAGTGATAACACAAACGATGGTATCGTACACAACCCATCGTGAATAAGTATTAAAGTGGTAACGCACATAGCCCACCAACAAGAATATTTAAGGTGGTATCGCACACAGCTCACTATTATTTACTACGGATATTATTCTACACTTACATATCTATTTCAACATTCGTACGGAATTTACTCATTTTCTACCAACTTCAATCCATTTAAATCGTAAGTATTCTCAATCCTACAATGCACCAATAAACAACAACATATGTATTTAAGATGCATCGTTTACACATAAACTTACCTCGGTGTAAAACGCGTTAATCTACGGTCTATTCCGTAACCTTGCCTTTTCCTCGATCAAGGTTGATTCCACGCTCTTCTTGGTCTATAACAACAAAATTCACTCATTCAATCATTTTATAATCATAATACATCCTAATCTTTACTTGGGCAAAAATGACCGTTTTGCCCTTGTACCATGGCAAAATTACGATTTTGCCTCTAGGCTCGTAAATTATTTTTCATCACATTATCTCATTAAACAAGCCTAGCTGAACATTTATTACTCTTATAACTACTAATAATTCCAATTATTTCATGCATTTATTACACATTTTCAATCTTTGCATTCAAGCCCTATTTAGGTATTTTCATGCTAACACCTTTCACAAAAGTTATTCCTTAACTCACTATCATTCATTTTCCTCCATAAAAACTCAGCAACCAACTTAAACACTCTCATGAAAAGTCCCTAAAATTTTAACCATTTAGCAAATTAGTCCCCTCATTAGCTAGCTTAAGCTTTGGGGACTCCAAAAGTACAAAAATTATCAAATAAAACCACCAAAATCACTTACTTGTAGAGAAGATAAGTTGTTGAAAATTTCAAGCTTTCAAAACCCTTACTCTTGTTATAAATTTCGGTGGAAGAGGAAAGGTGAATAGTGAAAGATGATAGCTTCTTTTGTTCATCTTATTTTATTCATTTTTGTCACCTAATTTCACCAAATGTTGACCAAAAATAAATGCTCTTGTCTCCCTTGTTTACATGGCCGGCCAACATACTTGTAATGACCTTATTGCACTTTAAAGACCTCCAATTTCATATTATATGGCTATTAGACATCTCTACTTCGTATAATGGAACTTTCACACTTTATGTGATTTAGTCCTTTTTCGCAATTAAGCAGTCAATCGTTAAAATTAAAGCACCAAAATTCTCATGCATTATTATAAACATGTTACAACACATAAAATAATAGCAAAATAATTTTCCTCAACCTCAGATTAGTGGTCCCGAGACCACTGTTCCAACTAATCCCAAAATCGGGCTGTTACAACACACGCTTGTGTCCCTAACCCGTGTAACTCTGTAACTTCTAAGGCATGAAAAAATTGAAGTCACACGCCCATGTGCTAAGGCGTGTGACAAATTTTTATTTTCGAAATTAGGTGCAGTTTTTACACGACCGTGTAACACGCTCGTGTTCAAGGCCGTGTCAACCACACAGCTGAGACACATACCTATGTCTCTGCCCATGTACTCAATTCTAAGCATTTTGTTTCTCATTTTTAAGATGCAAGGGATATACGGCCTAGACACACACCTGTGTGGATAAAATAAAGCCATTTTCTAGCCTAATTTGTCACCCAAATTTACCATTTTCCTGCACTAAAACATACCAAGTACAATTCAACCATTCCAAGCATTCAATTTAAGCAAATTTCATCATTCATCATGGCATGCCATTTTGTGCATATGTGTTTATAAACTTACCTTGGTTTAAATTATGCAATAACAACATTTGATCCCATATACTTAACATAACACATGTATATATATAAATCATAATAACCTACTTAGTCATACCAAAATGAACTATTACTAGCCATTCCAATGACTAGGTTACAAAACATCATTTTCAAGCCACCTATGGCCAAGTTATCCTATACATGCCATTATACCAAAATGATTTTACTAAGTATACCCAAAATGACTAGTTGATAGTGTGACGATGCTCCAATGATCTCCAACCTTCACGAGCTTCCAAGCACTATAAAATAGGGGAAATAAAATAGAGTAAGCATTACAAACTTAGTAAGTTCGTATAACAGAAACTAAACTTACCAATCCCGTTTATTAAGTCTAAGCATACAATATCATGTTTTCCATCCATTAGCAATATTGCCTAAACACATGCACTTAATCAAACATGTTAGTCACCAAAATCTTTATATCAATCAAGTAAACATAGATGAGCTCATCAAGCAATATTCTTTCAAGTCATTATCATTTCATCACAAAATACTTATACCAGGTCAAGAGTTGTGTTCGTTGAATCATTGAAATTCCGATAGATACTCAAGTAGTACACTTGAGGTGTACGATTCGATAATTCGTCAATTCTTATTCAAGGGTACCCGTTGGGGTACTTAAACAAGGTACACACTCTCGAGCCACATATCGTATAACAAGATTACCAGTCCAGGCTAAATTTTTTATATAACGTATGCTTAGAAGAGCTCAATTAGGATTACTAGTCCAAGCTAAACCCTAATCGTAACGTATACTCGAGAGGTATTATATCAGGATCCTTTATATAACAAGGTCAATAAGATTACTTGTCCGAGCTAAACCCCGTCCGTAACAAATGCAGGACCTCATTTGTTTCGAGAAAGCTCATATAATCATCGGAACTCAATATTCAATCGGGACTTAACCCTTTTTCACCATTGCATGTACTAGATTTTTCATTATAGCATTCAAGTCATATGCATCAATATAAGTCACATCCCATACAAACAAAACATTCAATTAAACATATTTACATGCCCAATTAAGTTACATGAACTTACCTTGACACTTATTCGTGTATTAAATCTACTAATTCGAAACATTTTCCTTTCCTCGATCTAACCTCGAATTTGAGTTGTTTAAATCTATATAAATAACTTTAACCGTCAATTTCATACATTTCATACTCATTTGGACTCAATTTACGTCCTAAGCAAAATTACCATTTTGCCTCTAACTTTTCTATAAATTCCAATTTCATCCCTAGGCTCGAAATATTTAATTTGTGCAATTTACTTCCTATTCCAAGCCTAACCAAAATCCCATTACAAAATTTACAGCACATGTATTTATAAAAATTTAGAATTTTTCATCAAATTTCACAACTTTACATTTTAGTCCCTAAATAATGTTTTCATCAAAAATCACTTTGTAAAAGTTGTTCATCTATCAACAACCTTTCATTTTCTACCATAAATTTCTAATTTTTAGCATATTCATCCATGACCCAAATTTCATAGCTTGATAACTTTTCAAATTAATCTCCCACATAGATAGATTAGACTATCTTGATTCTAAAAATATAAAAATCATTAAAAACGGGACTTGATTTCATACCTTATTGAGCTTGAAAAGTTTTCATCCTCTCTCCTAGGGTTTCCATAGAAATTTTAGGGAAGAAAACGAATAAAAAGATGATAATTTCCTTTTTAATTATTTGTCATCTTTTAATTTTTTATTTCCAATTTAGTCCCTTGCCTTTTCTAATTTTTCCATGATGAGTCACTATAATATCTACATACTTTTTTCTTTAATGGTCTAATTATCATATATGGACCTCTAGTTTTGAATTCCATAGTTATTTAATCCTTATAGCTACTAGAATTTAACTTTCACATTTTATGCGATTTAGTCCTTCTCGTAATTAAGCACTTACTCAATACAATTTTCATATCAAAATTTTCTTACGACATGTCTATCATAATACGGACCATCTAATGAAATAAAAATAAACCTTATTTTCAAATCGGATTTGTGGTCCCAAAACCATTGTTCTGATTTCATTGAAAAATAGGCTGTTACAGTTATAATTAGCAGAGATGTTATTTTTTATGAAATTGCTATGCTACCTAATTTACCTCTTAAAGACTCTTTCAATAAAGACCAGCAAAGTTCAAACACACATGTAACAGACCAAATTTGACCCAAATCGGAACGGTGGGTTCGGGACCACGAATCCGAGCCCGAGCAATGTTCTAATAATTTATTTCATGTCTATTATATGTGAATGAAAATATGTGAAAGTTTCGTAGAAAAATTTTATCGTTTAAGTGCTTAATTTGATAAAAAGGATTTAATCGAGAAAAGCGTAAAAGTTGTATGCTAGAGAGTAAGGTACTAATTTGATTGTGGCTTTTTAAGTGGGTGTACTAAAAGGGCAATTAGCCCATGTACAATAAGGGAAACGACAATGGGCCTTTCTAATTTCAAATTATATGTTATTTTAGCCTATTATATGTTATGTTAATATATTAGTAAATAAGGTAAATTATATGTGTTAATATAACATTAAATAATGAAAATAAGTGGAAGAAAGAGAACATACCTTGTTCTTCTTCCTTGGCCGAATGTAGGAGCTAGAAACTCCATGGTTGAAGCTTGATTTTCGGCTAGATAAGAAGCTTGATTAAGGTATGGTCGGTTTTCGGTTTTTGATAATTTTTACGTTTTTGAGATCGTTGCTTCGTGTATTACCCGACCCATGTCTAAATTTTTAAAAATCCTATGTATATAGGATTCGCCATTAACATGCTTGGATAGTTTTGATGATTGATGGTCTTAGATTAAATGTATGTTAAAGATTTACAAGTTTTGTATTGGAGTTTTTGGTGATTTTGAGTATATAGGGCTAAATTGAAAAGAATAAAATTGTGAAGGATTAAAATGTCAAATAGATGAAATGCATGGACACCCATGGCTATGGGGAAGGTTAAGCCTAGCTATAGTGTTAGGAAATTTTGCATATTTTAAGTTTTGTGTAAATTGGACCAAATTGTAAAATGGAAAACATTAGGGGCAAAATTGTAAATTGCCCATTTGTGTGTTTTGGGACTAAATTGAGATGAAATGCAATTAAATGAGCTAAATTTTAATGTGTTTTAGATCAAGAGCAAAGAAAACGGAATTAGACAGGGAAAGACGAAGGTTCTCGAATAGCCGATTCGCACGGACTATCGACAACCGAGGTAAGTCCTTAAGTTAATACATGTCAAGGGACTAATTTGAATCTATTAAAAGTTGAAATTTTACATTTTTAGGATAGAAATGTGGAAATTGCCGAATGTGAATTATGGTAGTGAATTTGAAATTGTTTTGTTATATGTGAAGTGATCAAGTATGTTTGGTTAGATATTCGAAAGGAATATGAAATAAAAATTTGATAAATTTTAGTATCCATTTACCTTATGGCCGAATGTATATTGACATATTTGGTTGATGAATTATGTTGAGTAAGTGATTGGAATTGTTGGGAATGTTTAACTGTATTCACACGACTCGGGCTTTACGCCCAGCGTGCCTTGTGCTTGTGATTTAAATCGGGCTTTTAAGCCTAGCGGTGCCTTGTTGTGCGGTGTTACTTATCGGGCTTTAAGCCTACTTGAGCCTTGTGCCGGTGTGTTTATCGGGCTTTACGCCTAGCGTGCCTTGTGCGGTGTTACTTATCGGGCTTTTACGCCTAGCGAGCTTGATGCCTGGTGATGTATTTTACAAAATAGAAACCAAATTTATGTTCAAGGCGAATTAAAGCAAACTTATCGAGTTAACGGCTCAGGTGAGTATGTGAAGTAGGAATGAATTTCTTACTTATATAAGACAAGGAAAATCAGTAATTTATTACAAATGGCATGTTTACGAGTGTGGAATATATACATATATATATGGTTATAATATGTGTTCTCGGCTTTACTAATGAATGATATGATTGTTGTATCTTGGTCTTCTAATATGAGGATACATGACTAGGCATATTCGCCACATGAGTGGTTGTGTAATTGATGCCATGTTATAGTAATTGACATTTAAGTATATAAATGCATGTACCTATGATTATACGATGACATTTTGGGTTTGAAAGGTTGGTTTATAAACAAGTATTCTGATCATAAGCATGTGGGTGAAGAGATATCGTCTCTACAAATTCATACTTGTTAATATGGGTATGAAAATTAAAGTTTGAAAATAAGTATGAGTACAAGTCCACAAGTTGAATTATAGTAATTTAATTCTTGAAATTCAAATGTTATTTTTATGAAATTAGGACTTACTAAGCTAGCAAGCTTATCGTGTGAAATGTTTCCTCTGTTTTATAGATTAGGTGCAAGCTACAAGCTCGTCGGGATCGTTCGGAAAGTCGCTCACACTATCAATCTACATTTTGGGTATTCTTTCATTTTGGTTTTAAACGAAGGCATGTATAGGAAAGACTTGGTCTTTGTTTGATGAAATTTTAAGGTTCATGTATATAATAGCCATGCGAATATGGCTAAATTTTTTTAGTTAAGTACGCTGTTGTGTCTTGATATGTATGTTGGTTCATGATGGAAATATTTATGCATTCTTAATCAAAGTTTAATCGTTTTTGTTAAGGAAATGTTTGTATACGAAATGAATCCTTGAATTAGGGATGTAGGTAGGTTCGGTTAGAAGCTAGTCTTTCATAAAATGCAACAAAACAGCTTGTAGTAGCAGTAGTGATGTGAGTTAGAAAAATCATCAAAATTTAGGGTATATTGAATTAGAAGGTGAATGAGATATGAAATTAAACCTTATTGTGTCTATTTTTACATGAAAGAAACAGAGTAGGCAAAAGATTTATATATTATGAGATAATTAAGTTTTAGTGAGACCTGCTCTGAATGAATTCGTGAGTCACTATTCTGTTTTGGAAAGATTGTCAAAAATTGTACAAAAATAATTAAGAAGCATGGTTTATATGTGTAGAACCCTTAATGAGTCTATTTTTCATTGGTATAAACAAGAACATTATAGGAAATTTGTGCAATGAGATAACTGTATTTTTGTAGAGACAGGTCAGAATTGTCAAGCAGTGTAATAAGGGTAACTTTGATGAATAAACTGTACTAATTGGCCACATGAAAAATTCTGGAAATATTATGGTGAAAATTTATATGAGTCTAGTTTCAAGGAAAATTTACGGATCTAAATTTCGAGTTTTGTAACTCGAGTTATGGTCGATTTAGTCAGCATGACGCAGTTGGACAGCTTTAAAATCTTACACCCCGAGTTAATAGTCAAGTCTAGTAATGCCACGTACTCGATTCCGGCGAGGGTTTCGGGTAAGGGGTGTTATATTTGATTGGTATCAGAGCTTACGGTTTAGTCGATTCTAGGACTACCGTAGCGCGTGTGAGTCTAGCTATACATGCCTTTATTATATGTTGATAGTGTGGTGACTTCTGACAGCCTGAACTTTGTTTTATATAGTAAATGGACACTGATCCTGAAAGAGCCGTAGCTGATGACGGGGAGAGCGTAGCGCCTGACTGTGCCCACGGATCAGCGCCGATAGACTCTCGACCTATTTCGGGTAGCCACGAAGGAGAGACTAAACAAGCCTTTTATCAGATGATGAATGAGTGGTTTGCCCAATTCATTCAAAATAACCCGGCTGTACCCCAACCTCCACCCCCGAATAATCCAACTCCAATCCCTTCAGCTCCCCCAATGATAGATCCGATGAGATCTAGTAGGCCCCCATTGATAAAATCTGAAAATTTTAAAGAAGAATTTAAAGCTAATGACGATGATGATGTGCTGAGAGCCGAAATGTGGCTTGATAACACTATTCGGTACTTGATGAGCCGTCTTGTACTCCGGATGAATGCTTGAAGTGTGCTCTATCTTTTTTGCGGGACATCTTTGCATATCACCGTGGTGGAATACACTAGTATCAGTGGTTCAGAAAGAAAAAGTGACATGGGATTTCTTCCAAACTAAATTTCGCAAGAAGTATATTAGCCAAAGATTCATTGATCAAAAACGAAAGGAGTTCCTTGAAATAAAAACAGGCGAATGACCAGAACGGAATATGAAAGAAAATTTGTCGCTCACCGATATGCTAGAGAGTGTGTTTCTCTGAAGCTATTATGTGTAAAAGATTTGAAAGACGGCCTAAATGAAGATATAAAGGTGTTTGTTGGCATTCTTGAAATTCAAGAGTTTGTAACTTTAGTTGAGAGAGCTTGCAAAGCTGAAGAGCTCGGGAAAGAGAAAAGAAAGGCTGAGACAGAAGCTAGAGACATCCGAAAAAGGTCTTCAGGTAAAGTCTTTCATTCCACGACCAAGAAGCCCAGAGATGACTACAGCCGACAGAAAGCTACTACAGATCCACCTAGACGGAATCGACCTCCTATGAGCTCCCGGGCTACCTCGATAGCCAGTGTTGGTAATGTTCCACAAAATAGAGTAGAATGCAAGCACTGTGGGAAATGGCACTCAGGGAGTTGTAGATTTCATGATCGGTCTTGCTATAAATGTGGATCGTCAGATCATTTTATTAGAGAGTGTCCGAAGTTAGCTGAGCAGAATACAGTTCAGAACACTAAGCCGAGCAACGTGTCAATGCGAGGTAGACCACTCAGACATTCGTGCAATGTAGGTGGTAGTCGAGAAAGGAACGAAGAACACTACGGATCGATTCGAGGCTAGAGCTCTCCGCTAGAGCATATCTTTGCACGAGCTAGAGAGGATGCTTCCTCCCCCGACGTCATTACCGGTATTTTCACTCTTTATGATACTACTGTAATTGCACTAATCGATCCTGGTTCGACTCATTCTTATATGTGTGAAACTTTAAAATTTGGCAAGACTCTGCTAGTTGAGTCTATCGAGTTTGTGATTCGTGTGTCCAACCCTTTGGGTAGATGTGTGCTTGTTAATAAAGTGTGTAGAGGTTGCCCGTTGATGATTCGAGATTATTGCTTCCCAGCTGATTTAATGTTGTTGCCCTTTGACGAATTTGATATAATCTTGGGTATGGATTGGTTAACTTCGCACGAGGCAGTAGTGGATTGTAAAAGAAATCTTATCGATTTGAAATGTCGAAACGGTGAGACCATCAGAATTAAATCCTGTGACATAAATGGGTTGCCTACAGCAATATCTTCAATGTTAGCCCAAAAGTATGTGAGAAAAGGGTGTGAAGCTTATTTGGCCTATGTCTTTGGATAATAAAATGTCCGAGAAACAAATTGAATCAGACGCGGTTGTATGTGAATACCTCGATGTGTTTCTCAAGAACTACCGAGTTTACCCCGAAGACGAGAGATTGAGTTTGGCATTGAGTTAGTACCAAGTGCGCTCCGATTTCGATAGCTCCGCATCGAATAGCACCTATTGAATTAAAAGAATTGAAAGCGCAGATTGCAAGAATTGTGATGATAAGGGCTTGGCGCGACCGAAGTTTCTCTCTGTGGGGTGCACCGGTTTTATTTGTGAAAAAGAAAGATGGAACTATACAAATGTGTATCGACTACCGACAACTAAATAAGGTAACCATAAAGAATAAGTACCCGTTACCTCGGATTGATGATTTATTTGATCAATTGAAGGGGGCTTGGTGTTTTCGAAAATAGATTTGAGAACGGGCTATTATCGATTCATGAGTCGAGAGATTCGGATGTGCCAAAGATCGCATTCCGAACGAGGTACGGACACTATGAGTTTTTGGTTATGCCTTTTGGACTCACTAATGCATCTGCTGTTTTTATGGATCTAATGAACCGGGCCTTCCTACAGTTTTTGGATCGGTTTGTAGTAGTGTTTATTGATGATATACTGATCTACTCCAAAAATGAAACGGAACATGCCGAGCATTTGAGATTAGTACTACAAACTTTGAGGGATCAACGATTGTATGCAAAGTTTAGTAAGTGCGAGTTCTAGATGAATGAAGTTAATTTCTTGGGTCATGTTGTTTCGGTGTCAGGTATTCGGGTGGATCCAAACAAAATAGCAGCCATACTCGATTGGAAACCACCAAAGAATGTTTAGAGATCCGAAGTTTCCTAGGCTTCAGCGGTATTACATTGACGGTTTGTAAAAGGTTTTTTCTGTTATAGCTACACCGTTAACGAGACTACTACGAGAAAGATGTCGATTTGAGTGGTCGGCAAGGTGTCGAGAAAGTTTCGAGCGATTGAAAGCCTTTTGACCGAAGCCCGAGTGTTAACTCAGCCTGAATCGGGTAAAGAATTTACTATTTTTAGTGATGCTTCCTTGAATGGGTTGGGTTGTGTTTTAATGCAAGAAGGCAAGGTGATAGTCTACGCTTCAAGACAATTGAAACCGCATGAGAAAAATTATCCAACTCACGATTTGGAGTTAGCAGCCATTGTGTTCGCATTAAAAATTTGGCGTCACTACTTATTTGGCGAAAAATGTCATATTTATTCAGATCACAAAAGTTTGAAGTATTTGATGACTCAGAAAGACTTAAACTTGAGACAACGCAGATGGTTAGAATTGCTGAAAGACTATGAATTAGTGATTGACTACCATCCGGGGAAAGCTAATGTTGTTGCGGATGCGTTAAGTCGAAAATCATTATTTACTCTTCGTGCATTGAACGTACGAGTGACTATGTCTAATGATGGTTCGATCTTAGCCGAGTTACAAGCAAGACCGATGTTCATTCAGCAGATTTGTGATGTACAGAAAGTTGACAAAAAGTTGATTGCTATTCGGAGTCAGTGTGGAAGTGGTACAGAATCAGATTTTCAGATTGACGCAAATGACTGTTTGAATTATAAAGGCCGATTGTGTGTTCCAAAGAACTCAGATTTGATACAGATGATCCTTTGAGGCCCATAGTGGTCGACTATCGATACACCCGGGTAGCACTAAAATGTATAACGATTTGAAGCAATTCTATTAGTGGCCTGGCATGAAACGGGATATATCCGAGTTTGTTTCTAAGTGCTTAATCTGTCAACAAGTAAAAGCTGAGCATCAGGTACCGTCCGGACTACTTCAACCAATCATGATACCCGAATGGAAATGGGATAGAATTACAATGGATTTTGTATCCGGTCTTCCCATGACACCGAGTAAGAAGGATGCAGTATGGGTTATCGTTGATAGGATCGACTAAATAAGCTCATTTTATACCAGTGCATACCGACTATTCTTTGGATAAGCTTTGCCGAATCAGTATGTGTCACTGCATTGTAAGGTTACGGTGTGTACCGAGTTCTATTGTTTGAGATAGAGACCCAAGATTTACATCGCTATTTTGGAAGAGACTGCAAGATGCTCTAGGTACTAAACTCCATTTTAGTACAGCTTTCCATCCATAATCAGACGGTAAGTCTGAGCGGACTATTTTGATACTTGAGGACATGCTGAGGTGTTGCGTTCTCGAGTTTGAAGGTACGTAGGAATGATACCTACCTTTGGTTGAATTTGCTTATAATAATAGTTTCCAATCTAGCATAAAAATGGCGCCATTTAAGCCTTATATGGGCGAAAATGTCGCACACCGTTGTATCTTGGATCGAGCTCGGTGAAAACAAGATACACGGGGTTGATTGGATTAAAGAAGCAGAAGCGAAGAAGGGGTACTTATCGAAATAATTTGAAAGTCGCCGGATCGGCGTAAGTCTTATGCTGATTTGAAGCGTAAGGATATTGAATTTCAGGTCGGAGATTGGGTGTTCTTAAAAGTTTCTCCGTGGAAGAAAATACTCCGATTTGGTAGGAAAGGAAAGTTGAGTCTCGAGATTTATCGGACCGTATGAAATCATCGAGCGTATAGGGCTCGTTGTTTATCGATTGAAGCGCGCCTTGACTTAGAAAAGATACACAATATATTTCACGTTTCGATGCTTAGCAGATCTGGATCGGATCCGTCCCATGTGATCACCGTCAAAGATTGAAATTCAATCTGATTTGACCTATGATGAGGAACCGATCCGTATCTTAGCTCGGGAAACCAAAGAGTTAAGAAATAAAAGAGTTCCATTAGTAAAGATTCTATAGAATCGTCACAGAGTTGAAGAGGCTACGTGGGAGCCTGAAGAGTCAATGAGGCAACAATATCCGAACTTATTTAACGGTAAAATTTTCGAGGACGAAAATTCTTAAGGGGGGAGAGTTGTAACAGACCAAATTTGACCCAAATCGGAACGGTGATTTTGGGACCACGAATCCGAGCCCGAGAAATGTTCTAATAATTTATTTCATGTCTATTATATGTGAATGAAAATGTGTGAAAGTTTCGTAGAAAAATTTTATCGTTTAAGTGCTTAATTTGATAAAAAGGATTTAATCGAGAAAAGCGTAAAAGTTGTATGCTAGAGAGTAAGGTACTAATTTGATTGTGGCTTTTAAGTGGGTGTACTAAAGGGCAATTAGCCCATGTACAACAAGGGAAACGTCAATGGGCCTTTCTAATTTCAAATTATATGTTATTTTAGCCTATTATATGTTATGTTAATATATTAGTAAATAAGGTAAATTATATGTGTTAATATAACATTAAATAATGAAAATAAGTGGGAAGAAAGAGAACATACCTTGTTCTTCTTCCTTGGCCGAATGTAGGAGCTAGAAACTCCATGGTTGAAGCTTGATTTTTGCTAGATAAAAGCTTGATTAAGGTATGGTCGAGTTTTCGATTTTTGATAATTTTACGTTTTGAGATCGTTGCTTAGTGTGTATTACCCGACCCATGTCTAAATTTTTGAAAATACTATGTATATAGGATTCGGCCATTAACATGCTTGGATAGTTTTGATGATTGATGGTCTTAGATTAAATGTATGTTAAAGATTTACAAGTTTTGTATTGGAGTTTTTGGTGATTTTGAGTATATAGGGCTAAATTGAAAAGAATAAAATTGTGAAGGATTAAAATGTCAAATAGATGAAATGCATGGACACCCATGGCTATGGGGAAGGTTCGGCCTAGCTATAGTGTTAGGAAATTTTGCATATTTTAAGTTTTGTGTAAATTGGACCAAATTGTAAAAATGGAAAACATTAGGGGCAAAATTGTAAATTGCCCATTTGTGTGTTTTGGGACTAAATTGAGATGAAATGCAATTAAATGAGCTAAATTTTAATGTGTTTTAGATCAAGAGCAAAGAAAAACGGAATTAGACCGGGGAAAGACGAAGGTTCTCGAATAGCCGATTCGCACGGACTATCGACAACCGAGGTAAGTCCTTAAGTTAATACATGTCAAGGGACTAATTTGAATCTATTAAAAGTTGAAATTTTACATTTTTAGGATAGAAATGTGGAAATTGCCGAATGTGAATTATGGTAGTGAATTTGAAATTGTTTTGTTATATGTGAAGTGATCAAGTATGTTTGATTAGATATTCGAAAGGAATATGAAATAAAAATTTGATAAATTTTAGTACCCATTTACCTTATGGCCGAATGTATATTGACATATTTGGTTGATGAATTATGTTGAGTAAGTGATTGGAATTGTTGGGAATGTTTAACTGTATTGACACGACTCGGGCTTTTACGCCTAGCAGGCCTTGTGCCGGTGATTTAAATCGGGCTTTTAAGCCTAGCAGGCCTTGTGCCAGTGTTACTTATTGGGCTTTTAAGCCTAGCAGGCCTTGTGCCGGTGTTACTTATCGGGCTTTTACGCCTAGCAGGCTTGATGCCGGTGATGTATTTTACAAAATAGAAACCGAAATTTATGTTCAAGGCGAATTAAAGCAAACTTATCGAGTTAACGGCTCAGGTGAGTATGTGAAGTAGGAATGAATTTCTTACTTATATAAGACAAGGAAAATCAGTAATTTATTACAAATGGCATGTGTTACGAGTGTGGAATATATACATATATATATGGTTATAATATGTGTTCTCGGCTTTACTAATGAATGATATGATTGTTGTATCTTGGTCTTCTAATATGAGGATACATGACTAGGCATATTCGGCCACATGAGTGGTTGTGTAATTGATGCCATGTTATAGTAATTGACATTTAAGTATATAAATGCATGTACCTATGATTATACGATGACATTTTGGGTTTCGAAAGGTTGGTTTATAAACAAGTATTCTGATCATAAGCATGTGGGTGAAGAGATATCGTCTCTACAAATTCATACTTGTTAATATGGGTATGAAAATTAAAGTTTGAAAATAAGTATGAGTACAAGTCCACAAGTTGAATTATAGTAATTTAATTCTTGAAATTCAAATGTTATTTTTATGAAATTAGGACTTACTAAGCTAGCAAGCTTATCGTGTGAAATGTTTCCTCTGTTTTATAGATTAGGTGCAAGCTACAAGCTCGTCGGGATCGTTCGGAAAGTCGCTCACACTATCAATCTACATTTTGGGTATTCTTTCATTTTGGTTTTAAACAAAGGCATGTATAGGAAAGACTTGGTCTTTGTTTGATGAAATTTTAAGGTTCATGTATATAATAGCCATGCGAATATGGCTAAATTTTTTTTAGTTAAGTACGCTGTTGTGTCTTGATATGTATGTTGGTTCATGATGGAAATATTTATGCATTCTTAATCAAAGTTTAATCGTTTTTGTTAAGGAAATGTTTGTATACGAAATGAATCCTTGAATTAGGGATGTAGGTAGGTTCGGTTAGAAGCTATTCTTTCATAAAATGCAACAAAACAGCTTGTAGTAGCAGCAGTGATGTGAGTTAGAAAAATCGCCAAAATTTAGGGTATATTGAATTAGAAGGTGAATGAGATATGAAATTAAACCTTATTGTGTCTATTTTTACATGAAAGAAACAGAGTAGGCAAAAGATTTATATATTATGAGATAATTAAGTTTTAGTGAGACCTACTCTGAATGAATTCGTGAGTCACTGTTCTGTTTTGGAAAGATTGTCAAAAATTGTACAAAAATAATTAAGAAGCATGGTTTATATGTGTAGAACCCTTAATGAGTCTATTTTTCATTGGTATAAACAAGAACATTATAGGAAATTTGTGCAATGAGATAACTGTATTTTTGTAGAGACAGGTCAGAATTGTCAAGCAGTGTAATAAGGGTAACTTTGATGAATAAACTGTGCTAATTGGACACATGAAAAATTCTGGAAATATTATGGTGAAATCTTATATGAGTCTAGTTTCAAGAAAAATTTACGGATCTAAATTTCGAGTTTTGTAACTCGAGTTATGGTCGATTTAGTCAGCATGATGCAGTTGGACAGCTTTAAAATCTTACACCCCGAGTTAATAGTCAAGTCTAGTAATGCCACGTACTCGATTCCGGCAAGGGTTTCGGGTAAGGGGTGTTACAACACATGTGAAGCAGGTGGAGCTTCAAATTGATCTAGGATCTATAATAGAGTCTACTTCTCAGGTTAAAACAAAAACTCACAGTAGATTTGCTTCTTTACCCCAGTCAGCACCATAATATTCTATTACCAAGAACAAACATAGAAGGGAAATTAAACTTCCAAAAAGGTACGCCGAGGCTGATCTAGTTATTTATACTTTAAACATGGCTGAAGATATATATGCAAATCAAGAACCATCTACTTATTCCGAGGCAGTTAGCTGTGAAGATTTAAGAAAGTAGATGTTTTCCATGCAGGAAAAGATGGAATCGCTCCATAAGAATAGAACATGGAACCTAGTGAAGCTTCATAAGGGCAAAAAAAATTTGTTCGTTGTAAATGGATGTTCAAGAAGAAAGGAGGGATTCCAGAAGTTGAAGAATCTAGATATAAAATAAGGCTGGTTGCAAAAGATTACAGTTATATTCTAGGTGTAGACTTCACAAATGTGTTTTCTCCAGTTGTGAAGCATAGTTCAATTCGAGACTTACTTGGAATTGTGACCATGTATGATTTGGAGCTTGAACAATTAGATGTAAATATAACGTTCTTGCATGGAGAACTTGAGATGCAACAACTAGATGGTTTTATAGTTAAAAAAAAAAAAAGAAGGATTATGTTTGCTTGCTGAAAAAGTCCCTTTATGGCCTGAAACAGTCACCAAGGCAATGGTACAAGAGGTTTGATTTATTTATAACTACTCATTATTTGAAAAGAAGCATCTTTGACAATTGTGTTTATTTTAAGAAACCAGTGATGGTTCTTTTGTATATCTACTCATTTATGTTGATGACATGTTGATAACAACTAAAGATAAAGGAGAGATAAGAAAGGTTAAACCCTAGCTTAGTGAAGAATTTGAGATGAAAGATTTGCGAGTAATAAAGAAGATACTTGGGATAGAGATTCTCAGAGATAGAAAATCATGTAAATTGTACCTAAGCCAGAAAGGGTACATTGAGAAAGTTATTTACAGGTCCAATATGCAGAGTACCAAGCCTATTAGTACTTCATTAGCAACCCACTTTAAACTTTCATCAGCTTTGTTTCCACAATCAGATGATTAGATTGACCACATGTCACATGTTCCATATTCCAGTACGATGGAATCTCTCATGTATGTTATGGTTTACTCACGTCCAGATTTATCATATGCAGTTAGTGCAGTTAGTAAATACATGGCAAATCCAGTAAAGAATAATGGAAAGCAGTTCAATGGATTTTCAGATACTTACGAGGTACTATTGATATTTTCTTACAGTTTGGAAGAACTAGAGATGGAGTTATTGGGTATGTTGATTTTGATTTTTCTAAAGACCTTGATAAAAAAAGATCTCTCATAAGTCATGTCTTTACTATTGGGGGTTGTGCAATCAGTTGGAAAGCCACCTTGCAAACTACAGTTGCTTTATCTACTACTAAATTTGAGTTTATGGCAATTACTAAGGATTGTAAAGAATCTATTTAGTTAAAGAAACTCTTTGGTGAACTCAATAAAGACCTTTAGAGTAATACAATATTTTGTGATAGTCAGAGTGTCATCTTCCTTACAAAAGATCAAATGTTTCATAAGAGAACAAAGCACATTGATGTTTGGTATCATTTTGTGCGTGATATTATTGCTCGTAAATATATTGTTGTGAGCAAAGTTAGTACTCATGAAAATCCTACAGATATGATGACTAAATCACTTCCTATAACCAAGTTTGAGCATTGCTTGGACTTGGTTGGTGTTCATTGTTAAAGAACACCCCTTAAGGGGTTTCGTGGAAGAGGTGGAAAACTTATTTGTTGAGAGTTCATGATGAAGAATTTATTCATTGAGGATTCGTGTCAAGGTGGAGATTGTTAGAGTTTAGTGACTCGAATCTTTGTTAAAATAAAATACAGTAGTAAAATAAAATAAAAACAAAATCCATATAGAACTATACTTCTTTTATTTTACATTGATTAGAATAATGTTTTTCAACCTTACTACACTTCATTTATTTGACAATGATTAGAATAAGGTTTTTCAACCTATAAATAGGTGTAGTCTAAACTCCTCTTGTATCATTCGAATTTGACATTAGTGAATTTTTTTCTGCTCTGCTCGTGGTTTTTCCGAAAGGGTTTTCCACGTAAAATCTGTGCACTTTATTTTTCTTTTTCTTATTGCTTTGCAATTGTTTTATATTTTCATTATCGACGTTAGTTCTACAGATATTAAATCCAATCTTTCCCCCCAACAATTTAACGATAATAGTTTTATCCATTTGACGTTCAATATAATCTTGCACCCTATTCGAAAATGTAACCGATAGGACACTTTCAACAATTTCAGTTAACACATCCCCTTCAATTAGGGCAAAATCTTCCTCCATGAATACATTTTGTTCCTTCTCCGTTGACGCCCCTAAGAGGGTTGACTTGTATGATGCTTTGGAAACATTCAGACTTTGAACTTTTTGCTCATTTCTGTCCACCGTAGGATCATTTTTGTCTAAACTTAGCTTCGGCCTCTGGCTTGGTGCGTACTGTTTTCGTAGTCCTGCCAACACCACTATTAGATCCAAAACTATTAGCACTCATCGTGAGATCCACCGTAGGAAGCGTAGCACTCGTCATTAATCAAAATGTAATGTATAAATCTCAACCGTTTAGTAATTAATATTATGATATAGAAAATACATGAAATATATAAACTTTAATTCATTAATATTAAGCTTAATGACAAATTTGGCCACTAACATTTATATGTTTTATCAAAATGACCCTAGTTGTATTTTTTAGCCTTTTTTGGCCACCAACCTTTATTCTTTTTTTTTTCAAATTGTATTTTTTTTAAACAGCTTTGACTAAGCTACCTTTTTTTAGATAATTACGTTTATTTTCTTTAAATTAAGAGTTATTTTTTTAACTTCATTAATTAATTAATTAATTTATTATTTTCCATGTGTAATTATTTTATTGGGTTATCTAAGTAATAAATTATATCTCATTAAAAATATTCCACATATAAAATTCCACATCATTCCATTCGTTTTTTTAACGGTACTTTCATCAAATTTGTTAGAAAAAGCAATTTGAAAAAAAAAAAATAAAGGTTGATGGCCAAATAAGGCTCAAAAATACAATTAGGGCTATTTTGGCAAAACATGTAAACCTTAGTTGCCAAATATATCATTAATCCTTAATATTATGATATATGAAATATATAAACTTAAGTTATAATTAATTACAATAAAAATTATAATTGACTCGAATGTAAAGTATTATCATTTTCACGTGTTATTATTAGCAAGATGTCAAGGTATTATTTTGGTATTAACAAATATTCAATTTAGATTATAATATAAATATAATAAAATAATTTATGTTAACTTATTGTTAATATTGTGGTATATGAAATATAATTTTTAAATAGATTATTAAATGTAATATAAATTATTTGTAAAATTTAATTTGAATATATAAATCATATTTATATTTTATAGATAATATAAATGAATGAAAATTTTATAATTTTCCTCCCAAAATGGCTTTTGAAAAGCCAAAAGTTAGAATTTTTTAACTTTTTTGGGTTTTTTTACCTAAATAATACAAAAAAAATTAATAACTGAAATGGTATGCCCATTAGATTATTTACCAAAATAGTATGGTTTTACGGTGCCGCCTATCAAATTAGCAGTATCGAACTGAACTGTAATGATCTAAAGTATTCAAGGACCTAGTATGCAAAATTTCCATTTTGAGTAACTGCCAACAAAAAAAAAAGAGAAAGGGCGTTGCCTGACAGTGTGGCGGCACCAAACCTTAAATGTGGCTAATTGTCTTATAAACCCTCCTTATATATTATTTTCTTTTTATTCCCCTTCAACTCACCACATTGTGTTTAAACAAGCCCTTAACCTATTTTTGTAGTTAAATAAGCTCTTAACCTATTATTTTTACTCATAAAAGCCCTTTATTTTAATATTAAAATAAATATATTTTGAATTTCAAGCTTTTATCTTAATTTCTTGTTGATGCAATAAAAATTATATACATTTTAACATCAACCTAAAATCTAAAAAAGTAATAAAAAATTTCAAAAGAGTACTTAAGAATGTCATGTATATAAGCACTCTTAAGAAATTTTAAATTTTTTAAATAGTTTTACTTTAATATTAAAATTTAGGACTTTCATGGGTAAAAATCATAGTTTGAAGGCATATTTAACTACAAAAATAGTATAAAAGCTTGTTTAAACAAAGTACAATAGTTTAAGCCTTTTTTAGTATATTAGCCTTCCATCTATGTTTTCATCGGTCCTTAAGCATTGAAAATAATCAAACAATTTCTGCAATGTAGGTGTCAAGTTCAACAACATATAGTCTAGCAGGGCTAATATACTAAAAAACCCTTTTAATGTGGGTAAAATATATTTACTTTAATATTAAAATAAAAAGATTTTATGAGTAAAAATTATAAGTTAAGGGCTTATTTAACTACAAAAATAGGTTAAGGGCTTGTTTAAACATAATGTAGTGAGTTGAAGGGGAATAAAAAGAAAATAATAAATAAGGAGGGTTAACAAGGAAATTAGCCACTCAAAATGGAAAATTTGCATGTCAGGTTCCTGAATACTTTAGATCATTACATTTCAGTCCGGTGCCGCCAATTTGACAGGCAGCACCAATAAAATCATACCATTTTAGTAAATAATCTCATGGGCATGCCATTTCAACTATTAATTTTATTTTTTTGTATTATTTAGATAAAAAAAGCCACTTTTTTATTGGTTTGAAAAACCATTTTGAAAAGCTAGTTTGGTTTGAAAAACTAATTGTTTACCAAAACTTTTGACTTAAAAACTGGTTTGGCTTGAAATGCATTTTTAAAATGGTAAACAAAGCCTAAGCTTAATTTCCTCTTCTCTTAAGAAAAGGGAAATCACATATACTATTATTTAAACTTCTAACTAAGTTGGTGTTATAAGTAAATATTGTACAATCGCCTGGAAGTGACAAAAGAAACATCTTGTTCTTTCTTCAACAATTTTTGATCTCTAGTGGACCTCTTAGTAGGATTCGAGCCCAGATGACGTTCTGACCATCTATCAGAGAAAAAAGAACGAATGGGTCTTGTAGGATTCCCAATAAATTCTTCGATTTCTTCCGGAAGTAGATGATTATTCATCTTCTTCTCATGTTTCGTGAATAGCTGGGATATTGAGGAATATCCAGAAAGGCTTTTAGGGAGTCGGTTTGATTCTATCTTCATTCGTTCTGTTTGAAGAAAAGTTGGGAAATTAAGGGAATATCCTTTTGTAAATAAAATAAGTAACATTATTTGAGTGTATTTTAGTTTTTTTCTCTTTAAAAAATCAATAAAAATATGTATATAGTGGAAACTCACGACGATTACATTAATAAAACTTTTAATTTATCACTCAACTAAAACTTTTTATACATTTTAATTTTATTATACGTGTGATATATTTTCTAGTATATATAATATAAAAACTACAAAAGCATATAAGAATGACAAGTGCCATATTTTTTTATATTTAATTTCTATGTATTTAAAAACTAATTTTTGTAATTTTCATTTACATTAAAAAAAAGCAACCTATTAAACTTTTTTAAAAAAATACCTTACAAATTGTGGTAGTCGTACGATTTAGTTTTCACGAATTAGTGGAATGACGAAGAGGATCAGATCCTTCACCTTCACTTTGAGAGCATTCTTGACTTGATTTTCTTGGCCTTATCCAAAAAAAAAGTAACATTCTTGGTTTTCATATAATTGATATTGAGGATATATTTGAGGAGGATGATACATGATAGGTGGAGTTGGGTGATACATTGGTGGTGGAGGATGCATTTGAGGTTGATATGGCATACCATAATTAGGAAATAGTGGATAATAACTATATGGTTGTAGATAACTATGTGAAGGTTGAAAATATGAAGGTTATTCTAGTGGATAAAAACCTTGAGTTCTAGTAGATGAATCACCACACCCAAAGTTACTAGAACTCGATCTCCTACCAAATGAAGAGCCTACAGAAGTATGCTTCTTGCCTTTTCCTTTTGGTGGAGCTCTAGGTTCACTTCTGTCTCTCCTAGGTTCAAAAAACACATTTCCATCAAATTCTGATCTATCACGAAAATGTCCACTAGTGGTACCAACCCCATATTCTCCTCCATACCGGCTAAAAGACCTAATTTCACCACTAGCACCACTATGTCTATCATCATCATCAATTGGACTTAAACCATCACCATCGAGTCCATCGCCACTCTAACTTGTTGTTGCACTAGAACTTGAATGAGACAAATTTTTTTATTGTGATTGATCAACATTCATTTCATCATTAGAGGTACCCATAGGCAACACACCAGCATTTTCACCATCTAACAATGGATTCTCTTTCTCTTGAAGCCATTCTGATAGTGCATCAACATATTCAAAGATATGATCAAGGCTCATAGGATTAAAATTAGCATTTATATCATCAATACTCATTCTTTTTTGATGCCTTATATGAAGCCTCATATTATAGTATGTAAACACTAGTTTCTCAAGTTTTTTAACTTCAACCCATTTCTTGTCTTGGTGTGAATATAACTAAATGTACTCCAATTTTGTTCGCAATTTGACGCGGAAGTTGTTTGACTAAGCACTTTAATTGCTACTTTTTGTAACTCAGGAACACATGTGCCGTATATTATTCACCACTCAGCTGCATAATATTATTTAAATTTCAAAATAACTTCAAAATGTACAATATAGTTAAGTAATATAAATTAAATTAAATAATTTAATTAACTATTTACCCAAATTCATTTGCTTCCAAGCTTTTTGTGCTTGTGGAGTACCAAATGTCTCATATTTATCTCTAAATAGTAACAACTGCATAAATAAAAGATAGAGTAAGAATGAAAAAAAAAATCCATTTCAAATTATGTAACTAAGTTACAAATAATAATACTTGAACCTAACTTGATTAACCATTCTAACTTGAGTATCAAGAGAAGGTTCTAATCTTTCAATTATTGATATTGTACCTTTTAATATTTCTATTAGTATATTCTCAGAATGCTCCACCCCAAATTGAAATTGAGGATCCACCCCAAATTGAAATTGAGGATTGTGAAAATAACCTAAGCATATAAGAATATCATCAAATAATAATAATCTAAAGCTTAAATAATAAAATATAAAAATAGTTCTTAATTATATGAAACATTTTATCTTACCAGCTAAATGCAAGTCAGAATGCATAAAACTCCATTTATTGTCAATAATCTTTTTGTACTTGGTGAAATATCAACAATCTTGTTAAATTGCTCGTTTAGCTCTATCAACAGCCTCATAAATAAAGCCCGTTGTTGGTTTTTCATCACCATCCACAAGTCTCAATACTTTTACTAAGGGCTCGTAAATTTTTATGAGGTCATTGGCTTCTTTCCAAAACTCAAAACAATTTTTTTGGCTTCATAAGCAGGCACTGACTTTTGTTGTCCCAATTTTGATTCTTTAAATTCCTATATATTCATAAGAAAAATTTTAAAATTATATCATTTAAATTATTTGGAGTTATAAAATCATTAAAGGTTGCTATATTTAAGTAATTATATTAACTAATTATAAAATACTGACCTTTGAATTAAACATTTCTCTCAGACCTTGTTTTTACCTTGTTATCTCTTCAAGCTGAATGAAATGAGTTGCAAATCGAGTAAGAGCGAGTCGAAGTTTTTGCTTCCCTTGTGTATATTTCTTCATCAAACCAACAGTCCAAATTTGATCGTATATAAAGCAAGTCACTTTCTTTGCCTCATCTAACACTTTTGCTACACTGGACTTTTTCCCAATATCTTCAAGGCATAAATTTAAATAGTAAGTTGCACATAAGGTCTAATATAGATGATTTCTTTTCAACATTAATTTTTTTCTAGCGGCTTTCATTGCTACCTCATTATCAGTCACTATTTGGACAATGTAACTTTCTCCAATTTCTTCTACAACTGAATCTAACAAACTGTAGTAGAATTCAGCATCTCTACTATGAACACTCAAGACATCCACATATTTCCAAAAAATGGTTCCTTTAATGCAATAAACAAGGAAACTTATGATATGCATTTGATTCAAATTGTTGGTCCAACCATCACACATTAGAGTTGCACCCAATTCTTTCCAATGAGTCTTTAGTCTATTTACCCAATCACAAACTCATTGATACTCTGACTCCAAATACATATCTGAAACCTCATAAGGTGTTGGGAGCTTTACACCTTATCCAACTTCTATTGACACTTGAATTAAGTTATACAACCATGGAGAGATTGCTAATTGAAAAGGAAGTCATTCATATATTAAAAATTTAGATATCACTTCACCTATCTTCTTGTGTAAAGTCTTTAAAAAAGAGTCACTGATCTTTGGTTGCTTTGAGTTTTTTGTAACATCCTGAATTTTTGGGCCTATGCATTTAATGTGTGGTTATGTTTAATGTGAGTGTTAGGGGTTCAAAATGGGCACAGGTTTGGGCCGAGGCTGTAGTTAAAATTCTTGTTTGAACACTCCAGTGGAAAGCTTGTTAATTTAGGGAATAACAGATATTAGCTGTGTTTTAAAACACAAATGGGCTTGTGGCCCAGTGGTCAGTAGCGCCACTTAGAGAGCAAGGAGGCGACGCCACACAAAGGAGTAAGTGTCCCAAATTTTAGTTTCAAGGAGCTCAATTCTTTTAATTTAAGTTAGCTAATGTTCGGCATTAGGGTTAGGTGGAGTGGACAGCAACAAGGCTCAAAAATAGGAGGATTTATGTGAATAGGATAATGTAGATATTATAGTTGATAATATGGAAGATAAAAGGAGAAAAGATAGGAGCTACGTGCAAGGCTAGGTATTGGCCGAAATTCCATCACCTCGAAGAGGGAAGAAATCGGTTTCTTTATGGCAAAGGGGTGCCGAATTTTCCCCTTTTATTTGCTTAATTCTTAGTTATCAAAAAGGGCACTTTCGATTTTTGATAGGTAAGTGCCAAAATTTATATAAGTAGGGGGGATAGCTCATCAATTCCGGCATTTGGAACCCTATTCTTTTCTTCTTTCCCTGTGCCGAAATTCTCAGTCTCCCTCTGCAAGTTCTTTTCTTTTGATTTCTTCAGAAGCCGAAACCTCCCAATCTTCTCAACATCTTTTCTTTCAAAAGCCAAAACCTTGAACTCTCTTCTCATCTCCATAGCCGAATACCCCTATTTCCTTTTGCCGATTTCTTCAACCAAAAAGCCGAAACTACTTAGATTTCTTCTTCTCTTCTAATCTTCTCAAAAAGCCGGAATCTCTAAGGGGTAGTCGAATTTTTTATGTAAAGGTGAGTGTCGATTTTTCTATCTCTTCACTTTCTCTTTCGGGTTTTTGAAGACAAAGCCGAAAAGCTAATGGTTTAATGGTTTTATGTATTCTCTTGTTGGGCGACATTCGGGAATTGAAGTATATCTCTTAGATCTAAAAGCCGGAAACACTAGCCCCTAAATCTCACATCACTTTTCAGCATTTCAAGGTAAGGATTTCAATTCTCCTTAAGATGATCAACCGTTTCCTTTTCGTTAGCTGTGCCTTAACCTCATTGTTTAGTTTACGACCTCTCGAACAACACCTTAGGCGGATAGCGCGGGTGTGTCGTCACGGATGGCGTCGACTTAGAAAGTCTTGTTCTAACGATAATCAGGTGTGTAGATCTCTAACACACTAGTTAAATATAATCTATATGTGTTATGGGCTAAAAAGCCGGAAAGTTGCTGTGTGACAGTCGAATAAAACCCTAAAATGGTTAGGCAAGGATGCCAGGTACGTGATCATAGAAATCTCTATGTGTATCGATATGTATTTATGAAAGCCTATTTTCTTAAAAATGGTATGATGTTTTTAATTTTTCATGTGTGTATGCATGGGGTGGGATTATGATAATGAAGGGGAAGTGCATGATAGGTCACTTGGTGATCGGTGGTTAAACCATAAAATCTAAAATTAGGTCACAATAGTGATCGGTGGTTGAGCCACGTTATATTATGAGGTCACATAGTGATCGGTGGCTATGCCACGTTTAATGATTCCTGAATAATAGGAATAGGCAGTACGACTGTCGTTATGGTGTGTAGCGGGTGGAGGGTTGATTGTAGAAATCCCCAAGGTGTGATGGTTGGTACGGGTTGGTGTGTAGAGGATGGAATTCTAGGTTGGGTTGGGCTATGCATCATTTATTATTTATCATATGATTATGATTATTGCCTTTATGTATGGGCCAAGGCTCATAATGTGTTTGTGGGCCTCAGGTCATTATGTTTCGGGATTTACACACTGAGTCTTGGTGACTCACCCTTTCATTTTTCTCCACTCTTTTAGATGAGCAGTAGATCGTGGACATGGGGAGCCGAGACAGACTCGAGGGGCCATCAAGTTTTTATTTTTTTTATAGATTACTTCGGCTTTACTTTAAGTTTTTATTTTTTTGGAATATTTATGTAATAAGCCCCATAGTTTATATTTCACTGCTTAGTTTTTAATATTTGCAACTTATGAATTTTTGTCAAAGGTTTAATTATTCAAAATAATAATAATACAAGGTTTTATTTTCAAAAAGTCACCTATTTATTCAAATATTGTCTAATTAACTTACAATTTTCGAAACCAACAAAGCAAAAGTTTTTAATGTACAACCCGTAGCATACCAGATCTAGTCGAAATGTATGGGCCGGGTTTGGGGTGTTACATTTTAGTATCAGAGCCCAGTTCAAAATTCGGTCTGTGAAATGGGTCTAGTAGTGATTTGAAACCTTGATGTGAATTTGAGAAAAATGTTTTGGATAAAGATATGGCCTTCGAGTCTACCGGCACCCGATCCATGCAGGTAAGTATTCTAAACTCTTGTTGTAATATACATGTGGGCTTAATGGGCTTGATGGACGTAGGCTAGTATAGTAGGCATTGATGGACTTTAGGTTTAGTTTAAATCACTCACTAAATTCATAAGATTAATCCAACCAAACAAACCTGTAAACAAGTCGCGAGATTAGGGTGTGGCAACAGGCATACGCATGTCTAGGATTGGATTCAGGGAGAGCTTGGTATTTAAGCAGTCCTAGTGACTCACCTCCTCTTCGCTGGAATCCTACCTGGTGCGTAGTGACTGTTCACCTTAGTCATGAGGACTTGTTGACGGGCCAAAGTTTATAATTAAAACCCGAAAGGGACCAGCCATCCTATTTTGCAAAATTAGTAAATTACCCCTAATTTATAAAATGACCAAAATACCCCTAATTTGTAAAATAACCAAAATACACCTGGTTTGTAAAATGACCAACATACCCCCGGATTGCAAAACAATTACTAAAATACCCTCGAATTGCAAAATTACCAGAATACCTTTATTTCACAAAATCACCAAGGAACCTTATTTTGGAAAATTACGAAAATACCCCTATAGGATAAATAATGAAAATATCCCTGGGTAGTGAAATGACGAAGATACCCCTACATGATGAATGTAAGTTCGTGGATGCTGCTTGTATGTTTGATGATTGAATGTGTGTGCTTCCTGGAACTAGGAGATGTGAACTTGAGACTGAATTGTAGATAAAATTGTGAATTCGAAAGAACTACTTCTAAAACTACTATTCATAAGACTGTTCGGGGTTAATTAGTGGAAGAAAACTAATAATTCATAAAATTTCTAATCAGATAAACGCGAATCGGTAGAATGAGTACAAGGGGTCGTGGACATCCGCCGCGTAGTCGTGGTAGGGGTAGAATGGCTGTGTCAGAACCAGAGTTCATAGCGAAAGCATAGTGGTGAGACTTGGGTAGTATGATTAATAGTTAGTTGGAAATTCCAAGGACGAAATTTCTTTAAGGGGGTAGAACTGTAACATCCTGAATTTTTGGGCATATGTATTTTATGTGTGGTTATGTTTAATGAGAGTGTTAGGGGTTTAGAATGGGCTTAGGTTTGGGCCGAGGCTGTAGTTAAAATTCTTGTTTGAACACTTCAGTGGAAAGCTTGTTAAGTTAGGGCATAACAGATATTAGCTGTGTTTTAAAACACAAATGGGCTTGTGGCCCAGTGGTCAGTAGCGGCACTTAGAGAGCAAGGAGGTGACGCCACACAAGGGAGTAAGGGGCCCAAATTTAAGTTTCAAGGAGCCCAATTCTTTTAATTTAAGTTAGCTAATGTTCGGCATTAGGGTTAGGTGGAGTGGACAGCAACAAGGCTCAAAAATAGGAGGATTTATGTGAATGGGATAATGTAGATATTATAGTTGATAATATGGAAGATAAAAGGAGAAACGATAGGAGCTATCTGCAAGGCTAGGTGTTGGCCGAAATTCCATCACCTCGATGAGGGAAGAAATCGGTTTCTTTATGGCAAAGGGTGCCGAATTTTCCCTTTTTATTTGTTTAATTCTTAGTTATCAGAAAGGGCACTTTCGGTTTTTGATAGGTAAGTGCCGGAATTTCTATAAATAGGAGGGATAGCTCATAAATTTTGGCATTTGGAACCCTATTCTTTTCTTCTTTCCCTTTGCCGAAATTCTCATCTCATTCTGCAAGTTCTTTTCTTTTGATTTCTTCAGAAGCCGAAACCTCCCAATCTTCTCAACATCTTTTCTTTCAAAAGCCGAAACCTTGAACTCTCTTCTCATCTCCATAGCCGAATACCCCTATTTCCTTTTGCCGATTTCTTCAACCAAAAAGCCGAAACTACTTAGATTTCTTCTTCTCTTTTGATCTTCTCAAAAAGCCAGAATCTCTAAGGGGTAGTCGAATTCTTTATGTAAAGTTGAGTGCCGATTTTTCTATCTCTTCACTTTCTCTTTTGGGTTTTCAAAGACAAAGCTGAAAAGCTAATGGTTTAATGGTTTTATGTATTCTCTTGTTGAGCGACATTCGGGAATTGAAGTAGATCTCTTAGATCTAAAAGCCGGAAACACTAGCCCCTGAATCTCATATCACTTTTCGGGATTTCAAGGTAAGGATTTCAATTCTCCTTAAGATGATCAACCGTTTCCTTTTCATTAGTTGTGCCTTAACCTAGTGTTCCGTTACCAGCCTCTGAACAACACCTTAGGGAGATAGCGATTGTGTCGGCTACGAATAGCGTCGATGTAGAAAGTCTTGTTCTAACGATAATCAGGTGTGTAGATCTCTAACACACTAGTTAACTATAATCTATATGTGTTATGGGCTAAAAAGCCGGAAAGTGGCTGTGTGACAGTCGAATAAAACCCTAAAAAGGTTAGGCAAGGATACCAGGTACGTGATCATAGAAATCTCTATGTGTATCGATATGTATTTATGAAAGCCTGTTTTCTTAAAGATGTTATGATGTTTTTAATTTTTCATATGTGTATGCATTGGGTGAGATTATGATAATGAAGGGGAAGTGCATGATAGGTCACTTGGTGATGGTGGTTAAACCACAAAATCTAAAATTAGGTCACAATAGTGATCGGTGGCTGAGCCACGTTATATTATGAGGTCACATAGTGATCAGTGGCTATGCCACGTTTAATGATTCCTGAATAATAGGAATAGGCGATGCTGGTACATCGTTATGGGTGTGTACCTGGATGGAGGTTGATTGTAGAAATCCCCAAGGTGTGATGGTTGGTACGGGTTGGTGTGTAGAGGATGGAATTCTAGGTTGGGTTGGGCTATGCATCATTTATTATTTATCATGTGATTATGATTGTTGCCTTTATGTATGGGCCAGGGCTCATAATGTGTTTGTGGGCCTCAGTTCATTGTGTTTTGGGATTTACACACTGAGTCTTGGTGACTCACCCTTTCATTTTTCTCCACTCTTTCAGATGAGCAGTAGATCGTGGACATGGGAGCCGAGACGAACTCGAGGGGCCATCAAGTTTTTTTTTTTTATAGATTACTTCAGCTTTTCTTTAAGTTTTTATTTTTTTGGAATAATTATGTAATAAGGCCCCATAGTTTATATTTCACTGCTTAGTTTTTAATATTTGCAACTTATGAATTTTTGTCAAAGGTTTAATTATTCAAATTAATAATAATACAAGGTTTTATTTTCAAAAAGTCACCTATTTATTCAAATATTGTCTAATTAAATTACGATTTCCGAAACCAACAAAGCAAAAGTTTTCAATGTACAACCCGTAGCATACCAGATCTGGTCGAAACGTATGGGCCGGGTTTGGGGTGTTACATTTTTGCTTCTAACCAATTTAGGTATAGCTCCCCTTAAGGAAAACTCAGATTCACTTGGGATGGATTTGCTTGTTTCTTTCTCCATGATATTCTCCAGCTGATCTATGAGAAGATCGCCATTCTTCATAAATGTTACTCCAATCACTAGTACTTCGTCTAAATTCTTCCCTTTTATGCCACTCGTGTTGTGATTGAATACTTTCCCTAATTGCTTGCCTTATAGCAAAAACCTCATCAATGAATTCCTCGTGTTCATCCTCCTCTCTTCTTAATTGGATAAAAATTCATTTGTTATCCTCTTTTTATCTATTTTCTTTGTAAAACTTTCTTTTAGTATATTTATTATACTTTCTCTAATGACACCTGTTAATAAAATAAAAATAATTCACACTTTAAATGTGCAACATTATTAACATTTACAAAAACATTTATAAATAATAATAATGTATCACATACCATTAACATTAGGGCATGGTGCAACATGGCCAGTTTTATGAGCAATGTGCTCTTTAAATCATGTTATTCCTCCTTTCACAACTTTACCACAAAG
Source organism: Gossypium bickii (assembly GCA_025503065.1). Classification (NCBI taxonomy): domain Eukaryota; kingdom Viridiplantae; phylum Streptophyta; class Magnoliopsida; order Malvales; family Malvaceae; genus Gossypium; species Gossypium bickii. The sequence goes on along the minus strand of CP106711.1, from coordinate 48,027,945 downwards.
TTTACATATGACATTTCCTTTCGTATTTGGCATTGGAGTTCCAAAGTGCCAACCTATATCATTAATTGATGCACCCTCCAATCCTTTAGTTGGGAACTCTTCACATGGTGGCATGCTTTATTTTTAATCATATATAAGAAACATAAAATTATATTTAGAAATATAAGCAATTTATTGCTTATATTATCAACAATATAATACAAAAAAAAAAGTAGACATCACTAACATTGAAAAATTAAATTTATTGAATAATCCTTAAATTTTTCTAAAAAAATAACAACACACCATAACCCATTATTACCCGATCACCCAAAGCCAAAAAAAAATAAAAATAAAAAGTTCCCCAAATCCCTCCAAGCCCCAAGCCCCAAGCCCCAACCCCTTTCCTCTTTTTTTTTTTTTTTAAATATAGCTGAAACTTTTTATTAGAGAAAAGAAACCTTAAAAACAATTACAAAGTAATACAATCTAGCTTAAGCTAACCCACTAGCTAACAACCTAGCTCACTAACTAACTCTAACTAACTGCCCCATAACAGATTAAGCTACTGTATAAATCATAATATTTTTTTATTAGGGTTAAAGAAATCGCTATGTGCATTTTATAGGTTTTTTAAATGCAAAGCTTCAACGTTAATATTCATTATAATTTTTTGCTAAAAATAGTTTAGGGTTAGATAAATTGCATTATTTTGAATGAATATACTATATAGTGAGGAAATATATACATATTGTCATATTGTTATTGAAGTATGTATTATAGTTGTAGGATGGTTTGATGGGCTTTTAGAAGTTATTGTTGGATATAGAGAATGGGCAGCAGTGAGGATTCTAGAGACCTAGAAACACAAATTAAAACAGACCCCAAACCCAACAAAAACCAAAGAGGAATCCACAAGCCCAAAGTGGGCTGTAAGGCAAAAAAATAAAAAAAAATCCTATAATATGAAAAACAAATGGTAGAAAAAACTCAAAAGCCTCAGCCATCAACAGTCATCAATAAATGCATAACCTCAGGAAAAAAAAAACAAAAACATTAGGAGCCTAAAGATATTTTCAAAACCCATTCAAAGCACTAATCCAGATCCTTCCAAAATCTTTCCCCTTTTCGAAAATGATTTCTCATCGCTAACCCAAAGAACATCTCTGCAAATTTAAGACACTAATACCCTTCCTTCGCTCTTATCTCTATCAACTGCTTCTCAAGCACACTCAATGTTACAACAATATTTGCATGTTACAACAAAACAACCAAGAATCAAGAGAAAAAAATTTAGGTACTTACTTGAAATTTATGAATTTCTAAAAGTGCTAGTGAGATTTTGTTTAGATATTTTTGTGATTGTGTTGTGATTTTATTTGGCTTGGAGTTTGGACAGTGAAACATGGGAATTTCATATTTTTCTATTACTTTTGGATCTTTTTTGTTGGTTTTGGATTGCTTTTTCTTTTTTTGATTGAAAATTATCTGATTTTGTAAGTGAAGAATATATTCCCTTTTGTCTCATTATATTTCTATTTAAAAGGAGTTGAATTCTTTTAATTTTACTGTAACGGAACAATAATAGGAATAGCGGTCCATTATTGTCGCAATTGGTCGTTACTAGTTAAATTGCAACCACGATCCACTGCTATCGGTGTGATTCCGCTTCACACTGCTATTTTCAGCGGTAGCAGTTTTAAACGGCGTCGCTACCGCTATATAGCGGCCACTATTCTGCTACCCGATCGTTATTTAAATCCCTGCTTCCAACATGAGGGTTGTTAAAGTCGTAGATATACAAAGAAGATTAATCATCCGTACTCCAAATTGACAAACTGGTAAAAAGGGATTAGTTGGAATGTAACACCCCAATTTTTTTTAATTTCAGCTTTTGTAAAATTGACACACAATGTCTATCTGCTTCAGTGGTTATGTGTTCTGGGTGTGTGTGTGAGGTCCCAAGTTCAAGTCACAACTTGGGTAAATCTTGGCATTTTTATGAATAAGCTTTCACTGGGGGTCAGTAGGCTTTTAGTTTAAGGTTGGTAAAAATATATCAAATGAGCCTGTTGGTCTGGTGTTTAAGTGGAGTGTTGGAGGTCCTGTGTTTGATTCCCTGCTTTGGCTTTATTTATGTGTGATTATGGGGAAGAGTTTGAAGTGTAGTAAAATTTTGAGTTTTTGAGGGATAGTGGGAGTGTAGTGAACGGTTTTTTAGGAGAAAAATAAGGGATTAAGGGTGGTTATTGTATATTCTGTCAAACTTTTATTTTTCCCAAAAATTTGCACGTTTTTCCCTTCCTTTTCCTCTCCATCTTGCTTCTGAAATTCTCCTCCATCTATTCCTTTTCCATCAACTCAATTGGGTTTGTACGATGTTGGTGTGATCAGTAAGTTTTGTTTATATTTTATCCTGAATATGTTCGTCGATAAGTGAATTAAGAGAAATGTTCATTTGATTGTTAGGAGTCAATCAAGGGGCTGAAGATTAGCCATTAACAGTGTGAGGTTATAACGTCCCTGCTGTTCATTCGGTAAGGCTTTTGAGTTGTTGAAGGATGTTTATTGTGTTATAATTTTGGTTAAATTTTGCTAAAATCGCTGAATGTTGGTTTTGGATTATCGAATATAGGTTCTGTAGTGCTAGGGAATCGTTTTAAGCTTCAATTGAAACCAGGTGTGTACCCAAAACACTAAAAACGCGTTTCGATTAAAAGCAGAAAAAGCTCTCTGTTGACGCCACACGGGCGTGTGGTAGCCCGTGTGCAAGGCTGTAAGCCACAACATGGCCATGTGATCAACGAGTCTTGCCGTGCGCAAGCGACACGGCCACGTGAAGGCCGAGCAAGGCCGTGTGCGAGACACAGGCTCGACCATTTGGGCTGTGTGGGCCACACGGACGTGTGGGATTCTGGGCCAGGCCGTGTGATCCACACGGCCAAGGCCAATTTGGGCCGTGTGGGCCCACACAGGCAAACAACGTGGGCGTATAAGCCTATTTTCACTAATTTATTGTTAAGGTTGCACGGGTCATTCGAGACGACTGTGAACCTACTGTAGGGTTGGTAAGATTACCTAGACTCTCAACTGAATGACTGTATATTGAGCATATTGTTTGTACTGAATTGTATCAATGTGATATACCATGATTGGGCATGATATAACTGTATGATGCATTGTATTGGGTTGGGGATTGATCTTGATTGGAGGAAGTGTCTTGAAGGCTTGAGCCTAACTTCATCGCAGCAACTCACTATAAACCATCGTTTAGTGCCGCAACCAGTACTACTTGGAGTGTAGGGATGGATGGGTTGATTATATCCCCACATGGAATGCAAGGTTGGACGGAGATGGAGTGTAGAGGCTGGTTGGGTAGGATTTTCTGATTGCATATTTGTTACTATTACAATCACTGTTACTGAAATTGGCTAAGACCTAAACTGATACTGAAATTGAAAGGGCTTATGCCCAAACTGAGGTTATCTGTTATTGTCTGTTTGTTTGCATGGGGATTACGCACTGAGTTTACGTAAACTCACCCCTTCTGTTTTATCTGTACAGGTAATCGCCAGACATAGGTGGATCGGTGCAGCGGAGGACTCAGAGGTGGCCACACGACTCTTTTTTATATTTGATACTTATTTACGATTTTTAGTTTTATTTGGGGTGTTTTTCTGTAATAATGGCCTCTATGAATTTTTACCTAAAATTTGGATTTTAGTCTATTTTCTGTTATATCTGCTTGAAGTAGGTAAAACATAGGCTTTTAAAAGAAATACACGTGTTTTAGCAAAATACCCACAATGACATAAACTGTTTAAAAAGCTTCTGCAACGTATAATGTTTTGAAAACTAACGACTGAATTAGAATCACGATTTTAGAGTAATAAAAGATAATAAGGATTTCTAAACGAAAAATGTTTTAAGCAAAGTTACGGTTTTCTAACACTACATGTGACATTGCCAGATTTTTGCCATAACGTCTAGGCCGGGTTTAAGGTGTTACATAGAATCTAATGACAGAAAGAGGTACTAAGAAGGTTAAACGGAGTGACATATATTCCTGTCAAGATTATTCCTTTTTGGGGAAAGCATCTGGTGAGTATATCCATCATAGAGTTAGTTCCATAAAGAACTGTAACACTCGTAACCTGTATCCGTCACCGAAATAGGGTTACAAAGCATTACCAAATAAAACAGTAAACCATTCAATTCATACATCATGCAAACATAATCTAATTACATTCAAATACATTCATAACGTCCCTTAATCGACCCTCAAGGCACCGAAAATACTAAAGAAACAATTCGAGACTAAATCGAAAATATTTAGAAAGTTTAGAAAAAGTTAAAAATTTTAGACTGTAGGGGTCACACGGCTGTGTGGCCAAGCAATGTGACTCACAAGACTGAGACACACGCCCGTGTGCCAGGCTGTGTAACAATCGAGATAGCAACTTTTAAGACCTACAGGGGACACACAGCTATGTTGCCTAGTCGTGTGTCACACACTGTTGAGACACACGCCCGTGTCTTAAGCTGTGTAAACAAGAAATAGGCCAAAATTCAGCCTTTTCTTTCACCCAATTTCAACAAGTACTTACAAGCCAATTGAACTTATGATCAAGGCACCCAAACATGCCAAAATATGCATAATAAGACCTTTTCAATATACAATAAATCCATTCAAACAATATGCCATGCACCTCAATCACAACCAAGCATTCATACTAATTTTTGCATCAAAATGATCATGTTTCATCCAAACAACCTTAACTAAATACCATATCAATATATAACCTAATTGACCGCATTTCAGCCATGCCCATACATACCACTTTGTCCATTTAAATCATGCATCAATTTGGCAATAAAAACACCAACCATCAAGGCATTAAATGCCAAAAGTACTGTAACAACCCGATTTAGGGGTTAGTAGGAATAGTGGTCTCGGGATCACTAATCTGAGATTAGAGAAATTTATTTTCCTGTCATTTTATGAGTCAGAGCATGATGGTATATGTTCATGAGAATTTTGGTACTTTAATTTTAGCAATTTCTTGATTAATCGCGAAAATGGACTAAATCACAAAAAGTGCAAAAGTTCCATTCTATAAGCTAAAGGTACCAAATAGTCATAGAATGTTAATTGAAGGTCTTTAAAAGTCAATTAGACCCCCAATAGTTGCTTGGCTGGCCATAGGCTAACATAGGAGATAAAGATGGACAATGTTGGTCAAAGTTGGTGAAAGTTGGTAACCAATTTGACTAGTTTAATATTAGAATAAGGAAAGAAAAGATATCATCTTTTTGCTCATCCTTCTCTACCAAAAATACCAAGAAAATAGGGGTTTTTGAAAGCTCAAAATTTCAACAAGCTCTCATCCATTCAAGTAAGTGTTCTTGTAATCTTTTCTTGAAAATGATTGTACTTTTAAGACCCTAAGGCTTAAGCTTTCAAATGAGGGGACTATTGTGCAATATGATGAAAAGTTTAGAGTTTTTCTATGAGAACTATCATAGTTATTTGCTGCATTGTTATGGAAGAAATTGAGTCTTGGTTGTTAGATGAACAACTTTTGTGAAAGGTGTTGTCTTGAAAACATCTAATTGGACCTTGGTGAAAAGGCTACAAATTTGTGGTAATTAGTTGAAATGTTGAGTTTTGATGATAGCTATAAGAGTATTAAATGTTCACCTATGCTTGTTGAAGGTATAAATGTGATTAGAATTTATTTCTGAGCCTAGGGGCAAAATGGTCATTTTGCCAAAGTCTAGGGGCAAAATAGTAATTTGGTCTAAGCATGATTATTGAAATGATTTTATTAATGTGGTGATTAAAATGAGATAAATTGCTATTATAGAGCAAGAAGAACCGAGAATCCACCTCGATCGGGGAAAGAACAAAATCTTAGACTAAACCGAGGAGTTAGCTCATTTTGAAATTGAGGTAAGTATGTATGTGATTAATGCAACATTTATGTTAGCATAATTGAGAATGCTTTATATCATATTGATGCATGATGCTCTACTAAATCGAGTAGTTAATGTTGAATGAGATGTTGAGGTCCTAGTGGACTATATTGAATAGGAAATTGATGTCGTTGATATATGAAATAGATAAGGTCCCGTATAAGACCATGTCTGGGACATGGCCTCGGCACAGAGTTGAGATCCTATATAAGACCATATCCGGGATATGGCTTTGGTAATGAAATATAAGAGTCATATAAGATCGTATCTGGGATATGGTATCGATACTTGATGTGAAACTCCATAAAAGACCATATCCGGGATATAGCATTGGCATTCAGAAGTGACTCCATATAAGACCATATCCGAGATATGGCATTGGCATTTAGAAGTAATTTCATATAAGACCACCTCTGAGATGTGGTATTGGCTTCATACCTACATGAATGACGATTAAAATGCGTCTTTAACTATCCCTAGTGATTAATAGGAAAAGTATATGAGTTTAGAAGTAGAAATAAGAATTGTACTAAAGTTATTTAAATGAGTGAATACAGGTACTCGTGAATGATTCGCAAAGAAACGATATGATATGTAGCACAGTATGTGCTAAATAAGGACAATTGTAAGTAAGTATGACAAGGAGCTTATGACTTGTGTATGGTTAGTTAATGCCATGGATGTATTATATTATGAGCTTATCGTTGCAATTTATTTCCATTCAAACTTACTAAGCTTTATGCTTACCCCTTTTATTGCCCTTTTTCCTTATAGCATTGCCAAGATAGCTCGAGGATCGTGGACGTAGAAGTTCGGAAATCGCACTATCGACATCACTTTGGTATAACAATTTAGACTTATTTTGAGTATGGCATGTATAGGACTCGAGTATTTTGTTAGGTCGTAATTGTTGGCCAAAGTGTTGGCTTTGTAAAGAATTGAAGTCTTTTTACAATGGCCTATTAAGTTAGGCTGATACTTGACAAACTCTTATGTTAAATGAAAGTGATCTTTTTGAAGTGTATGCCCTTATGTATGTGTGTGTGCAATGTAGAATGGCAAAAGGGCTTGATAGATAGCCTGCTAATTGTCCACATGGGTAGACACATGGGCTTGTGTCCAGACCGTGTGGAAGGCACGACTAGCACATGAGCGTATACCCAGGCCGTGTGAAGTCTGCACCTTGCATTTGGAATCTAAATCGTCACACGGCTGGAGCACACGGACGTGTCTATAGGCCGTGCGGATAAGTCAGAATGCCAAGGTTTGGCACACGGGCCAAGGCCACGGGCGTGTCAAGGCCGTGTGGAATTAGTCAATGTCGACCACGGGTGAAAGACACGGGCATGCCTTAAGGGAACACGGGCATGTTCCTAGACCAACATAGGCATGTGGCCCCTATTTTGTTAGACAGTTTCTCGAACTCGTAAAAGTTCCCGAAATAGTTCCGATTCCTCTCGAAAGTATGTTTAGGGCTTCCTAGGCCGAGCATGTGCAAGTGATAGGTTTAAACGAAATGTTACAACCCTATTCAGGATGTTTAAGCCAGGTTAGTTAGGTAGTGCCTCAAACCCTGTTCCGGCTTGAATACGGGTAAGGGGTGTTACAAGCACACCAACCATATTACTATATTTACAAGCCAAATGTAACAACTAGTTCATCAAACACAAGTCCATTTATACATGCCATTATAACCTTGATTAAGACATCAAAAACTGCCGATATAATCACTAGATAGTGTGATAAATCTCCGAAAAGCTTCCAACCCGATCAAGCTTCCGATAATCTATAAAGTAAAGAAAAATAACTATGTAAGCAATGAATGATTAGTAAGCTCGTATGAATATTACATATAACATTTCATCATATATAAAGCTTTACCAATGCCACAAGATTTATCAAACTATAAAACTATCAACTCACATATATTTTATGTTTATAACATAATAAGATCTTATAAGTTGTATTACATAATCATCAATCTTTTCTTAAAATGATGAATTATTCCACTTCCTTTTTGTTCCATTTACTGAGCACAAGCTTAATTACATTATCAATTCATGAATTAGTATGATTATTCATGACATAGGTAAATTCACATTTAACATAAGTAAATTTCTCATATATAGGTAAGTCCTTTAATTCATCAACCTTTTTATCTTATCACATTACATTTCAATTGTAAACTTACCATTCCATTACCATTTCTCACCCGTTTCATTTGCATAACATAAGACATAAACATAACATCAACCATAACCACAAGTTTGATACAAGCCTAATCATCATCATTAATAAAAAAGTTAGTACATTTATACACAACACTTTTGGGATCAAGTACATGATAAATCATTTCATAAGAAATTACATCTTTTCATTTGCATAGCACAAACTATAAACACAAAAATTAACCATATGTGTTCCTGTCATCCACAATCTCAACCGGAGAATTGAAACATTTAATTCAAGCTTAAGTATATGGAAATTCCATCAAAATCAATAAACAAGTTACCTTATCGAGATTTACAGACAGATGAATTCATCTATGTTCAAATCAATATTCAATAAATAACAATTCAATATTCAATATTACCTTGCCGAGATTTTCCATTTGAAAAATGACTTACGGATAAGAGTACATCATCAGATCAACCGTACATACCAGACAGAAGCTCATAAGAGCTAATCCAACCGAAATACACCAAACAGAATCTCATAAGAGCTAGTCCACTCGAAACACACCAACAAAAGCTCATAAGAGTTAAACAGAATCTCAAAAGAGCTGATCCACCCGAATCATGCCAAACAGAAAGTATAACATGAGAGTTCGCTACAAATGCTGAACCTCGGTTTACTTGGGTAATATACAAATATCTCCCTCCAATACCATCTGTAATAGCCTAAATTTTCAGTGGTGTCGGAATGGTGATTCGAGATCACTAAATCCGACAAGTGAGTAGAAAATATTATTAATTTAGTGAGTATGAGTTAAATGTGAAGTTAGGAAAAAAAAATTTAATAGTAAATAGTGTACTAGAAAAAAATAATTAGAATCGAATACGAGGTATCGAGACCTCGGAGATTTTAATCTAGCCATAAATATTTTATGAATGCTTATGGAGTGTTAATAAGTTAGTATTAAAGTTTCGTCAAGAAATTTTAAAGTTCGATAGTTAATTGAATAAAAGGACTAAGTCAAAATTATGAGAAAAGATTAAATAGCTTAAATGATAAAAGAAAGAGAGGGCTTAAAAGGCAAATAGACCCAATGTCTATTTGGGCTGGACAACAAGGGAATGAAATCAGAATAAAAATAAGGAGAGGAAAGGGCAAAATTGGAATATTGCATAACTTACTTAATAAAAATAGGACTAAAGTGGAATTATCTAGATTTCTCTTTAGTTTTCTGCACTCTCATCAGCAAAAACACCATAGAGGGTTTTCCTAAGCTGGTTTTTCATATTTTTACTGCAAGTAAGTTCAATTCTTGATTATTTCTTGAAATTCTTGTGTTTTTGTGACTTTTATAACTAGGCCCAATTGTTGAATTCATTAGTTTTAGATTTTATGAATGAAGTTGGAAGTTACTATGAATATGTTCTGGAAGTATATGATGATTTAGCATGGAATTATAATTTTAAATGGTTTATATGCTGATTTTATTGAAAGAATTGAATAGAAAGTGAATGTTTGGGACCTAATTTTAAAAGAATTTGAAGTTAGGGTTTTTATGTGGAAATTCTGAATTCCAATGTGTTTGAAATAACTCATAATGATTAGGTAAAGTATTAATTTACAAAAATTAGCTTAATTGAGGGGTAATTGATCAAGGACTGAATTGTATGAACTCTGAAATTTGGGGCAAAAATAGAAATCAACACTTTGCACTGAAACAGTTTTGGACAGCAGCAGTAGTCTAACTTTGAAAAATCACCAAAAATTGTAGAAATCGAATTAGAGGATGAATAAAATATTAAATTAAATCTTATTGAGTCTAGTTTCTTATAGAAGAAACGGTGTAAGCAATAGATTTATAAATCATGAGATATTTAAATTTTAGTGAAACTGGTTCTGAATGAATTCGTGATCCCCTATTCTGTCTTTGAAAAATCATTAGAAATTGCACAAAAATAATTGTGGGTTAAAATTTATATGTATGAAATCCTGAATGAGTCTATTTTCAAATGAAACAAATAAGAAGGTCATATGAATTCTGTACGAAGAGTAATTTGATTTGTAGTGAAGAGAGGTCAGAACAGTCAAACAGTAAAACAGGGGAAACTTTAAGAATAATCTGGTATTGATTGGCCATACCAAAAATTCTGGAAAAATTATAGTAAAAAGATATATGAGTCTAATTTCAGGGAAAATTAACGGATCTTAATTTTGAGTTCTGTAGCTCAAGATAAAAATAATTTAGTGACTGTGACACGGATAGACAGCTTGAATATCCATACAAGTAAATAGTTAAATTATAAACAATGTTATTTATATGTGGGTTGTAATCATTAAGGATATGAAATAAAGTAAAGGTGAAATCAATACTGATAAGTGAATGATTTCACAATTATAGATCGAGAACCCGAAGCAAGTCGAGGAAAAAAAAAATGGCGAGTAGTCCCTGAATTTTCTCAAATTTCGCAAATCGACTGTAAGTTCATATGGCTGAAATTTAATGATTAAATGTAAATTTTATGAATTATATCATGTATGATGAGATATATTGTTGATGAGTTAAGGACAAAATGACAATGCGAAAAGTGATTAAATAATCAAATTGAGCGGAACATCGGATTTGAGTACTTCTGATCAGTGGCAAGTGAAAGTGAAAAGTGGTAGCTTCGGCTACCTGATCAGTGAAAAGTGGTAGCTTAATTTGCTGATCGGTGAAAAGTGGTAGCCAATTTGCTCGATCGATGAAAAGTGGTAGCTTCGGCTACCTGATCAGCGAATAGTGGAAGTGAAGTACTCAATTTTCCGTAATCGTTCCCTAATTTGATTAAAGATGGTAAGTGACAAAAAGGGCCCAAAAGAGTTAAAGTAAACGAATAAATGGTAGTGAAATTATATGAAAGCACTCACCAAATTGTGGTTCACAGGTGAATTTAGAAATTGTACGTAATGTATAAGTGTATGAATGTTTGGTAAGATTTATATTTTATGCCTATGAACTTACTAAGTTTCTATAAACTTACTTGAGTGTATTCAATGTCTCATGTAGATTTGACGTATAAATTTACGGAGGATCGGATCAACACCGAGGATCACACTATCAAGATTATCCCTGTGTAGCTTTTGTAAATTTCCTTTTTGATTTATATGGCATGTATATGTTTGATGGTTATATAAATACTAAAACTTGTTTAATTAGTATGAATTAAAGTAAACCGTGATAAATATGCTAAATAATATAATTATAGTAGAAGTATGATTTGGTATCAAATTGGATTGAAATGGACAGGATTGTTTGGTTTTAAAATTTGGGGAAGATTGGATATTTATAAAAAGGGCTATATTGAATTCATAATGAAAATAGTATTAACTCGTTAAACTTAGGTAATGCCTCATACCCTATTAAAAGCAACGAATATGGGTAGGGGTGTTACATTTAGTGGTGTCGAGCCGGTTTAGCTTGGTTCTCGGAACAATTGTGATGTATAAAATGTTTAGAAATACATGCAATATAAATCTGTGATAGTGTGATGTGTATGATCCGATCTAATATTTGTTATTTTTATAGATATTTTCCGATTATAAAGATGTCGAGATAGACACAACGCATCGAGCGGGGAAGAAGTTAATGAGAGAATACAAATTTCTCGAACAAGCAACAAGCGGTGATGTTCGATTTCTTTAATGCGAGAGCAAGAATTAAAGAATATGATTTATGGGATTATGAATCGGTGGTATACTGAAACGATGCAAGAAAGAAATCGAGGCTCGCCACCTCCTCCCACACTCGCTCCATCGGTGGTACCTCTGCTGCTCCTCCACCTCCTACAACGATCGAATTCGAGAAGCGTTCTCCATTGGAAAGGCTTAGAAAACTTCAAAGAAGAATTTAGGGGAAGGGACCGATGATGACCCGTCAAAGTTTGAATACTAGTTTCTGAGTTTGATAAGAATTTTTAAAGAAATGGCTTGCTCATCGGATGATTATTTGAGATGTCTGTGTGTCCCTACCGAAAGAAGAGGCTTATAGTTGGTGGGAAACGATTGAGGTCGTGGTACCAAAGAGAGAAAATATCTTGGGAATTTTTCCAAAATGAATTTAAGAAGAAATATGTGTGGGCAGAAGGTATTTAGATAAAAGAAAAGGGAATTTCTTGATTTACTTGGTAGGAAATAAGTCATGGTTGAATACTAAAGAGAATTTGTTTACCAAACAATATGCCCGAGACATTGTACCTCATTGAAGAAGAAATGTGTATCGATTTGAAGAAGGGTTAAATGATGAGATTAGAATGATGATTGGGGGCAATGAAATACGGGGAGTTCGTTGTTCTGTCGGATCGTGCTCAAAAGCTCGAAGAAGTATATAATAGAAAAATACAAATGGATCGAAAAAGTAAAGAGCCATTCAAAAGAGGTGCTTCTAAGTCATTTTCAGATTTTCTGCAGTAAAGAAATTTAGAGAAGAAAGTAGTCGAACTACATCGGTCTTGGGAAAATTGAGTAGAGGTAAATTAAGACAATCCGATTTCAAGGTATTTGATAGACTGCAGCAAGTATATGAGCGGTGTTCGGGATGCTCCTCGACCTAAGTGTCAATATTGTGGAAGACATCATTTCGGTGAATGCAGGATTAAGATGGGTGCTTGTTATAAATGTGGGGCTACCGATCATCTTATTCGAGATTGTCCCAGTGCAAAAAAATGAAGTGGAACAAAAAGAGATACAAAGAATCACTCCCCAAAGAAATAGACGCGTTCGGGCGAGCGGTGGTTCTGAGGACTACCCGTTCGGGTATGAGAGAGTCGATTAGTCGATCGGAGAATAGAGCACCAAAGACGCACTTACGCCATGCGCAGCAGCAAAAAGAGGCTACGGCCCACGATGTAATTCTTTGGTACTTTCTATCTTTATGATGTTACTGTTTATGCATTAATAGACCCTGGGTCTACTCATTCATATATTTGTGCTATGCTAGTATCTGAAAAGAAACTTTCTGTTGAGTCTACTGAATTTGATATACAAGTCACTAATCCATTAGGTCAAAGTGTATGATTAATTTGATATGTCGAAATTGTCCACTGATAGTATTCCCCGGTGATTTGATGTTGTTACCCTTTCGGGAATTTGATATTATTTTGGGGATGGATTGGTTAATGAAATATGAAGCGGTAGTGAATTGCCGTGATAAACATATCGTTTGAAATATCAAAGCGGGGATGTAATTTCGATTGGGTTTGAAAATATGGATAATCTGATTAGAATTATTTTGACTTTTTCTTTCAGAGGTTATTACGTAAAGGCAATGAAGCATTCTTGGCCTATATTCTTGATACTCGGAGTTCGATTTAAAGCTCGAACAAGTACCGGTGGTGAATGAATTTCTGATGTGTTTCTGAAGAGTTACCTGTTTACCACCCGACGATTGCAGAAGTTGAATTTGCAATTGATGTGATTCCGGAACAGCTCCTATCTCAAGAACACCGTGCAGAATGGCTCCAAATGAATTAAGAGAGTTGAAGATGCGATTGCAAGAGTTATTAGATAAAGGGTTCATCGAATCGAGTATGTATGCATCAGGGTGCACTGTCTTGTTTGTGAAAAAGAAGGGCGGTTCCTTAAGGCGTGTATATGATTACGAGTGCGATTAAATAAGGTAACGATAAAGAATAAATATCCTTTGCCTCGTATTGATGATCTATTTGATCGGTTGAAAGGTCTTTGCAATATTTTCCAAGATAGATCTTCGATCCGGATATTATCGAGTTGAAAGTTAAAGAGTGTGATGTGCCAAAAAGCGCCTTCGAACCCGGTATGGTCACTATGAATTTTTGGTGATGCCATTTGGTTTAACCAATGCTCCTGCACGCCTTTATGGATTTGATGAATCGAATTTTTCAGTCATATTTGGATAGATTTGTGGTTGTGTTCATTGATGATATATTGATTTATTCAAAGACAGAGTCCGAACATGCACAACATTTAAAGATTGTATTCTGATTTTATGAGAGAAGCGATTGTATGCAAAATTCAAAGCAAATGTGAGTTTTGGCTCTAGGAAGTTGCGTTTTTGGGTCATATTGTATCACGGTGATGGAATCGAGTGGATCCAAGTAAGGTTACTGGCGGTGATAAATTGGAAAGTTCAGAAGAATGTTACTGAAGTACGGAGTTTTCTAGGACTGGCAAGTTATTATCGTCGATTTGTTAAAGATTTCTCAAGGATTACCTTACCGTTGACTCGATTACTACAAAAAAATGTTGAATTTATATGGTCAAGTGAATGTCAGCAAAGTTTCGATCAGTTGAAAAAGATGTTAACAGAGGCTCAAAGATTGACTCAACCAGAATCGGGTGTACCGTTTGTGATTTATAGTGATGCGTCTTTGAATGGTTTGGGTTGTGTACTTATGCGATCGAGCAAAGTGGTGGCATATGCTTCTCGGCAACTGAAACCGCACGAGAAGAATTATCCTACACATGATTTGGAATTGGCAGCGATCGTGTTTGCTTTGAAGATATGGAGACATTATTTATATGGTGAGAAATGTCACGTGTATACTGATCATAAAAGCTTAAAGTATTTAATGAATCAAAAAGAGTTAAACACGAGGAGAGAGACGATGGTTAGAGAGCTCTTGAAAGATTATGATCTTGTCATTGACTATCATCCAGGGAAAGCAAATGTTGTAGCAGATGCACTTAGTCGAAAATCATCATTATTTGCATTACGGGCATTGAATGCTCATTTATCTATTAATGAAGATGGTTCTGTACTAGCAGAATTAAAAGCTAAACCTGTGTTCTTTCAACGGATTCGGGAGCTACAAGATGAAGACCCAGAGTTGATGCTGAAACGACAGATGGTTCAAAATGAATTAAGCCCAGAATACTCCATTGATGAAAGTGGTATGTTATATTATCGTAATAGAATATGTGTTCCGAATAATTCAGACTTGAAAAATGATATTTTATCAGAGGCTCATAAGAGTATGTGTTCTATTCACCCGGGTAGTACGAAAATGTATTGTGATTTGAAGAAAATGTATTGGTGGCCCAGAATGAAACGGGAAATCTGTGAATATGTAGCAAGATGTTTAATTTGTCAGCAGGTAAAAGCCGAGCATCAAGTGCCGACAGGGTTGTTACAGCCCATTATGATTCCAGAGTGGAAATGGGAACATGTCACGATGGATTTTGTATCCGGACTACTGGTAACTCTGAAGAAGAAAGATTCGATTTGGGTGATTGTTGACCGATTAACTAAATCAGCACATTTTATTCCGGTCAGAGTAGATTATCCGCTTGAAAAGTTAGCGGAGTTATATGTGTCAGAGATAGTGAGATTACATGGAGTGCCAATATCTATTATTTCAGATCGAGATCCGAGATTTACCTCGAGATTTTGGGGTAAATTACAAGAAGCTTTGGGCACCAAATTAAATTTCAAAGCATGACTTTTCATCCCTGCATGACAGATGGAATGATCGAGCGAGTGATTTGATTTTAGAAGATATGTTAAGGTGTTTGTATACTTGAGTTTGGTGGCAATTGGGAAAGGTATTTACCTTTAGTGAATTTGCTTATAATAATAGTTATCAAAGTAGTATTAAAATGGCACCGTTTGAAGCTTTATATGGAAGAAAATGTAGAACTCCATTATATTGGTCCGAATTAAGTGAGCCAAAACTAGTGGGGGTGAACTTGATTCGGGAAACCGAAGAAAAAGTTCGCATTATTCGAGAATGTCTAAAAGCTGCGTCCGATCGACAAAAATCATATGCAGATTTGAAGAGAAGAGATATAGAGTTTAATGTGGGTGATCGTGTATTTTTTGAAAGTGTCACCGTGGAAGAAACTTTTACGGTTCGGTAGAAAGGGAAAACTCAGCCCACGAATCGGGCCGTATGAAATCATTGAAAGAATCGGTCCGGTAGCTTATAGATTGGCTTTGCCTCCAGAGCTTGAAAAGATTCATAATGTGTTTCATGTATCTATGTTGAGACGGTACAGATCAGATCCATCACATGTAATTCCCCATACAGAAATAGAGCTCCAACCCGATATGACCTATTCAGAGAAACCGGTGAAAATTTTAGCTCGGGAAGTTAAAGAGTTGAGAAATAAACGTGTACCACTAGTTAAAGTGTTATGGAATCGACATGGATCAGAGGAGGCAACCTGGGAGACGGAGGAATTGATGAGATTTCAATATCCGAATTTATTTACAGGTACGAAATTTCGAGGACGAAATTTCCTAAAAGGGGGGGAGAGTTGTAATAGCCTAAATTTTTTGTTGGTGTCGGAATGGTGATTCGAGATCACTAAATCCGACAAGTGAGTAGAAAATATTATTAATTTAGTGAGTATGAGTTAAATGTGAAGTTAGGAAAAAAAAATTTAATAGTAAATAGTGTACTAGAAAAAAATAATTAGAATCGAATACGAGGTATCGAGACCTCGGAGATTTTAATCTAGCCATAAATATTTTATGAATGCTTATGGAGTGTTAATAAGTTAGTATTAAAGTTTCGTCAAGAAATTTTAAAGTTCCGATAGTTAATTGAATAAAAAGGACTAAGTCAAAATTATGAGAAAAGATTAAATAGCTTAAATGATAAAAGAAAGAGGGCTTAAAAGGCAAATAGACCCAATGTCTATTTGGGCTGGACGGCAAGGGAATGAAATCAGAATAAAAATAAGGAGAGGAAAGGGCAAAATTGGAATATTGCATAACTTACTTAATAAAAATAGGACTAAAGTGGAATTATCTAGATTTCTCTTTAGTTTTCTGCACTCTCATCAGCAAAAACACCATAGAGGGGTTTTCCTAAGCTGGTTTTTCATATTTTTACTGCAAGTAAGTTCAATTCTTGATTATTTCTTGAAATTCTTGTGTTTTTGTGACTTTTATAACTAGGCCCAATTGTTGAATTCATTAGTTTTAGATTTTATGAATGAAGTTGGAAGTTACTATGAATATGTTCTGGAAGTATATGATGATTTAGCATGGAATTATAATTTTAAATGGTTTATATGCTGATTTTATTGAAAGAATTGAATAGAAAGTGAATGTTTGGGACCTAATTTTAAAAGAATTTGAAGTTAGGGTTTTATGTGGAAATTCTGAATTCCAATGTGTTTGAAATAACTCATAATGATTAGGTAAAGTATTAATTTACAAAAATTAGCTTAATTGAGGGGTAATTGATCAAGGACTGAATTGTATGAACTCTGAAATTTGGGGCAAAAATAGAAATCAACACTTTGCACTGAAACAGTTTTGGACAGCAGCAGTAGTCTAACTTTGAAAAATCACCAAAAATTGTAGAAATCGAATTAGAGGATGAATAAAATATTAAATTAAATCTTATTGAGTCTAGTTTCTTATAGAAGAAACGGTGTAAGCAATAGATTTGTAAATCATGAGATATTTAAATTTTAGTGAAACTGGTTCTGAATGAATTCGTGATCCCTTGTTCTATCTTTGACAAATCATTAGAAATTGCACAAAAATAATTGTGGGTTAAAATTTATATGTATGAAATCCTGAATGAGTCTATTTTCAAATGAAATAAATAAGAAGGTCATATGAATTCTGTACGAAGAGTAATTTGATTTGTAGTAAAGAGAGGTCAAAACAGTCAAACAGTAAAACAGGGGAAACTTTAAGAATAATCTGGTATTGATTGGCCATACCAAAAATTCTGGAAAAATTATAGTAAAAAGATATATGAGTCTAATTTCAGGGAAAATTAACGGATCTTAATTTGGAGTTCTGTAGCTCAAGATAAAAATAATTTAGTGACTGTGACACGGATAGACAGCTTGAATATCCATACAAGTAAATAGTTAAATTATAAACAATGTTATTTATATGTGGGTTGTAATCATTAAGGATATGAAATAAAGTAAAGGTGAAATCAATACTGATAAGTGAATGATTTCACAATTATAGATCGAGAACCTGAAGCAAGTCGAGGAAAAGAAAAAGTAATCGAGTAGTCCACTGAATTTTCTCAAATTACGCAAATCGACTCGAGTAAGTTCATATGGCTGAAATTTAATGATTAAATGTAAATTTTATGAATTATATCATGTATGATGAGATATATTGTTGATGAGTTAAGGACAAAATGACAATGCGAAAAGTGATTAAATAATCAAATTGAGCGGAACATCGGATTTGAGTACTTCGATCGGTGGCAAGTGAAAGTGAAAAGTGGTAACCGGCTACGATCGATGAAAAGTGGTAGCTTCGTTTGCTGATCGATGAAAAGTGGTAGCTTCGGCTACCGATCAATGAATAGTGGAAGTGAAGTACTCAATTTTTCGTAATCGTTCCCTAATTTGATTAAAGATGGTAAGTGACAAAAAGGGCCCAAAAGAGTTAAAGTAAACGAATAAATGGTAGTGAAATTATATGAAAGCACTCACCAAATTGTGGTTCACTGGTGAATTTAGAAATTGTAACGTAATGTATAAGTGTATGAATGTTTGGTAAGATTTATATTTTATGCCTATGAACTTACTAAGTTTCTATAAACTTACTTGAGTGTATTCAATGTCTCATGTAGATTTGACGTATAAATTTACGGAGGATCGGATCAACACTGAGGATCACACTATCAAGATTATCCCGGTAGCTTTTGTAAATTTCCTTTTTGATTTATATGGCATGTATATGTTTGATGGTTATATAAATACTAAAACTTGTTTAATGAGTATGAATTAAAGTAAACCGTGATAAATATGCTAAATAATATAATTATAGTAGAAGTATGATTTGGTATCAAATTGGATTGAAATGGACAGGATTGTTTGGTTTTAAAATTTCAGGGAAGATTGGATATTTATAAAAAGGGCTATATTGAATTCATAATGAAAATAGTATTAACTCGTTAAACTTAGGTAATGCCTCATACCCTATTCCGGCAACGAATATGGGTAGGGGGTGTTACACCATCTCCACTCCAAACCCTCGTAACACACCAAAAACGAATATACTTTGTCCCATGTTCAATTCAAACCGAACATCAAATTCAATATTATAACTCAGATAATTATTCATTTCCAACAATGGATCATATATATTATATCATGCAATATTAATCACCTATGTATATAAATGTTAAATTTTAATCGTATGAACTTACTTAGCCAAATCGTAAAAATGTTGAAGTATAGAGGCTTTTTGGTAATTTTTCATTCTCCTCGATTTTCTACTCGATATTGATTTAAATTAATAATTTCATTCAATTTATTAATTTATACAGTAAAACAATTTATTATGCAATAGTAAAACAATTTATTATGCAATTTAGTCATTTTTGGCATTTTTATAAAGTTGTCCCTAATATTTTACTTTTATTCAATTTAGTCCTTAAGCTTAAAATATGAAATTTAACCATTTTCATTACAAATTCCTAATAGCCAAATATTGTTAGCTTCCATTTCAGCCTATTTTTGCAACAATTTCACACCAAGTCCTTCTATTTTTCCAATTTCAACAATTTAATCCTTAATCGACAAATTCATCAAAAATCACTTAATAAAATACTTATAAATAACAACTATTACTTCAAATTCATCCATTAACATTTAAAATCACAAAGATTCATTAATGGCAACATTCAAAATTTTAAACAGAATCAAAAACGGGACCTAGTTGCAACGATCTCAAAAACATAAAAATTACAAAAACGAAATTAAAACGGACTTACATGCAAGCTTCCTATGCTAGCCGAATGTGAAGCTCCCAAAAATGGTGAAATGCCTTAGGTTTTCGGCAAGAACATGAAAAAATATAATGAATTTGGCTTTTGAATTATTAAACTTTAATTTTTTTACTAAATCACCTAATTACCCTTAATTAAAACCTTTTAAAACCACAATTCAAAAACCTATTATGGCCCATTAATATCAAATGGGATAATTATTATTTAAGCCCCTTTTTATTACAAAATTAACTATCAAATCAATGGAAATTCAAGGTTCACTAAAATTTACACTTTTTTCAGTTTAGTTTTTTTAATTAATTACCTACCGAAACATTAAAATTTCTTAAAATGACACCCCATAAATATTTATAAAAATATTTACGACTCGGTTTATGGAAGCGAGGTCTCGATACCTCATTTTCTAAGACCACTTGACTTCAGGGTCTTACCACTTAAACTTAATCAATCATTTATATAACATAAATTCCAATATCAAAAACCTTTTTAAAACCATATTTAACTAGTAAATATTAAATAATATATTTATAAACTTACTCGTCGGATTTGTGGCCCCGAAATCAATGTTTCCAACACCACTGAAAAACAGGCTGTTACAAGAACTATCATATAAGAGAGAGATAGAACACTTGAACAATGGTTCAGATAATAGACAGGTGGAGATAGTAGGCTTAAGCGGTCCGAAATAGACAATCATGATCCACTTTAGAAAGCAAAGGAACACAGACTAGGTGGATTACATGAAAGTGATATAGCGTTATTTCAACTCGAGTGAAGGGTAGAGGTAAGTAAGAGAAAATAGGATTTAGTCCTCTAGAATGGCGTAGTTGTGTACTAACAGTCCTATTAGGGAACCGTCTACGATAGCGCCAAAATTTTTGTAGGATAAGAAAATCAACAACAATGATATCTCATGATGGGAGTTCTGCGTAGGAAGGTGAATCCTCAGGTATGATAAAATGCATAGGAATCACCACAACATGTGGACCGGTCAAAAAATTGACCCAGAAATGATCATTTGCAGAGGAAGAAATATAGAGAATGACTTGGAGTCCGCCATTCCAGATGAAGCTTAAAAGTCTAAGCCAAACAAAGAGTAGTGTGTTTGTTCTCTTTCAGTTAAAGCCTAGCCAAGGCGGGGTTTAATTATGTTTATATATATATACATAACGACAAAGAAAATCATTAAGTTCTTTCGAATTGATAAAAATATAGCTTTTGTCTACATGAGTCAAAGAATGGTTGAGGACCTTGAGAAGGGACCAAGCCAAATCGAGATAAACTTATTAGTTTGGAATCATGCACATAGGAAGGGGTACCTTGAAAGGTTTCGCCTAGAGATTGGAAATATTGTAATTAATCAGTTCCCTTAGAGTTTGAAATTAGGAATAGTAAATTTTAATTTAATTTAAGGTTTTGTTGTAAGAAGTGTTTAGTGATACTTGATAAAAACACGCCTCAAATTGGTTAACTTTAAAAATGATATTTAATCCAAACCAGTCTATTTGTGGCACTCCATGACCGAATTCGGTGACCGATCGGGTGAGGGAGTTACAAGTTATACATGCAATCTATTTCCTTTTCATTGTTTTCATTCCTTCAATATATCAGTCCTAATTATAATCCATAAAAAGGTTGTGTTGAGTTGGAATAGGGGCAATTGGGCTTACCTAATTAAGGCTAAAATAATTTTTAAGTAAGTATCTACTACTCTTGATCTATTAATTACAACATTATTTTATTTAGTTATAAAATAATATTTGCCCTCAATTACTAAGAGTAGAATAGAATTTTATTAAGTTTTTAGTCACCAAATGAAAAGCTCATAAACAGTAAGCTCTTAGTCATAGATTCCAATCTTTTCAAAGCCTAACCAACTAGGTCATCCCTTTTGCCAAAAATCACTCCATCTTTCCATATATATATATTGGTTTCTTTGTGCCTGCCAATGTAGCCAAAATCCCACAACCCCCTCAGGACCCTACTGCTTCACTGCCTCAACTTTCCTGTCCTAGTGATCCTCCACCACCACCCTTTTCATTCCCCATCACTTTTGAACTTCCTCCACCTTTCCTCCACCTTTGTTTCTCGTCAGCTCACTTGATGCTTTCTATTTGCCTCTTTATACTTTGGATGACAATACGACACCAACATCAGAGATAGGGGTGGTGCAAAAGCTATGGGGTGTATGTGTGTGTGTTCCATTTGAGACTCTCCAAGAAGCAATGGACTCTGCTTATGGTGAAGGCGGTGCTAATTATGAAGTGATTATATCTTATGGGGGCTATTTTACCCAGACACTATTGTTGCTTAAGCTTCTTATGCTTTTAATTACCACTAATAGAATACCAAGAGAAATGGAGGGACTTGCAATTTGGAGGGATTGCTATGATTATCAACTCTGACCCAAGTAAATACATATTTCATTAGAAAAATATTTTATATATTTCTCAAGCTAGTCTCAAGAATCTTACTTCCTTTATAGAAAAGTTCCTAATTAAATGTCTTGATGTTCTTTTAGGTTTTCTTCAATGTTGGTTTGTTCTCAGTTGAAAAAGAGAAGGAGTTTGTTTTTAGAATAAAACATGATTTTATGGGATCTGATTTCAAGGTGAATGTCTTTTGCTTTTCACCATAGGGAGTGGAATGAATGCATGCAAAAAGGGCTTAAAATTAATTGCCTTTTTAACTACTGTACCAGTGGGTTATCCTATCACAGATTGGCAAGGGCTTAGAATTGTTCTTCAAATATGGCGAATTGAATCTTAACTCGATTGGAATGGATATTGTTGTCAATGTAAGGAGATATGAGTTCGAGTACGCTGAAGTGCATTATCCTCCTATTTATGTGTTGAGGAGGGACTATAGACAATTCTAGTCCTACATCAAGGTGTGCATTTGATCAGTTTGATTTTTATCTACCAAAAATCGAATAAATCGATTGAACCAATAAAATTAAATAAACTGAATCGATAATAGTACCAAAATTGATTGAACCAATTTTTTTTATTTGATTTGATTAATTTATTTGATCTTTTTAAAAAATATATATTTTTTATACTTTATTTTCTTTTTGGTTGTAATTATACAAATTTATTGGCTAATTTGGGGATTGTGACCAGCCTATTAAAACATATTTTTATTTTTATTTTTAATATAATGTTAAGGGTATTTGAATTTATGTCAAATGAGTATTTAATAAGAGCTCTTATTTTTATTTTGTTTTATATTTTTTTTTTAAAAAAACTAATTGAACTCAAAAAGGATAATAGTATTATTTAATATATGTTTTTTATATTAAAAAAATTAATACGAATTATCCTCTAAGCATGGGCAAAGTGATCAAAAAATATTTTTAGGGGTCAAAATTAAATTGTAATTTTTATGATGGTAAAAATGTAATTTCACCATTTTAATAGTTTATATATTTATAATTCTTAAAAGGTTAAATCAAATTTTTATCATTTTTAAGAGGTAAAGTGCAATTTTACCTTTACTAATTTAAAATTTTAAAAAAAAATCATTTTAGGGGCCGGGGCTAAC
Source organism: Gossypium bickii (assembly GCA_025503065.1). Lineage (NCBI taxonomy): Eukaryota > Viridiplantae > Streptophyta > Magnoliopsida > Malvales > Malvaceae > Gossypium > Gossypium bickii. The sequence continues at coordinate 48,004,537 of CP106711.1, read as the reverse complement.
AAGCCCTGCCTCTAAGTTTAAAAACTAAATTATTTTAAACAAATTTTCACTATGAGATTAACTAATGACCTCTATTATACAGTAAAAAGGATAAAATTACTTAACTAATTTACCACTTGGATTTAATATTAATTTTTATTTCTGGTAACACGAGTCGAGAATACTTGTAATTGTTTGTGTTTTTAACAAAGACATTATCATTTGAAAATTTTAATTGTGTATTTATTTGAGTTTTTGTAGTTGAATTGGGTTGAGTTCTATATGAGTATTAATATTCTATTTTGGGCTTGAGTATGAATATGGGCTTGGGTTTTAATAATTAAAATTTTAATTGTTTTATTCAATTTACTTGGATGATTGAAACTTTTATTTGCAAGTTGCGTAAATCTTTAGTATATGAAGTGCGGTTTACAGAGTTTTCAGGTTAAGGATCTGGATTGTGGAGTTTTATGTTGCCACAACATGGATGGTTCAACCAGTAAGTTTAATTTCAAGTTGTTTCTCAGTTCAACCTTGAATTGGTTCGATGCCCTGACCAAGCTCCTTTATGTTTCGATGTTGCCATTTGGTTCAGTACAATAACATAACGCGTTGTACCATTACATGACTACCAAGGAAATGTACTGCATAAGAGTATAGGAATATCTTATACCAACAAATTACCTTTCACAATGTACTGTTGAGGTTGGATGTCTTAGCAACAAGTCAACAATGGGTCGTTGCATCATCAACAGCGGTGGATAGAGACGTGGGCCATGACAAGAAGACCCAAGTAATTCCGAGAAGACTCACCAACCACCGGCATAGTTTCGACCGCTGTTACCGAGGGACACGCCACGCCATAAAAATCAGACCACCGAAAAGGGAAGTCAAGTCCCCACTTACTGCTATGCCAAACATGGTGCACTCCCATCGATGAGGATTTATTACAGGACATCAACACTCAGATACCGACATTACATTCGCAGCCATCTCCAATGTTTCTCCCACTACTAACAATTTTGCCATCTTACCCAGTTTAATTTCTAACGAATTTTGACTATGTTTTTGGATGGATTTCAAGTTTCTCTTTTATTCACTGTCGTTTTTACTCATCAATGAGAAGAAAAAAAAAAAGCAAGAAAAGTTGAAGAACAGGGGGTTGTTGGTTTGAATGGAAGCAGTCAATTATATAAAGTATCCACTTAGAAGACATTAGAAACAAAACATCAAATCTATAACCATTCATACGAAGCCTTTGTTTATTTCCTTTTGTTGACAACTATAATAGCCCACACCACACTTCACTCTCCAAAGGACGACTTTTATGATCAGATTCAGACGTGCCAATATTGGTGAGAGCAGAGTATTGCAATTTCTTTTCACCCTTCTTTCTTTCCACTTATCAACCACTTTCCTTCCTACTTCCTCCACTCATCCATATAAAAATCAATCCTTCCTTCTTCACTCAAGCACTCACATAACAAGAGAAGAATCATGGCTCTTGACACATTGAATTCCCCAATTTCAGCTCCTCCACTGCTGGACCGTGATGATATAGTCGACCTCCACTGTGTTGAGCCCTGGACCAAGAGGAAAAGAACCAAACGACCCAGATCCGAAAACCCACCAACCGAAGAAGAATACTTTGCTCTTTGCCTTCTCATGCTGGCTCAGGGAACCACTACCAGAACCATCCCCTCAGCCTCAGCTGCTTCCAGAACCTCCCTCAACCTTTACACGTGTACGGTTTGTAACAAGGGATTTCCATCTTATCAAGCTTTAGGAGGACACAAGGCCAGTCACAGGAAACTTGTTGTTGGAGCTGGAGGTCACCTCAACATCACCACCCCCTCCACCAAGACCACTGCTGATGTCTCCACTGTTGCTGCCATCACAGTCACGCCGCCTACAAATCTACCTCTCATGATTAATCGAGTTGGTAACAAGAATCACGTGTGTTCAATTTGTAACAAGACATTCTCTTCAGGTCAAGCTTTAGGAGGGCATAAGCGATGCCACTACGAAGCTGGCGGCAATAACAACAGCGGCAGCGATGGTGTTAAGTTATCGAGCCAAAGTCAACGTGACTTTGACTTAAATTTGCCTGCTGGACCGCAGGAACTAAGTATTCCCGACGTTAACCAAAGAGATAAATATTCCACCGACGATGAAGTGGTGGAGAATCCTTCGCCGCCGGCAAAGCGCGTCGGCTGCCACGTTTGTTGAAAGTCGTAGTAAAATAAGGATTAGATTCAGATTAGGCGAATGATAATTAGAGTGGACTTTGCTGTTATATTTTATTCTTTTTTCCTCATATTTTTTTTGCATGTTCATCGTTTTTTTATGAATGGTTATATTATTATATTTTATTTGGGACATTAGAGTTTTTAACTGCTGCAGTAATTTTTTATGTACATGACATGAGGATATTTAAAAATTATATATTCAGTCCCTTTTTTTACCTTTTTTTATGGAGTGTGGATGGTAATAAAATAAAATTACTCATCAAATAAAATGTTAGTTGGAGACTGAATTCTAGTTTAGCTGATAGGTTTAGATATTATATAAAATAATAATAATAATCCAAATAATACTCAAATTTTGAAAAGTTTGTAAAAAAGGGAAATTTTACTATATCTTTTCTTGTTAAGAAAATCCGTCCAAAAACCTATTCTCTTTAAAATAGTATAATCTCTTTTTAGCCCCTCCTAAAAGTTAAGAATTCAATTTAATCCTTTTTAAATAAAAATTATAATTTTAGCTTTAAAACATTTTTTATTTTTTATTTTTAAATTATAGTAGCATATTGACACACAAATAGAAACAAGTAAGTTAGCCTTTAGACAAGTGGCGCAATTTAATTGGTGCATGTAAATTTGGTTATTTTAAGTAAAATTTAATAGTTGTTGCCAGTTTGGATCAAACCAAAGTAGATAGACATGTTAAGGCCCAAAAGATGTAAATACATGTGTATATAAATCAATATCATTTAATATCCTTTAAAATTTTCTGATCTTATATATATATATATATTAGAATTGAAACCTCAAAAAAAATGTACCCTATGTGACTGGCCTAAGTTGTTGACCTTTGGGCGACCTTAAATTTTCACCTTATGTCATGCATTTACTATTTCATAAAAAAATTTAATTACTTATTTATGAAATTTATTTCTATAAAAAATTTATATATAATTGTTTGTATGAAATGTAAATAGTTAATACATTTTTAACTTAATTATAATTATTAGTTTGATATTATGGAATTTATAAATGAAAGTCAATTAATTATATCAATATAAATAAATACATCTTGAATATGGCGTATAATATATACCAAATTAATAAAAATTATATTCATACATGCCCCGGTTATTCCAATTTAGACATTTAACATGCATTTTTAATTGTTGGGAAATTTTATATTTTAATATTACATAATTTATGTTAAATTATATTTTATAAAAAAAGTGTAAAGTTGAGAATCTGTTGTTCCTCTTTCTACAATGACAGTGAAAGAATCAAGTTTGAGGGATGAAGCGAAAATAAAGAGATTTTGCAATAAAAATGAAAAAGTGTGATTAATTTGATGTTCTAAAAAAACCCAGTAGATTAACAACCGAGGGTGGGAATTGAACCCCAAAAAGTTTGAAAAATCTTGCAACTTTGCAATTAAAAAAAAATTGTCCCAGAAATTTCCACATGTGTTCAATTGAATAAAAGGGGTGTAATGTTTGGTTTACAATGAGACTTCTTTTTTAGTTTCAAAGGGTTGAATTCTGTGTAATTTCTTCGACATACAAATATTTATATTTTTTTTAATCATAATATTGTTTAAATGTTATAAATTTTATAACAAATAAATATAATATATTTTAATTCATACATGCAATTAAATCTATTTCTACATTATTTGTTTTTTTATTAAGAAAGCCCGTCGAAACATATTTTTGTTGTTATTAAGCCCGTCGCAACATATTTTTGTTGTTATTATTCATCCTGATTTTTATCGTATTATAATTAAAATATTAAATTATGATGTTTTTATAATTTTAATTTTTTCAATATAATATATTAATTATTTCTTGCTATTGTGTTGGTATATTTATGGATCCCTCCTCCTAACCCTAACAATTTAAAAACATGCACATTGCTTGTTTCCGGATGGACCAATCTCTTGTGGCAATCATATATCAACATTTGTGAGATTGTGGTTGACTATTAAATATGGTTTTTCAAATGTGAAACCCTAGCTACCCCTAACCCCTAAACTTTTGAATCTCTTACATTAATCCTCTTATCTTCCATGTATTTCTTAATTGGTCGGTTGCACATCAATAAATGTTTGGTCAAATCCCATTTGATACCCCTACATGACTTCATGTCTTGCTCATTTAATTGAGATTTTGATTGCTAACAATTACGGAGCTCCATTATCAATTAGGTAAGCCCTTGAAATAAATTAGAACATAATGGTCACTGCCCTATAAAATGGTTCCACTGTGTAGACTATGGACCCTTGCCTTCCATGTTTGAAACCGATTCCATTCATTCGGTTAATAGATATTGGTTGAAGATTATTTAATGACTTAATATGTACCACATCGATAATATTTACTTTTATACATTATTACGTTGACAAAATTTGTTGATCTTAAACAATCGATGATTGGAAGAAATAAAATAGGAGTAAAATTAATTATGGAAGTTAGCACCCACCTTAAAAACAGTAAAAAGGAAATAGAGGATAATAAATTAATTATGCAGTTCAATTTCTCTATTTGTGCAGAGCATAGCTCAATAAGATAAATTTACTATCTTTAAATCAATACAACCGATGATCCTAGTTCTTACATGCCCTAATGAAAAATCATCAATCTTGTACTTCGAAGATTAGATCTCTCACCACTAAATTCTCTCCCCTTACAAAACAACATTCCTCTAGGAACTGATAAATCTTCTCTCTGCTTAATTCCAACTTACATAAGCCTCTAATATATAAAAGTTAATGGCTTACTAAGATAAAGATAACTTACAATTAAGATCCCACCAAAATAGCATCATAAAAGGCTTTACAAATATTCTAATAAAGTCTACAATAAATCAAAGATCTTCATGATAAGTCATCTAATTAGTCATGATTCAATCTCTATATTTCATGGGATTCGTTTCTTGATCTAATCTGATCAAATCTTCAAAATTTTATTGCTCCATGGATCTTCAAATATGGGTCATCATGTAACAACTCGTTTTCCAATGGTGTCGACAATGATAATTTCGAAATTTCATTTTTGATGTTCAAGTCCGTAAATATTATTATTTAATATTTACGAGGTTAGTATAAAGGTTAATTAAAGTTTAGTCCCTTAATTTTGTCAATTGAATAGTTAATTAATGTACAAAGACTAATTGTAAAAGTTGTAAAAATTAATCACTATGAATTTTTAATTAATTGAAGGATCAAATGAGTAAGTGTACCATTTTATTATAGCCAAACGGTGGTGGTTAGTAGTTGTAACCCACCAAATTGGTTAATTAAGTTTAATTTTAATTAAATAAAGATTAATTATGTTAATTATAATTAATTAATAAACTAATTAAGTATATAAGACAAATTGAAAAAGAAAAACAAACATTTCTTCCTATTCATCTTCTTCTCTACGAACAAAAGAAATAAAATTTAGGGTTGAAGCTTCCAAACTTTCGGCCCTTGGTAAGTTTATTCAATTTAGTCATTTTCTTGTTATTTTTACATTTTTGAGATCGTGTGAGCTTGACTTAGCTAACTCGTGTATCAATTTGTAAAACTATTAAAGTTTCTAAAAGTTACCATTGATGAATTCTTGAAGAAATTGGTGTTAAATTGTTATATTCTAAGCTTAGATATGAAAAACGACTAGATTTAAAATATAATTGTTAGTTTTTTAACATAGGGACTAAAATGTATAAATTTCAAAATTGGTGTAAATTTTCTATAATTATGGATAGTAGAGAGTCTAAAAAGGATGTAACTGAGATGGGTTTCAAAATTGAAGCTCAAATTTAAAAGTTAATGCAATTTCGGTTTTAGTTCTAAATTGAATAAAATACAAAAATTTAAGGAGCTTTCGAATGATGAAATTGAACTAACATATGCATATAATAGGATGATGTAAAATGTTTGGAATTTATAAATTGAATTGAGCTATTATATAGATTAGGAATTAAACCAAACCGAGGATAATCAAGGAAAATGCAAAATTATCAATCAGTCCTTACAATTCAACTTGTTTGTTATTTTGATCAGATAAGTTCATACAATATGATTGTATTTAAATTTCTACATATTTGAATTATGAATTTGTGTATGTTTGATAGTAATTTGAATTGTTTGGAACTTGGTACAAAAGGTGAGATATGAACTAAATCGTAAAGAAATGATAAATTGAATATGATGAATTGCAACTTGAGATATTTAATGAATTGGTAGTTGATTATGATTGATCAGATCATATATATTGGTGTGAATTTGATTGATTATCGAGATAGATGATTAAATTGAATAAAATTGAAAATATTATAACTTGGTGAAATGGTGAAATTGGCTTGGAATTGAGATGAATCATGTTATATGCTATAAATGAAATGATATCTTGATTTACGAATTGATGATATTGAGATCGATAGAATGAGAATCAAACTTATAATGAAATTGGATTATTAGTTACCCTATTAGTTGTTCGGACTGTGTCAGATATAGTTGGCATGTCATAGGGTCATATTATTGAGTAAAATCATCGTTGTCGGTCAATCTGGGTGTAAATATTGTGTTTTGAGTCATCATCCCTAGGCAACCCGGGATGACAGATTGATTGAGATGAGAAACCATTGTTGTTGGGCAATCCGATGTGGTATTATGTATCGTTATAGTGTCATCGTTGCCAAGCAACCCAAGATGACGGATTCTTGTATCTGTATAGAGTCCGTGACTGATTAATAGGGTTAAAATTACATAAATTGGTTAAATGGTACTGAAATGGAATGGCATACGCATTGAATTAAAAACGAGCCCTAAGGGCTGAATAAGTTTGAAAGAGCTATTAGGCTCAGAAATTATTGAAATGTTTAAAATGAAATGAAACATATAAGCTTAATTGTGATGATAATAAATGATTAAATGTAAATACTTATAGGTGACAATTGGAATAAACTAAATTACCTACAAAATGTATGTTACATGGCAAGATAGTATGTATATAAATTGAATTAAGGTGATAGCATGAATATGAGCATGTTATATTGTATTGGAAAGTGATTGACATGAAATTTGCATGTGAATTGGAATGTTATATGTTTGAATTACTATATGATATTGTTATATATTGAACTTACCTTGTTGATATATGGTTACCTTATTTAGGCAGACTTGTCGAGCTAATAGCTTATCATTTTAGATAGTAAATCGAGGTAAGTTGTTATTTAATGCTTATGAACTTACTAAGCATTCGATATGCTTACCCCGTTGTTCTTCATTTCCTTGTAGATTGTCAACTTGTAGAACGTGTCAAGCGGATCGTGAAGTTCACACTATCCCAATAATGATTCAATAGTATTTCAAACATTTAAAAGCCTGGTTATGTGGTATGTACATAGTTGTTTGATATGTTATGTAACACCCCTAACTCGTATCCGTCACCGCAATAGAGTTCTCAGACATTACCGAGTAATCATAATCTAATCATTCATTTCAAACATTTCAAAAATAAAAAAAAATGATTTATCATTAACATGCATAAAATCTCATATTAGGTCTTTGAGGGTTTGAAAACACTTTAGAAACGGTTTGGGACTAAATCAGAAACATTTGAAAATTTTTAGAAAAAGCTAGAAAATTTTTTAGCTGCAGGGTTCACACGGCCAAGTCACACGCCCGTGTGTTTGGCTGTGTGGGCATTCGAAGTAGGGACACATGGCCGTGTCCCAGCCTGTGTTTATGCCCGTGTAACTCTATGACTTGGGTCACACGACCAAGCCACACGTCCGTGTGCCAAGCTGTGTACCTTTTGAAATGGCCTTGCACGCTCGTGTGCTAGCCGTGTGTCTTATATGGCCAAGTCACACGCCCGTATGTCTGGTCGTGTGGACCTAAAAGGTTCCTTAAACAATAATTTACCATTCCTCTGCAAGCTTGGACATTAAACAATTCAAAAACCATTCATTTAACCAGTTCAAAACACGATTAAATACAATCAAACATGTCAAAATAATAATCCTAGGTGCCTAACCAATGTACCTTCATTGGTACCACATTTATATCCTTAATTTATATCATCAAAGCATCACTCAAATCAAAATTATAAGCATACCAAATTTAATCCATTTTGCCTAGTTCATGAGCACTTAAACATCAACTTAAACTCACATGCACCTATCTAGATTTGGTTCAATTTACCATGCCATAATATGGCTTCAAACACAAACACATGTTTATATGTATATACCAAACCAACATTACACTTATAACCTTATTTACTATCCATCCACAAAATAATTATCAGTTAGGCATCCTATACATGCCGACACAAATGATAAACATCACCATATTTGAGTCCGGGATCGTTGTTGGATGTTGAATCGGCAATCAAAAGTTAAGTACCTAACCTGAGCACGGAAAAACAAAACCGTACGCTGAGTAAAACTCAGTGGTATTTCTATAATCCGAATATTAAAGACAAGATAATATCATATGCACAATAAAATTATAAGCACATATTAATATTTAAAAATCACTATTACCATATACTCTTTGAATTCATACATAATAGCATATCATTTTATACTATATTCAACTTACACATGCCATTTCAATATCAATTATAGAACTTTATTATTTATTTACCCCTATTAACACGACTCGGACTCGGACGGATACACGAATCCAACCAACACACCAGTTTGGCACCCAATGTCTCATCGATTAAACCGAAGTAAATTGGCACCCAGTGCTTCATCGACTCGAAGTCGAAGAAATCCTTGAACTCTTCCTATCCTATGGCATGCCATTTGTATCCGAATCACCCCGATACAATTAATAGGGTTCCAATTCACTTTCCAAATACAACCAATATCCAATTATCAATTTAGCACGTTATCACATTTACACATGTATATTCATAATATATATATCAATTTAATCCAATTCAATTCAATTCAATATCAAAGTACCAAATATATTTTTCATATAATCCCATATACATATGAAATCAATTCAATAGTCAAAGTGCCAAATACTCACCTCAACCACGGACCATATACATTAAATCAAAATACAACAATTAACAACTAGGTTCGGATTATTGAAATACAAATCAGGAATTTTGAGCTATTCGACGTTGACTTTATCTTTCTCCTTTTTAGTCGAGGATTCCGATACGGCATTAGCTACGGAATTAAAACAATTAAAATTCATCAATATAACACAATTCAATTTCATATCGAATATTTTAAATTTTGACTCAATATTTGCCTAAATTTCAATTTAGTCCCTAAACCGAGACTAATTTTTTTTCTTCACAATTAATCTTATATTTTTACACAAATTTCACTTTAAACTAAATTTAACTCCCAAATTTTACTTAAATCCATAAATTTTGAAAATTTTACAATTTAGTCCCTATTACTCAAAATTTACAATTTATTCTACAATTTAATCCTTTTCACTTCTAGCTTAAAAAATCTATCAATTTAATCCCTAATACTAAAATTATTCAACATTAACAACATTAAAAACTCAATCAATGCTAAAATTTCAACATAGGTCGGGTAGTACTTAACACCGGGATTCCAAAAACATAAAAATTACAAGAAAAATGGACTAAATTGACTAATCAATTAAACCTTGAATTTTTGAAGCCCTTAGGTCGTGCGTCTCCTTCTTTTTCTTCTTTCTCTTTTTCTTTCAAATTTTGTTTTGGCTTTCTATTTCTATTTCTTTTACTTATTTGTTTCATTATTATATAATATATATTTACATAATACTTAAGATAACTTTAATTATTATAATATATATGTATATAATAAATTTACACCTAATTTACCTAATGCCTTCCTACTAAAGAAACAATGATAAAATTGCTTTTTTAGTCCCTTTAATTATTCTTTAATCTATAATTCAACTTTCACCCTTTATGCAATTTAGTCCTTATACCTAATTACTTTTAATTCAAGTAAATTCACTTAATCAAAACCTGAGTAACTATACAACTAGCTTCGTAAATATTTATTAAATATTTACGAGTTTAATTTACAGAAACGAAGTCTCAGGAATGCATTTTTGGACACCCTGACTATCAAATCGTTACATGTTCACTTAAAATGATAGTTTTAGTTGAATCCTTTATAATGCTTGATCTTTGATAAGGTTAATGCCTATTGTCCATGTATGTTTTGGTAGTATGTTGTGACATTGTGAATGACATGGGAATGGTATGTTTGAGTATGAAATGGTATAGGTAAAATGATGATATGGAATGGCTAAAATCATAGTTGGATAGATTGAATTTTAGTAAATTGAATTGGTATGTTTTAATGTGAATTAGAAGTTAAAATGGATTGGAAGGTTGGAAATGGTTAAAAGCAAAGTTTTGGCATGTAATTGTGTTGATTTTGTACAGGTTTAGTTGTGCAATTATGCACCAAACATAGAGTTTAAAAGGTATACATGAAATAGGTACCAAATGGCCTAGAATGTACCAAAAACAAAGTCCACCTCGCGACATCAAGCGATAGTCATCGCGATGAGCTCTAGACTTTAGCCCACGGCATGATGAGGAACCTTGTCGTCACAATGAGGTCAAGTCAGTATGCCACATTGTGACGAGGAACTCCCTCACGTCGCGACATTGACACGAAGTTTTGTAACTTTTACAAATTGGACATTATTCAATCTCAGGCTAACTTTAGAGCATATGTAAGCTCGTATAAGATTCGGGAAAGATTGTTTATCATGCCTATAGTTGAAATGTTTATTTTTGCATGTATCATATTGTGATTTTAATGTTAATGTTTGTAGTTGCTCCGACAACAGATGTGACATCCTATAGCTCAAACTCGATGATCTGGTCGGGTAAAGGTGTTACACATCATACGTCCACAAGAACATTTAAGTTATTGCTTAACTAATTTGGTTGAAATTCAACTCCAAATAAGGCAAGTTATGTTGTCTGTTGATGTGCTAGTGGAAGTGGCACACGTCGATAAACACTTAAAAAAACACTTGCCTTAACAATAAAACCTTGATTAAGATTGAATAGGTCTTCCATATATAGAGTACGAATTTATCTTTACAAAGTAATCTTTAATCCATCTTGATCTGGCCAAATCTCATCAAATCAATTATGGATGCAAAATATTATAAAATCAACTTATATAAGAATCTTTGAAAAATAATCTTACTTGATTCAATCTCTTCTCCAATGATAAACACGAGATTGATTGCACGAGATCCTTAAAAAAGTTGCAAGCAAGTCATCAAAATATTTTAGTCAAACATGCCAACAAATAAGACAAGTTATGTGGCTGGCGTAGTGATAATGAAAGTCGACACTTCTCTTGACACATAGGCAATCACCTAAAAAACTTGGTCAGATCAAGTCTAGTTAAGCACTGCATATGATCAGTGGCGGAGCCAAAAAGGGCTGGTAGGGGCCCTCAGAGTCGGCCCTGGGGCAGGGCAGGTGGGGCCCCTGCCCAGGGCCCAACAAAATTTATTAAGTTTTATTAAAAAAATTCAGTTAGGGCCCATTTTTTAAAAAAATTTATTAAATTGTAAGGATTAATTGCATGCGTGGAAGACATCATCATGCTTCCAGCTTCCCTATGTGATTGATAGGTTTTTATTATATTTTAATATTTATGTATTATAATTAATTGTCATTGATATAATAATAAAATGAGAAAAAGATGAGAACTGTTCATTCTTTTCCCCAAATGACATTCGAAACACAGCCAAAGAAAAAAAAATAAAGGAAAGCTTAGTTCATTTGGCCACATTTGAGCTTGATTAAGGTAAAATTTAGCTTGATTTTTTGATAATTCTTGCATTTTTGAGATAGTTGTGGTGAGCTTTATTTAGCCCATGTTGTAATTTGTGATTTGGTTATGTTTTTCATGAGATGCCATTGAAGGAAACTTGATGTTCTTGTTGATTAAGGATGAAATATTGATGATAGATGATAGATTAGTATATTTTGTTCTTGAACCTTTGATGAAATTAAGTGAATTAAAATATGATGTTAAAATAAATAGTTGAAAGGACTAAATAGCAAGAAAAATGGAAGAAATGAGTTGATATAGGGACTAGGATATTCGGCCATTAATAGGTGTGGTGAAATTCTTAATATTTTGTGTTTTGAGCTATAAGGACTAAATTGTAGACATTGTAAAATGTTGGGGTAAATTGGTAAATTTGCACAATTATGTATTTTTTGGATTAAATTGAATGAAAATGTATTTGAATAAGTTCAATTTGGAATTATTAGATCAAGAGCAAAAGGAAAAGGGATTGGATCGGGAAAAACGAAACTAATTTTGAATTATTAATTTCGATTTTCGATTTTTTGGTTTGAAGATTTCGATTTTTTGAATGGGAAAAATTAGGAGTTTTTGTTTGAAAATATCTAATTGGGAATTGGGAATTTTTCCTTATAAAAATTGACGATTTGATCTAGTTTTCTGTAGTTTGATTGTGATTATTTGTTTTTGGCTTTGGTTAATTAGTCAATTTTATTGGCAGGCACCTTGACTCATCATTGCAAATTAAGAACGCTAAGGATTAAGCTAATTATTTGTTCAATTCTACAGCCCTACAGGTGCCATTGTTCTAACCTATATTAGTTTTATTAAGTATTAGTTATATTGTTAAATAATGTTGCCTAAATATTTGTCTGGAAGTGAGAAAAGAAAGAAACGAAAACAAAGAGATGAGTTAGTAGAATCACAAAGGGGATCTCTTAATAGATTTTTTAAGAAAAAAATAGGAGAGACTTCTGAAGAAGTGGAAGTAGACAAGGTGGACCAATTTAATGAAAATTTAAATGATAATGCTATTAATTTGGATGATCTGAATTATGACTATGACCGTGCCAATGTGGTTGAACTTGATCCAAATGAACATAATAATTCTCCAAATCATATCAATGAGGAATTTGCTATTGTGAATGACCCTAATGATGTACAAAATGAGTCAAATGTTGAAGATGTTAGGGATGATCCGCATTTTATTCCTCCTTTAGACATTTACGATCCTAGAAATTGGGGTATCCTTGATAACAAGTCTAGAGATATTTTAGTTGAAAAGGGGCCTTTAAGGGAATTGAATCTTAAATTTCCCTTAGATGGTAATTCTAGGCATTTCTCGTATGCTTATTTTTCTAGAAAGTTGATTAATGGAGAGACTAGCGATAGAAAATGGTTAGTTTACTCTAAACATGTAGATAAAGTTTTTTGTTTTTGTTGTAAGTTATTCACAAAACTAAATAGAAAGAGTTACTTGGCCACTGATGGTGTGAATGATTGGAAACACTTGAGTGAAAAACTCAAAGAACATGAGAATAGTTTTAACCATCTGACTAACATGAATGTTTGGACTGAATTAAGAGTGAGATTGAAGACTAATCAGACTCTTGATAAAGACTTGCAACAAGGAATCTCAAAAGAGAAAGAACGTTTAAGACATGTTTTCTTGAGAATACTTGCTGTAGTTAAATGTCTTGGTAAGAATAATTTAGCTTTTCGAGGATCAAATGAGAAACTTTATGAGGAGAATAATGGTAATTTTTTGAGCCTAATTGAAATGATTGCTGAATTTGATTTGTCAATGCAAGACCATATTAGACGCATTCAAAATGAAGAAATGCATTATCATTATCTTGGTCACAAAATTCAAAATGAGCTAATTTCTATATTGGCCCATAGTGTTAGAAGTTCTATTTTGAAAATCATTCAAGAGGCAAAATATTTCTCTATTATTCTTGATTGTACCCCTGATGTGAGCCATCAAGAATAGATGACTTTAATAATACGATGCGTTAATATGTCAAGTGACAAAGTAAAAATAGAAGAATACTTTTTAGAGTTCTTGAAAATAGATGATATATTTGGGATGGGGCTTTATAATGAGTTATTAAATGCGTTAAAATCTCTTGAGCTTAATGTTGATAATGTGAGAGGCCAAGGATATGATAATGATTCTAATATGAAAGGAAAACATCAAGGTGTTCAAAAGAGACTACTTGAATTAAATCCAAGAGCTTTGTATATGTCGTGTGCTTGTCATAGTCTTAATCTCACTCTTTCTGATATGGCACATTCTTGTACAAAAGCTATTTCATTTTTCGGTATTGTGCAACGTATATATACATTATTCGCAAGTTCTACCAAAAGGTGGACAATTTTGCGTGATAATGTTTTAAATCATGAAATCTCTATCGAATACTCGATGGGAAAGTCGAATTAAAAGTGTTAAAACTATTAGATTTCATGCTTCCAAGATAATATTAGCTTTGTCAAAATTATACGAATCTTCAGGTAATGATGCTAAGGTGAAAAGTGAAGCAGAAAGTTTGGCTAATGCACTTCAAAATTTTGAATTTTTACTTGGAATTGTTATTTGGTATGATATCTTGTTTTCAATTAACAAGGTGAGTAAAAAGTTACAATCCAAGACAATGTGCATTGATACTACGATGAAAGAAGTGGAAGGTATAATATTATATTTTGAAAATTATAGAAAAGAAGGGTTTGAAGCTAGCATTAGTGTTGCCAAAGATCTTGCGTTTAGTATGGATATAGATCCAAAATTTTCAACTAAATGTCCTATTTTTAGAAAAAAACAATTTGGTGAGGATGGTCATGATGAAGATTTGCAATCACCTGAGGAATCTTTTAGAGTTAACTACTTTTTGGTGATTGTGGATATGGCAATTACTTCTTTGAAAGAAAGATTTGATCAATTAAAGATTTTTGAAAATATTTTTGGATTTTTAATTGACTCAACAAGGTTGAAGTCTTTAGAAAGCAATAGATTAAGAGATTGTTGCAATAACTTCAAAGATACATTTTCTCATAATAATTTGTCGATGTTGATCTTGATGACCTTTATTCTCGAAATGAAAGTGTTACAAATGACTTTACCAAATGAGTCAATAACAAAGAATTGATATTCTTGAATTTGTCAAAATGCGATTGTTATCCTAACGTTTCCATTACATATCGGATCCTATTGACGATGCCTGTAACAGTAGCTTCCGCGGAAAGAAGTTTTTCGAAGTTGAATTATTGAAAAATTACTTGAGATCGACAATGTCGCAGGAGAGATTAAATGGTCTAGCAATGTTATCTATTGAGAGAAATATGTTAGACAAAATTGATGTAGATATGATCATAAATGACTTTGCATCAAGAAATGCTCGAAGGAAATGCTTTTTATAAGTATAATATGTATCTTTCATATACATTTTTTAAATTTATATGGGATGTAACGAATTTTTATATCTTTTTATATGAATTGGTATTTTAAAGAAGAAGTGCGTTAGGGGCTCATTTTTTTCAGTTCGCCCCAGGCCAAAAAAAATTCAGGACCGGCCCTGGGGGCCCTAACTCCCCTAAAATGGAACATTTAGGCCCTTTATAATTTATAAAATTTTGAACTAGTAATGGTAAAATTGCATTTTGGCCCCCCAAAATATAAAATTTTAATTTAATCATTTAAAAATTATAAAGATATAGACTATTAAAATGGTGAAATTATATTTTTATTATTGTAAAAATATACAATTTAATTCTGACCCCCAAAAAAATATTCTAACTCCACCTGTGCATATGATGTATGCTGTTTGGCTCCTAGGAAACTAGTAAAATATTAGGTGAAGCTCCAACATGTGTTTTTGTTAGATGAGAGTAGCAAGTTTTCTATCACCGGGGGATAAAAAAAATTTGAACAACCCTAGACCAGGGGCAGGGCTTTAAAGAAGGGCCTAGGTTTGGGTCCATCTACTTATGCTCACCCAAGGCAAAATAGGAAATTGTAAGTCCATAACTAGGTTCACTCCAGCATTTTCTGTTCAACAAACGTCGTTTCGGACATTTAAGTTTTAAGTCCTAACCACATACAAAATGCTCTCCAATACTACAAATTGGCAGGCAACTGACTAAATGCTGCTCAAATCAGACATAGTGAACACACCCTGCCATGTTTCATGTCCGGTTGTTGTTGCTTTCATCTCAGACAAAAGCCTGTTAATTGTTCAGTCGTTTTAGCTCTTCCCCGCCAGCAGCTTCAGTTGAGCTAATGCCATCATAAAC
The DNA here is from genome assembly GCA_025503065.1 of Gossypium bickii. Lineage (NCBI taxonomy): Eukaryota > Viridiplantae > Streptophyta > Magnoliopsida > Malvales > Malvaceae > Gossypium > Gossypium bickii. The sequence goes on along the minus strand of CP106711.1, from coordinate 47,988,215 downwards.
ATCAAAAAAATATCTCATATACACTCTGCCCTAACTTTCATCAATAGATTCCCACGTGAAGTTTTCGTTTAAATACATGCATATGCACATACATACACGTTTATGAAGGAAACTAAACTTTGGGGCTTGATTTGTATCCATTTGATGCATTTAAGATTATTATACTCCAACTAGTCCACACGCAATGGTCTGAGTTCCTCTTCTTATCAATCCACACGTCAACTTATATAATACATATTTAATTAGGATTATTTATTTGATAATTTTATGCATTAGTGCATGAGATGATGATTCGTGTGAGTTGGAGGAGAATTATTAGTATTATTAATATGTGTTGGGTGTACTTAGCTGTTGAAAAAGGAGCCAAAGTTGATGATTTCTAGTTCGGTAGTTTGGCGATGAAAGAAGGTTCAAACTCTATTCCATAGCTGTAAAATGGAAAAATGCCGAACTCCCCGGATCAAAGAGGACCGGACCACACCATAGAAGCTCATAGGATAGATTGCCAATTTGTCACTAAACCATGATTAGGTTACATCTAACTATCATAGCATACACAATTATTGTTGGGGAACTCTTCTTCCATTTCGCATAAATTTCATCCCACGATTCTTCTTTTATTTTTGGGTCAAGGTCGCTCCTTACTCGTCTTTTATCTTTGTGGAAATTTAATTATTTGCTTAAATCAATTAAATTCTTCGTTGAATGAATCAAAATCAAGATGGTAATTTAGATTATAAAAGAAATATTCCAAAATCATACCTTTAAATCAATTATATATTTGATCACTCCTATAGTGCACAAAATTACATGAAAAAGAGCCAAGTGGCATATGACATAGGAATCTTTGAAAGAATTTAAGTTATCAAAAAGGAATAAAAGGGCATGAAGTGAGAAAAAGTCAATCTTGGAATGTTCATTGAACCCCCATTGAAACAGTGAAACTAGAAAAGCTAATTAGCTTAACCCATCAAACTTATCTTTCCAAACATGTCAGCAAGATCTTGCTTTTAAAGTTACCAAACTCATAATATTGAACTATCATCATGATTACAGTTCATGGGCTTCTGTTAAAAAGAAAAGAGCTTAGAAAAACATAAACTTCCCAATGCGTTTGAAACAGAGCATGAGAATCCATGGGCATGTGCTTAGCCATGATTACCTTAATTTGAGTAACACAAAGACTCCAACTTTATCACTTCTCTGCAATAGATTAGTACTTTTGGACATTGGGGTTTAGTTATAAATTGGACACATTAATTCCTTCTTTTAGCTTAACCTTTCTTTTTGTTACAACCATTGATTGATAGTTTCAGAACACAGAAATGTCTTTGTTTCACGCATTAATAACGGGGAAGGTCTGTCTTAATCGAAAGGGTGTTGAGTCAGAAACATTTAAAGCTTTTAATTGGTCCCCTCTTTTAAGTCAAGAATTTTTCACTGAGCTGGAAAGTTAGAAGCAAATAAATTTTCACTCAATTCTGAAATTCAAATATCGAAAAAAAGACGTGTCTATTTGTTATTGAATAGAGCACATGGTACTAGGCCAAACACAAATTGACATCAACAATTCTGCCTTTCTTCTTCAAGTGGGCACATCGCCAAAATTGGCTGTGCTTGCATGAATTTTCATGAATTCTAATATTCTGCGTTGTTCTTAATGCCAAACATTATATGATATGTCATTTCACTAAAGACTCTTACCTACTTGACTCCTCCACAGTTCAAAGCTGAGACTTGTTTTTTTTTTTGGACTGTTTGATGTTCAAAAGTGATGATATGTTTGAGGCTTCAAAGATTTGATCATGCATAGATTCTATTTATTTCAATATGTTTAAGTTTGGACTGTTTTACATTTAAAAGAAAACAAATACCAAAAAACAAAAGTAATTGAGGTGACTAATATTTTTCCACCATTTCTTTATTAATAAAATCTTTCAAAAGATTTATTTTCTTTTCACCCAAAATTGTGTCGGATATATTCACTTAAAGAGTCCTAACATTTCTTCAAGAATCAAATCCCACATTGAGCAAGAAACTTGCAATCGAATGTGCGTACTGAAAAGTCTAAAAGGAGTACTTGATTTAATGATAATATTAAGGTTTTTGCAATTTTAAAATTTATAAAATTGTATGAATTTTCTTATTGAAAGAATATGGTAAAGAAAATACCAATACTATGATAAAAATCTAAGCAATTTTCATTTTTTAAGTTACATTTTTAGCCAGATAAACATTAAGTGGAGCAATGCATGTGACTTGTGAGGTAAGGGAAATAAAAAGATTGGATAAGGGGAAAAAAAAAAAAAAAAACTGTGATCACATTTTGTCCACTAGGCCTTTAGCAAAGTTTCTTCATCATTCTGACTGGACACTCAATATATATAATATTAAGTGATGAGCTACTATATTTATTTAAGTAATGAGCTTAATTCATTTTACTTCTTCTTCTTATTATTAAGATTTAAGCCTAAATCTTGTTATGATTGTGAACGAGTGGAGTCATGCCAACATTTTTTTTTACATCTTTGGACATCATTTACCTCTTCACTTATAAAATAAATTGAGTTTATGGAAGGAAAATGAGTTATTAAAATAATTTAATTTTAATCCAATTGATATATATATATATTTATAAAAGTAAACAAACAGATTACATAAATGTGTTTCTAGTACTTTCTTCTTGTATGATTTCTTAAATCTCTATAGGAATTATTAAATATGGGCAACACCTTATCATTCGAGAGGATATCTGCAATATATATAATTATTGTTTAAGAAAAAATATATATATCAAATTTAATTTTTGAAGTTAATATCTGGGTTCTTATTTTTTATTATTATCTCAAATTACGAAATCTTATTAAGTAAAAACGTTAAAGAAGTAATTCTCAGACAACATTTTTTTTGGGTATATTTACAACTCATAAACCCCATGTGTTTCGGTAAGAAACAATTTCTTTACGATTTTGTAGTCTTTTTTGGTGAACAAAAAGGTGTGGAAGTTCAAAGAGAATGCCATAACAAAGCCACGTGAAACCCTGAGAGGGGACCAGGCCCATTCCACAATATCACAATAAAAAATAAATGTAGCTGCTGCTATAATATTCGGTAAAAAAACTCTCCAATGGTTGTCAATTTCGAAATTAACCAAATTAATCTCTTTATAAAATTTAATAATTTTGAAAGTGAACAATGAAAAATAATTAATTAAAAGGTTAATACCTTTAGTCAATTATGCATAATTTTAATATAATATAATAACAAATTTATTTATAGTATTTACATTTTTGATAATTTAGTCTTGGTTTTAAAATTATATAATAAATTTAGCCTTAACATTTATATATTTATTCAAATATTAGAGACTAAAATCATAACCAAATGGTAAAATGTGTAAAATATGAGAGCTAAATTTGTTATGATACAAGTCAAATTTATTTAAAATTGAGAAAAGTATAAACACCTTAATTAATTGTCCTCAATTACTCACTTTTAAAATTAACAAAAATTAAATTACTTCAATTTTTTTAGAGGTACCAATTTGTTTAATATTAAAATTAAAAGGGACTAGAGAGGTCTTTTTACCATCATTATTTAACTTCTATTTTATTTTAATTTACTTCAAAATAATTTATTTTATATTACTTTTAAAAAATGACGTTGAATGTCTATAATCTTATTTTTCCTTGTATGGTCTTAAACTTACATCATTTTCATGCTTAACTATTTTATGATTTTTATAGTAAAAAATATATATATACAAAAATCAACATATATTTATATTTTAAAGTTAGTGGGCTTTGGACAAAGGAACTAACTATAAAGAAAAAAATGACATGGATGGCATATTATAAAAGTAAGAGATGGGGGGATGGAAGGGGTGTTATGCGATAGGGTTAAACAGGCGATGGTATTCATGGACACTAAAACCAAGTGAAGGTCAGTTTTTGTATTTGATAAAGGGAGCACCAAAGTTATTATTGTCAGAGTTGGCATGCATTTTTCATTGTAAGAATGTAAGACGGTGAATCCAAGTACCAAAATACAAAAAACCATTGAAATTCATCACTTTGGTGGAGGTGGGGGTCCCCCTTCTTCTTTTTTTTTTTTTTAATCAAAGTTTCTGGCTTTGCAAAGGTTAATTATAAAGAAGTTCACATATTTTTTTGCAAAACCCAAAAAGGACGAGTGGTCAAGTTTGGGTTTTTATTTAATAGATATTTAAATAGAGTGTTTGGGGTTTTTTTTTGGAGTGAAGAGTGGTGGCCTGGTGGGGGTTGAAATCAGAATATATGTGGGATTAGAGGGTAAGGATTGTTGTAGTGGTGGCGGTGGGGAGTGGTGGTGCTGATTCAAAGGAGATGAGTGGGAACATTCTGAGATTTGGCTTTTTGTGGGAAAATGTTAAATAGAAGGGATAAAGGGAAGTGATGGGTGTCAAAAGATGAGGACCAGCTCCTCTTTTTGATGTGATTTTTGGTCGGGTAGTTTTTATGCTATGTGGGGTTTGGTTTTCTTGTTTTTTCGTTTTGGTGTTTCTTTGGTGTTGTGGCTAAAAGGATAATAGCGGTTGCTTCATGCACTGCAGTGGACAGTTAACATCCTGCTTACTCTTTGACTGTTAATGATATTTTGATGTTGGATTCTTGGTACTTGGAAGGGCAATAATAGTAAAGGGAGCTGCTTTGGGACATATAAGGCTCTTTTCTAGTGACCCCTCCAAGGTATGCTTAGATTCTAATGCTCCACATCTTCTCCTCTTCTTCTGTATGGTTTTTTTGAGGTAGCCTATTGTTGAATCAACCACTTTGTTTTCTTTCAGTTTTGAGGTTTATTTTTAGTCCTTTTTTCTTTTGGTTTTCTTCTTTTTGGTTCTTTACCTCAGAGGAATTAATTTCACAAATGAAGATATGATCTTGTTGATCATCCCACTTTTTTTGTTTTCGAGTCTTTATAAAGTTCCCTCATTGTTTTGCTCTTAAAACAACCAAGGGGAGATGTTCTTTGCGGTTCAGTTGTTAGTGCTTTATTTTGATGAAAGTATAAACTATTTTCCTGAATTTTGATTTGTGATCATTTTACCCGTTTCAGCTCTCCACTTTTAGAGCAATATTCTTTGACTTGATTATTTGAGTAAAACTTTTTTTTTATTTCTTTTGCCTTTTAGAAACCTCCAAAAAATGAAGCTCCATGTCCACTAAGTTGTTTTCTTCAACTCATACCAAGAAATGATGTCTCTTTCCTTGCAGGTTTTCTACCTTAAGCATAGGAGTAAAAGGTTAGAGTTTCCTTAATACAAGAATTGTAAAGGAATGTGCATTCTGGGTTTTGGAGTATAAAGATTTTTTTTTTTCATTTTGTGGACCAGAAAAAAAAGTTCATGGCAGTGTAGCGTGTGTGAGAGAGAGAGATATCCATTGAAAGTAGAAAAACAAAGAGAATAGGATTAAAAAAATAAGGGAAAGGGCGGTGGTGTCAGTTATAAGCAAGTGGGTTTGTCTTTGGCTTTGAGAATTATATATATGTTAGAGATCATGTGTTCACCATGTCTCCTTAGCTAATCTTTGCATCCCGGAGTCCTTGGTTTGTGTTAACAACTGAGGAAGCAACCCATTTTCTTTTGGGAGGGGTCTCTTCATAGTCAAGTGACCACTTTGTAAAATCAATCTTAAATCTCCATTTATTCATTTCTACCTTTATTTGACCTCATTTTGTGTGAAAAGATTCGGTCAGACTAGAAAATGCACATGGTTTTCTTTTGATCCATCCTTCCTGTGGTTCAAATTGAAATTTTTGAGGAGCTTAGTTAGTGGAGGTTTCCCTTATAGTGGTGTTTTGGGTACTAATTTGTGCCCCTGCAATATTTGTAGATATAAGAGGAAGTGAAATTGTGTGTGTGTTGGAAAATACAATTTGTTTAGCCAAGATGAAGTTTATGAAACTGGGATCCAAGCCTGATTCATTTCAGACTGATGGAGGTTATATCAGGTAAGCTTGAGATCTTCCTCTGTGGAAGCTTTAAAGAAAGATCAATTTCTTTATTTTATATTTTCCATCTGAGTATGCTGAACAGGTATCATATTATACATATCAATGGCTTTTATTCAGTATTTGCCTCTCCTAGTTTGTTTCTTTTCCTTTCCCCTTCCCTTTCCAAGTAGTTTTATACCATATGGCTAATTTATAGGAGCATATATTTTTCTGAGTTTTTTCTGGCATCAAGAAGTGCTCTAAATGCCCAAATCTTATATTTATTTTCAAGGTGGAATGACTGGTAAATGAGCTGATTGGCTTCATTTCAGCGTATTGAGGTTGCATTAGCCATATAGATCATTTATAATTGAATACTTAATTAGCTTCCCCAGTTCTGATATCTAGATACCATCCATCATTCCAGTTCTTGTTGCATTCAAGGTTGAGCACAATAGTTAGACCCGACTACTGAGCTCTTCTCCTAGTTTTCCCTAATAATATGCTACACTGATAGTTGAGAGAACATTTAACACGAAAGGGATGAGAAATCAATCATTTCCAGCCTCTGTTCAAGAGAAGAAAGTGTAATAATTATCTAGTTTTGTGTAAAAATTAGATCCAATTGAGTATGTTTGGCAAGCATCAGCTCTTGTAACTGTTATTTGACGTTCTGCACTTTTATGACTATTTATCTGATATAGTTAATTATTATCTCTTAGATGTTGTAAACTAGGTTTAAATTTTCCTATATTGTAGTTTAGTGACTATTTGTGCATTATTTGTTTGCTGACTTGAATGGACAAGCGTATATGTCAGGTTCGTTGCAAGTGAGTTAGCAACTGACACGGTCGTTAACGTTGGGGATGTGAAATTCTATCTGCATAAGGTATGAACTGACATCATTCTGTCATATCATGCAAAGCGTACAGTGGTTTGATTAGCATAGGAGATATAAATGATTATATATATTAAGGTCCAATCAACCAGAAATAGTCAAACAGATTGTCTGCCTCCACAAGTTTATTTGATTGGTGAACATCTTATTAAAGTTTTTTGGTTTCACACCTGTGTCCAATCAGCATAATGTTGTCTGTTTATGGTCCAAACTTGTTGACTAGGCAATTAAGTTTAATTCTAAAAGGACTGGTTTAATTTTGTCTATATTACAATTATTTTTTAAGTAGCTACTGGCTATGCTTTTTGGTTTCCAACATCTCAAACTATAACTTTTCTGTAGTTTCCGTTGTTATCCAAAAGTGCACGCTTGCAGAAGCTGGTTGCAGCAACAAATGATGCGAATGGTGATGAAATCCACATTCAAGATATACCTGGTGGACCAGCAGCATTTGAAGTATGTGCTAAGTTTTGTTATGGAATGACCGTCACTCTCAATGCGTACAATGTTGTCGCAGCTCGATGTGCTGCTGAATACCTCGAGATGTATGAAACTGTTGAGAAAGGAAATCTCATCTATAAGATTGATGTCTTCCTAAATTCAAGCATATTCAGGAGCTGGAAAGATTCCATCATTGTTCTTCAAACAACAAAATCTCTGCTTCCATGGTCGGAGGAACTAAAGGTGGTCAGCCACTGCCTTGATTCGATAGCTTCCAAGGCTTCAATTGATACTTCCAAGGTGGAATGGTCGTATACCTATAATCGGAAAAACATAGCATCAGAGAATGGAAATAGTCCACAGTGGAATGATGCAAGAAAACCACAAATGGTTCCGAAGGACTGGTGGGTAGAAGATCTTTGTGAGCTTCCTATTGATCTATACAAGCGTGTGATTGCGACGATTAAAACAAAAGGCAGAGTTTCTGGAGATGTAATTGGAGAAGCCCTAAATGCATACACCCTAAGACGATTGCCTGGTTTTAGCAAGGGTGTGAACCAGAATATTGATTTCATAAAGTATCGGTCATTGGTGGAGACCATTGTGTGGCTGCTGCCAACTGAGAAAGGAGTTGTTTCTTGTAGCTTCTTGCTTAGATTATTAAGAGCAGCAATTTTTTTGGATTGTGGAGAAACAGAGAGAAATGAGTTGATGAGGAGAATTGCTCAGCAGCTTCCGGAGGCAATGATGAATGATCTATTAATTCGAGCTCCACCTGGTGAAGCAACAGTATATGATGTTGACATAGTTCAAAACTTGGTTGAGGAGTTTGTGACTCACAGTTCTCAAACCGAACCCGTAGATAATGAATTCCTGGGGAGTAGAAGCCCCAAGTTTGGACCTGATGCTTCTAAAGTGTTGGTAGCAAAGCTAATTGACTGTTACCTAGCTGAAATTGCACGAGATCCGAATTTACCTCTTTCAAAATTTTTCAATCTTGGTGAAACTATAGCTAGCTTCTCGAGACCTTCTCATGATGGACTTTACCGTGCCATAGACATGTATCTCAAGGTAATTTGTGAGCATACCAGCTCTGGTTTTTACCGGAAATTTCATTTTCTAAAACAAACTACAGTCTAGATTGCGAAAATGCGTATTCATTAGAGCTATATTATTAACTTCAGAGACTAACATCTGAGACTTTTATCTTCATCTCAATATAGGAACATCCTGGAATCAGCAAGAGTGAGAGAAAGAGAATATGCAAGTTAATGGACTGCAGGAAGCTATCAGCTGAGGCCTGCATGCATGCTGTGCAAAATGAGAGACTCCCGTTGCGAGTCGTCGTGCAGGTCCTCTTCTTTGAGCAAGTCAGGGCTACAGCATCAGCTGAAAACAGCACGTCCGATCTCCCAGGGTCCATCAGGGCCCTTCTCCCTGGTGGGTCTCATGGCAGCTCAAGGTCCACTACAACGAACACCGAAGAGGATTGGGATTCGGTGCCAACAGCTGATGATATCAAAGCTTTGAAAGGGGAGCTTGCTACTCTAAGATTAGGCAGTAATGATAGTGGAAATGAAGCAGCTAAATCCGATGTCGAAAAGGTTGCTGCTAGTCGAATGAAAGGTTTGGTGATGTCAAAAATATTTTCGAAACTTTGGTCGAGTAAGGAAAGACATGGTGAAATTAGCAGCTTGGATACATCAGACAGCCATGGATCTGTGAATGCGGAAGAAACAAAGTCCACCCCTTCTAGAAGTAGGAGACATTCACTATCTTAGTTCAGGATGATGCCCCTTAGCAGAGCATTAAAACTTGCCTTTTGTCTGGCTTTGTAAAATTGTCTAAGAAGATGACAGTAGGAGACTAGAACCAACTGATTTTTCCAGCTAAGCTTACCACTTTGGATGTTTCGAGCAAATGGAATGATGCATGTTGAATAACCCAGCGATTGACTTGTAACGGTCTAAATTGTTCATTGTTGCTACAAATGTACCCAGAAGAAATGAGGACAAAGAATCTTAGGTTGCTAAGCTTCTTAACCAAATAAAAATATATAATGCAATAAACTTTCTATATAATATCAAAACGTTAACATATTGATCAGTTTTTACATGGTAAAATAATAGTTAAAGTAGATTCAACTAAATCAATCAATCTAACTTAAATAGAGTTCAGTAGTTAACCATTGCAACCAGATGGTTTTTAACTAATTTTTTTTAGGTAAAATAATCATATACAGATTGCATTTTGACTTTAATTTTTTTAGTTAAAATTTTTATCTATTTTTACTAATAAAAATTGGAGTGGCTGATAGAATAACCAAATAGTTATACATTGCGTGTCACATGCACCTCATGTCAATATACAATGACTAATTTTTAACAATAAAAATGAATGCAATTTTTGGATGGAAGAAAGAGAAATGTTTTCTCTTTCCTTCCACCATGCTTAATTATCATTTCTTTCTTTCTTTTATTATTTTTAACTAAACTTTTATAAAATTTTCCTTTATAAACAACTAAGCTACCGTCCATTTAGTTTTTAAATGGTATAATTACCACCTTAATCCTTAGCCTATAATCTAATTTAGAAATTCTATAGTAATTAAACTTTTATCATTTTTACAATTTGGTCCCTTAACCTTAATTAATCACTAATTCAACAGAACTTCCTATTCAAAATTCAATTCACATCTAATATAACCCAAAATTATTTACTAACGATATTCACAGTCTAATTTTAAGAAAACGAGGTCTCGAAACCATGCTTTTCAACACCATTGACTTTTGGGTCGTTACGAGTTTCTAATGTTTCGTTAAGGCCTTTTATTAGAATGACATGTACCTAGGTCTCTAGGTGACTTTCACTTTTTTTTTATGAACTTGGTGTTTTTGGTATGTAGCATATATATTTTGTTACCATATTGGTCTTTTGGGTACTTTTATGTTGAATTTAGATGATGATTTTGTATGTCTTGTACATGGTTTATACTTTCCTAATTAGTTACTTATTGAAAATTCGATCTAATGTGTTGTATGCCATGTAAATGCACTTTTAGACTTGTTATAATATGGCAATTATGTATGAAATGAAATAGTTTGGTTTCATGATGAACATGTTTAGGTGCATTTAGAAGGTCAGTTGCATAATTCTAAATGTCCTTTTTTTTTTTTTTGCATTTTTGTTCTAATGTCTCAAGACATCAAAGACATGTCTCAAGACCATAAGAATGTTTTCATGCATTTCTAGGTACATGTATCAAGACATGGTTTTGTTGTCTTATGACATAAGGTGTCAAGTCTTAAACATGCTGACCTTATCTCTTAAACATAATGTAACACCCTCAACCCAATCCAATCAACCGTATCCGGATCTTTGGTATTACCACACAAATATAGACACAAGCTTAATTTACTTATACAATTTAGAGATAAATATAATTAACTTAACTATAAAATCTCAAACTAAAATACATTAGTAAATACAACTACAATGCGAGATAACCAGATTACAATGATATTTAATTTGGAATCCTAATATATTACAAGTACCTCAAGGTATGAGATTCTAAATGATAACTCAGATTTTGAATACGTCACCAACAGGCTCTGTAAGTATAACAACCTAATACGCCACTCCTTAGGTGTAGCCCTGGCATCGTTCCTCCTGTGCAGACTCATATCAATTTGCCTGTAACAAAACATGCACCCATATAAGTTCATAAGAACTTAGTGAGGGAAACATCATTTACCTATGTCATTTCGACACATCTCAACTGGGAACTTATTTAGATGATCACATTGCTCTGAACCTTCAACTTAGTCACTGGCGAATACTCCATTAATTTCTATTCTCATTTACAAGTCCAGATATCATACCTTGCTTAGAGCCCATTTCTTACCTATCAACATCTTCGATATGCCACTTACCTCTTTCAATCTGATATTTCATAAGTCTTTACTCGTTTACCTTTACAAAGGTCCATACAATCGAATCACCTTTACTTTTGTATACGTAACTTTAAACCGCCGTTCCACAATCCATGTTTGATCACCTATACGTAACAGGTACATTCCTTTTGATATAAAGTTAGAAAATCCTTATTCAGAATACGCTTCTTTTATGTTTACTCATCGCTTCTTTATTCACATTCGAATCATGGTCTTGTATAGCACTTTATCGTAGCCCATAGAGACACTATGCCTTACTGATCGTTCTAATCACACTTACAAGCCATGCTGAAAGTGCCAAAGCAACTTAATACATAATTAGCCAAGAATCATTCCTTTAGGTTACGCCACAAGGACAGTGTTTTCAGATTCCGCTATATACACCGTTCTTTCAAGTTTTTTCCATAAAGGCTATCACGCTAGAATTTGCCACACAGGCTATTGATTCATTGTTCGTCACAAGGGTGATTCTTGAGAGTGCGGCCTGAAGGCATTTATTTCATATTGGGCCACAAAGGCTTTCTTTCATATTACACCATAAAGGATATTTTTTTTTCATATTACACCACAAAGGCTTTTCCTTCCTAACATGTTTACAATATGAATTTGCCTAAACTCACATTATGTAAAGTTTGCCCATCATCGTCCTGAGACATACAGTGAACCCCATTGGGTAATAACCTTCTTTTAGTTCCTCTCTAGACAGTGTCATGCCCATGGGCTTTTCCTTCAAAAATCGTGTTTAATGTTTTGACAGACCCTTTTAGACTCTACCACGATGAACAGACACAGACTCTCTTGACAAACCCTTCATGTATTGACACAATTCACATTCATTTTTAACTCCACAACTTACTCTTAATAGAGCATACCCATAGTATACATCTAAGACACACATATACAACCAAAACTAAACTTCTTAAATTCCATACCATAACATGCATTCTATCCATGGCATTCATTCATATAGTTGCATGACCATCATACTATACTTTTCTAGCATCGGTTTCATCGTTCAATCGATTTCTACAGAGATATCTCCTGTGAACAGGATACATGAAAAAAGTCAGTATAGAGGCTCATCTAGTTCTCACTTACAACAGCTCAAAACTTTAGATCTAGACTTCCACCGTGCAAATCAACAACAACAACTACTACAGAACATGAAAACCCATCAAGATTTATTTATATACCCCTTTTTCCAATCATTCCTAACGTTGGAAATCCCCAAGCAAGGTGTAACACCCTTAACCCGTCACCGTCGTCAAATTAGGGTTACAGAGTATTACGACACATATCGAATCAGATGACAACATAAAACCATTCAATTATTAATTTAAATATCAAATATTCGAAACCAATCATCATTCATAGCATATATACGAACACGAGCCTTATAACGAGCTTACGGAACCTAAAAATCAAATTTAGAAATAATTATGGACTAATTTGAAATAAAATAGAAAAAATTTAGAAAAATTGAAAATAAGGGTCACACGGCCATGTGACATAGCCCAGGCCGTGTGGCTCAGGGACATGGTTGTGTGGCCAAACCATGTACAGTTCGAAAATAGGGTCACATGATCGTGTTGCAAACTATGTGCCAAACAGTGCATGATTTGAAATAAGGTTACAAGGTCATGTTACCAGGCCATGTAACAACTTGGGACCGTGTGGGACAAACCTGTACCAAAGTTAAATAGGCCAAACGACCCTGTGTCGCACACAGTCGTGTGACAGCCCGTGTCCTAGGCCATGTGCACCTAAAATGACTTCCAAGACAAGCCAAAACAATACCCATTCCTTAGGTGCCAAGCCAAACTAAAATCAACCATTCACATACCTTCAAAACATACTTAAACAAGCTAAAACATACAAAAACATCCAACCTAAATGCCTAACCAATATTCCCTCATTGGCACCACATATAATAAACATTTATCAACCAATCAATTCATTCATTCTAGCATCCTAACTATCATTAAGCACACCAAACTTGTTACCATATAATCATCCAAAAATACCATTCAAATATAACTTATAACTACATATTACCAAGATACCAAATATGCAATTCATATACCAACTTTGCAGTTACAACTAAAGTACCAAACATGTTAAACATTTGCAAAATAAGTATCTTATATACATGCCACAAGTAACCACCATTCAAGACTTCAAAATCTACCGATGTCAGAAGATGGTAGGTGTGAGCTCCATTGATCCGATCAACATGCTCCTACTATCCAAAATCTATAGAATATAATAACATGAATAAATATATACAATACTTAGTAAGTTCATACAATTCAATTCAATAACTTACCTTATTCATTTAATAGATAATTGTGAATTGCTATTCAAACTAATAACCCTATCATGACAAAGTTCAATAAATTTTATATCAGTAAATAATGATCATACAGAACGTCAAATTCATATTTTGCCCACGTTAATAATACACTGTATATCCTTTGATTTTTCGATGGAACTTTGTAAAAGAATAGAATACACAAGTGCATCAATATTTAATGCTCGTTCAAGCTAGTCGATACAGAAATACATGTGTCAGGTTACCCGTCTGGGCTAAACCATTGACAACACAGGAAAAATAGCCTGGTCAGGGCATGTATACATGTAAAGTTACCAGTCCGGGCTAAATCCATGTCATATGTATATATGAGTCCGTAATAAATGCTAGAGCTCGATCTAGAACAAGAATCATTCAGAAACCTCATGTATGATACTTTTATTCGGTCCATCAAAATTATCTCAGAGTTTAATTTATTACCACATAGTCCGATTTCGTTTCAAAAACATTTAACAACTTACTTGTCAAGTGATTCAACTATCAGGGACTAATCGACAATTTTTCCTTTTACTTGTACGTCCTCTGATCATTGAGATCCTTGATATAAAATATAGTTTAATTTAATTAAATCAATTCACACAACATAAAAAATAAAATTTAAACATTTAAACCCATTTCATTCACATTTTACAAATTTGCCCCTAAATTTTACCCTTTATTCAATTTAGTCCCTAAACTCGAAACTTTTAAAATTATCCCAATTAAACCCAATCCGAGCTTTACCGAATTATTTAGGGGCTATGTTCAGACCATGACTTTCCAATTTTCACAAAATTTCCATGAACAATTTAATATTTTGTCAATTTAATCATTTTACTAAAAACTAACCAAAATCACATTACTAAAATGATTCTGACCCATCAACAAGCTATAAACCAAACCACTTAACATCACAACATTCAAAAATTAAACATGGTAAACTTTTAAACATTTTAAAATTCCACAAATTAGTTCTTGAATTAACTAGATTAAGCTGCAACGAACTCAAAAACATAAAAATAATTAAAAACGGGTTGAAAAATACTCACATGCAATAGGAATATGCTTGGTCAAATGCTCCCCTAAATTTCCATGGTGATTTCGATTCCAAACAAAACAAAATGGGGAAGATGATAACTTGGTTTTACTTAGTTTGCTTAACTATTTATTTACCATTTTTCCCTTTAATAATCATTAAAATTTCAATCCAAATCACCCTTAAACTGTCCATTCATATTAGTTATGGTCTAGTTACCAATTAAATCCTTAAATTATAATTCCATACTCATTAAACACAATTAACTATTAGAATTAAACTTTTGTAGCTTTTAAGATTTAGTCCTTTTTTATTTAATTAACTATCTAAATGGTAAAATTACCTAGCCAAATTTTAATATGACATTATAAAAACTCTATAAATATGAAATAAATAATAATGATTGACTCATTGGTCAGAATTGTGGTCCCATAACCACTGTTTCTAACACAACTGAAAAAGGGGATGTTACACAAGGTCTTATATCTTCATCTTACTGATTTACTAGATCCAACAGACTTACTCTTTGACAATATAACAAGAAGAGTCATAAATCTTACATTGTCATGATGTAATCATTGGTGAATATCCAAATCTACAACTCTAGCTTGAAGGAGAGAGAAATATTGTAAGTTCTTTAAGGTTCTGGTAATAATACTTCCTGAGGAAGGAAGAAGAAGAACTCTCTCTTTTCTTACCTGAGTATCTATATTAATAATCTAAGCCGTTATTAGAACCTGACACATGTCTTAAACTTTCAAGACTGCCTTAATAAAAATGGTTTACAACTGTAAATGGAAATTCAATATTTTATATTTTTGGTCCAACCCTTCATTCCATCCTAACTATCTCATTAGTACGTAACTAACTTGATAACTGAATAAAACTGATAGTACAATACCTTTGGCGATAACCCAATACCAAAAATCCTCATTACTCTTACCAATCTCTTATTCTTTACAACTCAACACATTTAGAGAACAATCCTTGCATAATACTCTAATGTCAACTATGTGTTTAACCTATACGCCGAAAGCATCAATTGGTCAGATAAGACTTCGCCAATCAAACTACTTTCGGGTTACCCGCCTAACTCAAGACCTGCCAAAACTAGGTGTTGCACATTAAATGTCAAGGAAAATTCTATCTACGTTCTCGAGACATGGTTTATTATCTTGAGGCATAGGGGTTAATGTCTCGAGACATGGTTACATTGTCTCGAGACTTTAAACTTTGAAGCTAAAACCATGAAATATAATAAGCATGTTTCGAGACATTACCCGGTATTTTGCTAGATTGACCCGAGATTTATAACTTGGCTCTATTTTTTTAATATCCTTAATCCTAGTTTAAAGTTTGAGGGCCCATTTAAGCTTGGTTAACATGCATAACATGTTTTAATTTTCACACTTAAATTATTTTTAGCTTCAAACAATAATTTAAATGTTTGTTTGAGTTGCTTCAACAACGGATGTGGCATCTTAATCCAAATCCTCAATCCAGATTTGGTGTAATGAGTTACAAATATTTTGGTATTGGCTCAAAACATTTAGTACAATTTGAAACACATTTAATTTTTTTTTTGAATATTTTGCAAGTCTTGAAACTATCTAATCTCTAAATGACTTAATGATAAAATTTAAGGTTCATTTATTTTCCAAGAAGACATTTTTCGGAAAATGTTTTCCTGGTTTTAAGGTGTTTGTTTGCTTGAAAATAAATTACATGGGGAAAATATTTTCCAAAACACGGTAAATGACATGGGTTTTTAGGGAAAATTTCTTACCGATTTTATTTTTGTAAGACATTTTCCTGAAAATCTTCCTCCACTCTCACCATATTCTTTCTCCTTCTTCCGTTCTTCATCTTCCTTCTCCTTCGTCATCCAGTTCCCTTCTTGAATCTCAACCAAGGTAAGTTTTTTATGCTTTTTTATTTTCTGTATTTCATCTGTCTATTGAAGAATCTTCTTCTTTCTTTTTTATGCTCTGTTTGTTTCTGGGTATTGCATCATTCAACTTTTTTTATGCTTTATTAAAATCTATTTGTCTTGTGCTTAAAGCTTCTCCATTTTCCCCTTGCATTGGATGTGTGTGCTGGGTAGCAGTGACCTTCCCTCCCTCTCCCTTCTTCTATTTTGCCTTACCTTTCTTTCTTCTTGTCTTTTTTTTTTTTTCGATCCAAGGGAAGTAAATGTTTGATAATTTTCTAAGTTGACCATGCATTGATGAGTCCTTTTATACTTTCACAAATCACAAGTGTAAACGAAACAAAAAAACTATAGTAGAACTATCCAAGTTAGAACATTTAAGCCTAGAACAATTAACTCACTTTATGCAAATAAGTCCTTTTATACATTTTTACAAAATTACCCTCAATATTTTACCTTTTATGCAATTTAGTCCCTAAGTCGAAATCTTGCAATTTAACTATCCTAAAAAAAAAGTTCAACCAAACTATTTAGGACCTCTCTACAACCCACAGTTCCTATCATTTCACAATAATTCCTTATAATTTTACTACTTTAACATTTTAGTTCTTAAACGTTAAAATTACTAAAAATTACTTTACAAAATAATCCTATTTAATAACCAAGCTTAATAATAAAACTTCAAAAACACACTAAACTCATCAATGGTATAATCCACAACACTTGACAGTTTTACAAATTAGTCCTCAGGTTAACTAGATCAAGCTAATACGAGCTCAAAAACATAAAAATCACTAAAAACGAGTAAAATTTACCTATCAAATTAGGAACCCTAAGCTTAGCCGAAACTTGCTTCTCCCCTCCTATGGCTAATCGATTTTCCACCAAAAAAAAAGAGAAAGGAAGATGATGATGTTGTTTTAACATCTTTTAAATTTTAATTCACCATGTACTTATTTACTAAATTAACCTTTAAGTTATAACTTATAAAATCACTAAAACATATCCATAATTTTCCATTATAAATATATATGGTATAATTATCTTCTAAATCCATTAATTTACCTTTTTAAAGCTATTTGACCCTTTTAACAAATAGAAACCATATTTTTACCCTCTACAATTTAGTCCTTTTTGGTTAATTAACAATCCAAATGTTAAAATTTCTAAACAAAATTTTAATACGACACTAATGACCCCATAAATATTAAATAATATTTACGGTCTGGCACGTCGAAATTGTGGTTCTAAAACCACTATTTTGACACCACTAGAAAATAGGTTGTTGCAACGATAATATTAATTAATTTTACAAATAGCGAGTGATGCCTAGAAATACACCACTATTACCCAAATTGTACGAATGTTGTGGTCCAACAAAGTTTTTTCACAAAATAAAATATTATGTAGTATATCCATTTGTTTTTATATTTTAATTGAACACAAGTAATGGAATAGTCACTCTTATATAGTTCAAAATTTTAATTTCCTGAAACTCTAGTAGACTAAGATTTACAAATGCGTCTAATGTCTTATATTGACGCATTTGAGAACAACCTTGCATTTCTAGTCATACTCAATTAAAGGGCTTAAGATATTGATCTCATTATGTAGGATGGACAAATCCTATTTTGGTCATTCACATCCCACTATACAGTTTGTAGTGTAACATCCCGAATTAGGGCCTAGTCGGAACAGTGGTTTCGGGACCACAAATCCGACGTAAGAAAATTTATTTTTATTATATTTTTATGGTTTACAATTTCACGGAATGATTTCGTGAAAATTTTGTTCGAAATTTTTGACGTTTGGCCACTCAATTTAGTCAAAAGGATTAAATTGTAAAAAGTGCAAAACTTGAGCTCTAGAAGTTAGAGGTGTCAAATTGCTATGAAATTTTAAAGTAGAGGTTCTTAAATGGTAATTAGCCCATTGATTAAATTTTTGGACAAAAATGGATATGGTATATGTTAGATAAGATATTTTTTTGTAAGGGCATTTTGGTCCTTTTGTAAATTAAATGAATTAAAAACAAAATTAAAATGCCAAATTTGTCCATCTTCTCCATATGGACGAAATTTACCAAGAAAATACATGGCTAGGGTTTTCTAAACTTTCCAAGCTCATGGTAAGTCCGTTCTAGCCCCGTTTTTCAAGTTATTTACAGTTTTGGAGTCCTAACAGTTCGATTTAGCTTATGCTACCAATAA
Organism: Gossypium bickii; assembly: GCA_025503065.1. Lineage (NCBI taxonomy): Eukaryota > Viridiplantae > Streptophyta > Magnoliopsida > Malvales > Malvaceae > Gossypium > Gossypium bickii. Next base: position 47,969,424 of record CP106711.1, on the reverse strand, counting down.
TTCATGCTAGGGTTCATCTTTGGAAAATTACCCATAGGTGAAAAGTGTTGATTTTGATGTTTTATGGTAGAATATGAAGCTTGAAATTATGTTAAACAACTTTTACTAAGCGATTTTAAGTGAAAACGAGTAAAACGACATAATCGGTAAAAATACCTAATGTTCAAAAGTGTATGTTAGAGTAAGAATTTGATGTTGCCATAGAAGGGAAAAATGATCAGCGTGTTATAAAACATAAGAATAAGGGCTGAAGTTTAATTTTCGAGTATTGGGGCAAAAGTGTAAATATGTAAAAGTTTAGGGGCAAAATTGTAATTTTTCAAAAGTTGAGTTAAGGACTGTTTTGAATAGTACATTAATTAAATAAGTGAAATATGTTGTTATAGATCAAGGAAAACAAGGTTTGGAACTAGAACGAGAAATTGACGAATAAGTCATTTTCACCGATTTTGCTTTCGAGGTAAGTTTGTATGTAAATAATACATCGTTTTTATTTATGTTTTAATATTTTATTATATTATATGAGATATAGTTGAATATGGAGTAATTACTTGATGCAAATTATGAATTGTGATTGATTATGGATGAATTGGAAAAATGTTGAAAAGTGAGAATTCTCGGTTGAACCTTTGGAATAGAAAAGATACGAGTGAGGTAGCTAGGTCACAAGTGTGGTACTAAGTGCAGGCCACTATGTGTACAAGAGAGCTACAAGAAGGTTTAGGTCACGTGTGTAGTACTAAGTGCAGGCTACTACGTGTACCAGACGGAGAGGTCACATGTGTAGTACTAAGTGGAGGCTACTATGCGTACCCGATAGTTTCGATCACATGTGTGGTACTAAGTGCAGGCCACTATGTGTAAGTGATGGTTTTGGTCACATGTGTAATACTAAGTGCAGGCTACTATGTGCACTAGATAGCTTCGGCTACAAGGGTGGTACTATGTGCAAGCCACCGTGTATCTGTTATTATTCCGATTGGTTCAACGAGAAATTGACTAAGTGAAAATACATGTGACTATGTAACGACTAAGTGTAATTGAATATGAATAAGTGATGGATAATTGCATGTATGAGTGTGAAAATTTATGAACAATATGCTCGATATTTGAGCGAACTTTCGGTAAGAGGAAATGGAGTAAGTGAAATTATGAAAGAGTAAATTTAAAAATAAAACAGTTTTGGACAACAGCAGTAGAGTAACTTTGAAAAATCACCAAAAATGGTAGAAATGTAATTAGTAGTTGAGTGAGATATTAAATTAAATCTTATTGAGTCTGTTTTCATATGAAAGAAATAGAGAAAGAAAAAAAATTTTGTATTTTGAGATATTTAGATTTTTGTGAGACTAGTTCGGAGTGATTTCGAGATCCCCTATTATGACTTGGAAAAATCATTGAAAATTGTAAAAAAAATAATTTTGGGACATAATTTATATGTTTAGATTCCTTAATGAGTATATTTTTAAAAGAAACAAACTAGAATATCATTTGAATTCTGTACAAAAGGATAATTGAATTTTAGCGAAGAATGGTCGGAATTGTCAGATAGCAGAACAGGGGAGACTTTGAAGAATAAAATGTACTAATTGCCTAAACCAAAAATTCTGAAAATTTTACGGTAACAAGATACATGAGTCTAGTTTTAGGGAAATTTTATGGATATTAATTTGGAGTTTCGTAGCTTCAGATAAAAATAATTTAGTGACTGTGACTCGAATAGACAGCTTGCTCCAAACTTGAATAAATAGTGAATTTGAATGTAGATATGATTGTGTTATTTTGTAAATATGTTAAATCCATTTCTTATTATTTACATACTTACTTACTAAGCTTTGTAGCTTATTTCCCTTCGTTTCCCATATCTTATAGGGTTGTATGCTAACTCGAGTTGGAGATCATCGGAGATGTAATCACACTATCAAGCTATCACCGTGGGGTAAAAGTGAATACAAACCTCTTAAGTTTATGGCATGTATAGGGACTTAGACATTTGTATATGTCCTAACTGGTTTGGCCTAAAGTGTTGGCCTTTAATATTTAGCAGTTCATTTTGTATAATTTGGATGAAATTTTATAATTCAGTTTAATACGTTTACAAGTGTATGTGTTTTGGTAATGCCTCGTACCCTATTCCGGCGTTGAATACGGGTAAGGGGTGTTACATGTAGTGTACCCATGATAGTATTTATAGTACATCCAATTATGGAAGACATTCATGTACGTCAAAATAAACGAATTCTGATGTTGGGAAGTACGATGACCTCAAGTCTAAGGATCACAAGCATCATTATTACCATGCGAACTGTTATGACTTTCACATAATAATACAAGAGGCACTCTCATGGCACATTAATCTAGTATAATATTCTCTAACACGTATTCATGTGTTTGACTCAATATCTCATATCGTTGACAACACCTTATCATCAATCAATCCCACACCAATCTCAACAGACTATTGTTACCCAGACCACAATAGCATTTGACTGTGGACAATTTAAGAATAATCATATTATTCTATAGATGTTAGTGTTAATCAATTTATTTAATACATATAAACAAAAATTAAAAAAATAATAAAATTTCCTTTATTGATAAAACAAGCTAAGTAACATAATACAACTATCTCATAATCAATCTTCTAACATACTCTAACAAAGAGATTTGTTTTGCATTAACAATAAAATTATTAGCACAACTACTTGACATATTATGTTTTTTCTAATGAATTTAGGTGCTACAAATATATTCTAAGATACAGCACTTACTTGGCCTTTTAATTTGCGCTATCTTTGTCTTTTTTTAATGTGTTTTTCTTTTTCATTTATTTTTGGACTTGAAGGGAAATTCTCTCTCCATAAACATAAAGGGAAATTTTTACTGCTTCATAATCCGTAAATAAAATAAACAAAGCAAAGAAAATGGCATTCAAACCCACACTATGAGGACTGGCTTTGACTAAGGCCATGTGTGTCAGGAGACTTGGACTTGGACCAACACCTAACTTCTTTTAATTTTATTAAGATAATATTCGCCCACAAATCAAGCCATATCCTACCTACAGTTATATATGAACATGTTAGGTCCGGTCCATTGTAAAAGGAGGAAAAAAAATATCTTTTTGTTCTTTTAAAAAATTCGTTTTACATTAAAATATCAAAACCTATATGTTCATATTATATATTTTGTAATTAAATCTAAATAAAATATTTTTATTAAATAAATATTAATTTGAATGATGATAGATTAAGATTACAATTACAAATATGGTTACATGATTTTATTAAATCTAACAAATAACTTTATTTGTTGAGAGATGAACCTAATTTTTAAAAAAAAAATCCTAAATAATTCCCCTTAATTCAATGTGAGGTATTGTCGATGATAAAATCTAATTCTCTTAGATCAGTATGTGTATAAAAAAAAAGAAGAAAAGGTAATGTGTTAAGACAATTAGACCTAGTGGACTCACCTCAAAAGATGCTCATGATTGGAACACCAATTTTCTTTTCTTTATTATTATTGCTTGTGATAATCAAACTCTCACCCTCACAAAATTTACCTACCAATCTTCTCCTTAAATTCCAATTCCATGATAAAATAAAAGAGGTACAGTAAAGAAAAGGCTTAAATAACTATGGGGTAATGTATTAGGCCATTTAGCTATTGACTTGGATTTAGAACAATCAAAGATAAAGGTAAAGTTTGACCACAATTTGCTGTCAATCTACCTTCCACTTTACCTAAACCACTCTCACAAAACAACTTTTTAAGAGTCTTTATTTAAAAAAAATTACAGACATTCTTTTACCATTAGTTTTTAAAATGATAATTAAAGTATTTATGGTGATGATGATATTTGTAGTCTGTAAGTTGATTTCAAATATAAACTTTATATATGTTAATCGATCATTACCAGTTTGAAATTTAACATGCTTAAAACACTACAAATTTTAATTATTTCGTATAATCATCTTTTATTGGAAATATCAAATATGTTTAAATCTGTAATTTGATGAACTCATGTGATGACCTGATAGTCAAGAGTGTTTACTGCTTTAAATATGATTTGGATTCAAATTGCACTAGTTGCATTTATTGTTTGGATTTTATCTTGTTATTATAATTCACCAAAAAAAATTGTAATTTAATTTTTTACTATTTAAAAAAAAAATGAAAACAAATGTGTTAGAAAACTTGCCTAACACTTTCGTATATACCTACTTTCCCCTAATTAAAGCTTCTTTTCGTTAAATTGTACTTAACTTTTATATTAATCAACCTTCTCAATGTATAACTTTTAACTGTTCAATGGCGAAAGTCATTATTTAAGTGGAAAAATTAGAAACAACGAAGATAATATCAGATATTCTTCTACTTGCATAATTTCTTGTATTATTAAGACTTTAACAATAAAAAAATAAATTTATTAATATAATTATATTTATCATACATATAAAATATTTCTATCATCATATCAATCTATAACTATATATATTTAATCACTGAAAAATTTTCAAATAAAATAAATAATTAAATATTTTTAATTTATTAAAATCTATAAAAAATAATTAAATATGAAAAATAACGATTAAACTACTTTATATATATGTGCGCGCGAGTATATATATATTCGATAACCCTTTGTCGAATGCGATCAAGTTAAGCTCAAAAAAGCTTTTGAAGTTTGTGGCTGTTGGTGCATTGCATCAATCTAAACAGCTGCAAACAAAAATTAAATGGACAAGCTTTGGGCTAATTTTGCTATCAGTCATCAACTAATCTGTATTTTCATGTCTGCTTAATGTTACAATTAGGTGTAATGCTGAAAGAAAGTAGGGATGGGACAAGGAGGTTGACAAATAATTGAGAATTAAATTTGCAGGCTTCTATGTTAATTTTGGATATAAAAGCGTTATTAAATATAAAAAAATAATGTCAATATATTTAATAATCTATGCTGTACTTATATATTTACATAATTGATATGAAAATACAAAAAAAAAAAAAACCACGATATACGTGAGTTTATTAATTTTAGGAATTAAAAAATTCCTATAATTTCTTTTCAACAATATATGATAAAAAGTATTGATGTCTTTACTTTCTTTTTCCCACAATTTTATCTTTTTGAAAATCAGTATGTTTTTATCAACTTTAAAACTTCTTCTTCTTCTTCTTCTTCTTTTTTTTTTTTTTTTTTTAGGAATGGAAATGATGTATCATGATTACATGTTGGATAATAATTAGTTATATCAAATCCAAAATAATAAACCAAATTGGCTTTTTTTTTTTTTTTTAATGAGATGCATATTGGATTCATCACTTTATTGACAAATAGAAAGTGTTGCCGCCAATATTACCAAACATGATTAATAATCCTTAATAAAAGCTTTATTATCAATCAAACAAACAAAAAAAAAGGGTAGACAAACTTTATCAAAAATTGATGAGCACTTAAAAAAAAAAAAAAAAGAATATTAGTAAAGACATGAATCTTTGGTTAGGTACGTACTCATCATCAAATTATTGGATCCAATAAAACAGTTGCCACTACTTATCGATTTAATTTAATTATAATATAGTATACATACCAAAATCCAATCTAATTCTTCAATAAACTCATCTAATCCATAACTATTTAATAAATTATTCGTATCCATCTAACTCAATTCATTGAAATAATCAATCGAATCAGCTCAATAAACTTCTTTTTGGTGGTTAGTTCAATCGAATTTTGGGGTTTCTTATTACCAAAACTTTTTTTTCCCTTTATCTAATATATATTTGTTTTCCATCCAAACTTTTTTAAATATAAAGAGTTAATTATATCATATATTTCTAAACTATAACTTTTATTTTAAATTAGTCCTCAAATTTTAAAGTATTCTAATTACATCTTAACTTATTGAAGTTATATTAATAAGGTCTTTTCATTGTTAAAATTGTTAATTTAATTGTTAAATGAGATATCGAATTTTATGAGACATAACTTAAAATAAAAAAATTAAATAAAAATGAATATTACAACAATAGATGTCATGAAAACTTGATTTTAAGATATATAAAATTTTTATAGTTTACTCACTCCTATAAATATTTTAAAAAATCAAAATAAATAAATAAATGAGGCTTAAATTCAAATCCATGTGTAATATTTTATATAAAAATAATAATAATAATTAATTGAATTGACATCCAATTTATGAATCATTTATCCTCATACGTGGCCCATGCTTCCAAACTCAAACCACCAAAAATAGAGAAAAGACAAAATAGGTTAAAAAGAAAAAAAAAAATCGTACATTCTATCTTATTCCTTTCTGTTTGAATTTCAATCTGGCCTTCCAAAAACAAATAAAAGTAAAGCCAAAAGGCATAGCAGCTAAAAGACAAAGTCTCCCATATTATTAATCTTTCTTATATTTATATATACACTGGACTAGGGTTTGCAAATTTCAGATAAAATTGAATTAATTCGGTCGAAAGTCGATTAATAATTTTTTGGAAGTTTGGCTAACGGTTAATTCGGTTTAAAATTGGTCGGTTAATTGAATTAACCAAGTTTAATAAATAATATTATAATATAAATATTCGGTCGGTTCAGTTAATTTTTTGGAAATATAAATTAATCAGTCAGTTAAGTCGGTTAATTTTTTATATATTTTATACTTCCTTTAACCAAAAATAAAAAAAAATATATAAATTTCGGTTAACCGACCGGATTAACCTAAAAGTTCGGTTCAGTTAAATTTTTTTGAAAAAATTTCAGTTTAATTAACGGTTAAGAGTTTAAAATAATCGATTAATTCGATTAATGGTAGTTCAGATTGATTAACCGATTGAACACCCCTAGACTAGACTCTCTACTTCATCCCAACCAAAAAAAAAAAAAAATTCACAATTCTTCTTCGTTGTTAGGGAGAGAATTTCATATTTCTTTCTCCACCACCCCTTTAATTAGAAAGATACTAAGATCTCCATTAATATTTTCCAAATTAAACAATGATAGAGGTAGTCGTGTCGCTATCTAAAAGCATATAATCATATTTTTTATGCACTAAATACCTGCTAGAAAAATATTAATTTTTTTTAGAAAAATATTAATTTTTTTTGAAAAAATTAAATCTCTACACTTTCGGTAGGTTTTCATAATAATTTATATTTTAAAATCCAAAAAAGTTATAATTGAAATGTGTTCTGATTACTTACTCTTTCTACATTTTCAAAATTAATAGAGATTTTTAAGGTTTTATTCCTATTCTGAAAAATAGTAAGGCCCAAGAGTCCATTGGGGATTTTTTTTATTTTATATTTCAAGTATATTCTGATTACACGTTATTCTCATTCTTATAAAGAGAAAACCGTTTTTAAACATTGGAACAACTAAAAGGAAAATTCTCTACAAAGATATTCAACCCACTTCCAAAACTAAGGCTTTGTTTGCCTACTACAGGATCTTTAAAGCGACATCCCATTTACTAAAAACCAAAATATCTACAGCCAAAAAAAAAAAAGAGGATATTCATTTTCTTTTTCACACAAAGACCCATATCTTCTAATTCCCTCTTTTTATCTTCCCCAAAATTATTTGTAAAGGAAAGAAGAGAGAGAGACTAAGATTTTTCTTCTTTGTGGGTTAGATTTTAGAATTCTCTGGGATCTACAAATATGGAAAGTCCAGGGGGTGATTTAGTCCAGTCACCGACAGACCCGTCACTGTAGTCTTCCCCGAGTCGCTTGATACACCATAAATCTTGATCACATGATAAACTCTTCCAATGTGGGACCCCGATTTTCAACGGCTCAAGATTCGCCACCTCAGTCGCCACCACACCGCACTCTCCTTGTTTGGCCAAGTTATGCGCGTGTGCACACAATGCATTCACAAACTTGGCCGCGCGTGGACCTTCCCCTCCCAAACCGTACAAAAAGTGCAAACCGAACGGCCTAAACACTGCCGGGATCGAGGGTAATCTAAAAAACGGCAATAACTTGTCCAAGATCCTTGTCGTTTTAGCCAACGCCTTCGTCATCCTCGACGCCCCTCGAACTTCCAGCCTAAACACGTCCTTGCTATTCCAAACACTCAAAACAGCCCACGACTCTGGCGGGTCTGATAAAAACTTATCCGACCCGGGCCAAGACTTTTGCGTGTAACAGCCACCACGTGGCACGGCCAAAAAGGTTCCAATGTTAAGTCTATTATTAAGAACCGAGTCAATGTCGCGAGGGAAGAACTCGGTGGTGGAGAACCGGCCGCGGTATAGCAACTCAGCATCGGACGGCGGAAGCTTGATTAGAGTGACCCGATTGGAAACGGGGAGTTGATGAGCGAAAACGGGGTTAACCAAAATAGAAGGAGTACGGAACTTGGAGTAACCGCATTTATCAGTGAAGAGCTTAACAGAAGGTTTGTTGTCGTTTTCCGTTGCTAAGTAGGAATATTCAGCGCCGTTTAGGACAAACCAATCTTCCATTCCACGGACCAGCTTTAACCCAATTCCCATTCTCCTGTGGATAAAAAACCCAACAAAGAAATCAAAATAATTCATTTACTAATGTATTAATGTACTAAAAATGATTTGCTGGGGCATTTATAGTAAATACCGGTGGGAAGGGGAGACCCGAAGGCCTAAAATGTAAGCGAGTTTGGTGTATACAGGGAAGGGTTTAGTGGGATGATTGCTTTTGCTATTGCGATAAAGCTTTTTGCCGCATGTAGCGGTTTTAATGCAACCTCGAATCATCCCAACTATTTCTTTTGTGGAGCTTAACTCAGCCACCTGCTTGTTTACAAAGATGCAGAAGATAGTAATGTTAAAGGCTGTATTTATTATACGTAGATAAATAGTGGAATTTAGTAATGGAGATTAAATTTTTCTTTTTTAAAGGGACAAAAGGGAGGAGGGATATCATATACAGTACCAGCATGAGAAAAGCAGGGGAATGGCGGACCCGGCAAATAGGGTCGCCTAAGAGGTCGGTAAAGAGAGAGAGTTTGCCGCTGGGACCAACCTCGCATCTTTTTTCAACTTCTTCTACACTTGTTAAATCCTTGCTCGCATCAAACTCTCTTATTTCTAAAACACACTTGTCATCTCCCATGATTTTTCCTTTTTAACTCTCAATTGCACAAGTTTTGGTTACAACGGACACTGCTTCTGCAAGACACCACGAATGAAGAAAAAGCTTAGGAAGTCTGTGGAAACCAGAGGTTGTTGTATGTTAGGTTTACTTTTGAGGAAGAGGAGATACTGAGAAGAAGTTCATCGACAGAGAAACAATCGGGTTGAAGCTGCCTCTTAAATACTAATGAATTGGGGAATATTTTTATTTTATAAAAAAACAAAAGCCTTTTTATTTACTCCCCCCCCCCTCTCTCTCATCTCTCAAGAATAGAATCTCAAACACTTTCCTTTTTGTTTTTAATAATTCAGTGCTTTGAAGTCCCTTTCCCTTCTGTCTTCTCTTTTGTCTGTCCATGTATCTTCCCTTTCTCCCACTTTTAAGACTAGTGACAAATGTTGTCATAAATAAAATAAATGGGAGCAGTAAATAAAAGAATATTATTAATCATCACAAAAAAGGGGGGAAGTGGAAATGGCGGCTATGGCTGCGGGGTCTGCTCAGTGTTTTCTTTTTGATTAGTTTCTCTTCCATTTGGTAAAAATATTTTCTCAGTTTCTTCAAATCATCCTTATCAAAATAATTTAATTCTATTAATATTTTCATCAATTATACATCATTTTAATTATTGATATAATAACAAAACATACACTCCACCATATCCCACTAAATTTTAATTAATTTTTAATTTGTATCATCGAATTTTCAAAACTTACAAAAATATCACTAATATTATCATATTATTATAAAAATATCATTAATATTATCAGGTTATCACAAAAATATCACGTTAACTGTGTTTAAAAAATATATTTTTATATTCACCAAAAATATTTTTTTATTTCTTTTCTTTTTTTCCTTATTTTATTTTCTCTCTTTTCTCTTTCTTCTTCTTCTTCTTCCTTTCTTTCCATCTTATCTCCCTTTCCAGTAAACCCTATCCGCCACCGATTCCACCATCGCCAGTGGCTTCCTCGGACATCGAACCCACCGGTGGATCTTCCAAGACTATCCCTTGATTTCGATAAGCCTAGCCCCAACCCTTAAACACATCAAAGTTTGAAGTTTTTTTCTTTTTCAACATTTAACCTTGAAAATGAAGAGAATATGATTGACTTCAGCATATGAAGACAACCCCGAGGAAGAAGGTGTATAACTAATGCGTGGAGTTCTATGTGCTTTTTTTTTTTATTGCAAAGTTTCTAATTTGTTTTTTGTTACGGTAGGGAAACAAAACATGGAAGCATTATGCAACTCATATTTAAGGTTCTTTTTGGTTACTACATGTTAGCCTTTTCTTCTCTATTTGTTTTCATTTTTCGTCTCTTTGCTCTCTCTTTCACTCTAGATGAAGCATGACGTTTCTTTGAAGAAAAAAGTTCTTTCAAAATGTTTTTGTTGTTTTTAAAAGACTTTGTCTTCTTGATTTTCTTTTTTGTTGTTTTAGATCTCCATAATTTTTTTTAATGATTTTATCTTTAATTCCCTCTCTAGCTTTTTTGGAAAAGCGACAGGGAGTGCAGCAGCTGCCACTATAGGGTTTTCTACCTAAATAAATTTTTTAAAATTATTAAATACTTAAATAAATTATCAGCTACATTATATACAAAAATAGTATATTATTTTGAGCCACACTTATCAGGTGTAATTATTTTTTATATTAATATATTTTTTAAATTAAAATATTATTATTTTAATTTTATTAAAAATATTTAAATATATATATACAGATTAAAATACAGTCAACTGGTCAAAATACAGGTAAAAATACCTTAGACAAGTTACTTTTGTCAAATAGGCACAATTGGTACTTTTTTGACGATGTAGCCATGATTGCCTCCCCTTCTCCTCTCCCGCCCGCACAAAAATATTTTTTTGTTATTAGTTATTAATTATAAATTTTTTATGTTTAGTGTTTATGATTTTGGCTTCATATTTTGTATAGATGTAATTTTTTTATAATTATTTTAAAATTAATTTGATAGTAATTTAGGATTATGTTATAAATTGTTGTATTTATAATTATTTTAAAATTAATTTATTAGTAATTTAGGATTATATTATAAATTGTTGTCTTTAGTTTAGTATTTGGTGAGTTTTTAGTAATGTAAAATTATTTTGTTAAATATTTTGTTAGTAACTTATTATAAATTGTTGTGTTTTGTGAGTTTGTTTTTAGTATTATAAAATTATTTTGTTAGTAATTTATTATAAATTGTTGTGTTATGTGAGTTTTTAGTAATGTAAATTTTTTAAAAAATAATTTTATAGTCATTTTGTCAACCAGTTGTACCTGTTAAAGTTCCACCAATCACGCCTATCAGATAGGCTCCGCCAGTCACACCTACTAGATAGGCGCCACCTACGCCATACTATTTTTGTATCTCTATACGAGTCATATACTGATCAGGGAAAAAAATACAAGCAATGACGCATATGAGAAAGGCGCCACCAATAAAATAATAATTTAAAGAAAAAAAGAAAAAAATAATTTAATATAAAAAGTGGTTGCTCCTGTCAGATAAGCACGACCTAAAAAACATACTATTTTCGTATAAAATCCAGCTAACAACCTTTTAACTTTTTCAAAAAAAATTATTTAGGTAAAAAATCCCACCATATCACACCCTTTAGGCAACCCAGACCCAATGAATCGAAAAGATCAATTAATTTTGCTTTTTTATTTGATTGGATAATTTTATTTGTTTTCTTTGAAATTAGAAAAATAATAATAATAAAAAGACAGAACTTTGTTTAGGAGAGATGAAAAAGGAGGAGGAGGTCGATGGACTCAATCCATTAGGCACAAAATGGTATGGGATGGTGCGTAAGAGCAGCTTGAAGAGAACAGCCGATGAAAGCCATCGATGGTGGTGAAATCATGGCAACTAGGGTTGGCTAGAGAAGAGAAATGAGAAGAAGAGGAAGAGGAAGAGGAAAAAAAAAAAAAATTAAAAAAGAAAGGAAATAATTTTTAGTATTAAAATAAAGTCAAATCATTGTTTTCGTTATCAGTAAGGTTTAATGATATTTTGTAATCATCTGAAAATATTAATGGTATCTTTTTAAATTTTAAAATTTCAGTTAAAATAATTAAAAATTAATTAAAGTTTAGTTACATCTGGTATAACTTATCCAATAATAAATTAAATTTTAGTTTTTATATATTATATTATTTTGATTTTTATTCTAAAACAATCTAAAAATTGTATAAAATTTCACAAAATAACATGTAAAAAACCTTTGACTTCAAATATATGTAATGGATAGAATATGTAAATTAATATTGTAATTATTTTTCCTTAAATTTTGACTTTACCTTTTCATTTTAATCATTCGTTCTCTCTTACACCTATGGTACATCCATCATCGTACTCATAATAGTTCATAGTCAAAATTATGAGCATTTTTCTATTGAATTATAATATTGAGTGGTTTTCTTTATGCCTACAAGGTTGCAAATATTTATGATATAAATGAAAAAGATATGTAGTAATTTCATAAAGTTTGATAAATAAATTAAATATTATTTTACTTGGTAAAATTATAATGGTTTGAATTCAAATTTTATAATTTCACGATTAAATTACAACTCGTTTGATGGATTACAATAATTTAACAAAAATCTTAAATAATAATATAAAATATAAGAAGAGATCCACTTCTAGTAGTGTAAAATTAAAAGTGTAAAACTAAAATGGTTTTACAACTTTCATGTAACACTCCTTAACCAGTCAGGAAGACTTGGCGTACCTCATTTAGCCAAACATATCACCCAACAAACTAGGGTGTTACTAACGGATTCAAAATTCTTTGGTTTCACTTAAATCTTTGAGGAAACAATTATGAAGATTCCTTTTTTTAAGTTACAAGCCATTGTTCTTTTCTCTAAATCGAAAACGTATCTTTAAAGGAGAAAACAATAAGGATTATAAAAGACAACCTATTAATAATCCGCTGCCATTAATGGCGAATACATACAAAGGAGTTCATAAACTGCAAATCAAGGAAGCTTGGCTTACACTTTTATAATAAGGGGTAAATTCTCTTTTCAAGACAAAACAATACAATTACGAGGTATAAACAAAAGTTAATTACAAAATGTTTGTATATGCCATCCGCCAAATAGCCATGCATGATACAAAAATGGACAAGTAGCTCACTCGCAGATGCAGCTCTGGCATAGTCCCCTTCTGTTGATCTTCTTCTACTAATTAAATGCTTGAGAAAGAAAAATAACGGAGTAAGTTCAATTGAACTTAGTGAGCTCCAAATAGACACAAAATGATTATTATGTTATCGATAATCAACCCAAAAATAGAGACATTATTGAGACTCAGTCTTACAGACACATCACACCAAGTTGCCAGTATAGTTCTCTGGCGACAATAGTTCACCAATATAACACACCCAGTATCCTCAGTGGACGCATACTACCAAATCATACATACTTCTCTCAATCATGTATGTTTACTTATAACCAAACCTTATGCTAGCCTCGGACCTATATTTCACAAAATCATAATCGCATATCAGCCATAATCATATTTATATTCATATTCCTTGTTAAATTGAACACGTGTTCTCCTGTAAGGTGGGGCCGTGATTTACCAGTCCAGTTTGCAATAAAGCTACCCTACTGAAGGCATCACAAATAAAGCTTCTTTCCACATTTTCACATGTCACGGATTATCTGGTACTGGGCTCGCATGCAAGGAGGGTATTTTCACCTCAACCATGGCCATACTCACACATACAATATTAGTTTATTGCACACACACCAATTCACAACACATCGACCCATCTTCAGTAGAGACAACTTACATATCATAGAATTTTAATAACTCAAAGCAAGTAAGAAGGAACTCACCAGAAAACTTCATAACATAATCTACTCTACTGGTCCTTTGCCTCGATTGCTTGGACCTTCACTAGCTTCTTGAGCTAAATAAGAAACAATTTTAATCATCAGACCATTTCCTACTAAAATTTAATCATGCTTGCACTAATGCAAGAACGTAAATCCCATCAACAGTAACCTAAAGGCTTTCCAAAAATTACCAATAAGTTGGTACATATCAATTGCGTTTACTAGCTACGGATACCTTCCTCGTCTTCTCTAGTGAAGATAACTTAAAAATTCCCAAAGACTTAGGGAAGAACTCAGAGAAAAGCAAAGGTGAAACATGTCGGTTATCGACATCCTTATATAGCACGGACAGAGGGGACAAAACTTAGTGAAAGGGTCAAAAAATCCCACTATATCCTTGTAACCCGAGAATAGGTTTGCCTAATCATTTACCAAACATATCCACTACCACTAATCAACTTAGTGAGTAGTAAATGTTGGTTGTACACTAAAACAAGCCAACTAAACCAGTCATTCAGTTAACTAAATACATCAAACTGTTATCTACAATACTTTAGTTCAATTTCAACTAGGTCTCAACTAGATTCTAATGATGCTCATCGAGTAATTGTTTTCTCGTTTAAGCACAAAAAACAATTTTATCACTTCGCGAACTAACAAGTTTGCCTAAAGTATCTGGGGTTGGCGGATTGTCTCCTAAAATAGTTTGTAGAACCCTTAGAGTTCATCAAATGGCGAATTCCAGCGAGGCGTTTGTCACAAAAGAATCCTCACAACACGCCACCCAAACATTTAATGGACTAGTTACTAGTCTAATGCTTTTACTACCCTTGGTTTATACGACTATACAACAATTAGTATCTATATGGCCTACACCGGGCGGGCTATTACATTTCCATAACTTTTTTATATGACTAATATTTTAACAATCCAATCGTTAAATTTATCAAGATATTTTTACTTGTCATGCATGTAAAATTTTAAATCGATTTGATATCTCTATAATATTGATCTAAAATATTGTTTATATTAATATATCTTTAATAGTTGTATTTTTTTTCATAAAATAAATAGTTAGAAATTTTAATTTGCACCAAACTTAACGTGCATGATCTACATGAATTAAGCATGAAATATGATAGTTAGATTGTTAAAATATTTATAGTATAAAAAGTTACAGAAGAGTGTAAAACCATATAGTTCTACATCGGTGTAAGTAGATCCCAAAGCTAGAATATATATATACACACAATATTAACCCTCTCTATAACAACCACATGCTATAACAACATTTCGCTATAACAACCAAGTTTCTAGAAAAATCAAATTTTTATGTTTTAATTTAATCCTCTATAATAGCTTTTCACTTATAACAACAATAACAACCAAGTATGTTCTTTTCACTTATAAAAATCGAATTTTTATGTTTTATTTCACTATAACAACCAAGTACATTCTTTATTAAATTAGTTCTCTATAACAATATATGTTCTAACTTTTTAAGTAAAGGGATAAATCTCAAAATTATACATGAACTTTAATTTAATATGCAATTGTATACATGAACTTTAATTTGGTGCAATTGTACACGTGAAACTCTAATTGTGGTTCAAATGTATACATAAAACTTTAATTTTGATTTAATCATACACATTTAAAGAAATAAATACATTAATTTATTCTTATATTGGATGAATATAATTATTTATAAATACAACATATAAACATAAAATGATGTTATATCAATAATTATGTTAATAATTTACAAGAATTGGACCAAATCAAAATTTCATGTATTGCACAAAATCAAAGTTTATGTATACAATTGCACATTAAACCATAGTTCATGTATATTATTGAGATTTATCTCTTTAAGTAAAATTATAGTTATTTCATATAAGCAAACTTATTAGTTATCATTTATTAAATAAAAATTATCTCAATTAAAATATTATTTCAATAAAATGATTAAATTTCACGTGAAGAAATTTATTGATTCATATTTATTAAATGAAAATACTCTTTAATGAGTGAAATTATAGACATCAATTTAAGAAATTATTAAGTTCTCTAATTAAATATTCTTTTATGAATTTAGAACATCATAAACTTATAAATTAATTACTTGAATTTAGTAACTGATGATAAATTAATTAATTTAATTTGTTAACTCATATTGATTAACTAAACTTGTTAGATTTATGAACTTTATAATTAATCATGTGAAAGAATGTAACATAAAAGATACATAAAAGTAATAATACATGCACATGTTTTATGTCTTTTAATTTTGTTGGTTTGACTCACACTTTCTTTTTTTATGAACATAGCTCACACTTTCTTTATTTGATGGAAATTCATAATATAAATTCTATTGTAAGCCTACAACAATTATATCTCTATAACATCATGTTGTAATAGGTGTATAACAACCACTTCTCTATAACATACAAAATTTGGGTAGACAAATGAGGTTGTTATTGTAACACTCCTAACCCAAATTAGTCGCCGGAATAGAGTTACGGAGCATTACCAGAGTATACAGATCAAGTAAACAGATATTTCATTTATACAGTATTAGAAACGAGGTCCAAAACATGCATTAGAAACGAGTTGAGACTAAATTGGGTACTCAAATTTTTTTTCGCAAAATCTCAAAATTTTTCTTAGGTGCAGGGGACACACGCCTATGTGGTCAGGCCATGTGGTTCACACGGCCAAGGGACACGCCGTGTCTCAGGCCGTGTAACTCTCTTACTTGAGTCACACAGTCAGGTCACACGCACGTGTGCTAGACCGTGTGTAGGTACAGGAGTCACACGACCAAGCCACACGCCCGTGTGCCAGGCCGTGTGATAAATTTTAAGTATTCTATTTTGGCATTTTAAATATGTAGGGGACACATGTCCAGACCACACGCCCATGTGCTAGGCTTTGTGTCACACACGGCTAAGGCACACGCCCGTGTCTCTGTCCGTGTGGACAAAAATAGACTATTTTCCAAGCCACATTTCTCACCCAATTTGTCTTCCTCTTACACCTATACTTTTACATATTCACAAGTCATTTCTAAAACGATTAATTCAAGTCAAAACTGAGTCTCATGCATGACATAACATCACATACAACCAAAGTGCTCTTAAGCACCTCAAATACACTTTACCATCATGTAACCAAACATACAAAACTTACTTAACTCATCAAATTCACCTATATGCATATTTTACCAAATGTGCTAGAATTAATCATCAATATGCCAACATAATTTCTATCATTCAACCACTTAAGCACACACCAAACATGTTATAGCCTCATTTATACATATCAAAACATGTTCATCACAAGCCATTCCAATGGCTAGTTATATGTAACACCCCTAACCCGCATCTGTCGTCGGACTAGGGTTACAAGGAATTACTAAACATAACACAACTTAGTACATGCATTCAATCCCTTTCATACTTCATAAATTAATCACATCAATATACTTATTCTATTCAAATTTCGAACTTCATTAATATTATACTTCTATCAATAGCATATTAAAATTTTAATTTAAACATATAACATTACATAACATATATTATTTCTATACATGTGCATTTTAAGAATCAAACATATACCATTTCATCCATAGAACATTTTAAAACATTATCAATAGGTCAAATATATTCAAATACGTTACAAACTCATACGCAATTCACTAAAACCTCTTTAATCATTTTCGAACATTAAGACATATCATAGATCTATTTCACATGCACGAAACCAACCAAACTGTTTACTTAGCCATTTTAGTTCATCTCATAACCTAATACACAAACACTTTATAACCGAATTTTTAAAGCAACCCATAAAGCCGAATATGCACAAAATATTACATATCCAATAACCTAACTTAATGAACATTCCGTTAATGATATATTTAGCATCTCACGACAATTATACATTTAATCATATCCCAATATATATCGAAATAAATCTAAACAATTTTAACATAAGCTGATTTCAATACATGTGCATATAAAACCAACCGAATCATTTTATACCATGAATCACATTTACACATAATTAAACCATGACTAGCCTTGTTATATGGCTTACTCTTCACCCAAATACAAATTAATTTACAATTTCAATAATCAAACCAAACCACATTAATTTGAGCCAATTTCGAACACCCATATTGAAACATATCATGTCAACATAAATCTAATTTTCAACCCACATTCAAGTTCACTCTTTCATACTCAAACATTACAAGCACAAAACACAATCAACATGATATAGACTCATTTATCAAGTTAGCCATTTTTGCATGGCATTTATACACATTTCATTCAAAATGAACTCCAAAGGTATCATAGCTTATACATGCCATAAACTTTAACTTCAACTTTAAAAAGTACCAAAATATTGATGACAATGTGACGAGCTTCACCGACGATCCCCGAGCACGTAACGATCACCCAAAAATCTAAATCACAAGAGTAACCAAAAACACCAAGTAAGCTTTAATAGCTTAGTAAGTTATAAGCAATTTAAGAAATCTATCAATTATTCTCAAAAATGATTTTAACAAAAATTATAGACAAGGATTCATCAAATACCCATCTACTTGTACAATCACAAAACACTTCTTATTTCTCAAATTCAAAGTCAAATCTAATATAAAATTTCATCCTCAGGTATCATCCTCATATTCAAGTTCAAAGCTATCAAGCATACATCTTATACAAAATTCCACATAACCGGATCACATTTAGTAGTTTATATAACATTCAATGTGCTTTTGTAAATATTTCCCCATATTGACTTTATTCACTCAAACTATACATTTAAAAGAAACGTTCCATCCAACCCACAATTCGTCACATATACTTGATTTCAAATAATAACATCTCATAGTATCAAAACTTACCAAATTCAATCTTTGAGATTAAAATTACTCGTACATTTAGTGCTCATTAACTGATTTCGCACACTTAGTGCTCGAAAATTCAATTCGCACACTTAGTGCTTAAGTCCAATTCGCACACTTAGTGCTTGGAAATTCAATTCACACACTTAGTGCTAAATGACCGATTTCGCACACATAGTGCTCGATATCAAATTTGCATATTTAGTGCATATCTCAAACTTGCTACTTATTTATATATATATACATAAAGCTTAAACCTCAACCGTATATATATACGTATTAACTTATTCATCTCTCGAATCAAAATCACATTCGTGTATATCATTGACATATATGTATACATCACATTCGTCTATATTTATCTCTCAAATCAATATCACATTCGGTTATATCAACAATATACATATATACTTCCATTAAATTCATGTACATCATTATAGATAAATCCAATTCAACATGATTGCTTAAAAACTTACCTCGAATATCGACGAACTGTGTTTCCCGACTATTCGACTAGTTTTGCTTTTCCCTGATCAAATTTTGATATCTTTGGTTCTTGATCTAAATGTATTCAAAATAAACTAATTCAAATATAATTTCATTAAATTTGGTCCAAAAACACATATGGGAAAATTACCATTTTGCCCCTGATATTTTACATTTATCATAATTTAGTCCAAATAGCATAAAACACAAAATATTCAAAATTTGACTTCACCCTAGTTTGGCCAAATTTCACTAAGATCCTTAGCAGCCCATTTCTTTCATTTATTTCACATTTTGACCCCTCAATTTATAAATTTCACAATTTAATCCTATTTAGGCATTTTTACCAAAAATGCCTTAATTAAACTTAACAATCTAACAACCTATATTTATTTTCCATCACTAAACACCAATTTCATCAAGCTAACAATAATGGCATTTTATGAATACATCATCAAATTCAAAAATTCAAACTTGGGTTAGCTAGTATTCAAAGCAACGATCTCAAAAATGCAAAAGTTATCAAAAACCGAACTTAATTACATACCTTAATTAAACATGCAAGGGACGAAAGTTTCAAAAGCTCAACCCTTTCTTTTTTCTCTAGTTTCGACAATGGAGAAATAGAATAAAAGAAACGATGTTCATCTACTTTGGTCTATGTTTTATTATTATTATTATGTTATTATAAGTTAACAAAATCATCAAATTGCCATTACTAAAATAATTTAATAATCCATTTACTATACATGCTTACCAACCGGCCACTAGGTTCATTTATGGCTAAATTACACTATCAACACTCCAATTTATAAAACTATCATCAATTCGGTACTTAGACATTTAACCACCAAATTTTCTTTTTATGAGTCTTTTTTCACAATTAAGCACCAAGACGATCAAACTTTTATACGAAAATTTCACACACACAAATTCACACATAATGAACATAGAAAGTAATATTTAAAAAAATTATTCTGATTCGGGTTCGTGGTCTCGAAACCACTGTTTCGATTAGGGCCTAAATCAGACTGTTACATTATAACCCAAACATTTACATGCCAACATTGGTTAATTAACCTATACATGCCATTATAACCATAATTAATTTACCATATATATATGTATACCGAAATGGGCCGATAGATAGTGTGAGTGATCTCTGTTGATGCTTCCAATCCAACAAGCGTCCGAATTACTATAAGGCACGGGAAAATAAAACAGAGTAATCATGAAATGCTTAGTAAGTTCGTATAACATGGTAAATAACTTACCATATATTTATTTTCAGAATAAACTTGCAAGGCACTATCAATCAAATTTATCATAAACACTAAACACATATCCTCATCATGTTAGCCAAGTAATCACATATGATAGTCCTTAATCATGGATGAACAAAGTCATCAAGCATGATCTACATTTATGTAATAACCAATTCATGCATCGTTATATCAAGTAATGTCATTTCCATGTACTTCATGTACATACGAGTAATAATTTGTTTCTAAGTCATACTATCTCATATAAACTCAAGAAACATGTATGGGCTAAATAATAACCAAATTCCCATATACATATATTTTCCCACATCATGAATTCAAATAACATATACAATTCATATTCCTGTATTTCAAGTACATTTTCATAATAATTTATCTCGAGTTTAGATTATTTCATGTTGGAACTTTACCCATTAAATCATTTGAAATATCAGTGTCACACGAGAAATACACTCAAGGTGTACTAATCTATATTCATGGATAAACATATTTATTAAACAAATTCTATGTTCGTATATCATCAATTTGTATTTTCATAAATCATGTATCATCATTTCATGTATTTCAAGTAGACACTTGTAATAGTTCATTTTCTGTTCATATTTTCTCATATCAGGATTTTTCCCATTGAATTTATTTGAAATATTGATGGATACTCAGGTAGTACACTCGAAGTGTACAAATCAGAAATCCGTCAATTCATAATCAGAGGTACTCATTAGAGTACATAATTAGGAAGCACTCTCTCGAGCCATATATCAGGAGTGCTCATATGAGCCATGTAACAGGAAGCTTATCCTGGCTAAATCAGAAAACTCATAAGAGTTTAAAGCAGGAAGTTCACAAAGAACTTTTAATCAAGAAGCTCACAAAGAGCTTATCAGGAATGCTCACAAAGAGCCATGTAACGGAAGCTCCGGATAGCTATATATATCAGAGAGTTTAGGTGAGCTATATCAGGACACTCCTAAAGAGCTGCGTTTGTGTCCACAACATATACAGGATCACAATCGATCGCATAACAAGACGCTCACAAAGAGCTGCGTTTGTATCTGCAACATATGCATGACCACAACCGATCAATAAATAGGACGCTCACAAAGAGTTGCGGTAGTCACAACACATGCAAGATTACTATCGATTATGATGCTCGCAGAACTATATAACAGGAATGCTCGAGAAGGCTTTTAACAAGATGCTCGTTCGAGCTATAATGTCCGCAACATATGCAGAACTATAATCAATACAGGAAAATACTATCTCCATCGCATTTCATTATTCATACAGGACTTATCATTTATCGAACAATATCAGGTATGTGATTAATTTCATATATTAAACATTTATGCAATTCACACAAATACAACATGCAATTCAAACATATTAATATACATAATTAAGTTACACGAACTTACCTTAATAAATGTTCGTGTACGTAAAATCTACTAATTCGACACTTTCTCTTTTCCTCACTCTAACTCTGAATTTGGTCTATCTGGATCTATACGAGTAAATTTAACATCAATTTAATACAATTCATACTCAATTCAGTTCAATTCACATCTTAGGTAAAATTACCATTTTACCCCTAAACTCTTAATTAATGATGATTTCGTCTCTAGTCTCGGAAAATGAAATTCATGCAATTTAATCCTTATTCCAAGCCTAGCTGAATTTCTCATATAATATTTACAGCCCGTGTATTTTATTAAAATTTAGAATTTTCCATGAATTTTACAACTTTACAATTTAGACCTAAAATCATAATTTCATCAAAATCCACTTTACAAAAGTTGTTTATCTATCAACAACCTTTCATTTTCTACTATAAATTTCAAAATTTCAGCATACTCATGAATGGGAAAACCTTATTACTTTAATAACTTTACAAATTAGTCCCCGAGATAGCTAAATTAAGCTATTTCAATCTCGGAAATATAAAAATTATTAAAAAGGGGAAAAGAAAACATACCTAATTGAGCCAATAAAGCTTGCTTTCACTTTCCTAGGGTTTCAATGTATTTTTTGGGGGAAGAAGATGATAAATTGATGATATTTTCATTTTTTTATCATTTATTATCTTTATTTTTTTCACTTTCCAATTTCATCCTTTTCTTTATTTTTTTTCCATGGATGAATAATCATCCTTAACAAGTAAGCATTTTTAATGGTCTATTTACCATTTAAGGACCTCAAATTTTGAATTCCATAGCTATTTAATCCCTTTAGCTATTAGAACTCAACTTTTGCACTTTGTGCAATTTGGTCCTTTATCAAATTAAACATGTAATGGGTAAAATTTCTTTACGAAATTTTTATATAACATTACTATCATATTGTAGACCATAAAATAATTTTAAAATAAATCTTCTTTTTGGAATCAAATTTGTGGTCCCGAAACCACTGTTCTAATTTTACCGAAAACGGATTGTTACAACTCTCCCCCTTAAGAATTTTCATCCTCGAAAATCTCACCAGTAATGATGTTCAGATATTACTTTCTCATAATTTCCTTCGATTTCCAGGTAGCTTCTCCTACATTGTGTCGTTGTCAGAAAACTTTCACTAAAGCTACCTTTTTATTTTTCAGTTCTTTCACTTCAAGTGCCAGAATTTCAATCAGTCCCTTACTGTAAGTCATGTCAAACTGAATTCCAATATCTACCAGAGAAATAACATGTGACGGATCTGATCGATACCATCGTAACATATACACATGAACAACATTCTGAATTCTATCAAGCTTTGGCAATAATGCCAATCAATGCATAACAAGTCCGATTCTTTTCAATGATTTCATATGGCCTGATAAACCGCGGACTAAATTTGCCTTTACGACCAAACCGGAAAACTTTCTTTTATGACAAAATTTTCAAGGATATTTTGTCTCTAACTCGGAACTCTATTTCTTTTTATCTAAGATTCGCATAGAATTTTTGACGATCAGAAGCTGCCTTAAAACTATCTTGGATATCTTTCTCTTTTTCTTCAGTTTACGGATCAGATCAACTCCATATATTCTTTTTCTCTCTAAGCTCAGTCTAATACTATGAAGTTTTACATTCATGATCATACGGAGTTTCGTACAGTGCCATTTTAATACTTGACTAGAAACTGTTATTATATGCGAATTGAACTAACGATAATCATTTCTTTTCCAATTGCCTTCAAATTCTAAAATACAGCATCGAAACATATTTTCAAGAATCTAAATCACACATTCAGATTGACCATCTATCTAAAGATGAAATGCAATACTAAAATGTAACCGCGTACCCAAAGCTTCTTATAACTTGTTCCAAAATCAGGATGTGAACCGTGGATTTCAATCAGAAATAATGGAAAATGACATATCGTGAAATTTGACAATCTCAGAAACAGATAATTTAGACAATCTATTAAGTAAGCAATCCATTCATACCAGGATAAAATATGCAGACTTCGTCAAATGATCAACAATTACCCAAATAGCATCTTTATTTTTTAGAGACAGGGGTAATTTTGATATAAAATTCATAGTAACTCTATCCCATTTCTATTATGGTATCGTCACTAGTTGTAACTGTAACACCCTTACCTGTATCAAACTCCGGAACTGGGTACGAGGCATTATCGGACTTAACTTGCTTGAACATACAACTTGGGGTATAAAATTTCTTTTTAACTTTAAAACTTCTCATTCATATACACAATATCCTTATAATGGGCCTTACACGAGATCTTCCTTTGGTGCCGAAGGCATGTCCCAAACATGGTCTTATACGGGACCTTCCTTATTCGATGTCGATGCCATGTCCCAGACATAGTTTTATACGGGATCTACTTCGGTGCCGATGCCATGTCCCAGACATTGTCTTATACAGGACCTATATTTGGTGCCGATGCCATGTCCCAAACATGGTCTTATATGGGACCTACATTCGGTGCCGGTGCCATGTTCCAGACATGGTCTTACACGGGACCGTCCTTATCTCATGTCGTGACATTGGTATCCTCGTTATTCTGAAATTTCAATCGGGACTTCACTTAGCATAATCTTATCATTTTCTCATTAAGACATCATTAATAAATTTCAAGGAAATAATATGCATTTCTCAAAATAATAAGTAATTTAAACATAATAACATATGTAACCTTAATTTCACACAAACTTAATTTAAACATAATAACATATGTAACCTTAATTTCACACAAACTTACCTCGGTACTCAAAATGTGTGTGGATGTTCGATTTAGTCCAACAATTTGTCCTTGCCTCGGTTTCGGTCCGGGCTTCATGTTTCTTGATCTATAATAACAATTTCACTTGTTTAATACTCACGTTGACTAAATTGACTCATGAATCACACTTTGGAAAAATTATGATTTTACCCCTAAACTTTCTCATAATTACACTTTTGCCCCTAGGCTCGTAAAATAAATTTTTATTCAACTTTATTTTATTTCAAGCCTAGTCGAATCATTTTCTTAACTATAACAGCCCCTAATTTCCATTATTTCACTCATGTATGGCTTTTTTTTTTTATAACTTTCACAATTTGGTCCTTTTATGCATTTTCATGAAAATCACTTAGAAAAAGATGTTTGTCATACATCAAACTTTCATATTCTTCCATAACACATCAAAATACATGCATGTCATACATGGGTAAATTTTTGAACATAAAACTTAGCTCAAAATATAGCTAGAAATAGCTAAATCAAGCTACGAGGATCTCAAAAATACGAAGAACATTAAAAATGGGGCTAGGATGCACTTACTATCAAGCTTGGAAGTTAAAGAAACCTAGGTATGTCTCCTTGAAATTTTCGGTACTTAGAGGAAGAAGATGGACAAGATTTTGGCTTACTTTTCCCTTTTAATTCTTTTATTAACCAAATGACAAAAATGCCCTTAAGGCCCCTTTCTCGAGATTTTTCTTTCCTATGTCCATTTTTGTCCATCTTGACATTTAATGGTCTAATTGCTATGTAAGGACCTCTAGTAATTTTTATAATTCTATTTCATATTTAAATCTTCTAGAATCTCATATTTTTTAATATTTGCAATTTAGTCCTAATGGACAATATAATCACTAATAAATAAAATTTCCTCATGAAATTTTTACACAATCATGCAATCACATCATAAGCCTCATAAAAATCATAAAACACATATCTCTACTTCAGATATGTGGTTTCGCAACCACTATTCCGACTAGGCCCTAAATCGGGCTGTTACAATTCTTCCCCCCTTAGGTAGTTTCATCCCCGAAAATCTTACCAGCAAAAAGGTTTGGGTACTCGTTCTTCATAGCCTCCTCGGGCTCCCATGTAGCCTCTTCTACCACATGTTTTTGCCACAATACTTTCACAAGTGCTATACTTTTATTTCTTAACTGTTTGACTTCCTGTGCTAGGATCTTAACCGGTTCTTCGCCATATGTCATGTTGGGTTGAATCCCAACCTCTGTCGGTATAATCACATGTGAAGGATGTGATCTGTAATGTCGCAACATAGACACGTGAAGCACATCATGTATCTTTTCCAACTTAGATGGCAAAGTCAATCGATAGGCTACCGGCCCTATCCTTTTGGTAATCTCATATGGTCCGATAAAACGAGGACTCAATTTGCCTTTCCGGCCAAATCTGAGAACTTTCTTCCATGGTGACACTTTTAAGAATACCTTATCAACAACTTGAAACTCAATCTCCTTTCATTTTAAATCTGAATAGGACTTTTGTCTATTTGAGGAAGCTTTTAAACAATCTCAAATTACTCTTACCTTTTCTTCAGTTTCTCTAACCAGATCAACCCTGTGAATCTGATTTTCCTTGAGTTCAGTCCAATATAAAGGTGTTCGGCACTTACGGCCATACAAAGCCTCATAAAGCCCCATTCTCAAACTCGACTGAAAGCTATTATTATAAGCAAACTCTACCAATGGTAAATACTTTTCCCAGCTGCCCTGAAACTCAAGAATGCAAATCGGAGCATATCCTCAAGTATCTGTATTAACCTCTCCGGTTATCCATCGGTTTGGGGGTGAAAAGCCGTACAAACTCAGAAATATCTTTCTTCATATTTGGCCACCAATACCATTTCTTTAAATCATTATACATCTTTATGCTGCCCGGATGTATAGATAGACATCTACTATGTGCCTCATGTAAAATCTTCCGAATAAGCTTATCATTTCTCAGTACATAGACTCTGTCTCTGAACATCAGACATCCATCAGAATTGATTCGAAAGTTAGACTTAATACCTGATTCGTACTGAACTCTTTTGGCTTGCAAGTCACTGTCATCTTTCTGAGCTTCACAAATCTCTTAGAGAAACACCGATCTAGCCCTCAACTCAGCTAGAATAGAACCATCCTCTGACAAGGTCACCCGAGAATTCAAAGCCCTTAATACAAATAGGGATTTTCTACTCAAAGCGTCGGCGACTACATTCGCTTTTCCCGGGTGGTAATCAATCACTAACTCATAATCCTTTATCAACTCTAGCCATCTTCGTTACCTTAAGTTCAATTCCTTTTGAGTTATCAAGCACTTTAAACTTTTTTGATCGATGAATATCCAACATCTGTCACCATACAAATGGTGTCTCCATATCTTCAATGCAAACACAATGGCAGCCAACTATAAATCATGTGTCGGATAATTCTTCTTGTGTGGCTTTAATTGTCTAGAAGCATATGCTATCACCTTGCCTTCTTGTGTAATCACACAGCACATTCCATTCAAGGATGCATCACTATAAATCACAAATTCTTTTCCTGATTCAGGTTGCACCAGTATTGGAGCCTCTGTCAACAATGCCTTTAGTTTCTCGAAACTTTGTTGACACTTTTCTGTCCATTCAAACTTTACGTCTTTTTGTAATAACCTCGTCATATGTGTAGATATCATGGAGAATCCATTGACAAATCGTCTATAATAGCCAGCTAGGCCCATAAAACTTCTAACCTCTGATACGTTCTTAGGCGGTTTCCAATCAACAATAGCTGAAATCTTACTTGGGTCGACTCAGATTCCATCTCCCGAGACAATATGCCCCAAAAATCTAACCTTTTTGAGCCAAAATTCACTTTTACTAAACTTGGCATACAACTGGTTATCTCGTAAAGCCTGTAAAATCATCCTCAAGTGCTCGGCATGCTCATGCTCACCACGAGAATATATCAATATGTCATCAATAAAAACCACAACAAACTTATCCAAGTATGGCCGAAATATACGGTTCATTAAATCCATAAAAATCGTAGGGGCATTTGTTAAGCCAAAAGGCATGACTAAAAATTTGTAGTGCCTATACCTCATCCGAAATACAGTCTTCGACACATCTAAGTCTTTTACTCTCAGCTGGTAATATCCCAACCTTAAGTCTATCTTGGAAAATACAGTGGCTCCCTTCAATTGATCGAACAGATCATCAATCCTTGGCAATAGATACTTGTTCTTCACAGTTACCTTATTAAGTTGTTAATAATCTATGCATAGTCTCATAGAACCATCTTTCTTTTTCACAAATAGCACTGGAGCACCCCACGAAGAATAACTCGGTCTTGATAAAACCTTTGTCCGTCAACTCTTGCAACTGTGCCTTCAATTCCTTCAATTCAGTTGGAGCCATTTTGTTTGGAGCAATCAATAAAGGTGCCATACTAGAAGCTATCTTGATGCCAAATTCAACCTCTTTAACCGGAGGTAACCCTGGCAATTCTTTTGGAAATACATCTGGGTACTCGCATACTATTGGTACAGATTCAATCCTTAACTCAGTTGTTTTAGCATTCATAACAAAGGTAAGATACGTTTCATATCCTTTCCTTACATACCTCTGGGCAGATATATGAGAGATCACTACGGGCAGTCTTTCTTGTTCATCTGATTCAACACGAAGAGTGTCCCCATTTTCACATCTCAACTCAATATATTTCTTTCCACAATTTACTGTCACATCATGAGTGGTTAACCAGTCCATACCAAGAATTATATTGAATTCATCAAATAGAAATAGCATGAGATTTGCCTTATCAACTAATACACTTTTACCTAAAGGATTGGACACTTTTATCACAAACTTTGTAGACTCAATAGGTATGCTCATGCTAGATACTAATTTCATGAAAATGTATGAATGGGTAGATCTCAGATAAATTAAAGCAACAACATTAGTATCATAAAGAGAAAATGTACCCGTAATTACAGCGGGGGATGGCGCCTCTTCACGAGCGCGAATGGCGTAAGTCCTCGCAGGCGCTCTACCATAAGATCTTGCAGCCTGCTCTCTGGGTGTACTCTTACTACTTGTCCCACTTCCCGGGTTTCTCTGTTATCTCCCTCTAGTAGTGCTTCCTGATCTCGCACTCTAAATTTTCTCTTTCTCAACCATCTCAGGGCATTCTCTACTAAAATGATCTTGGGAACCACACTTAAAACAGGCCCTCTCATGTGCTCGGCACTCACAGGGGTGATGTTTGCCACACTGTGGGCATTTCGGTCGATTAGGTCGAGTGTTTCCAACACTTGCAACTGA
Source organism: Gossypium bickii (assembly GCA_025503065.1). NCBI lineage: Eukaryota > Viridiplantae > Streptophyta > Magnoliopsida > Malvales > Malvaceae > Gossypium > Gossypium bickii. Next base: position 47,940,202 of record CP106711.1, on the reverse strand, counting down.
GGTAGTGTGAGCCTTAATCCTCTAGTACTATTTTCTCTTACTTCTGTTTAAAAACCCAGCTGAAGTAGCTAATCGGGTAGAAAAGTCTCTTAACTTCTTGGATGAAAATTGAAACGGCTTATTCATTTGTCTTTTTCTTGAGTCACGAGACTCCATCTTAGCTTTTCTTTTCTCTTTTACCAATTCCTCGATTTTACAAGCCCGATCCACTAGCACAACAAATTCTTTCAAGTCGAAGACACCAACAAACAATCTGATATCTTCATTTAATCTTTCCTCAAACCGTTTACACATAATGGCTTCAGTGGATGCACACTCTACTGTCATCCTACTTTGTTTCAGTTCAAGGAATTCCTTTCTTGTCTGGTCAATAAACCTCTGGCTCATATACTTCTTTTGGAACTTTTCTTGGAAAAACTCCCATGTGATCCTTTCCTTTGGTACAACCGACACAAGGGAGTTCCACCACTGATAAGCGGAATCTCTCAAAAGAGAAACTACACACTACATGCATTCTTCAGGTGTGCACGATAACTCATCAATTACCCTGATGGTTTTTTCAAGCCATAATTCTGCTCTTTCCGGGCCATCATCTTTACTAGCCCGGAATTCTTCAGCTCATTGCTTCTGGATTCTATCAATCGGTGGCTTTTCTCTTCTAACAACTTCTACCACTTGAGGAGCTACCGGGGTAGGTTGAGGAATAGGTGGGGGTGAAGGGGGTTGTGCATTCGGGTTCGCACGAACGAACTCCGTATGCCATGCATTCATCATGTGGAGGAAGGCTTCCCTAGCTTCTTCTCATTCTTACTAATTCATGGTCATAGGTCTATTCTCATTTTCATTTGGCACTGTCCTTTCAACCGGAGCTAGCGCGTTACTTTCTATATGAAAACACAATTTAAGTCGTCAGGAGTCGTCACACTATCATTATATAAATACTCATATGAATGGCATGTATAGCTAGACTCACGCATATGCCACGTTAGTCTGAGAATCGACTAAACCGTAGCTTTGATACCACTAAATGTAACACCCCTTACCCGTATCCAACTCCGAAAACGGGTACGAGGCATTACCGGACTTAACTTGCTTGAACATACAACTTGGGTTATAAAATTTGTTTTCAATATTAAAACTTCTCATTCATATACACAATATCCTTATAATGGGCCTATGAGGCCTTAAACATACATCCGAAAAGTTTCGGAATTAAACTGTAAACTTTTGTGCACTTAGAGAATTTTTGCCTAAACAGGGGCCACACGTCCGTGTGAAATGGTACACGCCCGTGCGGGCAGGTCGTGTGGTCACACACGCCCATGTTCCTAGCCTGTGTGGAATTTATTCTTCATTTCAAACCTACAGGGATTTCACATGGCTGAACACACGCCCGTGTCCATAACCCGTGTCCTTCACACGGCCTAGACACACCCATGTGTAAAAACCTGAGCATTCTATTTTTGACATCAGCAAACTCTTAAGGGGCACATGACCTAGGCATACGCCCGTGTGCTGACCCATGTGACGAATCGAATTCTTACAATTTGATGCAAGGGACACACGACCTATTAGCACATCTATGGGGTTGACCGTGTGTCACACACGGCCTAAAGACACGCCCGTGTGTCTACCTGTGTGGACAGTTAAAAGGCTATCTTCCAAGCCAATTGCCACCCTGAAACATAAACACACATATACCAACACAAACAACACATAATATAGCATTAATGAACTATGAAGGATCACTAAACATCATTCATACATTGCACATTTTATATCATCTTTTGCATGAACTTTCACTTCATAAACTCATCATCATTAAAAATAAGATACTTGACAAATATTGACCAATTCCTAATGGCCCTTAACAAAATGAGTGTATAACATTAGTAGCCAACACTTTGGCTTTCAAATATGGCATAACACCAAAATGATAGCGTTCCTATACAAGCCATACTCAAAATAAGTCAACTTTACTATACCAAAAGAGTGATTGATAGTGTGATCCGAGCTCCGACGTTCTACGATCCCCGAGCTAGCTTGGCGATACTATAAGGAAAAGGGAAAAGAGAGGGGTAAGCATATAGCTTAGTAAGTTTGCATGAATTAATTTAGCAACATAAGTACTCATGGTAAAATCCATTCATCTCATAGAACAATAACAACACAAGTTCTCAAGTGCTTAAGCATGCTTACTCATACTTACTCTTACGATCACATATCACATTATGGTTTCATAACTTGTATTTTACTCATGGTACCTGTATCACTTCATCACATAATTTAGCACTTATACTAACTTGAACATAAACTTAAATCATTATCATCCTTAACATAAATGGAACTTTTTGTCATCCTTGTATAACTTAACTCATTGTCATCTTTACATAGTTAGCTCTTTTGCCCGTTGAACTACTCGGAATATCAGAGGATACTCAATCTCATCATACATGTATCACGATGCCAATGCCATATCCCAGATATGGTCTTACATGGGATCACCTCTTGATACCAATGCCATATCCCAGATATGGTTTTACACGGGTACTTTTAACTCGATGTCGATGCCATGTCCCATACTTATACGAGATCGTACATAGATGTCGATGCCATGTCCCAGACATGGTCTTACATGAGATCTTCCTTTGGCGCCGAAGTCCATGTCCCAGACATGGTCTTATACGAGACCTTCCTTATTCGATGTCGATGCTATGTCTCAGACATGGTTTTATACAGGATCTACATTCGGTGCCGATGCCATGTCCCAAACATGGTCTTATACGGGACCAACATTCGGTGCCGATGCCATGTCCCAGACATGGTCTTATATGTAACCTACATTTGGTGCTGATGCCATGTCCCAAACATGATCTTATACGGGACCTACATTCAGTGCTGGTGCCATGTCCCAAACATGGTCTTACACGGGATCGTCTTTATCTCATGTCGTGACATTGTTATCCTCGTTATTCTGAAATTTCAATCGGGACTTCACTTAGCATAATCTCATCATTTTCTCATTAAGACATCATCAATAAATTTCATGGAAATAATATGCATTTCTCAAAATAATAAGTAATTTAAACATAATAACATATGTAACCTTAATTTCACACAAACTTACCTCGGTACTCAAAATGTGTGTGGATGTTTGATTTAGTCCAACAATTTGTCCTTGCCTCGGTTTCGGTCCGGGCTTCGTATTTCTTGATCTATAATAAAAATTTCACTTGTTTAATACTCACATTGACTAAATTAACTCATGAATCACACTTTGGCAAAATTACAATTTTGCCCCTAAACTTTCATATAATTACACTTTTACCCCTAAGCTCGTAAAATAAATTTTTATTCAACTTTCTTTTATTTCAAGACTAGCCGAATCATTTTCTTAACTATAACAGCCTTTAATTTCCATTATTTCACTCATATATGACTTTGTTTATAACTTTTACAATTTGATCCTTTTATGTATTTCTCATGAAAATCACTTAGAAAAAGATGTTTATCATACATCAAACTTTCATATTCTTGCATAACACATCAAAATACATGCATGTCATACATGGGTAAATTTTTGAACATAAACCCTAGCTCAAAATATAGCTAGAAATAGTCTAAATCGAGCTACGAGGATCTAAAAATTACGAACATTAAAAAGGGGGATAGGATGCACTTACTATGAAGCTTGGAAGTTGAAGAAACTTTATCTATGTCTCCTTGAAATTTTCGGCACTTAGAGGAAGAAGATGGACAAGATTTTGGCTTATTTTTCCCTTTTAATTCTTTTATTAACCAAATGACAAAAATGCCCTTAAGGCCCCTTTCTTGATATTTTTCCTTCCTATGTCCATTTTTGTCCATCTTGACATTTAATGGTCTAATTGCTAAATAAGGACCTCTAGTAATTTTTATAATTTTATTTCATATTTAAATCTTCTAAAATCTCATTTTTCTAATCTTTACAATTTAGTTCTAATGGACAATTTAATCACTAATAAATAAAATTTCCTCATGAAATTTTTACACAATCATGCAATCACATCATTAGCCTCATAAAAATCATAAAACACATATCTCTACTTCAGATTTGTGGTCTCGCAACCACTATTCTGACTAGGCCCTAAATCGAGCTGTTACAGTAACAGTCTTAAAGGTATTAGTACCTAATGTTTAGTTTTAGCTTACTGACATATCAAGCATTTAAATACAATTTTAGATATACCACATTTCATTCCGGACTACTAGTACATCTATTTTAAATAGTTATGCATTTTATCATTCCCCAGATGAATAGACATAATACCACTATGAGCATTCATGAAAAAATTTCTATACAAGCTTTGAATCCTTCGGTACACAAGCTTTAAATCGAAATAACAAACAATCATTGAGTCCCATTTGAAATTCTGAATCAGAAGTTAATTCACACTGTACTTGTTTAACTTGCAACTCATTATAACTTTTCTGAGCTTTACAGATTTGTTGTAGAAACATCAGCTTAGCTTTAAGTTCAGCTAAAAATTGAGCCATCATTAAACAATAATAATCGGATATTCATTACTTGTAGAGCAAACATAGATTTTCTACTCAGAGTATCAGCAATTTCACTTATTTTTCCCAAATGAAAATCAATTATCAAATCATAGTCTTTTAATAGCTCTAGCTATCCACTTTGTCTCAGATTCAATCTTTTTGCGACATTAGATAATTTAAACTTTTATAATCAGTAAATATACAACATATTTCACTGGTTGAGTCTATAAATATACTGCATATAATATTATAAATAAAGGTAGCAACATTTTTTTGCTGGTTGAGTCTAACATTGTAACGCCCTCCACTCGACCCGATCGACCGGATCCGAGTATTGGGTGTTACGCTTTAACACCCCTAACCCGTCTTCGTCACCAAATTAGGGTTTTGGAGTATTACCGTACAATAAAAAACATTTAAACATTCAATAATTTAAATCATACCTTAAATCATTTATACACATGCATACTATCCCTAAATTGAGCCTTTGAGGCCTTAATAATATCTTAGAAGCAAATCAGGACTAATTTGAAACAATTTAGAAAGTTTAGGAAAAAAGTTACAAAATTTGCGACACTAGGGTCAAACGGCTGAGATACACTCTTATGTCTCAGGCTGTGTAACCTTCGAACTAGGGACACACGGCCATGTCCCAGCCCGTGTCCTAGCCCGTGTAGCTCTCTGAGTAGGGTTACACGGTCGTGTCACATGCTTGTGTGTCAGGCCATGTAATTCACTAATTGCACCCTAAGGAAATCATCAGATGACACACGGCTATGTCATTATTATGATAACATTCCACTATAATTCGACTCTTCATCAACAGTCGAAAATGAAGTCAAACATACCACAACAACATAATACTAATATACATAAACAACCTGTCACGCCCGCTTTTCTCTTAAGTCCAAAAATTTAAGGAAAATTAGGATTAACTTGAATGGATTGGTGAATTAATGAGCTTCATACAAATATTCAGGAATTTTATTGGCTGATTATGATTAGTTGGGTCTTAATTCTGGTTTAGTTAGATTAGAATCAGCTATCTCCATAGCGTGAGACAAAATAATTAGCAGTGATTGGCAATATGGACTAAGAGACCGTGTAAACTTTGTGTAACACCCTTTACCCGTATTCAATGCCGGAACAGGGCTCGAGGCTTTACTGTACTTATAGCACAAGCAATCACACAATTTCGAGTCATAAAATTAGTGTCCAAATTTAAAATTTCATATACGTTCATAAAGTCCCTAAAACGAGCCTACGAGGCTCAAAACATGCTTTGGAAGTGGTTCGGGATTAAACCGAGAACTTTAGAAATTTTTATAAAACTTAGAAAATTTTTGCTAGTAGCAGGGTTCACACGCCCGTGTGTTCCAAGGGACATGCCCGCGTGACCCTGGGGATACGCCCGTGTTGTAGATCGTGTTCAAATTAGGGTGTTCTCTGACTTGTGCCACACGGTCGTGTGCTAGTTCGTGTAGCACACACGACTGAGACACACGCCTGTGTCTCTACCTGTGTGCTCAATTCTGGACATTTCATTTTTCCAAAATTAAGGTGCAAGGGACACACGATCGGAACACATGCCTGTGGGGCAGACTGTGTGTCACACATGGCCTAGACACACGCCCGTGTGTCTACCCGTTTGGACAAATTAAAGGCTATTTACCAAGCCATTTGCCACCCTTATACACACATACACTTACACCAATTCAAGGCACATACATAACATACTTAGGTAACTAAATCATCCACAATTATGACCAACACAATATCCATATCTATTATACTTATAACATTTACTAAGTCACAATTGACTACTTTCAAAATACCTAATTGTACGCCACTTTATCATTTCATCAACAGACCATATTTTCAAACATATCACATTCATGTCACAAATAACATTTCTAAATATTTCACATTCACCAAACATACCATAATCATATCACCATAGACATTGACACATATATGAATATACTTAGGCTTACAACCATGTTAGCCAATTTGAGCCAACTTACATGGCCAAATAGCAAAACAAACCTTTGACAATCACAGGCCAACACATTGGCTACAATCACAATGATACATTTAACAAAATGAATAAGTCCCTATACATGCCATAGACTTAAAATACTTGAATTCATTTATACCCAAAATGATAGCTTGATAGTGTGATAGGATCTCCGGCGAACTCCAACCCGAGTTAGCTCGATGACCCTATGAGACATTGAAAAGGAAGGGGGGTAAGCTATATATATAGCTTAGTAAGTTTATATGCAATAATACAAAACATTATTCATACACTTCACATACAAATAACTTAACAATTATTAACATAAATGTTATTAAAATTCATGAACACAACTTACTCAATCCCAATCTTACCAACAACACCTCATATAAATAGCATCACATATTTCAACATAAAATGTCATTAAACTTCATGAGTATAATTTACTCAATCACATTCTTGCCCTTAGCTCATCATATGAATAACATAATATATATCAACATAAATGTCATTAAAACTTCATAAATGTCATATGAACATAAATGTCATTTAATACCAACATAACATAAGTCAGCATAATTGTCATATACTAAAAGCTCATTATATGAATTTCATAACACATGTTAACATAATTGCCATTTAAGCTTTATAAGCACAACTTACTCAATCACAATCTTACCACTGGTTCATCATATACTGAGCATATTTTCTTTGAGTTTTATGTACATACCTGTACCATCACATAACATATTCACATACTTTCTTATCTTTGGCATACCCGCTAAAATTCCCGTTGAACCATTTAGAATACTAAAGGATATTTGGGGATCTCGTACACAGATTACTGTACAAATGCCATATCCTAGATATGGTCTTACATGTAATCTCGTATCGATGCCAATAGTCCAGCTATGGTCTTACACGAAGTCTCATATCGATGCCATATCCCAGATATGGTCTTATACGAATGTCTCATATTGATGCCATATCCCAGATATGGTCTTACACATAATCTCAACAACCCTAATGTCATGACATTTATATCCTATCTATTCCTAAAGTTCAACAACATTCACATTTGCTCTGTCGGTCAATTTCGTAGTATCGTACTCAATAACATTCACATTTCGTTTCAATAATATAACATTTACCATAATTATATCAATTAAGCATTTATGCACATATAATTTAATGATTATTAAACATACGAACTTACCTCGACATAAAAATGGCGAAAATGACTAAATCATCAAATACTCATTTTTTTCCCCGTTCTAATTTCGAACCTCATTTTTCTTGATCTATAATATCACATTTAACTTATTCAATTATTATAATATTCAAATCAGCCTAAAATCACATTATGGAAAAGGTTACATTTTTACCCCTAAAGTTTGACATTTTTATAATTTAGTCCCTAGACTCGTAAAATGATTTTTATTTTCTTCAATACCCATGCCTAGCCGAACCTTATACATACTCATAAAAGCCCATATTTTTCATTTATTCACACTTTTACTACATATTTTACAACTTTTAGAAATAAGTCCTTTTAGGCATTTTTACCGAAAATCACTTAGCAAAAGTCGTTTATCATACACCAAACATGCATTTTCTACCATTAGACATCAAAATAAACAAACATCCATCATGTGTAAAATTTTAGACCTTGACATCTCTTCAAATTGATGGTAGAAATAGAATGATCAAGTTACAATGACTTCAAAAATGTAAAGAGCAATAAAAACGGGGCTAGAACGGACTTACAATCGAGCTTGAAAGCTTGAAAAACCCTAGACATGTCTTCTCCATGTAAAATTCAGCCAAGGAAGAAGAAGATGGACAAATTTGGCTTTATTTTTGTCTTTTTAATTCATTTTAATAATCAAATTACCAAAATGCCCTTAATAAAAAACTTTGAAAACATACCAAACCATGTCCATTTTTGTCCACCAACTTAACCAATGGTCTAATTACCATTTAAGGACCTCCAAATTAAAATCTCATAGCAATTGGACACCTCTAACATATACAATTCAAGTTTTGTACTTTTTGCAATTTGGTCTTTTTAACTAAATTAGTGCCCAAACATCACAATTTTTGAACGAAATTTTGACAAAACCGGTCCATAAAACTGTAGGCCATAAAAATATAATAAAATAAATTTTTCTTCATCAGATTTGTGGTCCCGAAACCACTGTTCCGACTAGACCCAAAATTAGGCTGTTACAACTCTCCCCCCTTTAGGGATTTTTGTCCCCGAAAATCTTACTGGAATATAAATTCAATTTCCACATAGACTACTTTGTCTCGTGACACTACCAAAGAATCCTCACTAAGGTTGTGCTTTTATTTCCCAACTTTTTAATCTCTCGTGTTAAAATTCCGATCGATTCTTCGTTATACAACATATTGACTGAATCTTATTCCCCATCGGAGAATTCATACTCAAAGAGCCCAAATTGATACCATCGTAAAATAGGTACAAAAAACAAATTTTGAATTTTTTTCCAAGGCAATACTTTCTGGAGCATGCTATCGTTGAACGGGAATTTCATATCCTTACGTTTCAAATTCACATACATTTTCTGGCAATTTGAAGTGGATTCTAAACTGCCACAAATCACTTTTACTTTCTGTATGATTTCTGATCGGATAGTCTCTGAAACATATAATTCAACTAATCTATCATGTTACATACCGATCACCAGAACATCTATTTCAAATAACTGTACATTTTATTACTCCTTGAATGAACAAATGAGCTATTACTGAGCTTTGTACAAAATTTTCTGCATAAGCTCTGAATTACTCATCGCGCAAATTCTATCTCAGAATAATGATAACAGTTATCAGGTCTGACCTGAAATTCAAAATCAAAAGTCGTCCCACACTGTACTCATTTAGTTTACCGTACACTATCACATTCCTGAGGTTCTCACTATCACAGGCCTAAGCACACTCACGAATAATCAAAGGTTTTGCATTCAAGCATTTTGTAACACCCCTTACCCGTATCCAACACCGGGATAGGGTATGAGGCATTACTAGACTTATTCACAAATAAACATTCAAAATCGAGACATGAATTTCGACTCAAATTTAAATCTTTTCAAACACATTTATATTGTCCCTAAACTGAGTCTATGAGGCCCAAAACATGCATTGGAAGTGGTTTGGGACTAAGCCTAGAACTTTGGAAACTTTTGGAGTATTTAGAAAAATTTTCATTAAATAGGGGTCACACGCCTGTGTGAGTTCGGGATACGCCCGTGTGACCTTATGATATGCCCGTGCTTTAGGCCGTGTTCAAATTAGAGAGCATTCTATTTATGGAATCATTATCAAATTGAGGTCACATGGCCAAGTCACACGCCCGTGTGCTTAGGTCGTGTGATCGATTAAATTTTTGTAATTTTTCATAATATAGGTGCAGACTTCACACAGTCAGGGCACACGCCAATGTTCGAGGCCGTGCCTCCCACACGGCTGAGACACACGCTCGTGTCTCTGCCCGTGTGCTCATTACTGAGCATTCTGTTTTGCAACAATTAAGGGGCAAGGGACACACGACCGAAACACATGCCCGTGGGGCAGACAGTGTGTCGCACACAGCCTAGACACACGCCCGTGTGTCTACCCGTATGGAGAAGTATAAGGCTATTTACCAAGCTTTTTTGCCACCCTTCTATGCACCAACCTACACAACAAAATATAGCACCAATCCAAGCATATTCATACAGCCAATTCAACCATAAACAAGATATCAATATATCTTTCACATGCTATTTCCTATCACATACAACATCTCAAACCATGCAAAGTCCACATCCATGAAAGACATCATCATATGCATATATACTTAACAAATATTAGCCAATTCGATGGCCATTTACAAAGCGAATTATCAACTAACATAAGCCAACACTTTTGGCCAAAACAACTACGAAACATGACAAAAAAACCAAGTCCCTATACATGCCATAGCTCAAAATACTTGAATTCATTGGTACCAAAATAGTTGTTATAGATAGTGTGTATGGATCTCCGAAAAATCTCCAATCCCGAGCTGGCTTGGTTACACTATAAGATAAAGGAAAGGAAGGGAGTAAGCTTTATAGCTTAGTAAGTTTACATGCAAATAATAAGCAACATTAAACAACATTTAACATGGATTTCATACACTTAGTATAACACAAGTTACATATTTGTCATCATAGGTTCATAAACATAACTTACTCATTCTTAATCTTACAAAGTGTTCATCACATACCGAGTTCATTCTTATGAGTTTTTCATACATACCTGTACCTGTATCAACTCATAACATATCATACTCTTTCTCGTCTTTGACCTACCCGTTGAACACTTGGAATACTAATCAAATACACGGAAAGTCTTGCACATAAGTGCGACATACGTAGCCAATGCTACCTCATATCTCATAACACATTGGGGCTCGCTCTTGAGCTAATCGCGGGCCTACACACACAAGCTGTCAGTCAAGACGTAACTATGCAGTGCTGCTCACACAAGCTGTCAGGTATCCGCAACACATGCCAAACTACCCAGCCACTAGTAGACGTACGAGACCAGAACCCGGATCACATAAATCACATATATCAAATGGTTTCTTAGGGACATGTCACTCTGTAACACCCCTAACCCGTAATCCGTCGCCGGATTAGGGTTTTCGGTATTACTAAACCCTACATCCTACGATAAGCTTTACCAAATCAAAAACTACAATTACCCAAAACCAATCCATAATATCACGGTAAAATAAACATTTCCATAAAAAAATTAATAAATTATCAACTTGGTTTATAATATTAATGTCAATTGCATCCAATATATCTATATTCAATTATAAGCAAATTGTATTTTTATTCTTCTAATCACATAGCCATTTATTCACCAAAAGCCACATACAAAAATTGATACTCGTCTATTTGTCAAACCATACATATATATATATATAGTATTTCCCATATATTCATGCATATATTGATAATAAGCAATTGTTTCATCACCCATTTCACTATCACTAAAGTTCAATTGTTTTATTCATAACATACTCACAACCATGCCGAATTAATCATATGAAACCACATTTATCAATCAAAGACATATAGCATAATTGGCATAGAAACATTAAAACCATATCCCAAGCTAAGTTAAATTTTCAATCCCAACATATAGCCATTTTCGTATGGCAATATTACATTCTTACAGCTAAAGAGTGGATTCTTCCAAAAGAGTTTAACCTATACATGCCATACTAATATTTACACAAAAAGGACAAGTACCAAAGTATCGTGGATAGTTTGATGAGTTTTCAAAGAGATCCCCGAGCACGAAATGAACCTTCAAGGAAAGATCTACCAAAAAACAAAGAGGTAAGCTGTCATAGCTTAATAAGATTTAAGCAATTCATAAGCAATTAGACTAGTTCAAAACCTCTCAATTAGCTAACATATCATACTCTAGTCGAATGAATAAGAGTGCAAAATAAAATTAAATCATAGTCGACACTTATTCAAAATTTTCAATATAACCCTATGCATATAATACCATTTCATGAAACTAATTCATACACATCAATTCACTAGCCGAATCTCATGCTTCCAAATTTTAGCTTTCAAAATTTTTTCCAAATGCTTGCAAGTATATAATACTTACCTTCGATGCGCCTTATATGATATTGTATCCGATTTTTCCTGAGATTTACCAACATTTACAACTAATTATAATTAGCAAGCCTATTACCTGTACATTCCTTGATAGGATAAATTCAGTAACGTAGCGCACACTAAGTGCCGTTACTCATTACTTTCGCACACTTAGTGCCAAGTTCTCCGGTAACGTCTCGTACACTCAGTGCCGTTACTCGTAAATTTTCCTCACACTTAGTGCAAATTAGCCGGTATCGCACACCTAGTGCCCGGTCATGTATTCATATACCCAGTGCCAATTATTAAGCACATCCATCAACTTACTTCACATTACGATTTTCGAACAAGTAATTTAATCAACAAACATGTAAATTATATTGAAGGGAAAATAATTTAAAACATCAATTTGGCACCTATTATTCGACCAATCTATATATATACATATATCATGCTTTAACATTAAAACTTACATATCACCAAGCTAATTTACGATATCTCTTAATTCCAACTCACATTACCGATTCAACTAAAAATTTATTCATACCACATGTCGAACCAAAGTATCCCCAATTATGCATTCAACCAACTAGGACCTTGCATCAATTAATTTCCTTTCACATTCGGCACAAGGAAAATTCATACATAACAAAATCTTAAATTAATGTACATATTTGTAATAAGCATAGTCTTAAAGTAAATTACTTAAATCTTACCTCGGATAACAACGGCTAATGCTTCACGATTAATTGATCATCTTAGCTTTTCCCTTATCCTCCCCTTTTCCCTTTGAATCTTGATCTAATCAATTTAAATTAAAGATCTCTTAAAAACATTTCATTCAATTTGCCCCACAAACACACAAATTATCAATTCACAAATTACCCCTAAATTTTTACTATCTATTCACTTTAGTCCCTAACATAATACTCACAAATTACTCAAAATTGAATTAACATCCTTTAAAGCCGAATGTATATCTTGCCTATGTAAGTCCATACAAATTTTATTTTAACATTTAATCCCTCAACTAATTATTTTAACTTTAAATTCACACTTACCCAATTTCATCAAAAGTGTAAGAACAAAACTTACCTATCTATCATCTATTATCAATATTTCACTAATAATCAACAAAAAATCTCAATTTCTCATCAATGGTATCTCATACAAAACACAACTAAAACAAAAATTTCCACGTGGGTTTTATAAAGCTTCCAATAACCATTTCAAAAATATAAGAGTTATAAAAGAAATCTAAACAACGCATACCAAATTTTTGCTTGGAAAGATCGAATATGCAAGAACCAAATTTCTTCTTCTTCCTAGTGGTTTCGGTGAAGAGAAATTAAAAGATGAGCATGTGATGGTGGTCTTATTATTTTATCATTTTCATATTCCCACTAAACCAAAATAAACAATAAAAAAAAATCACTTAATGGAGCATAATGCCGTCCACTCTTATGACTAAGTGGATATTTGCACTTTAAATCCTCACCATGAGAAAGACAATTTAATTTAACTACCTAACTAATTTAGAACTACTTTTATCACCTTTACAAAATAATCCTTCCTCTTAGATTATTCACTTCAACTAAAATTTAAAAATCACAAATATTAGCACAAACTCAAATATATTTATTTAACACGAAAATAAATAAATTCACCCCAACACACATATATATATTAAATAAACAAAAATAAATTTTTTTCTCATCCGGATTCGTGGTCCCGAAACCACCGTTCCGACCAGGGTTGTATTTGGGCTATTACACACTCGTATCCTAATCTATTCCTAAGGTTCAAACGAGATTTCTCACTTGTCAATTCATTGTTGAACGTATCCACATTGTCATTCATAAAATTCATGCATAGTAAAACACATAAAAATAAAAATATAACATTGCCTTTATTTACACACGAATTTACCTCGGTACAAAATAGTAGAAAAAGATTTAATCGTCAAACACCTTATTCTTTTCCCGGTCAAGGTCTGAACTTCGTTTTTCTTGATCTATAATAGCAAGTTTAGCCCATTTAATATTCACATTACTGAAATCAGTCCAAACATCACATTATGGCAAAAATTACCTTTTTTCCCCTAAAGTTTTAGATTTTTACACATTGGTCCTTATGCTTGTAAAATGAAATCTATTCGATTTCTTTAATGTACAAGCCTAGCCGAACCATTTTTATAACTATAACAACCCCCAATTTCCATTAAAACACACTTTTACTACATGTTTTATAAATTTTACAAATAGGTCCTTTTAAGCATTTTCATCAAAAAATCACTTAGTAAAAGTTGTTTATCTTACACCAAATATTTATTTTCTACCATTAGACATCAAAATACACAAATGTCTAACATAGGTCAAACCCTAGACCTTGATTATTCCTTAAATTAATGGTAGAAATAGATAGATCGGATGATAACAACTTCAAAAAATGTAAAGAGCATTAAAAACGGGGCAAGGACGAACTTACAATCGAGCTTGAAAGTTGGCCAAACCCTAGCTATATCTTCCTTCTAATTTTCGGCACAAAGGGAAGAAGATGGACAAGATTTTGGCTTGATTTTCCCTTTTTATTCTTTTATTTACCAAATTACCAAAATGCCCCTCTCTTAAAAGTTTGAAATATTATCTCATCATGTCTATTTTTGTCCATTATCTTAACAAATGGTCTAATTACCATCTAAGGACCTTCAAGTTAAAATTTCATAGCAATTAGACACCCCTAGCATGTAGAACTCAACTTTTGCACTTTTTACAATTTAGTCCTTTTAACTAAATTGGCTGCCCAAACGTCAAAATTTTTGAATGAAATTTTCACAAAATCATTTCGTAAAACTGTAGACCATAGAAACGTAATAAAAATCATTTTATCAAAATAGTCTTATGTACATACCTATACCATCACATAGCATATTCACATACTTTCTCATATTTGGCATACCCGTTGAAATTCCCGTTGAAATTCCCATTGAAACATTTGGAATACTAAAGGATATTCAGGGATCTCGTACACATAGTACCGTACCAATGCCATATCCCAGATATAGTCTTACATGTAATCTCGTATCGATGCCAATAGCCCAGCTATGGTCTTACACGAAGTCTCATATTGATGCCATATCCCAGCTATGATCTTACACGAATGTCTCATATTGACGCCATATCCCAGATATGGTCTTACACATAATCTCAACAACCCTAATGTCATGACATTTATATCCTCTCTATTCCTAAGGTTCAACCGGGACTTTTGCTGTACCGAATCTCTGTCTGTCATTTCCAGAGTATCGTACTCGATAACATTCACATTTCGTTTCAATAATATAACATTTACCATAATTATAACAATTAAGCATTTATACACATATAATTTAATGCTTCTTAAACATACGAACTTACCTCAACATAAAAATGACGAAAATGGCTAAATCGTCAAATACTCGTTTTTCTTCGATTCTAACTCTGAACCTTGTTTTTCTTGATCTATAATATCACATTTAACTTACTCAATCATTATACTATTAAAATAGGCCCAAAAAAAGATAATGGAAAAAAGAACATTTTTACCACTAAAGTTTGACATTTTTACAATTTAGTCCCTAGGCTTGTAAAATGATTTTCATTTAATTTCTTCAATAGCCATGCCTAGCCTAACCTTATATACTCATAACAACCCACATTTTTCATTTATTCACACTTTTACTACATATTTTACAAATTTTACAAATAATTCCTTTTAGGCATTTTTTCCAAAAATCACTTAGCAAAAGTCGTTTATCATACTAAACATGCATTTTCTACCATTAGACATCACAATACACAAACATCCATATGGGTAAAATTTTAGACCTTGACATCTCTTCAAATTGATGGTAGAAATAGAAAGATCAAGTTACAATGACTTCAAAAATGTAAAGAGCAATAAAAACGGGGCTAGAACGGACTTACAATCGAGCTTGAAAGCTTGAAAAACCCTAAACATGTCTTCTCCATGTAAAATTCAGCCAAGGAAGAAGAAGATGGACAAATTTGGCTTTATTTTGGCTTTTTAATTCATTTTAATAACCAAATTACCAAAATGCCCTTAATGAAAAACTTTGAAAACATAC
The DNA here is from genome assembly GCA_025503065.1 of Gossypium bickii. Lineage (NCBI taxonomy): Eukaryota > Viridiplantae > Streptophyta > Magnoliopsida > Malvales > Malvaceae > Gossypium > Gossypium bickii. The sequence goes on along the minus strand of CP106711.1, from coordinate 47,923,848 downwards.
CAAACCATGTCCATTTTTGTCCACCAACTTAACCAATGGTCTAATTACCATTTAAGGACCTCCAATTTAAAATCTCATAGCAATTGGACACCTTTAACATATAGAATTTAAGTTTTGCACTTTTTACAATTTAGTCCTTTTAACTAAATTGAGTGCCCAAATGTTTAAATTTTCCAACAAACGTTTCATGAAATCATTCCATAAAACTATAGACCATAAAAATATAATAAAAATAAAATTTTCTTCTTCGAATTTGTGGTCCCTAAACCACTGTTCCGACTAGACCTAAAATCGGGCTGTTACACTTTGGCTATATATATGAATAGTGAGAAGAGAATTCTCCTGAATTTAGTCAGAAATCTCCTTATTTTCTACAACGTCGTCTTTAGTTGCTCCGGAGAAGAAGAAGAGGTTCGAGAAAGCTTTATATGAGGTGGTAAATGTGAGGTTCAAAGTCAAGAAAGAAAAAAATTTGATAAGTTAGTAAGTCCTCAGCCCCCCTGTACTCGTGGGTTAGAGGAAAAAGAAGTAAAAATTCTTGAAAAGTTTCTGTATAGTTATGGAATCTGGGTTAAGGTTTGTGTAATTTCAATTTAACTGATATATGCGGTCGTCAGGTTTAGTTGCCTGGACGAGGGAGACTCTAGTGTTTGGATGATAATTTTTGAAAAGAATTATTTTTCATGCCTTTAGACCAAGCTAGTTGCTTGTACTTAGGTACATTTAGTTGCATTTTAGGACATTTCATTCGTATTTTCATTATTTCATTAGGAGCTTGGATTGTGTTTCAATATTAGGGAACTTTAATTGCTTGTGGTATGACTGTGTTTGGTGGTTTGGCAGGTGCAAGTTGAGGAGCGAGAAACAAATGAGTGAAGGTTTTTCGGGGCAAAATATTAGACATTTTCCCAGCACGAATGCCGTGGCAATTCAAGGAAGACTGAGTCAACACTCAACGCATACTAGTTTTAGCCCAACTGTACTTGTACCAAAAATATCTGCCTAAAAAAGAGGATAGGATAAATATAGGTTGTTGGATTTACCCTAGGGAAAAAGCTATAAAAAGCCAAAGGAGGAAACCCTAAACAAAAAAAACAAAAAAATTGAAGAGATCCTTAGGCAAAAATAGACGGTAGCAGCTGATAAGAGACAGAAAGAGGTAGATGATAGCAGTTCTTCTCAATCATCGCAGGACACTATGTTACTAAAGTGTGAATTGGACACACAAAAGCTGTCTTCCCGAAGTTTTCCGTATTTTATACTTTTTTATTCCGTGAATTGAACAATGAAAATGATGTTGGATGTTATTTTGGTTTTGAATTTTATGTGACAACCCATGAGCTAAATCTAATAGGGTTGGGATTACATGATGAAACCTTTATTTTTTTAATGGTTGAAGTGTGGATCTGAATTAATTTATTGTTTTATTCAATTGTCTTTATTTCTAAATTGTATGCGTGCAATCCCTAGACATAGATGACTGTGCAACATCCCCCTAAACTAATCTAATCCTGAAAAGGCTGGATTAGTTGGACTGTAATTGAATGATATGAGCAAGTACTCAACAGATACTTGTAGTAGACTCTAGACATAAAGCAGCTTTCATATAGAATGAAGACAAAAAATGCAGGGTACCGTGCTAAGGCCTATAGGCACAGACCAAGTAACCTGAGATTTAGCTTTCGAAAGAAGCAGGTCACTTTAGGTCTCTTATGAGTAGTAGATAGAGTACAGTTTTGCTGAGGCATTACTGAAAGTAAATACAGATTCTTAGTAATCCCAACCTTCCAAAGCAATATCGTAGACCCTTTATCCTTTGCCGTAGTATATTTTCCATACAATTCTTAGTTGTTTATTTATTCGTTCGCATATTATTCACATAACTGTCCTCGTAATTGTCATTGCATTTTCACTCTTGACTTGTCATAGCATTTTCCATTATTTATCAGTTACACATATCAAACACATTATTATTCCTTTAAATTACCATTGCATACTTATCTTTGTTTTGCCATAGAATTAATCATAATTCATTATAATAACTTGACCTGTTTTATACCTAATCCAATCCCTATGGAGACAATGTTTTTACTTGATTCGATGTGTATACTTGCAAAATTCGCATATCATATTCACACGCGACATGTTTTTGGCACCATTGCTGGGGATCGACAATTTGGTGAAATTTTGTTTCGTTATTTGTCTTAATTCCATTAGTTTTATTGAACTTAGTTTAATTTAATCTTTACATATTTGTTGAAAGTGTATGAGAAGAGGCATTCTTGCTAACAAAGAGTATCCTTTTGACCTAGAGATTGATAAAAGTTTGAGAAGAAGGGAAAAAGAACTGAGAAATATGGCTAGAAACAGGAATGATCCTGGTCCTAATGACAATTTGAATGGTCATAGTCTCAACGAAAATCCAATTGGTCAATATGATAATCCTCCTATAGTTCGTGTGGTAGATGATCGAGATAGGCCAATTCGAGAGCACATTGTCCTGATACTGGATCATTTTTGAATTTTGGGATTGTCAGACCAACCCCAGAGGCTCAGCAGTTTGAACTAAAACTGGTAATGTTTTAGATGCTGCAAACAGTAGGATAGTTTGATAGACTACCTACTGAAGATACGAGACTACATATAAGACTGTTTCTAGAAGTTTGTGACTTATGTAGACAAAAGGGTGTTCCTGAAGACAATCTGACGCTTAAGCTATACCCATATTCTTTAAGAAATCGTGTGAGAGCATGGCTGAATGCTTTGCCGTCGAGAACAGTGGCATCATGGAATGATTTTTGCCAAAGATATTTACTATGGTATTTTCCACCAACTATGAATGCCAAGCTAAGAAATGACATCACGTCTTTTTGATAAGTGGAGCATGAAACACTATATGAAGCTTGGGAACGGTTTAAGGAATTAATTTGGAAATGTCTGATGCACTGGACTCCAGCACTGGACTCAAACAGAGATGTTTTATAATGGGTTGAATACGCATACGAGGATGGTAGTTGATGCGTCTGCCAATGGTATTTTATTGGATAAAAATTGTAATGAAGCATGCGAGATTTGAGAAAAGATTGCCAAAAATGATTATCAGTATCCAATCACAAGAGTTGGGATGGGTAAGAGAGTTGTTGGTACCATAGATCCTGACACAATCGCTTCATTGATAGCCCATGTATCTTTTCTAGCTAATATGATTAAAATAATGAAAAATCCAATTGTAGTCCAGTAGATGAAATCAGCCAAGCTGTCATGTGTTTATTGCGATGAAAATTATGTGTTTGACGAATGCCCATTAGACCTAATATTAGTGTACTACATGGGTAATTTTAACTGGAATAATAGCCCCTATTCCAACACCTACAATTCAGGGTGAAAGTAACATCCAAATTTCAGTTGAAGCAATTAAGGTGTGGGGAATTTTAACAATGCCGCAAGAAGGATGCCAGTAATGCACTGCCACAAGATGCCAGCAATGTACTGCCTGGTTACATTCAACCTATGCAAGGAAAAATATTCAGTACGGTGAAGCATCATATTCTATTTCTATTGAAGCTTTGTTAAAGGAATATATGGCCAGAAATGATGTTGTAATCCAGAGTTAGGTTGCTTCTCTCCGAGCTCTTGAGAATCAAGTGGGGCAGATGGCGAATGTTTTAAATTCAAGACCACAAGGAGCATTGCCAAGTGATACCGAGAATTTAAGAAGACAAGGCAAGGAGCAGTGCAAGGCCATCACTCTTATAAGTGGGACTAAGCTGAGTGACACTGTTCGCGATGTCATGGTAGGAGGGGATAACTCAAACAACAACCAGGTAAGCAGCAAAACACTATGGCAGAATTATATTAGGTTGTCCATACAAATGCTATGGCAAAACAATATCAGCAACATGAAGGATGACCACCTTTAGCTTTTTCTTAGCGATTCCATAATTCTAAACATGATCCTTCTTAGTTCAATAGGTTTTTGGAGGCCTTGAAGCATCTGCATAGTAACATACCACTAGTAGAAGCTTTGGAGCAAATGCACAATTACGTGAAATTCATGAAAGATATATTGTCGAAGAAGCGTAGATTGGGAGAATTTGAGACTGCTGCCGTAACAGCCCGATTTTGGGCCTAGTCAGAACAGTGGTTTTGGGACCACAAATTCGACATAAAAAAATTTACTTTTATTATATTTTTATGGTCTACAATTTCACGGGATGATTTCGTGAAAATTTTGTTCGAAAATTTCGTCGTTTGGGCACTCAATTTAGTAAAAAGCACTAAATTGTGAAAAGTGCAAAAATTGAGTTCTAGAAGCTAGAGGTGTCTAATTGCTATGAAATTTTAAATTAGAGGTCCTTAGCTGGTAATTAGACCATTGGATAATTTGTTGGACAAAAATGGACATGAAATAGGTGAAATAGAATATTTTTAAGTTAGGGGCATTTTGGTTATTTAGTAATTAAATGATTAAATAAACAAAATAAAAGCCATGCTCATCTTCAACCCTTGGTCGAAAATGTAATTGCCTGATTTTGGGGCTAGTCGGAACAGTGGTTTTGGGACTGCTAATCCGAGGTTGAAGAAAATTATTTTGATATTATTTTATGTGTTATAGCATGTCTATAAGGATGTATGAAAAGTTTGGTGCTTCAATTTTAGGAATTTTATGCTTAATTGTGAAAAAGGACTAAATTGGCTAAAGTGCGAAAGTTCTATTATACAAGGTAGAGGTGTCTAATAGCCATAGAATATTAAATTAGAGGTCCTTAAAGTGCAATTAGGCCATTAAGGGTTTGTTGGCCGGCCATAGGAAACAAGGAGATAAGGGCATTAAATTTTGGTCAAAATTTGGTGAAATTAGGTGGTAAAAAAATGAATAAAATAAGCTAAATAGAATAGATATCATCTTTTCACTATTCATGCTTCCTCTTCATCGAAAATTGAAGGAAAGTAGAGGATTTTAGAGTCCAAACTTTCAGCCAAGTTTCTCTCTTACAAATCAAGAAGAGCGTGGAAACAACCTTAATCGAGGAAAAGGCAAGGTTAAGGATTAAGTCGTCGATTAACACATTTTGCACCGAGGTAAGTTTATGTGTAAACGATACATCTTTAATACATATGTTGTTACTTATTGGTGTATTTTATGAATGAGATCAATTATGATTTAGATTGATTGATATTGATAGATAGTGAGTAATTCTTGTATGAACCTCAGAATAGATATGTAGGTGCAAAAAAATATCCGTAATAACCATTTGGTGGGCTGTGTGCAATACCACTGTAATTATCCTTTTTGGTGGGCTATGTGCGATACCACCTTATTATTATTCATGATGGGCTATGTGCAATACCATCGTTGATATTATCATTTGGTGGGCTATGTGAGATACTACCGTAAATATTCTTGTTGGTGGGCTAAGTGCGATACCACCCTATTGTTGATTAATGGTGGGCTGTGTGCAAAACCACCGGGTATTTAGTATTATTCCGAATAGTTTATCGAGAAATTGTTTAAGTAAATGTTTCATGTGACTTTGTGATGATGAGTGTAGGGAATGTGTACAAGTAAATGAGAGCATTATATTGTTATATGGTTGGAATGTGGTAAGAAATGACATGAGTAAGCATGACTATGGAAATGTGAAATGTTCTTGTTTAGTATGTAATGTTGTGGATTGATTGGCATATGTTATGATGCTTATTGTTTGCATGTAAACTTACTAAGCTTAAAGCTTACTTCCTTTCTTTTTCCCTTGTTTTATAGTGTCAAAGAACGGGTTCAGGATAAGAAAATAATTTGAAGATCATCCACACTATCAGCTCATCTCGGTATATTAGACTTAGCATTTTGAGTATGGCATGTATAGGGGCTAGACATAGTGAAATGTTTTATTGTTTTGGCCAAGTGTATTGGCTCCTTTAAAGATGAACACTTTTGTAAATGGCCATATTTAATGGCTCATTATCATTATATATATGAAAAGATGAGGTTATTCATGAATGTGTATAATACATGATTGACTTGCTTGGTAAATGGTTGGATGTGATTGATGTTGTATGAGTTAGGGTGATAAAAAGAGCTTGGCAAATGGCCTTGTTCTTGTCCACACGGGTAGGCACACGGGCGTGTGTCTAGGCCGTTGGTGACACACCATCAGTCCCATAGGTGTGTGACCAGGCCGTGTGTCCCCTGCATGTTAGTGTTATAAGTCAATGTCGACCACGGGCTAGACAAACGGGCATGTGCCTAGGCCGTGTGCCCCTTATTTGGTTGCTGACGTTACAAACACAATACCCAAGTTTTCACACACGGGTGAGGACACGGGTGTGCCTAGGCCATGTGGAGAACACGGGCTAAGGACACGGGCGTGTGTCTGGTCGTGTGAAAACCCTTGTAGGTTCGAATTGAAAAATAAATTCCACACGGGCTAGGGACATGGGCGTGTGTGACCACACGGCCTACCCACACGAGCGTGTCCCATTTCACACTAGCGTGTGGCCCTGTTAAGGAAAAATTTTCCTAAGTTTACAAAAGATCCCGGTTTGATTTCGAGGCCCTCCGTTTGCAGGTGTAAGGCCTCGTAAACCCATAATAAGAATGTTATGAATGTGAATGAAAGATTTTATATTGGAAAGAAATTTGATCTCCTAAAGTTGTTTGTTCAAGCGAGATAAGTCCGGTAATGCCACATACCCGGTTCCGATGTTGAATATAGGTAAGGGGTGTTACAGAAAATACCATGCAAGCCATGGGTAGGGTTTTTTTCAAGCTTTCCAAGCTCCAAAGTAAGTCCGTTCTAGCCCCGTTTTTAATGATTTTCACGTTTTTGAAATCCTTGTATCATAATCTACCTATTTCCACCATTTATTTGAGATATGATGAAGGTCTAGGTTTTGACCTATGTTATAAATTTGTGTATTTTGATGTTTAGTGGTAGAATATGCATGTTTATGGTTAGAGAAACAACTTTTACTAAGTGATTTTCGGAGAATATGCATAAAAGGACATATTTGTAAAAGTTATGAAATATGTGGTAAAAATCTGATTTGATGGAAAATATGAGCTGCTATAAGCATGAAAATGATAAAGCCATACATGGGTAGTAATGAAATTGAACACATTTCATTTTACGAGCTCAGGGACTAAAATGTACATATGTAAAACTTTAGGGGCAAAAATGTAAATTTTCCATAATGTGATTTTTGGATCACATTGTATAATGTGACTAATAAATAGACTAAATGTGATATTATAGATCAAAGAAAATGAGGTTCGGACCTAGAACGGGGGAAAAATGAGAAATTGACGGTTAGGTCCCTTTTTGCCATTTTTATGTCGAGGTAAGTTCGTGTGTAAATAATACAACTTATATTATGTATTAATATTTTTTTATTGCATGACTTGTACAATTATCATTATGGATTTTTTCGGCAAAGATTCGATATGGTGAAAGTCTCGGTTGAACCTTAAGAATAGATAGGATACAAATGTCATGACATTAGGGTTATTTGAGTTTACGTGTAAGACCATATTTGGGATATGGCATCGTTATGAGATTTCACGTAAGACCATGTCTGGGACATGGCATCGATATGAGAATCGTGTAAGACCGTAGCTGGGCTATAGGTATCGATATTTGATCCCATGTAAGACCATATCTGGGATATGACATTGGTATGATTCTATGTGTATGTGATTCCTGAGTATCCTTTAGTATTCCAAGTGGTTCAATGGAAAATTCAAAGATTATGCCAATGATAAGAAAGTAAATGATTATGTTACGAGATGGTTCATGTATGTACGTAAAGTTTATAAGCATTGGCTTCCGGATATTATGAATTCATGATTACTATAAAAGTGACTTTAAGTTAACCATGTGATTATTGGTATGTGTTTGATGAATAAATACATGGTAAAGTTGATTGATACTTATGAAAAAGGGTTTTAGGCCAAATGGAATTGAGATATGAAATGTTTTATTTCCTTGATTGTGACTTAATGAATATGAAATGAAGGAAAGATTGATATTAATGTCTATTAAGAATATTTATGAAATATTGTGATTAAGTGTTTATGTTTATGATGTATAAATTCATGGTAAATTCAGTTGAGAGTCATGGGTTAGGCTTTTGAGCCATATCAAGTTGAGAGAGAAGATGTTTATTTCACTTGATTTGTGATTCATTGGACACGTGTGAAAAATGAAATATTTGCATAATTGCCTATTAAAATGGTTATGAAAGTATGAGAAGTTAAGAGTTTAAATCATTGAAAGATGTTAAGGTCTGGTCTTGAAAATATGAATACGCATAATTAATGTACGTGTTACTATGAGGCTTGAAATGATTTGTTAATAATTATTATGGTATGCTATATTGGAGAGATTATGAATGTTTGGCAAATGTTAAGATGTATTAAATTATGCTTATAAATTGAAGGGGGTAAGCATCGTGATTGAGTAAGTTATGTCTATGAAGATTTAATGACGTTTATGTTGTGTTATGTTATGTTAGTTGTATGACAAATGTATTACTATTGTTGCTTATTATTTGCATACGAACTTACTAAGCTTTGTAGCTTACTCCCCTTCCTTTCCCACATCTTATAGGGTTTTATGCTAGCTTGAGGTGGAGATAGCTGGAGATGCTAGCACACTATCAAGCTATCATATTGGGTATAAGTGAATGCAAACCCCTTTGAGTTTATGGCATGTATAGGGACTCAGTCATTTGGTGCATGAGTCATTATGATTTGGCTAAATATATTAGCTTGTTAAGGCTAAAGGTTGGATGAAATTTGTAGCCATGCAACTTGGCTTATATTGGCTAAATGGTTGTAAGCCCATATAAGTATGTATGTGCATATGTAAATGTTTGGTAATGTCGTTTATATTTGCTTGATATATGATGGTTATGAGTTTATTCATATGTTTATGCCCTTTGAGTGTGAAGTTAGCCTGAAATGATTTGGCAAGGCCTGATGTTATAATGCATGATAGATGATGGTATAAAAATGATACGTTATTCCTTGCTTGTAGTTGTTTTTGAAGGCATTTATATGCCATGATTTGTGCCATGTGATGTTGTGTGAATGTGTGCAAGTAAGGGTGACAAAATGGCTTGGAAAATAGCCTTGTATTTGTCCAAACGGATAGACACACGGGTGTATGTCTAGGCCATGTGTGACACATTGTCTGCCTCATGGGCATTTGTTCAGACCGTGTGTCCCCTGCACCTTAATTTTGGAAAAATAGAATGTCCAGAATTCAACATATGGACAGAGACATGGGCGTGTGTCTCAGCCGTGTGTAGGACATAGCTTAAGCACACAGGCGTGTGACTTGGCCGTGTGACTTCAATTTGATGATGACGTCATAAATAGAATGCACCCTAAGATGGACATGGCCTGAAGCACGGGCGTGTGATATGTCACATGGGCGTGTCCCTTAACCCACAAGGGTGTGTGGTCCTGTTTCATTATGAAATTTTTTCTAAGTTTCGTAATTTATTTTCACGAGTTCTCGGTTTAGTCTTAAACCATTCCCAATGTATGTTTTAGGCCTCATAGGCTTGTTTAAGGGACGATATGAATGTATGTGAAAGGTTTTAAATTTGGGTGAAAATTTGTGTCTCGATTTTGAATGTTTGTTTGAGTTTAAGTCCAGTAATGCCTCGTACCCTATTCCGATGTCGAATATGGGTAAGGGGTGTTACAGTTGCTCTCATTGAAGGGAGCACAACAATGTTGATGAAATAACCTGCCTCCAAAGTTTAAGGACCCAGGGAGTTTCACTATGCCATGTTTCTTGAGAAATTATTATATTAGTAAGGTATTATGTGATTTAGGAGCGAGTATAAATCTAATAGCTCTATCTATTTTCAAGAAACTGGGAATGGGGAAAACAAGACCTACTATGGTTACGTAAGAACTGGCAGATCGATCCTATGCCTATCCGGAATGTAAAATTGAAGACATACTGGTAAGGGTACATAAATTTATCTTTCATGTGAATTTCCTTATTTTAGATTGTGAAGCTGACTATAATGTGCCAATTATTCTTGGAATACGTTTTCTTGCTACTAGTAGGACTTCAATTGATGAACCTTTTCTTGGAATACCACAACTGCAACAAGGTGGCTGACTTTCTTTGTGATTTTACTATTAAAAATAGGTGCAATTGGAATTTTAGAATGGATTACCCAAAGGATATTCATGACCTTGTAATGAATGATGCTATTAGTTGAAATTTTGACCTTTTAGGACTTTTTATCAAAAAAAAAAAAAAAAGAGAATAAAGGATGCCGAGCCATAGACTTGATAGAAACAATAGTGGGGGAAGAATTCACAAGATTTTTCCATAGTTATTCTGATAGTGATGAAGATTCATTTGAGTAAAGACCCTTGTGCACTTTGCTGGAGCAAAATAGACTTTTCAATTTTGATGGACAATACTTGGTAGTTCATGTATATTCGCATGGAGCTGTTAATGTCAAAGACATGAAAATAGGGGACAAATTTATAGTTAATAGGCAACTCTTGAAGCACTACTTGGATGCTCATGTAGAGTGAGACAAGCTGTCCATTGATCTTCGAGATGTTTAACTTCAACATCTTGAAAATTCTTTTTTATTTTTATTTCTTCTTGTTGATTTAAATTTCTTTTAGTTCTTTCATTTCCTTTGTTTGATAAACTGCAGAAGGTGACGGGGTTGGTGACGGGGTCGGTGACGCAGAGGCCGTTGAGACAAATATTGCCAATGAAGAGAATGTACCCAAGAATCGAAGGAAGAACCATAGAAAACAGAGTCTGTCAGCATTGAGACTGACCGTGAGTACGAAAAGGAAGTAGAGGTACAAGGTTGCTGCTCGTAAATCATCTTGTCAGACAAAATGAAGTATCTACAATATAGTCCAAGCAAGGAAATTTTTCTTTTTCTTTCATACATATTACATTGCATATATTTTTCCGCGACATTGTTTGTACATAGATAGTTTGCATAGATTTATTCATGCATTGAGGACAATGCATCCCTTAAGTTGGGGGGTGTATTGTGCATTTAGGTTGCATTACGTATGAAATATGTATGTTCATCCTAGTATAGTTAAGTTGTTTGCAAATGCCATGTGACTATTAAGTACTATTTTATCTATGAGAAGTTCAATATTTACTTGTAATGTTCGATGATGAGCTTATTTTCTTCAGTATATCTAGAACATGTGACAGTGGATGAGGCAATTTTAGCTTAAGTTAGATTACTTAAAAATTAATTCTTAAAAATGAGATGTCCTATACTTAGTTCTTTTCCTTTTTGATTATAGCGAGTGTTTTATGATGAACTTAGGGTTTTTGAAGCCAAACTCAGTTATTTTTCCACGACATTACTTAAATAAAGGATAATATGCACTCCAATGCTTAGAATTGTTGAGTAAGTCAATGCCGCTTTGTTTGCTCCATCGTGCTATTGACTAGAAAAGTGAGTCCAAGTAAGAGTGTGTAATAAAGAAAAGGGCGCTCCACTGTAACAACAGGCTGAGTAGCTAAAGAGGTAATTGTTTGCTCCATCCATCTTTTTAGTCAAAAGCTTTAGCTTCAAGAATGATTTACACTTGAACTGTGACATGATAAGTACTAGGTAATCTGGTGTATGCTCCATTGTGATTATCAAGTCACAAATTTTTGTGACATGTTAAATCCCTTAATGTTATAAAAGAAAAAAATTATAAAAGAAAAAAAAGAAGAAAAAGAAAAAGAAAATAATAATAATAAAAAGAATAGAAAAAACAAGTACAAATAAATATCTTGAAAAGGCTATGAGCAAAGGTTATAGAGTAACTTGAGTTTAGGTAACTAATGAACTAAGTGCATTTGGAGATATTTGTTATGGCCAGAAAGCACACATGAGTACTTAGGAAATTGTTTTTTTAGGGACAAATTTTCTGCGCTACCTTTGTTGAAATGAACGTTTGACATTCAAACAAGTTTTTGGAGAAAGAAGATTTCTGGGAATTGATGTATATGTTGTTCTTTTAATAGATTAACAGTACAAGATAGTTATATGCAAAGGCAAAATTTTTTGCATTCATGCATTCATATGTATTTTTCTTGAGGACAAACAATAACTCAGGTTTAGGGGTGTGATAACTCGTGAAAAGAATTATATTTCATGCCTTTAGACCTAGCAAAATGCTTGTACTTAGGTAAATCTAGTTGCATTTTAGGACATTTCATTCGTATTTTCATCATTTCATTAAGACCTTGGACTATGTTTAAATATTAGGTACTTTTAATTGCTGGTAGGTACAGGTTGAGGAATAAGAAATAAATGAGTGAAGGTTTGTCAGGGCAAAAGGTTGGACATTTTGATAGCACGAATTCTGTGACAATTCCTAGAAGACCGAGTCAACACTCAATGCATACCAGTTTCAGCCCAACTGTACTTGTACCAAAAAAATCTGCCTAAAAAAGAGGAGAATATAATCTTAGATTGTGGAAAAAAATATTTAAAAAGAGAAGATAAACATGGGTTATTAGATTTACCCTAAGGAAAAAGCTATAAAAAACTAAAAGAGGAAACCCTAAACAAAAAAAAAAAGAGAGGAAGAGATGCTGAGTAGAGACAGAAAGAGGAAGACAAATGCAGTCCCTCTCAGCTATTGTAGGACACAATGCTGTTAGAGTGTGAACTAGACACACGAAAGTTGTCTTCCCAATGTCTTCCATATATTTTACTTTTTTCTTCCATGAATTGAATAATGAAAATGGTGTTGGATGTTATTTTGGTTTTGAATTTTATGTGCCAACCCATGAGCTAAATCTAATAGGGTTGGGATTACATGATGAAACCTTTATTTTTTTTAATTGTTGAAGTGTAGATCTAAATTAATTTACCGTTTCATTCAATTGTCTTTATCTCTAAATTGTATGCTTGTAATCCCTAGACATAAATGACTGTGCAACATGCCCTTAAACTAATCTAATCCTTAAAAGATTGGATTAGTTGGACCATAATTGAATGATATGAGCAAGTACTCAACAGATACTTGTAGTAAACTTTAGACATAAAATAGCTTTCATATAGAATGAAGACAAAATCGTGCAGGGTACCGTGCTAAGGCCTATAGACATAGACCAGGTAACTTGAGATCTAGGTCTCAAAAGAAGTAAGTCACTTTAGGTCTCTTATGAGTAGTAGATTGAGTATGATTTTGCTGAGGCATTACTGAAAGTAAGGGCAGATTCTTAGTAATCCCAACCTTCCAAAGCAACATTGTAGACCCTTTATCCTTTGCTGTAGTATCTTTTCCATACAATTCTTAGTTGTTTATTTATTCGTTCGCATATTATTCACATAATTATCCTCGTAATTGTCATTGCATTTTCACTCTTGACTTGTCATAGCATTTCCAAGTATTCATTAATTCCACATATTGCATACATTGCTATTCCTTTAATTGCCACTACATACTTATAGTTGTTTTTGCCATAACATTAATAACTTTCTATTATAATAACTTGACAACTTTTGTGCCTCAATCTGATCCTAGTGGGAACGATACTCACTCATCACTATATTACTTAATTCGACATGTATAATTGCACAAATCACATATCATTTCACACGTGACTTTTGACAAGCTAACCTGTCAAGGATAAAGGAAGCAAGGTGAATCTCTACACTCGACTCTTGGGTGATTGCTGTTGTTACGTTGCTTGCTTGAACCACTTCTATGTGTGCTTAAGTTGTGTCTAAAATCTTGGTCGTGTAAGAATATGAAGGATAAGTCGTGTGTTCATATGGTTGCAAGTGTATTTGTTGAATGCTGTATGGTTGCAAATTTTTGAATAGATGCATCATGTAATGTATGTGATAGTAACTAGCACAACAAATTGTATGAAATGCATAAATAAAGTGTATGTGGAGTACAAAGGTATTTTACTTATAAATGAAGTTAGGAGTAATTGGCGAAATGGAGGAATGGGTGGGTTGATATAGGACGACAAGGGATCATGATAGCATCGTGGAATGTTATCAACAAGCTTGTTAGAACAACACCGTGATGACGGTCTATCAATTCTATAGAATGACACCTCGATGATGGTAAGATCCTTCGGGGTGACACCTCAATAGAGATAAAGGGTGTAAGGCCGTGGCTCAGCTATGACAACCAATAGGGTCTGCTAGGACATTATACATGGAAAATACAAGGTGTAAGACCACAGTTCAGCTATAGTAACCAATAGAGTCCACTGAGACATTAAACATGGTGATTACGATGTGTAAGATCATAGCTTGGTTATGGAAATAGATAAATATACATCAATACAGTGAACCAGGAACATGACATGATAACGAGATAAGAACATTGTATGACTCACACGGAGAGCAATCTGATTGGATGAATGCGGCTTGTTGGAGATCTTGAGTAAGTGGAATTTTCAATAATCTGCCAAATTGTTACGAAAAGAAATCAAAATATGAGAGACTTAATGATGATGAGGAATTAGGAGGAAAAAGCTATACTGAGGTATGAAATATTTGTTGGTATGAACCCACAAATTTCAACTAATAAATTAGAATTTAGGTGATAATGAGATGCTCAAGTAGGACCTAAATCTAAGGATCCGCAGGTAAAAAGGGCAACCAGAGTCGAGAAAGTTAGCCAAGGTTCACTCAAAGATGATGATTGCTCAAATGGTCTGACTAGTAGAGTCCATCAAAAATCAACAGAGAGGAAGGGTGTTTGACCAGGACTAGATAACGCTGGATAGACCACATGGGGGTAACAAAAGAAGAAGTCTGCCAAGGGTACATTGGGCGGATAGCCTATCGAAAAGTAGCAGAGGGTAAGGATCAATAGGAACTATCTATTAAACCCAATTTTTTAGAAGATTGGGAACAATGTGAACTAGTAGTTTAAGGCTAGATTGCAAGTTACGAACCCACCAGGTTGATGAGGCATCCATTCGGTTAGATGTTAACATTTTTAGTATTGTTAGTTCGGACAGGAGGAAGTGCTATGGTGGAAAATTCTAAGTTTACTCTGTTATTAGGTGAATGGATCAAGGTAAGGATCTGAATTTTAAAGAGAACATACGTAGAAGACCGCCAATGGTAGATTAGGAATTTTATATCCAAGTGCATGGATAACTGTATGAATTAAGGTATAAAAGAAATTTGAATGAGGTTGAATTAGGCCTGTACCATAGAGAACCATTATGTTGTTCCTGATAGTCATTACTTTAACCGGTAGATAGGAGGATACTCTGGACCGGAATCATGGGGAGTACTGCCTAGTCATTTCTACGAATTTAAAGAGTCGGGTCTTCGTTTATAGTAGTATTTTCAACAGGAGCAAGGCGGCTAGGAATGTGCTTCCGTCTAAGATAGAGAATAAGTCCAATAATCTGCCATGAAATACACTATTATTTACCTTTTTTTACCTATAACTTTAGCTTGTTTAATAGTTAAATCAAAACATTTTAGTATATATTTAGGTTTCATGCTTAAATAAGTAATGTATGCTTTTTAGTAGTTTTTATTACATTCTATATGTCAAAATAAGGTTACATGGTCTTGTCGGACAAATCAGGAACTAAATATGCATATTCAAGCCAAAATTAATGCCTATGTCGTGATACCAAGATATTGATGTCTCAAAGTCAAAGACATAAGATAAAAAAAAAGTTTTCGAGTGGAACTACCCTCGGTGTTGCGATATAGCCCTTCGATGTCGCGACATTGGACTCTGATGTTTCACCACTGCATGTAATCCCCTGCGTAGCCCTAAAACTCCTGCACGTGTTAATTACGCTTTGGAGGGAAATTAGGTGTACTTTTACCAATTGAATTCTAAAGACTTCAAGAATAATTCAGGCACTTTAATATTCCAATTTTAGCCTATATAAAGGCCATTTTAATCGATTTAAACACACAATTTTAAGGGTATGATTCTTAGGTTTTTCTTTCATTCTTAGTTTTCACTTAGGTTGTTTTATGTTCTTGTAATCGAAAGATCTTGTTCCAAAGTGAGACTTTCGCGAGGGGAGATTATTCTGTAACCATGCTTTCATCGATAAATTAATGAATATCTCTTTTCCTTATTTTCTTCTTTATATTTCTTTCTTTAGCATTGTTAGATTACTGTTTGTGTAAAGATTAGAATCAATTTATGTTTTCTATATATTTTGCATGTTTCAATTACTTTAACTTTATTAATTGATTGAATGATAAAATTCTTACGGGTCAGCTATTTGGGAGAGGAAGAACTTAAATCCTAGGCTTAACAAACCTAGGATGTCATTTAGGTGGGAATTAACCCAAAATTGGTATGGCTTATCTGTGAACATCTTAACCTCGAACCAGTCTAGACTGTGAGGTCGGAAGATAAGTAGTTCTTGCTGACTTGTTATTCTAGTGGAAGATCGAAAGATCCTGCTAAGGTATCGATTAGTTGATTGATTAGAACTCTACATCAATAATTATTTAGGTAAAACAATTACATCTAGGATAAAAGGAACTCATGTATTCAAAAAAAGGAATAGGAAAAGCTGATACATGAACCTAGGAGTAGATTTAGGTTTAGTATCATCTTGCTTCTTGATTAACACTACTAATTTGTGACTTGAGTATATTAGTAATTATTTTTGGTAATTGGCTTAATAGCAGTTTCCCCAAATTACAATCCATTGGGCACGATTCTCGAAATACTTACCAAGTGTTTCATTGTAAACAAACTATATTACAACCTGACACGTATACTTGCGGACACTGCCTTAAATCCATATCCTTAGCTGCAATATTCACACTCTGGATATTAGTATGTCCAGAGGCGGTCAATTTGTTGG
Organism: Gossypium bickii; assembly: GCA_025503065.1. Taxonomy (NCBI): domain Eukaryota; kingdom Viridiplantae; phylum Streptophyta; class Magnoliopsida; order Malvales; family Malvaceae; genus Gossypium; species Gossypium bickii. The sequence goes on along the minus strand of CP106711.1, from coordinate 47,907,001 downwards.
TATCGTTGTCGGGGATTGCGGTGGTGATAATTGTTATTGAATCAATTGCTTACAAATAATATTAGTCAAAAGACAAACAAGTTAGGTAGTGTGATAATTTTATTAATTTATTATTTCAGCTTAATTTTTCGTTTTTCATAACTTTTATTATTTTATTATTTCCATTGTTGACTAAGAAAATTTAATCATGAGTGCAATTAATGATGATTACAGTTGGTATGAAGGCAAGACGTAGGATAATTTATACGATGATGTGGAATCAAGTTGGTTAGATGGAGATTTGATGGATCAATGGAGTTTGTATAGCAAATATGGAAAAGTAGGGTATTCATATGAACCTCTATATGAGTTAGATGATAAAAATATTGATATGCACAAATATCCAGCAGAGTCTCATTCTAATCCACTAGAGATATGGTCATGTGGAACAATTAAGCCCGACAAAGCTTTAGCCCAGAACATGGACGCACACATGGATAAGATTGATGACGACGATAGTGGGTATGAGTTAGATGAGTTGTCCGTTTGGCATGATGAGGGGCACAATAATGAAAGACAAATTTTGTTAAATGGAGCTTCGACAAACTTGTGGGGTGATAACAATAAATACTATATGCTCGAACATCTGGACGAGTTACCTTACTATACCTTTAGGAGTTATGGCCGAAAAGGTAAAAGTAAATATCAAAAGGAACCTGTACGTGAGCTGAATAAACATCCATCCGAGTGTGATAAAATCTAGCAAGCTAACAAGGAAACACCCAACACTTTATCAAGAATGTCAAATAAGATGACACAAATGATGGCAATGCTCCGATAGATATTAGAGGCATTACCTCAATTGGAAGAGGTCATACATGATGTTCTCAAATCTGACCATGATGACCACTATATTACCAACAATCATCTGAACTTAGATGATGGAAATCAGCAAGAGTTTGGAATTAGGGACTGTGTTGATGAACTAAACATACTTGAAGGTGTCCTCGATCTAATTAACGTAGAAACAAACATAATAGTAGAAGTACCTAATAAAATCGAGCTTAAACTAATTCTAAATGAAGGTGTAGAAGAGCCAATACACCTTCTGGACATAGCATAAAAGGTATCAACTAAAGAGATCGATCAGTTTGACTCATTCTCATCTGAAAAAGGGCAACAAAGCTCGAGTGACCAAAACTTCACGCGACATGGAGAGAAGAAAACTTGAGGCAATAATACCCTGGAAAATGATTTGGGGTTTGCTCAGATTTGGTACTCAGTGGCTCGTAATGTAGATGTTGCATCGATTGAAAATAAGGCAACATCATTGGAAGCGAAAAAAGGGGCTGGTTCATATACATCGACAGAGGAACAAACGATGGATCAAAGTGTCAAGAACTAGTTGGAAGTTCTTCTATGGTGGCGACATTGATCGTTCTGATTTTTAAAGAAATTCTACTCTCTGTTTTAAATTTTATTTTATATATTTTTTATTTTATTTTATTAATCTTAGTTATGTTTAGTTTTTTTTCCCACAGCAGATGTAGATACCATGGAGTAAAAGAACTGGAAAAAAACTCAAATAAGCAAAAAACTGGGCTTGATGTCACAACATCGTACCGTAATATCGTGACATCCTAGACAGAATGCACATTGCAACATTGAAAGCCCAAGTTCATCTGAATATTTTTAGACGTTCTGTCATTTATTATTAACACTTTTTCTTTTTCTTCTTATTTTCTATATATTATATTTCATATCCCTTGTCATAGTATATATATTTTGTAACACCCCACACCTGGCCTAGACGTTATGGCCAAATCTGGCGTGTCACCTAGAAGTGTTTTTCGAAATCAAAGTCTAATGGGAGAAATCGTTTGAATAAAAATCCATTTAGTTCTTGTTTCTTAAAAAACAATTAGTAAGTTATACAAAGCACCACTTAGTAAAGCGGTTACCATGTTTGTTATTGTTGGTTTAAATTCACGAAAGCTACTCTATTTAAGGTTATTTTGAAGTTGAAAATATGTGTTTGCCTTGTAAAATAGTTGTTAGTTGTGAAAACTTATTTGTATCCATTAAGAAGTTCAAATTAAGGAATTAAAAACCCGATGAAAAGAAATTCAAATTACCAGAGGCCTTATTACAAAAATATCAACCCAATATAATATATGTGAATTATTACGTTTAAATAGACATCCTCGATCGTGTGGCCCCCTCCGAGTCCCTCGCAGCTCCAAATCGCCTAAGACTGGGGATTACCTGTACAGTTAAAAGAAAAGGGTGAGTTACGAGAACTCAATGTGTAATCCCCTATCACTCACTCAGTAATACATGCGATGCTTGATGCGGGCACGAGCCTGTTCGATAATAGTGCGGTGTAGGCCTTAGCCCAATCTGAAGGCGTGTGGGCCTAAGCCCGTCTGATGTCGTATGGTGTAAGTATGCAAAACCACCCCAATCTGGCCAACACACCACCCGTACCAACCCAACACACCATGTGGGGACAAAGTCGATCCACTTAGCCCTCACACCAATATTGCAGCATAGGCGCCAAGAATAATAATAACGCAGAGAGAGTGCACAAGATCACGATATCGTGGCAAAGTCACCAATAAGCGATAATTGTGGCGAGCCACCGATGATCGATATGTGTGGCGAGAACCACCGAGAATGATACTTCCTCCATAATGAACCCCACCCTATGCAGTATGCCATATCATGAATATTTCGTGTATGCAATATGTCCTACTCAGTACAGTCATACAGTACATACTTTCATCTGTCAACCTACCTCTAGGGGTAAAATAGTCAATTTCATGTATTAGGGGTAAAATGGTAATTTTGCCCTATAGGGGTATTTTGGTCATTTTACTCACTAGGGGTGTTTCAATCATTTTACTCATTATGGGTATTTCAGTCATTTTACTCATTAGGGGTATTTCAATCATTTTACTCATTAAGGGTATTTCAGTCATTTTACTCATTAAGGGTATTTTAGTCATTTTACTCATTAGGGGTATCGGTATAGTTAACGACCTTTCGAAGGCCTACAGTCGCCTAGAGCTACACATATAATCTATTTGGTCGAAATAGTGTAAATGGGTTTAAAGCCCAATATTCGGGCCAAATGGGCCCACACGCTCGTGTGGCCCATTTGGCCCAAATTCAATCATGGCTATATGATCTACATAGCCTAATCCAGTTTCTGCCACTTTTTGTAAATTTTATCCGTGTAGGGCCCACAAGCCTATTGGGCCCACACGGCCCATTTCGGCTCAACGAGGCCTATAACGGCCCAAATGCACGAGAACACCCGTAGTGGCCTCTTCGGTCTACTACCCTCGGTTGTGGGCTCAGGTTTTCCACACGAGCAATCGCACGCTCGTGAGGCCTCAAATGCTGAAGTTTCGATTTTTTAGCTTTTGCCGATTCATAACGGAGTTAGTGTGATTACACACTTTTTTACGTAGTCGCTCCTAGATCCACGAGCACCCAACCTAGAATCACCAAGACCCGGTGTTAGTCCTTAATTGTTAGGGTAACACCCTCTTAATAGCATTTAATCCGAAATATCTTTCTTACCTTGTTTGAATGAGGGTGACCTTAATCCCTCAACGCTTGCTGTTCAGAAACGATCACACGCCTTCACTGCTTTCCTAAAGTACAGTCAAGAATCGATTAGAGAGTAGTAGGGTATATTCGGCCATCCCCAAAAACAAGACGTAAACTTATTACCTTACCGGACGTTTTGAGAACGAAAGTGTGACTCCTCCAAACCGTTCACACTTCACCACTCCTTGAGGAAGACGCTTGAATCGCAAAAGAACTTATGAGAAGAAGTACTCAGTTTTTGTGAAAGATAGAAGGAAAAAGATTGAACACATAAAGAACCAACAAAGTGTCGAATAAGGGGACTTATGACTACTTACCGATTTGTCAGAACCCTTTCAAGACTGAAACCGCAACACCACTGCAGAGTATCGAGAGAGTCGGCCAACACCCATAAACCAAAGAACACCGAAAGGAGGGGAAATAGAGGAAGAAAAGAGATGTTAAAAAGGAGAACAATAAGATTCAACTAAGAACCAAAAGCCGAGGAATAGAAAAGAGGAAAAGGGGATTCGGCAGCAGAGGAAAGAAAAGTGCACAAGTGTGCAAAGAAAAGAAAGTGTAAAAAATGTGCAGAGAAAAGAAAAGTGCCTAACACATTCAGTCACCGAGAGAAAGCAACCAAAATAATTCCGAAAAGGACCCAAAAGTCGAAAAATGGGAGGAGAGCAAGGAGAATTCGGTAACTGCTAGACCAAAACTGAAAATCACTAACACTCCCCTCTCAGTCGAATTGTCCAAGTTTGAGTTCCCCCAAACGGCACAACTCCCCTCTCACTCAAACTTCTTGATTCCCTCTACCAATCTCTCCATAATCCTTTCCTTAATTTGCTCCTACAATCTCTCCATGACCAATTCAAACACCTCATCAGCAGTGTTTCAGTCCAACTCTTCTACCTTCCCAGCTCAAGCAGCAAAATAAACACTCCATTGCTTATCCTAGGATTTGAACCTCAAACCTCATAGTTACACCACACGCCACTTGTCACTAGGCCACAAGCTCCACTTGTATCATTAAATGAAACACCCCTTACCCGTGTCCAACGCCGGGACAGGATACGAGGCATTACCATACTTAACCCTACTTGAACATGAAATATTGGGTTATAAATTTCCTTCCAACTTACTTCTCCTTCGTAACCATATCATAGATATCATGGCCCTACGAGGCCTTAAACATACATCCGGAAGGTTTCAGAGTTCAATCGAAAACTTCTACATTCTTTGAAAATTTTTGCCTATACAGACGTGTGACCCGGGACACGCTCGTGTGGGCAGGCCGTGTGGTCGCACACGCCCATGTCCCTAGCCCGTGCAGAATTTATTTTTATTTCAAACCTACAAGGGTTTTCACACGGCCGGACACACGCCTGTGTCAATGGCCCGTGTCCTTCACACGGCCTAGACACTCCCGTATCCTCACTCGTGTATGAAAACTAGGGGTATTATGTTTATGACTTCAGCAACCCCTTAAGGAGCACACGGCCTAAGCACACGCCCGTGTGCTTGCCGTGTGACGAATTGAATTCTCGAAATTAAATGCAGGGGACAGACGGCCTATCAACTCACCCATAGAGGTTGACAGTGTGTCACACACGGCCTAGACACACGCCCGTGTGTTTACCCGTGTGGACACTTAGAGGCTATTTTCCAAGCCAATTGTCACCCTGAAACATCAACACACTTATACCAACTCAAGTAATACATAAAATGGCCTTTATACGCAATGAATAACCCTTGGAACATCATTTGTAGAATTCATGAAACTCATCATGAATAACATATGAAACTTAACAAATATTAACCAATTTCTTTGGCTATATACAAAAGGATAGTAACCTTAATAGCCAACACTTTGGCTCCCAATATTATATAACTCAAAATGACACAATCCCTATACATGCCATACTTAAAACAAAACAACTTGGCTATACCAAAATAATGATTCATAGTGTGACCTGAGCTCCGACGTCTATGATCCCCGAGCTAGCTTGGCGAAACTATAAGGAAGAAAGAAAAGAGAGAACATATAGCTTAGTAAGTCTGCATGAAATTCATATAGCAACATATTTGCTCATAATAACTCGTCCATCATGAAACAAGAACAACATAAGTCTCAAGTGTTTGAGCTTTCTTACTCATGGTTACCCTTTCTTATCACATATGTATTCATACCTGTATTTTAATCATGGAACCTGTATCACTTAATCACATAGATTAACACTTTCACTAATATAAACATAAACTCAAGTCTACATATTTCTTAATTTAAATAAAGCTCTTTATCAACCTTGAATAACTTAACTTATTACTATCTTTTCTTGCTTAGCTTTCTCGTTACCTCTTTCATACTTGGCACTTTTGCTCGTGAATGACTCGAAATATTAGAGGATACTCAATCTCACCAAACATGTGTCTCGATGCTAATGCCATATCCCAGATATGGTCTTACATGGGACCGCCTCATGAATGCCGATGCCATATCCCAAATATGGTCTTACACGGGATTTCTTAACTCGATATCGATGCCATGTCCCAGACGTGGTCTTACACGAGACCTTCTTTTGGTGTCGAAGCCATGTCCCAGACATGGTCTTACACGAGACCTTCCTTGTGTGGTGTCGATGCTATGTCCCAGACATGGTCCTACACGAGACCTTCCTTATTCGATGCTGATGCCATGTCCTAGACATGGTCTTATACGGGACCTACATTCCTTGGGTGCCAATGCCATGTCCCAAACATGGTCTTACACGGGATTTCCTTATCTCATGTTGTGACATAGGTATCCTCATTATTCCGAATCTTCAACCGGGACTTTTACTTACATGTTCTCATTGATTTCCTTATTAGACATTGATAATCAACTTCATGGAAGTAATGTACATTATACAACATAATAAGTAATTTTAAACATAAAAACATATGTAACCTTAAATTCATACAAACTTACCTCGGTACTCCAAAATATGTGTAGAAGTGCAATTTGGTCCACAACTTTATTTATGCCTTGGTTTCGATCCGGGCTTCGTGTTTCTTGATCTATAATAGCAAATCCACTTTTTAATACTCACATTAACTAAATCGACTCATGAATCATACTTTGGAAAATTTATGATTTTGCCCTAAAATTTTCTCTTAATTACACTTTTGCCCCTAGGCTCGTAAAATGATTTTCATTCAACTTTCTTGCATTTCAAGCCTAGCCAAATTATATTCTCAACTATAACAACATTCAATTTCCACTATTTGACTCATGTATGACCATTACTACAACTTTTACAATTTGGGCTTTTTATGCATTTTTCATGAAAATCATTTAGAAAAAGATGTTTATCATAAATCAAACTTTCATATTCTTCCTTAAAACATCAAAATACATGCATGTCATACATGGGTAAATTTTTGAACATAAACCCTAACTCGAAATATAGCTAGAAATAGCTAAACCAAGCTACGAGGGTTTCAAAAATACGAAGAACATTAAAAACGGGGCTAGGATGCACTTACTATCAAGCTTGGAAGTTGAAGAAACCCTAGCTATGGATGGCTTGTAAAATTCGGCTATGGCATGAAGAAGATGGACACAATTATGACTTCTTTTTCCCTTTTAATTCATTTAATAACCAAATGAAAAAAATGCCCTTAACGGCCCTTTCTTGAGATTTTTCCTTCTCATGTCTATTTTAGTCCATCTTAATATATAATGGTCAAATTGCTATATAAGGACCCCTAATAATTTTTATGATTCTATTTCATACTTAAATCTTCTAGAAACTCATATTTTTTAATCTTTACAATTTAGTCCTAATGGACAATTTATTCACTAATTAATAAAATTTCTTCATGGAAATTTCACACAATCATGCAAGCACCTCATAAGCTTTATAAAAATCATTTAATCATATATTTCTACTTTGGATCTATGGTCTTGCACCATTTTTCCGACTAAGCCCTAAATCGAGCTGTTACATTAAACAATCATTATTAATAATAAAGCCTAAGTGCCAGTGTCCAGGTTCATTTAAGGGAAAAAAATTAAAATTTTATAAGAGCCAAGACTTGAACCCAGGCTTCTCAAATACCCCAATACACACCTAAATCACTTAGCCATTAAAGCAAATAAGCAATTTTGTCAGAACATGAAAAATTAAAAGCCCTATATTTTTAGGGCGTTACATATTTTTAGGTACTCTTTTCATTTGCTTGGAGCACACAAATCCCGAGATTATCATAATAGCATGGATCTAGCCTACCCAAGGAAGTTTTCTTGTTTGCACTTTAATTATTTTTCGTTAAGGGCAAAGTATGTTCTAAAGTGTGGAAGAAAGTGTAGAGGATTAGTTTATGTGTTTACTTTGCTTTAGTTGATTATTTATTTAAAAAAATCTATTTAATTTATTGATTTGTTGCATGGTGCTTGGATTATATTAACACTGTGAATAGTGGTTGACAATAATGAAACATGTAATGATTTTTGTCAAGCATGAAATTTTTTATTGATATGAGATAATTTGATTAATTTTAAGGGGAATTGATTAGGTTACTTAGTTAAATTGCATAACAGATTAGAAATAGCTAAGTAAGAATGTTTGATGATGCCATATGAGATATATAATCGTAGAAACATGAATGCTTGAATTGATTATTATTCATTTGGTTTAATTAGAAGCATGAATGAAACTGTGTACGATGGGATGCTTCAAGATGACCTAAGGCATTGTTTGAATAGCCAGTTCTCAAATGATTATACCTTAATACTATAAATCCCTAATCTCTTTATTTGAGCATGATAGCTCCTTTTTGATGAACCTACAAAAATTGAAACTCAAAGACCACACATAAATTGAAAACTTGAGCTCTTGATAGTTTATGCTTTCAGATGGATAAAGTCACATGAAAGGAACTGTCCGACGCGTGATTTAGAGTCGGCCACTTTTTATGTCTGTTTTGAGAATTTGATGGTGTCGGTTGACCGAAGAAAAATGTCATATGTTTCCTGATACCAAGGGTTTAAAGTATCTAATGTCACAGAAGGATTCAAATTTAAAATAGCATAGATGGCTTGAACTATTGAAAGATTGTGAGCGGTTATTGATTAACCTTTAGGAAAGCAGATATAGTTGCAAATGCTTGAATGGAAAACCTTTGAATATTTTATGAGTATTAGATATATGATTAGTATTAATTGATGATAGTCTGTATCTAGATCAGGCAGGTAGTCCAAGGAACCAAGTACGAGCTTTTCCCTGCAAGGAATAAGGAAATAATTGAATCTTCAAAGCGTCATCAGGAATGCCTTGTTGACTGAAGGAAGCACAAATTAATAAAAATGATTTAAGATGTTCTTGTGCATCTTTGTGAGGTAGTCCAACATATTTCCCATTAGAATTCAACATTTGAAACATTACTAGCTTGAGTTCAAAATTCCCATCTTGGATTACGGGCTTAACAACTCCCGGTTGTAAGTCATCCATGATAGGTACTACAAAATCTCGTATAGTCCTGTTTTGTATTTGAGCGTATTGCAGCAATGCTGGGTGATTAGCATTTTGGTTTTCCATCGGGGGTATGACTTCATAGTTTCTTGGTAAAGCTATATTCCTTTGTCCTCAAAGTCTCCTCCAAACAGTTCTTTCAATTTCTGGATCAAAATCGACAATGAACTCCGAATTGCTTCGGGTCATACAACACCTAAAATAAAATGTGAAAATAGCGACAAAAAGAAAATAAGTTAGTAAAAACTAAATGTTATGAACTAAAAAAAAAATAAACATCAAACAAACGCCATCCCTTGCAACGGCGCCAAAACTTGATCGGTTGTTTAACGTCACAACAATAATGTGCAATTATACACTGTCGATGCAAGTATAGTAGACAGATACGAGTCTGTCGGATATTGATCCCACGAGGATGGTAGTCTTTTGTCTATTAATGCCAGTGCAATAAATAGATAGGAATGAGATAAATTGTGAGAGTAGTTGTCGATGCAATAACTTGAAAGATAAAATATGATACTGGTAAATTAGGATCCCTAACGTGAATATTCAACAGAATACTAAGTGCTCACAAGGTATAAAAGGATAGGTGATTGTCCATGCAATAATTTGCTATGAATATCCTACCAAGCTTAACTTCCATATTTAATCTAAGACTTAAACATGCACATTAACCACACCTTTCGATGATGGCAGTGGAACATTCTTAAGAACAAGTAGATTAAATTCCACTAATCCTCAAGAAAATTCCGTTGTCATACTTGTTAGCATGAACTATCTCTGCACTTTCTAGTGTTACTGACTGCAATAACACTTCCATGCTAAAAACATTCAAACCCAAAGATTAAACAGTAAAAGCAAGTTTCAATAAAATAACATTTAACCCAGAAATCATGTGTACTTCCGTACTAACATGAAATAGAAAGCAATCACCAGCATTTAAAAAAGAAAAATAAAAGAAACAAGTGGAGAATACTATTCCTAGACAACCCGGCTTGAATCTCTCTATTCCCTCTTGTGTCGCACTTAGGGCTCCTCATCAAGAGCTGGTCTGCATCCCTTTCGACGTTGGTTCACTCGTAGGAGTCTTAAGCTGCCCTAATCGAAAGCTTCAAAGGGTAGGTTGAAGAAGATGATAATCCAAAAGCTCTCCCTTTTTTCTTTTCACGTGAATATTTATATTCTTTCCAAATAGCGTACGTGTGTTTTCATCAGAATAATGTTGCCTCTGTACATATAAGTTGGTTATACTAGACTGGACAGCGCACATATTTTTGTTCTTATCCAGATAGTTGTCAGGTGCGGCGACAATTCTAGGCGCAAACTAAAAATACTCATGCAGCTACATTGGTACCAAAACATGACAAAATTAAAGATAAATAGGTTAAGATCCACTGAGTTATAAAATGCAATTTACTAAACTGAAAATGCTAAAATATGTGCTAAAGATAATTAAATGGGAACAAATTAACCAATAAGTAGGGAGAAAACGTATGTTCTTTCTAGTACTATCAAATGTCTATGGTATGAATAAGAAAGGTAATCGTCAAAATCAAGTTGAAGAACGAAGAACAATAAGATGATAATGAAACTCCTAGATGCATTATATTAGGACAATATAGGTAAATGCAGTTTAACTCACTAAGTCCTCATGAATTTACCTTTGTGTATTGTGTTACAGGTAAGTTAATTGGGTCTACGCCTGGAGAGACATTGCCAAGGCTACTCCAAAGGTGGCGGGACAGATTATTATGCATACAACACATATTGGCAACACAATTGTAGTCAGTATTATCACTAAAGGATTAAAACAAATAGAACATTGTAATTAAGTTATGATATTCGCTTGTAAGTTCTCGTTATTTGAAGTCTTGTACAATGGTTGTAATTATCTACGATAGATCCAGCTGTAAGTCAATTGAAATAGCATTCTTCAATAAGATGTAAATTTCGAAAATTAGTACGTTTTGTTTTTTAGTAAGCCTATAATAGAATTGTAACACCCAAAATTCGGATTCGGTGAATCGGATCGAGTTGAGGGCGTTACAACTCAACCACAATAGGAGTCGTTCTAGCAACACCTTTAAATATTTCAACCTCATTCGACCAAAGCCTCTTCGCAATAGATCCACGGCTCCCCGATCCAATCTGGGCACCAGTAACCTTTTACAGAACCCTTAGCATCACCTGCAACACTGCATCATCTCCATTGTCGTAACCTCTGCCAGCATTGGCTATAAAGTTTTCTACATAATCCTTTCCAGGGATTGGGGTTTCTCCCTGAATAGTGGCCGGCTCAACATGTGCAGCCCTACGCAACCTACGCCTACCACGTCTACCTTGAGTGTTCATAGTATTCTTTCGAAAGCTTAAAATCTAAAGTATATCTATAGTTTTCAAACAAAAGTTCAAACATTATCTATTTCCTGAATTTTTATAGTCTAAAGAATTCAGTTTATCTAAACTCTCAAAGTAACAGTAACTAATGTAGGACCAGAATCAGTCTTGGATTCAATTTCCTACAAAACGAAATCAATTTTTAAAAACTTGTGGCATGGTTTTTCCCAAAATACCCATTTTCAATGCATGCATGCATGCAGACTCATTCAAATTTCCATAGTCTGAGTTTAGAAAACCTAGGCTTTGATACCACTAAATATACCATCCTCAACCCGGCCTAGACGTTAGGCCCAGATTGGAAATATTACATTGGCCACCAAAATGGCTCGATAAGCTATCAGAGTTTTTATAAAAATAGCCATTTTAAAACATTTGTTATCTTATAAGAAACTTAACCTATTTTTAGAAAAACTCACAAGTTTAACAAAACTAATTAAGCTTAACATCTTCCTTGAAATAGTGAGCAATTTTGAAAACTTAGTTAATTTTTCCCATTTATTTATTATTTAGAATTTTTCTATAATCTAGTAGCAAAAAAGTGATATCTATTAATATTTTTAATAAAAAACCATATATCATGCATAATTAATATCCATATTTCAATATCCTATTTTCAAATTAAGTGTCATACATGCAATTTAAACCCAAAGTCTAAGTCCTATGCCACAATTCAAAAATAAAACAATACAGACTTTGAATAACGAAAATTTAAAATAATAAATCTGAAATACTTTTATATAAAATAAAATAATTTTGAGTCGAGACCCTCCAAATGTTGTGCCCGCGTCCTAACCTGGTGAGTTATCTGTAAAGATGAAAATTAAAAAGGAGTAAGCTTAAGAAGCTCAATGTGAGTACAATCACAAGTAAACCAGTGCAGAACAACAAACCAAGCATATGTAATAACCTTTTTTAGTACAGTAACAATCATATAGTATAGCCCAATTTGACAGTTCATTCGAGCATGCTTAGGAGTGTCAAGGCAATGCAATTTCAGTTTAATAGAAATGATCATACCCCGCCGCTACAATATATATTTTAGTGTAGCTTTTATCCTAGGTTGCTGAAAAAAAGGAAAAAAAAATGAGAGAAGAGTGACTCAAACTTAGGTATTTAGGAAGGACACTAAGCACTTATCCATCAAGCTTATTTAATTTTTTTTTTTGGTTATTTATTTCAATTAAACTCTATATTTTGATGCATGACATTAAAATTTAAATTTCTATATGTTTAAAATTATTAAATATCTTTATACATAATTAATTGAAGATTGTTATACATTCTATTTATATTATAATTAAATTGTCTAGTATTAAGTTAATTAATAAAAAAAATACATATTATTAATTGTATTCCATTTTATAATATTTATTTTAAACAATTTTTGCACTATATTTATTTAGAAAAAAAGTTTTATGATAATATTTAAACAAATATATGTTTTTAAAAATTTTAAAATAATATTTTCAATTGAGTCTTAATTCAACTGGTATGAGTATTGTTGCCAATGTAAGAGAATATGAATTCGAGTGCGTTAAAACGTATTATCCTCCTATTTATAGGTTGGAGAGAGGTTATGGGTAATTCTAGACATTGTGCCAAAAACAATAATAGACATGATTAGAACATATAGTAAGATTGTTAAAAAAATTAAAATAATATTGAAAAAATATTTAGTTTATAAAAAATTATTAAAAATTATCAATTTTAAAAATATATTTAAAAAATATAATTTAAAACATATTTTAAAATTTATCAATTTTAAAGAATATAATTTATTAAGGAATATCAGTTTGAAAATAAGATGTCTAAATTTTTGAATTATGTGTATTATTATCACTTTGGTAAATATTTTTTAACTAATTACAATTTATTTTAAATTGGTTTTAATTTAAATTCATCATAAAACAAACTTTCATGTAAGGTATCAAATTTTCAAGTAAATGATTCAAGATATGGATCATGAACAGCAGTTGTTACCTTTTTTTATTTATAAACTTTTTATCAGAGGTTTATACACTTTTTCAATTGTTGTATTTATGAAAAGTTAGAATATTTTGTATCAAAATTTTGTCAAATAAATATATACTTAAATAAATACACATAGCATTGCTAAAAAACCTCGTTATATGTTTTATTTTTCAAATATCAAAAATAAAAAATAACAAAATAAAAAACCTGAAAATGCAGAAAAAAAAAAGTGAAAATCTTTTTTTTTTTTTTTTTTCTTTTGGATGAAGAACAAGAACATAAAAATCCAAAATTTTGAAAAGCACGCAAAAATGATTTTCGGGAAACCTTGGAGCCTAAGGTCAAAAGATTTAAAACAAATCTTTTTTGAGTCTATAAAAAGAAAGCTTGCGTGCTTAAAAGAAATAAGAATACCAATGGGCACGTATAAAAACAAGCGGTAGACAGTGGAAAATAGCACCACAAGAACACAATTTCAAAAGCGAGTTTCGAATTTAAATCGAGTTAAATTTTACAATTTAAAAATAGATTTGTGTAAATATCTTTTTAATCTCTATCAATTTTGAAAATAAATAAATTAGTCTCTTTTTAACAAAAATTACAAAAAAAATTCAAAATTTTAAAATATTTTTTAAAATTCAAATATTTATAAAAATTTCAAAATTTATATTTTTGAAAATTTTAAAAAATTTAAAAATTATATAAAGAAAGTTAGAATTTTTAAAAAATTATAAAATAATAATTTTGAGGATATAAATAAGCTAATTAATTATTCAAGTTTATCATATTAAAGGATGTTTTTGCTTTAAAAAAGTTTTCAAATATTTATGGTTTTAAATTTATGAGCTCTAACATGAAATTAGTTATACTATATCAATATTTTAATTTAACTTGAACAATTTCACTCTATTCGATTTGACTTGAATTTCATTTCACTCTACTCAATTCAAAGAAATTTTCAAATCGAGTTAGGATGATAAAATAAGACCTATCAACTCGATTAACTCAAATTTTTTTATTCAATTTGATTTGATTTGATCGAACACTCAACTCTAAATATAGACATAAAAGACATTTGAGTTTAGGTTTTGAAATAACGAATAGAAATATATATATATATATATATATATATATATATATATATATATATATATTCATTTCGGTCTCAAGAGGAGTCTCCGATGAGTACTAGGTTCACTCAAATTCAACCCTAAGCTATGAGAAGATGGATCAACTCCTTAAACTCATAAATGGAAAATGAAAATATTTTTTTTAGTTTTTCTTTTAATTTCTCAAAGAAAAATAGAAAATGATTTTTGAAAAGGAAAAAATTTGTTTTGAAAAAGAAGAAAAATTAAAAATTTTGCCATTTTTAGGTCCAACTATTTTATCTAAATAATTCGAAAAAAATAGTTATTTATAAGAATGATACAGATTCAAAAACAATCATCCAAATGACCTAAATTGAATAGTAAAATTGGGTTATGGACACCAGATGGTCGGCACCCACTTAAAATATATTAAAAATAAATTTCTGGGTTATGGTCACTTGATGGTCGATACCCATGTATTTTTTTTACAAATCGTATGACACTAATACTCATTTTATACCAATATATTTATAAAAAAATTTGGATTATGGACATCAAATGGCTGACACCATTTTTAAGGAATAATTTTTTTTTTTTGAGTTTTGGCCACTGCATCACCTAAGCTGTTATAGTGATCAAATAATTTAATTACATTTCAGTTCAAAATGTTAGAATTCATTGAAAAATTTGAGTTCCAGCAATTTAGCTCTTAATTTTTGACTTACTATTTTGACCTTCAAATTTTGGTTTTATCAAAAAGTAACTCCGAAATTAAATACTTACTGGTAAATATGATAACCACAAAGAATAGGCAACCTTTGATTCAATTGCTTGCAATTGCTTCCATAAGTATCACTCCGGATAAATTCGAAAAATAAATAGGAAAATATTAGTTAATGGTAGAATATATAAAACCATAAAGATAGAAAGCAAGTAAACAATTGAATGTTCAAAAGTGGTGCCCATCATATAGTGGCAAATACTCAAAAAAAAAATTTTTAGTTAAATAAAAATGGTTAGTATTGCACAATACTCAAAAAAATATTTTTTATTCTCCAAAAGTGGTATCGGCTATTT
This sequence comes from Gossypium bickii, assembly GCA_025503065.1. Taxonomy (NCBI): domain Eukaryota; kingdom Viridiplantae; phylum Streptophyta; class Magnoliopsida; order Malvales; family Malvaceae; genus Gossypium; species Gossypium bickii. Next base: position 47,891,370 of record CP106711.1, on the reverse strand, counting down.
AATGTTTATAATCTAATTTTTTTAAAAAAATATATACTGATATAAAATGAGTATCAGTATTATATAATTTGTAAAAAAATACATGGTCCAGCCATCTAGAAACCGTAACTCAAAAAATTATTTTTTTAATATATTTTGAGTGAGTGTCGGTCATTTAGTGTTCATAATCTAATTTTATTGTTCATTTCAAATCATTTGGATAATTATTTTTAAATTTAGGTCATCCTTATAAATAATTACTTTTTTCAAGTTATTTAAGAAAAATAGTCCAAAACCCAAAGAACATTGGGTCCTAAAGAAGCGGAGCCAACCAATAAAGAAGAGAGAAATCAGAGGATATAAAAAAAAGGAAGAGTTCTTTTGGAAAATACAAGGGTAAATGAGAGAAACAAAGCTTTCTATTGGCTTTTATATTGGACGGAAGGGCTAATTACAAACAAGCCCTTCCATATTTTTTTAGATGATTTTTAAACAGTTCCGCCTTTTGCAAAAACAATATTGATCCTTGGGTTTTAAATTTCATTCAAAATTTGAAATTAGGCCTAGGGAAATTGCCCATTAAATCCCTCTACTTTCACATTGCTATTAAAATTAAAATTTTGAATTTTGAAATATTTGATTTGATTTACTTTCTTTGAAAATTAAACTTTATAAATAAGTTTTAAATAATTTTTTCCTCAATTTTTTTTACATTTTAATTTTTAGTTTTTTAATCTAATTTGCTTTGTGCATGTAATTTCTTGATGTAATTGTTTATTTATTTTATCTTTACAATGTCTTAACTATTGTGATTAAAATTTTTTTAGTTATTAAATTTGTTTTTTTTGTAACATTCTAAAATTTTTTTATATCCTTAACGTGGTACTATTCTGAGAAGTGCATGGAAATTTTCTAAAAAATAATTTCTAACTTATTAATGATTGATGATAATGTAGGAAATTGGAATAATTTCTAACTTATTAATGATTGATGATAATGTAGGACATTGGAGAACTTATTGAGAAGTGAAAATGTGATGAGGGACTAAAGTGCAAATTTACTAGAAGAGGAAATGAATGATTGAATGCATTTGAGACATGCAAGAAGGGCATTTTAGACATTTCATATGGCTATAATTAAAATTTGAAATTTAAAAAGTTTAAGAATAGTGATAAGCAGTAATGTGAGCTATTAGATTTAATTTTATAAATTAAGAGCATTCTTGACCACACAAATTTTGGTTGGCTTTTACCAACCTTATTTTTAAATTAAATAAAAAAGAAAAAGAGAGAAAAATCCACCCGTTTCTTCCTCAAGAACTTCAAATATTGTAACAATAAAAGAGAAAAATCTCTTCCCACTATTTCTACCTCCTTCCTTTGATCCAAGCCACATTTCAACTTTAAACCTTATTTCCTCACTAAAATCAACTTGAAATCCTTTCTTAAGCTTGTTTCCATCTTTATCCTCCCATCAAAACTTAGGGTTTTACTTAAGTTAGTGAGAGGAAATTCAAGTGAAGGTAAGAATGAGTTAGTTTCATCATCTCATCACATATATTTATAACATTCATGTCTATTAAGTTGTTGAACATTTATTATGATATTTATTATGTGTACTCAATGTCTTAATAAAGAGAAAAGACTTGGAAAATGAACTCCAAGCAATGGAAAGAAAGAAGTAGTTGAGTAGAAAAAAGAACTATCTCTTATTTTTGGTGATTTTGAAGGTAAGTTCTCATGGAAATTCTCTTACTTTATAATGAAAAATCACTAATGAGTTAATTAATGTAATAAATGACGAAGAAAAAGTGTGTAATAAGTTTTCTATTTTTATAATATATATGTATATGAATTGAGATAAATAAGTAGAGGTGATAATTTGTTCACCAAAATGGCAGAACCTTATTAAATGAGGAAAATGGATGAATAATGGTGATAACTCAAATAATGACTTGTATATGACTTATGTGAAAGAAAATTGAAGTTATGATCAAGTTATTGTGTCTAAATGACTATAATTGTGAAAAGCTGATCTGTCGTAATTCGGCGTAGCAGATCAAACTAACTTCCACACTTTAAGAGCTTAAAACCAAGTATTTTCATTAGGTATTAATTATGTTTTTGTAAGTTTTTGTTAAGTTAATAAAATGTGCAAATTGAGTCTTTTATTGACGTTAGAGGTCGAATGAGGCCTAAGGGTGAGCTAATAACCTTTATAAGTGTGCGGGAGACCATTAGAAGGCATAATAAACTGATATTGGTCGCTATGTCACAACACAGAAAGTTTGATGTCGCAACATAAGGAGCAAAATAGAGAAATCCCGAAACTAACTTCGATGTCCCGACACAACCTAAGGGTGTCGCAACATGCCCTGAAGATATCCCAAGAGGAGTACATTGACTGCTATGTCGCGGCACAGGACTTGATGTGTTGTGACATTGACTCTGGATGGGAATTAAACACGAGACAAGGGAGTTTTGGTCTGCACAATCAAACTTAAAGCTCAGGAATGTCAGCTGACTTAGGGTTAAAGATGATGACCACCTAAAATCTATAAATAGGCTCATTTGTTACATGTTATAGACACAATTCACTTAGTCTAGATTTAATCTTCTAATTTCAATTTAGTTTTCTCTTTTCTTAGGTTAGATTTATTTTCATTCGTTCTTGTTCTATTTTGAGAGAAATGTATTGTGGAGACAATAAAACCTTGTAACAGCCTATTTTTGGTTAAATCAAAACAGTGGTTTCGGAACAAAAAATCTGATGTCGAAAAATTATTTTAATATTATTTTTGGTATTTACAACATGTTATTTGATATGTGTAAAAATTTCATGAGCTAATTTTATTGTTTGGTTTGTTAATTTGAGAAAAAAAGACTAAAGAGCGTAAAGTACAAAAGTGTCATTCTATTAGCTAAAGGTTCTAATAGCTATAGAACCTTAAAGTTAAGGTCTTTAAGTGGTAAATAGACCATTATTATGATAATGGATGATAATGGCATGGCATTATTGAAATTTTGAATTAGTAATAAGGTTAATTTTGTCATTTAGTAATTAAATGAAAAATAAATAATAAAAACCATATTATATTATCATTATCTTCTCCAACCGATTGTATGAGGGAAAGAAAGCCATTTTGAAGCTTTCAAAATTTCGGCGCACTCCTAGCTTGATTAAGGTAAAGTTTTAGCTCGATTTTTAATGATTTCTATGTTTTTGTAATCATTGCAGCTTAATCTAGCTAGCCTGTACCTTAGATTTCGAAACTGTTAAAGATTTTAAGAGTTGCCATTTTTGAATCTATGTGTTCTTTGATGTTTAATGTTGAAATATGAAAGCTTGATGATAGCTTTACATGTTTTGCTAAGTGATTTTTGATGAAAATGCATAATAGGGATTAAATTGAAAAAAATGTGAAAAAATGTGGTTAAATATGCGAATAAATGAAAAATGTGGGTTGATATGTGTATTAGGGAAATTCGGCTAGCATATGATTGGATGAAATTGCATGAATTTGTGATATTGTGTAATAAGGACTAAATTGCAAAAGTTGTGAAATATTTAGGGTAAAAGTGTAAAAGTGCTTTAAAGTGTGATATGGACTAAATTGAAAGAATATATGATTGAATAAGTTAATTTTGAATTCATATGAATCAAGAAAGAAATAATTCAGATTTAGATCGGGGGAAAAGTAAGGTTATCAAGTGTCGACCCGATCTGTCATTTCCGTATACGAGGTAAGTTCGTATGATTGAACTTAAATGTGTATCTATTTATTTGATGGATGAAATTGAGATAGTAATTATTCTATTATATAAATGTGTAGATATTAAATCAATGCACGATTTAAGTAAACGAATTACTGAATAAGGCCATAGCTGGGCTATGGCAAAAAAATGGGATAATAAGACCATAACCGGGTTATGGCATGTGAGTGTAAGACCACGACAGGGCCTTGGAAATGTATGTGTAAGACCATAGTTGGACTATGGCATTGAAAAATTGACGTACTTATATTGTAAGCATTTATAAACTCGAAGTGATTCGATAAGCGAATTGGTGAGAATAGATATGTATCAGAACAGGTATGTACGGAAAACTGTTCGAATGATGAATTATAAGAAGATGAGAACTTATGGGTTGCTTTGTAGTTAAACTTTATGCTGTCTCATTGATTGAGGCTTTAATTGCAAATTATGTATCTATTTGGAATTGTTAATGAACGATGTTGATTATTTCATATATACATATGAACTTACTAAGCTTTATAGCTTACTTTGTTTATTTTCTTCTATTTTTTATAGTAAATCAAAGCTAGCTCGGAACAGGTGATCGTCAGGAACTTCATCGCACTATCGGGCATCTATTTGGTACTTTTGAGTTGTGTAAATATGGTATATGGCATGCATAGGCTTGTGTCATTTTGTTATGTTTGATGGATATGTATTTTGGCCATTTGGGTTGGCATAAGATGATGAATATGATGATGTTTATAAATGTACAAATGGTTCTATTTTGAGTTTGGTAAATTGACTTATGTTATGTGATTGAAGTTGATAATTTGGAAGTTATGTGTTTGTGAATTGATGCTTGATAATGCATGTTTGAAATGAATTAGTAAATTGAATTGTATATATGAATTAAGTATGTAATTAAATGGCAAGTTGTGACATATTTCTGACTTGCATGGTTGGAGATAGATATAGCAAGATTTCTGTATTAGTTAATGACTTTTGGCTACAAATTTGTGCCTTGAAATGGTGTCATTTGTACTTGTGTAGGTATATGCAAAATGGGGTGGCAAATTGGCTTTGCAAATGGCCTATTTTTGTCCACTCGGGCAGAGACACGGGCATGTGTCTTAATCGTGTGTGACACAAGGTCATATTACACGGTCGTGTGTCCCCTAGTGTTGAAATTGAATTGAAGTCAGTATGTTCCACATGGTCTCACACACAGTCGTGTGACTGGCCGTACGGTACAAGTTAGTACACCCCTTAAATGGCTTACGGCCTAGCACATGGGCGGGTGAGTTGGCCGTGTTGCATAAGTTAGTATACCTTACAGGTTTGGCACGACGTAGCACATGGCCTGGCACACGGGCGTGTGTGGCCACTTCGAAGTGCACGTGGGCTAGACACACGGGCGTGTGGTTGGCTGTGTAACCCAAGTCAGTATGTATGCCCTATTTTCACACGGCCTGAAACACATGTGTGTCTGGAGCCGTGTGAGGCACACGGCCTGTTCACATGGGCGTGTGACCCTTGTATGGTTGAAATTTTTCTAAGTTTCCAAAAATTTCCTGAGTTATCGGTTTAGTCCCGAACCGTTTCTAATGCATGTTTAAAGCCGTATAGGCTCATTTAAGGGACACTATCATTGGTTGTGATTGAATTGTATTTGATGTGACAAATTGTATATGAAATGTATGATTATAAATGTTGTAAATTTGGTAATACTCCGTAACCCTATTCTGGCGTTGAATACGGGTGAGGGGTGTTACATTTATTGGTATCAGAGCTACGATTTAGTCGATTCTAGGACTAACGTAGCATGTGTGAGAGTCTAGCTATACATGCCATATATAACCTGTGATAGTGTGATGATTCTTGACAACCTAAATTGTGTTTTCGTATAGTAATGGATCCTGAACGAGCTGTAGCTGATGATATAGAGAGTAATGTGCCCGTTCCGGCTCAAGGGACAACGCCTTCCAAATTTAGACTCGTGTCTAGTAGTCACGGAGGTGAGGCTAAAGAAGCCTTTTTCCAGATGATGAATGAGTGGTTCACTCAATATGTTCAGACAAATTCGGCTGCTCAACAACCTCCACCCCCTCCTATTTCCCAAACTATACTTATAGCTCCTCAAAAAGTCGAGCTTTTAAGATTGAATAAGCCTCCAGTTGATAAGATCCGTAAACAGGAGCTGAAGAGTTTAGGGCTAATGTTGATGATGACCCTGAGAGCCGAGTTTTGGCTAGAAAATATTATCCGAGTGTCTGATTAACTTTCGTGTATGCCAGCTGAATGCTTAAAGTGTGTTATTTCTCTTCTGAGAGACTGTGCGTATCAATGGTGGAATACTTTAGTGTCGGTAGTGCCAAGAGAGCGAGTGGCTTGGGAATTCTTTCAGACCAAGTTCTGGAAGAAATACATCAGTCAATAGTTCCTTGATCAAATGCATAAATAATTTTTAGAATTGAAACATGGCCATATGACCGTAACTGAATATGAAAGAGAATTTGTACGATTGAGTAAGTTTGCTCAAGAATATGTTTCTACCGAAGAGATAATGTGCAAGTGGTTTGTTGATGTGCTGAACGAAGACATTAAAATTCTGGTCGAGTTCGAACGTGCTAGCAAAGCTGAAGAATTGGGCAAAGAAAACAGAAAGGCTGATTCGGAAGCTAGAGATTTGAGAAAGAGATTGATGAATAAACCCTATCACTCTTCATCAAAGAAATCCTGAGATTCGTATAGTCGATCAAGTGCACCAGTAGAGTACTCTAATAGAGATCGTGGGAAGCAATTTACTGGTTCAAAAACTCCAGTTATGTTAGTGGCAAGTGTGGGTAATGTTAGACCGAACAAACCTGAATGTGGATGATGTGGAAAATGACATTTTGGAGAGTGTAGACTGAATGATAAAGCTTGTTTTAGATGTGGTTCATACGAACACTTCATTCGAGATTGTCTTGAGTTCGATGAGAAAGATAAATCTCAGAGTGCAAGACAAAGCAACACGACTGAGAGAGGAAGACCATTCCGTAATGTTGGAAATGTGAGTGGTGGTAGAGGTGTGACATGAGATACTACTGAGAGATCCGAGGCTAGAGCACCTACTAGAGCCTACGCTATTCGTGCTCACGAAGAAGCGTCATCTCCAGATGTTATCACCGGTACTTTCACTCTCTATTACACTAATGTGATTGCATTGATAGATCCAAGATCAACTCATTCTTATATATGTATGAATTTAGTATCTAGTAAGACTTTTCCTGTAGAGTCTACTGAAATTGTGATTAGAGTATCGAACCCCTTAGGCAAATGTGTTTTGGTTGACAAAGTCTGCAAGAATTGTTCGTTAATGTATTAGGATTTCTATTTTCCGACTAATCTGATGTTGTTGCCATTCGATGAATTTAATGTGATTCTAGGTATGGATTGGCTAATGAAGCATGGTGCTATAGGGAATTGTAGTTGAAAGACAATTGAACTGAAATGTCAGAATAATGAGACTATTAGAATTGAATCTGATGACCTGAATAGTTTTCCAGTTGTGATCTCATCTATGTTAGCCCAGAGATTTGTGAGAAAGGAGTGTGAAGCTTATCTTGCTTGTGTACTTGATTCGAAAGTGATAGAAACAAGATTGAATTAGTACCATTTGTATGCGAGTATCCAGATGTATTTCCCGAAGAGTTACCAGGTTTACCACCTCTCAGAGAGGTTGAGTTTGGTATTGAATTAGTACCGGGAACAACGCCGATATCGCTCCGTATAAAATGGCTCCGATGAGTTAAAAGAATTGAAAGCTCAATTGTAAGAGTTGACAAATAAAGGTTTTGCTAGACCGAGTTTCTCTCCCTGGGGTGCACCGAGGTTATTTGTGAAAAAGAAAGATGGCACGATAAGAATGTGTATAGACTATCGATAGCTTAACAAAGTGATGATTAAGAACAAACACCCTTTGCCACGAATAGACAATTTGTTTGATCAGTTAAAAGAGGCAACAGTATTTTCGAAAATTGATTTAAGATAGGGTTATTACCAGTTGCGAGTTAAAGACTCAGATATACCAAAGACTGCATTTAGAACAAGGTACGGACACTACGAATTTCTTGTTATGCCTTTCAGACTAACAAATGCACCTGCCGTTTTTATGGACTTGATGAACCGAATTTTCAGGCCGTATTTAGACCGATTTGTAGTTTTATTTATTGATGACATTTTGATTTACTCTTGTCATGAATTTGAGCATGCTGATCATTTGAGAATCGTGTTACAAACTTTGAGAGATAAACAGTTGTTTGCAAAGTTCAGCAAATGTTAGTTTTGACTATGAGAAGTTGGTTTTCTGGGACAGATAGTTTTAGCCACGGGTATCCGAGTTGACCCGAGCAAAATTTCTACGATTATAGATTGGAAGCCTCCGAGAAATGTATTCGAAGTTCGTAGTTTTCTGGGACTAGCCGGCTATTATAGATGATTTGTGAAAGGCTTCTTGATGATTGTGACTCCGATGACACTGTAACAGTCCGGTTTATACCCTAGTCAGAACAGTGGTTTCGGGACCACAAATTCGAGTCTGTATAATATTTTAATATTATTCTTTGTGCCGTTGTTGTGTGATTGAGCATGTGGTAAATTTCCGTAAGCTAATTTGTCCGTCTGTGTGGTTAATTTGATTAAAGGATGAAATTGCAATGTGAAATTTGTATGCTATTTGTCAAAGTATTAAAGTGTTGTAGCTTTTTAAAGTTATGGCCTTAAATGGCAATTGAACCGCTAATTAGTTAGTGGGTGTATATGCTCAAAAATGACCTTGTTATTTATGTTATAAAATTTTGTTTTATATGACTATAAGGGTAAATGAATTATTAAGTATATTATATGATAATAAAGCATGAAAATAGAACATTTACTCATGCATTCTCCACCGAAAATACAAAAGGAAGAAGGGTTTTGAAGTTTTCTAATATTCGGCCATTTGAGAACCTAATTAAAGGTATGTTTTCGGTTGGTTTTCGATAATTTCTACGTTTTTGCAATCGTTGCTTCGAGAGCTTTAAAACCCATGTCTCAATTTCATAAAATGATGATGTTTGTGTAAAATGCCATTGATGCTATGTTGAGTTTTGTGATGTTTTATGGTGTTAAATGATAAATATGTAATTGATGAACATACTTTGTTCTTGAATTTTTGATAGATTTAGCAAAATAGGGCTAAATTGAGAAAATGGCAAATTGAGGGACTAAATTGTGAATTTGATGAAAAATGTGGGCTTGTATGTGATGTGTATATATTCGGCCAAGCTTGTGTATAAGTGGATTTTGTGAATTTGATGTTTTGAGGAAAATTGGACTAAATTGATAAAGTGTGCAAATATGAGGGTTATTTTGAAAATAGCCCTAAATGTGTGTCATTGGATTGGATTGAATGAATTAATGAATAAAAGGATTAATTCTGAACATGTTTAGATCAAGAACCGAGGAAAACAGATTTAGATCGCGGGAAAGCGAAAGTTAACGAGTAGCTGTTTTCACTCCGATAAACCGAATTCGAGGTAAGTTACTATACAAATAAATGTATATGTATGCATTTGTAATTGTTCATATGTTCAATGATGATAATGAATGCTTATGAGAGGTATGTATTTGAATTCCGAGATAAGTTCGATATAGTAACTAAGTCCGATAAGCCCCGTACGAACCTAGGAATGGATAGGATTGGCTAAGTCACGTCATAGATATCTGTTCTATTTTTTATCATGTAAGACCACGTCTGGGATGTTGGCATTGATTTGAGATTCATGTAAGACCCTATCCGGGACAGTGGCATCGATATCTGATTATGTGTAAGACCACATCTAGGACGTTGGCATCAATATGAGCTTTACGTATAAGACCACGTCTGGAACGTTGGCATCAATATGAGCTTTACGTATAAGACCACGTTTGGGACGTTAGCATCATTATGATCCTTACATGTAAGACCATGTCTGGGACATTGGCATAATTCTGATTCATGTAAGACCCTGTCCGGGACAGTGGCATCGATATCTGAGTACATGTAAGACCTCGTCTAGGACGATGGCATAGTACTACTATTCTGAGCTTTTGAGTATCCTATTGGATTCCTTAGGGTTCAATGAGCAAGTCTGAAATACGAATGACAAATCCAAGCTTTGATAGATTAAGTAAATGAATGTATGATTCAGGTACGTTGATTATACACCAAATGTGTATATAAGGTAAGTGACTATGTGTTTTACTATGATGGATTGGAAAAATGTTACATGAAAGCATACATGAAAAATTATGTGTTTATGATTCTTGAATTGATAAATGTGGCAATTTGGCCAAGAATATGAATCAAAGTATAAATGTGAGAAATTTACCTTGTAGAAGAAATGTGCCAATGTGGTTATATGTTTACATGCTTTACATATCAAGTTTGTTTGTGTATTGACTTACTATGCTTTTGGAAAGCTTACTCTGTGTGTGTGTTTATTCTGTTTTATAGGTCGTCAAAGCTACTGAAGGCTCGGGACTGTCACGGATCGACATCACACTATTAAACTCTTTTTGGTACACTTTGAAATTGTATATGGCTAGATATGGCATGTATAGGCTAGTCTTGGTATAATTTGTAAAGTGAACTTAGCCATGTGATTTGGCTAGATATGTTTTGATATATGCTTAAAGAAGTATGAATATCTATGTGAAGTTGTTTTGGTATGCTTAGTAGATATGGAAATGGTTTTGAAATGGTAAGTTTATAGGTGAATGATGTTTGAGCATAATTGTGTTTTGGTCATGCAAAATCTTATGTTTGGAGTTGATTTTGAATGTATTAATGTGTGATTCTCCTTAATTGTCAAATATGCATGATTTGGTTGGCTATTTGGTATGTTTTGATGGTCATAAGTGAATGAAATGGGATGATATATGTTAATTATAGGTTTGACCCTTATGGCTGGCATATTGGCCTTGTAGATGGCCTATAATGTCACACGGCCAGGCTGCAGGCGTGCCTAAGACCGTGGGAGAATTGGCAGAATGTAGCCTAAAAGCAACACGGCCTCAACACGGGCGTGTTTGGTGACCGTGGTGGGGAAGTCAGTATAGGACCACGACTAGGACAAACGGCCGTGTCTGGTTGCCGAGGGGACCAACTCAGTATATAGACACGAAAGGACGCATAAGGGTGTCTCAAAGTCGTGGAGGGCACACGGTCTCCTCCCACGGACGTGTCTCCCCTGTATTTTAGCAAAGTTTAAAATTTACATGAAATTTCATATGTGTTTCAGTTTAGTCCCGACTTGACTTCTAAGCATGATTAAGGTCTCGAGGACCCGTTTAAGGGATATTATGTCTGAGAATGATGATTGAATTTATGATTCTGTCTATGAATGTTTCCGATATGTCTGGTCACGCTCCTAACCTTAATTCGGTGACAGACACTGGATAGGGGTGTTACAGACACGATTGCTTCAAAAAGATGTTAAATTTGAGTGGTTAGAAAGGTGTCAGTAGAGCTTCGAGCAGTTGAAAGCATTGTTGACAAAGGCACCAGTGCTAGTTCAGCCTGAGTGGGGTAAAGAATTCATAGTTTTCAGTAATGCATAGTTAAATGGCTTGGGTTGTGTTTTAATGCAAGAAGGAAAAGTTGTAGCTTACGCCTCGAGATAGTTGAAGCCGTATAAAAAGAAGTATCCGGCGCACGATCTAGAGTTAGCCGCGATAGTGTTCTCATTGGAAATTTGGTGTCATTATTTGTTTGGTGAGAAATGGCATATTTATACCGACCAAAAAAGCTTGAAATATTTGATAACTTAGAAAGATTTGAATTTGCGACAGTAGAGATGGCTAGAATTGCTAAAAGACTATGAATTAGTGATTGATTATCATCCTAGGAAAGCAAACGTAGTTGCTGATGCTTTGAGCCGAAAGTCCTTATTTGCTTTACGTGCTTTATGTAGCACCCTTTACCGGTATTCAACTCCGGAACAAGGTACGAGGCGTTACCAGAGTTATACACCAACAATTATGCAATACCGAGACTCGACTTTCCACTCAAAATTAAAAATTTTCGTGACATCTCTTAAACAAGACTAGGCCCAATTTACACATTAGAAATGGTTCAGGATCAAATCCAACTTCCTGAATGCTCTTTAGAAAATCTTAGAAACTTTTCACTAAACGGTCCACACGCCCGTGTGGAGGAAAGGACATGCCCGTGTGGCATATTACATGCCCGTGTTCCACACCCGTGTGGAATAATTTCTCAATTTGAACCTACAGGGGTTTTCACACGACCGGACACAAGTCCGTATCCCTCACACGGCCACAACACGCCTGTGTCTTAGCCCGTGTGCAAAAACCTTGACATCCTATTTCTAACGTCATCACCCCATAAATGTCACACGGCCAAGGCACACGCCCGTGTCCTTCGGCTGTATGGCTAATTAAATTCCTAATTTCAGGTACAGACTTCACACGGCTTGGGCACACGCCCATGTCCATGGCTGTGTCTTCCACACGGTTAAGACACACAGCCGTGTTTCAACCCGTGTGTTTACTACTGAGCATACTGACTTGCAAACCGAGCATGCAAGGGGACACACGGTCTAACCAAACGCCCATGAGGCTGACTGTGTGTCACACACAGCCTAGACACACTCCCGTGTGTTTACCTGTATGGACAAGAACAAGGCTATTTGCCAAGCTCTTTATATCACCCCACACATACAAACATAAATAATATCAAACCTTCAACCCATTCATGCATAAATAAACTAAGTAAACCAATCATGCAACTTGTACATTCATGAATAACCTCAACTTCTTATAGATTAATAAGAAAGAGCCATTAACTATGGCCTTATACAAAAAAGTTCATCTTTGAATGAGCCAACACAATTGCCCAAAACAATATGAAATTCATCTAAGTCTAGTCCCTATACATGCCATACTCAAAATGCTAAATCTAACTATACCAAGATGTGCTGATAGTATGGGTGATCATTTGCTTATCTCATAAATCGTTTTTCATCAAATTTCCTCATTTAACAAGCCTAGCTGAACATTTATTACTCTTATTATAACTCACAATACCAAATATTTCATGCATTTACTACTCAATTTACAACCTTTACAAAAATGTCTTTTTACGTGTTTTCATGGAAACACCTTTAAAAAAAGTTGTTTATTTAACAACCATAATTCATTTTCTTCCCTAAAACTCAGCAAAAAACATAAGTAATCACATGGAAAATCCCGAAACTTTCAACCATTTTGCAAAATAGTCCCCTTATTAGCTAGCTTAAGCTTTAGGGGTTCCAAAAGAACAAAAATTATCAAGAAAGACCTCTAAAATCACTTAATTGCAAGAGAATAGCTTGGCTGAAAGTTTGAGCTTCAAAAACACCTAATCTTGCTTGAATTTTCAGTGGAAGAAGAAATGAAAATAGTAAAAGATGATAACTTCTTTATTTTTCTCTTATTTTATTCATTAATCACCTAACACTACCAAACATTGACCAAATTAAGCCTATTGTCCCCCCTATGGCCGGCCATTGCCTTTAAAAAGGCCTATTTGCACATTTCAAACCTCCAATTAAAATTCTATAACTATTTGACACCTCTAGCTTGTAAAATAGAACTTTCGCACTTTATGCGATTTAGTCATTTTTCACAATTTAGCACAAAATCACTAAAATTAATCGACCATAATTTTCATACACTCATATAATTACGCCATAACACATAAAATAATATTAAAAATAATTTCTCTGGTCTCAGATTAGTGGTTCTGAAACCACTTTTCTGACTAGCCCCAAAATCTAGCTGTTACAACTCTCCCCCCTTTAGAGAATTTTGTCCCCGAAAATCTTACTGGTAAAGAGGTTTGGGTACTGTTCTCTCATGGCGTCTTCCAGTTCCCACGTAGCGTCTTCTACACCGTGTTTTTTCCATAACACTTTCACTAAGGCTATACTTTTGTTCCTCAACTGTTTAACCTCTCGAGCCAAAATCTTAATTGGTTCCTCTTCATAGGTCATATCTGGTCGTATCTCAATTTCGGTCAGAGGAATCATATGCGAAGGATCGGAACGATATCGTCGCAACATTGACACATGAAACACGTTGTTTATTCTTTCTAACTCTGTCGGCAAGGCCAACCTGTAAGCTACTGGTCCAATCCTCTCAATAACCTTATACGACCCTATGAATTATGGACTCAATTTACCCTTTCGACCAAATCTCAAAATTTTCTTCCACAGGGATACCTTCAGGAATACTTTATCACCCACCTGAAACTCAATTTCTTTCCTTTTTAAATCCGCGTATGACTTTTGTTGATTTGAAGTAGCTTTTAGACTATCATGGATCACTTTCGCTTTCTCCTCGGTTTCTCTAACTAGATCAACCCCGTGAATTTACTTCTCACTAAGCTCGATCCAATACAAAGGAGTTCAGCACTTGCGACCATATAATGCTTCGTATGGGGCTATCCGTATGCTCGATTGATAACTGTTGCTGTAGGCAAATTCAACCAAAGGTAGATCTTTTTCCCAACTACCTTCGAACTCTAAAACACAACATCGGAGCATGTCCTCAAGAACTTGAATCACTCTTTCGGATTGGCCACCGGTTTGAGAATGGAACGCGGTACTGAAATTCAATTTCATACCCAAGGCATCTTGCAACTTTTTCCAAAACCTCGAAGTAAACCTTGGATCTCTATCCGAGATAATGGATATAGGCACCCCATGTAATCTCACAACCTCAGCAATATACAACTCAGCCAACTTGTCAAGTAAGTAATCAACACGCACTAGTATAAACTGAGCAGATTTCGTTAATCTATCAACAATGACCCACACAACATCTTTCTTTTTCGGAGTCGTAGGTAACCCCATTATGAAATCTATCGTGATTCAGTCCCACTTCCACTCGGGAACCATCACTGGATGAAGTAATCCTGAAGGTACTTGATGCTCGGCTTTCACTTGTTGGAAAATCAAACGTTTAGTAACAAACTCGAAAATATCTCTTTTCATACCCGGTCACCAATACAACTTCTTCAGATCATTATACATTTTTGTGCTGCACGGATGTACTGACAAGCAACCATTATGTGCCTTATGTAAAATTTTTCGAATTAAATCATCATCTTTGGGTACACAAACTCTATCATGAAACCTCAAACAATCATCTGAACCAATCCAAATGTCAGAGTTATTCCCTGGTTCACACTGAGCTCTCTTAACTTGCATCTCAGTATCATTCTTTTGAGCTTCATGTATCTGCTGAATAAATAATGATCTAGCCCTCAACTCGGCCAATATAGCACCATCATCAGACAATGCTAAGCTCGTACTGATAGGTCTCAAAGCATACATGGATTTTCTACTTAAGGCATCCGCAACCACATTTGCTTTCCCCGGGTGGTAATCGATTACTAGCTCATAATCCTTCAATCACTCGAGCCACTGTCGTTGTCGCAAATTAAAATCTTTTTGGTTCATCAGGTATTTCAAACTTTTGTGATCGGTGAAGATTCAATATTTCTCACCATACAAGTAATGATGCCAAATCTTCAAAGCAAAAACAATAGCAGCCAACTCCAAATCGTGAGTCGGATAATTCTTTTCATGTCGTTTTAGCTGTCTCGAGGCAGAAGCTACTACTTTTCCCTCTTGTTTCAACACACAACCAAGACCATTCATTGAAGCGTCACTGTATATTACAAACTCCTTTCTCGACTCTGGTTGTACTAAAACCGAGGCTTCAGTCAACAATGTTTTCAATTTCTCAAAACTTTGTTGGCACCTCTCGGTCCATTCACACTTAACATCTTTATGTAGCAGTCTCGTCATCAGTGTAGCAATCATGGAGAACCCTTTAACGAACCGTCTGTAGTAACCCTACACCCAAAAAGCTCCTCATTTTTGACACAATCCTCGATGGTTTCCACTCAACAATAGCCGAGATCTTACTCGGATCAACTCTAATTCCATCACCCGACACAATGTGTCCTAAGAATCCGACCTCTCAGAGCCAAAACTCACTTTTGCTAAATTTAGTATACAACTGTTTGTCTCTTAGAGTTTGCAAAACAGTTCTCAGGTGCTCTGCGTGCTCATTCTTATCCCGAGAATAAATTAATATGTTGTCAAAAAAAATGACTACGAATTTGTCTAAGTACGATTGGAAGATACAGCCCATTAAATCCATAAAGACCGCAGGAGCATTCGTTAAGCCAAATGACATGACAAGAAACTCGTAATGTCCATACCTTGTCCAAAATGGAGTTTTTGGCTCATTTTGCTCCTTAACCCTCAACTGGTAATAGCCAAACCTCAGGTCTATCTTAGAAAACACCATAGCTCCCTTCAATTGGTCAAACAAATCATCAATCCTTGGCAAAGGATACTTATTCTTCACTATCACCTTGTTGAGCTGTTTGTGGTCTATACACAGTCTCATTAACCCGTCTTTCTTCTTCACAAAAAGAACTAGAGCACCCCACAGTGAATAGCTTGGAATTGCAAAACCCTTATCCGTTAACTCTTGTAACTGAACCTTCAACTCTTTTAACTCCAACGGTGCCATCCTATACGGGGCAATCGAAATAGGTGCTGTACCCGAAACTAACTCAATGCCAAACTCAACTTCTCTAACTAGAGGCAATTCGGGTAACTCTTCCAAAAACACATCCGGATACTCGCACACCACATGCACCGATTCAATTTTACCTCTGACTCTTAAGTATTCAACACAAAGGCGAGATAGAACTCATACCCTTTTCTCATGTATTTCTCAGCTACCATAGACGAAATCACTATAGGCATATTATCCTATTTACCTGATTAAGCCAGAATGACATCTCCATTTACACATATCAGTTCAATAAACTTACTACCACAGTTTACTAAAACATTATGTGCATTCAACCAATCCATACCAAGAATCAGGTCAAATTCATCAAACGGCAACAACATTAGATTAGCCAGAAAACAATGACCTCTAATTGTCAAAGGACAATTTCTACACACTTTGTCAACTAGCACGTGTTTGCCTAACGGGTTTGACATTCTTATCACAAATTTTGTAGACTCGACAATCATATTCATGCTAGATACCAATTTCATGCAAATATAAGAATGGGTAGACCCTGGATCAATCAAAGCAACAACAGAGATATCGTGAAGAGAAAAAGTACCCGTTATCACATTTAGGGATGATGCCTCGTCGAGAGCGCGCATGACAAAAGTCCTTGCAGGTGCTCTACCCTCTAATCTTACAGCAGAATCTCTAGGTGTACCTCTACCACTAGTCCCACTTCCCGGGTTCCTTTGTGGTCTACCCCTTGAAGGTACATTACTCGCTCTTACTTCTTGTTTTCTGTCTTTCTCATCCTTCTCAAGACAGTGTCTAATGAAATGGTCAAGTGAACCACACTTGTAGCAAGTTCGATTGTTTCCCCGACACTCCCTAGTATGTTGCCTACCACAATTTAGACACTTAAGTTTATTTGGCTTTGCATTGCCCCCGCTTGCTATCGAGGCGGCTTGAACTTTCGAGCCTGAATATTTGTTACCATGATCTCGATGTGAATACCCAGCTGAAGTAGTCGTCTGAGGGTTCGTTTCCTTGATCTCTTTGATTGGGTTTGAAATGACTTACTCATTGACCTTTTTCTTGCATCTCGGGCCTTAATCATAGCTTTTCTCTTTTCCTTATTCAATTCTTCAGCCTTGCAAGCTCTATCGACCAACACCAAGAATTCTTTCAATTCCAAAATCCCAACTAGCAATCTGATATCCTCATTCAGCCCATCTTCGAACCTCTTGCACAAAATAGCTTCCGTAGACACACACTCTTGAGCATACACTAACAAATCGCTGACTTCTGTACGTCTTTCGAAACTCTTCTAGGAAGAAGTCCCATGTCACTCTCTCTCTCCGAACTACAGATGTCAGCGTTTTCCACCAGTGGTATGCCGAGTCCCTCAATAATGGCACAACACATTTTAAGCTCTCCTCAGGCGTGCAAGAGAATTCATTGAATACCCGCATAGAGTCCTCAAGCCAGAACTTCGCTTTCTCAAGGTCATCGTCTATATTAGCTCTAAATTTCTCAGCAATTTGGTCATTCTTACCAAATCTATACCTTGAGGAGCCATGAGGACTGGTTAAGGTATAGGTGGGGGAAGAGGAGGATGAGCATTAGGGTTTCCTAGTAAAAACTCAGTGTACCAATTACTCATCATATGGAGAAAAGCTTCCCGAGCCTCTTCTTCTTGACCCAAAGTCTTGAGTTTACTTTCTACAGGCGCGGTCCCTTGCGCGGGAGCCAGTGCATTACAAGCAGTGTCATCAACAGCAGCTCGGTCGGGATCTATTTACTATACAAAAACATAGTTTAAAATTGTCAGGAGTCAGCAGACTATCAATATATATTTATGGCATGTATAGCTAGACTCTCACACACGCTACGGTAGTCCGAGAATCGACTAAACCATAGCTGTGATACCCCTATATGTAACACCCATTACCCATATTCAATGCCGAAACAGCGTATGAGGCGTTACCAGAGTTATACACCAACAATTATGTAATATTGAGACACGACTTTCCACTCAAAATTAAAACTTTTTGTGACATCTCTTAAACAAGCCTACTAGGCCCAATTCACACATTAGAAATGGTTCAGGATCAAATCGAACTTCTTGAATGCTCTCTAAAAAATCTTAGAAAGTTTTCACTAAACGATCCACATGTACTTGTGGAGGAAGGGACACGCTCGTGTGGCATATCACATGCTCGTGTTCTACACCCGTGTGGAATTATTTCTCAATTCGAACCTACAGGGGTTTTCATACGGCCAGACACATGCCCGTGCCTCTCGCCCGTATCCCTCAAACGGCTACGACACGCCCATGTCTTAGCCCGTGTGCAAAAACCTTGACATTCTGTTTCTAACGTCATCACCCCATAAATGGCACACGGCCAAGGCACACGCCCTTGTCCTTCGACCGTGTGGCGAATTAACTTCCTAATTTTAGGTGCAGACTTCACTCGGCCTGGGTACACGCCCATGTCCATAGCCGTGTCTTTCACACGGTTGAGACACACGGCCGTGTCTCCACCCGTGTGTTTACTACTGAGCATACTGACTTGCAAACCTAGCATGCAAGGGGACACACAGTCTAACCACACGCCCATGAGGCTGACTGTGTGTCACACACAGCCTAGAGACACTCCCGTGTGTTTACCTATGTGGACAAGAACAAGGCTATTTGCCAAGCTCTTTATATCACCCCACTTATACAAACATAAATCATATCAAACCTTCAACCCATTCATGCATAAATAAACTAAGTAAACCAATCATGCAACTTGTACATTCATGAATAACCTCAACTTCTCATAGATTAATAAGAAAGAGCCATTAACTATGGCTTTATACAAAAGAGTTCATCTTTGAATGAGCCAACACATTTGGCCAAAACAATATGAAATTCATCTAAGTCTAGTCCCTATACATGACATACTCAAAATGCTAAATCTAACTATACCAAGATGTGCTGATAGTATGGCTGATCTTTTGCTTATCTCCATATCCCGAACTGGCTCTTCAACACTATAAAATAAGGGAAAAGAGAAGGGAGTAAGCTTTAAGCTTAGTAAGTCTATATGTAAACAATAAGCATCATATCATATGCTAATCAATCAAAAACATTACATATTATGTAAGAACAATTCATATTCTCATAATCATGCTTACTCATCTCAACTCTTACCACATCCCAACTACATATCATATACATTGCTCACATTTACTTGTACTTATGCCCTGCACTTATCACCACAAAGCCACATATAATTTCACTTAGTCAAGTTTCTCGATGAACCCTTCGAAATGATACAAGATACTCAGTGGTTTCAAACACAGCCCACCATTAATCAATAATGGGCTGGTATTGCACACAGCGCACCAATAATGATAATTATAGTGGTATCACACATACCCCACCAAAATGATAAAATATACAATGGTTTTGCACTTAGCCCATCATTAATAAGCAACAAGGTGGTATCGCACACAGCCCACCAAAATTTACATATTTACAGATATTCATCCGTACCCATATTTCTCTTCCAAAGGTTCATCCGAGAATTTTCACATTTTCTACTATTTTAATAATTTTCTCCAATAATTAATTACATCCTCGCAATGCATTAATAATTAAAACATACGTAATAGGGATGTATCATTTACACATAAACTTACCTCAGTGCAAAATATGTTTATTTGCAGTTTAGTCTGAAACCTTGCCTTTTCCCTCGTCAAAGTTGATTTGGCATTCTTCTTGATCACTACATAAATCCAAACACTTCAAAATTTCTACTTTGGCAGAAATGACCGTTTTGCCCTTATACATTGGCAAAATTATGATTTTACCCCTAGGCTCGTAAATCATTTTTCATCAAATTTCCTTATTTAACAAGCCTAGCTGAACATTTATTACTCTTATTACAACTCTCAATACCGATCATTTCATGCATTTACTACTCAATTTACAACCTTCACAAAAGGTGTTTTCATGGAAACACCTTTCATAAAAGTTATTTATTTAACAACTATAATTCATTTTCTTCCCTAAAAACTCAGTAAAAAAAATAGGTAACCACATGGAAAATCCCTAAACTTTCAATCATTTTGCAAAATAGTCCCCTCATTAGCTAGATTAAGCTTTAGGGGTTCTAAAAGTACAAAAATTATCAAGAAAGACCTCTAGAATCAGTTACTTGCAAGAGAATAGCTTGGCTAAAAGTTTGAGCTTTAAAAACCCCTCTTCTTGCTTTAATTTTAGGTGGAAAAAGGAATGAAAATAGTAAAAGATGATAACTTCTTTATTTTTCTCTTATTTTATTCATTAATCACCTAACACTACCAAACATTGACCAAATTAATCCTTGTCCCCCTATGGCTGGTTATTGCCTTTAAAAAGGTCTATTTGCACATTTAAAACCTCCAATTAAAATTTTATAGCTATTTGATACCTCTAGCTTGTAAAATAGAACTTTCGCACTTTATGCGATTTAGTCATTTCTCACAATTTAGCACACAATCACTAAAGTTAATCCACCAAAATTTTCATACACTCATATAATTATGCCATAACACATAAAATAATATTAAAAATAATTTCTCTGGTCTTAGATTAGTGGTTTTGAAACCACTGTTTTGACTAGCCCCAAAATCTGGCTGTTACACTTTGAACACACAGTTAGCTTTGCCTGACGACGGTTTGATAGTAGCTGAGTTGAAAATGAGACTGTTATTTCTACAGTAGATTTGTGAGGCTAAAAAATTTGATAATGAATTACAAGCAAAATGTGCTCTGTGTGAGTCAATTTCTGATTTAGAGTTTCGAACAAGGCCTGTTGATTGTTTGATGTTTCGTGATTGAATATGTGTACCAAGAAATTCTGAACTTATTCAAAAGATTCTGAATGAAGCACATAGTAGTTGTTTATCAGTACATTTGGGAAGCACGAAAATGTATAACAATTTGAAACAACTTTATTGGTGCCACGGCATGAAACTAGATGTCTCAGAATTTGTTTCGAAATGTTTGATTTTTGAGCAAGTCAAAGCTGAGCATCAAGTGCCATTAGGTTTATTACAGCCTATTATGATTCCTAAGTGGAAGTGGGATAGAATAACAATGGATTTTGTATCGGGTTTGCCCTTATCTCTAAAAAAGAAAGATGCGATATGGGTTGTTGTTGACAGATTGACAAAATCAACTCATTTCATTCTGGTACGTACAGATTTCTCACTTGATAAATAAGCTAAGTTATATATTTTCGAAATTGTGAGATTACATGGTGGTCCCCTATATATTGTTTTGGATAGAGATCCAAGATTTACTTCGTGATTTTGGAAGAAATTACAAGAAGCTTTGGGTTCAAAGTTGCATTTTAGGACTGCGTTTCACCCACAAAGGATGGTCAATCTAGATGATTTATTTAGATACTTGGGGATATGTTGCGTTTTTGCATTCTTGAGTTTGAAGGTAGCTAGGAGAAATATCTACTGCTAATTGAATTTTCTTACAATAATAGCTTCCAATCGGGTATAAAGATGGCACCATTCGAAGCTCTATATGGTTGAAAATATAGAACACCATTGTACTAGACTGAGCTTAAAGAAAAAAAGATTCACGGGGTTGATCTAATCTGAGAGGCTGAAGAAAAAATGAAAGCAATTCACGATAGTTTGAAGGCAGCTTCGGAATGATAGGAATCATACTCAGACTTGAAACAGAAAGATATTGAGTTCCAGGTTGGGGATAAAGTATTTTTGAAAGTGTCACCGTGGAAAAAGATATTGTGGTTTGGTCGGGAAGGGAAATTGAGTCCGCGATTCATCAGACTGTATGAGATTACTGAGCGAGTTGGGCCAGTGGCTTATTGGCTGTCCTTACCGTCTAAGTTAGAAAAGATACATAATGTATTTCACGTATCGATGCTACGAAGATATCGATTAGACCCTTCACACATTATTTCTCCAACTGAAGTTGAGATACAGTCAGATTTATCAAACAGTGAAAAACCGATTCAAATTTTAGCTCGTGAGATCAACAAGTTGAGAAATAAGAAAATAGAATTAGTGAAAGTATTATGGCATTGACACGGGGTTGAAGAAGCTACATGGGAAATTGAGGATGCTATGAGAAAACAATACTCGAACCTATTCACTGGTAAGATTTTCAGGGACGAAAATCCCTAAGGGGGAGAGTTGTAACAACCCGTTTTTGGTCAAATCGAAACAGTGGTTTTAGAACCTCAAATTCGATGTCAAAAAATTCTTTTAATATTATTTTTGGTATTTACAATATGTTATTTAATATGTGTGAAAATGTCGTGAGCTAATTTTATCGATTGGTTGGTTAATTTGAGAAAAAAGACTAAATCGCGTAACATGCAAAACTGTCTTTCTATTAGCTAAAGGTGTCCAATAGCTATAGAACCTTAAAGTAAGGTCCTTGAGTGGTAAATAGACCATTATTGTGATAATGGATGATAATGGCATGGCATTATTGAAATTTTGAATTAGTAATAAAGTTAATTTTGTCATTTAGTAATTAAATGAAAAATAAATAAAATAAAAACCATATTATATTATCATCATCTTCTCCAACCAATTGTATAAGAGAAAGAAATCCATTTTGAGGCTTTCAAAATTTCGGCACTCCTAGCTTGATGAAGGTACGATTTTAGCTCGATTTTTAATGATTTCTATGTTTTTGTAATCGTCGTAGCTCAATCTAGCTAGCCTGTACCTTAGATTTCGAAATTGTTAAAGATTTTAGGAGTTGCCATTTTTGAATCTATGTGTTCTTTGATGTTTAATGTTGAAATATGAAAGCTTGATGATAGCTTTACATGTTTTGTTAAGTGATTTTTGATGAAAATGAGTAATAGGGATTAAATTGAGAAAATGTGAAATTATGTGGTTAAATATGCGAATAAATGAAAAATGTGGGTTGATATGTGTATTATGGAAATTTGGCTAGCATATGATTGGATGAAATTGCATCAATTTGTGATTTTGTGTAATTAGGGCTAAATTGAAAAAGTTGTGAAATACTTGGGACAAAAGTGTAGAAGTGCTTTAAAGTGTGATATGGACTAAATTGAAAGAATATGTGATTGAATAAGTTAATTTCAAATTCATATAGATCAAGAAAGAAAGAATTCGGATTTAGATTGGGGGAAAAGTAAGGTTATCGAGTAGTCGACCTGATCCGTCATTTCTGTATACGAGGTAAGTTCGTATGATTGAACTTAAATGTGTATCTATTTATTTGATGGATGAAATTGATATAGTAATTATTCTATTAGATTAATGTGTAGATATTAAATTAAATGCACGGTTTAAGTAAACGAGTTACTGAATAAAACCATAGTTGGGCTATGGCAAAAAAATGGGATAATAAGACCATAACTGGGTTATGGCATGTGAATGTAAGACCACGTCAGGGCCTTGGCAATGTATGTGTTAGACCATAGTTGGACTATGGCATTGGAAAATTGACGTACTTATATCGTAAGCATTTATAAAATCGAAGTGAGTCGATAAGCGAATTGGTAAGAATAGATATGTATCAGTACAGGTATGTATAGAAAACTGTTCGAATGATGAATTATAAGAAGATGAGAACTTATGGGTTGCTTTGTAGTTAAACTTTATTTTATCTCATTGATTGAGGGTTTAATTGCAAATTATGTATCTATTTGGAATTGTTAAAAAACAATGTTGATTATTTCATATATACATACGAACTTACTAAGCTTTATAGCTTAGTTTGTTTATTTTCTTGTATGTTTTATAGTAAATCGAAGCTAGCTCGGAACCGGGGATCGTCAGGAACTTCATCGCACTATTAGACATCTATTTGGTACTTTTGAGTTGTATAAATATGGTATATGGCATGTATAGGCTTGTGTCATTTTGGTTTGTTTGATGGATATGTATTTTGGCCATTTGGGTTGGCATAAGATGATGAATATGATGATGTTTATAAATATACAAATGGTTCTATTTTGAGTTTTGTAAATTGACTTATGTTATGTGATTGAAGTTGATAATTTGGAAGTTATGTGTTTGCGAATTGATGCTTGATAATGCATGTTTGAAATGAATTAGTAAATTGAATTGTATATGTGAATTAGGTATGTAATTAAATGGCAAGTTGTAACATATTTGTGACTTGCATGGATGGAGATAGATATAGCAAGATTTATGTATTGGTTATGTAACACCCCAAACCCGGTCCAAACACCACGACCGAATCTGGTATGTTACGAGGGAAACGTATTTGAAAATCTCGAATTTGTACTAAATAGATTTGCTAAAACTTTGTTTCTTTTTGAAAACGAGTGGTTGAATATTAAGTCTTAGAAAAATTTTTGGTTTCAAGTTTGAGTCCCATTGTTTTTCATTCAATTATAAAAACGGTGCGATACCCGATGGTATAGTTTAAAAACACTTTGCGTTATAATTTGAAATCATTATCTTTCCAAGTTTTAGTAAACTTCATACCAACTTATTTGTTAAGGCATATTAAAATTTAAACATAAACAGTATAAAACATAAATTATAAAGCCTTTTACAAATCCAATAAAACCCAACTGAAAGTAATAATTAAAGTACCCAAATTCAATAGTCCAAGCAACACTCTTATTATAGCATGGCATGTGCACCCCGAGTCCATCCCGGCTCCAAGTCCGCGTCTACGAGTCACCTGAAATGTCAAAGGAGAGGGTGAGTCGAGTGACTCAGTGTGTAAATCCCGCTCCCGATAGAACAACATGCTAACACACATCATACATAGCAACATAATTAATGCAACCCGATCCTAACCATCCATACACCTTTTCTACCCCGTGTGGTACCAAACCACTGGTGACATACAGTCACGATGTGTTACCAAAACACTGATGTCCCAAAGACATAATATCCGTCAATGTGGTCCCCAAACCTTTGGTGTCCCAAAGACACAATTGTGCTACCAAAGCTTTGGTGACCAGAAGTCACAAATCGTTGATGGGGCCAACCCATCGTGTGTTACCAAAACACTAGCGAGACAATCCCATATCTCAAGTGGGGCCAACCCACGGTGGTCAAACCACGGGGACAAGTCGCAATGTGGTGCCAAACCACCTGGTGTCCCAAAGACACAATGTGCTACCAAAGCTTTGGTGGCGAAGTAGTCACAAATCGGTGATGGGGCCAACCCATCGTGTGTTACCAAAACAACGGCGTCAATCCCGTATAATCATCTGTGGGGCCAACCCACTGTGGTGATGAGCCACTGGGACGAGGCGAGGTACCAAACCTGCGGAGGTGCCAAACCTCTGGTGACCCAAAGTCACAAAGTGTGCTACCAAAGCAACTGGTGCTCGTCAAGACAAAATCACACTGCTCCTCATCTCATATCACCCATCAACATACCATACTCATGTATCATGCATCTCATGCAAGTCATGCATATCCCGCCAACATACCAAGCATCATAGCATACATACAAAACATAGGTCATGATATTATACTTTATTAATAGTACTCATAATAGAACAAACTTACAGAGATCGCCCACATACCCCATTTTGGGTATTCACTTGTCCATCATCTTGTTATACTTTTAACAGTGCAAATCGGTTTATTAATAATATTACTAAGTACTAGTGTGTTAGTTTACACACTGATAGCTACAGTCTAGAAATCCCAACGAGCGAATGCTAAGTCCTCGAATCGACTCCTACAACATTGGCCAACACAAAGATTAGGCACTAAAACCATTCGGCCAAGACATATACACTCAAGGGGTTAATGTTGAACCCTTACCTTACTCCCGATTTGGTTTCCTACCAAATCCACGAACCCAACGATGATTGTTACGATAATCGGCCAACACCTAACAAAACATAGTTAATCCCAAATCACCTTTAACTTGATCGAAATCATAAGATTGAACTAACAATAACTAATCACTTACCCCTTACTTACCAACAATGATTCGGCCAACCACACTAGGAAAGAATTCGGCTTTAGGTGTCAAGGAGAGAAAAAGATTGTAGATGGGTAGAGTTTCGGCACAAAGAACAATCAAAGAAAACGGCTAAAGAGTTTTGAAGCAGGAAGAGAATAAAAGATGGATAGAGAGAGTACTTACGGTTTTTTGAAAGAAAAAGGATTGATGAAAGTGTTTTGAAGGCTAGAGTTTTGGCTAACAAGATGTTAATAGGAGAAGAAATTATGAGACCCCTTGAGTAAAGGTTTTTGGCTTATACCAAATGAAGAGAAGAAGAAAATAGGAGAAAAGCATTCGGCCAGCAACACTAAGTATAGAAAACAAATGCAAAAATTCGGCAAGATGGTTTAAGAAAAAGAGAAGAAATCGGCAACAATAGAAGAGAGGTTCGGCTTGAATTTTTGGGAAGAAAAGAAATGATGGAAATGTTTGAGAAATGACTTTCGGTTTGCAAAAGAAAATGAGAGAAAACTCTCTTGAAATTTTCGGCTAGCTAAACAAAAAGGAAGGATTTTGTGCATTACTTGCTTGACCGAAATATCAAAAATGCCAAATAAAATTTCGGCACCCCCAATCCCCATCCAAGCCGTCACTTCCCCCCTTCCAACTCCCCTAAATTTCGGCCATGATCCCCTAAACAACTCCCATCCACACGTTCAAAAATAGTTTGAACAAGTCCTCCTCCTTAACTTGCTCTCCACCATCCAAGTCACTCCTTGACCAAGTCTTAGGCAGAGTTCAAATTGCCACAAACTCTTCCCTCCTATGCCGTCCAAAAAGAAAGCAAAATGTGGCCACTTTGCAGCTTGAACACAGGACCACACCCCCTACAAGTGGCGTCACATTCACAAGCCCTTAGTGGCGCCTACAATGCCACTCCACCAACTCCTCTTTTGTGCAATAAAACTCCATTTTATTTTCTTAAGCCCCAACTCTATCAGCTCCCCACCTAAGGCCAAAAACTAAAATTTTCCTACCTACTCAGGCATACACCTAGCCTATAATTAAACCCCTAAAACCCCGAAATAGCAACACAGCACACCAAACACATGCAATATCATGCAACACAAAAATAGCCCCTAACCCGGGATATTACAGTTCTACCCCCCTTAAGAATAATTTGGCCTCGAAATTACTCAGTCAAAAGAGTTGCGGGTATTCTTTGTCTCATCGTATCCTCGGGTTCCCACGTGGCCTCTTCCACGCCATGATTCCGCCAAAGAACCTTAACCAAAGGCACGGACTTTCTACGTAGAACCTTGACATCTCGATCTAGAATCTGCACTGGTTCTTCCTCTATGGTCAAATCTGGATTTACCTCGATCTCTCCATCTGCTACCACATGCGATGGATCCGAACGATACCTCCGGAAGCATTGACACATGAAAAGGTCGTGAATCGGCTAAGCTCTGGCGGCAACTCAAGGCGTCACGCCATGGTCCAACTCGCCTCAATACCTTATACGGCCCAATGAACCTCGGACTTAGCTTGCCCTTTCTGTCAAACCTCAGCACCTTCTTCCAAGGCGAGACCTTTAAGAAAACCCGATCTCCCACAGCGAACTCTATATCTCTTCGCTTAAGATCGGCATAAGACTTTTGCCGGTCCGAAGCTTCCTTCAAACGAGCCTGAATCAACTTAACCTTGTCCTCGGTCTCAGCAACCAACTCGGGTCCCAACAACTGACGTTCACCTAACTCTGTCCAACAAGTAGGTGAGCGACACTTCCTACCATACAGCGCCTCATACGGTGCCATCTTGATGCTTGCTTGATAACTGTTGTTGTAGGCGAACTCGGCCAACGGCAGAAACTCATCCCAACTGCCCCTGAAGTCCAGAACACAACCTCTCAACATGTCTTCCAAGATCTGAATAACCCTTTCTGATTGACCGTCAGACTGCGGGTGAAAAGCCGTGCTGAAATCTAAACGAGTACCCAGAGCTTGATGCAACGCTCTCCAGAACCTCGACGTAAACCTGGGATCCCTATCCGAGATAATCGAAACTGGAACACCGTGTAGCCTTACTATCTCTGACACATAAAGCTTCGCCAACCTCTGAAGTGAATAGTCCACTCTCACCGGAATGAAATGGGCCGACTTAGTCAGACGGTCCACAATAACCCAAACTGAATCTTTCTTGCTTGGTGTAAGCGGTAAACCACTGACGAAATCCATAGTTATCCTTTCCCATTTCCACTGAGGAATCTTCACAGGCTGAAGCAATCCTGACGGCAATTGATGTTCAGCCTTGACCTGCTGACAAGTCAGACATTTCCCAACAAACTCTGTCACCTCTTTCTTCAAGCCAGGCCACCAAAACTGTTCTTTAAGATCCCTATACATTTTACTACCTCCAGGATGCATAGCATAAGGACTGCTATGTGCGTCCTGAAGAATCTTCCGCCTCAGCTCAATATCCTTAGGCATACAAGCCTTCCCTTGAAAACACAGAACCTCATCATTAGACAAGCTGTAACCCTCCAAACCACCATTCTGCACTTGTACCCTTCGCGCACTCAGAACCTCATCTTCCAACTGTTTCTCTCTAATCTGCTCAACCCAAGTAGGCTTAACCTGCAGTTCTGCCAGAATACTCCCGTCGTCATACAAACTTAAATGGGCAAACAAAGCTCTTAAGTCCGAAACAACCTTACGGCTCAACGCGTCTGCCACCACGTTAGCCTTGCCGGATGATACTCGATCGAGCGATCGTAGTCCTTGAGCAATTCAACCCATCTACGCCGCCTCAAATTCGGATCCTACGAGTCAATAGGTACTTCAAACTCTTATGATGCGTGTAGGCGATTGACTTCTCCTCGTATAAGTAATGCCTCCAGTTTTTAGGCGAAGACCACGGTTTGCTAGCTCCAAGTCGTCGCGTCGGATAGTTGACCTCGTGTGGCCTCCTCGTTGCCAGAAGCGTAAGCCACAACCTTACCTTCCCGCATCAAGACACAACCCAATCCCATATGTGATGCGTCGCGATGGAGCCGTGTATTCCTTACCGACCTCGGGTTGAATTAACACACGAAGCCTCGGTCAAGATCTTCTTCAACTTATCAAAACTCTCCTTTGTTTCTCGGTCCAAACAAAGCGGAACTCCCTTCCTACAATGACTTAGTCATCGGGTGCGCAATTAACGAGAAACCCTCAGCGAATCTTGGTAGTATCCGCCAAAACCGGAAACTCGAATCTCAATGACCGACTTAGGAGGCTTCCAATCCAAAACCGCCTCAACCTTTCGAGGATCTACTCTAATCCCCTCGGTGATACTACATGACCCAAAAACGTCACTTCCTAAGCGAACTCGCGACTTATCGAACTTAGCATAGAGTTGCTTCTTCCTCAAAATTTGCAACACCACTCTCAAGTGTGCATCATGCTCTTCTTCCGACCTTGAGTATACCAAGATGTCGTCAATAAAAACCACGACGAACCGATCCGAGATATCTTTGAAACACCCTATTCATCATATCCATAAAAGCTGCCGGGCGTTAGTCAACCCGACGGCATTACGGGAATTCGTAGTGCCCGTGCGAAGTCTCAAACTTATTTTTTATGGATATCCGCTTCTTAACTTTCAACCGATGGTACCCGGACCTCAAATCGATCTTGAAAACACCGATGCACCTTTTGGTGATCAAACAAGTCATCTATCCGTGGTAGCGGATACTTGTTTTTAATCGTCAGCTTATTCAGTTGGCGGTAGTCGATACACATCCGCATCGAACCGTCCTTCTTCTTGACGAATAATACCGGCGCTCCCCACGGCGAAACACTTGGCCTAATGAAGCCTCGATCCAACGACTCCGAATCGAGCCTTAAGCTCCACCAATTCCTTTGGTGCCATCCTATATGGAGCAATAGACACCTTTGGCGCGGTTCGGTAGCAGATCTATCCCAAACTCTACCTCGCGATCCGGTGGTAAACCCGGAAGCTCCTCTGGAAACACATCCACAAATTCCTTAACAGTACGAACCTTTTCAACAGCGGACTCTTTAGCCTCTAAGGCATACACATGAACCACATGCGCTTCACAGCCCTTCCTGACCATCTTTACAGCTTTTAATGCCGATACCACATTGGATAGGTAATCTCTCCTATTACCTATCATAATCACTTCATCCCCCTTATCCGTCGATAGCACCATGCGCTTAGCCGCGCAATCCACTTTGGCCTGGTACTTAACCAATCAGTCCATCCCGAGAATCAGATCGAACTCCTCAAGCGGCGGTTCCATCGGATCGGTGACAAAAACTACCCCTTGGAGTTCTAGGGGTACATCCTTATACAACTTATCTACCACTACAGAGTGACCTAGAGGGCTGAGTACAGTCATCTGCCTAGAAGATATCTCAGAGTCTAAGTCCATGGTCTCAACTATACTACTAGCAACATACGAATGCGTAGAACCCAAGTCAATTAAAGCAAAGATATAGGAGAACCAAAAATAAAAACGTCACGGTGATTACGTCCGGTGCGTCGCGCCCCTCCTCGCGGCGCCTATTTGCATACACTGCACCGGTGTCGTGCCTCGAACTACCGCACCTCGCGGTGCTCCACGACCTCGACCAAATCCATTACCACCTCTGCCATTACCACGGCCCCTCGTGGTGGCGGTCCATTACCTCGAACCGACACGTACGACTCTCGATCAATCCTCGGCCATCCTACGTGGACAATCCCTAATGCGATGATCCGAGAAAACCACACTCAAAGCAACCTTTTCACCGGTCCAACAACCACCCCAATGAGATTTCCCACACCGATTACATGCTGCGGCGGTCCCCGCCAGCGCAAAGAACAAACCTAGCGATCGATTACGCCCACTCGGTCTAGCCCTCTTCTGCGGATTACCCGACGAACCAGAAGACCCAAAGCTCCTCTTAAGCCTACTCCTGTCCATACTCTGCCTCACTGATTCCTTAACACCCTCGGCTACCTTAGCCTTCTCGACTAAGACAACAAACTCGCTCTGCTTTGTGGAGCAATCAGCGACCTCAACTCGCCTCGCAGACCATCCTCAAACGAACACACCTCTCATGCTCGGTGGCTACAATGCCCGGGCATACCTACTCGACTTCAAGAACTCGACCTCGTACTCAATGATTTACTCCCCTGAACAAGCCTCAGAAATGCCTTTCACTGGGAGTCGATGTAACTAGCCCCGATGTACTTCTTTTGGTATGCAGCTCTAAAATAATCCCATGTCGGATCCTCACCGCCACACTCGTCCGAACCGTGAGCCACCACTGGTATGACTCATCCCGAGAAGCGATACAATCCCTTAAGTTTCTCCTCGATCGTCAAGTCCGGATCGTCCATGATCCGCTCCGTTGCCTCCGGCCAATACTCGGCCGTCTTTGAGCAACACCGATACACCTCGGAAGAACTCGGCCCCGTTAGCCCGGAGTCGCTCAGGAACAGATTTCCTAACTCCCGCACCACCACTTACACCAGCTACCCTTTCCAACACCCGCAGCATCGCCTGTGACACTGCATCGTCTCGGTCGATCCGGAACTCACCACCTCCGGTGGTGGCGAATCCAAGCATCTCATTTTCGACGACCCTTGACCAGATCCTACGGGTTGGAAACCGTCATTCTACCCCTACCTCTACCACGAGTATTACGACCACGTCCGCCTCGAGTGCTCATGTCTAACGATCTACGTTTACGATTAAAAGATTTTTATGCATTAAGTACTGTTCCACTTTCTTAACCGCAAAGAAATTTTATGGATAGAGTTTATTCAGGGGTTCTTTCGAGCAACCAAGGTTTTAGTCTTCTATCCTATTCACCCAAAAGAGATTATACATTCATTCCTTAACCCTTTCCATACCTATCCACTCATCGGACATTGCTGCCCATTCTAGCCCGAGGGTATTTTCGTCATTTTCCCTACAGGGTATTTTCGTAAGAAAAGATATTTTAAACTTTCGTAAAAACCGATCAATTTGAAATTCCAAAAGTTTGAGAGTGTTCTTTGAAAATTTTGTAAAATACTTCGTTTTGGAAACCAAGGGTATTTTAGAAATTTTCACAAACTGAGGGCGTTTTCGTAAATTTTCCAAAAATCAAGATTTTGATTGATATTTTGTAAAACAGAGTGTTTGAATTTCGTAACATCATTGAAATTTTGGGGCAAAATCATTGAGTTGCTATTTTATAAACCGAGGGCATTTTAGTAAATTTACCCCTAAGGGCATTTTTGTAATTTTCCATAAATCAGGTTTTTTTCAAGAAAATGGTTGTAAATGTGACATTTTCGGTTTTGAAAGAGTTTATTGCAAAAAGTTTGAAAACATTAGGGTTGTTGTTGTATTTTCGAAAACATGGCTAATTCCCTTTTTGGGTTTTAGTCGTTAGGTTAAGTCTATGACCGAGCCTTCTTGGTCAGGGTGAACTCGAGCTACGCACTGGGTGGGATACTGCGAAGAGGAGGTGAGTCACGAGGACCGCTTAAATACCAAGCTCTTAGGATCCTCTCCTAGACATGCGCATGGGAGTTACCACACCCTAGCCCCGTGGCTGAGTCACAGATTGGTTTAGTGCTTTAAGTCTTATGCTTCAGTTCAAGTGTTTGAGTAATCTAATCCTAGGGTTCAAGTCCTATAATCTAACTACGTACCATATCACCTACCCTTCTACAAATAATTCATAGAAGAGTTTAGAATTACTTACCTGGGCGAACTGGTGCCGGAGACTCGGTGCCATGCCTTGTAAACCATGTATTCAATCCCAAAACACTTAAAACGGACTTTTGAAAACAATTTGGGCCTCAAGCCCACAGCCGAGCTTTTGAACTTAGCTCTGATACCACAATTGTAACACCCCAAACCCGGTCCAAACACCACGACCGAATCTGGTATGTTACGAGGGAAACGTATTTGAAAATCTCGAATTTGTACTAAATAGATTTGCTAAAACTTTGTTTCTTTTTGAAAACGAGTGGTTGAATATTAAGTCTTAGAAAAATTTTTGGTTTCAAGTTTGAGTCCCATTGTTTTTGATTCAATTATAAAAACGGTGCGATACCCGATGGTATAGTTTAAAAACACTTTGCGTTATAATTTGAAATCATTATCTTTCCAAGTTTTAGTAAACTTCATACCAACTTATTTGTTAAGGCATATTAAAATTTAAACATAAACGTGTATAAAACATAAATTATAAAGCCTTTTACAAATCCAATAAAACCCAACTGAAAGTAATAATTAAAGTACCCAAATTCAATAGTCCAAGCAACACTCTTATTATAGCATGGCATGTGCACCCGAGTCCATCCGGCTCCAAGTCCGCGTCTCACGAGTCACTGAAATGTCAAAGGAGAGGGTGAGTCGAGTGACTCGGTGTGTAAATCCCGCTCCGATAGAACAACATGCTAACACACATCATACATAGCAACATAATTAATGCAACCCGATCCTAACCATCCATACACCTTTTCTACCCCGTGTGTGGTACCAAACCCTTTGGTGACATCTGATCCACGATGTGTTACCAAAACACCGATGTCCCAAAGACATAATATATCGTCAATATGGTCCCAAACCACTGGTGTCCCAAAGACACAATTGTGCTACTAAAGCACTTTGGTGACCGAAGTCACAAATCTGTTGATGGGGCCAACCCCATCGTGTGTTACCAAAACACTAGCGAGACAATCCCATATCTCAAGTGGGGCCAACCCACGGTGGTCAAACCACGAGGACAAGTCGCAATGTGGTGCCAAACCCACTGGTGTCCCAAAGACACAATGTGCTACCAAAGCACTTGGTGACCGTAGTCATAAATCGGTGATGGGGCCAACCCATCGTGTGTTACCAAAACACTGGCGTCAATCCCGTATAATCATCGTGGGGCCAACCCATCGTGGTGCTCGAGCCAGCTGGGACGAGGCATTTGAGGTACCAAACCTCTGGAGGAGGTGCCAAACCTCTGGTGACCCAAAGTCACAAAGTGTGCTACCAAAGCACTGGTGCTCATCAAACACAAAATCACACCTGCTCCTCATCTCATATCACCCATCAACATACCATACTCATGTATCATGCATCTCATGCAAGTCATGCATATCACGCCAACATACCAAGCATCATAGCATACATACAAAACATAGGTCATGATATTATACTTTATTAATAGTACTCATAATAGAACAAACTTACCGAATCGTCCACATACCCCATTTTGGGTATTCACTTGTCCATCATAATTGTTATACTTTTAACGAAGCAAATCGGTTTATTAATAATATTACTAAGTACTAGTGTGTTAGTTTACACACACGATAGCTCTGAGTCTAGAAATCCCAACGAGAGCGAATGCTAAGTCCTCGAATCGACTCCTACAACATTCGGCCAACACAAAGATTAGGCACTAAAACCATTCGGCCAAGACATATACACTCAAGGGTTAATGTTGAACCCTTACCTTACTCCCGATTTGGTTTCCTACCAAATCCTCGAACCCAACAGTGATTGTTCTGATAATCGGCCAACACCTAACAAAACATAGTTAATCCCAAATCACCTTTAACTTGATCGAAATCATAAGATTGAACTAACAATAACTAATCACTTACCCCTTACTTACCAACAATGATTCGGCCAACCACACTAGGAAAGAATTCGGCTTTAGGTGTCAAGGAGAGAAAAAGATTGTAGATGGGTAGAGTTTCGGCACAAAGAACAATCAAAGAAAACGGCTAAAGAGTTTTGAAGCAGGAAGAGAATAAAAGATGGATAGAGAGAGTACTTACGGTTTTTTGAAAGAAAAAGGATTGATGAAAGTGTTTTGAAGGCTAGAGTTTTGGCTAACAAGATGTTAATAGGAGAAGAAATTATGAGACCCCTTGAGTAAAGGTTTCGGCTTATACCAAATGAAGAGAAGAAGAAAATAGGGAGAAAAGCATTCGGCCAGCAACACTAAGTATAGAAAACAAATGCAAAAATTCGGCAAGATGGTTTAAGAAAAAGAGAAGAAATCGGCAACAATAGAAGAGAGGTTCGGCTTGAATTTTTGGGAAGAAAAGAAATGATGGAAATGTTTGAGAAATGACTTTCGGTTTGCAAAAGAAAATGAGAGAAAACTCTCTTGAAATTTTCGGCTAGCTAAACAAAAAGGAAGGATTTTGTGCATTACTTGCTTGACCGAAATATCAAAAATGCCAAATAAAATTTCGGCACCCCCAATCCCCATCCAAGCCGTCACTTCCCCCCTTCCAACTCCCCTAAATTTCGGCCATGATCCCCTAAACAACTCCCATCCACACGTTCAAAAATAGTTTGAACAAGTCCTCCTCCTTAACTTGCTCTCCACCATCCAAGTCACTCCTTGACCAAGTCTTAGGCGTGAGTTCAAATTGCCACAAACTCTTCCCTCCTATGCCGTCCAAAAGAAAGCAAAATGTGGCCACTTTGCGGCTTGAACACAGGACCACACCCCTACAAGTGGCGTCACATTCACAAGCCCTTAGTGGCGCCTACAATGCCACTCCACCAACTCCTCTTTTGTGCAATAAAACTCCATTTTATTTTCTTAAGCCCCAACTCTATCGCTCCCCACCTAAGGCCAAAACTAAAATTTTCCTACCTACTCGGGCATACACCTAGCCTATAATTAAACCCCTAAAACCCCGAAATAGCAACACAGCACACCAAACACATGCAATATCATGCAACACAAAAATAGCCCCTAACCCGGGATATTACAGGTTAATGACTTTTGGTTGCAAATGTGTGCCTTGAAATGGTACCATTTGTACTTGTGTAGGTATGTGCAAAATGGGGTGGCAAATTGGCCTTGCAATTGTCCTATTTTTGTCCACACGGGAAAAGACACGGGCTTTTGTCTTAGCCGTGTGTGACACATGGTCATGTTACATGGCCGTGTGTCCCTTGGTGTTGAAATTGGTTTGAACTCAGTATGCTTCACACGGTCTGACACATGGGCGTGTGACTGGCCGTGTGGTACAAGTCAGTACACCCCTTAAATGGCCGGCCTAGCACACGGACGTGTGACTTGGCCGTGTTGCATAAGTTAGTTTACCTTCAGGTTTGGCACGGCCTAACACACGGCCTGGCACATGGGCGTGTGTGGCTACTTTGAAGATCACACGGGCGTGTGGTTGGCCGTGTGACCCAAGTCAATATGTATGCCTTATTTCTACATAGCCTGAGACACGGGTGTGTCTGGAGCCGTGTGAGGCACACGGCCCATTCACACGGGCGTGTGACGCCTGTATGGTTGAAATTTTTCTAAGTTTCCAAAATTTTTACGAGTTATCGGTTTAGTCTCGAACCGTTTCTAATGCATGTTTAAAGCTGTGTAGGCTCGTTTAAGAGACACTATCAGTGGTTGTGATTGAATTGTATTTGATATGACAAATTGTATATTAAATTTATGATTATAAATGTTGTAAATTTGGTAGTGCTCTGTAAACCTATTCCGGCATTGAATATGGGTGAGGGGTGTTACAAACCTTGTGTATCCACGATCAATCTTAATACAACTCTATATTGTCGATTTATTTGTTATGTTTTCTCTTTATATCGATTCTATATTGTCTATAGAAACCATGAGGAACTAATCCCTCTTTGGGGGATTAGCAAGTGGAGGTATGATTTGTTAACTATTTTGTAGGGAGACTCAACGGATTAGATGTTTGTAAAAGGAAAAATGTAAAACAAGCCTAGTCCTGACAACCCTGGGAAGTCATCAAGGTGGGAATCAACCCAAAATTGGTATTGCCCATCTGTGAACACCTTCACCTCAAACCAATCTGGACTATGAGGTCGGAAGATGAGTATTCCTTGTAGAGTTGTTATTCGAGTGAAAGATCAAAATATCCTACTGGGACAATGACTAGTTGATTGACGAAAAAACCTGAAGCGATAGTTGATTGGAATTATCGAAACAAGCTAATCACCTATAATTAGATTTGATTTATTCTGTCTTTTGATCCCTTGAATTTTATTTCTTTATGTTATTTTCTTTTATTACTATAAAAACAGTCCATTTTATTTTAACTTTGTACTATAACTTAATTAGAATACTAATTAGATCTTTTTGTGTTTAGGTTAAAATTGATCTAGTACTCGTCTCCCTTGGGTACGATCCTTAGAGTACTCATATACTCCGTTGTAACTATATTACAACTAGACCCGTATACTTGCGGATACCGCCTCTCATACCTATAAATTTTATTGCAGTATTCACAATCTGGACGTTAGTACGTCCGGAGGTGGTCAAGTTGTTGGCGTCATTGTCGGGGAGACAACGTCACTAGTTTGATTTTAAGTTTTGCACTTTAGAAGGAATAATTAGAAAATTATTAGGTTATAGATATAATTTTATTTTATTTATTTATTGTAACTAATCTTCTTTTTAGATTTAGTATATGACTCGTAGTAGAGGACACCTATTGTAGTAATCATAGATCCAGAGAGAATAATACGGAGAAATCGTCACCAGCAACAGCAGCAGTAGCAACAGATGCAAGATTCACCACCACTTAGTGTAGGTAACGTACCACACAAGAACCCATTGTTTGGCAACATTGACGATAACATTTTAGAAAATCCGTCAGCACCACCACTACTCGTAAACATGCACATAGCTTGTAACGAAAGAGCCTTAAGAGACTATGTATTACGAAGTCTAGACATAGTTCAGGAAAGTATAACGAGACCGACTATTACATCAAATAATTTTGAAACTAAGACGACAATGATTCAGATGATCCATAGTAATCTGCAATTTAGGGGCATGATGACAGAGGATCCGGGTCAACATTTGAAATGATTTCTTAAACTTTGTGATACTTTTAAGTATAATGGGGTCACAGATAATGTTATTCATCTTCGGTTATTCCCCTTTTCTTTGATTGATAACGTATTTTGTTGGTTAGACTTGCAGACACAAGGATCTATCACAACATGGGATGAACTCGCTGGAAAGTTCATACAGAAGTTTTTCCCTATCAGCAAAGCAATTCAATTAATAAGAGAGATTGTTGTTTTCAGACAGATGAAAGGAGAAATTTTCCATGAGGCTTGGGAACATTTCAAAAAATTGATTTAGAAATGCCCTTACCACTGATTTCCTGAGTGGATGCGATTGTAGGTATTTTATAATGGGTTGGATACGAACGCAAAATTAGTCCTAGATGGAGCAGCAAGAGGAACACTTATGAATAGGACGTACGAGTATAGGTATGAAATAATTGAGAACATGAAATTGAACTCATACCAGTGGCCAATTGCACGATTTACATATGGCTAAAAAATTGCTACGGTAAAAGCTATTCAAGAGGATGATAAGTATCAACAGTTAGTGGATAGACTTAACCGCATTGAATCTGTAAAAAATGCACCATCTACGAGTGGAGGAGATAAACTTCTTTTCCACTACCTTAACAATCCTCCCGAGAATATGAATTATATTGAAAATAGGAGTGGAAACCCTTATTCCAACACTTACAATCTTGGTTGGAGAGATCACCTGAATCTGAGATGGGGAGGAAACCAAGAAGAATGTAATATTTCAAATCAAGCTAAAAATACTAACTATCAACCTCTTTATTTGAAGAAACCTCAGGATAGGATCAAACCAAGTGACCATACTGCATGTGGTCAACGTCTGGATTAAACAGAGGGAGAAATATAGCCAATGAGAACAAATGTCAAGCAGGTGTAGTCTGAGGACACTAACTCAACCAGAAAATTGACTAAACTTGAGGATCAAATGAGCTAATTGATGAGCATGATGGGAGACATCAAAAGACAAATTGGCACTGGTATACCCAGTAATACATTAAATAATCATTGGGGAGAAGGTAAAGAGCACATGAAAACAATAATGCTTTGCTTAAGCAAAGTACTAAATAGCCTAGAAAAACCTACTCCGGAGGTAAATATGGAGAATGCTAATGACCCTTAAGAGAAATCCCTAGAGGCTGAAGATGGAACAATGTTAGAGGAGGAATTGTACCAGCAGTTGAGCCAGAAAAAGAGATACCCAAAGATTTTGCTGTCGCAAAGATCCCATTCCCTTCAAGGCTAGAAGAAAAATAGAAGCAAGATGAAGACGAGTTTGTAAGCTTCTTAAACTTGTTCAAAACATTAAACGTTAACCTGCTTTTAATTGAATTAATTGAGAAAGTCCCAAAGTACGCCAAGTTTTTAAAGGAAATTATGTCTAGGCATAAGAAAATTAATGTAGGAGAACAAGTTAATTTAAATGCCTTCTGTAGTGTTATTATTTTAAGGTAGGTTCCCCAAAAAATGAAAGACCCAAAAGGTTTTACTATTTCCATAGAGATAGGAAACATTCACTTAATAGAGCTCTATGTGACCTAGGAGCTAGTCTTAATCTAATACCTCTGTATATTTTTGAAAAACTTGGTATAGGGGATCTTAAAACTACTCAGATAACATTACAGTTGGCTGACAGGTCTTCAGTACAACCAAAAGGTGTATTGGAAGATGTGTTAGTCAAAGTGTGTTGTTCCATTATCCCAGCAGATTTTGTGGTTCTTGATTTTGAAGAAGATCGAGAAATACCTATCTTATTAGGTAGACCTTTTCTAGCCACTTCTAAGTCCACCATTGATTTACAAAAAAAAAAATGAATTAACCATGAAAATCAATGATGAGACTGAAATCTTTAAATGTGGTCATCAACTAAGCGAAGAAGAAAGTTGGAAGAAGTGAGGGGAGCAATGCAAAGAATTATCTATTTCTAATATTCTCGAGTCTAGGGATACACTTCCTTTTATGCATGCAGAAAGAATAAACATGTTTAAGGAAAGGGACAAGTAGGCAAAGGTGGAATGGCATGACAATCTATGGACTAATATTGATAGAACGAAAGAACATTCCACTCGTGAACTAATGATACTATCGGATGAATCTGACAATAAGACTTAAAATATTTGATTGATGCTAAACTATTGTAAATTATTGTACATTTAGATAACTGGTTAGTATAGATTTTAATTTTTATTCATTTTTCATTTTATAGAAACTGTAACACTCATGAAAATAGATTTTTGAGTGAGAGCAGAGCCTAGGTTGTAACACAAGAATCCTATATCGCTATACCAAAGGAAGTTTTTAACAAAATTGAGAACATTATTTCATTGTCGCAACACGGACACTATGTATTGTGACACCGTAACCAGTATACTAAAAAATCTAAAAGTCTAAAGTGTGTCGCGACATCGAACCCAGATGTCGCGACAACGATAAACTGCTAAGGATGTCGAGGCACGAAACCCCTGTTTCGCGACATTGCTGCAATTTCTATGCAGGAAACCAGACCTAACAGAGCACAACCCGACGACTAAACACTTATTTTACCCACCTATTTAACACCCTTTAACCCATTCATCCTTTTAAAACATTCAAAATCCCTTTATAACGCCCTGAATTTAGGCCTAGTAAAATTGGGCCTATTGGGCCTTGGGCATGGGAGCGTTTAAAGTTTTTTGGAGAATAAGAGAATGGCACTAACCAAGTTGTAATGCCCCAAAATCTCAAAACCCTAATTTCTGTGCACTGAGGTTGGTATGTATGAGTAGCACTTAGAATATTTATTTTAAGGTATTATAGGGATTATTTGAAGTCTTAGAGATAGGGAAGATCGTAGGGAAAATTTATTTTTCTTGCTTTAGTGGACCCTAGTCTCAAGCATTAGGCCCCTTAAGCAGATTAAGGGGAGAATAGGACACAAGATGGGCTTATAGTCCAGTGGCAAGTGGCGTCACTTGGGGAGCTATAACGTGGCGTGTTGTCAACTGAGGAGGTCCAAGGTTCGAGCATTAGGAGTGGTATTTTTGGAGTGTTTTATTTTGCATAGGTGGACGACCAGAGTTGTGTTGAATATGAACTCTTGCACTGGAGTGTTTTAGTGGTAAGGGGAACTGATAATGGAGGAAAATTCGGATAAGGCTAAGGATTTATCAGGAGAAAAGTTAGGAGATGAGGAGAGGGGGGAATTGGTGCCGAATGGGACTGTAGGGAAAGGAGCATTCGCCTGGTGGCTATAAAAGGAGAGGCCGAATGTTTTGAAAGGTTCTTTGAGCTTTCATTAGTCTTTCTCGTCTTCCCTTAATCGGTTTTCCCATAACTAAATACTCCCAATTGCTAAAATTTCCTATAGCCGAATCCTTTTTGCGGAATTCTCTCATAGCGAAACTCTCCTATCGCCGAATTACCATCATCCTTCCTTGCTGAAATTCCTATTTGTGCCAAACCCTTGTTGTTTTCCTCCATCACAAATCAATTATTATCTACTATTAGTCAAGTGTTGAAAGCCGGATCTAGTTAATAGCTATCTAGGCTGCAGGATCGAAAGGGGATTTGGTAAGTATTCGGTTAACCTCTTTTGTACGTTTTGCTAAAAATCGAAAGGCTATCTAACTGTCCTGTCGTTAACTCTGTGATAAAAAAGGATAAGGTTCAAAGATTGGAAGCGTGGTAGG
This sequence comes from Gossypium bickii, assembly GCA_025503065.1. Taxonomy (NCBI): domain Eukaryota; kingdom Viridiplantae; phylum Streptophyta; class Magnoliopsida; order Malvales; family Malvaceae; genus Gossypium; species Gossypium bickii. The sequence continues at coordinate 47,849,547 of CP106711.1, read as the reverse complement.
ATCTTTAGCAAGGGTAGGTGTACTCAACTAGATTGTGGTTTAAGTGAATGGCCGAATGTGTGGGGTGACTGGTGCAGATTATGAGTCACTCAAATTTTGATGGTGTATGTGTGAGTGCAGATCTAGGGGATACTCCTGATTAGTAGCTAAGGAAGAGCTATTAGAAGCCGGTGGCACATGGTAAGGTTACGGTAAGGCTTCGGTAATGTTTTGATTTAGTGATTAGTTGAAGGTTGGTTGGTTGTAGGTTCGAGGCTAAGGATAGCATAGCATGTCCCATTAACCAGGTGTGTACAAACACTAGACACACACGATATTGGCAATGCCAGAAAGCTGAAAAGCTGAAAGTTGCTAAATGGGCCCGGTGGGGCCTGAGGCTAAGTTTGATGAAATTGTTTGGTTGGTGGTACGAATTGAGTTAGTCATGCATGTTACATGATCTGGAATTATTTTGGGCCTAATAGGCCATATGGATGAGATTTGGGCTTAATGGGCCGTAAGGATGTGATTTGGTCTTGATGGGCTTTATGGGGACGTAGACAAGTATGCTAGGGTTTAATGGACTTTAGGCCTAGTTCTGAACAACTCTTAAACCGCATAAGACTTAATCTAATAATTAAACATGTCCGTGGACAAGTCGCTGGGTTAGAGTGTGACAATGGACATATGCATGTCTAGGATTGGATCTAGGGAGAGCTTGGTACTTAAGCGGTCCTAGCGACCCACCTCTTCTTCTTTGGAATCCTACCTGGTGCATAGTGTCTGTTCACTTTAGCCGCAAGGACTTGTTAATGGACCAAAGTTCATAACTAAAACCCAAGAGGGACCAAATACCCCTGATTTGAGAATTACCAAAATATCCTTAGATTTGTAAAATTACTAAAATACCCCTGATTTGGAAATTACCAAAATATCCTTAGATTTGTAAAATTACTAAAATACCCCTGCTTTGTAAAATTACCCGAATAACCTTGATTTGTGAAATTGCCAAAATATCCCTAATTTACAAAATTTCCAAAGTTCTCCTATTTTGCAAAATTACCTAAATACCCGTGTAGAGTAGATTTACGGAAATACCCCTAGGTAGTGAAATGACCAAAATACCCCTAAGTGCTGAATGTGTGAAAATGTGTATGTTGCATTCATGAAATATATGTTGCACTTGGGTGGGTTATGATGGTACGAAGGAAGATTTGAGGATCGCATAGTCGCTTGACGACCGTGGATCCACCGGTGGCTTTAAGCCCATTCTAGATTTCTTTCGCAACGTTTGAGTAGTCTTGCTGCTTTGGTGCTACCTTTGGTGTGTAGGGATGGGTGGGTTGATATTTATACCCGTACAGGTGTGTAGGGTTGGAAGGAAAATGGTGTGCAGGGTTGGATTTGGGATGGGTGCATTGCATTCATGTGATACTGATGTGATATGAGGTCATTGTGGGCTAAGACCCAAGACCACCGTTTTTGATAGGGTTAGGCCCAATGTGATAATTGTATGTTGATTGGATTAACAAGATGGTCAAGGAATTTTGGGCTTTTAGGCCTTAAACTTTAACTTAGCAAAATTGTTTTGAATTGTGCCTTTGATGTGACATTTCTGAATTCGACCATAACATCTGGGCTGGGTCTGGGGTGTTACATCCTTAAACCCTAAAATCCCAAATCTCACTCTCTTCTTTCAAGTGGTGTGAAATATTTTATCATTTAATCTTCTTCGATGTGACAAAGGAGATGAGCACTCAAAGGAACGGTAAATCAACACCTAAGACAAGGAATTCAATGACTTTTTTGAAGTTAAGGGTTCCTCAATCAAAATTGTTACTATTCTATTGAATTTGGCTTAAATTTTTTCTTGAAATCTTAGTTTATGTAACACCCCTTAACCGTATTCTAGCCGGAACGGGGTTCGAGGCATTACATAGCTAAACTTGCTTAAACTTCTAGAATAGGGCTATAAAATTTTGTTAACCCCGTCGCTCACACATACTCGGCCTAAAAGGCCCTAGACATACTTCCGAGATGTATCGGAATCTTTTTGGGAATTTTCAAGAGTCGAGAAGCCTTTTTAACAAAGCACAGGCCACACGCCCGTGTAGGCCTAGGGACACGCCCGTGTACCCCTATGGCATGCCCGTGTCTCCCACCCGTGGTCGACACTGACTAAGGTCACACAGCTTTGACACGCCCGTGTTTTCCAACCTGGTCGATTCTGACTAAAGTCACACGGCTTGACACGTCCTGTCTTCCAACCGTGGTCGATTCTAACTCCAAGTGCAAGGTGCAGACTTCACATGGCCTGGGCACACGCCCATGTGCTAGTTGTGCCTCCCACACGGTCTAGACACACGTCCGTGTGTCTACCTATATGGGCAATTAACAGGCTATATACCAAGCCGTTGTCACCTTAGAGTGAGTACATACATATCTCCTAGCCACAAGAAAATCTAAGAGTCATTCCAACTTATAAGATAATTAAAAGGGACATATGTTTCATGAATTACATCTTCATTAAGCAAAAGAGTTTGCCAAGTATTTGCCTAACTCAATAGGCCATCTTCAAAATGACTTTTACAAATTTACATAGCCAACACTTTGGCTAAAAATTACAGCTTAACAAAATACTTGAGCCTTATACATGCCATAATCAAAACAAGTCTAAAATTGTTATACCAAAGTGCTGTTGATAGTGTGATTTCCAAACTCCTATGTCCACGGTCCACGAGTTACCTTAGCAATACTACAAGAAAGAAGGGCAATGAAAAAAAAAGGGTAAGCATAAAGCTTAGTAAGTTTGCATGGAAATAATTAACAATAATAAGCTCATAAAATAATCCACCCACGGTATTAGCTAACCGTGCTCGAGTCAAGGCTTCTTGACAATACTTACTTACAATTGCCCTTATCTAGCACATACCGTGCCACATATCGTAACTGATTCTTCGTGACTTATTCACGAGTACCTGTATTCACTCATTCACATGACTTAAATATCACTCACATCTCTACTTCTAAATTCATTCTACTTATTCCACTATTCTTAAGGGATAGTCAAAGACGTGTGTCTATCGTTACTACTGCAAGTATAAAGCCAATGCCATGTCTTCGAGGTGGTTTTACATGGAGTCATCTCTAACTGCCAATGCCATATCCCAGATAAGGTCTTATATAGGATTACCTCTAAATGCCAATGCCATATCCCGTATATGGTCTTATATGGAATTTCCTAGCATGTGTCAATGCCATATTCCGAATATGGTCTTATACGCTTTTCATATCCCTCACCGAAGCCATATCCCGGATATGGTCTTATACGGGATCTCAACTCGGCGCCGAGGCCATGTCCCAGACATGGTCTTATACGGGACCTTATCTATTTCATATTTCAATGATAGCATTTCTATAATCAATATGGCCCATTAGGCTTTCAACATTTCATTCAAGTTAACTACTCAAATTGGTGGTGCATCATGCATTAACATAAGGTCAAGCATTTCTCAACGTGCCAATATAAATGTTACTCAAATCACATACAAACTTACCTTGATTTCAAAATGAGCTAGCTTGTCAATCTAGTCCGAGACTTTGTTCTTTCCCCGATCAAGGCGGGTCCTCAGTTCTTCTTGCTCTATAATAGCAATTTAACTCATTTTAATAACTATATTAATAATAGCATTTCAAAAAAATCATGCTTAGGTAAAATTACTATTTTGCCCCTAGACTTTGGCAAAATGACCATTTTGCCCCTAGGCTCGAAAAAAAATTCTGGTCGTATTTCTACCTTCAACAAGCCCAGGTGAACATTTAATACTCTTATGACTATCATCAAAACTCAACATTTTACATACTTACTACCAATTTTGCAACCTTTTCATCAAGGTCCTATTTGGTGTTTTAATGCTAACACCTTTCACAAAAGTTGTTCATCTAACAACTAAGACTCAATTTCTTCCATAAAAATGCAGCAATTAACAATGAAAGCTCTCATGGAAAAACTCTAAACTCTTCACCATATTACAAGTTAATCCCCTCATTAGAAAGCTTAAGCTTTAGGGGTCTCACAAGTACAATTTTCTTCAAGAAAAATCATTAAAATCACTTACTAGTAAAGAAAGAAGCTTGCTGAAAATTTGAGCTCTCAAACCCCTTAGTTTGCTGCCAATTTTTGGTGGAGAAAAATAGAGAAAAAGATGATATCTTCTTTTTCTTTATTTTAATATAAAACATCAATTTAGTCCACCTATTATCAACAACTTTGACCAATTTTGACACAATTGTCTCCTATGGCCAGCCATGCTAATTTTGGGGGTCTAATTGCCTTTTAAAGACCTCCAATTAACAATCTATGCCCATTTGGTACTTTTAACTATAGAATGGAACTTTCACACGTTATGCGTTTTAGTCATTTCTCGCGATGAAGCATGAAATCGTTAAAATTAAAGTACTAAAATTCTCATGCACATATTCTATCATGCTCTGACTTATAATATAACATGAAAATAAATTTCTCAAATCTCGGATTAGTGATCACGCGATCACTATTCTAACTAGCCCCTAAATCGGGCTGTTACAGTTTATTCCTGCCTCCTAGGAAGGTTAAGAAAACTAATGAGCCAAAGTCATCGACAGTTCCAAATCCCTCTAATTTTCCAACCCCGAATATTGAAAAATATTTTGTTGAACTTCAAGGAAAACATTTATACAATATAGGGGATTTGATCTGTCTATGATTCTTTGTAAGGAAATATGGCCTTTGGTTAGATACTATAGGTGGGAACGATTTTGGACAGTCCAAAAAGATAATGATGTGGTCCATGTTGTTCAAGAGTTTTATACATTTTTAAGGGATCATGAGTTTAGAAGCATTGAGGGCCATATGTGGGAAATGGTATCTGTGCAAGGGAATGAACTACAAGTAACCCCTCGAATTCTTTGTGACTTTTATAATGCTCCATACTATGAAAAAGATTTTAACAAGGAAACTGATTTAGAATACTTTTGAGATGTAACAACCCTAACCCATATCCGTCGCCGGACTAAGGTTAAGAGGTATTACCAGACATATCGGAACATTTTACTCTCATTTCACAATATCAATCATACAACATCGTTTCATAATGATTCATACAAATATAGTCCCTTTAGAAAGTCTATGAGACCTTAAACATGCTTTAGAGAGGGTTCAGGACCAAACCGATCTCATACAGAAAATTTGCGGAACTTACAAAAATTTTCTTTTAAAACAGGGCACACGCCTATGTGGCTAGGTTGTGTGCCTCACACGGCCGTGCCTTGGACCATGTCTCAGCCAGTGTGCAAAATAGACTTTAATCACACGGCTTGTCACACACCCGTGTGTCTGGCCTGTGTACAACATTGATTTGAATCACACGGCCTGTCACACGCCCGTGTGTCTGGCCCGTGTGTAAGTCTGACTTACTTTAAATTGGAACATTGAAGAACACGGTCAAGACACACGCTCGTGTGCTCAACCGTGTGGGCAATTATAGGCCATTTGCAAGGCCAAGTTGCCACCCATTTTGGGTCCTCCCTACAAGCATCAAATAAGCAACAAATATGCCATAATTCCAGCCAATTTTAAGCATAAAACATACACCATTTAAACCATAATATCATCGATTAATTCCACATTCAATTACCCATCCAAAGGCATACCTTTCATGGACTATAATCACATCTAAAATCACATACTTCATAACCACATTAAACCATTTAATACATAACCAATCATACCAATTTATTCACATCAAGACATATCAAATTGACCTTTACCTTGACCACATACATATCTCAAAATGTTCCATTTCATGACACATAGTACATACCCAAAATTCATTCATAAAATCAAACTTAACCAAGCCATATCACATGGCTAGATATACATGTCCCAAAACATATCTTAACATTTCTAGCCTATACATGCCATACTTCAATATGTACATTTTCAAAAAGTATCAAAATATAGTTTGATAGTGTGGTGATGATCCTCGACGATCCCCGAGTTCCCAATAGCTTCGATAATCTATGAAACAATTGAAACACAAACAAAGTAAGCTTATAAAAGCTTAGTAAGCCATATACAAATAAACTTATCACATAAACAATTACAACCTATTTCATTCATATGAATTATGGCATAAAACAATAGCAAATTCATATTTCTCATTTAGCTCAATTGTTCATAATCACTTGCTTATAAACATTTCACATTTTTAGATAGCTCACATATCAAATGATCATATTCATACTTATCTTCCATTGCCAAATTTCATATACATACATACGTACTGGAATTCGAATGCACATTCGTATACTCATTCACTTCTCGGAATGCCCGTTGAACCGTTCAGAATCAAATAGGATACTCAGATAGATCGAAAAGCTCGTACAATGCCAACGTCCCCGACGTGGTCTTACATGTAATCAATATCGATGCCATTGTCCCAGACAGGGTCTTACATGAAATTAAATACGTTGTCGATGTCCCAGACATGGTCTTACACGTAAATAAAAAATCGATGCCAACGTCCTAGACGTAGTCTTACATGATAACTCATATCGAAATCCTATGGCATAACATATGTATCCTAACTATTCCTATGGTTCATACGGGCTTTTCAAACGTCGTCACATTATCAGAATTTTCTCGGATTTCATATATTCAGCTCCAATAGCCATTCATCACATTTCATTAACATATAAGCAATAAAAATTCAATTCAAACACATTTATTTGTATATCGACTTACCTTGTATGGATACGAACAGATGGAAACAACTACTCGTATCGGATTCAAGCTTTACTTGAGAAAATAAAACCATTTGCAATCGACATTTAAACTATCTTTCCATAATAGGGCATAATAATAAAGATGCTTAATAAAGGTACTTAAACACTTTAGTGGGCCTTTTTACATTAAACATTTAATCAAAATACTGAAAATGTAGATACTTAATTAATCAAATAAAATGTCCTTTTTCATAAAAGTCCACTTCCTCATGGCCACCTTTGTATCCTCTCCGACCTGGTCCAAGCTTTACGCGCCACCTGAAAGGTTTGAGAAAAATTGAGTGAGTCACCAAGACTCAGTGCATAGTTAATACACATGTACTCACATATGGGCTTGGCCCATATCCACACAGTCCATACACATGATTATGCAATTTCGAATATACAACTATGAATATACAATTATGAATATACAATTATGAAGCCCAATCCACATAGTGATCCACATATTAATCGATCCATGGTGATGCACACAGATATAGACCGCCGAAATGAGCACTTAGCCAATACCTCTCTTGAGGAAGCACACAACTAAACATCAAGCGCTAATGTAGCACGAGGCTAGCATTAGACCACACACATAACGTACATCCTTTCCTCAAATAGTCACATCCCAAATCCCATGCATATATATATATTATATACCATGGCCACATATTACTCAAAACAATATACATCACATGTCATCACTTTATTACACATTCATCAATATTCAATTATTAACGCAATTCACTGAAAGGTTAATATCATAACCACTAACCTGATTATTCGATCACCCACCTTGGTATCCATTATCTTAACCCTTATTTCAGCTAACATACACAACATATACATTTACATGAAATAACTCATTACAACACATATAACGAGACACGAGAACAAAGGCGATAACTACGCGACTTTGATTATAGCGAGATTCTGATCTATCGAATCTAACAAAGTCTAAAATCCCGAAAGCTTCTGTTACTTCTATCGATTTGCCCCTAGAACACATAACCGAAATCGGTCACACTTAGTACCAATAATATGGCCTTAGGCCGAATACCATGAGTCATTTACCTTGAGCACTTCAATTCCCGAAAGAGTCATTTGTGCTCCTTAACACTAGCTACACACAAACAGAGCATATCATTATAGTCTTATACACATTCGGCCACCCAAAAACCAAGGTCAACATTCGGTTATTATCAAAACCCAAAATATAGCCTATAGCCGAAAGTAATACTTCTTTACCTTGCTGTATCCAAATCCGAGAGAACCCTTACTCTTTTAAAGCTATCTCCTTTGACAAAACAATCGAAGAGGTCACAAATACGTAGTCGACACACCTTCAAAAACCGTTTGAAAAGTTAGCACCCAAAAGTCCCTTTGATCCCTGAGAGATTTGGCAATGGTGTCTAAAGGTGGAGGGGCTTCGGTTAACCTTTCAAATAATGGGTGTATTCGGCTAAGCTAGCAAATAGGAAGAAAAGAACAAATCAAGCATTTGGTATCGAGCTAGACACTTTACAAACGAATTTGGCACCTCTTTTGCTACAAGAAAATTGCCCAAGATAGCCCCTAGAGAGATGCTTCACTCAGCCACTCGGCCCTTTGCGCATTTCATGCAATAATGTCATCGAAATTTCTTTTAAGTCTTACTTTCGCTGGCTCAGTAAGCTTTGGTGCTAAAAGCAAAATAGAATGCTTTAAGTCGACCCCGGGACGAACGCGAGTCCCCTAGCCATGACTTTCAAGCAAGGTACTTAACCACTACGCCACGGTGAATTCCATGCAAATATCGCATTGTATTTTCTTTTTAAACTATAATTGCAGGCGTCCCTTGCTTGACGCAAAAACAAAACGAAATCAAGCGCTGCCTTCAGGACTCGAACTCGAGACCTCTCGGCCGCAATCACCACCTCATGCCCTTAGCCATTCTACCATCTGGACTTTCATGTCCACTTATGCTCACTAAATTCTTTTAAGGCCTCCTTAGTCCATAACACCATACAGCACAAAAATAAAAACCGTGCGCCCAGCATTTCTCGATCCCCTGACCTGCCTAGCGCTAATCCAAACCTTAAGTGGCACACGAGACCAGTTTACCAGGGCATTTTATATGCCACAACTTTACAAAAATTTTACTTAAGGCCTCCTTCCATATTTTCCCTTTTAACCTTCAATTTTTCAAAAATTTCCAAAACACTCCTTTTTTATCCTCGGGCTTTAGGAACTCCAAAAACACATCAAAACCACTCTCGAGGCCCACTAACACTCGAGTTATTTACCAAACTCGCAACCCCTATTTCGGGATTTTACAATTCTACCCCCCTTAAAAATAATTTCGTCCTCGAAATTACTTATTAACGAACATCCGCACATTTCAATTCACCATATATCGATCACATATACTCAAATATACACATATGCAAACACATCCAAACTCTTTCACGTTTAGCATTTTCACATATGGCCATTTTTCCACAAGCATATTCAAGCTTAAAATTCCATTATAGAAATCATACACATCAATGGTAAGATCAATGGCACATATTAAAATTCTTATCGAAGTTTGAACTATATCACATCTTACTTAGTTCAAATGGGAATATACTAACTTATCTTACTTCTTGCAAATACGAAAGACTTGTACTTACCCGAGCATTTAGCTTATGGTAATAAACATATTCCATCTTGTAAGTGATTCATGAATTCTCTATTATAACACATCACAGGCATCAAAGCCTGAAATACACACCGGCACAAGGCCTGCTAGGCATCAAAGCCTGAAATATACACCGGCACAAGGCACATTAGGCATCAAAAGCTGAAAATATACTGCCGGCACAAGGCACATTAGGCATCAAAGCTCGAAATATACACAGGCACAAGGCCTGCTAGGCATCAAAGCCTGAAATATACACCAGCACAAGGCCTGCTAGGCATCAAAGCCTGAAATACAATATTATCACCATCTGAATCACATTACAAGTTGACTAAAATTATAAACCATATATATTTCATATCATTTGTACTTATCACTTCGATAAAAATTCAATAACATTTCATAATAGGATGTTTATCCTCATATCACTTGTACTCATCACTTCAATAACATTTCATGATAGAAAGTCTATCCACAGTCGGCTTTCACTATATTTATAACCAGGATTCCAACATGTACACAAGATTATAACTAACCTTAACAATATTCAATTGCTTATTGTCTTACACTTAAAACATTCTCAATTTCTGGTTCCAACACTCGCCGACATGATATTTTCCACACTGAGCACACGGACGGTCCCAATTTTTCCCATAACTGGCTTAATCACATGAGCATTTCAACCCTCGGTCTTTTCCGAAGACCTTCAGATAATTTAGACGATCCAAAATTTCTTCTATCACGGTTCATATTCTTATCTCGATTTTATCTCATCGAGCTCTTAATCTCTTCAGCTATCTTAACTTTTTCGATTAACACAGCAAATTCCCGTTCCTGTTGAGGAGCTATCAACAGTTTCAGACGGTCTCTTAATCCGTCCTTAAACCGGACACATCGTTCATGTTTTTGTAGCCACTACTCTTCGAGTATATCAGCTTAATCTTAGGAATTCAGCCTCGTATTTTGCCATGGACTTGTTCCGTTGAACCAATCCCAAAACACATGCCTCTGAGCATCAATTTAGTAAGTACTGACATACTTCTTCTGGTATGCCGTCTTGGCATACTCCCAAGTGAGATCCTTCACTGTGAAACTATCCTGAACTATGAGCCACCATTGATACGTCTCGTCGCGAAGTAGCGTCACCATTTCTTTCACTTTTCGTCCGGGCTCAGATCGAGCTCAACCATAACTTGTTTGGTTGCTTCCAACCAATATTCAACCGTGCTGGGTGCCACTCCTGATACATCACAGAACAATTTCGCTCTATTGGCTCTAAGTCGCTCGGAAATAATTTCCGAGTTCTCATATTTCCTCTCGCTCCAGCCGCTATCTCTAAAACTCGCAGCACTGCCCGCGATACAGCATTATCCCTCGTCTGATCTTGCTGCTCATTATCAAAGGCTGGTGGTGGAGGTGGTACCTCATTATCAGACCCTTGACCCGATCTAACGAGTTCCGATACGGCCATTTTGCCTCGATCATGTCATCTAGAACTTATCTCTTATCGCAAATGCCGACTTAAAAGTTTTATGCATTAGAAATTTGTTCCACTGATTATTCGCGAACAATTTTATGGAATAAAGTATTTAGAAGTGGTTCTTTCGATCACACATAGGTTCAATTCAAGTTCGCTATTCTAATTCAGAGAGTCACATACACGTTCATAAGCAGGGACACATTCATTCACTACACCTCTATGGTCATTTCAGTCCTTAAGTCTTATGCACTTGTTTTTGAGTAGACTAGTTCTAGGGTTCGATAGCCCAAATTTTCTAATCTACAAGCCCAATCATTCCCATACAGTTCACATATTCAACATACCTCAATAGTCAGAAGTACTTACCAGGTGGACTTCGGGTCGGAGGTACAGGTGCCATGCCAGAACAAGCCCAAAATAAAAGTTCACATTTTGAAAAGCCCACTTTCAAAAACTGTTTTCGGGCCCAAAACCTCAAAGCCGAGTTTTGAACCATGCTCTGATACCAAAATGTAACACCCCAAACCCGACCCATTTACTCCGACCAAATTTGGAATGCCACTGCGGAATACTTTCAAAAATATTCTTTCTTAATAGTAAAACCGATGAAAATTTGTTTCCTTTAGTAAAATATTTTCGTGACTTGTAATATTCTAAGTAAAAATCGAAGTTTGTTATAAAAATATCAGATTCAAGCTTTACTTGAGAAAATAAAACCATTTGCAATCGACATTTAAACTATAAAACCATTTGCAATCGACATTTAAACTATCTTTCCATAATAGGGCATAATAATAAAGATGCTTAATAAAGGTACTTAAACACTTTAGTGGGCCTTTTTACAATAAACATTTAATCAAAATACTGAAAATGTAGATACTTAATTAATCAAACAAAACGTCCTTTTTCATAAAAGTCCACTTCCTCATGGCCACCTTTGTATCCTCTCCGACCCGGTCCAAGCTTTACGCGCCACCTGAAAGGTTTGAGAAAAATTGAGTGAGTCACCAAGACTCAGTGCATAGTTAATACACATGTACTCACATATGGGCTTGGCCCATATCCACACAGTCCATACACATGATTATGCAATTTTGAATATACAACTATGAATATACAATTATGAATATACAATTATGAAGCCCAATCCACATATTGATCCACATATTAATCGATCCACGGTGATGCACACAGATATAGACCACCGAAATGAGCACTTAGCCAACACCTCTCTTGAGGGAGCACACAACTAAACATAAAGCTTCTGTTATTCTATCCATTTGCCCCTAGAACACATAACCGAAATCGGTCACACTTAGTACCAATAATATGGCCTTAGGCCGAATACCATGAGTCATTTACCTTGAGCATTTCAATTCCCGAAAGAGTCATTTGTGCTCCTTAACACTAGCTACACACAAACAGAGCATATCATTATAGTCTTATACACATTCGGCCACCCAAAAACCAAGGTCAACATTCGGTTATTATCAAAACCCAAAATATAGCCTATAGCCGAAAGTAATACTTCCTTACCTTGCTGTATCCAAATCCGAGAGAACCCTTACTCTTTTAAAGCTATCTCCTTTGACAAAACAATCGAAGAGGTTACAAATACGTAGTCGACACACCTTCAAAAACCGTTTGAAAAGTTAGCACCCAAAAGTCCCTTTGATCCCTGAGAGATTCGGCAATGGTGTCTAAAGGTGGAGGGGCTTCAGTTAATCTTTCAAATAATGGGTGTATTCAGCTAAGCTAGCAAATAGGAAGAAAAGAACAAATCAAGCATTTGGTATCGAGCTAGATACTTTACAAACGAATTTGGCACCTCTTTTGCTACAAGAAAATCGCCCAAGATAGCCCCTAGAGAGATACTTCACTCGGCCATGCACCCAAAAGCAAGAAAAGGAAAAACAAAATTAAAGAATTTTGGCCAAGAACACAATGGAAAGAAGACCCATTCGGCCATGTACCAAAAGCAAAGAAAGCAAAGAATTTTGGCCATCCTTTCTCAAACACAAGGCCGGCCAAAGGAATCCCCAAGGCATGCTTCATTCCCACGGTCAATGCTCTCTCTCTTTTGCTAAATTCAAACATCACTTTTCATTGTTTAATAATATCATCACTTAACCCATCCTTTAAAAAAAAAAATATTTAAACAATCCCATTGTTCTGAGCAAACAAAATAATAGAAATAATGGTTTAAAGCCATGCTCTTACAGCTTTGAAACAACAAAAATAAAATAAATAAAAGCAGTACCCATTTGTTTCACGCGTGCATGGGCCATGCATCCTTACTCACGCTGGCCAAAACAAAACAAAACCCAGAGCTGACCCCGTGTCTCGAACCCAGAGACACGGAGAGACTCCCAACGCCTCACCACCACTCGGCCCTTTGCGCATTTCATGCAATAATGTCATCGGAATTTCTTTTAAGTCTTACTTTCGCTGGCTCCGTAAGCTTTGGTGCTAAAAGCAAAATAGAATGCTTTAAGTGCGACCCCCAGGACTCGAACGCGAGTCCCCCTAGCCGCAGCTTTCATGCAATAACTCGAGACCTCTCGGCCGCAATCACCACCTCATTCCCTTAGCCATTCTACCATCTGGACTTTCATGTCCACTTATGCTCACTAAATTCTTTTAAGGCCTCCTTAGTCCATAACACCATACAGCACAAAAATAAAAACCATGCGCCCAGCATTTCTCGATCCCCTGACCTGCCTGGCGCTAATCCAAACCTTAAGTGGCACACGAGACCAGTTTACCAGGGCATTTTATATGCCACAACTTTACAAAAATTTTACTTAAGGCCTCCTTCCATATTTTCCTCTTTTAACCTTCAATTTTTCAAAAATTTTCAAAACACTCCCTTTTTATCCTCGGGCTTTAGGAACTCCAAAAACACATCAAAACCACTCTCGAGGCCCACTAACACTCGAGTTATTTACCAAACTCGCAGCCCCTATTTCGGGATTTTACATGATCTATACACATTCAAATTTAGTTTATTCATTCACCAAATCATTCAATTTATATACACGTATTTAGGGCATTTTACAAATTAACCCTCACATTTTCACATTTTGACATTTAAGTCCTTAATTCAAAAAATCACAAAATATTCAACATTTTATTACATTATAGCTTGGCCGAATATTCACTTGGCTCAAATAAGCCCACATATTTGATTTATTTCACATTTTAGCCCCTCAATTTCTCATTTTCACAATTTAGCCCATAATAATCAAATTCATCAAAAATCCCAATACAAAATATATTTATCTATCATGTAACATTTGTTTTCTATCATCAAACCTTACAAAGCTCACATTATCAACAATGGCATAACTCAAAATCATAATCAATTTCATGAATTTAAGCATGGGCTAACTAGAACACTTAATAACGATCACAAAAACATAAAAAATATCAAAAACCGAATAAGAATCACATACCAATTGAAGCTTCAAATGACCGAAAACTAAATAGCCATGGTTGTCTTTTTTCTTCTTCAATTTTCGGCAAACAAAGATGAACACTCCACTAACCTTTTGTTTTATTTAAATTTATTAACATTAATACATCATTTACCATTTTACCCATGGCTATTTAACTTATAAATTAATTAATGGTTGTCCATAAATGTCCACTCATTAAACCAATGGTCTATTCCCAACATAAGGACCTCACATTTATAAAGACACATCAATTCGGCCGTTACTCAAATAGAAGGACAATTTTACATTTTCTACGATTTAGTCCTTTTTGCAAATTAAGCATAGAAACGATAAAATTAATTCAGGAAACTTTCACACATGTTTAATCACATACTGTAAACATGAAAAATAATATTAAAATATTTTTTTAAGTCAAATTTGTGGTCCCAAAACCTCTATTCTGACTAGGGTCTAAACCGGGCTATTACATGAGACATAGATATGGACAACATTATAAACTTTTTAACTGAAGGAAGGGGCGAATGGAAATATTGCCGAGGTACCAATATCCCCACATCCTTTCATCAAGCTATTATGTTTCCCTAGGCTAAGATGTGGATTCAATTTGTGTGCACTCGAATAGTACCTACTTTGAATGTTTCTAACATTGATACCTTTCGAGCAGTTTTACTCTATGCTATTTTGCAGAGAAAGCAGGTATGTATCGGCAGATGGATCCGTCAAGACATGAAAATATGTATTAGTGGCCAGAAGGTAGGATTTTTCTTTCCCCAATTGGTGATGACCTTATGCAAAAAGGTAGGTGTACCTACGACATCCACCAAGCAGTTGTTGAAACCGTCACAAAGTATTATCGGGAGACACCTTATTCCAACAGTACATAGAGCTACGAGCCAAACAAATAAATGATTGGAACAAATGACAAAAAGAAGCGATGACCACACCAACTTCCTCATAGAGGTTGACACGAGTTCAACAAAAATTTGATGAGAGTAGTCATCCAAAGCTAGACTGGATGATACAATGGATGCAGAAGTCGAGGCCAATTTTTCAAGAATTTGCTAAGAAAAGAAACATTCGGGTCCTTCATTATACACCTGATATGTTTGGGCCCACACATCGAGAATAAGAGGAAGAGGCGCATAAGAGTGAAGAGGAAGGAGAGGATGCGGAGGAAGAAGGAGATGAAGATATGGATCTTGAGGATGATTAGCCTTTAAATTTTACTTCGGGTTGTATTAAAACTTAAGGATGATTTTAGTTTGTTTTAGGATAGGAATAACTTTTTAGTTGTTTGGATTTGTGTTTGTTTATAGTATTCTTTGTAAGAACCCTATATAATGGAAACACAAACAATTTGAGCTTTACATGAAGAATGGAGGAAGCACCCACCATTAGCAGTTAAAGCAACCACGATCAATTGGATAACTTCTTTCCTTATCTATTTATGGGCTAAGTGTGGGGAGAGGTAACATAGAAAATTTGTTTAAAATTTTTACGTTTTTCCTTGATTTTTCTTGTCTTTTGTGCGCTTGTGCCTGTAAAAATACAAGCAATTAGTTAGGAGCATGAACATAGGTTGCTTGTGTTTGCAAATAAATTTTGCACAATGATAGGTGACTTTAAATTTTTTATTATTAGACTACTAAGTTCTATATGTTACACTATAAATAGGGATTAAGCAATCAACTGTACCAAATGATCTAGAAAATACAAGGAAACAAGCATGCTACTATGAATGATTAATGGTTGAATTTGAGTTTGTTTGATTGATTAAATTTATGCATATTGAGATATCTAGGGATGACCTAAGGCATTGTTTGGAACTTATCCAGAGCCAAACAGCTAACCTATTCATATTTCACCTTTTAGTACAATTTTTTGAACCTTTTGACACTTCTTGATAAACCTCATTACAAACCCCTGAACTTGAAACATTAATTTGTATTTTTCATTTTTTTGTGGTCCTACATTGCACGGTTATATTACGTACGTATTGAAAGTTAAGTAGATACATCACAGTAGAGTTGACAAAGTGAAATAGGAAAGATTGGTGTGATATAGTTCCCTATAGGTTTGCCTAAAATGTGTAGAACAAAAGAAAAATTCAAAAAGAAAATCAATACGAGTAGAAAAAGTTTGTGTAAAGCAAAGAGCATTTTTGAGTAAGAAAAATTGAAAAAGCAAAGTGACAAAGTCACAAGATTGAGAAAAACTCAGTCATTAGTGCATAGAAACTCGTACGCTATTCATAGTTACTATGTAATGCTATGATTTCCTATGTGGAGAAATAAGAAGGTGAGAGAAGGGGAAATAAGGTGGTAAGCGGGTAAGGGTCACTAAGGGGGAAGAATAGGGATCAATACAATGTGTCAAACTATTTTCATGTTTGTAACCCTTTTGATGCTTACTATTCTTAAATTCCATACCTGTCCTAAGCCTTCAAACGTTATAAGCCGAAAATTCCTATTTGACCTAAATATGCTTATGCATGAATTGGCATTACATTAAACAATCACATAAATGACTATTTGTATTCTATTCGGATAATCAAATTACTTGTATGATTTATTGATGGATCCCTACATGTGAAACCCTTAATGTTTGTATATTTTGTAACATACTGAACTTGGTTTTTTGTGGTCAAAAGTGGTAAGTTAACTATTCATCATATCAAAGTTATTCATGAATATGAAATACCTAGCCATGTGCTTCAAAGTCAATATTTGTATGATATTTGCTCAAGGCAGTTCTATTTCTTGCTTTTGTTGCTTGAAGAAAAGCAATAAATTTAGTATGGGGGAGTTTGATCTACTGTAATTTGGTGTAGCAAATTAAACTAATTTTTGCACTTTAGGAGCTTGAAACATTTTCATTAGGTTTTAGTTATGTTTTTGTAAGTTTTTGATAAGTTAATAAAATGCGCAAATTGAGTCTTTTATTGACCTTAGGGGCCGAATGAGGCCTAAGGGTGAGCTAATGACCTTTGTAAGCATGCAGGAGACCATTAGAAGGCGTAATAAATTGATACTGGTCGCTATATCCTAACACAAAATTCTTGATAATGCATCATACGAAGCAGAGTGGAGATATCACGAAACTACCTTCGATGTCGTGACACAGCCTAAGAGTGTTATGACATACTCCTAAAGATATCCCAAGAGGAGTATACTGACTGCTATGTCATGACACGAGGCTTGTTGTGCCATGACATCAAATATGGACAAAAATTAAACACGAGACAGGGATGTTTTAGTCTGCATAATCAAACTTAAGGCTCTAGAACGTCAGCTGTCCTAGGGTTAAGGATAATAGCCACTTGAAATTTATAAATAGGCTCCTTTGTCACATGTTATAGACACCATTCACTTAGCCTTGATTTGGTCTTTTAATTTGAGTTTAGTGTTCTCTTTTCATAGGTTAGATTTATTTTCATTCGTTGTTCTATTTTGAAAGATCTGTATTGTGGAGGCAATCAAACCTTGTGGATTCGTGATCAATCTTAATACAATCAGGCTCTTTTGTAAACTATATATTGTCAATTTATTTGGCATATTTTCTCTCTATATCGATTCTGTATTTTCTATGGAAACCATGAGAAACTAATCTCTCTATGGGGGAATAGCTAGTGGAGGTATGATCTGTTAACTATTTTGTAAGGATACTCAACGAATCAGCTATTTGGGAGAGGAAGAACATAAAACAAACCCTAGTCTTGACAACCCTGGGAAGTCATCAAGGGGGAATTAACCCAAAATTTGTATTGCCCATTTGTGAACACCTTCACCCCAAACTGATATAGATTGTGAGGTTGAAAATAAGTAGTTCTTGTGGACTCATTATTCGAGTGGAAGATCGAAAGTTTTTTTCGGGATAGCGACTAGTTGATTAACGAAAAAACCCGAAGTGATAGTTGATTAGAATTATCGAAGCTAGCTAATCACCTATAATCAGATTTGATTTATTCTATCTTTTGATCTCTTGAATTTTATTTCTTTATTTTATTTTCTTTTATTATTATAAAACCCTTAAAATGTCCATTTTATTTTAGCTTTGTACTATAACTTAATTGGGATTCTAATTAGATCTTTTTGTGTTTAGGTTAAAATTGATCTAGCACTCGTCTCCCTTAGGTAGGATCCTCAGAGTACTCACCTACTCCGCTGTAACTATACAACTAGACTTGTCTACTTGTGGATACCGCCTCTCATATCTATATCTTTAATTCAGTTTTCACACTTTGGACATTAGTACGTCTGGAGGCAGTCAAAGGTGAGGTAACAAAATGGAACGATAAGAAATTATGGTTGAAAAGGGTGAAATTTTGATACAATATTTTATTGTATTTAATTTGTGGTATTGATTATGTGAAAAGTGAAAAAATGAGTTTGGGTGTGAAATTTTCATATTGACATAATGAGCACATGTGGCAAAGCGTATGTGTATTTAGGTGAACAAATGTACGAGTGAATATATAAAAATGTGTATACATGTGAATATAGGTATTAGAGTGTATGCACATATTTGTATAAGAAACTATTAGCATTAAAGATAGTGTGAAAATGATTTAATGGAAACTTGCACTATAACACCCCATACCCGAGTCCGAGGCTGAGACCGGATACGAGACATTACTATGCTTAAAATTTCTTAAACATGTACTTACGGGCTATAAAATTTTGTTCCGAATTAAAAACTTCTCTTTCTTAGTCAAATCATTCATTTATGGGCCTACGAGCTTCAAACTTACGCCCAAAAACTTTCGGAACTCTACTGGAAACTTTCTTTCGAAACAGGGGTCACATGCCCATGTGGATTGGGACACGCCCGTGTACCTCTAAGACATGCCCATGTCTTCCACCCGTGGTGGACACTACCAAAATACACACGGCCTTGGTACGCCCGTGGCCCTAGCCCGTGTGCCATACCTTGACATACTGACTTACTCACATGGTCTAGAGCACACGCCCATGTACTAACCGTGTGTCACACACGGCCTAAACAAACGGCCGTGTGATTAGCCCGTGGTCTATTCTAACTTAAGACACTAACATGCAGGGAACACACGGCCTAGACACACGCCCGTGTGTCTTTCCGTGTAGGCACATAAAGGCTATTTACCGAGCGAATTTCCACCCTGAAATCAAGATCAATCTCAAGCCAAATTCAACAATTCAAATACCTCGTCTAACATTAACAAAGATGCATACTTCATTGATATTAATAAGCCTACATGCTTAGTTAATCTTGGCAAATCACTTAGCCATATACAAAAGAATAATAAATTTGATAGCCTATACTTTGGCCCTTCTTAAGACATATTTCAAAATGAAATGCTTCCTATACATGCCATACTTAATATAAACAACTTGGCTATACCAAAATAGCGATTGATAGTGTGCTTCGAGCTCCGACTTCAATGATCCACAAGTTATCATGGCGGGACTACATAGAAAGAAAGAATTAAAAAGATAAGCATTTAGCTTAGTAAGTTTGCATGTAATGCATATAGCAATATCTTTGCTTAACATAACTCATTCATCATAAACAAAAGCATTACAAAACTCATGTGCTTGAGCTTACTTACTTTTAAAGATTCTTACATATCTCATGATACTTACTAGTCTCATGCTTGTGAGGTAAACAAGGTACCTGTATCACTTGATCACATAGATCAGTATACCTTACTATTATAATCATATTCTCAACTTCATCATTTATAACATCAATAATACTCTTAATTAACTTTAACCAGCATATCTTGATAATAACTTTACTCTTATGCCCGATGAATTACTATGAATAACTGAGGATACTGAATCTCATTCCACACGTATCTTGATGCCAATGCTATATCCTCGATATGGTCTTACAATGGGATCTCTTACTTGATATCGATGCCAGTTCTTGACATGGACTTACATGAGGTCTTCCTTGTGGGTTCCCTTGGGAACTTACCATTGTTATGTCTTGACATAGTCTTACTTGGTATCTTTACTTTGTCAATGCCGAGCCTTGGCTTGGACTTACATGAAATCTTCCTTGATATTCACCAATGCCATGCCTTGGCTTGGACTAACATGGGTCTTCCTTTATACTCACCAATTCCATGCCTTGGCTTGGACTTACATGGGATCTCTATCTCATGATAGCTTTTCAATGCCAAGACTTATCTTGGACTTACATGACATCTTTGCATGGAGACTCACCAATGCCATGCCTTGGCTTGGGCTTACATGGGTCTTTATCTCATAATAACTCTTCAATGCCAAGAGTTGTCTTAGACTTACATGACAACTTGTTTGATTGCAGATGCCATGCCTTGGCTTGGTCTTATATGAACTTTCTTATTTCATGTGGTAGATCGAGTATCCTAAGTATTTCAACTACAATCGGGACTTTCTCATGCTTAATCTCATTAATTTCTTTGTTTAACATACCATTAAACATTCTCATGATAGTAATGTATATTTAACAACATAACAACCAATTCAATGAAAATATTCATGAAGCTTGGAAATCATACATACTTACCTCAATATACAAAATGTATGTAGATATGCAATTTAGTCCTCGATTTTGTTCTTGCCTCGGTTTTGATCCGGGCTTCGTTTTCCTTGATCTATAATAATAATTCAGCTCATTTAATAATTATAATGACTAAATGGACTCTTAACTCATACTTTGGAGCCTAAACTTTCTCATAATAACATTTTTGCCCATAGGCTCGTAAAGTGATTCTCATTCAACTTTCTTAGATTTTATGCTTAGCTGATTCATTTTCTCTACTATAACAATAATCAATTTTCACTATTTCTACTATGTATGACCAATTTCATAACTATTATAAATTAGTCCATACTACCATTTTTCATGAAATTCACTAAGGAAAATATGTTTATCTAACATCAAACTCTCATAATCTTTTACAAAATATTATTTTACAAGGATGTCATACATGGGTATTTTTATGGACATGGATTATAGCTCAATATATAGCCACAATTAGCTAATTCATGATACGAGAACTCCAAAAATACAAAGAATATTAAAAACGAGGCTAGGATTCACTTACTAGCAAGCTTCAAAAATTGAAGAACCCTAGCTATGGAGTCTCCCAAATTTTCGGCACAAGGGGGAAGAAGATGAATAAACTTTTTGTCATCTTTTTCCTATTTTAATCATTTAATTGATAAATAACCAAAATGACCTTCTTTTTAAAAATTCACCATTTACTAACTCATGTCCAGTTTTTTCCAAAAATTATAATTTGGACAAATTGCTATTTAAGGACTTCTAATTTATAAACCAAAGCTATTTTATACAAAAAGCTTTTAGAATCTCATATTTTGCAACTTTGGCAATTTAGTCCTAATGGACCCTTTAATACCAATTTCACAAAATCTTTACATAAAACTTTCATAATATCATGCAAACATCTCAAATACCTTAAAATCTCATTTTACTAACTCAGATTTGTGGTCTCGCACCACTATTCCGACTAGGCCCTAATCGGGTTGTTACATGCACTTGTAAACTTGGTAGTTAGGATACAATTGGCATGGCAATAAAGACTAGTGTGTGTGCTTTAGAACAAAAATGTGTTATTGGAACAAAGATATGATGCCTTACAACATAGCACTTATGTGCATTATGGGCTCTTTATATGTATGCGTCGGTGTGCTGGGAGGATACACCTTAAGTTCAATATGTAAGGAGTTAAATTGGAATTCTGTGTGTCTGAGTCTTATTTTACTAAGATTATCAAGGGCCATGAGTCTAAATGTGTGAAAAAGGTAATGATCAAACTATGTGATATGAACTGAAAAGTTATAAGAAAGCTTAATTTGCTAAACAATTAAACATGTTATGGAAATTTAATTGAATTTAGTAAAGTTGTGCTCTAAGTTATTTAAAAACAAACAATTTATAAAACTTGGTATTTAATAATGGAGTTGCAGAAATGTAATAATTGAAAACAGCCATAGCTTAGGAAAAACTTGTTAAGTTATGATGAAAGCCCATGTTTTAAGAAAACGTCCATATGTTATAGTTATTTCAAAAACCATGTTAAACTTTAGAAATTTATTTAAGTTTAATAACTAGGCAGTTGAAACAATAATAAAACCCAAATGTAAAGTCAAATTGGAGATACGAGGCCCTTTTTACAATCCAAACCAAAATAATTTCAAAATACTAGGAATTTTAAAGAAAATCCAAATAATAATATCTTGCTAGCTGGCCACCTTTGAGTCCCTCCATCCGTCGAACCGCCTACGAAGGATCACTTG
This sequence comes from Gossypium bickii, assembly GCA_025503065.1. Classification (NCBI taxonomy): domain Eukaryota; kingdom Viridiplantae; phylum Streptophyta; class Magnoliopsida; order Malvales; family Malvaceae; genus Gossypium; species Gossypium bickii. The sequence continues at coordinate 47,826,867 of CP106711.1, read as the reverse complement.
AGAAAAATAAAAGAGGGAGTGAGTTTTCGAAAACTCAGTGTGTACGACCCTCGTCAAACAAATAGAAAACATATCATAATAGTAACATAATAATATCATACATGCAATGCTGTGGAAACCCTCCGCAAATAATCCATCTGGTACGCATCGTCTTCGTCCAACCGAAACACTTCTGTGGGGATTTCTAAGTCTACCCACCCATCCAATACACTTCAAGGGTAGCCCGGTTGTGGTACTACCTAACGTTGCAGGAAAGCTGCTAATCATATAATAGGATTAAAAAGCCATCGGTGGATCCACAGTTGTCAAGCAACCCTACGATCCTCATATACTTCCTCCGTTCCATAATTCCCACCCATATGCACCCTAAACAGAATATCATATGAATGCAGAAAATGTACATATAACATCCATAAATCTTACATTTAACACATAGGGGTATTTTAGTCATTTCACAAATCAAGGGTATTTCAGTAATTTTGTAATTTAGGGTTATTTCTGTAATCCTACCCTATAGGGGTATTTTAGTAATTCTTAACAGTATGGGTCTTAATTACGAACCTTGGCCCGTCAACAAGTCCTCGCGACTAAAGTGAACAGACACTACGCACCAGGTAGGATTCCAGAGAAGAGAAGGTGGGTCATTAAGACCGCTTAAGTACCAAGCTCTCCTTAGATCCAATCCTAGACATGCATATGCCCGTTGCCACACTTAAACCTTATGACTTGTTCACAGTCGCACTTAATAAATTATTGAAGTTTTATGTAAGTTTAAGTAATTTACCAAATACTAAGCCCAAGACCCCTTACAAAGGCCAAACAAATTCACATACGTTCATATGGCCCATCTGGCCCAATCACATTTATACGGCCCATCTGGCCCAAATCAATTCCAAGCCATGTAACCAGCATGACTAGTTCATCACTTATTACCAAACCATCAAATTCACCTATTTTGAGCCTACAGCCCATCAGGCCTATTTTGCCCATTCTGGCCCGATTGGCCAAAACACGACCCAATTCCATGAGATCGCTCATCGGGCCTCTGTTATTGATTCCATTTCCCTCATACGAGTGTTCGCACACTCGCAAGACTATCGAAGCCAAACTTTCGAGATTTTGGGATTTCCCAATCTATTGTGTGTATAGTGTATGTACACACCTGATAACAAAACGCGCTGCGATCTCCTTAGCCATGATCCTAAAAATGATATCACTCAATGATTAATCACATATACTTATCGAATACTTTACCAAAAGCTGAAGTCTCACCTTAACCTTACTTGAAACACCAAGCCTTAATAGCTTTTCCTCGATCACTAATCACGAGTACTTCCTAAATTTGCATCAATCTTAATTATTAAAAACTAAACCATAAGTGACTTATATCCATCTTAAGTCACCCTTACATTACTTACGACCATTCGACCAACCTTCAAAACCAAAAGTGAAGAATACTTACCCAAATCCCGAAACGCATAAAAAGTAATTCGGCAAAGATCTGAGGAACAGAGATTCAATATCAATCCCCTACCAAAATCGATTTAGAAAGAGTGAGGGAGAGGAGAAGTCGGTTCTAGCAAGATCAATTGAAAGAGTAAAGTACTTACCCAAGAATCAGCTAGGTTGAAGAAATAGTGACGGCACAAAAAGAATTTCGGCAAAGGGAGGGTGGAATTATTCGGCTTTAGAGGGTTTGGAAAAGGTAACAAAAAGAAAAGAAAAAGGTCAAATGTGCTTGTGTGAGGGTAACTACAGCATATTCGGTAAAGAGAAAAAAGACTGACCTATTTGCAAAACTCTCCAAATGCCGAAAGCCACAATGAAAATTCGTAATACCCTCTAAAAGACCCAAAAACGACACTCATTTACCCTCCTAAGCCGAATTTATACACTTCCCACTTCCCAAAACGGCACCAACTCTTCACACTTCTCAGCTCCTAACTTTTCTCCTTGATAACTCCTCAATCTCATCCTAAATTTTCTCCAAGATAAGCTCCTACAATCTCTCCATGACCATGTCAAACCCCTCACCCATCAGACTTTCACTGTAACACAAACTCTAGCCGTCTTGATAGCAAAATAAATACCCCAATAAAATACCATGCCACTACTCGAACCTTGGACTCCCTTGCTTGCTACTGACGCCACCTCTCTGCTCCCTAAGTGGCGCTACTTTGCCACTACACCATAGGCTCTTTTGTGTCATTTTTCTTCTTCATTTATTTAAAAGGCCTGCTAACTGAAGTCACAGTTCCCTTGGGGCTAAAACCAAATTTTTTCCTATACTCTTACTTGATCTCAGGACATCTCCAACACCCCTAGACACTCCAAATTCATTAACCCTCAAAGCCCACATGCCAATTGTCATTTTCTCTCTCACTTAAAATTTTTCTGAGACCCAAAGCCCAGAGCCCAATTCATCTAGGCCCAAAAATTCGGGGCGTTTCATTGGAAGCTTGTCAACACTATCCACCAGCTCCTTTGGTACTTTCGGTTGGTTTAAGTTTGGTTGTAATGGCATGTATAGGTTATTTTGGCTAATGTTAGCCTATGTGTTTTGGTTGTGGATATGAACATTTGGTTGGTTTGCATTTTGGCCTTGTGTTAGTGAAATGGTATATTTTGATTTGTATATAAGTTGCCTTATATGGTTGAAGTATGGCTTGATATGGTAGAATGATGGAAGGTAAACTGGTAGTTTGAATATGCATTTTGTGTAGTCCTTGAATGGTTGTGAATTGGTACTTGTTTGAATGACTTATTTGGTGTTTTTAGTACACAAGTTATATGTGAATTATATAACCATTTGGAGCTTGTTTTTGTATGTCATATATGGTACATATTGGTATATTTTTAAAGGGTAAATCAAGTGTCATAATATGGCTTAGTTTTGGTCAAGCCTTTGTTGGTTAAATGATCAAATTGTGTTTATTTTTTCACATGTTTATGAATTTTCTTTTGAGGTGCCTAAGGGAATATTGGTTGTATGTGAATATACTATATGTTTAAAGCTTGATTTTACTTGTTTTGGATGCCTTAAAATGGCTTGTTTATATGCACAATGCTGAGTGTAGGTTGGTGACAAATTGAGTGAGAAATATGGCTTGTAAAATGGCCTGTTTTCGTCCACAAGGGCAGAGACACGGGTGTGTGTCTCAACCGTGTGTGACACACGGCCTGGTGACATGGCCGTCAGTCCCCTATAGCTTTTAAAGGGTTGCAAGTCAAGCTATTACACGGCCTAGCAAACAGCCTAGCACACGGGCTTGTAAGGTTACTTCGAAGGGTACATGGCCTAACACACGGGCGTGTAGCTTGGCCGTGTGACACAAGTCAGTGAGTTACATGGGCTGGGACACAGCCATGTGTCCCTATTTCGAAAGCCCACATGGCCTAAGACATGGGCATGTCTCTTAGCTATGTGAGTCACACGGCCTGGCCACACGACCGTGTGACCCATGCAGCTTTGAAATCTATGTTTTTTGAAAAATTCTCTAAATTTTTTATTTAATCTCGACTTGTATCTAATGCGTATTTAGGGCCTCGAGGGCTTGTCTAAGGGGCAATTTATATGATTTTGATTGGTTTTATTATGAATATTGATATGTTATGAAATGTTTGAAATTTCTGCCTGTTTGATCCGTAAACTCTAGTAATACTCTATAACCCTATTCCGGTGAAAGATACGTGTTAGGGGTGTTACAGGGTTGCCAAAATATTTCAATTGCATGGCATGCCAGTTTCTATAACTTCGGGCTGAGATCTAAGATTCACATCACGTTTTTGGAAAAGTTTGCGAGAAGCTTTGGTTTTGAAGCTTCAATTTAGTACTACTTATCATTCTCAGGCAGACAGCCATTTTAAGAGAGTGATACAAGTGTTGGAAGGCATGTTGCGAAGCTGTGTTTTGGAGTTTGCAAGAAGTTGGGAGTGAAATTTATCATTGGCTGAGTCTGTCTATAATAATAGCTCTCAAGCAAGAAGTCAAATGGCACCCTTTGAAGCACTATATGGAAGGAGGTGTTGAAGACCCGTGCGTTTGGTTGAGTTACATAGAAGAAAATCGTTGGACCTGAATTGGTTTGTGAAAAAAGAGGACAAGGTGAAATTGATTTGTGAAAGGCTTAAGGATATAATAGTCATATGCTGATTTGAAACAATAAGACGTTGGATATCAGGTGGGCGAGCACATGTTTTTTAAGGTATCTCCATGGAAGAAAGTCCTGAGATTTGGGTTTAAAAGTAAGCTAAGCCCAAGGTTTATTGGTCCTTATGAAGTAGTAGAAAGAGTTGGTCTTGTATCCTATCGGGTTAAAACATGGTTTATGCTACCGAGTTGTGCAATCAGATCAGGTCAACCTTGCAGAAAATTGCAGCGATGTCATGACATAGGGGTTCCATGTCGCACATCCCTGGCAGTTTAATGTTGTCACACTCTGAAGTTTTGAAATCCTAGGTATACTGTCTCCTTATTTGCGACATCGGAATGATTTTCTTGATTTTATCGACTCTGGATGCTGTATTGCGACACATGGGTTCCGTGTTGTGATATCGACTCTGTTTTAAGCGATATTTCTGCTTCTAGAGTGTCTCGATTCCTATAAAACACAATGCTAATAAAAATTAGTCTAATCTAAGCAATTAGTTTAATATGCTATAATATACATAAAATTAGAGTTTAATTAAAATTGTCAAGTTTTGTTGCCAGGTTCATCTGTCAGCTTGATTAGTGTTCCTAAGAATGCACTATTTGTCTTGTTTTTAACAATGTCCGTGTAATATTTGTCATGTCATTTCACCTTGTTACATTAGTTCCGCTTTTTGAATTTACTTTTTTAGCCTACATTAATCACAGAAAATACTTCTGCTGGCTCAGGGTTGTTAGGGATTCTCAAAGACATTTTAACATTGTCTCTATAATTTCTTTGTCTACCTCATCTTGTTGGTGACCGCATTTAAAAATTTTAGTTTCACCATTAATCTTCACAGTGAATTCATTCTTTTCTAGATCAATGGTGGATTTTGACGTTGCTAAGAATGGTCTGCCTAACAAGATAGGTATCTCACGGTCTTCTTCGAAATCGAGTATCACAAAATCTGCCGGATTAATGAAGCTACACACTTTGGCTAACACATCTTCCAATACTCCTTTTGGATGCACTGAAGATCTGTCAATCGATTGTAGTGTGATTTGATTGTTTTTAAGGTCCCTTAGTCTGAGTTTTTCATATATAGATAATTACATTAAGTTTATACTATCTCCTAAATCACATAGGGCTTTACTAAAGTGAATATTCCCTATCTCTATAGAGATTGTAAAAATTTCCAAGTCTTTTAGTTTTTGGGGAACCTATCTAGATATAATCGCACTACATGAGGCACTTATGTTAACGTGCTCCCCTGTTTTTAATTTTCCTATGCTTAGACATGATTTATTTTAGGAATTTGGTGTACTTAGGGACTTTTTCAATTAAATCAGTAAGAGGTAAGTTAACATTTAACATTTAAATAAGTTTAGAAAACTTACAAATTCATCTTTATCCCGCCTTTGTTTTAACTCCAATCATGAAAGGATTGGTACTTTTGCAAGTATGGGTTCTTTAACTGGTTCATCTTCTAGCTCAGCTGCGAGCTTGGCTATCCCCTCTAATTTTCGTTCTTCATCATCTTCTTAGGGCTCATTTCAAAGATTTTTAGCATTCTCTTTGGATCACTCTTGTGTTAGGGTCTCTAGACTACTCATTACTTTCCTTGAACGGAGAGCAATTGCTTTCACATGCTCCTTCCCTTTCTTTCGAGGATTATCTTCAGTATTAATAGGAATACCAGTGCCAATTTTTCTTAATGTCTCCCATCATATTCATTAGTTGGCTCATCTGATCTTCTAAACTAGTTAGGTTTTCAAAGAATTGGTGCACTCAGATTGTACCTGTATCATTTAATAATTTTCATTGACTATATTTCCCCCTCGATTCGATCCAATTGTTGACCACATATAGTATGGTCATTCGGGTTGGCCCTTTCTTAAGGCTTCTGTAAATAAGGAGGTTGGTAATTAGCATTTTTAGCTTGGTCAGGATTATTACCTCCTCCATGGTTTCCGCCCCATTTTAGGTTCGGGATGGTCTCTCCATCTGAGATTATAAATATTCGAATAAGTGTTTCCACCCCTATTCCCGATGTACTTCACATCCTTGGTTGGATTATTGATGTAATGGAAGAGAGGTTTATATCCTCTATATATAGACAACGCATTGGTTAAAGACTTATACGGTTGAGCCTGTCCAGAATTTGTTGGTATCTATCATAATCTTGGATAGCTTTGACCTTAGATGGCTTCTGGCCATATGTATAACATTCGGCTTGCTACTGGTAGGAATTCATTGCCATATTCTTTATTCTTTATTAATTCATATGCATTATTGTATGTCCTGTTCATTAGGGCTCCTCCTGTGGCTCCACCCAATCCTGATCGTGCGTGTACATCCAACCCATTACAGAACATCTCCAGTCTTAGCCACTCGGGTAATCCATGGTATGGGTATCTCTGAATTAGCATTTTAAAATGCTTCCAAGCTTCATGAAAACTTTCCCCTTCTAATTGTTTAAAATTTACGATCTTCCTCCTTAATTTGACCGTTTTACTAACAGGGAAAAACTTTTGTAAGAATTTTCCTTCAAGTTCATCCCATGTCGTGATAGATCCTAGTGCCTATGAATCTAACTAAGAGAAAGTGCTGATATTACTGAAATCACATTTGATAACCTATCTAATTTATCATAGTTAACATGGAGTAACACAATTCACCATTACATCATGTTGGTTTAACCAGTCATTCCCAAAATCACATCAAATTCATCAAACGGTAATAACATCAAATCGCCCGAAAAAAATAACCCTTTGCCATCAACGGATAGTTTTTACAGACCTTATTCACCATAACACAATGTTCCAAAAGGTTTGACACTTTAACCACAAATTCAATGAACTCAACAAGTAAATTCTTGACAGACACTAAAATTATGCATATGTATGAATGTGTGGAACCAGGATCAACCAAAGCAGTCATATCAGTATCAAGTACAGAAAATGTACCAGTAATGACATTTGGTGCAGAAGCATCTTCTCTACCACGAATAGTAAATGTCCTTTTTGGAGCTCGTACTTCAGATTTAACTGTTGTATCCCTTGTAATGCCTCGGCTACCACTGACATTGCCGGGGTAACGGGGTAGTCTACCTCTTGAAACAGGATTACTCGGCTTTAAAGCCTGTTCAATTTCTTTTTCAACCCTTTCTAGAAAATCTTTAAGAAAATGATCAAGGGATCCATATCGGTAACAAGCTCCACTTCTAAATCGCCATTCTCCATGATGAAATTTGTTTCAATGTTTACATTTCGGTTTGGGATTACCGACACTACCAACACTGGTTTCAGATGAAGATGAAGACCTCGGGTTAGAGCATTGAGAGCCTCGCTCTTTTCTAGAATATCCCGTTGAGGTGGTAACACGATCACAATACTTCTTCAATTTTTTAGAAGTGGATGATTGTGACTTACTCATAATCGTTTTACTAGAAACCCGAGCTTCTCTTTCAGCTTGTTTCTTTTCTTTACTCAATTCTTCAACTTTATGTGCCTGATCAACCAGTACCAAAAATTTTCGTAATTCAAGAATTCTAGTCATCAATTTGATTTATTCATTTAATCCCTCTTCAAATCGTTTGCACATATCAGCCTCGGTTGGAACCCATTCTCTGGCATACTTGCTCAATTGAACAAATTCTCGCTCATATTCAGATAAAATCATATTTTCCTGTTTGAGCTCTAAAAATTATTTCTTTTTCTGATCCAGAGATCTTTGATTAACATACTTCTTTCTAAATTCAGCCTGGAAGAATTCCCATGTAATGTTCTCTCTAGGTACCACTGAAGTTATAGTATTCCACTAATGATAAGTTGTGTCTTTCAGTAAAGATATTGCACATTTCAAACATTCTGTTGGTGTACAAGATAATTCATCTAAAACCTAAATGGTAATTTCCAACCAAAATTTAGCCCTTTCTGGATCATCATCTACTGTAGCTCTAAATTCCTCTTCCCCATACTTACGAATTTTATCTACCGGAGGCTTACCAGTTCTAATGGGTTTAGCACATTGTGGTATATCAGGAACTGGTTGAGGAGCTGGTGGGGGAGGTTGTTGTACAGCAAGATGTGGATGAGTTCTCAAATACTTAGTAAACCTTTCATTATGAAAAACACATTTAAAATGGTTAGGAGATATCACACTATCACAAATTATATAATGGCATGTATAGCTAAACTCATACTTGCTACGTTCAATTTGAAAATTGAGTAAACTGTAGCTCTGATACCAATAAATGTAACACTCTTAACCCGTGTCCGTCACTGGAATAAGGTTACAAAGCATTACCAGAGCTTTCAGAACATTTACAAATAATTCACATCAATTACTATACATTTACCAAGATTATTCATAACATCCCTTAAATGGACCCTTGAGGCTCGATATGAGAATTAGAATTGAGTCGCGACTAAATCGAGAACTCATAGAATCTTTCGTGAAATTTTTAAAGTTTTCCAAGATGTAGGGCACACACGCCCGTGTGGTCAGGGCACACGCCCGTATGATCATATGGCACGCCCGTGTCACAGGCCATGTCCGACCCCGTGTAACTTTCTGACTTGCACCACACGGCCAGCCACACGCCCATGTGCTAGGCCGTGTGGTTAATTAAAATTTTCAAAATTAGGTGCAGGTTTTACATGGCCAAGACACACGCCCGTGTTCTAGGCCGTATAGCACACACAGTTGAGACACACACCCATGTACTAGGCCGTGTGTCACACACGGTCATGACATACGCTCTTGTGGACAAAATAAATCCATTTCTAGCTCCATTTCTCTCCCAAAACTTTGCCATGAACCTACATCAAAACTTACATTCAAATACCAACCAATCCAAGTATTGAATTCAAGCAAATTCTAACATTTAATAGGTTATATCATTGCATACATATATGTTTACAATCTTACCTTGATTTAACCTATACATTAAACATCATTTAATCAACCTTACTTAACACATATGTGTTTATGATGATATAATGCTTTATAAATACACCAAAATAAACCATTACTAGTCATTCCAATTGCTAGATTACAAACAACATATTCAAGCCAACAATGGCCAAGTTAACCTATACATGCCATTATACCAAAATAAATTTGCTATTTATACCAAAATAAGTTTGTAGATAGTGTGATGATACTTCAATTGATCACCAACCTTCGCAAGCTTCCAAGTACTATAAAATAGAGGAAATAAAACCTAGTAAGCATTATATGCTTAGTAAGTTCGTATAACATGAATAAGACTGACCAATCTCATTTATTAAATTTAAACATACAATAACATTTTTTCCATCAACTTGTCAAATTGCCTAAACACGTGCACTCAATCAAACAAGTTAGTTACATATGTCTCATGTATATCAAGTAGACATAGATGAGCTCATCATGCTATATCATTTCAAGACATTATTCATTTTATCTCATAATTCTCATATCACGTCAAGTGTTTTATCCGTTGAATCATTGAAATTTTGATGGATATTCAGATAGTACACTCAAGATGTACAATTTCAATAACTCGTCAATTCATATTTAGGAGCACCCATTAAGGCACTTAATCAAAAAGCACGCTCTTGAGCCACATATCATATAATAGGATTACTTGTTCGAGCTGAATCCTGTTTCCAACATATGCTCACAAGAGCTTAATCAGGATTACCCGTCCGGGCTAAATCCTATCTGTAACATATGCTCAAGAGGACTGATATCAGGTTTACTAGGCTAGGCTAAATCCTTTCTGCAATGAGGTCAATATGATTACTTGTCCGAGCTAAATCCCGTCAGCAACAAATGCGGGACCTCATTCAATATGGGAAATCACATAATCCATCGAAATCCAATATTCAAACGGAACTTAACCCTTTTCAAACAATTTCCAGCGTGTATTCATTTCTTATATTGTAACATCCAAATAATTTATATAAATATAAATCACATTCTATACAAATACAACATATTTACATACTCAATTAAGTTACACGAACTTACCTCAATAACAGTTCGTACAAGAAAATGTATTAATCCGAAACTTTTTTTTCCTCAATCTAGCTTCGAATTTGAGTTATCCGGATCTATATAAATGAATTTGATCATCAATTTCTCACATTTCATATCCATATGAACTCAATTTACATCTTAGCCAAAATTACCATTTTGCCCCTAAACTTTCCATAAATTCCAATTTTGTCCCTAGACTCGGGAAATGAAATTCATGCAATTTACTCCTTATTCCAAGCCTAACTGAAATTTCAATATAAAATTTACAGCACATGTATTCTATAAATTTAAAATTTTTTCTTAAATTTTTACAGCTTTACAAACTAGTCCATAAATCATGTTTTCATCAAAATTCACTTTGTAAAAGTTGTATATCAACAACCTTTCATTTTCTACCATAAATTTTAAATTTTCAGCATATTCATCCATGACATAATTTCTATACTTTGATGACTTTTCAAATTAGTCCCCCAAATAGATAGATTAGACTATCCCAATTTCAAAAATATAAAAATTTACTAAAAACGGGACTTGAATACTTTCCAATTTAAGCCAAGAAAGCTAATCAGGGACTAATTTGAACAAAATAACAAAGAATATGTCAAAATTGAAAATTTAAGTTTCAGGGGCCACACAGCCGTGTGATTGAACCGTGTCGGTAGCCCTAGACTATGTGTGTTATGTCGTGCAGAAGAAAAATAAAACACAAGGGCCACATGACCGAGTGGATAGGCCGTGTGGGGAGTCTCAGACGTGTGAGAAATGAAGTTTTGGGGTTTCAAGGGGGACATGGTCATGTGTGAGGTTGTGTGATCCACATGGTCTGGCCACATGCTCTTGTGGTAGGCCGTATACGACTAGACAGTTTCAAATTTTGACTCAATTTTTTGTAAAAGAACACACACTTGGCTTCCAGGCCTTGTACGATGGTCTTCACGTCCAAGTATGATCCAGATTACCTACATGGGTCTTTCGATTGAAAAAAATGCAAGAATTAATGACGAATTTCAAGATTTAGGGGCTTTTTCAATAATATTATAAAAGATTTGTAACGGATGAAAGAACTAACGGAAACAAGAAAAACTTACCAATCTTGATAGAAATTTAGAAATTGATGGTGCGAAATCCAATGATTGATTGTAAACAATTTTATTTGGACTTGATTGTAAAGTTATGATTCAAGAACTAAATTTCTAGCAATAACTTTGAGAGAATTTTGCAAAAGAAGGTTTGTAGAAAAAAATGAGAAAAAATAGAGAAAATGAGGGTTTCAATTTGGGTTAGGATCAAATAGGAAATCCTAATTGTGCTAGGAAGTGGTTTATTAGTTAGACTTTCAAAAAAAATTAAAGGTTGTTGGGTAATTACCCTTTTTTGGTTGGAATCAGGGAAAAATTAAAGGAAAAGAAGTGAAACCAATGTGACTTGAACCTCTACTAAAGTGGATGGAAAGGTGATGTGGTCTAAAATTAACTATGATCACAATAAAGGCAAGCACATCTATCTTTCAATAGTATAGTTATGGTAAGACCGATAATATCGTATCCACAAGGGCCAAGAGTAATAGTAATTACTATCTTTCTATTATCTAGCCTAAGAATTAGAATGATTTTGTTTTAAACTAAAACTAATTAAACACAACAACGAAAGAATTAGGAAAATACTGTTTAGACAACTTATATGAGATAGGCAATACCTAAGGAAGAATTCACCTAGACTTCACTTATTATTTTTGATTCATACGATTTATTCACTTGACCTAATCCGTAGAAATCCCTTATTTATGTTAATATATCTTTGAAGACTAAAAACAACTGACTCTAGGTTGATTAATTGAAATCTCTTTCTAATTAAAACCCCTATTTTCGCATTAACTCAATCTATGGATTCCCTTATTAGATTTGACTCAATCTAGTAGATTTTCGTCGCCCTATTTCTAAGGTTGCAATCAACTCTGCTTAATTGTGTTGATCTTCTCTTAAACAGGGACTTTTGCTCCACTGAATAAGCACATTCGACTTGAATTATCAAAACAAAAATAAGAATGAGTATTTATCTTATAAATCAAATAAAAATAATATCTATCTTAGGTTTCATCCCTTTAGGTATTTAAGGGATTTAGTTCATACTGCTAGAGGGAAACATCTTAAAAGAGGGAAAACAACAAAACATAAGAAAACCCAAAAACTTCTAAAGAACTTGATGGGAGATCTTTAGTCTTGATGGAGATCCTTCTCCTAAGCTGTTCCTGACAGCTGTCTTGGAGTATTTTCTGCCTTCTACACGGCGTTTACTAAACGTCCTCTTTTAGGTTGCGCCTTAGGGTGTTTATATAGGCTTTGGAATGCCTTTATTGGCCCACAAGTAACCTTTTCTGAATAGGATTAAACCTAGGTTAGGCAGGGACACGCCCGTGTGACACGCCCGTGGTCAATAGTCTAGGCCATGTTCAATCCTGTTTATCACACACAGCCATGTGGTCCGCCCGTGTGCAGTGGTCCAGACCATGTAGGCCCATTTTGTCCCATTTTGGCCCGTTTCTCGTTCCTTTCAACTCCCTAAGCTCTCCTAAGTGTAAAACATGAAATTAAAGGATTAGGAGCATCGAATTCATTAAATCTAATGAAAATTAATCCAAAAATAAGCCAATCATGGGGTTAAAATATGTGTAAATTATGGTTTATCAAAAGGATAAAGCTTGTCCATTAGGCTAATGCACATTCTGTGGCCATATTTTACCAAAAATAATACATAAGCTACTTTAACCTTAGTTCCTTAAGTGTAGAAAAACAAAAGGGAAAAGTGAAAAAAAATTGGGAGTTGAACCTTGGTTTTCATAGCTTCCTACTAAGCTTTTGACCACTAATACTAGGACTAAATTCATGATAATTTCTAAAATAATTTGGTCATATAGTTTTAGGGCAAGTAATTTTGAACATACAAAGCCTAAAACATGCTTCTTCTATCATCATACCATAAAATATAAGCAGGGGTAAAATCATCATTTTGCACAATGTAGGCGAAAAACATGTAAATCATGAATTTAATCTAACAAGTGTCTTGGGCATTCTATATTGAATCATTTGTGAAAAATTAAACTTAAAACAATTGTTAAAACTCTTTTAATTCCAAAATGAAGTTTAAGGACCTAAACGTAAATTCTAAATATCCAGATAAACCATTTATGAGATTGAAGATTAACAAAATTAAATTCATCATTTAAAACCATGGCATGTAAATTTTCAAAACATTTTGTGGTGTTTAAGGCCTCCAATTTTATTGTATAAAAATAGACTTAATTGCAAAAGTTTCAAAACATGCCTAGTTCACTCATTAGCCACGTCAAGATGACTCGATTTTCCACGTCTCGACGTCGCATGGAGATATGCCCTTGTCCCAATGACGTGATAAATGATGACCACCCTAAGAAAAATTTGGATGATTCTTTTATCCTAGCTTATAGTTATTGCTATAGGGGTTATTTTTGAGGTCTAGAATGATTACCCATAAAGTTGACTTGCTCTTGCTCTATGCTAGAACCGAAGGGTAAACATTCTGAATTAATCATCCCCGCTCTATTTGCATCACATTACACTATTGGATTCACCTTCTTAGAAAAATTCAAACCATCAATTTTCTTACCAAGAGCTTCAACCTGATTGGCTAACATAGAAATTGCATAAATATTAAAAATACCGGCTATTTTAATCGGTTTCGTTCTCATGACTTGCCACTGATAGTTATTTAGTGTCTTCTCCTCAATAAAATCATGAGCTACCTCAGGTGTCTTATTATTCAATGTTATGCCAGCTACTACATTAATTAGTTGCCTAGTCGATGGATATAAATCGTTGTAAAAGGTTTGAACTTGTAACCACAAAGGTGAACCATGATGAGGGCACCTTCTCAAAAGATCCTTAAAACTCTCTCATGCATCATATAATGTAACATCCTAAAAATGGGGCTATTTGGGATTGAACTATTTTTCCTATGTTTGAATTGCTGTGATATTAACCATGGAATGTTAAGGCTTAACTAAAGGCCTTGAGTATGCTCGGAATGGTAGAAAAATATTTTCTTTAAGATTTTAAGGTAGGGAGCCTTAGTAGTTAGGGGTTACAAGAATAAATGTGGATTAGTTGACACTAACAAAGCCTTGGAAAAGTGGAAAAAGGAGGGCCACTTGGGAGCTGGAAGTGACGCCACTTTGAGCAAGGGAGAGCTTGGGTTCGAGTCGCGAAATTCTCTTTTTGCTCTTTAGTATGGACGGCATAGGAGAGAGAGAATTTCTCCTTTTAAACTCTTTTAAATAGCAAGGGATAATGTAAATATTATTAAGGATTATTATTAGATTAATTTGAGATAGTTGGCAGAGGAAAAATAGGTTTGTGGCTAATTCAAATTATTTTGAATTAGTTCAAATTAGTGGCCAAGAGCAATTTATGGTGTTTGCCGAAATTTAAACTCTCCAAAGAGGAGTGGACGGCAAGCTTAGGAATAGAGGGAGGCCGAATTTTGCTTAGTAAAGTCACTTGGAATTTTTGGCTAGCAATTTACTTAGCCTTCATCTTTTCTTTTTCTCTTTTTTTTTTCAAAACTGAAAACTATTCTCCTTGTTCTTAGATTTTGGCCGAAATTCCTTACTCATTCTCATCTCACACCTCTTCTTCCTCTTTTCTTCTTTTCTAAGATACCAAAATCACCATTGCTATTTCCCTTCTCCCCTTTGAACCGAAAACTCTTCTCTACTCTCTTCTTGGCCGAATCCCCAACCTTTTTCTTCTCTTTTTCTTAGTTGGCCGAACCTACTCCTTAGCCATAGCCGAATTTCCTTCTCCATACTTTGTGAAGTCTTGGCCGAATATTGAAGCAAGGGGTAAGTATGCCGAAACTCCTCTCCCATAGTCTTTTCTCTGTCGATTTGGTTAGTTGGAAAAGCCGAATTAATCCAGTGATTAATCAGTGGTGGAATCGATTATGTTTAGGTGCCGGGATTTCAAGGTGTACGATTCAAGTTCCATTCTCGGTCAAGCAATTTTGGTAAGGATCTATGAATTTAGTTAATATTCGTTTTAAGCCGAAGGCTACTAACCTAAGGTTGCCGATTATTAGGGAAGCAGAAACGCTTGGAGTGTGGTGGTAATTATTTAAAGGCACTCGGGTAAGGATTCGGGTTCAAAAAGAGAACCCTTTTAAATATTTGGTTTGGCCGAATAGGCCATAGTACTAACTCCCATGTTTGGCCGAATATAGGGACAAAGAAAAGCTTGTGTGGCCGATTTGTCTATTTGGGTTTAGGACTATCGTCGACATCAGGTGTGTACATACACACTTATAATTATCTAAATGTACTAAAACTGTTGTGTGTGCTAACCTGATCTATGTAGATTTGGATTTAATACCATGAATGGTATAAGCAAGGATCTGGGTAAGTCCCTGATTGATTATGTGATTTTATGATGCTTTTGGGAAGCATGATAGGTGGGTTACGATTAATGATAAATTTGTTATATGTGATTGGACACATGATGGTATGAATATTGTGATTGTTTGGTATGGGTTGTTGATGAGAGAGGGTAGTGATATGGTGTCGACGGACACCAGTGTTTTGGTAACACAAAGTGACTACGGTCACTAGAGGTTTGGTACCTCCAGAGGTTTGGTACCTCATCGCGTCTTGTCCCAGTGGCTTAGTACCACAGTGGGTTGGCTCCACATATTATAATAAGGGATTGACGCCAGTGATTTGGCATCACACGATGGGTTGGCCCCATCAATCAATTGTGTCTACAGACACCAGAGGTTTGGCACCTCCAGTGATTTGGCATCACATCTGTGACTATATGTCACCAGTGGTTTGGCACCACCAGTGGTTTGGTACCACACGGGGTAGACAAAGGCAGTTGGTTGGCTAGGTTGGGTGCATGTTTTGGTACATGTTAGTTAATTATATGTTGTGTATGGAATTACTTAAAATCGAGGGAAGGGTTACATACTGAGTCTTGGTGACTCACCTTCTCCTTTACTTTTTCAGGTGACACATAGGTCGCGGATGTGGAGCCGGATGGACTCGAGGTGGCCATGCAGTGGATTTGAATTAAATGAACTTTCAACTTAGTTATTTTATTTTTACTGTTGGTTAAATTTTATTTCAGATGTAATAAGGCCTCTTGATGTTTTATTCTGTTATTCCTCATATGTTGGATATTCTATTTTAAACTATATTACTAATACTGAATTGAATACACATGTTTTCCCAAATTAAACCGAAAAATGTTTTTATCGTGCCATCGGGCACATTTGAAATTTGTATAATAACTTGACTTAAATAAATTTTCAAATTAAATCCAAGTATGGTTTTAGCAAGGTCACTAAAATAAAAGGTTTTCGACAACTTAAATTGATTTAAAAAGGGTTTTTCAAAAAAAAAAATTTTGTAACAAACTAGATTCGGCCATAGTGTTTGGGCCGGGTTTGGGTTGTTACAAAATTGGTATCAGAGCCCAGTTCAAAGCTCGGCTGTGGGGGCCCAAGGCCCAAAAGTGTTTTGGTAGGCCTTTTGAATTGTTTTTGGGTTTGTGAACAGCATGGCACCGAGTCTCCGGCACCAATCCGCCCAGGTAAGTACTTCTAAACCTCTTTGTGAATTATTCTCTGTAGAAGGGTAGGAAGCATGGAACGTAGATAGACTTATAGGAACTTGAACCCTAGGGCTAGACTACTCGAACACACAAACGAAACATAAGACTTAAGGAACTAAACCAACCCATGACTTAGTCATCGCGAGCTAGGGTGTGGTAACCCTCAGACGCATGTCTAGGAGTGGATCGGAAGAGCTCGGTATTTAAGCGATCCTCGTGACTCACCTCCTCTTCGCAGTATCCTACCCAGTGCGTAGCTTCGGTTCACCCTAACTCGCAGGGCTCGGTGGTGTGGCAACCTCACGTGCGCATGTCTAGAAAGGTTCGGTGGGAGCTTGGTATTTAAGCGATCCGCGTGACTCACCTCCTCTCCACTCGAATCTGCACAGTGCGTAGCTTTGGTTCACCACGACCAAGAGGGCTCTGTCGTAGGCTAAACCTAATGACTAAAACCCGAAAGGAACTAGCGCGTTTTTGAAAAAGAATGAAACAACAAAACCCTAATGTTTTCAAAACTTTCAAAATTACTCTTTTGAATCGAGAACAATCATTTTTACAACGTTTTTAGAAAAATCGATTTGTGAAAAATTACGAGAAATGCCCTAGGGGTAAAATTACCAAAACGCGCCTTGGTTCATAAAATATCAACTCAATGGTTTTGCCCAAAAATCTCATTATTCTATCAAAATCCAACAACTCTACTTTGATTATCATCAATAAAATACTTTGGTTTTGGAAAATTACGAAAACGCCCTCAAATTGCAAAATTACCGAAATGACCCTGGTTTTTGAAATCTTTACAAACATCACCTCTTAAAAAGGAAAACTTTCAAAAAGGAACCCTCCGAGTTTTACAACTGTTAAAGCATCTCTGATTTACAAAATTACAAAATTACCCCTGATTGACAAAATTACCAAAATACCCCTGGTTTCCAAATGTTGCCATATCTTTAAATTTTGCAAATTTTTTTTTGAAACACTCTCCAGTTTTGGGAATCCCAAAGTGACATGCTATTAAAATTTTACAATTTTTTTTATTTCGAAAATACCCCTGTAGGGAAATGACGAAAATACCCCTGGGATAGAAACGGACAGAAATGTCCAAGGAGTGAATAAGTAGGGAAAGTATTAGGGAATGGATGTATTCTTTTTTGTGAACTAGGATAGAAGACTTGAAATCTTGTTTGCTCGAAAGAATCCCTAACTAAACTTTCTTCATAAAATTTCCTCGCGAATAATCAAGTGGAACAAGTACTAACCCATAAAATTTTCTTAATCAGATTAAAGCACAGTAGTTAGAATGAGCTCTAGAGGACGTGGACACCGTGGACGCGGTAGGGGTAGGATGACCGTGTCAAAACCTGTCAGGTCGGGTCAGGGTTCTGAAAATGAAGTACCACCGCCACCACCACCTCCTACTTTTAGAGCTGAAGAGCAGGATCAGACCGGTGGTGAGGCAGTATCGTAAGCGGTATTGCGAGTTCTGGAGATGGTGGCTGGGGCTGGTGGAAATCTGGGAGCTCGGAAATCTGTTCCCTAGCGAATTCGTGTATGTGAGTGAAGTATTAGGGGTGTGTCGGGAGTGGCACCCAAAGGCGGTGGAAATCTTGGCTAGAATCTCTGAGAAAGGATTATGGACGACCTTGACCTATCTAATGAGGAGAAATTGAAAGGAGCAGTGTCGCTTCTAAAGGATGAAGCATATCAGTGGTGGCTCACGGTCCGAGATGGAGCCACGGCAGATGATCTCACGTGGGATTATTTTCAAAGCGCTTTTGAGAGAAAATGCGTGGGTACTAGCTACACCGACGCCAGCAGAGAAAGCTTTTTCGGGGTTAGTGCAAGGAACTAAGTCGGTGTCGGAGTATGAGGCGAGAATTTTTAAATTTGAGTAGATATGCTAGAGGCATCGTAGCTCATCGAACATGAGTATGTGTGTCCGCTTTGAGGATGGACTTAGAGATGACTTGAGGCTGATAATTGCTCCACAGCAGGTTCGTGAGTTTTCGTCGCTAGTGGAGAAGGCTAAGGTAGCCGAAGAGATCAAGAAGTCCGTGAGGCAGAATTATGATAAGAATAAAGTGAAAAGAGGCTTTGGGTCGTGCAGGTCGAGTGGTAGTGCTCAGAAAAGGGCTAGGCAGAGTGGACCAAATCAGACAGGGAGGCCCATGGCTACTAATCAGAGGCCGACTCAGTGTAATCGTTGTGGGAAGTCACATTGGGGAGGTTGTTGGACCGGTGAGAGGGGTTGCTTTGAATGTGGGTCTTTAGATCACCGTGTGAGGGATTGTCCCCGGAAGCAAGCTCAGAATCAGTCAGAGGGGTAGAACCGTACTCAGAATAGAAATGTGAGACCACAGAGAGGTTGGGGTAACGGTAGAGGCGGCAATGGTCCTAACCGAGGTCGTGGAATTCAGGGCAGGGGCGCAGGCAACACAGAGGCTAGGCAGCCTGGCTTGGTTTATGCAGCGAGACGTCGCGAGGAGGGTGACGCACCGGATGTCATAACCGGTACCTTTTTAATTTTCGGTCTTCCTTATGTTGCATTAATTGATGTGGGTTCGACGCACTCATACATTGCTAGTAGTGTAGTAGAGACTATGAGCCTAGACT
This sequence comes from Gossypium bickii, assembly GCA_025503065.1. Taxonomy (NCBI): domain Eukaryota; kingdom Viridiplantae; phylum Streptophyta; class Magnoliopsida; order Malvales; family Malvaceae; genus Gossypium; species Gossypium bickii. The sequence continues at coordinate 47,807,453 of CP106711.1, read as the reverse complement.
CTGAAACTGCTTCTAGGGAGATGACTGTAATTAGCCCTTTAGGCCATTCTGTAGTTGTGAACAAGCTTTATAGGGATGTACCCCTAGAACTCCAAGGGGTCGTATTTGTAGCTGATCTGATGGAACTGCCGTTTGGGGAGTTCGATTTGATCCTTGGAATGGATTGGTTGGTTAAGTATCAGGCGAGATTGGATTGCGCGGCTAAGCGCATGGTTCTTAAGATGGCTGAGGGTGATGAAGTGACTATGATTGGTAATAGAAGGAATTACCTATCCAATGTGGTGTCGGCCTTGAAGGCTGAGAAGATGGTCAGAAAAGGGTGCAAGGCGTATTTGGTTCGTATTTGTGCTTTGGAAGCTAAGGAGTCAGAAGTGGAGAAGGTCCAAACGGTTGGGGAATTCACTGATGTGTTCCCAGAAGAACTTCCGGGTCTGCCTCCGGACCGGGAAGTTGAATTCGGTATAGACTTGCTACCCGGAACGGCACCTGTGTCTATAGCACCGTACCGAATGGCACCAAAAGAGTTGGTAGAGCTAAAGGCTCAAATTCAGGAGCTCTTGGATAGAGGGTTCATCCGACCAAGTATATCTCCATGGGGAGCGCCTGTGTTGTTTGTCAAAAAGAAGGACGGTTCAATGTAGATGTGCATCGACTATCGTCAGCTAAACAAGTTAACGATCAAAAACAAGTATCCGTTGCCTCGGATCGATGACTTGTTTGACCAACTGAAGGGTGCCTCGGTGTTCTCGAAGATAGATCTTAGGTCGGGTTACCATCAATTAAAGGTAAAGGAGGTGGATGTTCACAAGACGGCATTCAGAACTCGGTATGGGCATTACAAGTTCCTGGTGATGCCATTTGGATTGACCAACGCACCGACAGCGTTCATGGATTTAATGAATAGGGTATTTCAACAGTTTTTGGATCAATTTGTCGTAGTGTTCATAGACGACATATTAGTTTATTCAAAGACGGAGGAGGAGCATGACAGGCATTTACGTATAGTTTTACAAGTATTGAGGGAGAAGCAATTGTATGCCAAATTCAGTAAGTGTGAATTTTGGCTTAGGGAGGTGGCTTTCTTAGGTCACGTGGTGTCAGCGGAAGGGATTAGAGTGGATCCCTGCAAGATTGAAGCGGTGTTGGATTGGCAACCGCCTAGGTCAGTAGCCGAAATTCGAAGCTTTTTAGGTCTAGCGGGGTACTATCAGAGATTTGTGGAAGGGTTCTCGTTAATCGCAGCGCCGTTAACTAAGTTACTAAGGAAAGGTGTTCCATTTGTATGGTCGGAGAAGCAGCAAGAAAGTTTTGATAAGCTAAGGAAGATTCTGACGGAAGCTCCGGTTTTGGTACAGCCTGTGGCAGGGAAGTTGTTTACGATTTCATCGTGGACGCGTCCCCATCTTGGTTTGGGATGTGTGTTGATGCAGGAAGGGGAGGTAGTAGCCTATGCATCCCGTCAGTTAAGACCGCATGAGGTTAACTACCCAACGCACGACTTGGAGTTAGCAGCAGTCATCTTCGCTTTGAAGATATGGAGACATTACCTATATGGGGAGAAGTCGATAATCTACACGGATCACAAGAGTCTGAGGTATCTCTTGACTCAGAAGGATCTAAATCTGCGACAGCGCCGATGGATTGAACTATTAAAGGACTACGACTGTTCAATTGAGTATTATCCGGGTAAGGCTAACGTGGTGGCTGACGCGTTGAGCCGAAAGGTCGTGACAGATTTAAGAGCGATGTTTGCTCGTTTGAGTCTATATGACAATGGAAGCCTTTTGGCAGAGCTTCAAGTTAGGCCAACTTAGGTCGAGGAGATTAAGGAAAAGCAGATGGTCGATGAAGGATTAAGTGCAAAAAAAGAGACAAGTGCAAGATGGTGGGTTAGAAGGGTATAGTTTATTTGGTGATGGTGTACTATGTTTTCAAGAGGGCGAGCTTGCATGCCGGAAGGATACTGAATCGAGGCGAAAAATTCTCCAAGATGCACATAGCGAGCCCATACGCTATGCATCAGGGAGGAAGCAAGATGTATGGAGATCTGAAAGCTTGAGCTCGTGGCGGGGTTGAAGCGTGAGGTAACCGAGTTTGTGGGGAAGTGTCTGACGTGTCAGCAGGTTAAAGTTGAACATCAGTTGCCGTCAGGGTTACTTCAACCAGTAATGATCCCTCAATAGAAGTGGGAGCGGATCACTATGGATTTTGTCGTGGGCTACCCCTTACGCACGTGCAAGAAGAAGGGACTTGATTTGGGTGATTGTGGACCGGTTGACTAAATCACTCACTTCATACCGGTGAGAATGGATTACTCACCCGAAGCTAGCAAAGTTGTATGTGGCTGAGATAGTGAGGTTGCATGGTGTGCCAATATCGATTATCTCGGATAGGGATCCCAGATTCACGTCAAGGTTCTGGAAAGCGTTGCATCAAGCTTTGGGTACACGATTGGATTTTCAAGACGCTTTCCATCCACAAATCGACGGACAATCGTAAAGGGTGATACAGATCTTAGAGGACATGTTAAGAGGATGCATCTTGGATTTCAGGGGTAGTTGGGAGGAGTATCTACCATTGGCAGAATTCGCTTATAACAATAGTTATCAAGCGAGTATTCAAATGGCTCCATATGAAGCCCTATATGGACGAAAATGCCGTACTCCTACATGTTGGACGGAGTTGGGTGAACGACAAGTTCTGGGTCCAGAGTTGGTAACAGAAACTGAGGATAAAGTCAAGGTGATTTGGTCTCGTCTCAAAGAAGCGTCAGATAGACAGAAGTCATATGCTGATCTGAAGCATAAGGAAATGGAGTATGATGTAGGAGACAAGGTCTTTCTGAAGGTGTCGCCTTGGAAAAAGTGTTAAGATTTGGGCGAAAAGGAAAGCTAAGCCCAAGGTTCATCGGGCCCTACACAGTGTTGAAGCGAGTAGGACCGGTAGCTTATAAGCTTGAGTTGCCGGCAGAACTGAATCAGATCCATGAAGTTTTCCACATGTCGATGCTTAGGCGATATCGGTCAGATCCATCACACATTGTGCCAGTGGCTGAGATTGAGGTGAACTCGGATTTATCTTTTGAAGAGGAACCAGTTCAGATCTTAGATCGTGATGTCAAGGTTCTACGTAGGAAGTCAGTGGCCTTGGTGAAAGTGCTATGGCGGAACCATGGTGTAGAAGAAGCTACGTGGGAACCCAAGGATGTGATACGGTAGCAATACCCCCATCTCTTCTGATCAGGTAATTTCGAGGTCGAAATTATTTTTAAGGGGGGTAGAACTGTAACATCCTAAAAATGGGGCTATTTGGGATTGAACTATTTTTCCTATGTTTGAATTGCTGTGATATTAACCATGGAATGTTAAGGCTTAACTAAAGGCCTTGAGTAGGCTCGGAATGGTAGAAAAATATTTTCTTTAAGATTTTAAGGTAGGGAGCCTTAGTAGTTAGGGGTTACAAGAATAAATGTGGATTAGTTGACACTAACAAAGCCTTGGAAAAGTGGAAAAAGGAGGGCCACTTGGGAGCTGGAAGTGACGCCACTTTGAGCAAGGGAGAGCTTGGGTTCGAGTCGCGAAATTCTCTTTTTGCTCTTTAGTATGGACGGCATAGGAGAGAGAGAATTTCTCCTTTTAAACTCTTTTAAATAGCAAGGGATAATGTAAATATTATTAAGGATTATTATTAGATTAATTTGAGATAGTTGGCAGAGGAAAAATAGGTTTGTGGCTAATTCAAATTATTTTGAATTAGTTCAAATTAGTGGCCAAGAGCAATTTATGGTGTTTGCTTGAGAAATTTAAACTCTCCAAAGAGGAGTGGGACTGCAAGCTTAGGAATAGAGGGAGGCCGAATTTGCTTAGTAAAGTCACTTGGAATTTTCGGCTAGCAATTTACTTAGCCTTCATCTTTTCTTTTTCTCTTTTTTTTTCAAAACTGAAAACTATTCTCCTTGTTCTTAGATTTTGGCCGAAATTCCTTACTCATTCTCATCTCACACCTCTTCTTCCTCTTTTCTTCTTTTCTAAGATACCAAAATCACCATTGCTATTTCCCTTCTCCCCTTTGAACCGAAAACTCTTCTCTACTCTCTTCTTGGCCAAATCCCCAACCTTTTTCTTCTCTTTTTCTTAGTTGGCCGAACCTACTCCTTAGCCATAGCCGAATTTCCTTCTCCATACTTTGTGAAGTCTTGGCCGAATATTGAAGCAAGGGGTAAGTATGCCGAAACTCCTCTCCCATAGTCTTTTCTCTGTCGATTTGGTTAGTTGGAAAAGCCGAATTAATCCAGTGATTAATCAGTGGTGGAATCGATTATGTTTAGGTGCCGGGATTTCAAGGTGTACGATTCAAGTTCCATTCTCGGTCAAGCAATTTTGGTAAGGATCTATGAATTTAGTTAATATTCGTTTTAAAGCGAAGGAAGGCTACTAACCTAAGGTTGCCGATTATTAGGGAAGCGTAAACGCTTGGAGTGTGGTGGTAATTATTTAAAGGCACTCTCGGGTAAGGATTGGGTTCAAAAAGAGAACCCTTTTAAATATTTGGTTTGGCCGAATAGGCCATAGTACTAACTCCCATGTTTGGCCGAATATAGGGACAAAGAAAAGCTTGTGTGGCCGATTTGTCTATTCGGGTTTAGGACTATCGTTGACATCAGGTGTGTACATACACACTTATAATTATCTAAATGTACTAAAACTGTTGTGTGTGCTAACCTGATCTATGTAGATTTGGATTTAATACCATGAATGGTATAAGCAAGGATCTGGGTAAGTCCCTGATTGATTATGTGATTTTATGATGCTTTTGGGAAGCATGATAGGTGGGTTACGATTAATGATAAATTTGTTATATGTGATTGGACACATGATGGTATGAATATTGTGATTGTTTGGTATGGGTTGATGAGAGGAGGGGGTAGTGATATGGTGTCGACGGACACCAGTGTTTTGGTAACACAAAGTGACTACGGTCACTAGAGGTTTGGTACCTCCAGAGGTTTGGTACCTCATCGCGTCTTGTCCCAAAGTGGCTTAGCACCACGCGTGGGTTGGCCCCACATATTATAATAAGGGATTGACGCCGGTGATTTGGCATCACACGATGGGTTGGCCCCATCAATCGATTGTGTTCACGGACACCGAGAGGTTTGGCACCTCGGTGATTTGGCATCACATCCGTGACTATATGTCACCAAAGTGGTTTGGCACCACCGGTGGTTTGGTACCACACGGGGTAGACAAAGCGTTGGTTGGGCTAGGTTGGGTGCATGTTTTGGTACATGTTAGTTAATTATATGTTGTGTATGGAATTACTTAAAATCGGGGGAAGGGTTACATACTGAGTCTTGGTGACTCACCTTCTCCTTTACTTTTTCAGGTGACACATAGATCGCAGATGTGGAGCCGGATGGACTCGAGGTGGCCATGCAGTGGATTTGAATTAAATGAACTTTCAACTTAGTTATTTTATTTTTACTGTTGGTTAAATTTTATTTCGGATGTAATAAGGCCTCCTGATGTTTTATTCTGTTATTCCTCATATGTTGGGTACTCTATTTTAAACTATATTACTAATACTGAATTGAATACACATGTTTTCCCAAATTAAACCGAAAAATGTTTTTATCGTGCCATCGGGCACATTTGAAATTTGTATAATAACTTGACTTAAATAAATTTTCAAATTAAATCCAAGTATGGTTTTAGCAAGGTCACTAAAATAAAAGGTTTTCGACAACTTAAATTGATTTAAAAAGGGTTTTTCAGAAATTTTTTTTCTGTAACAAACTAGATTCGGCCATAGTGTTTGGGCCGGGTTTGGGTTGTTACATATAATGTCTCCAAATCAATTTGAGCAAAAGAAGAGATGTCATTCCTCAACTTAGCTATTTTAGTTGGTGGAAAGTACTTCAACAGAAACTTCTCAGTCCTCTAATACCAAGTCATGATAGAACTCCGAAGTGAATTCAACCACTGTTTTGCCTTGCTCCTCAAGGAGAATAGGAATAACTTTAAGCATATAGCATCATCAGTAACATCATTGATCTTGAAAGTATCGCAAATCTCTAAAAAGTTAGCCAAATAAGCATTCAAATCTTTATCTTGCAACCCATCAAACTGAACATATTGTTGTACTATCTAAATTGCGTTTAGCTTCAGCTCAAAATTGTTTGCAGCAATAGTTGATCTGACAATACTCGATTCAGCCCCAATCAGAGTAGGCTTAGCATAATCATACATATTACAAGGAGCAGGAGGTGCAAAAGGCTGCTGATTATTTTGATTATCATCTATCCTTATAGTAATATCATTTTTCTCTTAATCGTCTATTAAAATATGTTGACTTTTCTTTGCTTCTCTAACCTCTCTATGATTTCTGCAAGTAGTTTTCTCGATCTCACTTTCAAAAATTAACTGTTCCAATGGGTTTTTGCTAATCATAAACAAAAAAAAACTTGTCAGAATCAAACAAAAATTTAGAATGTAAAAATTAAATTAAAACAATAATATTAAAATAAAATAAAATAATGGTTAAATTAATATAAATAAAGTTTTCCTAATATTTTAGTCCCGAAAACGGTGCCAAAAACTTGATGTGCACGAAACCAACTAAAAATCTAACTAACGCAAGTGCACCTATCAATTAATAGTATAGTTACAATGAACAAAAATATCATTCCTACGAAGACTAAAAGTGCTAATAATTATCGTCTTTCTATTTTTTAACCAATAAATTTGAGTGATTGATTAAAAACTAAAATTAACTAAATTAATTAATTACGAACGCGACAAAGAACAATTTAGGAAAATAACCAATTAACAACCCATATCTATAATAGGCTCTGCTTCTCATACGACGGTCTCTAAAATGAAATTTATAACAATGTTTACATCTAGGTTTGGGATTACCGACACTTTCAAAGACTGCATCGATGGGTAGGAGATCTCGGATTAGAGCGTTGAGAGTCTCAGTCTTTTCTATAATACCCCACAAATGAGACAGAACGATCATGATATTTCTTTCATTTCTTTGCAGTTGATGATTGTGGCTTGCCCTTAAATATTTTACTTGAAGTTTGGGCTTTCATCTCTGCCTGTTTCTTTTCTTTATCTAATTCTTCAGCTTTATGTGCTCGGTCAGCCAGTACAACAAATTCTTTTAATTCCAAAATTCCAAATAACAACTTGATATCTTCATTTAATCCCTCTTCAAACCGTTTACACATTGCAACTTCAGTCGGGATACACTCTCTGACATATTTGTTAATCTCTTGTTTAAGTTCTAAAAATTTTTTCTTTTTTCTGTTCAAGGAATCTCTTGCTAATGTAATTTTTGAATTCTGTTTGGAAAAATTCCCAAGTGACATTTTCCCTCGGTACAACAGAAATCAAGATATTCCACCACTGGTAAGATATGTCTTTTAGCAAAGATACAACACATTTTAAACATTATTTACGTGTACAAGACAATTCATCCAAAAACTCTAATGGTATTTTCTAGCCAAAATTAAGCCCTTTCCGATCATCATCAGCAGTAGCCCTGAATTTTTCTGCTCCATATTTCTAAATTTTATCTACTGGGGGCTTACCAATTCTAACAGCTTTAGTACCTTGTGGCAAATCGGGAACCAGTTGAGGAGCAAGAGGGGAAGGTTGTTGTACAGTAGGGTTTGTTCTTAAGAATTCTATGAACCACTCATTCATCATTTGAAAGAAGGCTTTTTTTTCCTCCTCACTTGGACCCTCATATTTGAGCCTTCAACTACTCGATGCAGCTCTTTGAACTGAAGTGGAGCATTACTCTCAGCTTCTTCGGATTCAGCTCTAGCTTGGTTGGACGACATTACTATATGAAAAACATATTTAAAATGGTCAAGAGATATCACACTATCACAAATTATATAAAGGCATGTATAACTAAACTCGTACTTGCTACGTTAGTCCAAGAATTAGTTAAACCGTAGCTCTAATACCAATAAATGTAACACCCCTAATCCCTATCTGTTACCAGAACAGGGTCACGGAGCACTATCGAAGTTTACACGTTAGAATCAAATCAGGACTAAACCTGAAACTCAAAAAAAAAATTCAAAAAATATTAAAAAAATTTAGGTGCAGGGGACACACGCCTGTGTGGTCAGGCCGTGTGGCTTACAGGGCCAAGTGACGCGCCCGTGTCTTAAGCCATATGGGCATTCGATGTGAGGCACACAGTCATGCCCCAGCCTGTGTTCAAATTAGGGTATCTATTGACTTGGGTCACGCGTCTAGCCACACATTCGTGTGCTAGGCTATGTGGACAATTTAATTTTCAAAAATAGGTGCAGGATTCACACGGCCAAGACACACGCTCGTGTGTTGGGTTGTGTGTTTCACACAGCTGAGACACACGCCCGTGTCTCTGCCTGTGTGACCAATTATTAGCATTCTGTTTCTAAATTTTTAAGATACAGGGGACACAAGGCCAAACCACACGCCCGTGTGTCTACCCGTGTGGACGAAAATAGGCCCTTTTCATGGCCACTTCTCTCACCCAAATTGTCTTCAACCTACATCAATACTTACATACATATACCAACCAATTCAAGACTTTGAAACCAAGCCAATATTAACATTATATAAGATATATCATTACATGTATTCAAACTTACCTTTTTATAAGACATATATGCTTTCCATAATTCAATCAAACAATACCAAGCACACATATATTAACCATATTATAATCTCATATATATATTCACTAAACATATCATCATTAGCCATTCCAACGGCTAATTTACAAACAACCATTTATATGCCCAAATTGGCAAAGTTAGCCCAAAAAAAGTTTTCTATTTATACCAAAATGAGTAGTACGATAGTGTGATGGTGCTCCGACCTATTCCAACCTTTACGAACTTTCGAGCTGTAATAGCCCAACTTTGGGGCTAGTCGGAACAGTGGTTTCGGGACCATAAATTCGATATAGAAAGATTTATTTTTATTACATTTCTATGGTCTACAATTTTACGAAATGATTTTGCGAAAATTTTGTTCAAAATTTTTGACTTTTGGGCACTCAATTTAATTAAAAGGACTAAATTGTAAAAATGGAAAAAGTTGAGTTCTACATGCTAGAGGTGTCTAATTTCTATGAAATTTTAAATTGAAGGTCCTTAGATGGTAATTAGACCATTTTTTAAGTTAATGGACAAAAATAAACATGGTGAGATGAAATTTCAAAGTTTTAAGTGAAGGGCATTTTGGTCATTTGGTAAATAAAAGAATAAAAAGGGAAATTAAAGCCAAAATTTGCTCATCTTTCTTCAACCCTGGTCGAAACGTGGGAGAGCACCATAGCTAGGGTTTTGTCATCTTTCAAGCTTGATTGTAAGAACATTCTATCCCCGTTTTTAATGCTCTTTATGTTTTTGAAGTTGTTATCACTCGATCTACCTATTTCTACCATTAATTTAAGAAATGATCAAGGTCTAGGGTTTGAACCAAGTTGGATATTTGTGTATTTTGATGTCTAATGGTAGATTATGCATGTTATCACACAACTTTTGCCAGGTGGTTTTTGATGAAAATGTCAAAAAGACCTATTTGTAAAAAGATAATAAAATGTGTGTAGAAGTGTGGTTAAATGAAAAATATGGACTGTTATAAGTATAAAAGAGGATTATCTAGGCTTGGGAATTGAATAAATTGAATGGATTTCATTTTTCGAGCCTAGGGCTAAAAATGTAAATATGTCAAAGTTTAGGGGCAAAAATGTAATTTTACCATAATGTGATCTTTGGAATAAATTGAATAATGTGAATAATAAATGAGTTAAATTTGCTATTATAGATTAAGAGAAACGATGTTCGGACCTAGATCAGGGGAAAAAAAGTATTTGACGATTAGGTCCCATTCCTACTATTTTTGTACCGAGGTAAGTTCGTATGTAAATGATGGATTGTTATTTATGCTTTAATTGCTTTATTATTATATGAATTGTCATTTACTCTTGAATGAAATCGACAAAGTTCGACAAACGAGAAATCCCAGTTGAACTTTAGGAATAGGTAGGATACAAATGTCATGGCATTAGGGTTAATTAAGATTACGTGTAAGACAATATCTAGGATATGGATTGATATGAGATTTCGTGTAAGACCATAGCTGGGCTATTGGATTCAATATGAGATCCCATGTAAGACCATATCTGGTATATGGCAGTGGTATGGTACTATGTGTGTGAGATTCCCCGAGTATCCTTTAATATTCCAAGTGGTTCAACGGGAAATGTAATGGAAATGTTAACTTTGCAAAGGACCATGGTGTATTTCCAATTGATACAGGTATGAACGTAGAACTTATGCCTAATGAGATAGATATGTGAAGAATCTCTCGGTAAGGTTATGATTGTGCAAGATATGATATTAAGGTTTCTAATAATATCCATGCCAAGTTGGACAATGAGATTTTTAATGACATCTATTTTAATTCATTTCTTGTTAGTTGCATGATAAATGTGTGTTTATGATGCTTATTATTTCCATAGGAACTTACTAAGTTTTAAAGCTTACTCCCTTTTTCTTTTCCTTTGTCTTATAGTGTCACCAAGCCAGCTTAGGGATCGGGGATTGGAGATTGTCAGAGATCCATTCACACTATCAAATTATCAAATTTGGGTACTTATGATTACAATATTTTGAGTTATGGCATGTATAGGGACTTGGCCTTTTTGTTCTGTGTCATAATTGATTTGGCCATATGTGTTGCCTTCAATAGTTGATAATTCATTTTGTAAATGGCCATTTGATATTAGTTCATATTGTTTAAGTATATATACATATGATAATGTTTTCATGAATGTGGGAAATTGCATGGTTTGAGATGCTAAGTATGTGATGTTTGTATGTGATAAATGATAGCATGCAAATGATATATGGATGCCTTGAGTATGGTTGATTGGGTTGAAAGTATATGCTTGGATTGGTACTATGTTTTGTTGTGTAGGTTGGTGCATGGAAGGATGGTAAAAAGGCTTGGTAAATAGCCTTATATTTGTCCACACTGGTAGACACACGGGCGTGTGTCTAGGCCGTGTGCGACACACTGTCTGCCTCCAGGCATGTGTTTCGGTCGTGTGTCCCCTGCACCTTAATTGTTGCAAAACAGAATGCTCAGTAATGAGCACACGGGCAGAGACACGAGCGTGTGTCTCAACCGTGTGGGAGACACGGCCTTGAACACGGGCGTGTGCCCTGGCCATGTGAAGTCTGCACCTATTTTATGAAAAATTATAAAAATTTAGCCGATCACACGGCCTAAGCACACGGGTGTGGGACTTGACCGTGTGACCTCAATTTGATGATGACGTCATAAACAGAAAGCCCCCTAATTTGAACACAACCTGAAACATTGGCGTGCTTAGGGTCAAATGGGCGTGTCCCGAACGCGACCCTTTTTTCATGAAAAGTTTTCTAATTTTTCCAAAAGTTTCCAAAGTTCTCGGTTTAGTCCCAAACCACTTTCGATGCATGTTTTGGGCCTTGTAGGCTCATTTTAGGGATGATATGAATGTTTTTGAAAAGTTTTAAATTTGAGTGGAAATTCCTGTCTCGATTTTGAATGTTTGCTTGTGAATAAGTCTGATAATGCCTCGTACCCTATCCAGACGTCGGGTACGGGTAAAAGGTGTTACATTTAGTGGTATCAGAGCTACGTTTTAGTCAATTCTCGAACTAACGTAACGTGTGTAAGAGTCTAGCTATACATGCCATAAATGAACTGTGATAATGTGATGACTCCTAACAACATTAAATTGTGTTTTCATATAGTAATGGATCCCAATCGAGCTGAGGCTAATGAAGTCAAAAGTAATGCGTCGGCTCCCGCTCAAGGGGCAGCGTCGTTTGATAGTAGACCTCCTACGGTCAGTCAAGGAGAAGGAGGCAGGGAAGCCTTTCTCCATATGATGAATGAGTGGTATACAGAATTTGTTCGAACAAATCCGAATGCCCAACCTCCTCCACCCCTACCCATTCATCAACAGGTTCCCGTAGCCGCACAAGGTATAGACTTTGTAAGAATGAATAAGCCCCCAGTTGATAAGATCCGAAAGCATGGGGCTGAAGATTTTAGAGCTAATATGGAAGATGATCCCGAGAGAGTTGACTTTTGGCTCGAAAACTCCATCAGGGTATTCGATGAGTTGTCATTCACACCGATGAGTGTTTAAAGTGTGCTATCTCGCTTCTGAGAGATTCTGCATGCCACTGGTGGAATACACTGGTATCGGTGGTACCGAGAAAAAAGGTTACATGGAATTCTTTCAAAAAGAGTTTCAAAAGAAATATATTAGTCAACGGTTCATCGATCAGAAATGTAAGAAATTTCTTGAGCTGAAACAAGGTCGTATGATAGTGACCGAGTATGAGCGAGAATTTTTCAGACTTAGTAAATATGTTTGGGAGTGTGTTTTCACCGAGGCTATCATGTGCAAAAGATTTGAGGATGGATTGAATGAGGATATTCGTGTGTTAGTTGGGATTTTAGAGCTTAAAGAATTTGTGGTATTGGTTGAACGGGCTTGTACGGCCAAAAAGTTGAATAAAGAGAAGAGAAAAGCTGATCTCAAAGCTAGAGATTTAAAGAAAAGATAGATGAGTAAGTCGTTTCCATCTCAGTACAAGAAGTTTAAAGAAATGTATTCCTATTCGATTTTTTCAGCGGGGTATCCACGTAGAGATCGCGAGAAGCAACATTCAAGTTTTAAATCTCAAGCCACCTCAATGGCGAGTGTGAGCAATGTAAAGTCTAACAGGCCCGAATGTCAACAATATGGAAGAAGACATCCCAGTGAGTGTAGGATGAATGACCGGGCTTGTTTCAAGTGTGGCTCTCAATAGCACTTTATCTGAGATTGTCCTAAAATGGCTGAGAAGGAAAAGTTTCAGAGTGTAAGGTCGAGTAATACTGCTAATAGAGGTAGGCCACCGAGAAATACTGGAAATGGAGCAAGTAGTAAAGGTGTGACGAAAGATACAGCTGTGAGATTCGAAGCTCGAGCACCTGCTAGAGCCTATGCCATCCGTGCTCGCAAAGAAGCAACATCTCCCAATGTTATCACTGGTACTTTTCTCTCTATAATACTAATGTAGTTGCATTGATTGATCCTGGATCAACTCATTCTTATGTTTGTGTGAAATTGGTAACTAGTAAGAACTTACCCGTTGAATTTGCTGAGTTTGTGATTAGAGTGTCAAACCCCTTAGGCAAACATGTACTAGTTGATAGAGTTTCCAAGAATTGTCCATTAATGATTCGAGGTCACTGTTTTCCGGCGGAGTTAATGTTGTTGCCATTTGATAAATTCGATGTTATTTTGGGCATGGATTGGTTGACATTGCATGATGTCCTAATGAACTGTAAAAGAAAGATTATTGAACTGAAATGTGAAAATGGTGAAATTCTTCAGATTAATTCAGATGAGTCAGGTGAGTTACCTGCTATGATTTCTTCGATGACTGCCCAAATATATGTAAGAAAAGGTTGTGAAGCTTACCTTGCTTACGTGTTGAATACAAAAGAATCTGAATTGAAAGTTGAATCGATGCCGATAGTTTGTAAATATCCAAATGTGTTCCCGGAAGAGTTACCTGGGTTACCTCCAGTTAGAAAAATTGAGTTTGGTATTGATACGGTCCCAAGGACCTTGCCGTTATCTATTGCTCCGTATAGAATGGCTTTGACTGAACTGAAAGAATTGAAAGCTCAATTGCAAGAGTTGCCAGATAAGGGTTTTGCGAGACTGAATTATTCTCCCTAGGGTGCTCCGACATTATTTGTAAAGAAGAAAGACGGATCCATGAGACTTTGTATCGACTACCGACAGCTCAACAAGGAGACTATAAAGAACAAGTATCCGTTGCTGAGAATACATGACTTGTTTAATTAGTTGAAAGGAGCAATGCTATTCTCGAAGATTGATTTGAGTTCTGGCTACTACTAGTTGAGAGTTAAAGAGTCAAATGTGCCGAAAATCACTCTCAGAACAAGGTACAAGCACTATGAATTCCTTGTTATGCCTTTTGGGTTAACGAATGCTCCTGTAGTTTTTATGGACCTAATCAATCGAATCTTTAGACCGTATTCGGACAAGTTTGTAGTTGTTTTTATTGATGAAAACTGATTTATTCTCGTAATGAGTCCAAGCATGCCGAACACTTGAGAACTATTTTGCAGACTTTGAGAGATAAAAAGTTGTATGCTAAGTTTAGTAAAAGTGAGTTTTCGCTCTAAGAAGTTAGCTTTTTAGGACATATTGTCTCAGGTGATGGTATTCGGGTTGATTAAAGTAAGGTTTCGGCAATTGTTGATTGGAAACCGCCAAGGAATGTATCTGAAGTTAGAAGGTTTTTGGGCTTAGCCGGTTATTACCGACGTTTTGTCAAATGATTTTCAATGATCGCTACTCCAATGACCAAGCTGTTGCAAAAAGATGTTAAATTTGTATGGTCCAAAAAATGTCAGCAAAGTTTTGAGAAGTTGAAGGCTTTATTGATTAAGGCACCGGTTTTAGTGCAAACTGAATCGAAAAAGGAGTTTGTGATTTATAGCAACACGTCATTGAATGGATTGGGATATGTGTTGATGCAAGAGGGCAAATTGATAGCCTATTCCTCGAGACAATTGAAGCCACATGAGAAGAATTACTCGACGCATGGTTTGGAATTAGCCGCTATTGTGTTTGCTCTAAAAATTTGGAGACATCATTTGTACGGTGAGAAGTGTCATGTCTTTTCTGATCACAAGATTTTGAAGTATTTGATGACTCAAAAAGATTTAAATTTGTAGCAACGAATATGGCTTGAGTTACTGAAAGACTATGAGTTGGTGATTGATTATCACCTGGGTAAGGCGAATGTAGTTGTAGATGCCCTGAGTAGGAAATCCTTGTTTGCTTTGAGAGCAATGAACACGAGGTTGACTTGGTCCGATAATGGTTTGATCCTAGCTGAGTTGAGAGCTAGACCGTTATTTTTTCAACGGATTTATGAAACTCAAAAATGTGACAGTGATTTGCAAGCTAAGAGAACTCAGTATGAATCGGGCAGTGATTCAGATTTTCATATCGGATCCGATGGTTGTTTGATGTTCTGAGGTAGAATATGTGTACCGAAAAATGATGAACTTATTCTATAAATTCTTCGTGAGGCATATAATAGTTGCTTGTCTGTGCATCCGGGTAGTACGAAAATGTATAACGATTTGAAGGCATTGTACTGGTGGCCAGGTATGAAACGAGATATTTCAGAGTTTGTTTCGAGATGTTTGATTTGTCAACAAGTGAAAGCCGAACACCAAGTACATTCAAGTTTACTTCAGCCAGTAATGGTACCTGAATGGAAATGGGACAGAATTACGATGGATTTTGTAACGGGTTTGCCTTTGACTCTGAAAAAGAAAGATGTCGTCTGGGTTGTTGTCGATAGTTAACAAAATTAGCTCATTTTTTTCAGTACATACCGATTATTCGCTTGATAAGCTAGCTGAGTTGTACATTTCTAAAATTGTAAGATTGCACGGGGTGCCTACTTCAATTATTTCAGATAGAGATCCGAGGTTTAGGTCGCGATTTTGGAAGAAGTTGCAAGAAGCTTTGGTACGAAATTGAATTTTAGCACCACTTTCCACCCGCAAACCGACGGTCAATCCAAGAGAGTAATTCAGATTCTTGAAGACATACTCAGGTGTTGTGTTTTGGAATTCGAATGTAGTCGGGAGAAATATCTACCATTGATCGAATTTGCATATAACAACAGTTTTCAGTCAAGTATAAAGATGGCGCCTTATGAGGCATTGTAAGGCCACTATTGTCGAACACCTTTGTATTGGACCGAGCTTAGTGAAAAACAGATTCACGGGGTTGACTTGCTTAGGGAAACTGAAGAAAAAGTAAAGGTAATCCAAGATTGCTTGAAAGCTGTTTCAGAACGATAAAAGTCGTATGCAGACTTGAAAAGAAAAGAGATCGAATTTTAAGTCGGTGACAAAGTTTTTCTAAAAGTATCTCCGTAGAAGAAGATTCTAAAATTTGATCTTAAAGGCAAGTTGAGTCCACGTTTCATTGGGTCGTATGAAGTTATTGAAAGAATAGGGCCACTAGCATATCGGTTAGCTTTACTGACAGAGTTGGAAAGGATCCACAAAGCGTTTCACGTGTCTATGTTACGTCGTTATAGATCAGACCCTTCACATGTGATTTCCCTGACAGAGGTCGAGATTCAACCCAATATGACTTATGGTGAAGAATCGATCAAGATTTTGGCTCGGGAAGTTAAACAGTTGAGAAATAAGAGTGTAGCCCTAATGAAAGTTTTATGGCAATGACACAGAGTCGAAGAGGCTACGTGGGAACCTGAGGAAGCTATGCAAAAATAGTACCAAAACCTATTCTCTGGTAAGATTTTTGGGAACGAAAATCCCTAAAGGGGGAGAGTTGTAACAGCCTGATTTTGGGGCTTGTTGGAATAGTGGTTTCGGACCACAAATCTGATATAGACAAATTTTTTTTATTACATTTCTATGGTCTGCAATTTTACTAAATGATTTCGCAAAAATTTCGTTCGAAAATTTTGACGTTTGGGCACTCAATTTAGTAAAAAGGACTAAATTGTAAAAAGGGAAAAAGTTGAGTTCTACATGCTAGAGGTGTCTAATTTTTATGAAATTTTAAATTGAAGGTCCTTAGATGGTAATTAGACCATCTGTTAAGTTAGTGGACAAAAATAGACATGGTGAGATAAAATTTCAAAGTTCTAAGAGAAGGGCATTTTGGTCATTTGGTAAATAAAAGAATAAAAAGGGAAATTAAAGTCAAAATTTGCTCATCTTTCTTAAACCCTGGCCCAAACTTGGGAGAGCACCATAGCTAGGGGTTTGTCATCTTCCAAGCTTGATTTTAAGTACATCCTAGCCCCGTTTTGACCCATGTTGGATATTTGTGTATTTTGATGTCTAATGGTAGATTACGCATGTTTGATGTGTGATAAACAACTTTTGCTAGGTGGTTTTTGATGAAAATGTCAAAATGACCTATTTGTAAAAAGATTATAAAATATGTGTAGAAGTGTGATTAAATGAAAAATATGGACTATTATAAGTATAAAAGAGGATCTTCTAGGCTTGGAAACCGAAGAAATTGAATAGATTTCATTTTCTGAGCCTAGGGGAAAAAATGTAAATATGTTAAAGTTTAGGGGCAAAAATATAATTTTTCCATAATGTGATTTTTGTACTAAATTGAATAATGTGAATAATAAATGAGTTAAATTTGCTATTATAGATCAAGAGAAACGAGGTTTGGACCTAGATTGTGGGAAAACCAAAGTATTTGACGATTAGGTCCCATTCCTACTGTTTTTGTACCGAGGTAAGTTCGTATGTAAATGATGCATTGTTATTTATGCTTTAATTGCTTTATTATTATATGAATTGTGATTTACCCTTGAATGAAATCGACAAAGTTCAACAAACGGAAAATCCCAGTTGAACCTCAAGAATAGGTAGGAAACAAATTTCATGACATTAGGGTTAATTAAGATTACGTGTAAGACCATATCTGGGATATGGCATCGATGTGAGATTTCGTGTAAGATCATAGCTGGGCTATTGGCTTCGATATGAGATCCCACGTAAAACCATATCTGGGATATGGCATTGGTATAGTACTATGTGTGTGAGATTCCCCGAGTATCCTTTAGTATTCTAAGTGGTTCAACAGGAAACATAACGGAAATGTTAACGTTGCGAAAGACTATGGTGTGTTTCCAATTGGTACAGGTATGTACGTAGAACTTATGCCTAATGAGCTCGATATGTGAAGAACCTCTCGGTAAGGTTATGATTGTGCAAGATATGATATTAAGGTTTCTAATAATATCCATGCCAAGTTGGACTATGAGATTTTTAATGACATCTATGTTAATTCATTTCATGTTAGTTGCATGATAAATGTGTGTTTATGATGCTTATTATTTGCATAGGAACTTACTAAGTTTTAAAGCTTTCTCCCTTTTTCTTTTCCATTATATTATAGTGTCACCAAGCCAGTTTAGAGATCAGGGATCGGAGATTGCGGAGATCCACTCACACTATCAAATTATCATTTTGGGTACTTATGATTACAATATTTTGAGTTATGGCATGTATAGGGACTTGGTCTTTTTGTTATATGTCATAATTGATTTGGCCATATGTGTTGGCTTCAATAGTTGATAATTCATTTTGTAAATGGCTATTTGATACTGGTTAATATTGGTTAAATATATATACATATGATGATGTTTTCATGAATGTGGGAAATTGCATGGTTTGAGATGCTAAGTATGTGATGTTTGTATGCTATAAATGATAGCATGCAAATGATATGTGGATGCCTTGAGTATGGCTGATTGGGTTGAAAGTATATGCTTGGATTGGTACTATGTTTTGTTGTGTAGGTTGGTGCATGGAAGGGTGGCAAAAATGCTTGGTAAATAGCCTTATATTTGTCCACACAAGTAGACACAAGGGCATGTTTCTAGGTCATATGCGACACACGGTCTGCCCCACGGGCATGTGTTTTGGTCGTATGTCCCGTGCACCTTAATTGTTGCAAAACATAATGCTCAGTAATGAGCACACAGGTGTGTGTCACAGCAGTATGGAAGGCACGGCCTCGAACACGGGCGTGTGCCCTAGTCGTGTAAAGTCTGCACCAAATTTATGAAAAATTATAAAAATTTAATCGATCATACAGCCTAAGCACACGGTGTGTGACTTGACCGTGTGACCTCAATTTGATGATGACATCATAAACAGAAAGCTCTCTAATTTGAACACAACCTAAAATATGGGCGTGTCTTAGGGTCACACGGGTGTGTCCTGAACCCACATGAGCATGTGACCCCTTTTTCATGAAAAATTATCTAAGTTTTCCAAAAGTTTCCAAAGTTTTTGGTTTAGTCCCGAACCACATCCGATGCATGTTTTGGGCCTCGTAGGCTCATTTTATGGACGATATGAATGTTTTTGAAAAGTTTTAAATTTGAGTGGAAATTCCTGTCTCATTTTTGAATGTTTGCTTGTGAATAAGTTCAGTAATGCCTCGTACCCTATCTCGACGTCAGATACGGGTAAGGGGTGTTACACGAGCACTGTAAAACAGAGAAAAGAAAACTGAGTAAGCATTTCAAATGTTTAGTAAGTTCGTATAACAAGAATTTAACTTACCGTTTATGTTCAATTTAAATAATCATGTAAATAACATACATCCCAACAAATTGACCAATTGCCTAATCATATACACTCAATCAAGCAAGTTAGTCATGAATTTCTAAATAATTTTCAAGTAATAAAGATGAGCTCATCATGTAATAACTTTCATAGACATACTTATCATATTTCCGTATAACATATACATTTCTATGGTAAATCATATTCCCATTGAATTTATTTGAAATATCCATGGATACACATGTAGTACACTTGAAGTGTACAACACTGTAAACTGTCAACTCATATTCAGGGGTACCCAAATAGGGCACATAATCAGGAAGCACTCTCTCGAGCCATATTACAGGATGCTCATGTGAGCCATGTAACAGGAAGCTTATCTGGGCTATAATAGAAAGCTCATAAGATTTTAGAACAAGAAGATCATTGAGCTTAATAGGTAACTCTGAAGAGCTATTATCAGGGAGCTCCAGATACCTATATAATAAGATGTCAAGCGAGCCATATCAGGAAGCTCAAGAAGAGCCTATATCAGGACGCTCATAAAGAGTTGCGTTTGTGTTCGCAATATATGCAGGATCACAATCGATCATATAATAGGACGCTCACAAAGAGCTGCAGTAGCCCGCAACACATACAGATTTACTACCGATCAGGATGCTCGCAAGAACCATATAACAGGAAGCTCGAGAAGGCTTATAACGGGATGCTCTTCCGAGCTATGGTGTGTCCACAACATATGCAGGACCACAACTAATACGAGAAATCCTGTATCCATCGAATTTCATTTATTTAAATGGGACTCATTATTTATCAAGCATAATTAGATATGTGATCAATTTCATACATAAGGCATTTATACAATTCACATATACAACATTTAATTCAACCATATAAATATACATAATCTAGTTACACGAACTTACCTCGATACTTGTTTGTTTCAAGAATTTACTAATCCGACACTTTTTGTTTTCCTCAATCCAACTCCTTACTAGGTCTATCCGGATCCAATTAGGCTTGCTTGATTTTCTTTATCTTTCCTAGGGTTTCCATAGAATTTGGGGAAGAAGATGATATAAAATGATGATATTATATATTTATTTTATTTATCATCTTTTATTTATTTCAATTTCCAATTTAGTCCTTTTCTTTTTCTAATTTTCCATGGATGAGTCATCACAAATATCTATTAACTTCTCTTAATGGTCTAATTACCATATAAGGACATCAAGTTTTGAATTCCATAGCTGTTTGATGCTTATAGCTACTAGAACTCAACTTTTTCATTTTATGCAATTTGGTCCTTTACATAATTAAACATGAAATTGGTAAAATTTTCTTATCAAAATTTTCATATGTCTTTTCTACTATGACGCAGACCATGCAATAATTTTTAAAATAAATTTTCTTTCTGACTCGGACTTGTGATCTCAAAACCACTATTCCGATTTCACTGAAAACGAGATGTTACAGACACAGTCTATCACATGGCAGTGTGGCAGCCTGTGTGAAGCAGACGGTCGTGTGTCCTGGCCATGTGGAATGGTCCAATCTACGTGGCTCTTGTAACTTGCTCTGATTTTCCATTTTTCGGTCCTTTTGCTCCCAAATGCTCTCCTAAGTATAAAAACATGAATTTAAAGTATTAAAAGCATAAAATTCATCATTAACATCAAATAATCACCCAAAAACTTATTAAAAATGAGATTAAAACATGTTATTTTTAGCACCTATCAACAACCTTTCTTAATAGGGACCTGAAAGTGGAAGTTTATATGAAATGGCTAGAAGGTTTCTCCTAAAATGATGGTGAACAATTGGTAAGTAAGCTTAAGAAGTCAATATGTGGATTTAAATAAACCTCTTACCAATGGTATTTAAAATTTCATGATGTCATTTCTTCACTTTGTGTTTTCGAAAAACATCATACATCAACGCATATACTAGAAGGTTAGTAGGATTAAAATTTGTTTCCTTGTTGTGTATGTGATGATAGTTTACTTGCTATCAATGATAAGGGTTTGCTATATGAAGTAAAACAATTTATCTCTAAGAATTTTGATATGGTTGATACATCTTATGATAATGGAACTCAGATCAATAAGGACATATCTCAAAATTTTTGGGTCTATCTCATGAAATGTATAGTTAAATTTACATATTATTTTGTTTATAAAGAATGTTTATTTTAATTAGAAATCATTTAAAGATATCAAATATCATTTTGTGTTTGGAAAGTCACCTAGTAACTGGATTTTGTGTAATGCTTAAATTACATATGTTTGGATAAAACATTGTAAGTGGTGGGTGTTACTGCATTGTGTCCAATTACACTCACCTATCCTTAAGAGGAGGGTGAGAATTAGGAGAATTACACAAGGTAATTAGGCTGCCTTTGGTTCAGCAATTATTGCCAGTGAGGTGCAGTTGCTACTACCAACCTCACTGCACTGCTATTTGGTTCAACATGAAAGTCCAGTGAGAATGTATTTTAATCACACTGGAAGGCTGAAAATTAGATGGAGATTTCAGTGCCAATGAAAAAAAAAAAGGCAACCCCAGTCAACATGGTTTTTTACAATTTTAACCTTTTATCTAATATATGTTTGTATTGTTGATTTTTTTTTTAAATAGTAGTTATATATATTATCATTATAAAATTAATATTAATTAATTAAAAATAAACATTTTAATAAACATATTTTATTAAATGAATTTATAAATTTACCTATTTTTAATAATTTCGTAAAAATAAAATACTTTAAAAAAAATTCTATTATATATCATTTCTAATTTAACGTCCTTATTAGTCATTTTATATTTTCACCTCACCGCTACAGCTGCATTTGAATCCAAACACACACTCCACCATTGTTTCTAATCTCACCGCTACAGTAACTAATCTCACTGCCACCGCTATTTTTAACCTCACCAGAGGTAAACACACCGCCCATTCAAACTAAGCCTTAGTCATGATGACTTTCAAATTATTTTTTAAGATATTGTCAAGGGTAAAGCCAGGGGGTTGGCAAGGACCCCAACCCCCCCTAAAGTGAAAATTTTTATCTTTTATCCTTTTATAGTTTACAAAAATTTTTTAAAAACAATAATAGTAAATTGTAGTTTACCCTTCAAAATGATAAAATTTTGATTTTAATCCTTTTAAAAATATAAATATATAGGCTATTAAAATAATAAAATTACATTTTTTTATTATAAAAATATATAATTTAATTCTCGCCCCAAAAGAAATTTTTAGCTTCGCCCTTGGATATAGATATAATTATTCTCTATCAATTAAACATATCTAGAGGATAAAAAAAAATCTTATAAATAAAAAAAATGATGCAGTTACTATACTAATAGTTACACTCTTTTACAATTACTTTATGGTGTTCAAATACGCGAATTTCTAACATATTTAACTAAGAAAAAGGGGTAGATAGTTGTTTCAAATGATTGGTGGTCAAATTTGGTAAAGCATGCTAAGTATATATTCTTTTATCTATGGGAAAACTATTGGGTCTAGAATAGATTATCAAAAATATATATTGGGTCAAGAATAAAGTGGCAATGAAATAAACATGTCATGGGTATGAGAATATTTGCATTGCTCGCGATATTTTATTAATCCCTTATTCCAGAATTGTTCGTGTGATCCTAAGAATCCGCCTATACATTCAACAAATCGATCTTATTCTTTCTTCATCGAGCCCTCATTAAAGATTTCGAATAAAAGGAAATATCTTAACCACGCTCAGTGTTAGAAACTTTAGATCAATATCAAATCTTCAACCTCTGTTATCAAAATAAAATTTTTGAAGAGTAATTTTATATTCACTAAAGAAGGACCCAAGTATTACAAAATTATGAGTGGATTTAACATATGATGAGAACATGATAAACATGGGAAAGAAAAAAGACACATGATTCTAGCGAAGTTTTTGGCTTTTGTTCCGAATTTTCTTGCTTGGTCAAGATTTACAAACACAGAAGATTGATTAGAGAGAAGGGATTGTATGAAACAGTGACGCCATGTCATCTATATCCCTTTTCAATAATTTTATGCCATCGAAATAAATACCTATAGCCATGTTAACAAAACCCTAGTTCCGAGAATATATGATAATCTCACAAATCACACATATCTTTATGGTGATCAAGGAAGAATATGGGCCCTCGACACTTATCATGTAATTTTTTTCTAAATATATAGACAGTTAAAAATTCCACTATAATTTTTCTCAAAAATCGTAATTATGGGGATCATGTTCCCTCTATCATCTAATCTAGTTTACGCTTAGTACGGAACTTTTAATCTCATAATCATATATCTGCTTACTAATGATTTTAAGTATTTCAAAGCGCAACTATCATTGCAGGGTCGACTTAAAAACATGAAATCATGACATTAGGCATTGTCTCAAACCGACTTTTCTTTTTTTGGTCATTTGCTTGAATATTAAACCCTAATGTCTCTTGGTGATCACTAGAGAGCGTAGGGTGATGAGATTAAAGTATGTTTTAGACGAAATCCTCGTGCATTGTGTGAAACCAGACATTGGATTAATAGAAAAAGGAGCAAGTAGCCAACATGTTTATACCAATTATCTTTCAAATTGTCTTTGTCTAATTAAAGGGATAACAAGCTTTGTTAATGGGTTGATTAAAAAATGGGTATGACAGTTGGAAAGTAGGGTTAAGCAAGTTGACCAGTACCAACATCAAATGAAAATTTTGGGGGGGGGGGGAGTGGTTTTGGGTGGCTCGAGAAAGGATATGGAAAGAGTTTGGTGACCTCTTTCTGTCTCCCTCGTTTTATATTGTAGTATTCACATTATACATAATACGATCAAACATATATTATGAATCAGGTGATAATAACATTGAAGCTATATGGAGTTTTAAATTTTAAAAATTAATTATATCTATCAAAATTTACTTAAATTTTGAATCTTTAAATTATCAGATCATTCTAGTTGAGGTATTTATAGTCTAATTAAATCCAATCTAAATCGAGCCAAGACCATGCATATTAGAAATATAATATAGAGTTGCTCCAACTCGACTTGACTTACAATATAAATCTCAAATTTTATCTAAATTTACTCATATTTATAAATAATTAACCTAAACTTATTTAGGTCCACCTATATTAATTCTTAAATATTTTTATAGTTTTTATTTAATATTTAGTAATTTAATATTTTTTCTTTTATTAAATTTGTAAACATAATACACCTAACATATTTTTTACCATTTACATTTAGTATTATACATTTTATTTTTTATATAATGTAAATTACATAATACGTATGAAAAAAAATTAAGGAATTGTGTTATTGAAAACATTCTTAATTTTTTTTAACATAAAATCCTTTTAAATATTGAGTAGATTGAGAGGACAAATTTACTCTCACGTATACTCTTTTAACTTATTATTTCTTGTGAGATACAATTTCTTTAAAACAATTTGCTTTTGAATATACAATAAATTCTAGTATATATAATTATATTTACATATCGTTATTCAATTAATGAAATACAAAAGAAACCAAGACTAGGGTTGAGTTCCAGCTGGAAGCAGGAATGATTCTTTTTGTTGCCTAGACCGTCAAATATTTTCTGGTCGAAAGGTGTGGATTTGGCTAATATTCTAAACCCAAACAGAAAACCTGAAATCACACTCTTGTTTCCTTCTCGTTACTTCTTTCAAGGGTCGCTGACCATATATTTTCGTAAGCTTGACCTAATATTATATTAGGAATAATTTTTTATATGACGATACATTATTAAAAAATTTAAATTTTATTTTTCATGATGTGCGTGTATAGAATTATACCACCTTTAGTGTATCATCACCTATTATAATAAAGTATTTCGTGTGACCTTTTTTTCCATTTTTGGAATATATCGTTTCAAGTAAATCCATGCAGAAAACAAGATGGGACTTTACGAAGAAAGATTCTAGTAGGGAATCAAATCTTGACATCAATTAACTGGATTGCATGCCTTTTATGCTTGCGTTTGAGTTCAATGCGTATATTGTATATAATTAACTATCATGTTGCATACCCTAAAAAAAGAACTATCATGTTGCATTATTTAATATTCGTCTTTCTATTAATTTTCCCAAAAAATAAAACAAAACAAACGGCCACTTGTTTAAATCAGCAAGTGGTGTTGAATATGAAAATGCTAATCATTCAAGCAACACTTGGTGATCATCACCATCTTAATTAATTTATTTTTTGCAATTGGGAGACTTAAATAATTATCCATAGCCCATAGTTTGTGGGTAATGCATCCGTTGTTCCTCTATTTGAAAAAACCATTTCTCACTATATTTTTATAATCTACAATGTTTCCAAAGCTTTAAAAATTTTCAGTTTGCTTGTCCAGCCTAATCCCATTATGAACCAGTTGATTGATGTATTCGTGACACTGATAAACCTAGTTTGAAATTTGTCCTATAACTAATATTTTTTAAAAAAGAAAATAATATGGGAAATTGCATGCTTTTTTCTTGCCAAGAATTTCGACAAGGAACTTATTGTTATCCAATGGCAGCCAACAATTCTCCATTAGGATTTATATATTAGGGCAGATTCTTCTTATATATAGTAAAATACATTTAAAAGATCCTATTAGTAGACATGTACTATAGTACATGGGTATTGCATCCTATTTTGTACGTTCTAGCTGTGTACTGGAAAAGAAAAAGAAAAATCCAGGTGGGTACTGTATATGTTAAAGATAAGAACAAAATCGGAGGAGCTGCCACGACGTCGTCCAGTTCCTATCATCTACATCACTGTCATGACATCATGAATGGAAATGCATGTGTCATGCATCCATGATAAAGCATGCATTCAAACAGGCGAAGTAGATTAGTCTATTAAATTTTAAGGCTAAGCAAGCACACACATTTAAAACTGCAATTTGATAGGTCTTTGGTTTGTAATAAAACGGGGAAGGGATCTTTTCTTAATAGAGATGTTGACTTGATGTGCAAAAAAAGAATTTAGCCAAAAGGAGAGGTGTATATATGAGTATGAAAGCTTTTGAAACCCTCCAAAGTCCAACCCCAATCGAACTAAATCTATCGTCTTTGCCTTACTTAATTGTATACTTTAATTGAATTCTAGGGAAACATAAAGAGAGATTCAATGAAAAGATTAGGAATGGCGATAGGGCGAGAGATAAATGTGGGGGGAAATAGAATAGACCCAAAGTGAATCAAATTCCCTAAGGGAAAGCCGTAGGAATGCAGTGTCTAAAAGGTGGAAGAAACGGAAGGGTCCCCAGTATCGGATTATATGCCAATTGTCTCATAAACAGGTCAACTTTGGGATTCCTATGTCCTAAATTTTGTCTCACTACTGCAATTTTTTATATTTACGTATGTTGATCCCATACCCTCGTTTTCCGGCGCGTCTGTAACACGCTTTCTGTATCCCCTCAAAAAGAGGCCTGGGGGAAGATTCTTGGGTATTCTTGAAAACTTAGGGACCCATTACCATAAGCAGTGGACATATCTTACTGTTATAATTTAGAGTGTAAATGAACAGAATGTTCCATGTTGTTCGTAAACTGTTCGTTTATGTTCGTTTATTAAGCTAAATAAACGAGTATGAACAAAATTTCTATGTTCGTTTATGTTTACGAATAAGCTTGTTTAAAAGTTCATTTATTAGCTCGTTTATTTATTAATGATAGTTTCTTATAAAATTCCATTAGTATATATTAATAAAATTATCTTGGTTTGTATTTTTTTCATTAATAATATAATTATTAATATTTATATTTGACTATTTTATATCTAAACAATATATGTGTGTATGTATTTATTGTTTGTTTGTCTGTTTATTATTTATTAACGTTGTCATGAACATGTTCAATTATTTGTTCATGAACATGTCCGTGAATATTAAACAAACGAACATGAACACACATAATTTTAAATAAACAAACATGAACAAAAATGTGAAATTCTTAATAAACACAAACTGAACACGAACAAACTTAAAAATAAACAAACATGAACAGAGGTTTATTCGTTCAAGCTCAGTTCATTTACAGCCCTATTATCATTATTAGTAAACTGAAATTATGAATAGCATAAAGTTCATCAAAAAAGATAATACGAAATTCATTTTTGTAAGTCACAATATAAAAAGTAAAATTCTCTCTCAGTTTGATGGATTTATGGGACAATATGGACCCTCAAAGCACTAAAATCAGTTATAATAGTAAGGGAAGATAGGAGGTTGATGTGATTAAGGGTAAGCGTTCGATTAAATCGAATTAAATTGAATGAAAGTTTTTTAAATTAATTGAGTTGATGAATTCTATTTTATCATCCTATCTCGATTTGAAATTTTTCAAATCAAATCGAGTAGATGAAATTCAAATCAAATCGAATCAAATATATTTGTTTGAGTTATATTAAAAAAAAATGAATTTGAGTCCTTGTAGCGACTATCACCCGCCGTAATTAAATTTGTTATTAACTTTCATTCCCTCATAATTTATTTATTAATCTTTCATATACAAGTTAGCTTTTTTGCTTACTTAGTTGCTTCAATTGTCACCATGTATTTTGAAATTAAAAAAATATATTAAATGTAAAAAATGTGATTTTTGTTAATAAAAGTTATTTTAAAGATAAAATGTGAAATTGATACCAATAAAAAATTTTAACACAAACATTTTATGGCATCATTAATAATTCAATTTTAGCTGAAACTAATAAAGATTCAGCATGATTAAAGAATTCAATAACATAAATAGTATAAAATGTGAAATTTAATTCAATAATATAAATAGTAGATATAAATTCAAAAAAAAATGTTTTTGTGATTTGGGGGAAATAAAAGTTTTGGAGGAAAGCAAAAGGAAAAAAAAAATTTGAAGGTTTGGATGAAGTAAAAGTTCTGGGGAAAAGTAAAAGAAAATTTTTTAGGGGTTTAAGGTGAAGTAAATTATTGAGGAGAAAGTAAAAGGGTTTGAAGGGGAAAGGAAACTAAAAGGATTCAATATTTGGTTTGTAACATCCCAAAAATCTAATCTTTGATTTGATAAAATTATTACCATTAAGTCTTTATATCTATGGCTAAGTGCTTTATTGGTGTGTTTGAGGTCTTGTGTTCAAATTTTTGAGAGAGTATTTTGTGAATTTCTTTTTATATGTTGTTCAGCTGGTAGAAGTTAAGTTAAATATAACTATAGGAAATCTATTAGATATGGATGGGATTTGGGGGTTAGTGGGTAATTGAATTTGATTTTGGTTTACTACTAAATAGTTTTATAATAGAAAAAAAAAAAGGGGATAATATTGTTGTTGTTATTATTATTATTATTATTATTATTATTATTATTATTATTTTGTTTTACTAAAAACAGGCTGCTTCCAAATTTTTATATTTTTTTGTTTTACTAAAAACAGGCTGCTTCCAAATTTTTATTCTCTCCCACGTTTGTTTCCCTTATTCCCAAAATCCACGCCGCCATTCTCATTTCCTCTTAATTGATTTTTTTCCTTTCTTTTTCTTTTCATCCGTTCCTCCTCCTTTAATTTTTCTTTAATCGTTTGGGCTGTTGTTAATTCTTGAGACAATAGTTCACATTTCTTTGACTACAAATCTAAGGGTAAAATGTTTAAGTTCAGTATTTTTATATGCTATTTGTAGTTGTGTTGGGCGTTGGGTTGCGTTAAATCGATATAATGGGTATTGTTATTATTTCTGATGTGCTTTTTAGGAGTAGTACAAGAGGCAGTGGGTGACCCTCCAGTGATTTAGGATTTGCGTATTAGTTGTTCGTTCAAACGGTAAGTGTGTGGATGTATTTTGAAAGGTTGTTTTAGTTTGATTGTGGTCGATTAATGGTTAGAGTTTTGCGAATCATTACTGAAATTGGTTGTATTAATTGTCAATTTAGGTGTGGGACTACTCGTGTTTGGGTTTGTTTCAGAGAATAGCAAGTGTGTAACGCAAAACACGAAAATCAGCGAAACGACAAAAGCTGAAAAAACAACACTATTGGCGCCACACGGTCATGTGTAAGGCCGTGTACTGGACTGTGTGTGACACATGGTCTGTGCTATTTGGGCCATGTGCCAGGCTGTGTAGGCCACACGGGCTGACCATTTGGACCGTGCTAGCCACACGGGCGCGTGGGCCCAAAATTTAGATTTTTTTTCCCTAAGGTCGTACATGTCATTTCGATCAACTGTGGGCCTTCTGTATGGTCGATACGTGATTAAATGTATTGTAAAACATGAAATCAAGTCATCTATTAGTATAAATTAAGCTATCTGTAAGTATGCTTGAGATATCATATTATAAGTAAACCTAAAAAATGTTTTGTATGTGATTTGTATCTAATATGTCATGCATGTAAAACTGTAGCATGTATGATTTTTTCTTTGATTATGTCTGTTTCTGGGGTGAGATATATTATGTAGAGGAAATGTTTCTGTGAGTGGTGATATCACGCCCATTATACTGGTAGCTTAGCTACAATTTATTTTGTAAATGTCTTAATGATACTAAGTGATGTGTAGGTTTGGATGGGTGTTCTATACCCTATATGGTGTGTTGGGATGGTCGGAGATGGTGTGTAACACCCTTTACCCGTATCCAACGTCGGAATAGGGTATGAGGCATTACCTAACTTAATCTCATGCGTACGTTCAATTCCAGAATATAAAAGTCCATTCCAATTTAAAACTTTTCAAACTTCCTCTTAACAACCTAATTATAGGCGTATGAGGCCCAAAACACATCTTAGAAACAATTTGAGATCATTTCGAGCTCTTTTGAAAAAATATTAAAAAATGTATTAAAAACAGGGCCACACGCCCATGTGAAGAAGGACACTTCCGTGTGGGCAAGCCGTGTAATTACACACGCCCATGTCCCTAGTCTGTGTGGATTTTATTTTTCATTTCGTACCTACAGGGGTTTTCACACGACCGGACACACGCTTGTGTCCATGGCCCGTGTCCCTCACACGGCCATGACACGCACGTGTCCTCACCCATGTGTAAAAACCTCGACATTATGTTTCTAACGTCATCATTCCAATAAGGTCACACGGCCAAGGCACACGCCTGTCCTTAGACCGTGTGTCGAATTAAATTTCTAATTTCAGGTGCAGACTTCACACGACCCGGGCACATGCCCGCATCTTAGGCTGTGTCTCCTACACGGTTGAGACACATGGTCGTGTCTCAGCCTGTGTGTTTACTATTAAGTATTTTGACTTACCATGTAACGACCCGATTTTGGGTTTAGTCGAAACAGTGGTTTCGGGACCACAAATCCGATGTTGAGAAATTTATTATATTTATATTTTTATGGTCTACAATTTTACGGAATGATTTCGTGAAAATCTCATTCGAAAATTTTGACGTTTGGGCACTCAATTTAGTCAAAAGGACTAAATTGTAAAAAGTGCAAAAGTTGAGTTCTACATGTTAGAGGTGTGTCCAATTGTTATGAAATTTTAAATTGGAGGTCCTTAAATGATAATTAGACCATTGGTTAAGTTGGTGGACAAAAATGGACATGGATGGGTATGTTTCAAAAGATTTTTTAAGGGGCATTTTGGTAATTTAGTGAATTAAATGAATTAAAAACAAAATTTAAATGCCAAATTTGTTCATCTTCAAGCTTAGGCCGAATTTAACATGTGGGAAGCCATGGATAGGGTTTTCAAGCTTTCCAAGCTTCATGGTAAGTCCATTCTAGCCCTATTTTTCATGTTCTTTACGTTTTTGGAGTCTTAGTAACTTGATTTAGCTTATTCTAGCAATAATTTAACCTAGGGATCATATCTGGAAAAATACCCATAGGTGAAATGTGTTTATTTTGATGTTTTATGGAAGAATATAAAGCTTAGAATTATGTTAAACAACTTTTACTAAGCAATTTTAAGTGAAAACGAGTAAAACGACATAATCGGCAAAAATGCCTAATGTACATAAGTGCATGTTAGAGCAAGAATTTGATGTTGCCATAGAAGGGAAAATTGATCAACATGTTGTAAAACATAAGAATAAGGGATGAAGTTTAATTTTCGAGCATAGGGGCAAAATCATACTTATGCAAAAGTTTAGGGGCAAAATTGTAATTTTTCCAAAGTTTGAGTTAGGGACTGTTTTGAGTATTACGTTAATTAAATAAGTGAAATGTGATGTTTTGGACCTCGAAAAATGAGATTTGGACCTAGAATGGGAGGAAAATCGAAAATCGAAAAAGTTGGTAAATTGTCGTTTCTGGATCCGAGGTAAGTTGGTGTGTTAATAACGATACAATAATGTCATAATGTATATTTGAAACCTAAATTGTGGTATTAAGTTGATTTTTCTAAATTACATGTTTAGTATATTATGTTGGTGAATTGATTTAATAATATGTTTATGATAAAAGGTGACATAGGTGACATGGAAAATGGGTTGAAATGTTGTGCTTAAAGGTGTTTTCTATGACTATGGTTATGTGAAATGGAAAGTTGATATGTAAATAATGCATTTATTTTACTTGTTCAATAATTATTTTGCTAGATATTATGGAAATCATTGGGTGATAACTAAAATATGAAAATGTATGGAATGAGAAAATTCTCGATTGAACCTTCGGAAAACCGAGAGATACGGACAATATGTAGCTAGGTCACACGAGTGATAAGGGACCTTCACCGTGTGCACAAGAAAGCTACGAGATGGAAAATTTTGATATATAGCTAGGCCACATGGATGATAAGGGAGTTTCACCATGTGTGCAAGAAAGCTACGGGATAATAATTTCATATGTAACTAGGTCACATGTGTAATACTGTGTGTATACCATGTGTACAAAGAAGTTACTGATTATGAGTAGCTAGGTCACATGAGTGGTTCCTAGTGTTGGACACCATGTAGACAAAAAAGCTACGAGATGGAATGGCTAGGTCACATGGGTGATAAGGGACCTTCACCATGTGTACAAGAAAGCCAAATTATGTGTAGGTGGAGCTATGTGCTGAGACCACCAAGTATTGGGTGTTTTCCAAAGGGGTTCAACAAGATAACTTACTAATGGTGATTGGTGTGATCATGTTATGAATAAGTGCAGGTGTGAATGTGACCAATTGAGAAATGTGGCAAATGTACGTGTGAGCAAGGGTGCATGTGACCATGTGTGTATTTGCATAATGTGTTTGATATGTGATACGTGATTGAAATTGTGGTAAGGCTGATACGGGGTAAGCGCCATTATGAGTACTCGTAAATATTGGTGATGATTATTCATTTGTATGGCTAGTATTGAACATGCTTGGTGTTATGTGTGCATATATGGAAGTAATATAAAGAAAACATGGGAGAGTAAAATTTTCAGTATAATAGATTGAAACAGCAGCAGTTACTTGATTTTGAAAAATCACATAAATAGTAGAAATTGAATTATATACTGAATGAGAGATAAAATTAAATCTTATTGATTCTATTTTCACATAAAAGAAATGGTGTGAGTAAATAAATTTTCTGTTATGAGATATTTAAATTTTGGTGAGACAGGGTCTGAATGGTTTCAGAAATCCCCTGTTCCAAATTTGGAAAATTACTAAATATTGTATAAAAATGGTTATGGTGTGTAATTTATATTCTCAGAATCCTTGGTGAGTCTATTTTGGAGAGAGACAAACGGGAAGGTTATCCAAACTCTTTATAATGAGCAATTTTAATTTTAATGAAGAGGTGTTAGAGCTATCGAACAGCGAAATAGGGGAATCTTTAATGAATAAACTGTATTGATTGGCTTAACCAAAAATTCTGGAAATTTTATGGTAAGAAGATATGTGAGTCTAGTTTCATGGAAAATTAACGAATCTTAATTTGGAGTTCTGTAGACCAAGATATAAATAATTGAATGACTGTGACTCGAGGAAACAACTTAACTGGAATTTGAATAAATAGAAAGAATATGAAAATAGTATGTTATCGCATTGCTTATTATTTTCATGCGAGCTTACTAAGCATAAAGCTTACTCCCTCCTTTCCATTTCTTTTAGTTTTGTCAGGTTAGCTCAGGGTTGGAGATCGTCGGAGGCAGCATCACACTATCAAGCCATTATCCTTGGAGTATTGGCATATGTATGTTAAATCTTTTCAAGTAAGTGGCATGTATAGGGACTTAATTTTTCTATGATGGATGTTGTTGTGATTAGTCAAATGTATTGGCTTATATTGATTTGTTGAGTATAGCCATGAGATGTGGCTTATGATGATTTTGGCTTGTAAGCCTATTTGTCCATGGTATGTGTTAATGTCATATTATGTGGTATAAGTGATTAAACAGATGACAAGGTCAAATGTATGTGTGTGCATGTAAAGATGACAAAAAGGCTTGGAAGTTAGCCTAAGTCTTGACCACACGGGTAGAGACATGGCCGTGTGTCTCAGCCGAGTGGAGGACACGGCCTCTGGCCATGGATGTGTGCCTTGGCCGTGTGCCCTTAAACGGTTGCTGACGTCAAAATCAGAGAGTTACACAGGCATGTGACTCTCCAAAGCAAGAAAATTGGTTAAGTTGCCCAATGATTTTCAAAGTTCTCAGTTTAGTCCCGAACCACCCCGATGTATGTTATAGGCTTTGAAGGCCTGTATAAGGGACGATATGCATGTGTTTGAAAAGTTTTTAATTTTGGGCAAAATTTTGGTAATCCAATTTTGTACGACTGTGAATGTTTAAGTCCAGTAATGCCTCGAACCTTGTCCCGGAGTTGGACACGGGTGAGCGGTGTTACATGCCAACCTAGCATGCATGGGGACACACGGCCTATCAGCACGACGATGAGGTTGACTGTGTGTCACACACGGCCTAGAAACATGCCCATGTGTCTACCCGTGTGGGCAACTGTAAGGCTATTTACCAAGCCAATTACCACCCTACAAAGGAACCACACTTATACCAATTCAATTCAACATACTTCATAAGGCACTACTAAGAACCAAAATTCAAGACATCCACACAAACATGCACTTCATGAATTTCATCATCATTGAATATATGAACTTATCAAGTATTGGCTAATTTCCAATGACCATTTACAAAATGAATTGATTAACATTAATAGTCAACACTTTGGCTAACAAATATGACGTAACAAAATGATCAAGTCCTATACATGCTGTAACACCCCTAACCCGTATCCGTCGCCAGATTAGGGTTATGATGTTACTAAACCTCACACAAGTCAAAGTACTTATAAAAACAACAATCCCAATGATAGCATGCTATCTTCTGTTATTAATAATATGTAAGTATAATTCGTTTCTGAACTCGTCCCCACATTCAAGCACATATCATGTGAATACATAAACTTCACTTTTGTCTAATACATTCTTCATTTCACTTATCCATAATTTAATAACTAACACACAAATATTCATTCGTATCATTTTCTTACCACATTCGGCCATACCCTTATACACATGTATACTCAATCATTTCATGATTTCTATTAACTAACTATGCTTACAAACCGAATATACACCTAAACAATAATCAACCTTTATCAATTTTCTCTAGTCATGTAACTTACTTATAACAACATGCAAATTTTCACTTCCACCATTCAAAAATCATATAGATAGATAGATCATATATGAACAAACATCAATTACTATTCATCAAGATTTATAATTCTATAATACTTTATCCATGACATAAATTCAAGAAAGTTCAAAATGACCTAGCCTTAGCCATTTTCGCATGGCTTGTATATACATTTCAACCAAAAGAAAAACAAAGAGAATCAAGCTTATACATGCCAAATTTTCCCAAAATTGGACCATAATGAAAATACCAAGATAGGTGATAAAGTACTTGACTTCGACAGAATCCCTGAGTACGAGCTTCAACCCTCAAGATCTATAACAAAAACAACCAACCACATATCTGGTAAGCTATAATAGCTTAGTAAGTTATAAGCAAAAGAAAAATAATATAACAAAACATTATAAAAGTTTCTATTCAACTCAATTAATCGTCTTCTATCTTATGAAATCAATCTATACACCAAATTACAAATCACTCAAATCATATTCATTAGGTTATTCAAGAATCAAACCTCATATCCACAATTTTAACCTTTATAGATATCAATGACTTACCCAACTTCCAATTCAATAATTTAACATACATACATACATACCTAACTCTCTCGTTTTACCTCCGTCAAGAGTTTTCATTCTTTACAAAATCTGAATACCCCGCATACACTGTCAACTTTCCGTAACGTATCGCTCACATAGAGCCGTTACTTTACATTTTCCACACATACAGTGCTAACTTTTCGTAACATATCGCTCACACAGAGCCGTTACTTTACATTTTCCGCACACACAGTGCTAACTTTTCGTAACGGATCGCTCACATATAGCCGTTACTTTATATTCTTGCACACACAATGCCTATAAACCGAATTTGCACATTTAGTGCTCAATAATTAAGATTCGCACACATAGTGCAATGTAAGTAATATATATATTGTCTAAGGTAAAAATTTAACTTCTCATCTCATTTCAGTTTCCCAAATTCAACTACATGCACATATCAAATTTAGGAATGAAAAGAAACTTTATAAATGTTACCATCCATTGTCTCGAATTATGCCTCAACCATTGCTTACTACATAATCTACCACTCGAATTCCAAATACGAATTTCATGCATATAGTCGTATCCAACTTAATTAACACATGAATTTGTCTCATTCCATAGTATATTGGCAAACATGTATATATGATTATTTATTTCTCTTATACACCCTTGATCACTCATATCAGACTGCACATATATATAAATATAATATATACATAATTCCACCACTTCCATACTTGACAATTTTCCTTTAAAACTATCACATTCGGCAATTGAGGAAATAATTTTAAATAAGATATAGATTGACGCTAAACTCTTTAATTTAGCAATCACTTAAATGAAATCAATTGCTTACAACTTACTTGATAGTTGATGAGCTAAATTTTTTTGTTCCAGCTACTCGTTTATTATTGCCTTCCCCTGATCCGTTTCTAGTTCTTTCTTGCCTTGATCTAAAACAAAATCCACAAGAAAGAGCCCATTCAAATAAATTCATTCATTTGTATTCAAAATGCTTAATTACACCATGCTTCCAATTCCTCACTCAAAGTTTGAATTTCTTACGATTTAATACTATATATATTTTCTTTTCTTTTCATTCGAACTATTTAAATTTTATACATTATTAAGCTAAGGCCAACTACTCTTAAGCTCGTTTTAAGTTATACAATGCTATTCATTTTAATCCTCATTCGTAATTATAAGATTTCCCCTTCCATCCCTCGAATTTTCATATTTTTCAAACTAGTTCCCATGGCAAAAATTGTAAAATATACGAAATTTAAATTGATCCCTTAAGGACCGAATCTCCATTATCCACATACAAATCTATACCCTTCAATTATTTAACAAATTACTCCCTCACGTTATGAGTTTTCATGGTTTAAGTCATCCTACTACAATTATCCAAATTTTCCTATTCAAAACATATTAATCTCAAACATATGTATAACCTTTCACCATCAAACTCAACCAAGCAAGATTTTTAATCCATAGCCGAATCTTAGCATGCTTTAAAACTCAAAAATTTCACATGGGCTTGATAGTACTTAGGGAGACTTAATTAAAAATACAATAATTCATAAAAATCTTGCTTAAAAGCTTACCTTAATAAGACATGCAAACCAAAAGAAGATGGAGAGTTAAGCTTTCTCCTTTCTTGATGTTTCAGCCAAGAAGATGGAGAAGAAAAGATATGAAACAATTATGTTTTCCTTATTTTATTAATATTCATTCATCCTTTGTTACCCCACTAACTAAAAATAAAATAAAATAATCTTTACTACCCATTTAACCTTGTTGCCGTCCACTCCCATTATTCATAATGGTCAAATTGTCATGCAAAGACCAACCAAAAGATGGCCAATTCACTTAAGTCCTAATTTCTACCTTAACCAATAATCTTATATCTATGCAACTAAGTCCCTACTAGCATTTTCGCATAGGTTATAAATTACCCCAACAAAATTTCTAGCACACACATTCAAACATAATCATTAAACACGAACATACGATAAACAAAAAAAAAATAACTATAAAAGAAATAATAAAATTATTCTGTTCAAATATGGATTCGTGGTTCCGAAACCACTGTTCCGATTAGGGTCGTAATTGGGCTGTTACAACTCCTCCCCCCTAAAGGAATTTTTGTCCTCGAAAATATTACCCGCAAATAAGTGTGGATAACGTTCTGTCATTGAATCCTCAGTTTCCCAAGTTGCTTCTTCTATTCCATGCTTATGCCATAATACTTTAACCAACGATATTTTCTTATTTCGCAACTCTTTCACTTCATGAGCTAAGATGTGAATCGGTTCTTCTTCATAAGTCAAATTGGGCTGAATCTCGATTTCTGATGGACTAATTGCGTGAGAAGGGTCGGATGTGTATCTTCTAAGCATCGATACATGGAAAACATTATGGATCTTGTCTAACTCAGATAGTAACCTCAATTTGTACACCATCGGCCCGATACGCTCAATAACCTCATACGGCCCAATAAATCTCAAACTCAACTTTCCTTTACGACCAAATCTAAATATCTTCTTCCACGGGAAAACTTTTAAAAACACTCGATCTCCAATCTGGAACTCAATATCCTTACATTTCAAATATGAGTAAGACTTTTGACAATCTGATGCCGCTTTCAAACTATCACGAATTACCGCCACCTTTTGTTCAGTTTCTTTAATCAAATCAACCCCGAGTATCTTATTTTCACTGAGTTCGGTCCAGTACAAAGGCGTACGACATTTACGATCATACAAAGCTTCGTAGGAGGCCATTTTGATACTAGATTGAAAGCTATTATTATACGCAAATTCAATCAAAGGCAAGTATTGCTCCCATGTACCCTCAAACTCAAGAACGCAACATCTCAACATATCCTTGAGTATTTGGATAACACGCTCGGACTGACCATCCGATTGAGGGTGAAAAGCCGTACTGAAATGTAACTTAGTACCTAAAGCATCTTGTAGTTTCTTCCAAAACTGCGATGTGAATCTCAGATCTCTATCCAACACAATAGAAACAGGTACTCCATGTAACCGTACAATCTGCGATAAGTACAGCTCGGCTAATTTATCGAGTGAGAAATCCGTACGTATTGGGATAAAATGGGCCGATTTTGTCAATCTATCTACTATAACCCATATTGAATCAATTCCACATTCCTCAGAACACATAATCGGCCTTTGAATTTCAGACAGTCATTCTCATCAATTCGAAACTCTAATTCAATGTTACTTTCACACTGAACTCGTCTTGCTAACGAATCTTTGTCAACTTTCTGGGCATCGCTAACTTGTTGAATAAACAACGGTCTTGCTTTTAATTCGGCTACTATCGAACCATCACCAGACATAGCCATATGTGCGTTCAATGCACGAAGAGCAAATAATGACTTCTGACTTAAAGCATCTGCAACAACGTTAGCCTTTCCCGAGTGATAATCAATCACGAGCTCATAATCTTTCAACAACTCTAGCCATCGTCGTTGTCTCAAATTCAAGTCCCTCTGAGTCATTAAATACTTTGGACTCTTATGATCCGAAGAGATGTGACATTTCTCACCGAATAAATAGTGACGCCATATCTTCAAAGCAAAGACTATAGCGGCCAAATCAAGATCATGAGTCGGGTAATTTCTCTCGTGCAGTTTTAACTGTCTCGAGGCATAGGCTACGACTTTACCTTCTTGCATCAATACACAACCCAGCCCATTTAAAGATGCATCGCTGAAAACAACAAACTTCTTACCTGATTCTGGCTGAACGAGTACCGGAGCCTCCGTTAACAAGGTCTTTAGTTGATCAGTATATCATCTATAAAAACAACCACAAATCGATCTAGATACTGCTTGAATACCCGATTCATCAAATCCATAAAAACTACTGGGGCGTTAGTGAGCCCAAACGGCATCACTAAGAATTCATAGTGACTATATCTTATCCGAAAAGTAGTCTTTGGTATATTCGATTACCGAACTCGTAGCTGATAATATCCCGACCTCAAATCAATTTTTGAGAACACTGAAGCTCCCTTAAGTTGATCGAATAAATCGTCAATATGTGGCAACGGGTATTTATTCTTTACGGTAACTTTATTGAGCGGTCGATAGTCAATACACATTCTCAAAGTTCTATCCTTCTTTTTCACAAATAGAACGGGCGCACCCCATGAAGAAAAACTCGGTCGAGTGAAACCTTTATCCGATAATTCTTGCAACTGAGCCTTCAATTCTTTTAATTCAGTCGGTGCCATTCTGTACGGAGCTATTGAAATCGGAGTGGTCCCTGGTACTAATTCAATACCAAATTCTAGCTCACAAGTAGGTGGTAATCCCGGTAATTCTTCTAGAAATACATCTGGGTATTCACAAACAACCGGTACTAATTTAATGTTCTTTTCGGTTACCTTGCTGTTAATCACATATGCAAGATAAGCTTCACAACCCTGTCTTAAATACTGCCGTGCTATCACAGCAGGTAGTCCATTCAAATCCGCAGACTCTATTCTAATGATCTCGTTATTCTGACGTCTCAAATCAATAGTTTTTGTCTACAATTCACTACCGCATCTGTAGTCCCCCTCTGTGCACCACTCCTATCTCCTCCAATCTGAGATGGTCTACCTCTAACTGTAGTGCCACTAGGTTTCGCACTCCGAACAGTACCCTTTTCAGCGGTCTCTAGGCAATCCCGAATGAAATGATCCTGCGAGCCACACTTATAACAAGTGCGAGAAATAGATTTACCCCAACACTCTCCAAAATGTCGTCTGCCACACTGCTGACACTCAGGTTTGTTCGATCGAGCATTACCAACACTAGCAACTGATGTAGCTCGGGAATTCACTGTTGGTCGTTCTCGAATAGAAATCCCGGTATTAGGTTTGGATCGACTACCATCATTCTTAAACTTCTTCATTGCCATCTGCGAGAATTTACTAGTAGATCTCTCCCGAACATCTTTAAAATCAAGCTCAGCTTTCTGCTTTTCTTTTCCCAGCGCTTCTGCTTTACAAGCCCGTTCAACTAGTACAACAAACTCATTGATTTCAAGAATTCCAACCAAAAGTTTTATATCTTCATTTAGGTCATCTTCAAATCTACGACACATAGTAGCCTCTGATGAAATGCACTCACGAGCATAGCGACTAAGTCACACAAATTCACGCTCATATTCGGATATGGTCATGCGACCCTGTTTAAGCTCAAGAAATTATTTTCACTTAGAGTCTATAAAGCGTTGACTTATATACTTCTTACGGAATTCAGTTTGAAAGAAATCCCATGTCACCCTCTCTTTTGGGACAACCGAAACGAGTGTATTCCACCAATAGTAGGCAAAATCCCGTAATAATGATGTTGCACACTTCAAACATTCATCAGGTGTGCAAGACAGCTCGTCAAAAACACGAACAGTATTATCGAGCCAAAATTCGGCTCTCTCTGCATCGTCATCATCCTCGGCTCTGAATTCTTGAGCTCCGTGTTTTCTAATGCGATCAACAGGAGGCTTACTTATTCTTTCAGTGTTGGCAATAGGGGGTACCACCGGTATTACAGGAGGATTAATCGGATTCTGAGGTGGATGGACAGCCGGATTGGTTCGCAAGTACTGATTGAACCAATCATTCATCGTAGTATAAAAAGCTTGTCGGGCCCCCTCATCCGGATTACTCGTAGCTAGTCGAGAGTCTTCTGGCGCGGTCCCTTGCATAGGAACAGGCGCTACACTCTCAACGTCATCAGCTACCGCTCGTTCAGAATCAGGATCCATTACTATATAAAAAGAACACATTTTTTTTTCTGTCAGAAGTTATCACTTTATCTTATCACAAAATATGGCATGTATAGCTAGACTCTCACGCGCTACGTAAGTCCGAGAACCGACTAAACTGTAGCTCTGATACCAATCAAATGTAACACCCTAACCCGTATCCGTCGCCAGATTAGGGTTATGATGTTACTAAACCTCACACAAGTCAAAGTACTTATAAAAACAACAATCCCAATGATAGCATGCTACCTTCTGTTATTAATAATATGTAAGTATAATTCGTTTCTAAACTCGTCCCCACATTCAAGCACATATCATGTGAATACATAAACTTCACTTTTGTCTAACATATTCTTCATTTCACTTATCCATAATTTAATAACTAACACACAAATATTCATTCGTATCATTTTCTTACCACATTCGGCCATACCCTTATACACATGTATACTCAATCATTTCATGATTTCTATTAACTAACTATGCATACAAACCGAATATACACCTAAACAATAATCAACCTTTATCAATTTTCTCTAGTCATGTAACTTACTTATAACAACATGCAAATTTTCGCTTCCACCATTCAAAAATCATATAGATAGATAGATCATATATGAACAAACATCAATTACTATTCATCAAGATTTATAATTCTATAATACTTTATCCATGACATAAATTCAAGAAAGTTCAAAATGACCTAGCCTTAGCCATTTTCACATGGCTTGTATATACATTTCAACCAAAAGAAAAACAAAGAGAATCAAGCTTATACATGCCAAATTTTCCCAAAATTGGACCATAATGAATATACCAAGATAGGTGATAAAGTACTTGACTTCGACAGAATCCCTAAGTACGAGCTTCAACCCTCAAGATCTATAACAAAAGCAACCAACCACATATCCGGTCAGCTATAATAGCTTAGTAAGTTATAAGCAAAAGAAAAATAATATAACAAAACATTATAAAAGTTTCTATTCAACTCAACTTAAGCGTCTTCTATCTTATGAAATCAATCTATACACCAAATTACAAATCACTCAAATCATATTCATTAGGTTATTCAAGAATAAAACCTCATATCCACAATTTTAACCTTTATAGATATCAATGACTTACCTAACTTCCAATTCAATAATTTAGCATACATACATACATACCTAACTCTCTCGTTTTACCTCCGTCAAGAGTTTTCATTCTTTACAAAATATGAATACCCCGCATACAGTGTCAACTTTTCATAACGTATCGGTCACATAGAGCCGTTACTTTACATTTTTTGCACACACAGTGCTAACTTTTCATAACGTATCGCTCATATAGAGCCGTTACTTTACATTTTCCGCACACACAGTGCTAACTTTCCATAACGTATCGCTCACATAGAGCCGTTACTTTACATTTTCCGCACACACAGTGCTAACTTTCCGTAACGTATCGCTCGCATAGAGCCGTTACTTTATATTCTCGCACACAGTGCCTATAAACCGAATTTGCACATTTAGTGCTCAATAATTAAGATTCGCACACAAAGTGCAATGTAAGTAATATATATATTGTCTAAGGTAAAAATTTAACTTCTCATCTCATTTCAGTTTCCCAAATTCAACTACATGCACATATCAAATTTAGGAATGAAAAGAAACTTTATAAATGTTACCATCCATTTTCTCGAATTATGCCTCAACCATTGGTTACTTCATAATCTACCACTCGAATTCCAAATATGAATTTCATGCATATAGTCGTATCCAACTTAATTAACACATGAATTTGTCTCATTCCATAGTATATTCGTAAACATATATATATGATTATTTATTTTTCTTATACACCCTTAATCACTCATATCAGACCGCACATATATATAAATATAATATATACATAATTCCACCACTTCCATACTTGACAATTTTCCTTTAAAACTATCTATCACATTCGGCAATTAAGGATATAATTTTAAATAAGATCTAGATTGACGCTAAACTCTTTAATTTAGCAATCACTCAAATGAAATCAAGTGCTTACAACTTACTTGATAGTTGATGAGCTAAATTTTTTTGTTCCAGCTACTCGTTTATTATTGCCTTCCCCCGATCCGTTTCTAGTTCTTTCTTCCCTTGATCTAAAAAAAAATCTACATGAAAGAGCCCATTCAAATAAATTCATTCATTTGTATTCAAAATGCTTAATTACACCATGCTTCCAATTTCTCACTCAAAGTTTGAATTTCTTACGATTTAATACTATATATATATTTTTTCTTTTCTTTTCATTCGAACTATTTAAATTTTATACATTATTGAGCTAAGGCCAACTACTCTTAAGCTCATTTTAAGTTATACAATGCTATTCATTTTAATCCTCATTCGTAATTATAAGATTTCCCCTTCCATCCCTCGAATTTTCATATTTTTCAAACTAGTTCCCATGGCAAAAATTGTAAAATATACGAAATTTAAATTGATCCCTTAAGGACCGAATCTCCATTATCCACATACAAATTTATACCCTTCAATTATTTAACAAATTACTCCCTCACGTTATGAGTTTTCATGGTTTAAGTCATCCTACTACAATTATCCAAATTTTCCTATTCAAAACATATTAATCTCAAACACATGTATAACCTTTCACCATCAAACTCAACCAAGCAAGATTTTTAATCCCTGGTCGAATCTTAGCATGCTTTAAAACTCAAAAATTTCACATGGGCTTGATAGTACTTAGGAAGACTTAATTAAAAATACAAGA
This sequence comes from Gossypium bickii, assembly GCA_025503065.1. Lineage (NCBI taxonomy): Eukaryota > Viridiplantae > Streptophyta > Magnoliopsida > Malvales > Malvaceae > Gossypium > Gossypium bickii. Next base: position 47,763,492 of record CP106711.1, on the reverse strand, counting down.
ATTCATAAAAATCTTGCTTAAAAGCTTACCTTAATAAGACATGCAAACCAAAAGAAGATGGAGAGTTAAGCTTTCTCATTTCTTGATGTTTCAGCCAAGAAGATGGAGAAGAAAAGATATGAAACAATTATGTTTTCCTTATTTTATTAATATTCATTCATCCTTTGTTACCCCACTAACTAAAAATAAAATAAAATAATCTTTACTACCCATTTAACCTTGTTGCCGTCCACTCCCATTATTCATAATGGTCAAATTGTCATGCAAAGACCAACCAAAAGATGGCCAATTCACTTAAGTCCTAATTTCTACCTTAACCAATAATCTCATATCTATGCAACTAAGTCCCTACTAGCATTTTCGCATGGTTATAAATTACCCCAACAAAATTTCTAGCACGCACATTCAAACATAATCATTAAACACGAACATGCGATAAACAAAAAAAAATTAATAACTATAAAAGAAATAATAAAATTATTCTGTTCAAATATGGATTCGTGGTTCCGAAACCACCGTTCCAATTAGGGTCATAATTGGGCTGTTACACATGCCATAGTCAAAATAAATCTTACTTTGCTATACCAAAGAGAAGTTGATAGTATGATTCCAAACTCCAACGTTCCACAATTCCCGAGTTAGCTTGGCGATACTACAAGGAAAAGGGAAATGAGGGAGGTAAGCATGAAACTTAGTAAGTTTGCGTGAAATAAATAGCAACATAAAGGTTCATAAAGTCATCCATCTAATGCATTGATTAAAACACAAGGTTTTAAGCACATTGCCATAACTTACTCATGCTTACTCTTACCAATTACATGTCATATCACATATTTATACATTTCTCGTGAATTACTCAAATGTACCTGTATCACTTTATCACATAGCTTTAGTACTAATTTTATCTCTATTATAAGCTTAACTATTTATCTCAATGAATCACTTGGAATACCCGAGGATACACAATCATCATCATCACTTGGAATACCCGAGGATACACAATCATCATCATACACATGAACACGATGCCAATGCCATATCCCTAATATGGTCTTACATGGGGTCAGATCTTGATGCCGATGCCATATCCCAGATATGGTCTTATACGGGATCTCATATTGATGTCGATGGCATATCTCAAATATGGTCTTATACGATTTTCATATTCGATGTCGATGCCATATCTCAGATATGGTCTTATATGGGATCTCAATTCACTGCCGAGGCCATGTCCTAGACATGGTCTTACACGGGATCTTACCAATCTCAATAATGATATCCATTCACTTCTTAAAATCCAACCAAGACTTCAACATCATAAATTTTCATCATCTTCTCATTTAACATCATTACTCAATTTCGTAGAAATAATATACATCTTGTCAAACATTTTAAAACTTAATAACATGATGTTGAATTTATTACATACAAACTTACCTCGATTTCAAAATAGGCCAAATTGTTGATCTAGTCCGATACCTTGCCTTTTCCTCGGTCAAGGTTAATTCCTCGTTCTTCTTGATCTATAATAACAAATTAGCTCATTTAATCACCACATTAATCAATACATTTTAATAATCATATTTTGGTAAAATTACCATTTTGCCCTTAGGCTTTCACAAAATGATGATTTTACCCATAGGCTCGTAAATCGATTCTAATTGAATTTCCTCCTTTTACAAGCCTAGATGAACATTTATTACTCTTATGAAAACCCTCAATACCCATTATTTCACACATTTAACACCTATTTTACAACCTTTACAAAAAGGTCCTTTTAGGTGTTTTCATGGTAACACCTTTCACAAAAGTTGTTTATTTAACAACTAAGACTCATTTTCTTCCATAAAAATGCAGCAAACAACATAAATACTCACATGGAAAAACCCTAGGTTTTCAACCATTTTGCAAAATAGTCCCTTCATTAGCTAGCTCAAGCTATAAGGGTCCCCAAAGTACAAAAATTATCAAGGAATGATCATCAAAACACTTACTTGTAAGGAGAAAAGCTTGCTGAATTTTTTGAGCTCTCAAACCCCTATTTTTCTGCTAATTTTAGGTGGAGAGGATGGAAAGAAAAGATGATATTTTTCGTTTCTTTATTTTATTAATACAAGTCAATTTAATCCACCTAATGCCAACAACTTTGACCAATTTTGACATTGTTTGTCCCCTATGGCCGGCCACCTTATTTCTAAGGGTCTAATTGCACATTAAGGGCCTCCAATTAATATTCTATGGCTTTTAGACACATTTATCTTGTAAAATGGAACTTTCGCACTTTATGCGATTTAGTCTTTTTTTGCAATTAAGCATGCAATCGCAAAAAATTAAAGCACCAAAATTTTCATACACCTATATAATCATGCTATAACTCATAAAGTAACATTAAAATAATTTTCTTTGACCTTAGATTAGTGGTTTCAAAACCATTATTATGCTAGCCCTTAAATCGGGCTGTTACATGGTGTGTAGCGGATGAGGGTAATGAAGGTAGGAAAAATATATATGTATCTATATTGCTCTGTAAAGAATCTATTACTATCAAATCTGTTTGATAAAAATTATCTGTTTGAACTATTTGTTACACACTGAGTTTTGAAAACTCACATTCTGTTTGACTGTTATTTTCAGGTAACCCTCAAACTAGGTGGGTCGGTGCGACAAGAGCTCGGTTATATAACTTTTTCGCTCAATTTTGCTATTATTTTTATTGAAATTTTAGGGTTAAAGTGTTTTGTAATTTTGGACTCTTTAGGACTGTTTTAGTTTTTGAACTTATTTTCGTTTCTCACATGATATTGGTTAAAACATTTCTTAAAAAGGTGTTGATTTTTATTTTGCAAACCAACTGATTTCGAAACAACAAACTAGGTTTTCCAAAAATATAACGACTTAAGAATTTTCGCTGCAAATTAACTGATCTTAGAAAACATAAGCGATTATTGTTTCAATTAAGAAGCTAAATTAAAGGTAGCTTCTATTTAACCAGAGTTTTTAAATAACAAGTCTTACGCCATTTTTGAAAATTTTCGAAAACTAAATTTCCAACCATTTTAGGAAACAACTCCAGATTTGGCCATAACGTCTAAATCGAGTTTGGGTGTTACATTTAGTGGTATCAGAGTCAAGTTGTAAAACTCGAGCTATGAAATTTTGGGTTCAAAATTATTTTTGTGAAAATTGTTTGTTCAAGTAAAGTTTATTTCTGCACGAATTTGAAAAAAATTGAGAAGTATCGTGTCTCCAGTGTCGATCCTATAAGTACTTCTAACTTAGAAACACTTTAGTTTAGAAAACTCTGAAATGATAAGAAATGTACTGAGATAGCTAGAGATTAAAACATTTCTAAAATTTCTTCTGATAACTATTTTAAAACATAAAATATCTGTTAATAAATGCTGGAACTAATACATAAAACTTCATAATGTAGATCATTTATAAATACAATGAACATTTGTGGATCACGTGGACGCGATACTCGTGGACGCAGCGGGTGCCGAATGACTCGAGCTTATTTGTCCTCGATGAGTAGTACACCTACTGCTGAGACTAGGTCTCAAAGTCATTCGATTAGGGATGATGCATTGTCTCAAGCCATGTTGAGAGTTTTGGAGAGGGTTGTTGGACCCCATTTTGGTTCTAGGAGCCATGAGTCAGTAACTGAGCGACTCTAGTCTAACAGTGCTGAATTATTTAGGGGTGTCACGGGAGTCACCTTGACTGTGGTCGAATATTGGTTGGAGGCCACAGAGAGGATTATGAATGACATCGACTATATTCTTGAACTGAAATTGAAGGGTCTAGTATCTCTGCTTCGCGATGAGGCGTATCAGTGGTGGTTAACTATTGAGGAGGGTACTCAGCCTAATCAGATTACTTGGGATCAGTTTAAGAGCACTTTCCAAAGTAAATATGTGGAGGCGAGTTATATGGATCTCATAGACATGAGTTTATGAGCCTTACCTAGGAAGATAGGACTGTGGTCGAATATGAGGTCGAATTTCTGAGATTGAGCCGATATGCTCGGGGGATGGAATCAACTAAATATGAAAAATGCATTCATTTTGAGGAAGGATTGAGGGATAACCTAAGGGTTTTGATAGCTCCACAGAGCGAGCGAGTTTTTGCCATCTTAGTGGACAAGGCGAAAATTGTTGATGAGGTTAAGCGCGTTGAGCGTGAAAATAAGGACCATGTGAGGGGTAGGAATAAGAGGGATTCAGAGCCCTCTAGTTTTGCTTCGAGGCCTAAGAAACGGGCAGATCTGATGGGCCTCCAAGAGTTGAGGTTCTAGTTGCTCTTACTGTGGTTCAAGTATGTAGGGATTGTGGTAGACGCCATTCGGGTGAATGTTGGAGGAGGTTAGGAGATTATCTGCGATGTGGGTTGATGAAGTACTGTATTAGAGATTTTCCACAGTATTTTGATCAGACGCAAGCACCAGCTTCGGGATTTTTTTAGCCTCAACAGGCAGTTCAGCAACCGCCTAGGGGTCATGGTCTGGCCAGGGGTTGCAATGGTTTAAGGAGATATTAAAGAGCACCAGGAAGAGGTGTTAATCAGAATGAGGCAAGATAGCCTACACTGGTATATGCTGCTAGATGTCGTGAGGACAGAGACGCCACAGATGTTATTGTCGGTACATTTTTTATTCATACTACTCCATATTTTGCATTGATAGATATCAGATTAACACACTTCAATATAGCTAGTTTTGTTTCTGTAAATATGGGGATTCTTGTTGATAGCACTTCTAGAGAGATTATTGTACTTAGTTCGTTGGGTCAACCAGTTCGAGTTAATAGATTGTATAGGAATGTACCATTGGAGATACAAGGGGTTGTGTTTCTAGCTAATCTGATAGAGCTGCCATTTGGGGAATTCGATCTGATTTTGGAGATGGACTGGCACGTGGAGCATCGGGCTAGTTTAAATTATGCTACTAAGAGGGTATTTCTGAGATATGAGAATGATGTGGAAGTGATTAAGATCGATGAGCGTTGAGATTACTTATCCAATGTAATCTCAACTTTTGTGGCTGAAAAGTTTCGTAAAGGGTGTGAGACATTTTTGGCCTACGTGTGTAATTATGCTTCTATGGATTCATCTATTGGGAATATTCAGATGATTAAAGAGTTTTCAGATTTTTTTCCCGATGAGTTACTGAGTTTTCCTTCGGATCGGGAGGTCGAGTTTAGCATTGAGCTTTTATCGGGTACAGCTCCAGTGTCCATTGCTCCTTACCGTATGGCACCGAAGAAGATTATGGAATTAAAGGCTCAGCTTCAAGAACTCTTCAGTCGAGGGTTAATCCGTCCTAGTATGTCTCCATGGCAGCACCAGTTCTACTTGTAAAGAAGAATGATGGTACTATGAGGATGTGTATCGATTACAGACAGTTGAATAAGTTAACGATAAAGAACAAGTGCCCACTTCCGATGATCAATGATTTGTTCGATCAATTTCGTAGGGCTTCTGTATTCTCTAAAATAGATCTCCCTTCTGGGTATCATCAACTTAAGGTTAAAGAAATTGATGTTCACAATACTGCTTTTAAGACTCGTTATGGGCACTACGAGTTCCAATTCATACCTATTGGTTTGACGAATGCTCCGACTGTATTCATGGATCTTGTGGACCGAATTTTCCAATCGTATTTGGATCAATATTTCATGGTCTTCATCGACAACATTCTGGTATACTCTAAGGCTGAGGATGATCATGATGAACATCTTAGAGTAGTTCTTCATATATTCCATGAGAAATAGCTCTATGCTAAGTTGAGCAAGTGCGAATTTCGGTTAAGAGATGTAACTTTTCTGGGTCATATAGTTTCTGCTGAAGGGATCTGAGTTGATCCTAAGAAAATTGAGGTTGTGCTTGAGTGGAAACAACCTAGGAATGTTTCTGAGATTTGCAATTTTCTTGGGATCGCAGGTTATTATCGAAGGTTTATCGAGGTGTTTTCAGTTATCGCATCTTCTCTGTTTAAGCTATTGCGTAAGAACGCCCCATATGTCTGGACTAATGAGTAGCAATCGAGCTTCGAGAAGATCAAATCCGTTTTAACTCAAGCTCCTGTTTTGATATAGCCTAAATCTGGTAAGGAATTTGTGGTTTATAGTGATGTATCTCATGTTGGTTTGGGTTGTGTTCTGAGGCAAGACGAGAAGGTAGTGGCTTATGTGTCCTGATAGCTTAAGTCACACGAAGGCAATTATCCTACGCACGATCTTAAACTAGCTACAGTGGTTTTTGCTTTAAAAATCTAGAGGCACTATCTGTATGGTGAGAGGTGTATCATTTACACTTATCACAAAAGCCTCAAGTATCTCTTTACTTAGAAGAAGTTAAACCTTAAGCAACGTAGATGGCTTGAGTTGCTTAAGTACTACAACTGCTCAATTAAGTATCATCTCGGTAAGGCCAATGTGGTGGTCGATGCTCTTAGTCATAAAGTGATGTTTGATTTAAGGGCGATGTTTGCTTGCCTAAGTTTGTTTGATAATGGGGGTATGTTAGCTAAGTTGCAAGTTAGGCCGACATGGATTGAGTAGATTCGGGTTAAACAATTAGAGAATGAATCTCTGGTTTTACGTTTTTGTCAGGTCGATGAAGGAAGTACTATTGATTTTAGGCTAAATGGTTAGGGATTCTGTGTTTCTGAGGATGGGTTTGTGTACCTAATAATTTTGAATTGAGATAGTCCATTCTATGGGAAACGCATAATAGCCCTCATTCTATGCACCACGGCAGAAATAAGATGTATCGTGATCTGCGTGAGTTGTACTGGTGACCTGGTTTGAAACGAGAGGTGACGGATTTCGTCTCTCATTGTCTGACATGCCAACAAGTTAATGCTGAGTATCAATTGCCTTTGGGTTTGCTCCAACCCGTTAAGATTCCCTGTGGAAATGGGAACGGGTGACTATATATGGACTTCATTAGTGGGTTGCCCTTAACACCCAGTAAGAAGGATTCTATGTGGGTCATTGTGGATTGATTGACCAAGTCTGCTTATTTCATTCCTGTTAGGGGAGACTACTCCCTTCAAAAATTGGTCAAGTTATATGTTTTGGAGATCGTAAGACTTAATGGGGTTCCGATATCAATTATTTCTAATAGAGATCCTCATTTTACCTCTCAGTTTTGGAGGAAGATTCACGAGGCCCTGGGTTCAAGATTAGACTTTGGTACTGCATCCCATCCTCAGACCAATGGTCAATCTGAAAAGGTGATTCAGATACTAGAGGATATGCTTCGGAGTTGTGTGATCAATTTTCGAGGTAGCTGGGAGGAGTTTCTATCGTTAGCCAAGTTCGCCTACAATAAAAATTCCCAGTCCAGTATTTAGATGGCACCTTACGAGGCTTTATATGATCGTAAGTGTTGTACTCCGATGTGTTGAACTGAGTTGGCTGAGCGACGAGTTTTAGGTTCTGAGTTGGTTTCTAAAAATGAAGACAAAGTTAGACTGATTCAAGATTGTCTTAAGGTGGTTTCTGATATATAGAAGTCTTATGCAGATCTAAAAAGGAGGGACATCGAGTATTCTCTAGGTGATTATGTTTTCTTTAAGGTATCCCCATGGAAGAAGGTTCTACTGTTTGGACGTAAAGGCAAGTTAAGCCCTAGATTCATTGGACCGTATCAGATTCTGAAACGTATGGGTCTAGTCATCTATCAGTTAAAGCTACCTCCAAAATTAGACCGTATTCATGATGTGTTTCATGTCACCATATTGAGGTGGTATCGGTCTAATACATTTCATATTGTTTCTGTTGAGGAAATTGAGGTTAAACCGGATTTGACATTTGAGGAGGAGCCAGATCATATTTTGAATTGAGACGTTAAAGTCTTGAGGAGAAAATCTATTCTGTTAGTTAAGGTTCTGTGGCGGAATCATGGCACAGAGGAAGCCACTTGGGAACTTGATGACTTAGGTAGACAGCAATATCTACAGTTGTTTGAATCAGGCAAATTTCGAGGTTGAAATTTCTTTTAGGGGGAGAGTTATAACGCCCCAAAAATCTAATCTTTTATTTGATAAAATTCATTACAATTACGTATTTATATCTGTGGCTATGTGCTTTATTAGTGTGTTTGAGGTCTTGTGTTCAAATCCTTGAGTTTTCTTTTTATGTTGTTCAGCTAGTAAAAGTTGAGTTAAATCTAACTATAGGAAATCTGTTGGATATGGATGAGATTTGGGGGTTAGTGGGTAGTTGGATTTGATTTTGGTTTAATAATAAATAGTTTTATAATAGAAAAAGGGGGATAATATTGTTATTATTATTATTTCTTTTATTATTATTTTTGTTTTACTAAAAATAGGCTGCTCCTAAATTTTTGTTCTCTCCCACGTCTGTTTCCCTTATTCCCCAAATCCACGCTGCCATTCTCATTTCCTCTTAATTGATTTTTGTTTTTTTCTTTCTTTTCCTTTTCGTTCATTCCTTGTCCTTTAATTTTTCTTTAATCATTTGGGCTGCTATTAATTCTTGAGGCAATAGTTCACATTTCTTTGACTTCAAATCTAACAGCATGTTTGGTTGGATGGAATTGCTATTCCATTCCTGCCCTATTTCGCGCGCTACAGTGATTCAGAAGTATGGTTCACCATTTAGGTGATTCCACAGCTTTGCTATTACAGCCATATTCCCCCAGCCGTTGTAATAGGTATTCAGGGGTGGGAGCTTTGAATTTCTATTCAACACCACAGGTTGAATACATTTTCACATTTTGGGACCAAAATAGCCTGCTTTCTTCTCCCAAAAAATTTTGCTCCAGATTTCTTCCGGCATTATCTCCTCAAATAGTAATTTTTCTATGTTTCAAAGTTGAGACCTTTGTTGTCTTCTTTTGTTTAGTCTTTTTTGTTTAGTGTTCTTTTGGCCGGGCAGTCATTGGCGATCCAGAGGGTGGTTGAGGACGATGATAACGACACAGTGAGAGAGTTTTTGCTGTTTACTAGTGCACGGGGTGAAATGTTATTCACTCCAATCTTGGACCCCAGTTTCCGTCGTAGTCAGGTCAGCTTTTGACTAAGTATTCCCTTTCTTTTTGAGAAGTTGTACTAATTTATATGTTAATTATGATGAGTAACACTATTGGGTCACTTTTTTTTAAGCCGATGTGATAAACCGTAATATATACATATTTTAATCCCACATTTAGCATACTTTTGGATGATTTATCCCCTGAATTGTGGAATTTGGTGCTCCTAATCCCTTAATTCCATGTTTTATACTTAGGAAAGCACAGAAGGATGAAAAGAACAAGATACGGGTCAAAACGAAGTAAATGGGCAAAAAAACGAAATCGACACAGCCTGGGCCTACACCACACGGCCGTGCCTCCTTAGCAGACCCAAACACGGCCTGGCCTCGACTTACACGGGCGTGTGCCACGGGCGTGTCCCTGTCATGACCTATTTTAATTTCACTCAGATTAGGATACTTAGGGGCAAAGAAAGACATTCCAAAAGCCTATATAAATGCCCTAAGTATGACCTAAATGGGGGCGTCCAGTTAGGCAGAAGAGCCAAGCTAGAGAGGCCAGAATTGTGGGATTTACTTGAAGAAAGCCAGTTGATTCATCTCAAGAAGTCGGAATCATAATCAAGACGGAAGATCTCTCCTTCAATTCTTTTAGAGGGTTTAGGGTTTTCTTATGTTTTGTTTTATATTTTCTTCTGAGATGTATTCTTTTATGATTATGAACTAAACCCCTCGGATACCCGAGGGGGATGAAACCTAAGACGGATCTTGTTATTGTTTTCTGAACTATATGATAAATACTTGATTTGTTCTTAATTATCTGTTCCTAATTCTTGCTTTGATATTTCAGGATATTGATTCAAGTATTGATGTGCTTAGGCAGAGGATGAATATTCCCTGTTTAAGAGTAGATCTAGCATAATTAAGCGGAGTTGATCGCAACCCTAGAGATAGGATGACGAAAATTTGCCGGATTAGGGTCAAACCTAATATGGGAGTCCATAGATCGAGTTAATACAATTCTAGGGGTTTTAATTAGAAAGAGATTTCATTAGAAAGAGGTTTTAATTAATCAACCTAGGGTTAGATGTTAGTAGCTTCGAGAGAGGTATTAATATAAATTAGGGAATCCTACGGATCAAGTTAAGTGAATAAATCATCTGGTTCAAAGTTAGATAACAAGTGAAGTCTAGGTGGATTCTTCCTCAGGTATTGTCTTAATCAATTGGTTTTTCCCACAAGTATTTCCCCAATTTCTTCTCTGTGTCTTAGCATGATTAGCTTAGTAGTTAGTTAAATTTAGATTAAATAACAAATTCCTTTAATTATTAGGCTAAATAATAAAAAGAAAGTTAGTATTAGTACTTTTGGTTCCTTTGGGTTCGACATTCCAGTCTTGCCACTAAAATATACTACTGTTTGATAGGTGCACTTGCCTCAAGTCGTTGTCGCAGTTAGATTCTAGGCTCGATCATTTGTTATATAAATTTTAAGACTCTGACACATGATCATGATGCCAATGATTTATTTTCTCTATTCCATTCATTTACTTAGAAAATAGCTCTGGAAATGGGGTTTTTGAGTTTGAGTTTTCTTTTGAAGTTCAAATTCCCACTTTGTTCACCTAGATAATGAGTTATTTCCATATCTTTTGCAGGGCCGTAGCTGTTTTTTTGCATGGCCTGAATGAACATAGGTTTGTTATTTGGATCTAAGGCCATTGTAGAGGAGGTATTAAATTGATTGGGTAGCTTTTTGTTTCTTTTACTTATGATGTTTATATTTTTACAATAGTGGTAGGTACAGTGATTTTGCAATGCAGCTTAATGCCAATGGATTCAAGGTCTATGGAATGGATTGGATTGGTAAGTTTAAGTTTCATATGCTGGCCATCAAAATCACATTCTGCTTTGCCCAAAAATCCGTCTTTTATTTATGTTGTGTGTCATTTATTTTTTACATAGTGCATGTGCATCCACTCCCCTCCCTTCTCCTCCTCCTCACCTTTGCTTTTAGTGACTATTTCATATAAGTGAGTACAAAAAAATTCAGAGGTCATATTGTATGGTCAACTTGACTCATTTCTGGTGAACTGCTCTCTTTAGATTTTTTTTTTCTGTCTTCCACGCTACTACTCTTGTTGCACTCCTCATGGTCCTCTTACATGTATAAGTTTTTATGGTGATTTCCTTTCGTTGTTATCTCAAGTGATTAAATATTGCTGGCCACTCTTTCAGTTAAAGGAAAGAGTAGGGTGAAGAGGTATATTGTTCTTGTTATGCGCTTAAAAGGTTTTTTGTCCTTCTTTTCTTGTATATATTTGAGTTTATGAGGATTTGACGTTTTGAACCCCGACTACTGGAACTAAGTCCAACACTCTTCCTTCGTAGTGCTTTTCTGACAGCAATCAAGTCAATGTAACCTTTGAAGCTAGGTGTTAAATTTATTTCACATCAAGAGAAAGAGGTCATATTTAAAATTTAATAGAAACTAGAATCAGAAAAGTAAAATTAAAGCTGCTGGTGAATTCTACCATTTCATCAGACATCATGGACATAAAGACAAGTTTCTTTTTTTTTTTAAAGAAAAAGGAAACGCCTGCATTACCTTTCGTTAATTTGAACTTTTTTGGTGAAGTTTTGAACTGCTAAAACACAGCTTCCTTCTAATTTCATTAGTGTGGAAAGGTGTGTTCAGCCTCAACATCATGGAATTATTGATCGTCTTGTTTATTACATGTATTTCTAGGTGAATCCACAATAATACAAATGTCTGACTCTAATTAGTATGTTAAGAAACAAACGACTACTTGAGGTCCTATTTAAGTTTTACTTTAGTACATAAATGAATAGGCATAAGTTTAGGCCTAGAGCATCATGTTTTAACAAGTGTTACTTGCATATCACTTTTACAATCAATCTGATTGTGGACTAGAGACAAGAAAAAGGATTTAGAGTATTTGTGACTGAAGAGAATACACAAATGGTTAAATCCAAATGAGAGAACTGGTATGTTTGTATTATTGGTGTTTGCTGCCATAGATACAAGCTTGGTTTTTATCTTGTGACATCTTTGTTTATACAGGGTAAAGACTACAGGTCTCAGTTTCAAATGGGAAATGGTGCTTTATTTGGAGCTAGTTATATCTAGGTAAATTGCATGAAGCCATATTATATTTTTTGAATTGAGCAGAGATGAAGAACTTAGCAGAATGGACAAGTTACTGGATTTTCAGTACCTAGAAATTTGACTTTTATGCTTAGATTCAGTATAACATGGATCTATGCACTGCCATGGTTTATCTTCCTTTTTTAAATACAACATACTATAAGATAATATACTAATTATGGTAGAAGCAACCCAGACTTTCTCTACTGAAGGCATTCTGCATTTGGCATTTTGTTTGCAGTTGCATGCATTGTCAATCTTCAGCTGAATCCACTAATTCTGCAATTATGATTCTGTCGTTATTAATGAATTGAATCTAAGCCATATTTATGCAGAGTGTGACACTGCATTTATCCTTATCCAGATGATAGAACTGGTTAAAATCCAAATGATAGAATGGGTTACTTTGTATGGTATGAGTTATTGAATTACTTCATTAAAGAACTCTATAAGGGGAGGGTGTCATAATTTTATAGAAATGTGCTTCTTTGTTTCATGTTGTTTACTATATATGTTAAGAAATCTATAAGACATTTGTTTCATGTTAAGACTGCCCAGCCTCATGATGTATCACAATTATGGTGGATATGCGAAAGAGCTCTCTCGCTTGATCTACATTAACAAATAATCACTTTCTGCTGGTAAACATTAATTACATCTTCTCTTTTGATTTTCTCTTTCCTTATTTTCACTTTTTTTTTGTTTTCTTTGTGCCTTTTTGTTGTCTAATAAAATAATGTATCTAAATTCTTTTTTTTTCTGATTCTTTATTTATTTTGGATGCTTTTTTTCCCTTTAAATGATTGATGCACAATAATTTCGATCTTTTTTTCCTATTAAAAAATTGGGTTTTTAATTTTAAGTCTAAATTTGAATTCCATTGATTTGTTTTTAATTTTAACCCTCTCCTAAGGACAATACCTTCGGTTATTAGGGGACTGGCAACACTATTCCATGGTTGTTATTTTGTAGCTTTGACTCTCTACACGTGGTCGATTAAACAGGACGGGTATTAGGCATTCTGTTTTAGTTGGTTTTGGTTTGTGATTTGAACAATTTGGCATAGATTTGAAGTTAGAGCAGTTCATTAGATAGTGTGAAATAAAAGCACATTGATCATAATAGAGAAGAATTGGAGTTCAAATAGAATCCTTTGATACCGTAAGCTTCTATCGTGTGTTGCATTGATGCAAATGTTGAATAGGACAGAGTAGGAAATGCAGAATTAGACCAATTCCTTTTATTGAAACATATAAAATTATGTAAACAAGACCGGTCTATTGAATCGGCTACCTGTCCAAGAGAGAAAGCGACTTTTTGTCAGGTCGTAAGAGTTGTACTTTTTCTTTATTTTGCATTCTTTTGTTTTGTTTTCTAAGTATTCGTTTCGGATAATTTAGAAGCTTGCCATAGATTTTTCACTCTTGTTAAAGAATACAGGAGTTGAACCCGGAAAATCAGAAACTTGTAAGAGGTTGTGAAAGATGGGAGTGTTCAGTTCAAAAAATCAGCGTATAAGTTCTTAAAATTGAATTTTAGGTTTCATGATGGAATCATATTGAACTGGGAAATGTAATCGCTTGAGCATTTGTATCATTTGGGGATGACACTGCCTTTGTCATTTTGAAGTACATGATTTTATTATGGCTGAAATTTGCTATTATTTGGCATCACTTCATGTATCTGTTCTTTTGTTAAGTCTAACAAAAGTTTTTGGTTAGCTGGCACCGCGAACCTGTTGTTATCATGTTATTATAAATGATAAAATAAAATATAAAAAATATGTTTTCGTATTAAAATTGACTATTAAAATAAAATGTTATTAGAAGATTATCATATAGTTCCACATATAAGGCCCTAACACATGGATCGAAAGTTAAGAACAGTCGATGAAAAACTCTTCTCCCTAGTTCCAATTGTCCATTTGGGCCTCTATAGGGTAACGTTTGCAAGTCCACGATAGTTCCTGGGATGTACTACACCATCGTTAAAATCCAACCGTGAAGTTCATTGTATGACTCATCTCAGTTGCCATACAATTGTTGCATGACCATTTGTTTCGTCCACCATGTTTTCTTATAAGGCAATTGGGCTATCTTTCACTAGTGGCATGATGCAGTTGCAAATACTTTTGGCATCCAATTTCCGGTGGTCTTGAGACATATGTGTGACAGTGCATGTATTACACCCTTCTAATTTTCATATTTGCAACTGTTGAGTCCTCTGTATAAATGCAGCCCAAACCAACCAACCACACCCATTGCTAGCTCTCCAATATTCCCCTACATATAATGTCGATGTAGACTTGGCAACCTTGTAATCAATCAACAACTTCATGCTGTATTGTTTGATGGCAAACACACAGTCTGCCTTATTCTTGAATCGTTGCCCAACGAACAACTCTTCGAACTAAGAATTTGACGCTAATCTATGGGCAGGTACTATATCGGCGTACTCAAGGAACTCGGATGCATCTGCTGCATCTGGATCTATGTTCAATATGTCGCCCCCAGGTTCATTTCGCAAAACAATGCCAACACTCGGGTTACTAAATGAAGGGTCGTGAACATCTTCAAGCTCCTCCGGGCCGTGAACATCTTCATCCTCTTCCAGGTCTTCATCATCGATATCATCTGGAACCTCATCAACATCGGGGTCACTAAAATCTTCAGCATCTTGATCAGAATCTTCACCATTATTGGTCATTTCTCTGACATCTGCCTCTGTGCTTATTAGTACCTCCGGATGTACTTGGTAAACGGGGACCGGGGGCAGGGTTGTTATACGAACTCCCACCATAATTTGGATTTTCATGTATCTGCGATGTCCCTTCGCATTCTAACTGGTCTGTCGATCCAACATTAAGATCAAAGTCAAATTCGTGATGTTAACTTATTAGACTAACATTCTCAACAGTCTCAAAGTCCGCTAACTCAGCAAATAATTGAACTGGTTGGGGGTTCTTGCTCCCAGTCGACCACCATATTTCCATCATAGTGCCCAAGTCATCATCATCTAACAATTGCATCTCAAAAAATTTGAATGGATCTGTAGAGATTGGAAACTTGTAAAATAATCTAGACATCGCCCTTCCACAACGGATAGCTATTTTCGCACTGATCTTCCTTTTCATTTCTTCCAACTTCACAATTTTTTTTAATCGCAAACCTACTCTTTTCCGACCTTGAAATACACAACCAACATCACCTTCTACAATTTCACTATAAAAAGAACATACACCAAAAACACCTCATTATTCATCTTCAACAGAATTTTTGAACTCTTCAACAGAATTTTTGAATTCTCCAACTAAACACAATAATTTCACCATTCTATATATACTAGAGAACCAAGAGGTGGAATCATAAAGAATGGCTCCACCAAAATAAAATATTAAATATTAAATTTTTATATTAAAAAAACATAAAAAAATTACACTTGTAGTAAAATGGTGGAGCATTAAAACTAAAGGCACTTGGTCAAAAGCTTTCTAGGATTAGCTAGTTATTATCGACGTTTTGTTAAAAGATTATCGAAAATTGCTACATCGATGACCAGATTGCTATAGAAAGATGTGAAATTTGAGTAGTCAGAGAAATGTCAACAGAGTTTTAATCAGTTGAAAGCATTGTTAACAGAGGCACCAGTTTTAGTTCAACTTGAATCAGGTAAAGAGTTTGTGATATACAGTGACGCGTCATTGAATGGTTTGAGTTGCGTGTTGATGCAAGAAGGAAAAGTTATAGCTTATGCCTCCAGACAGTTGAAACCTCATGAAAAGAATTATCCGACGCATGATTTAGAATTGGCCGCTATTGTATTTGTATTGAAAATTTGGTGACATCATTTGTACGATGAGAAATGCCACATTTTTACTGATCACAAAAGTTTGAAATATTTAATGACTCAGAAAGATTTGAATTTACGACAACGAAGATGGCTCGAGTTGCTTAAAGACGATGAATTAGTGATTGATTATCATCCGGGGAAAGCAAATGTAGTCGCAGATGCTTTGAGTAGAAAATCTCTATTTTCTTTGAGAGCGATGAGTATGAGACTGAATTTCTCTGATGATGTTTCAATATTAGCCGAGTTAAAAGCCAAACCAGTTTTTCTTCAGCAGATTTTTGAAGCTCAAAAATGTGATACCGAATTACAAGCTAAAAGAATGCAATGTGAGTTGACTAGTGATTCAGAGTATCAAATCGGATCTGATGATTGTTTAATGTTCCGAAACAGAATCTGTGTACCAAAGAATTCCGAATTCATTGGAAAAATTTTGCATGAAGCATATAGTGGTTGTTTATCTGTTCACCTGGGGAGTACCAAAATGTATAATGATTTGAAAGAATTGTATTGGTGGTCGGGTATGAAGCGAGACATTTCAGAATTCGTATCGAGATGTTCAGTGTGTCAGCAAGTTAAAGCTGAACATCAAGTGCCTTCGGAATTACTATAGCATGTAATGATACAAGAGTGGAAATGAGATAGAATTACGATGGATTTCGTATCGAGATTACCCCTGTCTCCGATGAACAAAGATGTTATATAGGTTATTGTTGATCGACTGACGAAGTCTGCACATTTCATTTCTGTATGTACTGATTATTCGCCTGATAAATTGGCTGAGTTGTACATTTCTAAGATTGTTAGATTACACAGGGTGCCAGTTTCTATTATTTCGGATAGAGATCCGAGGTTTACGTCGCGATTTTGGAAGAAATTGCAAGAAGCTCTAGGTACGACGTTGAATTTTAGAACAGCATTTTATCCACAAACTGACGGTCAGTCTGAGAAAGTAATACAAATTCTCAAAGATATGCTTCGATGTTGTGTTTTAGAATTCGAAGGCAACTGGGAGAAAAATTTGCCGTTGGTTGAATTTGTGTATAACAAGAGCTTTCAATCGAGTATAAAAATGGCACCGTACGAAGCTTTGTATGGTCGCAAATCCAGAACTCTGTTGTACTGGACCAAACTTAGTGAGAAAAAGATTCACGGGGTTGATTTAATTCGAGAGACTGAAGAAAAAGTGAAAGTAATTCGCAGCAGTCTAAAAGCAGCTTCACATCGACAGAAATCGTACGCAGATTTGAAACAAAAAGACATTGAATTTCATATCAATGATAAAGTGTTTCTAAAAGTATCTCTGTGGAAGAAAATAATTAGATTTGGTCACAAAGGCAAACTAAGTCTGTGTTTCATCGGGACGTATAAGGTCATCGAAAGAATAGGTCCAGTGGTATATCGACTAGCTTTACCGACTGAGTTAGAAAAAATCCACAATGTATTTCATGTGTCGATGTTGCGTCGATACAGATCGGATCTTTCACATGTAATTTCTCTAGTGGAGATTAAAATTCAACCCGATATGACATACAACAAGGAACCGATCAGAATTTTAGCTCGAGAGTTTAAAGAGTTGAGAAATAAATGCATAGCTTTAGTGAAAGTTTTGTGGCAATGACATGGTGTCGAAGAGGCTATGTGGGAAGCAAAGGAAGCTATGAGAAAATAGTACCCTAACCTTTTTGCTGGTAAGATTTTTGGGGACGAAAATCCCTAAAGGGAGAGAGTTGTAACAGCCCGTTTTTAGTCAAGTCAAATCAGTGGTTTTGAGACCACAAATTCGAAGTCAAAATATTTATTTTATTATTATTTTAATGTCTACAGCATGATTAAATAATTGTGTGACAATTTCGTTAAGAAATTTTATCATTTGAATGCTTAAATTGATAAAAAGGACTAAATCGCGTAAAATGTAAAATGCATGTTCTAATAGTTAAAAGTACTAAATGACTATGGAATTATGTCGTTGAGGGATTTATATGGTTATTATTCCCTTGTTTAATTAAATGGAAAAAGAATGACATGAGATTAAGTGTTTTTAATATTAATAGCCAAGGTTAAATAAGTAAATTAGTAATAAAATTAAAATTTAGTAAAACAAAATGTGGCATTTGGTATCATCTTCTTCCACTGAAATAAGCTAAGGAAAAACACCACTTTTAGGTGCTTTAAAGTTTCAGCACTTGAAGTCCATGCATGTATTCAATTTGAGGTTAGTTTTTAATAATTTCTATGTTTTTGAGATCGTTGCAACTAGGTCTAGCTAGCCCAGGGACTAATTTGAAAAATTGTTAAAGATTTAGAAAGTTTCCATTGATGAATAATCATGTATTTTGATGGTTGATAATAGGTTTTGAATGTTTGAAGATAGTTATACAAGTTTTGTTAAGTGATTTTTGGTGAAAATGCAAATTAGGAATTAAATTGTGAAATGTGGAAACTTTATGGTTAAAATGTGAAAATAAATAAAAAATATGGGCTGCTAGGGGCATAATAGTAATTCGGCTAGCATGGGTTAGTCTGAAATTGTATGAATTTGTGATTTTATGAAATAAGGACTAAAGTGTAAAAATGTGAAACATTAGGGGTAAAAGTGTAAATGTGCCTAAATGTGTATTTTGGACTTACTTGAATAAAGTAGAGATTGAATAAGTTGAATTTCATATAATATAGATTAAGAAAAGCGGAATACAGACTTAGATCGAGGAAAAAGCAAGGTCTCGGATTAGTTGACCTGTGTCGTCGTTTTTACGTCCGAGGTAAGTTCGTATGTAATAAGAATTGTTATAATTATGTTTTAAATGCTTTGATATTGCAAAAATTGTGTATACGAGACTACAGTATTGTTTGACGATGATTCAACTACTTGTAGGCACTTAGTGTGCGAGATCAAGATAGCTTCGGCTATGTATGGCACTTAGTGTGTGAGATCGAGATAGCTTCGGCTATGTATGGCATTTAGTGTGCGAGATTAAAATAGCTTTGGCTATGTATTGGCATATAGTGTGCGAGATTTTGAGTATTCGACATTATTCCGAATAGGTATGAGTTCGATAGGGGGTGGTACAAGTATGTACATGAATCGTATGAGCTTTAAATCGAAGAAGTTTTGAAGTTTATATATAAGCATATGATTAAGCATGTGAAAGGTTTGTTAGTTATCATGAATTACATGTTAATGATGATTTTGTGTATTTATGATTAGTTGAGTTTACTAAGCTATAAAGCTTACTTTATTTATTTTTCCATGTTTTATAGTGATTTCAAAGCTAGCTCAGATTCCGGGATCGTCAGAGACAACGTCACACTATCCAACCATCACTTTGGTACTTTTGAGGTTATGGTTTGGTCATATGGCATGTAATGGATTATGGTCATTTTGATATGTATTTTTGGTAGTGATTTTTTCCATTTGAGATGGCTTGTGAATGGTCATGTTTTGGTTTGTATATATAGCAATGAGACTTGGCTTAACTTGGTTAGTTTGATTATGTGTATATATAAGTGTGCATATAGCTTATGTTATGTGATTGAGGTTGGTTTTGCAATGTTATTGATAGTTGAGATTATAGATGTCAAATGGTTGATAATTGAGAAGCTATGTTTTTGTGGATTGGTGCATGATGATGCATGTTTGGAAAAAAAATATAATTGGTATGATTTGAATGAGGAAAATATGATATTATAAGCATGTTAACTGTTGGAATTTAGATGGTATGAATGATGTTTGATTGAGGTTGTTTAAATGCTTTTAAGTGTTATGTTTTAGCGCCAGGGAATTTGGTATAAGTATGCATAAGATAGGGTGGCAAAATGGCTTGGTAAATAGCTTATTATTGTCCACACGGGCAGAGACACAGGCATATGTCTCAACTGTGTGTGACACACGATCATGTTACAAGGCCATGTGTTCCCTGGTGTTGAAATTAAAATCAAGTCAGTACGCTCCACACGGCCTCACACACCAGTGTGTGACTTGGCCGTGTGGCATAAGTCAATATACCCTACAGGTTTGGCATGGCCTAGCACATGGCCTCGCACACGGGCGTGTATGGCCATTTGTAGGGCATACGGGCTAGTCACATGGGCGTGTGTGTTGGCCATGTGATCCAAGTCAAATAGTTACACAAGGTCGGACACGACCTAGAACATGGTCATGTGCTCCCATTTTGAATGTCCACACTTGTGACACGAGCGTGTCTGTTGGCTGTGTGAGACACACGACTAGGCCACACGGACATGTCTATTGGCCTTGTGAGACACACGGCTGGGCCACACGGGTGTGTGTCCCCTGTTTTTGAGAAAATTTTATAATTGTTCGAAAAGTTTTCAAAGTTATCGGTTTAGTCTTCGAAAAGTTTTCAAAGTTATCTGTTTAGTCCCGAACCACTTCTAATGCATGTTTAAGCCATGTAGGCTCGTATTAGGGATGATATGAATGTATTGGTTGATATTTGAATGAAATTTGGAAATATAGGAGAAAATGTACGTGTAATTGTGTTATAAGTTTGGTAATGCTCTGAAACCCTATTTCGACGTTGAATATGGGTAAAGGGTGTTACAGTTCGAGCCGCATTTATCCAGAGGTCACAAATGTAAGAGATCTGAAAATTTGTTGGGCTTCAAACATGCACTTTTACACATATGATACAAGATCATCGCAAACTTTATGCCAAAACTATCTGCAATTGCATCATGTCAATGGTGAAGGACATGCCAACCATTCCTATTTTGGTACTGATTGCCAAAATACAAGAACGATTCCAGTACCGAGTGTCATAGCGAAAAACATGGATAGCTAAACAGATGATCATGGAGTAGTTGTATGGAGATTGGGATGCATTGTACAATGAACTATAGGGGTGGATAGCCCCTATGCAGGAGTATGTGCCAGGGACTGTGTAACACCCCAATTCTGGTAGGTACAGGGTTTGGCGTATAGTCCTAAGGTAATATGATTGGTAGAGTAAACTACGCTTAAGTGCCTCTTTCGGTAAATGGGGCAGCATATACAGTTATGTAGTTAAGTTAATAAAGGTTTATTGTCATGTGGCTGTATTTGTTGGAATAAGACCAGCGGTCACATAAAACAGTATCGAGAGTTTAAGTTCGCGTCAGAGTTATGGTACGCCAGATTAATTATGGTACTATGCAAGTTAAGTTACAAGGTAAGACGGTCAAGAATCAACTGAATGTGAACCAGAATAGATAAAGGATAAGGGAATACTCAATTAGGTTTCTTGGAAATTGTAGTTCGGTAGTGATGTGACATTTGTCAAGTTCCAATAATGACTTAGATTATAATAATAGATATTCAAGTTTGGGAAATGAGAGTTCTCTTCTTCTTTCTCCTAAGATAAGGTTATCTGATGCTTGAGGAACCGAAGGCATCTCTCTAAGTTGAAGTTTAGATCCTATATTTATCAGTAATTACTCCATATCAAGGTAATTTTTATGACTCTACATGTTGTGCTATGTAAGAGTGGGTCAGAATGAATGCACAAATAGTAAGATGGAGTAAGGCTTTATATGGGGTTCATCTAGGTTTGAAATGATAGTATGGTTACTAAAATGAACTTTAATGGTGTTCCTCTATTTATTAAGCAGTGGTTGTTGCAATATCTTGATGAAGTGTGGATCTAGAGTTCAAACTACTATCTGTGGTTGCCAGATGAGTCTTTAAGCTGACTCTTGCATGAAATAATTCTGGAGAAATTGATTGGATACTAAAACTGAAGCTAGAAAAGTTTAGTATGATGGTAATGTAACTGTATGAGTGATTGTTGAAATAGAAGGTGTGGTATGATATGGAATCTGAGAAGTATAGGTTTGGTCACATATGTGTCTCAGATGTGTATCATAGGGCATGATCTATTAAAAGATGAGTGTGATTTGTGTTAGTACACGAATGGTCTATGAAGTGAGTCTGTGTCTATCTCAGTGTTATTGTTTAAATGGGTCCATCGGGACTTTAAACACGATCTCTGAAAGGAAAAGTCCATGGCCATGGCACCATATTGTGTAAGACCATAACGAGGCTATGGCATCATATGAAAAGAAATAAAGGAAGGTGATTACCCAATGGGGTTCCCTGTATGTCCTAGGATGATGATGGGCAAATCTCACATAACGTGAGTTTAGGAAAATACATATCATAAACACGTCAAGAAAGAAATGTCTATATGATGCAATGTAAAAGGAACGCCTTTGTGGCGAATCATGAACGGATAGCTTCTATGGTGAACCTTGCAATGGTAGCCTTTATGGCAAAACATGAAAGGAATGTCTTTGTGGCAAACTCTGTAAGGAAACGCCTTCATGGCACACTCTCAAGAACCGCCCTTGTGATGAACGATGAATCAATAGCCTGGGTGGTAAATTCTGACCTGATAGTCTTTGTGGTGAAAACCTATAAGAACGATGTACCTAGTGAAATTTGAAAGTAGTGTCCTGGTGGCATATCCTAGTAAGGCGAAATAGAGTTATAGAAGAAGTGATGGGTAAACTTAAAAGAAGCGTATTCTAAATAAGGATTTTTCAAACATGAATTATGGAACGACGAATTAATGTCACGTATACTAGGGTAAGGGTGATTTGGTCGTATGGGTCTTTGTAAAGGAAATGGGTAAAGACTCATGAGATATCAGATAAAAAGAGGCAAGTGGCATACCAAATATATTGATGGGTAAGAAATGAGTTCTGAGCAAGGCATGGTATCTGACATGTAAATGAGAATAGATATTAAGGGAGTATTTTCTAGTGATTAAGTTGAATGTTCAAAACGATAGGATAATTTAAATAAGTAACCAATTAAGTTGTGTAGAAATGACACAGGTAAATGATGTTTTCCTCACTAAGGTCTTACGAACTTATATGGGTGTGTATTTTGTTACAGGTGAATTAATATGAGTTTTTCCCAGGAGGAACAATGCCAGAGCTACGCCCAAGGAGTGACGTATTAGGCTTTTATGCATACAGAGCAAGTTTGGCGACATGTTCAAAGACTAGGACATTCCTTAGAAATTTACTTGGGTATTTTTCATAAATCTTGGCTTCAATTTGGATATCATTGAAGTTTAACTACCTCATGTTGCATCTGTATTTATTTAATGTACTAACTTATGTATGTTAGCTTGAAATTTGTTAGTTATAATTATCTGTAAATTATATAAGTAGGTTAAGCTAGTGTTTGTATTCGTGTGGTACTACCCAAGATCCAAATCTGGTTAATTAGGTTGGGTTAAGGGTGTTATAGACTGTCATTGAGTTGCAAACATGACCTTTTTATGACCCGAACGAATAACTACATCTGGGAAGAAGAGTTTTCCACCAGATGTTCTGGACAATCAATCCATATGTGCGAGCCTTTCCCCTCTGCAAGCCGCTTGTGCAGGTTGATGGAACCTAGCTATACGGAAAATATACGCAAATTGTGGTTGCTCAAGATGGGAATCGAAACTTGCACCCAATAGCATTTTCCATTGTGGAGTCAGAGAACATGGAATCATGGGAATTCTTCTTAACGAACTCACCGATGTATGTTGTCAGAGACGAAAATATTTTCACCATTTCTGATAAATCGAAGGGACTAGTTACGACAATTAGACCTTCCGGTGTTTCATGGAGATATGTTTACTAAATTCGACACATTGCCTCTAATTTCCACTGAGATTACAAGAATACAGACTGCCGGAAACAAGTAGTGAACATGGGTAAATTTCAGTTTCAACATATTGTTAAAATGTTCTTAATACTTCTACAAATTATTTAAAAAAGATAACATGTCTTTTCAGAATACATACGCAATGTACGAGCTAGAACAACACCTTTTCAGGTAAAGGCTAATCAGGCTTGAGGGTGATATGCATGGTGAAATGAATACTCTTTTCCAAGAGTGGTTGGGTACCATGGAGCTGTGGCAATAGGCTTAAAGTTTCATGTGCTAAAATTGATGGTTCGATGGTGTTGTTTGAGGGGTAAACCATTATGGTGCCCGGTCTTGGTGTTGAGGGTACTCGCGGCGATCGTTGTTATCTTCGCCTGAAACATTGTTCATGGCATCCATTGGCGAACCTTGGGGTGTGCAAAACATACTCAAAAAATCGTATGTCCTAAAGGTTTGCCCAGGAGAGGTGGAGTACTGGGGTGGTAATGGGATGAAGATATCAAACATCATCAATAATCTCAAATTCAGATGATCAGAATTGAAACCAAGAATATCTGACTGATATACGTAGCCTGACGAGCTCAAAAAATAATTATCTACCCCCATGTAACAGCCCGATTTTGGGGCTAGTCAGAATAGTGGTTTTAGAACCACTAATCTGAGGTTGGAGAAATTAGATTTAATATTATTTTATGTGTTATAGCATGATTATATGAATGCATGAAAATTTTGGTGCATTAATTTTAGCAATTGCATGCTTAATTGCGAAAAAGGACTAAATCGTATAAAGTGTGAAAGTGTTGTTCTACAAGCTAAAGGTGTCTAATAGCTATAGAATATTAAACTGGAGGTCCTTAATGTGCAATTAGACCCATAGGAAAGGGTTGGCTGGCCATAGGGGACAAGAAATGTCAAATTTGGTTAAAGTATGTGAATTAGGTGACTTAATTGAAGGAAATAAATAAAATAAAGAGAAAGATGATATCACCTTTTACATTCATCTTCTTCCACCCAAAATATCAGCCAAGGAGGGGTTTTGGTTTTGGAAGACTAAAAATTTCAGCAACTTCTCACCCTTGAAAGTAAGTGATTTTGGTGGTCTTTCTTGATAATTTTTGTACTTTTTGGACCCTTGTAGCATGATCTAGCTAATGAAGAGAGTATTTTGTAAAATGGTTAAGAGTCTAGAGTTTTACCATGTGAGCATTTATGTTGTTATCTAAGTTTTTATGGAAAGAAATGAATCTTGGGTGTTAAATACACAACTTTTGTGAAAGGTGTTTCCTTGAAAACACCTAAAAGGACCTTTTTGTAACGGTTGTAAAATAGGTGGTAAATGTGTGTAATAATTGGTATTGTGAGTTACTATAAGAGTAATAAATGTTCATTTAGGCTTGTTAAAGGAGGAAAGTTGATTAGACTCGATTTACGAGCCTAAGGGTAAAATCATAATTTTGTGAAAGTCTAAAGGCAAAACGATAATTTTTCCAAAGTATGATTCATGAGTTATTTTAGTCAATGTCATCATTAAATAAGTGAAATTTTCATTATAGATCAAGAAACATGAAGTTCGGACCAAAACCGAGGAAAGAACAAGGTGGTGGACTGAATTGAATAACTACATATATTTTGGTATCGAGGTAAGTTTGTGTAAAACTAAAGCTACATAATGCTATTATATTCTTAATTGCTTGATATCATGAGAAATGTATATTACTTTCATGAAATTGATTAATGATGCCTCGATGGGAGTATAGTGATATTATGTTAAGTCGAAGTCCCGGTTGAATATTAGGAATAGCAAGGATATCATTGTCACAACATGAGATAAAAAAGATCCCGTATAAGACAATGTCTGGAGCATGGCTTCGGCATCGAATGGAGATCTCGTGTAACATCCCTTACCCATATTCAACACCTGAACTGGGTACAAGGCATTACCATACTTAACTTGCTCAATCATACAATATCGATCCTTAAGAACTTCGTTCTATATTAAAACTTTTCATTCGAGACCATAATATCCACAATATAGGTCTACGAGACCCTAAACTTGCACTTGGAATGATTCGGGACCAAACTGGAAACTTTTGAACACTTAGAAAAATTTGAAACAAAACAAGGCCACACGCCCATGTGAAAGGTGGGACACGCCCGTGTGCCATATCACATGCTCATGTTCCACACTCGTGTGGATTTATTTTCCAATTCGAACCTACAGGGTTTTCACATGGCCTGACACACGCCCGTGTCCCTCACACGACCATGACACGCCTGTGTGTGAAAAGCTTGGCATTCTGTTTATGACATCATTATCCCAATAAGGTCACACGACCAAGGCACACGCCCGTGTCCTTAGACCTTGTGTCAAATTAAATTCCTAATATCAGGTGTAGACTTCACACGGCCTAGGCACAAGCCCGTGTCTTAGGCTGTGTCTTCCACACGATTGAGACAAACGGCCGTGTCTCAGCCCGTGCTTTTCCTACTGGGTATTCTGACTTGTCAACCTAGCATGCATGGGGACACACGGCCTCTCAACACTCCCATGGGGCTGACTGTGTGTCACACACGCCCGTGTGTCTACCCGTGTGGACAATTGTAAGGCTATCTACCAAGCCATTTGCCACCCTACAAAGCAACCACACTTATACCAAATCAATTCAACCTACATCATGGCCATAAGGCACTTCCAAGAACCCAAAATCAAGACATCCACACAAACATGCGCTTCATGAATTTCATCATCATTTATAAATATGAACTTGTCAAGTGTTGGCCAATTTCCAATGACCATTTACAAAATGAATTGAACAACATTAATAGCCAACACCATGGCTAACAAATATGACATAACAAAATAACCAAGTCCTATACATGCCATACTCAAAATAAATCTAACTTTGCTATACAAAAGAGAAGTTGATAGTGTGATTCTGAACTCCGACGTCGCACGATCCCTGAGTTAGCTAGGCGATAGTACAAGGAAAAGGAAAATGAGAGGGGTAAGCATAAAGTTTAGTAAGTTTGCATGAAATAAATAGCAACATAAAGGCTCATAATGTTATCCATCCATGGCATTGAATAAAAACACAAAGTCTTAAGCACAATGCCATAACTTACTAAAACTTACTCTTACCCATTTACATGTCATGTCACATTTAGTAAACATTTCTCATGAATTACTCACATGTACCTGTATCACTTCATCACATAGATTTAGCACAAATCTCATCTCTATTATAAACATAACCACTTACCCCATTGAATCACTTGGGATACTCGAAGGTACCTAATCATCATCATTCACATAAATACAATGCCAATGCCATATCCCAGATATGGTCTTAGATTGGGTCACCTCTACATGCCGATACCATATCCCAGATATGGTCTTATACGGGATCTCATATCGATTGTCAATGCCATATCCCAAATATGGTATTATACGAGATCTCATATCGATTGTCGATGCCATATCCCAGATATGTTCTTATACAATTCTCATATTCGATGCTGATGCCATATCCCAGAAATGGTCTTATACGGGATCTCAATTCGGTGTCGAGGCCATGTCCTAGACAACGTCTTATACGGGACCTTACCCTTCTTAAGTCTTGATGATATTATTCTCTAATTTATTAAAGTCCAATCGTGACTTCCACATCACAATTCTCATCATTTTCTCATTCAACATCATTACTTAAATTCATAGACATATTATACAACATCACTAATATCAAACATTTAGAAACTTAATAACATGATTTTAAATTTATTGCACACAAACTTACCTCGATTTCAAAATAGGCCAATTTGCCGATCTAATCCGATACCTTGCCTTTTCCTCGGTCAATGTTAATTCCTCGTTCTTCTTGATCAATAATAGAAAATTAGCTCATTTAATTATCACATTAATCAATACATTTTAAAAATCATACTTTGGCAAAATTACCATTTTGCCTTAGACTTTTACAAAATGACTATTTTACCCTTAGGCTTGTAAATCAATTCTAATCAATTTTTTTTCCTTTAACGAGCCAAGGTGAACATTTATTTCTCTTATAGCAACTCTTAATACACATTATTTCACACATTTAACACCTATTTTACAACCTTTGCAAAGAGGTCCTCTTAGGTGTTTTCATGGAAACACCTTTCACAAAAGTTGTTTATCTAGCAACTAAGACTCATTTTCTTCCATAAAAATGCAGCAAACAACATAATTGCTCACATGGAAAAACCCTAAACTTTCTACCTCTTTGCAAAATAGTCCCTTCTTTAGCTAGCTTAAGCTTTAGGGGTTCCAAAAGTACAAAAATTAACAAGGAAGGACACCAAAATCACTTACTTGCAAGAAGAGAAGCTTGGCTGAAATTTTTGAGTTCTCAAACCCCTATTTTTCTGGTAATTTTCGGTGGAGAAGATGGAGAGAAAAGGTGATATTTTTCTTTTCTTTATTTTGTTACAACAAGTCAATTAAGTCACCTAATTTCCACCAACTTTGACCAATTTATAATTCTTTGTCCTTATAGCCGGCCACCACTGTTCCGACTAGCCCCTAAATCGATGAAAAGGTTGGGGTATTGGTTTTTCATAGTCTCTTCGGGCTCCCATGTAGCCTCTTCTACCTCGTGCCTTTGCCATAGTACTTTCACAAGAGATATACTATTTTTCTCAACTATTTGAACTCTCGTACCAATATCTTAATCGGCTCTTCGCCATAAGTCATGTCCGGTCGAATTTATACCTCTGATGTTACAATCACATGCGAAGGATCTGAACGGTGTCGGCGTAACATAGACACATGGAAGACATCATGATTCTTTTCCAACTCAGGTGGCAAAGCCAAACGATAAGCTACTGATGGTATCCTCTCGGTAATCTCATATGGTCTGATAAAGCGCGGAATCGATTTTCCTTTCCGGCCAAATCTGAGAACTTTCTTCCATGGTGATACCTTCAGAAATACTTTATCACCAGTCTGAAACTCAACCTCTTTCCGTTTCAAATCTTCATAGGACTTTTGTCTATCGGAAGTAGCTTTTAAACAATCGCGTATCATCTTTACTTTTTCTTTAGTTTCTCTAACTAAATCGACGCCGTGAATCTGATTCTCTCTGAGTTCGGTCCAATACAAGGGTTTTGGGCACTTACGCCCATACAATGCCTCATAAGGCGCCATCTTCAAACTTGACTGAAAGCTATTATTGTAGGCAAATTCTGCTAATGGTAAGTACTTTTCCCAACTGCCTTGAAACTCTAAAACACAACACCGGAGCATGTCCTCAAGAACCTGGATTACTCTTTCCGACTACCCATCGATTTTTGGATGGAAAGCTGTACTAAAGCTCAATTTTATGCCTAAGGCCTCTTGCAACTTTTTCCAAAACCGTGACGTCAATCTCCATGAAGTGTTACTATTTCTGTCACATACAAATCAGCCAACTTATCAAGCGAGTAGTCAACCCGTACTGGTATAAAATGGGCTGACTTCGTGAGTCTATCGAATATGACCCAAACGACATCTTTCTTTTAAGCGTCAACGGTAAACCCATCACAAAGTCTGGGAACCATAATGGGCTGAAGTAGACCTGAAGGTACTTGGTGTTCAGCCTTCACTTGCTGACAAATCAAACATCTCGATATGAACTCGGAAATATATTTCTTCATACTCGGCCACCAATACCATTTCTTCAAGTCATTGTACATCTTCATGCTATCTGGATGTACAGACAAACATCCACTATGTGCTTCATGCAAAATCTTCCGAATAAGCTCATCATCTCTAGGTACACAGACCCTATCTCGGAACATCAAACATCCATCAGGACTTATCCAAAAGTTTGACTCAATATTTGACTCACATTTAACTTTTTTAGCCTGTAAATCATTGTCGCCTTTTTGAGCTTTACAAATCTCTTGAAGAAACAGTGGTCTAGCCCTCAACTCGGCTAGAATAGAACCGTCATCTGACAAAGCTATCCGTGTATTCATGGCTCTCACCGCAAACAAGGATTTCCTACTTAAGGCATCGGCGACCACGTTTGCTTTTCCCGGATGGTAGTCTATTACTAACTTGTAATCTTTTATCAACTCTAACCATCTTCGTTGCCTAAGGTTCAACTTCTTTTGAGTCATCAAGTACTTCAAGCTCTTATGATTCATGAACACCTGACATTTCTCACCATACAAATGGTGTCTCCAAATCTTTAGTAAAATACAATTGCGGCTAACTCCAAATCGTGGGTCGGGCAATTCTTCTCGTGCGGCTTTAGTTGTCTAGAAGCATATGCTATCACCTTGCCCTATTGCATGAGTACAAAACCCAATCCATTCAAGGATGCATCGCTGCAGACTACGAATTCCTTTCCTGGCTCAGGTTGCACTAAACCAGGAGCCTCAGTCAACAATGCCTTTAGTTTCTTAAAACTCTGATGGCACTTTTCTGTCCATTCAAACTTCACATTTTTTTTGCAATAGCCTCGTCATCGGAGTAGCTATCATGGAAAACCCCTTGACAAATTATCTATAGTAGCCAGCTAGGCCCAAAAAACTCCTCACCTCGGTTACGTTCCTTGGCAGTTTCCATTAAACAATCGCTAAAATCTTACTCTGGTCAACTCTAATTCCATCTCCCGAGACAATGTGCCCCAAAACTCCAACTTCGTTAAGCCAAAATTCACTTTTACTAAACTTGGCATACAATTTTTTATCTCTCAAAATCTGCAGAACCGTTCTCAAATGCTTGACATGCTTGTTCTCATCCCAAGAGTAAATCAATATATCATCGATAAAGACTACAACAAATTTATCCAAATATGGCCGAAATATATGATTCATCAAAGCCATGAAAACTGCAAGGGCATTGGTTAAACCGAAAGGCATGACCAAAAATTCATAGTGACCATACCTTGTCCGAAATGCGATTTTCGGTACATCCGAGTCCTTGACTCTCAACTGATAATATCCAGACCTCAACTCTATCTTGGAAAACACCATGGCTCCCTTCAATTTATCAAACGAATCATTGATTCTTGGCAACGGGTACTAATTCTTCACAGTTACCTTATTAAGCTGCAGATAATCTATACATAACCTCATAGAACCATCTTTCTTTTTCACAAATAATACGGGAGCACCCCACGAAGAATAACTTGGTCTCGCGAAGCCTTTATCCATTAACTTTTGTAATTGTGCCTTCAGTTCTGTTAGCTTGTTTGGATCCATTCTGTATGGAGCAATAGATATGGGGGCAGTACCAAGAGCTAACTCAATCCCAAATTCTGTAATAATCTGATTTAGGGGCTAGTCAGAACAGTGGTTCAAAACCACTAATTTGAGGTTAGAGAAAATTATTTTCATGATATTTTATGAGTTAGAGCATGATTATATAAGTACATGAAAATTTTGGTGCTTTACTTTTTGCAATTTTATGCTTAATCGCGAAAAAGGACTAAATCGCATAAAGTGCAAAAGTTCAAAATTACAAGCTAAGGTTGCCAAATAGCTATGGAATATTAATTTGAGGTATTTAAAGGGTGATTAGCCCCCTTAAGCAATGGTTGACCGGCCATAGGAGACAAAATATGTCAAAATTGGTCAAGTTGGTGGATTAGGTGAAAAATTGTCTAGGAAATAAAATAAAATAAAATAAAGAAGAAAAGATATCATCTTTCTTCTCCTTTCCTTCCACTGAAAATTTGTAGCAAAAATAGGGGTTGAGAGCTCAAAAATTTCAGCACACTCTTCTCCTTACAAGTAAGTGTTTTAGTGATCATTTCCAAAAATTATACTTTTGGAACCCCTAGAGCTTAAGCTTTCTAAAGAGGGGACTATTTTGTTAAATTGTAAAGAGTTTAGAGTTTTGCCATGAAAGCTTTTAAGTTTTTTGCTGCATTTTTATGGAAGAAAATGGGTCTTAGTTGTTAGATGAACACCTTCTGTGAAAGGTGTTATCATGAAAACACCTAAAAGGGACCTTTTTGTAAAGGTTGTAAAATGTGAGGTAAAAGTGTGAAATAATGAGTTTTGATGGTTGCCATAAGAGAAATAAATGTTCACCTAGGCTCGTTAAAGAAAGAAATTTGATTGAAATTAATTTTCGAGCCTAAGGGTAAAATGGTCATTTTGTAAAAGTCTAAGGGCAAAATAGTATTTTTTCCAAAACATGATTATTGAAATGCATTTATTAATGTGAATATTTAAATGAGCTAATTTTCTATTATAGATCAAGAAGAACCAAGAATTAACCTCGATCGGGGAAAGAACAAAGTATTGAACTAGATCGACGATCTAGCTTGTTTTGAAATCGAGGTAAGTTTGTATGTGATAAATTCAACATTTATGCTAGCATATTTGAGAATGTTTGATATTATAATGATGCATGATATTCTATAAAATTGAGTAATTGGTGTTGAATGAGAAAGATGATAAAAGTTGAGATATTAAAGTCCCAATGAGACTATAATAAATGTGAAATTACTATCACCGAGACATGAGATGGATAAGGTCCCGTGTAAGACCACGTCGAGGACATGACCTCGGCACCGAATTGAGATTCCGTATAAGACCATATCAGGGATATGACTTCGGTATTGAGTATGAGAATCGTATAAGACCATATCCGGGATATGGCATCAATACTTGAAGTGAGATTCCGTATAAGACCATATCCGGGATATGGCATCAGCACTCAGAGGTGATCCCATGTAAGACCACATCTGGATGTGGCATTGGCTTTGTGTTTATGTTAATGACGATGAATATGCGTCTTTAAATATCTCTAGTGATTTAGTGGATGAAATAGATAAGTTTAGAGACAGAAATGAGATTAGTACTAAAGCTAGGTGATTGAGTGAATACAGGTACCCGTGAGTAATTCACGAGAAATGTTTACGATATGTGGCATGGTATGTGCTAGATAAGAACAAGTACGAGTAAGTTATGGCAAAGTGCTTAAGACTTTGAGTAGTTATCCAATGACATGAATTGATGTCATTATGAGCTTATTGTTGCTATTTATTTTCATGAAAACTTACTAAGCTTTATGCTTACCCCTCTCATTTCTCTTTTCCTTATAATATTGCCAAGATAACTCGAGGATTGTAGGACGTCAGAGTTTGGAAATCACACTATCGACATCTCTTTGGTATAACAAATTTAGATTTATTTTGAGTATGGCATGTATAGGACTTGGGTATTTTGTTATGTCATACTAATAGCTAAAGTGTTGGCTATTTATGTTATCAAAGCCATTCTGTAAATGGTCATTGGAATTGGGCCAATACATGACAAATTTATTTATATTCAATGATGATGAAATTATGAAGTTTATGCTTGTGTGGATGCTTTGATTTGAGTTCTTAGAAGTGCCTTAGGGTCATGAGTTATGATGAATTGAGTTGGTATAAGTATGGTTACTATGTAGGGTGGCATTTGGCTTGGAATATAGCCTTTTTAATGTCCATACGGGTAGACACACGGGCCTGTGTCTAGGCCGTGTGAGATACACGGTCAGCCCCATGGACGTGTTGATCGACCGTGTGTTCCATACTTGCTAGGTTTACAAAGTCAGAACGCTCAGTAGTAAACACACGGGTAGAGACACGGTCGTGTGTCTCAGCCGTGTGGGAGGCACGGCCATGGACATGGGCGTGTGCCAGGACG
This sequence comes from Gossypium bickii, assembly GCA_025503065.1. Classification (NCBI taxonomy): domain Eukaryota; kingdom Viridiplantae; phylum Streptophyta; class Magnoliopsida; order Malvales; family Malvaceae; genus Gossypium; species Gossypium bickii. The sequence continues at coordinate 47,730,138 of CP106711.1, read as the reverse complement.
TGTGAAGTCTACATTTAAAATTTGGAATTTAATTCGACACATGGCCTAAGGACACGGGCGTGTGCCTTGGCCGTGTGACCCTAGTGAAGTGATGATGTCATAAACATAATGCTATGGTTTTGGCACACGGGCTAAGACACGGGCGTGTCGAGGCCGTGTGAAGAACAAAGGCCAGGGACACAGGCGTGTGTCAGGCCGTCTGAAAACACCTGTAGGTTCAAATTAGAAAATAAATTCCACATGGGCTAGGGACATGGGCGTGTGTGACCACACGGCCTGCCCACACGGGCGTGTTCCATTTCACATGGGCGTGTGGCCCCTGTTTGGGCAAAATTTTTCTAAAAGTGTAAAATTTTTTGATTTACTTCCGAGACCTTCCGAATATATGTTTAAGGCCTCATAGGCCCATGATAACGATGTTATGCATTTGAATGAGAAGTTTTAAGTTGGGGATGGATTTTTAGAGCCCAAAGTTGTATGTACTAGCAAGTTAAGTCCTGTAATGCCTTGTACCCGGTTCCGGAGTGGAATACGGGTAAGGGGTGTTACAAATTCAATCTCTCTAACCGGAGGTAGTCCTGGCAATTCCCCTGGGAAAACATCTAGATACTCACATACTATGGGCACTGATTCAATTCTTAACTCAGTCTCTCTAGCATTCATCACAAAGGCAAGGTAAGTTTCGTACCCCTTTATTAGATATTTCTGAGTCAACAAGGAAGATATCACTGGCAATCTGTCATGCTCATCTGATTCAACACGAATGAGATCCCCACTTTCACATTTCAACTCAATAAACTTCCTTCTACAATTCACTACCACGTAATGAGCAGTTAACCAATCCATCCCAAGGATGACATCGAATTCATCGAATGGCAATAACATGATATTAGCCGAAAAATAATGACCCCTAATCATCAAAGGGCAACCTTTGCATACTCTATCGAGCAATACATATTTGCCTAGGGGATTTGACACTCTTATCAAAAATTCAGTAGACTCTGCAGGCATGTTCATGCTAGAGACTAGTTTCACGCAAATATACGAGTGGGTAGATCCCGGATCAATTAAAGCTATAACATGAGTACCATAGAGAGAAAATGTACTCGTGATCATGGTGGGGAGGACTCCTCTTCGCGAGCACGAATGGCATATGTTCTCACCGGTGCTCTACCCTCAATCTTATAGTCTGCTCTCTAGGTGTATTCTTGCTACCCATTTCATTACCCGGGTTTCTCTGCGGCCTTCCTCTAGCAGTACTTCCAGGTATTGCACTCTGAGGTTTCTCTTTCTTACCCGCCTCAAGGCAATCTCTAATAAAATGGTCTAGGGATCTACACTTGAAACAAGCTTTCTTGTTTGCTCGACACACCCCAAGATGATGTCTGCCACACTACGGGCATTCCGATCCACTCAGTCGAGCATTGCCAACACTAGCAACCGAAATGGCCTGAGTTTTAGACCCCAGTACTGTCTACCCTTACTTCTCCTCGAAAATCCAGCAGAGGTGGCTGATTGAGTAGTGAAATCTCTTGACTTCTTGGATGTGGATTGGAATGACTTGCCTAATTGTCTCTTCTTCGAATAGCGAGACTCGATTTCAGCCTTCCTTTTCTCTTTGACCAGTTCCCCGGCCTTACAGGCTCTATCTACTAGCACCACAAATTCTTTTAGTTCTAGGACACCTACGAACAAATGTACATCCTCATTTAACCCGTCCTCAAACCTTTTACACATAATAGCCTCGGTGGACACGCACTCCCGGGCATATTTACTAAGCCTTACGAACTCACGTTCGTATTTAGTCACCGTCATTCGACCTTGCTTTAGCTCTAAGAACTATTTTTTTTCTGGCCAATGAACCTTTGACTAATATACTTTTTCCTAAACTCCTCTTGGAAGAATTCCCAGTTAACTCTCTCTCTTGGTACCACCGACACAAAGGTGTTCTACCATTGATAGGCTGAATCTTTCAAGAGAGATACCACACACTTCATGCACTCTTCAGGTGTGCATGACAACTCATCGAATACCCTGATGGTATTCTCAAGCCAGAATTCCGCTCTCTCCAGTTCATCATCATTACTAGCTCGAAATTCCTCAGCTCCCTATTTCCAGATCTTATCGGCCGGAGGCCTTTCTCTTCTTACTACCTCTATCACTTGGGGTAGGCTGAGGAATAGGTGGGGTGGAGGGGGTTGAGCAGTAGGATTTGCTCGTATATACTCAGTGTACCATTTGCTCATCATATGGAAAAAGGCTTCTCGAGCCTCTTCTCCCTGACCCAAAGTCTCGGGTCTACTTTCATCGCACATGCCTGATCCTTGCTGAATGAGGCGGCGCATTACTTTGCAGAGAAAGATTCGGCCGCGGCTCGATCGGGATCCATTTACTATATAAAAACACAATTCAAATCGTCAAGAGTTGTCACACTATCCTTATGAAAATACTCATACGTATGGCATGCATAGCTAGACTCATACTTATGCTGTAGCTCCGATACCACTAAATGTAACACCCCTTACCCGTATTCGACAGCTGACTGGGTACGAGGCATCACCGTACTTAACTTGCTCAATCATAAAATATAGATCCTTAAGAACTTCATTCCAAATTAAAACTTTTCATTCGAGACCATAATGTCCTTGTAACACCCCTTACCCGAGTTCTACCCCAGAACTGAGCCCGAGGCGTTACCGTAATAAAACCACTTGACCGCCACTTAGGCTCATCGTGACTACTCTCTTAAGTCACCTCAACAACCTCAATCTCAACTTACGAGGCCTCACTCATACACACGAGGGCTTCCGAGACTATATCGGAACTTTTTCCAATCTTAAAAATTTTCTCTTTTGTACAGGGTTAACACGCTCGTGCAAGAAGAGACACGCCCGTGCATAGACCCACATGCCCATGCTCCACAACCGTGGTGAATACTGACTACATACACACGGCCTCAAAGCCTAGTCACACGCCCGTGTGGCTAATCCGTGGTCTATTCTGACTTAAAATATTAACATGCAATGGACACACGCCCAAGTCACACGCCCGTGGGCTGACCGTGTGTCACACATGGTCTAGACACACGCCTGTGTGTCTATCCACATGGACAAAAACAAAGCTATGTGCTAAGTTCCTTTCACCCCTCTAGCATACACAATATGCATTCATTCAACACATCCATAATCAACTCAAATTGAAGTGCAATCTCACATAGATAACTACAATCTTTTTATAAAATAAGGTAGCCAACTACTATGGCATTATACAAAATAGACTATCCATCTAAAGGCCAACACATCTTAGCCATTTACAATAAAATTCACTAACTTGTCTAGCCTCTATACATGCCATATAGAAAACATTGAGTCTCATGTACCAGAGTGTGCTGATAATGTGGACGATCTTCCATTGATCCTCATATCTCGATTCAACACTTTTACTCTATAAAACAAGGGAAAAGAAAGGGAGTAAGCTTTAAGCTTAGTAAGTTTACACATAAACAAGTAAGCATCATAGTATAAGCTAAACAACAATTAGCATCATACTAACATATAATGTACAACAATGGTTACTCTTTCTATTCCTTACCACATTTCCAACACAACAGGAGTCACATACTCATAACCATTGAAATGAACCCCTGCATTCAATATCACATTTACACAATATACAACACAACATCATTTCTCGATAATTCATCCACACAGCTAATTAACTTAATAGTGTAACCACACAGCTAATCCACGCAACTAATCCACACAGCTAATTTCTCGGTGGTTTCGCACTTAGTCCACCACAATCAATTAATAAGGTAGTATCGCACTTAGCATACCACAAAGGTATTCATAGTGGTTACGCACATAGCCCACTAGATGATATACCTAACGATAGCATCGCACATAGCCAGCTTATCGTCAATATGCATTAGGATGGTATCGCACTTAGCCCACCATTTAGCATTCTCACTACACATTCACATATCTACTTACTTAACCATACATCCATTCACAAATTCTACCACATTCATCCCACATAGGTTCTCAATCATTCTCAATCATGCTACACACTAGCTAGCATTAAGAAATTGTAAATATGAATGCATTGTTTAAGCATAGACTTACCTCGATACTCAAAAGTATAAAAATATACAATCTAGTCCACCACCTTACTCTTGCCTCGGTTTAGATCCGGGCTTAATCTTTCTTAATCTATAATGAATAAATCAACTTATTCAATACACACATTGAATAAATTGACACTTATCTCATACTTTGGCAAAATTATCCTTTTGCCCCTAATCTTTCTCATAATTACACTTTTGCCTCAAGGCTCGTAAAGTGAACTTTCTATCCTTTCATGCGTAGCCGAATCACTTACTCAACTAAAGCATTCACCAATTCTCACTAAATCACACATGTATGACCAAACTTAAAACTTTCACAAACTAGTCCCTACATGCATTTTCATGGAAAATCACTTAACAAAAGATGTTTCTACTACATCAAGCTTTTATAATCCTCCATAAAACATCAACATACATGCATGTCATACATGGCCACATTTTTGAACATTCAATATAGCTCATCAAATAGCTAAAAATAGCTTATTCATACAACTAGGACTTCAAAAATACGAAGAATATCAAAAACGGGGCTTGGATGCACTTACTAGCAAGCTTGAAAAATTTGAAGAACCCTAACAATGGCTCTCTCAATTTTTGATAGCCTTGGAGAAGAAGATGAATGAATTTTTTCATCTTTTCTCCCATTTTAATCATTTAACTGCCAAATGACCAAAATGCCCTTTTTGATAAACTTCCTATTTTAACTCATCCATGCCCAATTTTGTCCAAAATTTAGAATTTGGGTAAATTGCTATTTAAGGACCTCTAATATATATTATAAAGCCATTTAACGCAAATAGCTTCTAGAATCTCACATTTTTCAACTTTTGCAATTTAGTCCTTTTGGACAACTCAACCCAAATTTCACAAAATTGCTTCATGAAACTTTCACACTAGCATGCATACATAGCATAAATCTAAAAAACTCATACATAGACCTTGGATTTTTGGTCTCGCACCACTATTTCGACTAGGCCCTAAACCGGGATGTTACAGTCCTTATTATAGGTCTACGAGACCCTAAACTTGCACCTGGAATGATTCGAGACCAAACTAGAAACTTTTGAACACTTAGAAAATTTTGACACAAAATAGGGCCACACGCTCGTGTGGCATATCACATGTCTGTGTTCCACACCTATGTGGATTTGTTTTCCAATTCAAACCTACAGGGGTTTGCACACGGCCTGACACACGCCCGTGTCCATAGCCCGTGTCCCTCACACGGCCATGACACGCCATTGTCTTCGCCTGTGTGTGAAAACCTTGACATTCTGTTTATGACATCATCATCCCAATAAGGTCACACATCCAAGGCTAACACATGTGTCCTTAGACTGTGTGTCGAATTAAATTCCTAATTTCAGGTGCAAACTTCACACAACCTGGGCACATGCCCGTGTCTTAGGCCATGTCTCCCACACGGTTGAGACACACGGCCGTCCCTCAGCTCTTGTGTTTACTACTGGGTATTCTGACTTGTCAACCTAGCATGCATGAGGACACATGGCTTCTCAACGCTCTCATGGGACAGACCGTGTGTCACACACGGCCTAGACACACGCCCGTGTGTCTACTCATGTGGACAATTGTAAAGCTATCTACCAAGCCATTTGCCACCCTACAAAGCAACCACACTTATACCAAATCAATTCAACCTACATCATGGCCATAAGACACTTCCAAGAACCCAAAATCAAGACATCCATACAAACATACGCTTCATGAATTTCATCATGATTTATAAATATGAACTTGTCAAGTATTGGCCAATTTCCAATGACCATTTACAAAATGAATTCAACAACATTAATAGCCAACACCATGGCTAACAAATATGACATAACAAAATAACCAAGTCCTATACATGCCATACTCAAAATAAATCTAACTTTGCTATACAAAAGAGAAGTTGATAGTGTGATTTTGAACTCTGACGTCACATGATCCTCGGGTTAACTAGGCGATACTACAAGGAAAAGGGAAATAAGAGAGGTAAGCATAAAGCTTAGTAAGTTTTCATGAAATAAATAGCAACATAAAGGCTCATAATTGATCGTGTCTAAGAGTTTTAATTTTTATATAATGAAAGATCGAGCCTAGAAACTAACTATCACCACGATTGAGGCAAGCGCACCTATCGGAAAGTAATATAGCATAGTGGCAAAACCGAAATGTCGAACCCAATGGAACCAAAAGTACTAGTACTGACTTTCTTTCTATTATCTAGCCTAAAATAAAGGTATTGATGTTTATCTGACTAATTCCTAAGCTAAGGATGCCAAGACACAGAAAATGAATTGGGAAAATACTTTTGAGAAAACCAATTGATTAAGATAATACCCGAGGAAGAATCCACCTAGACTTCACTTGTTATTTAACTCTGAACCAGACAATTTATTCACTTGACTTGATCTGTAAGATTCCCTAGTTTATATTAATACCTCTTTTGAGGCTACTAATGTCTAACCCTAGGTTGATTAATTGAAATCTTTTTCTAATTAAAACCCCTAGTGTTGCATTAACTCGAATTATAGACTCCCATATTAGGTTTGACCCTAATCTAGTAGATTTTTTTCGTCCTATCTCTAGGAGTGCGATCAATTCTGCTTAATTATGCTAGATCTACTCTTAAACAAGGACTTTTGCTCCTCTGAATAAGCATATCAATACTTGAATCAATATCCTGAAATATTAAAGCAAGAATTAAGAACACATAATTAAGAACAAATCAAGTATTTATCATACAGTTCAAAAAACAATAAAAAGATCCATCTTAGGTTTCATCCCCCTCAGGTATTTGAGGGGTTTAGTTCATGTTTATAAAAAAAATACATCTTAGAAGAAATTAAGTAACAAAACATAAAGAAAAAACCCTAAAACCCCCTGAAGGAAATTGAAGGGAAAATCCTACGTCTTGAACGTGATTCCGGCTTCTGAGATGGATCAACTGGCTTCCTTCGAGTAATTCCCTATATTTAACCCCCTCAAGCTTCGCTCCTCGTCAAAAGTCCTGACAGAAGCCTTCTATCAAACTCCCCTTTTAGGTTGCTGATATGAGCTCACTTATGAAGCCTGTGACGGACGACGACCATGACCCGATGAGGCTACCTAATGGGCCAATTACACGTTCCCAAACCAAACAATTCAAAGATGCCGCAATGGTGTTGGTGGCACAAATTTGGGATGACCATAAAAGAGAGCCCAAAAACATGCTGAACTTATACAACTTATTTGAAGTTGAATATACTAGCTAGTCCAACTGCTAGTTTATTTAACACTTTAATTTACGCATGTTTTAATTTTTATTTTCAGTAATAGCTTCATTTTCTTATTTCTTATTTATTTTTTTTAGTTAGTCTTTGTCGAAATTGAATATTAGTATGCTCTTATCTAGTGTTTAAATAAGGTGATTAAAATTCTGTCTAGTCAAATTTTAATTAATGTGATTTTATGCAGTGCTCCACGTTTTTGATGTCATGGAAGATGGTGAAAATGCAAGCCTTGAATTTGAATCAACATGGTGGAATTAATGAAATAAACAATTGAAGCAATTACATGATAATGGGATTTGAAGATAATGTGCATGTGGGTGCATAAGATAGACCATGCGTGAAAAGCACATGATGGAAAAATATGTTTGTTGGATGAATTAACAAATAAGAAAATTGAAGATGTGCAAATGGGTGGATATAAAGGCATGGACGGCTATAGTAGAATAATTAGGCATGTGCTAGTGAAATATTAAAGAAATGAAACATGTATGGCTAGTGTTTTTGACGGCAATGCTTGGAATAAATAAATTGAAGTGCAAAACCACCATGGGATAAACAATTGAAGAATGGAGCATAAAATAAGAATTTTGTCTTTTGTAAAAAAAGGCATGGACGGCAAGGCATGAAGCATGTGGAGCAATAAATGGAATCATTTGTTTATTGTGCTTAAAATGGGACGGCATGCTCCATTATTTCAATGAAATTGATTAAAATATTTGGAGCAATTTGAAGCCTATGTGCGGCCATGAAGGGCATAGCACTTTTAAATTAGGATAATTTAGCCAAACATATGGCAATTTCAAGTGACATACGGCAGCAATCTTTGGTGGAGATTAGGTAGAACGGCCATAGCATTCAAATGCTTTGTTTTAATTTCAAGTGGCCAAACCTTCATGCTCCATGATTTCCCTTGGTCGAATATTCACAAATGCCCCACCAAGTCAACTACTCGTGTGCACAAATAGAGATTGAAGCCCTCAAGTTTATTCCTCCCTATTCGGCTATCATTGGAAAGGCCTATAAATATTTTGCACATTTCATTTTGTAAAGGAGTTTTTGAATTTGAATGAAAGAAGAATTTCTTTTGGTGAGTATTCACTCTCCTAATTCTCAAGGTTGAATTGACTTATCTAGTTTTCTAGTGGCGTCGTTCTTTCCTTGTTTTGAACTTATCATCCTAACGGGTGTGGCGTTCATTTACCTATATCGTTGGTTCCTATCTCGCTAGATAGTGGGTCTCGATTTTATTTCAAAACTCATTCCATCAATTTGAAACTTATAAGATTCGGGTCTTTAATTTTTATTAAAGGTTCTTTCTTGTTTCAAATACGTTTCCATCTCAATCTATCACCTATCTTTACATTTCAAAGATATCATTTCCAATAAAATTAACCCTTTTGTTAATTAAAAGAGAAACTACCTAATTTACGATCGGGCAACATTTACGATTCGCCTCCTAACCCGAGACGGACCGTATCATCTGGTATCAGAGCCAATTAAATTAGGCACGTTGTGATCGTCTTGAGTTTTTCCGAGTAAGTTTCAAAAAAAATTCGAGACAAAAAAAATTATCGTAGTGTCTGGATATTTTTTTTTTAAACTCTTCATTTTTCAACACCTCTACTATCGAGCCTTTTTTTTTTCGACCCACCACCTATCAACATTTCTATCCTGTCTAAGCCTACCCATTTTCGAAACCAATCTTACCTTTTTAACTCTTGAAACAACCTCCGAGATGCTAGTAAGTCGAAGACAACCTTCTAGAATCTAGAAGAGTGAATTCGAGCGGTAAAAGGCAAGAGTGAATACATTAAGGAAAAAGCCAGAATTGAGTAAAAACACGAGTGTGAGCGTTGATAATTTTCTTTGTGAGTGAACAAGTGAGGATTGTAGTGAGGATTCATTAATTTTGTTTAAAAACATGTCTAGGAGCCCCGAACAACGAATAATAAGTGACGAAGCATCCGACGCCGTCGGAGGTAGGAGAGGATTACAACCCCGAAGGAATGATCCCGAAGGGAGAGATCAGGATTTGTAAACAGTAATGCAAGAAATCATACGTATGTTCAGATCAATCAACGAACAATTAGATCGAAGAGATGAACGAAGACCACGAGCAAACACCCCTCCAATTCCGAGAAGGGGACGAGAACAACCTTGGTTACGTGACAACGACATCTACGAACCAAGTGAAGCCGACAGTAATCCAGCTTTCGAATACAATGAACGAAGAGAAGGTCCACGAGTCCGTGAGCGAAGAGATCGAGAATGGGCCGATGACGACTTAAAGAATATTAAAATGGCGATTCCTGCTTTCCAAGGGCGATCCGATCTGGAAGCCTACCTTGAGTGGGAAAAGAAGGTGGATTTAATCTTCGACTGCCATAATTATTCAGAAAATAAGAAGGTGAAACTTGCTGCCATCGAATTTTCTGATTACGCCCTTATTTGGTGGGATCAATTAACGACGAGTCGAAGACGGGATGGAGAACGCCCAATATCCACATGGGCGGAAATGAAAGCACTAATGCAAAAAAGATTCATCCCAACCTACTATCACCGCGAGTTGCATCAAAAGTTGCAAAGCCTAACTCAGGGGCACCAAAGCGTGGAGGATTACTACAAGGAAATGGAAGTGGCCATGATCCGAGCCAATGTGGAAGAAGAACGAGAAGCCACCATGGCACGTTTTAGCGCTGGCCTTAATCGAGATATCGCAAATATTGTAGAATTACACCATTACATTGATATCATCGAGATGGTTCACATGGCAATAAAGGTCGAAAAATAGCTAAAACGAAAAGCTACGCCTAGAGCAAACCCCAATCATGCTTCAACATCTAAGTAGGGGCAAGTGACCAACAAAAGGGACATACCAAACCGAGCCAAAGAAACAAGTGGCGCACCCAAGTTTAACAAGCCGATCGGTGAAACAAGCAAAGGCAAAATGGAAGCTCTTCTAAATCGATCCCGAGATATTAAGTGTTTCAAATGTTTGGGACGAGGACATATTGCAAGTCAATGTCCAAACCGAAACACTATGTTTATCCGAGATAATGGCGAGATTGAATCCAGAAGTGAAGAAGAAAATGATGCCAGTGAGACATCCCAAGATGAGGAAGAGGTAGAACAAGCCGAAAGTGGAGAGATCTTGGTGGTAAAAAGGAGCCTTAGCTTACAAGGTGTCGAAAACGAACAACAACGCGAAAACATCTTCCATATGCGTTGCCAAGTACAAGGGAAGGTTTGTTGCATCATTATTGACGGGGGAAGCTGTACTAATGTGGCTAGCACCATATTGGTGGGGAAACTTGGATTGACTACCACCAAACATCCCCATCCGTATAAGCTACAATGGCTTAATGACGCGGGAGAACTTAAGGTCACAAAACAAGTTTTGGTTCCCTTTACAATAGGGAAGCATCAAGACGAGGTCTTGTGCGATGTGGTTCCGATGCTAGCGGGACATCTCCTGCTTGGATGACCTTGGCAATTTGACAAGCGAGCAATCCATGACGGCTACACTAATCGACACACTTTTAAATACTTGGGCTGGAACGTGACACTCGCTCCGCTAACACCCAAGCAAGTTTACGAAGATCAGTTGAAAATGAAGGCATCAATAGAAAAATCAAAAGAAAGTGAGCGGAAAAATGAGAAAGAAAAAGAGAAGAATTTAAAAAAAAAAAAAGAGGGCAAGAAATTAAGTGATAAAACAAGAGAGTGTGAACAAAAAGAAGAGGAAACGAAGGAAGAAAAAGAAAATGGAAAAATGAGTGTTTTTGCAAAAGCAAGAGATATTTGAAAAGCTTTGTGTGTGAGACAACCGATGTATGTCTTACTATACAAGGAATTGTTTTTGAACACTAACGACTTACCCGAGAATCTTCCTTCTTCTGTGTTGTCTCTGATTCAGGAATTCAAGGACATCTTTCCAAAATAGATACCAAGTGGTTTACCGCCCATTCGAGGCATAGAACACCAAATTGACTTGGTGCCCGGAGCTTCACTGCCCAATCGACCTGCGTACCGGAGCAATCCCGAAGAAACAAAAGAGCTCCAAAAGCAAATCACTGAATTGCTAGAAAAGGGATATATCCGAGAAAGCCTTAGTCCATGCGCGGTACCGGTGCTACTAGTTCCAAAGAAAGATGGTTCGTGGCGAATATGTGTCGACTGTCGCGCCATCAATAAGATTACCGTCAAATACTGACACCCGATACCCCGACTCGATGATATGCTCGACGAGTTGAGCAGAGCTCGAATCTTCACAAAGATTGATCTCAAAAGTGGCTATCACCAAATTAGGATGCGAGAAGGCAATGAGTGGAAAACGGCTTTCAAAACAAAGTTAGGTTTGTATGAATGGTTGGTAATGCCATTCGGACTTACAAACGCTTCAAGTACTTTTATGCGACTTATGAATCATGTTTTACGAGCTTTCATTGGCAAATCATGTGTTGTTTATTTTGATGACATATTAGTGTACAACAAATCTTTGGAGGATCACCTCCAACATTTACGTGCGATTTTAGAAACACTGCGGAAAGAGGTATTGTACGCTAATCTCGAGAAATGTTCTTTTTGTACTGACAAGGTTATTTTCTTAGGATACGTCGTAAGTGCAAATGGATTAGAGGTGGACCAAGAGAAGGTTAGAGCAATCCAAGAATGGCCCAGTCCTACAATTAGCCAAGTACGAAGTTTCCATGGGTTGGCTAGTTTTTACCGCCGATTCGTGCCTAACTTCAGCACGATAGCCGCTCCTTTAACGAGCGTGATCAAGAAGAATTCAGCATTCCATTGGTCCGATGAGCAAGAACGGTCTTTTAATGCCATTAAAGAATGTCTTGTTAAAGCTCCATTGTTATCACTTCCTGACTTTACTAAAACTTTTGAGATTGAGTGTGATGCATCAGGTGTAGGGACCGGAGCCGTTCTAACTCAAAATGGAAGACCGGTGGCGTACTTCAGCGAGAAATTGAACGGAGCTGCACTCAATTACCCCGTGTATGACAAAGAGATGTACGCTCTAATAAGATCGCTTGAAACGTGGCAACATTACTTGAGACCGAAAGAGTTTGTTATTCATTCAGATCATGAAGCACTCAAGTACATTAAAGGTCAGCACAAGCTCAACAAACGGCATGCAAAATGGATCGAGTATTTAGAATCATTTCTGTACGTAATTAAGTATAAGAAAGGTAAGGAAAATGTAGTAGCGGGTGCGTTATCACGGAGGTACACTTTATTAACCTTTCTTGATTCTAAATTACTTGGTTTCCATCACATTAAAGAATTGTATGCTCGTGATGCTGATTTTGGCAATGTCTATAATGCTTGTGAGAGTGGTGCTTTTGACAAGTTTTACAGGCATGAAGGATTCCTTTTCAAGGAAAACAAGTTATGTATACCGCAAGGTTCTATGCGAGACATGCTTGTATTAGAGGCACATAGTGGTGGCCTTATAGGTCACTTTGGAAGAGACAAAACATTGTCCACTCTTCAAGAACATTTTTTTTGGCCAGGAATGAAAAAGGATGTCGAACAAATTTGCGAACGTTGCATAACTTGCAAACAAGCAAAATCGCGGGTCCAGCCTCATGGTTTATATACGCCCCTTCCTATTCCAGACACTCCGTGGGCCGACATCTCCATGGATTTCATCCTTGGAATACCGAGATCAAAAACCGAGAATGACTCGATTTTTGTTGTAGTTGATCATTTTTCTAAAATGTCCCATTTTATCCCTTGTTCTAAGACTGACGATGCTGTGCATATTGCAAACTTGTTTTTTAGGGAAATCATACGATTGTATGGAGTTTCAAAGACGATCGTATCTGATCGGGATGTAAAATTCTTAAGCCATTTTTGGCGAACTTTGTGGGGAAAATTAGGGACTAAACTACTATTCTCGACCACGTGTCATCCTCAAACGGATGGACAAACCGAAGTCGTGAACCGAGTCCTATCAACCTTGTTGCGAGCATTGGTGCAAAAAAATCTCAAAACGTGGGAAGACTGTCTGCCCCACATCGAATTTGCTTACAACCGAGCTGTTCATTCTGCAACTAAATTTTCGCCTTTCGAGATTGTTTAGGGGTTTAACCCTCTCACTCCTCTTGATTTATTGCCACTGCCTTCAGATAAATTTATCCATTCTGATGCTAGGAAAAAGGCGGAATACATAAAGGAGCTACATCGAAAGGTGTGCGAGAATATTGAAGCAAGAACCAAGCAATACGTCCAACAAGCTAACAAAGGTCGTAGACGCGTTCTCTTTGAACCAGGGGACTGGGTTTGGGTTCATATGCGAAAAGAAAGGTTTCCCATGCAAAGGCGATCCAAACTGCTCCCAAGGGGGGACGGTCCATTTCAAGTTAGTGAACGCATAAATGACAACTCCTACAAATTGGACTTACCAGGTGACTATAATGTGAGCGCGAGTTTTAATGTTTCTGATCTTTCTCCTTTCGATGTAGGTGATGATTCGAGGACGAATCAACTTAAAGAGGGAGGGGATGATATGAGCTCACCTATGAAGCCTGTGACGGACGACGACCATGACCCGATGAGGCTACCTAATGGGCCAATTACACGTTCCCGAACCAAACAATTGAAAGATGCCGCAATGGTGTTGGTGGCACAAATTTGGGATGACCATAAAAGAGAGCCCAAAAACATGCTGAACTCATACAACTTATTTGAAGTTGAATATACTAGCTAGTCCAACTGCTAGTTTATTTAACACTTTAATTTACGCATGTTTTAATTTTTATTTTCAGTAATAGCTTCATTTTCTTATTTCTTATTTATTTTTTTTAGTTAGTCTTTGTCGAAGTTGAATATTAGTATGCTCTTATCTAGTGTTTAAATAAGGTGATTAAAATTCTGTCTAGTCGAATTTTAATTAATGTGATTTTATGCAGTGCTCCACGTTTTTGATGTCATGGAAGATGGTGAAAATGCAAGCCTTGAATTTGAATCAACATGGTGGAATTAATCAAATAAACAATTGAAGCAATTACATGATAATGGGATTTGAAGATAATGTGCGTGTGGGTGCATAAGATAGACCATGCGTGAAAAGCACATGATGGAAAAATATGTTTGTTGGTTGAATAAACAAATGAGAAAATTGAAGATGTGCAAATGGGTGGATATGAAGGCATGGACGGCTATAGTAGAATAATTAGGCATGTGCTAGTGAAATATTAAAGAAATGAAACATGTATGGCTAGTGTTTTTGACGGCAATGCTTGGAATAAATAAATTGAAGTGCAAAACCACCATGGGATAAACAATTGAAGAATGGAGCATAAAATAAGAATTTTGTCTTTTGTAAACAAAGGCATGGACGGCAAAGCATGAAGCATGTGGAGGAATAAATGGAATCATTTGTTTATTGTGCTTAAAATGGGATGGCATGCTCCATTATTTCAATGAAATTGATTAAAATATTTGGAGCAATTTGAAGCCTATGTGCGGCCATGAAGGGCATAGCACTTTTAAATTAGGATAATTTAGCCAAACATATGGCAATTTCAAGTGACATACGGCAGCAATCTTTGGTGGAGATTAGGTAGAACGGCCATAGCATTCAAATGCTTTATTTTAATTTCAAGTGGCCAAACCTTCATGCTCCATGATTTCCCTTGGCCGAATATTCACAAATGCCCCACCAAGTCAACTACTCGTGTGCACAAATAGAGATTGAAGCCCTCAAGTTTATTCCTCCCTATTCGGCTATCATTGGAAAGGCCTATAAATATTTTGCACATTTCATTTTGTAAAGGAATTTTTGAATTTGAATGAAAGAAGAATTTCTTTTGGTGAGTATTCACTCTCCTAATTCTCAAGGTTGAATTGACTTATCTAGTTTTCTAGTGGCGACGTTCTTTCCTTGTTTCGAACTTATCATCCTAACGGGTGTGGCGTTCATTTACCTATACCGTTGGTTCCTATCTCGCTAGATAGTGGGTCTCGGTTTTATTTCAAAATTCATTCCATCAATTTGAAACTTATAAGATTCGGGTCTTTAATTTTTATTAAAGGTTCTTTCTTGTTTCAAATACGTTTCCATCTCAATCTATCACCTATCTTTACATTTCAAAGATATCATTTCCAATAAAATTAACCCTTTTGTTAATTAAAAGAGAAACTACCTAATTTACGATCGGGCAGCATTTACGATTCGCCTCCTAACCCGAGACGGACCGTATCAGTTGCCCTCTAGGGTGTTTATATAGGCTTTTGGGATGCCTTACTTGGCCCACAAGTATCCTATTCCGAGTGGAATTAAAATGGGTCACGACAGGGGTACGCCCGTGTGGAACGCCCGTGTGAATGGAGCCCAGGGTCGTGTTCAAGTCTGCTAAAGTGGCACGGCCGTGTGGTTTACCCGTGTGGTGAACTCCAAGCCGTGTTAATTTCTTACTTTGGCCTATTTTTTCTGTTTTTGGCCCGTTTCTCGTTCTTTTCATCCTCCTATGCTTTCCTAAGTATAAAACATGAAATTAAAGGATTAAGAGCATAAAATTCCACAATTCAAGAGATAAATCATCCAAAAGTATGCCAAGTGTGGGATTAAAATATGTATATATTACGGTCTATCAGTAATGTTATCCATCCATGGCATTGAAGAAAAACACAAAGCCTTAAGCACAATGCCATAACTTATACCCATTTACATGTCATGTCACATTTAGTAAACATTTCTCATGAATTACTCACATGTACCCGTATCACTTCATCACATAGCTTTAGCAAAAATCTCATCTCTATTATAAGCTTAACTACTTACCGCATTAAATCAGTTGGGATACTCGAAGATACCTAATCATCATCATTCACATAAATACGATGCCAATGCCATATCCTAGATATGGTCTTACATGTGGTCACCTCTAGATGCCGATGCCATATCCCAAATAAGGTTTTATATGGGATCTCATATCGATAGTCGATGCCATATCCCAGATATGGTCTTATACGATTCTCATATTCGATGCTGATGCCATATCCCAGATATGGTCTTATACGGGATCTCAATTCATTGCCGAGGCCATGTCCCAGACTAGGTCTTATATGGGACCTTACCCTTCTCAAGTCTTGATGATATTATTCTCTCATTTATTAAAGTCCAACTGTGACTTCCACATCACAATTCTTATCATTTTCTCATTCAACATCATTACTCAAATTCATAGAAATATTATACAACATCACTAATATCAAACATTTAGAAACTTAACAACATGATGTTGAATTTATTGCACACAAACTTACCTCGATTTCAAAATAGGCCAATTTGCTGATCTAATCCGATACGTTGCCTTTTCCTCGGTCAAGGTTAATTCCTCGTTCTTCTTGATCTATAATAGTAAATTAGCTCATTTAATTATCACATTAATCAATGCATTTCAAAAATCATACTTTGGCAAAATTACCATTTTGCCCTTAGACTTTCACAAAATGACTATTTTACCCCTAGGCTCGTAAATCAATTCTAATCAAATTTATTCCTTTAACGAGCCTAGGTGAACATTTATTTCTCTTATAGCAACTCTCAATACTCATTATTTCACATATTTAACACCTATTTTACAACCTTTGCAACGAGGTCCTCTTAGGTGTTTTCATGGAAACACCTTTCACAAAAGTTGTTTATCTAACAAATAAGACTCATTTTCTTCCATAAAAATGTAGCAAACAACATAATTTCTCACATGGAAAAACCCTAAACTTTCTACCTCTTTGCAAAATAGTCCCCTCTTTAGCTAGCTTAAGCTTTGGGGGTTCCAAAAGTACAAAAATTAACAAGGAAGGACACCAAAATCACTTACTTGCAAGGAGAGAAGCTTGGCTAAAATTTTTGAGTTCTCAAACCCCTATTTTTCTGGTAATTTTCAATGGAGAAGATGGAGATAAAAGGTGATATTTTTCTGTTCTTTATTTTATTACAAGTCAATTAAGTCACCTAATTTCCACCAACTTTGACCAATTTCTAATTCTTTATCCCTATGGACGGCCACCACCCTAAACAAGGCCTAATTGCACATTAGGGACCTCCAATTAATATTCTATGGCCTTTAGACACCTTTAGCTTGTAAAATAGAACTTTCGCACTTTATGCGATTTAGTCTTTTTTTTCGCAATTAAGCATGCAATCGTTAAAATTAAAGCACTAAAATTTTCATGCACCTATATGATCATGCTATAACTCATAAAATAACATTAAAATAATTTTCTCCTACCTCAGATTAGTGGTTCTGAAACCACTATTCTGACTAAGCCCTAAATCGGGCTGTTACATCTCGTGTAAGACCATGCCTGGGACATGGCATCGACATCGATATACGATCTCGTATAAGACCATATATGGGATATGGCATCAACATCAAGATATGAGATCTCGTGCAAGACCATATCTAAGATATGGCATCGGCATCGAGATGTGATCTCATGTAAGACCATATCTGGGATATGGCATTGGCATCGTGTTACATGTATGATGAGATTGAGTATCCTTCGATATTCCTAGTAGTTCAACGGGTAAAGAACTAAGTTTATGTTAAAGATAGCAAAGAGCTAAGTCTATGTTTAAGAGAATAAAAGTGCTGAAGTTGTGTGATGAAGTGATACAAGTACCCATGAGTAACTTACGAGTAATGAATGCAAAATGTGATGTGATTTGGTAAGGATAAGCATGAGTAAGTTATGTTGATGTGCTTGAGAACTTGTGTATTATTTAGTGTGATGAACGGATGTTATCATGAACCTTTATATTGTTATTTATTTCATGCAAACTTACTAAGATTTATGCTTACCCCTCTCTTTTCCCTAATCCTTGTAGTATCGCCAAGCTAGCTCAGGGATCGAAGGAAGTCAGAGTTCGATTCACACTATCAATTATTCTTTTGGTATAGTAAAGTTGATTAATTTTGGGTATGGCATGTATAGGAACTTGGTTATTTTGTGATATGTTATATTTGTTAGCCAATGTGTTGGCTATTAATGTTACTCATTCATTTTGTAAATGGCCATTGGAATTGGCCAATACTTGTTAAGTTTTTATATAATTAATGATGATGAAATTCATGAAGTACAAGTTGTGCAATTGAATGAGTTATGAATAAAGTATGGGCATGATGAAGTAGGTTGTTAATAATGTGTGGATGTTTTGATTTTAGATACTAAAGGTGCCTTATTGTCATGCTGTGTGTTGCATTGAAATGGTATAAGTGTGGTTGCTTTTTACGGTGAAAATGGCTTGGTAGATAGCCTTACAACTGTCCACACGGGTAGACACACGGGCGTGTGTCTAGGCAGTGTGACACACGGTCAGCCCCATGGGTGTTGATAGGTCGTGTGACCCCCTACCTCTTAAGTTGGCAAGTCAGAATGCCCAGTAGTAACCACACGGGCTGAGACACGGCCGTGTGTCTCAACCGTGAGGAAGACACGGCCATAGAGCATTGGCGTGTGCCCAAGCCGTGTGAAGCTTGCACCTAAAATTAGGAATTTAATTCACCACACGGTTTAAGGACACGGGCGTGTGCCTTGGTCGTGTGACCTATTTGGGATGATGACGTCATAAACAGAATGTCAAGGTTTTTACAAATAGGATAAGACATGGGCGTGTCATGGCCGTGTGAGGGACACGGACCATAGACACGGGCATGTGTCAGGCCGTGTGAAAACTCCTGTAGGTTTGAGTTGAGAAATAAAATCCACAAGGGCCAGGGACATGGGCGTGTGTGACTACACGGCCTACCCACACGGGTGTGTTCCTTTCCACACGGGCGTGTGGCCCTATTTTAAGCAAAAAATTTCTATGTGTTCGAAAGTTTTCAGTTCAGTCCCAAACCACTCCGTAAGTATCTTTAAGGTCTCGTAGACCTATAAGAGGGATGTTATGATTTCGAATGAAAAGGTTTTAGTTGGAATGAAATTTTATGGCTCGATGTTATATGTTTGAGTAAGTTAAGTCCGATAATACCTCGTACCCAGTTTCGATGTTGAATACGGGTAAGGGGTGTTACACCCCAAGTCCAGATGATAAGAACTACCCTCAATTTGTGTATAAGACTGCTCGGGTTCAGGTGCAGGAGGTGGATGTGTCAGGCGATGGTAGAGGTGCCCTTGTTGTTGCATGTGTGGAAGGACTAGCATCAATTTCCCACCAAATGAATACAGTTTCCCATTCTTGACGTACCAGTGTTGGAACTCCTTTGAGGGCTGCAAATCAAAAGCAAAATTCATTCGAGGTCTTTACCTCATCTGGTCACTCCACAATACAAGATATTCTTCATGCTCTGATGCCCAATTCTTGGATTGTTTCTCCCTTTTGTTAATTTCGTGGACATCCCCCAAACTTTGTGGAACATCTAAAATATCTTGTATGCACCCAAACTATCACAATAGTCAATCCCCATTGTACCACTCGATTGTTGAGAAATTCAGCAGGTGTGCGCTAATGCACCACAAGTGTGAGCAGACAGAGGAATAACAGCCAGAATGTTCGAGACGGAATATGGCATCTAGACAAACTGAAAAATTAAAAACATGGTTATAGTAACACAAGTCAAATAACATAAATAAAGTAATTACATGTCATGAATATTAGAAAAAATTACCCCCTTCGGCATTTGTCTCAATCATCTGTTGGTAAATCGGATGTGTATATGACCTCCTGATACTCAGAGAACTACTCTATTTACGAAAAAATTAACTAGTTAGAACAAATTTTCATAAAAAAGAAAAATTCTTGATGTAATGTTTAAAATTTATCACTTGTTCACAAGTGGGAAGACGTGTGTTTCGTGACTAACTGATGCCAAAGTGGCATCCTATACAACGCCTAAGACTGCAGCAATATCAGACACCTGCCTATGTCTACAGAACGGTGCGACAAAGCTCGCGATACAATGTTGCTAGTACTGTTGTGCCCCAACTGTATGAATGAGCAACTGTCAAATCAGATAACAAGGGGCAAGTACATCAAGTGGACCTTTTTGTTATTTGCATCTGGCATAAGAACATCCTCTATCAAATGCATTATATATACTCGAGCGACACACATCACCTCTCGCTCAGTGGCAGTACTCGTTAAAGTTTTAAAATTTCCCTTCAACCATGAAAATCTCAAACTCGTAAATTTATCTCCACCATCATCGGGCAAGCGTCCTAGTAAGTGATAGCAAAGCGCAGCCAGTTCGAACATTGTACTTACACCTGTGACCATACTACTGTCAATCTGAATTCGAATCCGGATGCCTATGGCATAAGACATTCATCCAATCGATAGCTCGGACCATTGACGCAAGTCCTCATTATGTGGTACGGACCCTGACCATATTAAATTACCGCATTAGTTAATATATCCCAATTAAATAAAAAATGAAAGGTAACTTTATAAGGGGATCCGTGAATAACAAATAACAATATTATTATCAGCACATTAATCGTATTTGATGTGTGATCATTTTCTGTAATCAAAGAACCCATTTGGATATTTGCAATTTCAAAAAAAAATTAATCATCGCCTGAACAAATAAACAATAAAAAAAATAAAGAAAATGAATTTCATACCATTTGTTATTTCTTGGAAGTATTAATAATATTTTTACCCATATAAACAAATCAATAACAACGTAATTTTGGATACACTAATGTAAGTCGGTTATTTTTTTTTAGAAACCATCTAATATTTAACTCTAATGTAAGTCGCTCAAGCATCTCATTTTTTCATTTTTTTTCATTTTTTCATTTTTTATCCCAATAATAAAATTTTTATTACCAAAAAAAATACATATGCATCCGCATGTAGATGTACATAACATATATTCAACGTATGTGAACTGTAAAAATTTGTAAAGCCAATTGAGTTTAATTAATTAGTATTCAATCAATTTAATGTAACATATATAAAATTAATTCTATATCAAAAATTGAATTTTATGATATTTTCTCTACTTGAAGAAAAGCAAAGAACATGTTTTTCTCTTATAAAAATAGCATCTGGGATTTAATTTTCTTAAAAAAATTAACATTAATTTGATAATTTCTCTACTTGAAGACAATTAATTTATGGCATCTTTGGAATTTTTTACCACAATAATCCAAAAACAAAAAATACCAAAATGGGTCACTGTACAAATTTGTAGCAAACGACTCATTTTGGTATTTATTATTGTAGCAAACGATCCAATTCTGTAATTGATTTGTAGGGTGGCCCATTTTGGTATTTAATTATTATTTTTTGAATTATTGTGGTAAAAAAATAAATAATAAAAATTACAAATCCAACTAATAAATAACACAAAACCACATATTCGGACAAATAATAAAAATTACAAAACAAACAAATAAATAATGCCCACAAAAAAATTTACAAATGTACCTTCAAACCGAATTAAATTACTAGTTCCAAAACCACAAAACCAAACAAATAATAAAGAACCCAAAACTTTAAACAAATGAAAAAATTACCTTTAAAATAAAATTTGTTGTTGCCTCTCATCCTTCAAAAACCACAAAATCAAACAAATAATAGGTAATCCAAAACCATAAACAAATAATAATAGTTATAAGAAAAAAATTACCTTTAAAAGAAATTTGGCAGCTGCCTCTTCTCCTTCTCAAATCCACAAAATCAAACATTTAATAATGAACCATAAACACAAAATAAATAAATAAATAATTACTAAAAAAAATTACCGTTCAAAACACTCTATTGTCCCCTCCCCTTTCAAAACCCTAAACACTCTTCTTTTCTCCCTAAATTGTTACTTTCTCTTTAAAAAAAAAAAACCTTAAAACACACATTTATTCTCCTCCCTTCTTTCTCCCTAAGTTATTAATTTCTTTTTTTTTTTCAGCTAAACCCTTTTCTTTCTCTTCTCTCTTCTCTCCCTAAACTGTTTTTTTCTTCTCTCTTTTTTACAACACAATGGCTGAGGGGAGGGGACCATGGTTTATAAGGTCCCATTATGTTTCCCCATGAAGCCAAATTCAAACTGTTAGAAGGAAATGGAACCACGTAATTGATGGGTCACATCCGCCACATGAGCCGTCTAAAAGGTTGCCACCACCCATTCGATGTCGCTTAACCCCTATCCTTTAGCCACTAAAAAATACTTTTCCAAAGACTCGTATTTAACCCATATAATCATACCATTGCTGCCATATACGATCCCTCTATCGCTAAAACATTAAATTTTGTGTAATGGCCTAATGATTGGGTAGCAAACAAATGGGTGGTGTCGCCACCTTCTCAGGCACTACCCCTCGGCATTATTCATTTCACCCCATTTTTGGTAAATAATGTCGTGGGGATACCATTCTGGAATATTTTTTTTTTTGGATTATTAGGGTAAAAAAGGCCCTTTTTACAATAATGAGTCTAAGTTGTAGTAATTAATCAATATATTATGATAAACCATAAAATAGATTAATGAAAGAATTTAAATAACTAAAATAAATAATAATAAAGAAAATAACAAACAACTAAAATCAATAAACCAATTAGGAATATAAACTCGCTTTAGGGTTTGTAATTAACTTTGGATTAAGGTTTTATGGTGGATTAGCTAGAGATTAACCAATTATTACCTCCCGACCTTTAGCTAATTAACAGATTGGTTGATATTTGCTTATCTCCCAACCTCACTTTCTAAACAATGATAAATTATGATTTACTCTGTTTGACTTATCCCCCAAACTCGTCTAGTCTACGATATCTTCCTAGGATTGTTAGGCCTAAGGTTTAAGAACATGTAATCTATAACAATTAACCCTCTTAGAAAACCCTAAATCTTCCGTTAATCACATCCTCATCCACTCGTTAATCTTCCTTAAGGGATTTAGCCACTCATGTTATTCATAATCTCAATCTTAATTGAATAAATCATGTGAAGAACACGATTGAATCGGAAGAGAAACAAGATTAGAATAATTGTGGATTTGATATCAAATGGAGAATGGAGATTGATTAGTATAATGAAATATATTGAATATAAGAACAAATAAACTAAAATACTTCGATAAAATAAATAAACTCATGGATTGCAACCAATTCCAAGAGGAAAAACAAATAGTTTATGAACAGCCGAAAGAAAATTAATCTAATCCTACTTCTAAACTACTAGTGTTTTTGAGTGCGTCTAGGATGACTTAGTTATATCAAACCCCTAATGTATTATTTATAGAAGTGTTGGCAGCCCAAATTAGATCTTAGGCACATCCTAGGTCTTCGTATAAAGTCAATTGTACAGATGAAAATAGCCTTGATATTCTTGGGCAGTAAGTCAACCTATGTCGCGCCATGCAAGGGCTATGGCGCGACACGACATGTGAACTTTTCCTTGTGTCATTCGTTTCATGCTTTGACATTCTGAGAAGCTTGTGCATCAGTCGTCCATTGCTTTCATGCCAATTGGACCTATAAATCTTTATCCTACACACTCAATTGGACATATTAGCACCACCTAAGGCCTGTGGCGGCCTATTGGGTCACAACACTCATAAAATGTGTTTAAAAAACACTTATTTTACTAATATTTAATTCTAACTACTAAATACCGGAAACGCAATATAAACTACTAAATTGGTTATAAAACAAGCTCCTCAAGTGCAGAAATAGACCAAATTAGCTACTACATTTGACGACGGGTCAACTAGCATCTATAAAATCTTTTTTTTACCACTTCAACAAAAGCTTAAATTTTGATATTTTATACATTTCATGATTTCAACTATTATTGCAAGCAAAAGTAATGTAATAATTAATAAACAATTCTATAGGGTTTTGTTATAAAACATAATATATGAAACAACCTTATGATAAAATTAATCTCTTATAATAATAATTTGTCCAACTAGCTTCATAAGTCTAAATACAATTTGAACTAGATTTGAAAAGTTTTTATACAAGTATAAAACAGAAGTTTAAACCACATGTTGCCCTGATATCTACACATGTTACAAAACTAAGGGTGACATGCTCACACAAGGCTTTGAAGATTTTGGCTTAGTTCTCTTTTTAACATGAACAACAGTTTATGAGGAACTTAGTGAGTTCTAAAATATAAGTTACTTCAATTAAGAATTCGCCACAAATCCCACTCAGACAAGACTTGCATATTCATATCCCACAACTTATGTTTGGGCTTGAACATTGATAAGTGCTAAAAGTAACATATTTTAACCTTAAAAATCATGATTTTTAGGTTTTTCGAGCATTCTAAGATATATATGACAAAATTAAGAAGATAGGAGAGAGCCATCAAAGAATATTCAAAAAAACAACTCGAAAAACACCATTGAAGCCGAATTGGAAGCAGATTTCTGTCAAGTCCCAGTTGATTTCTTTGGAAGTTATCATAAGTTTCTTTATTTTTTATGTTATAATGTATATTGGATATTTTTATTTTCAAACATGAACTTAAATACCTAGGACAAGTGAACCATATGATGGATTCTGTCGTTTGATTTTTATTTTACACAATAAATACTTAGTTCTTGTTCTCAATTATGTGTGCTTAATTCTTGGTTTAATATTTCTAGATTATTAATCTGTGTTTGATGTGCTTAAATTGGTGGTTGAATAGACCTGTTTAAGAGTAAATCTTGCGTAATTGAGTGGAGTTGCATGCAATCATAAAAATAAGATGACATAAATCTACCGGATTAGAGTTAAATCTAATAGGGGAATCCATAGCATGAGTTAATGCGATAATAGGGGTTTTAATTAGAAAGAAATTTTAATTAATTAACCTAAAGTCAATTGCTCTTATGCTCGAAAGAGATATTAGCATAATTTAGGGATTTCTACGGATCAAGATACTAAGTAGAGAAATTGCATAATCTAGATTGATAGTGATAGATGAAATCTAAGTAGATTCTTTCCTAAGTATTGTTTAGCTTCTTGGTTGTTACTCGATTAGTTTCATGATTTGTTCTTTGTCGTGTTCACTAGTTAATTTTACTTTTTAATCAATCACTCGAGTTATTAGGTTAAATAATAGAATAACGATAATTACTAGTACTTTTAGTCTTCGTGGGAACAATATTTTTGCTCACCGTAGCTATACTATTAATTAATAGGTACACATACCTTAGTCAAATTTTTAGTTAGTTCCATGGACATCAAACATCATAGAGGCGTAGTACATAATGCATGAGAATTTCTCCTATGAAAGATCATTAAGCAAATAGTCTCTTCGTACAAACTTGTTGCATATAATCTTAGTATACCCATCGAATGGAGAGAGAGTCATTTCGGATTAACTTGCGGACAAATCATGTGGACTGTTTCATGCGGATTACTAAATGCAGGTTTTTATATGCAGACTCATACATGCGAACTCATAGAAGAAAATTCATGGATACAGTGGCTCATGCATGTGGATTCATAGAAGAAGATTCACAAATATGACAGACTCAAACATGAAAATATAGAATATGATTCATAGATTTGGTGGACTCATACATGCAAATTTATATAAGAATCTATGTGGATAAAACAGATTCAAATATGCGAATTCTTAGAAGAAACTTTATGATCATAGTGGATACATACATGCAAACTTTGTCACGGACTTCTTATGGCGAAATCTCACATATAACTTTGAAATAAAACTTAACGATTAACTCTAACAGACTTTCATAACTTCATATGACATGGCCATGGACTTGCTTACACATATGAGGCTTTAAGCCTTAGACTTCACAGAGTCTCATACTTTAAAGAGCCCTCGTAGGGCTATCATATACATGTGCGCATATATCTCTGTACAATCCAAATAAATCTCTGCAAAGTCAAATACCATGCGTATACATTCTTCATACACTCCGCCCGAACCTCCGTAAAGCCAATATC
Organism: Gossypium bickii; assembly: GCA_025503065.1. NCBI lineage: Eukaryota > Viridiplantae > Streptophyta > Magnoliopsida > Malvales > Malvaceae > Gossypium > Gossypium bickii. The sequence goes on along the minus strand of CP106711.1, from coordinate 47,703,854 downwards.
ATGAGGCACAGAGTGGAAAACATGTCATTTCTTCATCTTTCATCTGCCAAAACAACCCTCCACACTCTGTATATCATTCATATTTATGAAAGACATATAGCTAGCATTCAACTGATCATTCTATTGAAAACACAACATAGATCATACCAAACATATCATTTAGTGAACCATTTAAATGATAACTTCTTCAGTAGTTATTTTACCAGTGAAAGTTTAACAAAACAACGAATTGAAACATACAATCAACATGCATCTGTAAATCATCACTTTTCATACTTCAATTGTCCAGCAAACAACTCACAATAATTTAACTTATCATCAATAAAACATGAAGTCAAACACAACGTAATAACACAATAATGATATATATAACAACCATAAAGGGCACAGAGTTATAAATGTTAACTAAGCTTTAAATCATCATAGTTCAAAATAAATTATGCCGAAATCCCCTGACTTTTCTTCCTTTTTTTTAAATTGAAAGGTACGTAAGAGTTAGAAAGATTATGAGATTGCTAAGTTGTCAAATATTTATGCTAACACCCTAGATTTTTGCCTTCATGCAACTTATTTCTTAGTTTCCCTTCTTACAAAATGAACTAGAAAATGAGTGCTAGAATGAACGAATCCTCCTTTATATAATCTTTCCACCACTAGTTCTCTTAATCCCAAGTCGGTCAATATTATTAATACCCTTAATCATAATGTTTCCCACTAACAGAAACTCCCAGTTCTAATGTAACGAAACAAAATTTAAATTCTAACTATTTACCAATCAACCCGTAAAGTTCTCATAATCATACTAGAACCCGCATAAATAGAAAAATTTCTAATTAAGTACTCAGAATTTCTGATATGCCAAACCTTAATATTTCTTGGTGTAATAGTTTGTGTCACATGTCAATTTGATACCAACTCAAAAAAATGATAGTACCATAATAAAGAATTGGAGGACATCTAATATCTTATTTAATTTATTTACGTATTTAAATTACATTTTACTCACAATTTAAACTAATTTTTTATTTTAATTTTATACATATTTCATATGTATTATTATTAGTTTCAAATTTTACGTTTCATTATTTATTTTAGGCTTAAGGGTGCAAAAAGCCCTCAAACTTTTTCAAAAAAAGCAATTAAGCCCATACTTCTTCGTTTTTTTTTTTTTTTTTTTGCACTCATTTGGATACTTGAACTTTCAAAAATGCATTAAAAAAAACCCTCAAACCTTTTCCAAAAAAAAAAAGCAACTAAGCCCCTACTTTTTTTTTTGCACTCAATTGGGTACTTGAACTTTCAAAATGCATCAAAAAGACACTCAAGCTTTTTCACAAAAAGCAATGAAGTCCTAATTTTTATTAAAAAATATAAAAAAATTATAAAAAATTAAAATCAATAAAAGCTATAAGTATTATTAAATTTTAATAAAAATTCAAATATTAAAAATTGGAAAAAAAAAATAAAAATCATAAAAAAAGAATATAAAAAATTGTAAAATTCTATAAAAATTGTAAAAGAATATAAAATATATAGAAATATAAAATTTTATAAAGTCGTAAGAAAATTATACAAAATGTAAAGAAATATAAATTTCATAAAAAAAATTATAAAAATTATAGTACCAAAAGAAGCATTTTATAAATTTTCTATAACTTTTATTGAATTTTATTTTTTTATCATTTTTCGCCACATGTCACACTGTGTTGCGCCACATGATGACTTTAATTGAAAAAAGCTAGGGGTCATTAATTTTTTATGATTTTTATAAAATTTTATTTTTTTACGATTTGAAAAAAAAATTCTAATTTTTAATAAATATTAATTTTTTATCAAACATTAATAATTTTTCTAAAAGTTTTTATTTTTTATAAATTTTTTTTTCTAATTTTTAATAATAGCATGGTCTTAATTACTTTTTTGAAAAAATTTGAGGGTTTTTTTAATGCATTTTGAAAGTTTAAGTCTCCAATTAAGTGAAAAAAAAAAAGTAGGGGCTTAATTGTTTGTTTTTTTTTTTTTGAAGAAATTTGATGCCTTTTTAATGTATTTTGAAAGTTTAAGTGCTCAATTAAGCGCAAAAAAAGAAAAAGAGCTTAATTGATTTTTTAAAAAAGTTTGAGGATTTTTTACACATTTTATTTTATATCATTTTTAAACGTATACATATATTCTAAATATGTGATCTTCTTATGCATATGTATGTATTAAAGTATAACTTATTCCCTCCATGAACAATGTTTCCCTCCCTAAACCAAAAGGAGATTGTAGAGTTTATCGGGGTCAAAATATTCTCCGAAAGTTATTCTTCTTCTCCTCGTTTCCCAATCTCCTCTTGCTTATAATAAATTAATTAATCTCATTTGAATCATGTCATGAATCATAAGCAAATTGAAGTGATTAAAAATCAAGAAAACATTATTAAATTATGTAAACCTGTATTTAGTACACTTAATATCCACATTATATTTTTTTTTTTGGTTTTCTTTAAAATATTCACTAAAACAAATTCAATATTTAATCTTTGTTGTTCTATAAATTTACTAATATTTTTCCTAAACTATACTTAATATGCTCATTATATTCATGTTTAAAATTATCATACATGTAATAATGTCTTACTCTATTTATTCTTTTTAGATAATGTCTTACCTTATTATATTTATATGATTAACACTAAAAATAAATACGTAACATACACAATTTTCAAACTATTTTCAACAATACCTCTAGAAAATAATTGAAATACTAACATAATTTTATTGTTTCATACGTAGATTAAAAAATTAAATCACCCTTATATCAGGACTTTATTTAATTAAATTTTATATAATTGAATATCTAAAAAAAGATAGAGACGTTTCAAATGGGTGGAGAAAGTTTGTTGTCGAATAGGAAGGTAGAATAAATGTTTTTTTTATATAATTAAGGAAGGAAAATAGGGCTAGATGGAATTTAACTTAAGTTTTCATGTCTACAATATAATATTTTTGTCACTTGGTCAAAAATTTATTGACAAAATAAATATAATTTTAGATAAAAAAAATTGTTTATAAGTTTGAATTTTAAGTTATTTTAAGGGTAAAAATAAGGAATACACTACTCTCAACTTCATTTTCAACATTCTCAACATAGAAAATTTTTCTATAAAAAACATTTTCCAATATTTTTTAGAATGAGGGACAAATTGATATTGTAGAGAATATTTTAGAATGTGAATCAAATTTCGACAAGTTGAGTTCATTATTATTGAATTAAAAAAAGTATTAATTACACGTGAGAAATGTTAACTAGAGTACTTATGACTGGGCTGGGATAAGTCAAGTTCAAGTTAAGTTTAAGCATAATATTAACGCATTTCATACTTGTCTAAATTTGGTCCAACTTGAAATATAGGCTTAAAATTTTTCTCAAGTCTACTCATATTAGGCGGCACTCATAATTTTTTTTTTATTTTTTACGAATATTTTATTATTTTTATTTAATAATTTTTTTCATTTATTAAAATTGTATATATAGGTATCTTTTAACATTTTTTAAAGTTTACATTATAGTATTATATATTACTATGTATTTATTTTTTATGTATTATAAATTACATAATATAAGATATTAAAATTTAAAAACGAGTCGGGCTCGAACTTATACATTGAATTTTTAAACTTGAACTCGAACTAAATTTTAAACGAGCTTAATTATTTTATTCAAATCCTCTTAAATTTCATGTGAGTTTTCAAACTTAAACAAATAACTCAGCCTATAATTAAATCTAATGTTAATCAATAGTGTTATATTTATATAAAGAAAAGTAAAACCAATGCATTAGTTTTTTTTTTTTTTCTAAATTTAATAAAGGTTATATGTTCAATCTAAAAACTTTTCGTAAATGAAAAGAAATAATCAGTACATTTATTGTTTTATAAACATTACCTAAGCCAATATTATTAGGTGCTAGAAGTTACTAAATTTTCAGTGCGAAATGCATTCAATTTTGAAAAAAAAAAAAAATAGTATCCGAAGTTTTGGAATAAAGCCATTCAAGAAGATGGAAGGTTTTATAATTTTTATGCTTTTCTATTTTTAACTTTATAATTTTTTTAGAATGAAGATAAAATTAATAAAATACATAAATAGGGAGAGCTAAATTTGTTTTTTTTAGAATGAGATCAAAAAGAGAAAATATATAAATATTTAGAGCTAAATGTATTATCATGCTAATAAAAAATCACCTGGATATTTTGTTGGTGATTGATGATTTCAATATTGATAATATTAACGATGAAATTAAAAATATTTTTGAGTTAAAATTGCAATATCTAGTTTATAATAGCCTTTACTTGAATGAAATGGTGGTTAAAGTTCTTTTCAAACACTTATTTGATACAAATTCAAATTATGTAACCCCCAACCGCATCCTTGCTCTTAATATTATATTTAAAAAAATCTAGTTTATGATACAAGATTAGGATGAGCAAAACTCGATTTTACTCGAAAAAATTAAAAAAAATTAAATTTTGAGCTATTCAAGTCAACTCGAAAAAGTAATTCGAGTTTCGAGTTCGAGTCAAGTTGAATTTTATAAGTCGAATAACTCGAATAATTCAAATTACAGATGAATACCCTTTTGGTCTCTGTCAATTTTGAAAATGAGAAAATTAATTTCTGTCAATAAAAATTACAAAAAAAATTCAAAATAATTTTCAAATTTCAAAATAATTTTTAAAATTCAAAAAAATTATAAATTTTTTTTAAAAAATACTACAGAATATGTAAAAAAAAGTTAAAATTTTAAAAAATTTCTAAAATAATAATTTGATATCTAAATAAGCTAATTAATTATTCAAATTTATCATACTAGAGTATTTTTTATTTATTTTAAAAAAATTTCAAATATATATGGTTTTTAAACTGATGTACCATAATATAAAAATAATTATATAATAACAAAATTTTATATTAACATGTTAACTTGAACAATTTCAATCAATTCGACTTAAATTTCATTTCACTAGACTTAATTCAAAAATTTTTCAAATTAAATTAGAATAATGAAATATAACATGTGAGTCGAAAATTTTCATACTGACCCAGCAATATCAAATTAACAAATCAGACTCAACATATAAATATTTGAATTTGATTCATTCGGGCTAAAGCGAAATGTTTTAATATTTAATGTTATTAATAAACCACGATCCTTCCATTCAACACGTTATTTCTTAAAAACTAACTTTTGAAATTTCAAATCGAGTTACATCCATTTAAGTCAAATTTACCATGAAAATCCATTCATATAAATGGCATAAATTATTATTAATTATATAGTTGCAGTGTTATATCTGATGAATTAAAGGTACGTAACCTCGTAAAAATTTATACTAAACTAAGCGACCTGAAATGTGAATTACAGTTTAATGCTTAGTATTGAGATAGAAATACCTCCCTTTTAAGTGAAAAAAATAAATTAATTAAGTTAAACGTTATATCATCTATATAGGCTTGGTATCTAAAATTGACATAACTTACTAATTTTGTACTTCAGTTTTTTTATTCCAAATTAATACCTAAACTTTGACTCCTTTTTTTTTTCAATTTGATACACCTAAACTGTTTTTTTCCAATTTGATACTAAACTGTTTTTTCCAATTGGTAATAGAAATGTCAAATGTTAATACAAATAAACTCAAAACACTAATCATATTGCTTTAATAACAATAATAATAATGTATGACCAACATGTGGCACGTGATGTAAAATTTAGCATGTTATCATACATTGATATTTTTGCTACCTTATAAAGAATAACACTATTAATACATTAAAATAATCTATACAACATTTGACAAGTTTAAGTACCAAATTGGATAAAAAGCAAGCTTAGGTATCATATCAAGAAAACGCGTTCAATTCAAGTACCAAATTGGACAAAAAAAAAAATTGTTTTGGAACTCAACTGGTGATCAAACAGGTCAAACCACCAATTCCCGAGTCCAGGCAAATCAAAACAAATAAATTATTAAAATTTTCACAAAAATAAAAATTATTAAAAGAAATTATAAAAATCGGTTCAACCAATTCGGCTGAGTTTTAAGCCCAATCAACCGGTTTTTTACCTCTTACCAGACCGGTATCTTGATCGGTTCTTGGGCTAACCGATTGATCCAGTCCGAAAATCAACACTAACAAAAAGCTTAGGTATAAAATTGGACATAAAAAGAAAACCTAGGTACGTGTAAGTTCAAGAACCAACCCTTGAGCTACAATTTTCAATCTTTATGTTCGCCATTAACCTTTGTCTTTAATATTTCATTTATATAACACTTTCAGACAGTGGGGTCTAATACTCCAACTCAGGATCGAACAACTATATCCATAGTTAACCTGACAAGTTCGAACATGATACACTCTCACATGAAAATATGACACTAATAAACAAACGTAGAAAAACATATATAACACGAAATATTAACGTATCAAATTTTAGATAAATATAAAATACCTTAGAATATGATTAAGGCAAGTGAAATTGCACAAACATGAAATAAATACACAAATTGTCAGATCTCGAAAATAGCAGCGGCCTAACTTATATCCAATGGACCTACATCAAAGGAACTAGCTAGGAAAGCCAAAAGGAAAGCACAAGAATAGACCAGATGAAATGAAAACACAATAATATAGTATCATATCTGAGGCCAAAGATGAGATGTACAGTTTACTAGTAAGGAGCACACTGAAATCAGATTTACGAACTGTTCCCATCTGAAGAACTCAAAAGATTAATCAGCAATATTACGGGAAATATGAAAGTCTGAAATAAGAACTAAAGTTTCCATTGGGGGACACCAGGAAATCAAATAAAACATTTTTGAAAGAATTCTCAACTTCAAAAGCTAAAGCGCCACATACACATAATCTTCAGTCAGACTACACAGGCAGGATCCTTACCCAGCCCAGCACAAAGAAGATAAAATGCCATGTCTTGACAGCATCACAAATTTGGCATGCTAGGGATGAGTTATACTGCTTTCCGTATTTCTAACTGGGTTGAAATAAGGATGAGCCTGAATGACAATAAAATCAGCTACTTAGGAAACTCCTTGTCAAGACTCAAGACGTTAAAATATAATACCATTACTAGGGGCCTACAGATGCACATGCACAGATATTATCCAGAAATTGTGTCCACTAAATACAGAAGTATTCTTCAATAGGTTCATAAAGATCAGGAGTTTACCATTGCTTCTTTTGCAGTTGGCCTTTCCTGATGATCATATCGAAGCAACTTATCAAGGAAGTCAATGGCCTAGCAAGAAAAACAGAACTTGAAGAGGAAATACAATGAACAGAACATTCTGATTTGTATAAGAACTTGCTAGATATACTACCTCAGGTAGTGCCAAATGTTGATTCTCGGCATTAATGAACTTTGTCCAAGGTTTTCGACTGTGCCTGTATCAAGAAAAGAATATACTCCTCAATTGGAATTAACAGCACTTCTGCATCATCAATTTGATTAAAAGATTATATACCAACCTGCCAACAAGGGCCGCAAGGTGTGGATCCAATTCTATGCGGTACTTATTCAGATAAGCATTTAATTCATCTGTCCCAAGAACCTAAGGCATGAAATGGAAACTACTCAAGAACTGTAAAGATTAAGTTTATTTCCCAACTAAATAAAAGGACTCTCGCCCAAGATGTCAGTGATGCTTTATAGAATATTTCTTAAAAAGCCAACACCAAACATGAATAGGAAGAGAATATCTGAACAAGACAAGGATGTATACAGTTATGCTGCTCGTTGTTACTTAAAGCATCCACGAGTTCACATACCTTGGCTATCTTGGCCAGTTGATCATAATTATCATGCCCATAAAAGAATGGCTCCTTCCGGAATATCTGTATAGCACAAACCTCAAAAATAAGCATCTCAAGAGAGCGAGAATTTAAAACCTTGGTAATATATCAACTTTCGATCCTCCTCTGTTATCTGCCACCCATGGATATATATGCAAGCAGATCAAGATACACTCATCTATGGAGATATTCTATCCCATAAAAATGGACAGTGATATTTAAACATATTTAAAGGGTCCTGGGAGAATAGATTCCATTTGCCTGATTGTCAATAACCATATATTGAGGGTGGCTTTTCAGCCATGAAATCAAGATAATCAGGCCTTCCGGAAGATAAGTCCAGTTCTACTTGCATAAAACCACAAATATTCATGAGGAGAACTAGATGTATAAATAACCAGGGCAAGGATTGTTAAAACTACCTCTGAAGAAGTGGTCTAAGCCTAAAAGGATAAAATATCTAAAGGAAGTACTCACCATTCCAGCAAACATACAACCAAGGCTCCACAAGTCTAAAGAGTAATCATAGTCTTGCAAATCGACAAGAAGCTCAGGACCTTTAAAATATCTGCAAACCATAAATGAAGTATAAAGGAGAGAAAAGGTAACACATCAATTAAGGATAAATTTCTAATACCAAGATAAGCTTGATTGTGAAAAAGCACAAGCTGATAGATTTGCAAAAATAATAGTAACGAGACATGTGACATCCACTGAAAAGATCCTCTTTTAATATGTAATAACACCCTAAAACTAACATATTTTCAGCACTAAAATAAGTAACAAGAAATTATATAAAATGCAAAGCAACCTTAGCTCTTAAGAAGAATTCCTATACAACAACTCTCTACCCCCAGCTCTTCCACCCTTTATCCTTTTTGTTTACCATACATACAAAGTCTTCAGCTCCTAATAAACTTATCCATTTTAAAAATGTTCAGTGACATATCATATTTAACCTCAACTGCACTGAGGAATGCATGTCTTGGTGATTGCCTCTAGCTCCATGCCATCAGCTATTCAACTCTAATTTTTAATGTTTCAAGTACAGGCTACTAGAACACCACTAAGTTTCACCTGCTTCAGTTATGTTTTACCTAAATCATATGTAACGAGGATTGTGGCCTTAGGTCTCATGGCTGTCCTTAATGAATTTGAACATTATAAATCCACAAGTGAAAGAGCATTTATCCTCAAGAAGTCAACCAATGTAGGAAGCACAATTTTCAATGAATAATTTATTGTAGCACCAGTAACCATAATATGATGTTATTTTATTATTTGTCTTGCTTATTATTAGACATATAGATAGATAGCTAGGATTATTAGTTACCTTTAGGATTTAAATCTAGGACTAGGATTATAAGATATCTTTAGGTTTAAATCTAGGGCTAGGATTAAAAGTTTATTTGTAACACTAATAAAAAGAAGCTGTAAATTATTCAGCCACAACTTTCTTATTATTTTCTTGAAGTAATAGAGAGTAGAGTTCCATCTTTCTTACTCATTTGTTCAGCCTAGTTCTAAGGATTTATTGCTCTTTTCCCCCTAAAACACATCAATCAACTTCCATTGCCATCTCCTGTGTCAGCTATCCAGTTCAAATATTAAGCACTTTTGATAAATATATATTTAAGACAGATGAGTAGTTTTAATCAAAAATAGGTGGAATAATGCAGACTGTTATCATACATATACATAGGCCACTCGAAAAATTGAGAACTTAAAAGACAGATGCCAAAAAGGAGACAAACCTGGAAGCAACACGAACATTGTATTCTGTCCCGGGATGATAAAACTCTGCAAGGCCCCAATCAATAAGACGAAGTTTCCTCTGCTCATGATCAATCATCACATTATGGGGCTTCACATCTCGGTGCATAATACCTTGTGAGTGGCAATAATCCAATGCCTAAAAATAAAATCTCAAAATACTTAAAGATTGAACCATCTCTTTTCTTTATGAAGAATGGGGAAAATATAAAAATTCACATCGTATGCACAGCCATCTTACAAAGAAATCTAGATGTGCTGAAATTTTTTGAAGCCAAGGCAAATAAGCATGCACAAACATCAGCTAAAATTCAAAATATTGTGATTACATCAAAAAAGGTTCTGCAGACTACAAATTCATATTAAAAAAATACCAATTCTCAAATTTGACTATAACAGACATCTCATGCGATCTTTCAATCACAACAGGCAGAAAAGTTATTAGACATAAACCACAACGGGAAAGAGTGATGGCCTAAAAATAGGAAATACGACAGCATCCATTACATTGTATATGTATACTCATAATGCCACAAAAACAGTCTATGCATAATTAACATCCTTTGCAACTGTGCACGCATAAGATGCTTCCGATCTATGGCCATCTATCCACATATAAGATCCTCCAATCCAAAATAGAGAGAAATAAATTAGACACTAAGGGTGTATTCAACCTTAGGTCTATCACTCAGACACACTAAATTTTGTCACAAACAACTATAATCTCTCACCAAAATGGAACTATCATATTGCAAAGAAATCTAGGTATTTTCTAAGTATTTCTTAAAATTAGAGCCAATGATTACCCCAAGTCAATGTGGTTCACAAATTTCATAATCCAACTGCTCAAGCATGTACTGTACAAGGTATGAACAGGGCTCTATGTTAAACAGAATCTTTATTTTCCCTGAAGTACTTGTGTTTGATGCATATTTGCATATGGGGTATGGCATATGGTGGTTCAAATACATTGAAAAAGAAAAAATTGAGTATAAACTTGTCAGATATATACTGATATACGACACTCGCCTCAAGTTTAGGTAGCATCTACAAGGCCTATACCCACCATCTCAATACAACAATACCTTCCACATTTATATGAGAACAACATTTGATGACATAGGAAAAATGACTACATTTAATCTAATTTTGAAGTTTAAACAACAGAAATATACTTCTAGTTCTTTGACTAGAGGCTAGGTACCAAAACCAAAGGAAATCATCTCTCATCCCCCATCAGGAACTAGTTGAACATAAAGTCTAATTGCAGCAAGGGCTCCTTATGCCTACAAATATGCATCTCATTTCAACTTCAAATTCAATGTCAGTAGTATCTCTGAATAAACAAAGCAACAAGCAAATCATGTACTTGCCTTCAGAAGTTCATAGATATAATATCGAATATCATAATCAGACAGCGTCGGATAAAGCACTTTAAAATCCGTATTATTCACATATTCAAATATAAGACTTGGAGTCTTCGACTGCTGATCCCTAACTATATCCAGCAACTTCACAATATTCGGCCCTCCACAAAGATTCTGCAGTATTTTAATCTCCCTCTTAATCTGCATTCCAAACAGTCATTCTTAATTAAACCAACTTACATTAAACACAATTAAATTGAAGTAATACAAACCTTCTTCTTCTTGACCGGTTTGAGAATCTTGATAACACATTTCTCGTTATCCGTAATATGAACCCCCTCGAAAACCTCACTGTATTTCCCTCGCCCGACTTTCCTCACCACCTCGTAATCATCTTGTTCGCTGCCAAAACCATACTCAAATCAATCAATTAAACAAATCATTACGATGTTTCCAATAACCAGTTAAGTTCAATCTAACATTCCAGCCAATATAAAATAAAAACCCTAAGATTCAAATTTCCAATAACCAAACTGCATTAAATATAAAAATTTCAAAATATTAAAATAAAAAAAAATTACGGGTAGCCATACGTATATGGAAAATAGAGGGTTCGTAGGTAGAAGGGAGAATAGGAAGGAAAATAAAATACCCCCATTGAACAGTGAGGAGCTCGTAGTCCCAATATTCTTTAGGACGAATAACGTTGACATCGGCGTAAACCCTAGATTTAGATGGGGCGCCAGGGCGCCTATTGGATTTTCCGATCTTTTGAGCCAGGGTTTCGGCTTCTTTTAGCTCCTTTAAACAAAGGCCTTTTTTGTTTTGCTGTTGTTGTTGAGAGAAGGGAAAGTATGAGGTTTTGGAAACGATTCCACGGAGAAGATAGGGAGAGGGAAGAGAGAGAGCGGAAGTTAAGGAGGAGAGGAGAGAGAGGCTAAGACGGTGGTGGCGGTGGTGGTGGTGGTGGTGGTGATGATGATGGTGGTCAAGAGAGATTATTATGAAATTCAAGGACCTTATGGCCATTTACAGCTTGGCTTCTCACGAAAAAGGAGGGCAGGTTTTTCTTTTCTTACTAAACGACAACGTTTTCTAACTTAATTGTTTAAGAAAAACAACATGCACAACAATAACAAACGCGCCGTTTAGTCAATTGCTATCCCTATGCTTTTGGTTCTGAAAGTCCGGACTAACACAATTCGGATGAACCATCGGATAATACCCAACCCATTAATCTTTCATAATCAATTAATTATTTTATTAGATTTATATGCTCTTTATTAGGTTTGTTTATATGAAAATGTTCTTCTTTTATTATTTATTATTTATTAAAATATTTGTATACAAAAATTATTTTTGAGAATACAGCTTTAAGAATTTCTCAACATCTATAAATGTTGAGTTTAGTGAGACTATTTACATCGTTAAGTTTTTTTACTGTCAATTGGAATCATGATAATTATTTTGAAATGATTACACCATCTAGACTTACATTAATATCGAGTTTTGATAGTAGTTTAAAAATTATAATAAAAATTTAATTTTAAATACATATAAATAAACTATCAAACTTGTTTGTTTTTCATAGAAAATAAAAAAAAAATCATCTTGTACATTCTACTATAGTCTACATACATAAGTATATCAAACTTTTAATTTCCTAACATATCATAATGGTGGTTCACTTATTGAGATCCAAACAATGACATGTTGTCAAGAATGCAATAATATTAGAGTATCCTCTTGTAGCTCGACTTTGCGATAATATGGGTTTAGATTACCTAATGACAAAATAATTCCTCTGTTAATGGAATGAGGCAAAATTGGAGAGTATGTGTGAGAGTTCAGGGAACTCATGCTCCAAATTTTGGATGTAAATGAGAATGAGGCGTTTCTTGCCTTCAAGAATGGGTTGAAGTTGTGAGTCAGTCAAGAATTGGAATGTGGAGGTATTCAAGAGCTATCGAAAGCCATGACGGTAGCGGAGTCCGTAGTCAAGCTTAGTCTAGGGAAGGATAAGCTTGTGTAACTACCCGATTTTGGGCCTAGTCGGAACAGTGGTTTTGGGGCCACAAATTCGACGAGAAAAATCTTATTTTTATTATATTTTTATGGTCTACAATTTCACGAAAAGATTTCGTGAAAATTTCGTTCGAAAATTTGACGTTTGGGCACACAATTTAGTTAAAAGGACTAAATTGTAAATAGTGCAAAAGTTGAGTTCCACATGTTAAAAGTGTCCAATTTCTATGAAATTTTAAATTGGAGGTCCTTAAATGGTAACTAGACCATTGGTTAAATTTTTGGACAAAAATGGACATGAGATAAGTGAAATAGGATATTTTTAAGTTAGGGGCATTTTGGTAATTTGATACTTAAATGGACTAAAAGACAAAATAAAATCCAAAAACCCTTGTCCATCTTCTTGCTTGGCCAAATTTAGCATGGGGGAAGCCATGGCTAGGGTTTTTAAGCTTTCAAGCTTAATAGTAAGTGCATCCAAGCCCCGTTTTTAATGTTCTTTACATTTTCAAAATCCCCGTAACTCAGTTTAGCTATTTCTACCATTATTTTGTGCTAGGGTTTGTGTTTAAAAATTTACCCATGGATGACATGTATGTGCTTTGATGTCTAATGGTAGAATATGAATGCTCGGTATGTAGTTAATGACTTTTACTAAGTGATTTTCGATGAAATCGCATAAAAGGACTAGTTTATAAAAAGTTGAAAATTGTATGAAAATGTGTGAACGAATCCAAATTGTGGACTGCTATAGTTATGAAAATGGTTCAGCTAGGCCAAAAGTACAAGGAAATTGAATAACCAAAAGTGTAAATATGACAAAGTTTAGGGGCAAAAATGTAATTTTGCCATAGTATGATTTTTGGGTCACAATGAATAATGTGACTAATAAGTAAGCTAAATGGGATGTTATAGATCAAAGAAAACGAGGTTCGGACTTAGAAAGGGGGAAAAACGAGTAACTGACGGTTAGGTCCCTTTTTGCCATTTTGGTATCGAGGTAAGTTCATGTGTACATAATACAACATTATATTATGTATTTAATATTTTGATATTGTATGAATTGTATATATATGTTTCTACGAATTCGATTGATGATGATTTGGCCAAGAATCGAAGAATGAGAATCCCGGTTGAACCTTAGGAATAAAAAGGATACCTTGTCACGACATTAGATTAATAAGATCTCGTATAAGATCATATCTGGGATATGGCCTCGGCACCTAATTGAGATCCCGTATAAGAACATATCTGAGATATGGCATCAGCATCGAGTAGTAATCCCGTGTAAGACCACGTCTAGGACCTAGCTTCGTTATGAAAATTGTGTAAGACCATGTCTGGGACATGGCATCGATATACATTCTCATATAAGACCATATCTAGGATATGGCGTCGCCATAGATATGAGATCCCGTATAAGACCATATCTGGGATATGACATCAGCATCAACATACGATCTCGTGTAAGACAATATCTGGGATATGACATCGACATCGATATAAGATCTTGTATAAGACCATATCTAGGATATGGCATCGGTATCGACATATGATCCCATGTGAGACCATATCTGGGATATGGCTTTGACATCTTACTACGCGTATGACAATTTTCAAGTATCCTTCGATATTTCAAGTGGTTCAATGAGATAAAGAAGTAACATTTATGTTAAAGACGGGAAAATGACTAAAGTGTAAATGAATGTCAATATGTAACAATTAAGTGCAAGTATATGCATGTATACACTCATGAGCAATGTGCTCGGGATGTGATCGAATTTTGGTAAGAAGGTAAACGAGTAAGTTATACCTATGAGAATGACCTTATGATTATAAGTCCATGCTTATGATGTATGAATATGTGGGAAATGTGATTGATGATCATATGTGAGGCTTTTAAGCCAAATTAAATTGAGAAATGAAATGTTCAAGTCTTTGTTGTTGATGTATAGGTTAAATTGGCCAATGAATGATTTGATGATGACTAGCTATTGGCATGGCTAACTATGGATATACTTTAGTGTTATATGTGTGTAAATGGGAATTAATACAAAGAAAACATGATAGAGTAAAATTAGCTGTAAAACATATTGGACAGCAGCAGTTGTATCACTTTGAAAATTCACCAAAAATGGTGGAAATTGAATTAGAAGTTTAATAAGATATGAAATTAAATCTTATTTAGTCTATTTTCTCATAAAAGAAACGGTGTAAGCAAAAGAATTTCATATTATGAGATATTTGAATTTTTATAAGACAGGGTTAGAGTGATTTTGTAATCCCCTATTCTGACTTAGGAAATTCATTAAAAATTGTAAACAAATAATCAAGGGATAAAATTTATATTCTTTAATTTCAAGAGAAACAAACAGGAATTTCATTCGAGTTATGTACCATGAGAAAATAAATTTTTAGCGAAGAGGGGTCAGAACTATTAGATTGCGAAACAGGGGAGACTTTAAAGAATAAACTGTACTGATTGGCTGAACCAAAAATTCTGGAAATTTTATGGTAAAAAGATATTTGAGTCTAGTTTCAAGGAAAATTATCGGATCTTAATTTGGAGTTCTGTAGCTCTGGATAAAAATAATTTAGTGACTGTAACTCGAGTAGACAGCTCAAGATGAACATAAATGAATTGTGAAATTTTATGCAATTATGATTGTATTACCTAGAGAACATATTGTGAGAATTGGTGAAAAATATGTTGATAAGTTGCTTATTATTTGCATACAAACTTACTAAGCATTGTAGCTTACTCCCCTTCCTTTCTCATATCTTATAAGGTTTTATGCTAGCTCGAGTTGGAGATTACCGGAGATGCTATCACATTATCAAGCTATCATCGTGGGGTAAAAGTGAATACAGACCTCTTAAGTTATGGCATGTATAGGGATTTAGCCAATTGTGTATGTGTCATTTGATTTGGCCAAATGTGTTGGTTCATAATGGCAATATGATTCATTTTGTATATGGCCATGAGATGTGGCTCATATTGGTTAATGAGTTGTAATGCCTATTTATATGTGTGTGCTTATACTAAAGGTTTCATGTGATGTGGTTATGTGTGTTTGGTATGGATGGATTTAGGATGTGTTGATGATAATCATGGCATGAAAGTTTGATAAGTTTAAGCTAGACAAAGTATGGTGCCTTATGCATGAATAAGATTATATGAATCCGCTATGATCATGACTTGTTTGATGATGTTTAAGTGCTCAATTATGCCATGAAAGATGCCATTGAGGTTGTGTTTAAGTATGTGCAAATGAGGGTGCCAAATGGTTTGGTAAATAGCCATTTACTTGGCCACATGGGCAGAGACACGGTCGTGTGTCTCAACCGTGTGGAGGACACGGCCCCGGGACATGGGCGTGTGCCCAGGGCGTCTGAAGTCTGCATCTATTTTTTTCAGAATCTAATTCACCACACGGCCTAAGCACACGGGTGTGTGACTTGGCTGTGTGACCCTATTTTGTTGATGATGTCATAAACAGAGAGTTAAACGGGATGAGGACATGGGCATGTGTGACCACACGATCTACCCACACGGGCGTGTCCCAAGCCACACGGACGTGTGACCCTTGTTTTGATGAAAAAATTTCTAAGTCTTCTTAAAGTTTCCTAAGTTCTCGGTTTAGTACCGAACAGTTCCCAATGATTTTTTTGGGCCTCGTGGGCCCATATAAGGGATGATTTGCATGTGAATGAGTTATTTTAAATTGAATGAAATTTTATAGCCTAATTTTGTAAAAATGTTTATGTTTAAGTCCGGTAATGCCTCGTATCCTGTCTCGGCGTCGAACACGGGTAATGGGTGTTCCAAGTCTGATAGATAAGGTGTATGTAGGAGGACCACGAGGAAGATAATGGCAATGGCAATGACAAATATGGTAACGGAAATCCACGAAATGGGAAGAGGAAACCTAACAAACCGAAGGAAAAGAAGAGCAAAATGAAATGCTTCCTTTGCGATGATTCATATATGTTGAAGAGATGTCCAAAGAGAACCGTGCTTTCGAGAAATGACAAACTAGAAAGAGGGGTCGAGAGACTTGGGTCGAGCGCAAGTGGTGACGAAGCCAAGGAGGCCAAAGAGAGTTAGAAGAAGCCAGTGAAGTGCTTTTTGTGTCATGGTCCAAAAAATTCTATCGTCGAAGGGGACAATGGGCCAGACAGGGTGCCTATGAGACTTGGTTCGATCATGTAAAGAGTTGAAGTCAATAGGGCAAAGAGGAACAAGAAGAAGCGAGTGAAATGTTTCTTATGTTGTGGTCTACATAAGTTGTGGAATTGTCCATAACAATCAAAGTTATTCATGGTCAAGAGAAAAGCAACAAAACTTGTTGACTCGTCGGAGAGGCTTCCTCCCAATGAAGAGGTAAGTTGTTCATCAGACTTAGAGGAACAATAGCGATGCAAACATTGAATCTAGGATCAATGAAGCTCAATTATGGGAAAGCGACAGAGCCTGTTGAGTCGTCAGAGAGGCTTCCACCTAAGGAAAAGGTGAGTTGTGCATCGGACTTAGGGGAAAAAAATAGCTATGCAAACTTTAAAGCTAGGATCAATGAGGCTCATTTTTGTTGAGTCATCGGAGGAGCTACCACCCAAGGGAGAGGTGGGTTGTGCATCTGACTTCGAGGAAAAAGTAGCGATGCAAATTAGATAGTCAAGTCGAGTAAATGCAACGAGTGAGGTAAATCTCAAACACTGTGGCAGTGTTTTACATTCTGACTTACCATTTGCTTGGCAAGAACATAGGAGACCTTTCAAATTTTTGTAGTAGAGAAGCCAAGGGGCTGTGGGCAAGCGAAAGCCTAGTTTTACAGATCAAGAGGATCCTGATCAAGGCGAGTCAGAATGTGGGCAAGTGAGAGTGAGGGCTTCTTGCCAACAAGATGTACCAACAAGTGGAACGGATCAAGCTAAGAGGCGATGGAAGCCGAAGCAAAGGTTTCAAGGGGTAGACTACCCGAGAGTAAGACTAGTCGGGAAAGAGTTAAGGCATCGAGAAAGTTCCAAGGTGAATCAAGTTAGTTCTATTTTGATGGCGCAACTAGGGTGTTGCGAGAATGGGTGAGGGAGAATGTCACGTGTAACACCCCTCACCCGTATTCAACGTCGGAATAGGGTTACGGGGTATTACCAAACTGACAACACATTTATACATACTTCTAATCAATTCAAAATTCATCAATCAATATCAATCATTATGTCCCTAATACGAGCCTACGAGGCCCTAAACATGCATTAGGAGTGGTTCAGGACTAAACCGATAACTTTTAAAACATTTGGAGCACTTAGAAGATTTTCTAAAAACAGGGGACACACGCCCGTGTCACAGGCTGTGTAGACATTCGAAATGGGAGCACATGGCCGTGTCCCAGCCCATGTCCTACCCCGTGTCCAAACAAGTGAGCTTACTAACTTAGGTCACATGGCTAACATACACACCCGTGTGCCCTAAAAATGGCCATACACGTCCGTGTACCAGGCCGTGTGCTAGGCCATGCCAAACCTGTAGGGTATACTGACTTATGCAATACGGCCAAGTCACACGCCCGTGTGCTAGGCCGTGTGCAAATTAGAGGGTATATTGACTTGTGCCGCACGGCCGATCACATGCCCGTGTGTGAGATCGTGTGGAGCATACTAACTTCATTTCAATTTCAACACCAGGGGACACACGGCCATGCAACATGACCGTGTGTCACACACGGCTGAAAAGCACGCTCGTGTCTCTGCCCATGTGGACAAAAATAGGCTATTTACCAAGCCATTTTTCCATTCAAATTTAGGTACACCTACACCTCTCAAATAGCACACAATATAGCATCAAAAGGCATATATTTCAATTCCAATCAAACATGATTTATACCAATTCCAACACCAACCAATACAAAAACATAAATACCACATATTGCCATCTAATTTCATGCCAATCTTTGTCTTCTCAAAACATCAAAATGACCATTTACAATTATACATTATTATGCTCAATTCCACAAACATACCAATTTACAAATCATCACCTATTGACATTCAAACTTACCTATTATCAATGAGCATCATGAATCCACCTCAATCACACAACATAGGTCAATTGTATACATATAAACATAATCAAACTCAACCAAAATAAGCCAACTCACATGGCCAAATATACAAACCAAATCTTAGACATTTACAAGCCAATTCAAATGGTCAAAATCATAACCAATATGACCAAAGTCCCTATACATGCCATATACTCAAATCACCAAAGTTCATAAAAACCAAGTTATAAGTGGATAGTGTGAAGCGATCTCTGACGATCCCCAAATCCGAGCTAGCTTCGATATCACTATAAAACACGAGAAAATAAACAAAGTAAGCTATAAAGCTTAGTAAGCTTGTATGAGATAAATTTAATGCAATCACTTAAACATGATTCAATAATTTCAATATGTCAATATGCAACTTTCCTTAACTATCAAACCTTTCAAGTGCTCATTCACAAAACCATATACATTCGTCGTCATTTCTCCCATTAAAAGATAAAATAGCACATAACTATACCATCTCGTACCAATCTCATATACATTCTCGTCTTTCATTTACCCGTTGAACCATTCGGAATAGAAGTCGGATACTCAAGGATCTCACACGATAAGTACCTATACCATAGCCTGAAGCCAAATCAAGGTAACTTATCCAAAATACTGATATCATGGCCTGAAGCCAAATAAGTTTATCTCACACACAAAGTGCTATATCATTGCTCGAAGCCAACTCACTGTATCCGCTAATGACATGTCACTAGCATCCTAAACTATTCCTAAGGTTCAACCAGGATTTCGAATGTCAAATCATCGTCGAATCACTATCGTTTATAACCACAGTCTCGTATTTGCAATTCATGCAATATCAAAGCATATAAAATACATTTATATTGAAGTTTATCACATACGAACTTACCTTGAATGTGGAAACGACGAAATAAGTCGATTAGTCGATAACTTTCATTTTTCCCTGATCTAGATCCGAATTTTGCTTTTTTTGATCTAAATATATTCAAATTAACTTATTTAATCATCTATTCGTTCAATTTAGTCCAAAACACTCTTTAAGGCACATTTACACTTTTACCCCTAAACTTTCACATTTTTACAATTTAGTCCTTATTACAAAAAATCACAAATTCATGAAATTTCTTTAATACCCATTATAGCCGAATTCCTATAAGACCTCTAGCATCCCATATTTATCACTTTTTCACACATTTAACCACTAACTTTACACATTTTTCAATTAAATCCCTATTCTGCATTTTCTCTAAAAAATCACGTTACAAAACTTGTGTATCTAACAACAAGATTTCATATTTCATCATCAAACATCAAAGAACACATATATTTATCAATGGCAACTATCAAAATCTTTAATAATTTTGCAAAATAGTCCCTGGGCTAGCTAGTACTAGTTGCAACGATTTCAAAAACATAAAAATCATTAAAAACCGAGCAAGAAAACACTTACATAATGGATAGCTATGGCCGAATGCTTCAAAGCCCTAATAATGGTGTTTTCCTTGGCTAATTTCAGTTGAGAAGATGATACAAAACAATTGTTTTGTTTTGTTTTATTTATTTTACCTTAATAACCAAATTACTAAATTAACCTTACTAATAAACCATTTAATATCATCCATTTAATGTCCATATTTGTCCACTCATGCTATTAGTGGTCTAATTACAACATAAGGACCTCCTCTTTTAAGTTTCATAGCTATTAGGCACCTTTAGCTAATACAGTATTAATTGTACACTTTACGCAATTTAGTCCTTTTTATAAAATTGACCATTTAAACGATAAAATTTCTTAACGAAATTTTTACACAATTATTCAATCATGTTGTAAACATTAAAATAATAATAAAATAAATATTTTGACCTCATATGTGTGGTCCCAAAACCACTGTTCAAATTTAACCAAAAACGGGCTGTTACAACTCTCTTCCCCTTAGAGATTTGCTTTCTTATAACCTTATCAATTTGCTTTCTTATAACCTTATCAATTTCTCACATAGCCTCGGATTTCTCAACTCTTTAATCTCACGAGCTAAGATTATGATTTGTCTTTCGCTATACGTCATATCAAGCTGAATTTCAACTTCTGAAAGAGATATTATATACAAAGGTCTTATCTGAATCATCGCATCAAAGATATAAGAAACACATTATGGATCTTCTCAAGTTCTGATAATAACATAAGTTGAATAAGCCATTGGCTTTATTTTCTCAATAATCTCATACGGCCCGATGAATCACAAACTCAACTTCTCTTTATAGCTAATTCGAGAAATTCTATTCTCACAGCACTACTTTCACAAACACTCAGTTCACTAACTGAAATTCAATGCTTTTACGCATCAAGTCTGCATATGTTTTCTGTCAATCTGAAACCGCTTTCTAACTGTTACGAATTACTTTCACTTTCTCTTCAATTTCTCTGTTAAAATCAATCTCGTGAATCTTTTTCTCATAAAGCTTGATCCAATAACAACAGAGTTCGATAATTGCAATCATACAATACTTCATACAATGCCATTTCTATACTCATATGAAAACTAATAATATGCTCAAACTCAACCAACAGTAATTAATATGCTCAAACTCAACCAACAGTAATTGTCTTTCTTAATTGCTTTCACATTCTAAAATACAATAACAAATCATATCTTCGAGAATCTAAATCACTTTCTCATATTATCCATAAGTTGGATAATAAAATACAGTGTTACAATGCAACCTCATACCCAAAGTTTACAATAGTTTTCTTTAGAAACACAATATAAACCTCAGATCTCTATCTGAAATAATAGAGACAGGCACTCTGTATAAACTGACGATTTCAGAAATGTATAACTTAGCTAGTCTATCAAGAGAGAAATTATACGTTCTGAGATAAAATGTACATACTTCTTCAACAATTTCAGATAATATCTTCCTTTTACAAAATCTAACGAAATTCTATTTCATCTCCACTCAGATAATAACACAGACTGTAACAGTCCTGAAGGTACTTGATAATCAGCTTTAACCTGTTGATAAATCAGACATTTGGATACAAGTAAGAAGTATCACGTTTCATGCTCATTCACCAGTAAAACTATCTTACATCGTTTTACATCTTAGTATTCCCTGAATGAACAGATAATTACCACTGTGAGCTAGATATAACAATTGTTGTATAATCTCTGGATTTCTCGGTACACGAACTCTATCTCGAAACAACAAATAATCATCGATTCCAATCTGAAGCTCTAAATCAGAAGTCAATTCACGTTGAACTCTTTTAACTTGCAATTCACTGATACATTTCTAAGCTTTACAAAATTGCGGAATAAACATCAATTTAGCTTTTAACTCAACTAATATCTATCCATCATCCGATAAGATCAATCGCGTATTCATCGCTTGTAAAGCACACAAATATTTCTTGTTCAAAATATCTGTGACTATAATCGTTTGTCCAGGATGATAACCAATTACTGACTCAAAATCTTTCGACAGTTCAGGCCATCTTTGCTATCCCAAATTCAGATCTCTCTGTGACATCAAATATTTTAAACTCTTGCAGTCATCAAATAGGTTACATTACTCACCAAACAATTAATGTTGCTAACTATTCAATGCAATTACAATGTCAGCCATCTCTAATTCACACGTCGAATAACTCTTTTCATGCAACTTTAACTGTATGGAAGCATAAGCCATCGCTATACATTCTTGTACTAAAATACACTCCAAACCATTCAATGATGCATGACTGAAAATCATAAAATCTTTACCCGATTCAGGCTGAACTAAAACTGATGCTTTAGTTGACAGTGTTTTCACTGTTTATAACTTTATTAACATATATTAAACCTAATCAAACTTCGCACAAATGAAAACTTCAACAATCGAAACAACTTCAATTTACAATAATATTTCTCAAATAGAACTGTTTCGATAGATATAATTCTGTATCATGTCTTCTAAAATATGAATTCTTCATTCAGACTATCCATCTATTTACTTGTGAATGTACAAAATTTATTTCCGGACCCAAGGATAAACTCAAACACATATAACTCAATTAACCTTTCAAACAAATAACCCAATCAAACTAAACAACTGAATCGATCTTGGCTGTCAAACAATAACTTTTCAAAGAAATCCTTTTTTCTTGTTGTCAAGATAACTCAGACATACAATTTATCGCAATTTCTTCAGAATACTAGTCAAAGATCTTCTTAAAAACTACATAACTCAAATATGACATAACGTTCCGTCTTTACTCATTGACATATATCAAGATTTACCTGGAAGTGATAACTATTATACAAATTTGAACTTGATCTTCTATTGTCTATGTAACGCCCCAAATTTTGGGCCTAGAAGTTTTGGGATTTGAGCATAGGGACAATGAGGAGGCTACACATATGTGTTTAGTTGTGCAATTTAGTGGCAAAATGGGCCTGCTGGTCTGGTGGGTAAGTGGAGTGTTAGTATACCACAAGGTTCTAGATTTGAGTCCTTGTGAGTGCGTTCTGTGAGGGATATTTTAAATTTTGTTTTGTTAAATAGTATTTGGTTTTTAGCTAGAATTAATAATGTAACACCCCTTACCCGAGACCTTTGCCGGAGTCGAGTATGTGGCATTACTAGACTTGACTACTAGTTCGGGGCATAAGAATTTAAAGCTGTCCAACTGCATCATGCTGACTAAATTGACCATAACTCGAGTTAAAAAACTCAAAATTTAGATCCGTAAATTTTCCTTGAAACTAGACTCATATATATATATACCATAATTTTTCGAGAATTTTTCATGTGGCCAATTAGTACAGTTTATTCATCAAAGTTTCCCCTATTTCACTGTTGACGATTCTGACCTATCATTACAAAAACTCAGTTATCTCATTATAAAAAATTTCAATAATGTTCTTGTTTATTCCAATCAAAAATAGACTCATTAAGGATTCTAAGCATATAAACTATGCTCCCTGATTATTTTTGTACAATTTTTAACAATTTTTCCAAGACAGAACAGGGAATCACAAATTCATTCAGAACAAGTCTCACTAAAATTTAAATATCTCATAATATAAAATTTCTTTGCCTACTCTGTTTCTTTCATATCAAAATAGACACAATAAGCTTTGATTCTATGTCTTATTCACTTTCTAATTCAATTTATCCTATTTTTGGTGATTTTTCAAAATCACATCACTGCTGCTAACTAAAAACTATTTCATTACAAAACATGATTAACTAGTTTATAACCAAATATACCCACATACAACTCATACTATCCATGCATTTTAATCATTTATGCAATTTAACTTATACCTAAAACATTCGCGTAATATCATAACATCATCGATTTATTAACAAAACACGACTATGGTTCCATATAATCGAGTGTACCATTGGTTACTTACCACAATACCTAATTCAAAGGTTCCTTTCGTAACATACATTTCCTTATCAAATACGAGTAAACTTCGATTTAAAAATGCACAAACATTACCAACATAAACCGACATTTGTATCAAAGCACAACAGCATACCCAACTAAAAATTTAGCCATATTCGCATGGCTATAATACATGTAATATGAAGGTTTTCACTCAAACAAGGTCATTTTCAAAATTTCCTCCTATGCATGCCTTTATCTAATTTAACACAACTAAAAGAGTACCAAAATAGTTGATAGTGTGGGCGAATTTCTTGACGATCCTTCTCGAGCCCGTAGCGTATCCAAAATCTATAAAACAGAGGAAAACATTTCACGCAATAAGCTTACTAGCTTAGTAAGTCCTAAGCTCATAATAATATAACATTTATACATTTAAGAAATTTAAAACATTCAACTTAAAAACCGAATATCCATAATAGAACATTAAAACTTAAATTCGATCATATAATGCTCATACAAATTAATATTATCCTCAAACATATATAACACAATTTTTATAGCATCAACTCGACTCAAGTAATATTAAACATAACATACCTTACATATTTTACGAGTAGTTAGCTAGATACATTAATTGTGGTTTGCCTTGAATAATATTTGGTTTCTCCTTTATAATACACATCAGGCATCAAGCACGCTAGGCGATAAAGCCGTTAAGTAACACAAAGCACGAGGCTTGCTAGGCTCGGGGCCCAAAGGAGATCAACGGCACTAGGCACGCTAGGCTTAAAGCGAAAGAAATCAACGGCACTAGGCTGCTGGGCTTAAAGCCGAAATACCTCAATGTGATAAATCATTCACACACATTTCATAATATATTACATGTCCAATTAAACTAAACTTATTCACATTAAACAACTAAAATCATTTCGTCATCGTACAATCCCGCAATTCGCATCGAGACATTTATTAGTGACACGTTATCAAACTATAGAACTCATTTAATACACTTACATACATTCGGCTATGACAAAATTTCATACTAAAATTTTATCAAACATTATGATATAATATGTTCATAAATAGTTATTTAATATAATTTAACTTAAGGACTTACCTCGGTTGTCGATAGGCGTGTGTAAATCGGCTATTCGAGAACCTTTGTCTTTCCCCAGATCCAATTCCGTTTTCTTTGTTCTTGATCTAAACACATCAAAATTTAGCTCATTCAAGCACATCTCATCTCAATTTAGTCCAAAGACACTTAAATAACAATTTACAATTTTGCCCCTAATGTTTCCCATCTTTTACAAATTGGTCCTATTTACACAAAACACAAAATATGCAAAATTCCCCAACACTATAGCTAGGCCGAATCTTCCACATAGCCATACAAGTCCATGCATTTCATTTATTTCATGTTTTAGTCCTTCAAGAATTTAATTTTAATTTAATTTTTTTTAATTAGTCCCTAACACTCAATTTCATCAAAACTTCTAATTCTAAAAATGATGATTTAACACATACTATTTATAATCTACAATCAAACATTTCATGCCATGGATATACAACCATAGCCGAATCTCAATGTGCCAAAATCTCAAAAATTATCACATGGGTTGTATAGTATTCAAAGCAACCATTCCAAAAATGTAAAATTTATTAAAAACTAAGCAAAATACATACCCCAAATTAAGCCCCAAGTTGCCGAAATTGAAGCTTCAACAATGGAGTTTTCTTCCTCCAACTTTCGGCCAAGAAGATGAACAAGGTATGTTCTCTTTCTTTCCACTTTGTTTTTATTATTTTATGAAGTATTTAACATATATCAACATTATTTATAATTATACTAATATAACTTTATAACAAAATTAAACTAACATATATTTAAGGCTACTTGGCCCATTGCCGTCCATCACTAAGGTCAATGCGCTAATTGCCCTTTTAGGACACCCACTTAAAAAGCCACAAGCAAATTAGTACATTACACCTTAGCATGCAACTTTTACGCTTTTCATGATTAAATCCTTTTTATCAAATTAAGCACTTAAACGATAAAATTTTTCTACGAAATTTTCACACATATTAATTCACATATAATAAACATGGAATATAATACTAAAATATTTCTGCTCGGATTCGTGGTCCCGAAACCACCGCTCGATTAGGGTCAATATTGATGCATTACAACTCTCCCCTTAAGAATTTTCGTCCTCGAAAATTTTACCATTAAACAATTTCGGGTATTGCTGCCTCATTAAATCTTCAGGCTCCCACGTAGCCTCTTCAGCTCCGTGTCTATTCCATAATACCTTTACTAGCGGAATCTTCTTATTTCTCAACTCTTTCATTTCCCGAGCTAAGATACGGGTTGGTTCTTCATCATATGTTAGATCAGATCGGATTTCAATCTCTGATGGCGGGATCACATGAGACGGATCCGATCTGTACTTGCGAAGCATCGAAACGTGAAATACGTTGTGTATCTTTTCTAACTGAAGGGACAATTTCAGTCTATAAGCAAAATACGTTCGACAATTTCATACGGTCCGATAAATCTCGGACTCAACTTGCCTTTCCGACCAAATCGGAGTACTTTCTTCCACGGAGAAACTTTTAAGAATACACGATCTCCGACCTGAAATTCAATGTCCTTACGTTTCAAATCGGCATAGGACTTTTGACGATCTGAAGCAGCTTTCAAATTATCTCTAATAAAAGCTACCTTCTGTTCTGTTTCTTTAATCAAATCAACCCCGTGCATCTTATTTTCACTGAGCTTAGTCCAATATAACGGTGTACGACATTTTCGCCCGTATAAGGCTTCATAAGGTGCCATTTTTATACTCGATTGAAAGCTATTATTGTAAGCAAATTCAACCAAAGGCAGGTATCGTTCCCACGTACTTTCAAACTCGAGAACGCAACATCTCAACATGTCCTCAAGTATCAGAATAATTCGCTCAGATCGACTGATGCATTCGAGGATGAAAGGTCATCTTGAAATGAAGTTTAGTACCTAAAGCATCTTGCAATTTCTTCCAAAACCGTGATGTGAA
Organism: Gossypium bickii; assembly: GCA_025503065.1. Classification (NCBI taxonomy): domain Eukaryota; kingdom Viridiplantae; phylum Streptophyta; class Magnoliopsida; order Malvales; family Malvaceae; genus Gossypium; species Gossypium bickii. The sequence continues at coordinate 47,676,316 of CP106711.1, read as the reverse complement.
TCTCAGGTCTCTATCTGAAACAATGGAACTCGGTACACCATGCAACCTTACAATCTGTGACACATACAATTCAGCAAGTTTATCAAGTGAATAGTCGGTATGTACCGGTACAAAATGAGCTGATTTAGTCAGTCTATCAATGATAACCCATACGGCATCTTTCTTACTTAGTGTCATAGGAAGACCGGATACAAAATCCATTGTAATTCTATCCCATTTCCATTCAGGTATCATGATTGGTTGAAGTATCCCGGATGGTACCTGATGCTCAGCTTTCACTTGCTGACAAATTCAGCACTTGGAAACAAATTCAGATATATCCCGTTTCATGCCAGGCCACCAATAGAACTGTTTCAAATCGTTATACATTTTCGTGCTACCCGGGTGTATCGACATTCGACCACTATGGGCCTCACTCAGAATCATCTGTATCAAATCTGAGTTCTTCGGAACACACATTCGGCTTTTATAATTCAAACAATCATTTGCATCAATCTGAAAATCAAATTTTGCGCCTTTTTCACACTGAATTCGACTAGCAATCAAATCTTTATCAACTTTCTGTGCATCACAAATTTGCTGAATAAACATCAGTCTTGCTTGCAACTCGGCTATGATCGAACCATCACCAGACATAGTTATCTGTGCATTTATTACACGAAGAGCAAACAATGATTTTCGACTTAACGCATCTGCAACAATGTTAGCTTTTTCGGGTGGTAATCAATCACTAATTCATAGTCTTTCAGCCAATTTAACCATCGCGTTGTCTCGATTTAGATCTTTCGAGTCATCAAATATTTTAGACTTTTATGATGCGAATAAATGTGACATTTCTCGTCGAATAAATCACGACGCCAAATTTTCAATGCAAAAACAATGGCTACTAATTCCGGATCGTGAGTCGGATAATTTCTCTCATCTTCGCTTCAATTGTCTCAAGCGTATGCTATAACCTTGCCTTTCCCGCATTAAAACGCAACCCAACCCATTTAAGGAAGCATCACTAAAAACAATAAATTCTTACCCGATTCCTATTTGAGCTAACATTGGAGCTTGGTCAAAAGGACTTTCAAGCGCTCGAAACTTTTTCGACACTTTTTCGACCACTCAAACTTGACATCTTTCTCGTAGTAGTTTCGTTAAAGGTGTAGCTATTACAGAAAAGCCCTTTACAAATCATCTGTAACATCCCGCTAGGCCTAGGAAACTTCGGACCTCGGAAATATTCTTTGGTGGTTTCCAATCGAGTATAGCTGCTATTTTGTTTGGATCCACCCGAATACCGATTCTCAAAACAATATGACCCAAGAAGTCGACTTCATTCATCCGAACTCACACTTACTAAACTTTGCATACGATTTGTTGATCTCTCAAAGTTTGTAGCACTAATCTCAAATGCTCGGCATGTTCGGTTTCATTTTTGGAATAGATCGATTATATATCGTCAATAAACACTACTACAAGCAGATCCAAAAGCGCCGGAAGACTCGATTCATTAGATCCATAAAACAAAGCAGTGCATTAGGTCCAAAAGGCATAACCAAAAACTCAAAATGTCCGTACCTCGTTCGAATGCGATCTTTGGCACATCTATATCTCTCGACTCGCGGTGATAATAGCCCGATCTCAAATCTATCTTGAAAATACCGAGGCCCCCTTTAACCGATCAAACAAGTCATCAATCAGGAGTAACGGGTATTTATTCTTTATAGTTACCTTATTTAGTTGCCGATAATCGATACACATTCGCATAGTCCCATCTTTCTTTTTCACAAATAAAACCGGTGCACCCCAAGGAGAGAAGCTCGGTCGTGCAAAGCCCCTATCTATCAATTCTTGCAACTGTGCTTTCAACTCTTTTAACTCAGTAGGTGTCATCCGATCACTTGAGCTATCGAAATCGGACTGCGTCCGAGACTAATTCAATGCCAGAACTCAATCTCTCTTACTAGTGGTAAACCGGTAGTTCTTCAGAAACACATCCGGGTATTCACATACAACCAATACTGATTCAATTTGTTTTTGGACAATTTATTATCCAGTACATAAGCCAAATAAGCTTCGCACCCTTTTCTCACATACTTCCGGGCTAACATCAAAGATATTACTGTAGGAAACCCATTTACATCACAGGATTTAATTCTGATGGTCTCACCGTTTCGACTTCTCAAATCAATACACTTTCTTTTACAATCCACTCTTCGCCTCATGTAAAGTTAACTGATCCATACCCAAGATTATATCAAATTCGTCAAAGGGCAACAACATTAAATCAGCTGGGAAGCAGAAATTCCGAATCATCAACGGGCAACCCCTACACACTTTATTTACAAGCACACATCTACCCAAAGGGTTGGACACATGTATCACAAACTCGGTAGACTCAACTAGTAGAGTCTTTCCGAATTCTAAAGTTTCACACACATATGAGTGAGTCGAACCAGGATCAATTAATGCAATTACAGTAGTGTCATAAAGGGTGAAAGTACCGGTAATGACATCCGGGGAGGAAGCATCCTTTCTGCCTCGTGCAGCATAAGCTCTAGCTGGAGCTTTAGCCTCAGATCGAACTGTAGTGTTCTTCATTCCTTTCTGACTACCACCTACATTGCGGAATATGCGGGTGGTCCGCCCGCAGACCGATGTGTTGCTCGACTTAATATTCGAGGCGTATTACATTCACCAACATCGGACATTCTCTAATAAAATGATCGATGATCCACATTTAAAGCAAGACCGATCATGAAATCTACAACTCCCGAATGCCATTTCCCGCAAAGATTTGCATTCAACTCGATTACGTGGAATGTTACCAACACCGCCATCGAGGTAGCTCGGGAGTCCACGGGAGGTCGATCACGTCTAGGAAATAATCGAAGAAGTAGCTATATGTCGATTGTGGTCATCTCTAAACTTCTTGGATGTGGAATTGAAGACCTTACCCAAGATCTTTTACGAATGTCTCTAGCTTCATCTCGACCTTTCTTTTCTCTTTCTCGAGCTCTTGACTTTGCAAGCTCGCTCTACTAGTGTCACAAATTCTTGAATTTCAAGAATACCAACAAACATCTTTATATCTTCATTCAGGCCATCTTGAATCTTTTGCACATAATATAGCCTGCAAAAACACACTCTCTAGCATATCTCAGGAGCGACAAATTTCCGTTCATATCCGTCACGGTCATTCGTCCTTGTTTTATTTCAAGGAATTCTTTTCGTTTTTGATCAATGAATCTTTGGGTGATATATTTCTTTATGAATTCATTTTGGAAGAAATCCCATGTCACTTTTCTTTTGGAACTCACGATACTAGTGTATTCCACGGTGATATGCAAAGTGTCTGATGAAGGATATAGCACATTTCGGGCATTCATCCGGAGTACAAGATAGCTCATCAAGTACCGAATAGTGTTATCAAGCCACATTTCGGCTCGCCTCTGCGTCATCATTATCATTGGCTTTAAATTCTTCGGCCCCAAATTTTCAAATTTTATCAACTGGGGGCCTATTAGATCTCAATGGATCTGTCATCGAAGTCTTTGAAGGAATCGAGTCAGATTATTCGGGGGTGAGGTTGATATACTGTAGGGTTAGTCCGGATAAACTGGGTAAACCACTCGTTCATCATCTGATAGAAGGCTTGTTTAGTTTCTCCTTCATGACTACCCGAAACAGGTCGAGAGTCTATTGGCACTGATCCGTGTGCACGGTCAGGTGCTACACTCTCCACATCATCCGCTACGGCTCTTTCAGGATCAGTGTCCATTTGCTATATAAAACACGATTCGGTCATGTCGAAGTCACCACACTATCAATATATGATAAAGGCATGTATAGCTAGACTCACTTTGCGCTACGGTAGTCCTAGAATCAACTAAACCGTAAGCTCGATACCAATCAAATGTAACACCCTTACCCGAGACCTTTAGGAGTCCAGTATGTGGCATTACTAGACTTGACTACTAGTTTGGGCATAAGAATTTAAAGTGTCCAACCGCGTCATGTCGACTAAATTGACCATAACTCGAGTTACAAAACTCGAAATTTAGATCCGTAAATTTTCCTTGAAACTAGACTCATATATATATACCATAATTTTTCCAGAATTTTTCATGTGGCAAATTAGTACAGTTTATTCATCAAATTTTCCCTATTTCATTGTTGTGATTCTCGACCTATCATTACAAAAACTCAGTTATCTCATTGTACAAAATTTCAATAATGTTCTTGTTTATTCCAATAAAAATAGACTCATTAAGGATTCTAAGCATATAAACTATGCTCCCGATTATTTTGTACAATTTTTAACAATTTTTCCAAGACAGAGCAGGGGAATCACGAATTCATTGAGAACAAGTCTCACTAAAATTTAAATATCTCATAATATAAAATTCCTTTGCCTACTCTGTTTCTTTCATATCAAAATAGACACAATAAGCTTTAATTCTATGTCTTATTCACTTTCTAATTCAATTTATCCTATTTTTGGTAATTTTTCAAAATCACATCACTGCTGCTAACTAAAAACTATTTCATTACAAAATATGATTAACTAGTTTATAACCGAATATACCCACATACAACTCATACTATCCATGCATTTTAATCATTTATGCAGTTTAACTTATACCTAAAACATTCGCGTAATATCATAACATCATCGATTTATTAACAAAACACGACTATGGTTCCATATAATCGAGTGTACCATTGGTTACTTACCACAATACCTAATTCAAAGGTTCCTTTCGTAAACATACATTTCCTTATCAAATACGAGTAAACTTCGATTAAAAATGCACAAACATTACCAACATAAACCGACATTTGTATCAAAGCACAATAGCATACCCAACTAAAAATTTAGCCATATTCGCATGGCTATAATACATGTAACATGAAGGTTTTCACTCAAACAAGGTCATTTTCAAAATTTCCTCCTATGCATGCCTTTATCTAATTTAACGCAACTAAAAGAGTACCAAAATAGTTGATAGTGTGGGCGAATTTCTTGACGATCCTTCTCGAGCCCGTAGCGTATCCAAAATCTATAAAGCAGAGGAAAACATTTCACTTAATAGCTTACTAGCTTAGTAAGTCCTAAGCTCATAATAATATAACATTTATACATTTAAGAAATTTAAAACATTCAACTTAAAAACCGAATATCCATAATAGAACATTAAAACTTAAATTCGATCATATAATGCTCATACAAATTAATATTATCCTCAAACATATATAACACAATTTTTATAGCATCAACTCGACTCAAGTAATATTAAACATAACATACCTTACATATTTACAGTAGTTAGCTAGATACATTAATTGTGGTTTGCCTTGAATAATATTTGGTTTCTCCTTTATAATACACATCAGGCATCAAGCACACGCTAGGCAATAAAGCCCGTTAAGTAACACCAAACACGAGGCTGCTAGGCTCAGGGCCCGAAGGAGATCACTAGCACTAGGCCTGCTGGGCTTAAAGCCCGAAATACCTCAATGTCATAAATCATTCCACACACATTTCATAATATATTACATGTCCAATTAAACTAAACTTATTCACATTAAACAACTAAAATCATTTCGTCATCGTACAATCCCGCAATTCGCATCGAGACATTTATTCGTATTACGTTATCAAACTATAGAACTCATTTAATACACTTACATACATTCGGCTATGACAAAATTTCATACTAAAATTTTATCAAACATTATCATATAATATGTTCATAAATAGTTATTTAATATAATTTAACTTAAGGACTTACCTCGGTTGTCGATAGGCCAGTGTGTAAAATCGGCTATTCGAGAACCTTTGTCTTTCCCCGATCCAATTCCGTTTTTCTTTGTTCTTGATCTAAACACATCAAAATTTAGCTCATTCAAGCACATCTAATCTCAATTTAGTCCAAAGACACTTAAATAACAATTTACAATTTTGCCGCTAATGTTGCCCATCTTTTACAAATTGGTCCTATTTACACAAAACACAAAATATGCAAAATTCCCCAACACTATAGCTAGGCCGAATCTTCCACATAGCCATACAAGTCCATGCATTTCATTTATTTCATGTTTTAGTCCTTCAAGAATTTAATTTTAATTTAATTTTTTTAATTAGTCCCTAACACTCAATTTCATCAAAACTTCTAATTCTCAAAATGATGATTTAACACATACTATTTATAATCTACCATCAAACATTTCATGCCATGGATATACAACCATAGCCGAATCTCAATGTGCCAAAATCTCAAAAATTATCACATGGGTTGTATAGTATTCAAAGCAACCATTCCAAAAATGTAAAATTTATTAAAAACTAAGCAAAATACATACCCCAAATTAAGCCCCAAGTTGCCGAAATTGAAGCTTCAACGATGGAGTTTTCTTCCTCCAACTTTCGGCCAAGAAGATGAACAAGGTATGTTCTCTTTCTTTCCACTTTGTTTTTATTATTTTATGAAGTATTTAACATATATCAACATTATTTATAATTATACTAATATAACTTTATAACAAAATTAAACTAACATATATTTAAGGCTACTTGGCCCATTGCCGTCCATCACTAAGGTCAATGCGCTAATTGCCCTTTTAGGACACCCACTTAAAAAGCCACAAGCAAATTAGTACATTACACCTTATCATGCAACTTTTACGCTTTTTGCGATTAAATCCTTTTTATCAAATTAAGCACTTAAACGATAAAATTTTTCTACGAAATTTTCACACATATTAATTCACATATAATAAACATGGAATATAATACTAAAATATTTCTCGGGCTCGGATTCGTGGTCCCGAAACCACCGTTCCGATTAGGGTCAATATTGGTCTGTTACAAATAACCTATTATATTATTATGAATAATAATATTATTATTTTATTTGATGTTATTTTGATTTTGATTTTTATTCTTCTTATTCTTTTTTGGCTGGACGTTCTTTTTCGGGTTTTTTTCTTTCCGATTTGCTTTTCTTTTGGATTTTGGCGTCGGGGATTTCTACTTAACTATCGTCTTCTTCGTTGTCGATTCAGGTGTGGGATTCAAACTTTTACTACACTATTTTATTTTCTTTTTGCGAAATTTATGTTCACCTTTTCTTGACCGTAGGCTAAATTGTTGGTTTTGGGTTTTAGTCGGTGGAAGTGATGACAAATTGTCACTTTTTAATATATGTTGATAGGGAAAAGGTTGGGATGGATCTGGTGGCTGAAATGGTGGTTTTGGGGCTATTTTAGGGTGGTTTCGTGACTACCCCAACAGCCACACGGGCGTATGTCGACCCACACAGCCGTGTGATATAGGGCGTTAGGGTTTTCGGGCCAAATTGGGTGCCACACAGCCATATGGCCGGTTTGGGGATTTTTTCGATTTTCACATGATCGTGTCCCCTGGGCACACGGGTGTGTCGGTTTGGAAAAGGGTTTCAGAGATTTTGTGTCACATGGCTTGGTCACATGGCCGTGTGGCTGATTTGGGGATATCGGGATCCCACACGGGCGTCTGTTTTGAAATTCACGGCCATGTCTGCTGGCACATGGGTGCATGAGACCTTCACACGGCCGTGTATGCTCTGCACTTGACTTTAGAGAAATTGGGTAGTGAGTTACATGGCCTGTTCACACGGCCGTGTCCTTACACCACATGGGTGTGTGCCTCAGTCACACGGTCGTGTGCTATCCTGCACACGGGTGTTTAGACCCACATACGGCCTAAACTGCTCCACATGGCCTGAGCATACAAGCGTATGGCCCTATCTTACCAGATTTTGGTTCTAGGTCAATTTAGGCATACTTATGACTTTGTGTGTTTCAACCCTTGTCTAAGTTTTAGTAAGGGTAATTATGGCTCTGTTCTGACTTCGGTTTAGTTGAGATTCGTGATTGGCTACGTAACATGTTTGCTTCTGAACCCGGTTGACGGGGTGTGTGTGTGCAATATGTTTCTGTATAATTGTCTGACTAGGTGTCACTGTTCTGTGAGGTTACATAGCCATTGGATCTGGATATAGGTAATTGAGTACACTCCTATCTGTATCTGACTGACTGGATGTGAATGACTATTTGTAATCTTGTACTCTGTTTCTGTTCATCTATTTGCACACATACATATGCATATAATGTTTTTAGGTGGGATTGTGAAGAGAAGGAATACTGAAACTGAACTGAACCCCCTAATACCCAGAGGGTCGTAGGCAGTCCCAATACCTTAAAGGTCGTGGCCTATGCTGTTAGTGGGTTACCACATTGCACCGTACAGTGCATACGTCAGCCTTGCTGTATGTATTTATCTGATCTTGCAGTTTAACTGCGCTTTACCAGTATAGTAGTTTACCGTTTGTACTGTACCGCTTATATGTCAACTTTGCTGCGTACCATCACTATCTGATTTGGCAGTTTAATTGCACTTTACCGGTATAGCTGTTTACCGCATTGCACTGTACCGCTTATGCGTCAGCTTCGCTGCGTATCATCACTATCTGATCTGGCAGTTCATATTGCATGTCTGTACCGTGTTTTACTACATGGAACTGTACAACTTACTGATAGCCCTTAATATCTAGAGGGTCGTGGGCAGTCCTAATACCCTAAGGGTCATGGACATTATTAGAGTGCAGGGATAGATGGGCCTTACAAGGTCCTATATGGTGTGATTCGTTGGATGAGCTCTAACAGCTCTTATGTGGAGTGATGGGGGTCGGAGAGGTTTGTTGGTTGGATGGGTGGGTTTTATAATTGAACAACATTCATACGCATTGGTCTAACTATACTGATTGATTGAAAAGTACCTTTGTCTATGTTTACTTTGTGAACTCTGAATGTTTTGCCTGGCTGATAGTACATGTGACTGTTTGTGAGTTGTTGTAGCTTGAATTGTAATAACTATCAGAAATTCTGTTTCGAGCCTACCATCTGGATTTATATAGTGTTGTAAGTATGTTCTGCTTTTGAACTATTTTCTGGCTTTTTGTATCCGATTCTGTGGTTAGACGGTTTTGATCTCACACTGAGTCCGAGTAGCTCACCCCCTCTTCTGTTTCCCCTTTCAGGTACCCTTCTGAATTCAAACGCAGGGCTAGGTATGTGGAGGTCTCGGACGGTCATGGTTTCAAAAGTGTACTTTGGTTCTATTTTCTAAATTATATTTTGATTATATTGTTTTCGAGTGTAAGGTTTTATAAAACTGTGATACAGTTTCCACTTGAGATTTTTATTCTTACATTTATTCCAATTATTTTTCATACTTAACGATAACTTTATCGGAAGAACTTTACGATTAAATGTTTTGGTTTCGTAAATATATGAATGGTTTTTGAAAATGAAACTACGGTCAACTAGTTCTGTAAATTTTTCCCATGATCACTTTAGTGATCAATGTAGCATCCTGAGTTCGGTCTAAACTTCTAGGTCGAGTTTGGGGTGTTACATTTAGTGGTATCAAAGCCAGGTTTGCAAAAACTGGGCCTGTGTTTCTACGTGAACGTATGCGCAATAAAGTATTTTTGAAAAATATTTGGGAAACTGTACCACAAAATGTTAAAATGATTTGTGTTCTGGAAATGGTTTACAAGAATGAAATGTCTGAGACTCTGATGCTGGTCCAGGTAAAATTAGAAATGTAGACTCTGTCATTACAACTATTTATGTGTTCTGATAATGTAGGCCTTCTAAGTTAGCCATATGCCAGATATGACTTCTGAAGGTGAGCGTGATTATGACAAGTTATCTGCTCCTCCGGAACATGTGATTGTTCTTGAGTTGGAGGTTAATGTGAGTTTGTCAGCTTCAGGTGAAGGTAACCTAGAGCTTAGTACTGAGACATTGACTCGGGTAGTGAGGGAGGCATTAGAGAATGTGTTCGAGGCTAGGATTAGGGAGACTAGTGAAACCCTTCAAGCTAGGTGTGTAGAGTGTGGGAAGAAAAGAGATCGCAGTCCTTCGAGGTTGGAGCCTTATTCTGCGAAGCGTGTTAGGACGCAACCGAGTGATAGCAAAGGTGGTGCTAGTGGTGGTACGAGCGTACCGTCTTGTGAGCACTATAAGAAGTGACACTCAGGGTGACTATTGGAGAAAGCTGGGAGTGTATCTTATATGTGGGTCTAAGGAGCATCGAATACGAGATTGCCCTCTGCGTTTTTGAGTCAGGTATGCTGGTAAATGTTTCGATGTGTTGATTAGAGTGTAGCAAGTGTAACAATTTTCTGTCTGCTTTAGTGATTAAGTGTTCTGGGTATGTGTGAGAGGTCTTGAGTACGAGGTAAAGTGTGATAGTGTTTTGGGGATTAGAGAGTGTAGCAGGAGTATCGTGGTATAGTTGTGATCTATGATTGATCTGATAGTAGGAAATTTCGGGGACGAAATTTCTTTAAGGAGGGGTGAGTTGTAACGCCCCGAATTTTGGGCCTAGAAGTTTTGGGATTTGAGCATAGGGATAGTGAGGAGCCTGCACATATGTGTTTAGTTGTGCAATTTAGTGGCAAAATGGGCCTGCTGGTCTGGTGGGTAAGTGGAGTGTTAGTATACCACAAGGTTCTGGGTTCAAGTCCTTGTGAGTGTGTTCTGTAAGGGATATTTTAAATTTTGTTTTGTTAAATAGTATTTGGTTTTAAGTTAGAATTAATAACCTATTATATTATTATTATTTTATTTGATGTTATTTTGATTTTGATTTTTATTCTTCTTATTCTCTTTTGGTTGGACATTTTTTTAGGTTTTTTTTCTTTTCATTTTCCTTTTCTTTTGATTTCTGCTTAACTGTTGTCTTCTTCGTCGTCGATTGAGGTGTGAGATTCAAACTTTTACTACACTGTTTTATTTTCTTTTTGTAAAGTTTATGTTCAGCTTTTCTTGACCGTAGGCTAAACCGTTGGTTTTGGGTTTTAGTCGATGGAAGTGATGAGAAATTGTCACTTTTTGATATATGTTGATAGGGCAAAGGTTGGAGATGGATTTGGTGGCCGAAACGATGGTTTTAGGGCTGTTTTAGGGTGGTTTTGTGACCACCCCGACAGCCACACGGGCGTGTGTCGACCCACACAACTGTGTAAAATTGGACGTTAGGGTTTTTAGGTCAAATTGGGTACCACACGACCGATTGGCTGATTTGGGGATTTTGTCAATTTTCAAACGGCTATGTCCTCTAGGCATATGGGCGTGTGGGTTTGGGAAATAGTGTTTCAGAGATCTGGTGTCACACAGCCTAGCCACATGGTCGTGTGGCTGATTTGGCGATTAAGGGATCCCACACAGGCGTGTGTTTCTGAACATATGGCCGTGTCTGATGGCACACGGGCATGTGAGACCCTCACACGGTCGTGTCTGCTCTGAACTTGACTTTAGCGAAATTGGGCAGTGAGTTACACGGCCTGTTCACACTGCAGTGTTCCTGCACCACAAGGGCGTGTGTTACCTTGGACACGGGCGTTTGGACCCCCACACGGCCTAGATTGCTCCACACGGCCGGAGCACACGGGCGTGTGGCCCTATCTTGCCAGATTTTGGTTCTAAGTCAATTTAAGTGTACTTGTGACTCTGTGTGTTTCAACCCTTGGCTAAGCTTTAGTAAGGGTAATTATGACTCTGTTTCGACTTCGGTTTAGGTGAGATTCGTGATTGGTTGCGTAACACGTTTGCTTCTAAACTCGGTTGACAGGGTATGTGTATGCAATATGCTTCTGTTTGATTGTCTGACTAGGTGTCACTATTCTGTGAGGTTACATAGCAATTGAATCTGAATATGGGTAATTGAGTACACTCCTATCTATATCTAATTGACTTGATGTGAATGACTGTCTGTAATCTGAATATGGGGGTTTGGGAGGTGTGTTGGCTGGATGGGTGGGTTTTATAACTGAACAGCATTCATACGTATTGGTCTAATTGTACTGATTGACTGAAAAGTACCTTTCTCTGTGTGCACTTCGTGAACTCTGAATGTTTTGCCTGGTTGATAGTACATGTGACTGATTGTGAGTTGTTGTGGCTTGAATTGTAATAACTGTCGAAACTTCTGTTTCGAGCCTACCATTTGGATTTGTATAGTGCTGTAAGTATGTTCTGCTTTTGAATTGTTTTCTAGCTTTTTGTATCTGATTCTATAGTTAAACGGTTTTGATCTCACACGGAGCTCGAGTAGGTTACCCCCCTTACATTTTCCCTTTTGGTACCCTTACGAATTCGTTCCAATTTGGGCTCGATATCTTTGAGGTCTCGGACGATTATGGTTTCAAAAGTGTATTTTGGTTCTATTTTCTAAATTATATTTTGATTATACTATTTTTGAGCTATAAGGTTTTATAAGACTATGGTACAGTTTCCACTTGAGATTTTCATTCGTACATTTATTTTGGTTATTTTTCATGCCTAACTTTATCAGAAGAACTTTAAACGATTTTGGTTTCATAAAGATATGAATGGTTTTCGAAAATGAAATTAAGGTCAACTGGTTTTGTAAAATTTTCCCATGATCACTTCAGTGATCAATGTAGCATCCTGTGTTCGGTCTATACTGCTAGGCCAGGTTAGGGGTGTTATAGTGTATGCTTTTGCCGATATCAATTCCCTTTCAAGAAAACTAGCCGATTTTGGGGCTAGTCAGAACGGTGGTTTTGGAACCACTAGTCTGATGTCAGAGAAAATTATTTTAATATATAGCATTATTATATGAGTGTATGAAAATTTTGGTGCATTAATTTTAGTGATTGCATGCTTAATTGCGAAAAAGGACTAAATCGCATAAAGTGCGAAAGTGTTGTTCTACAAGCTAAAAGTGCCAAATAGCTATAGAACCTTAAATTAAAGGTCTTTAATGTGCAATTAGATCCTTAGGAAAGGGTTGGTCGGCCATAGGGGAGAGGGAAATAAGAAATTGGTCAAAGTAGGTGAATTAGGTGACTAATTGATAAAATAAAATAAACTAAAGAGAAAGATGATATCACATTTAATCTTCATCTTCTTCCACCAAAAATATCAGCCAAAGAGGGGTTTTGGAAGCTTAAAATTTTCAGCAACTTCTCATCCTTGCAAGTAAGTCATCTTGATGGTTATTTTTGATGATTTTTGTGTTTGTGGAACCCTTATAGCTTAAGCTAGCTAATGAGGGGACTATTTTGCAAAATGGTTGAGAGTCTAGGGTTTTTCCATGAGAACATTTATTTTTTTTTGCTGAACTTTTATGGAATAAAATGAAGCTTGGTTGTTAAATAAACCACTTTTGTGAAAGATTTTTTTCATGAAAACACCTAAAAGGACTTTTTTTTGTAAAGGTTGTAAAATAGGTGGTAAATGTGTGTAATAATCGAAATCTTGAGTTGCTATAAGAGGGAATATGAATCGGCTAGGCTTGGGTGTGTGAAAAATGAACACATTTCATTTTACGAGCCTAGGGGTAAAATTGTAATTTTGTGAAAGTTTAAGGGCAAAACAGTAATTTTGCCAAAGTATGATTCATGAGTTATTGTAGTCAATGTGATCATTAAATAAGTGAAATTGTCATTATAGATCGAGAAACACGAAGTCCAGACCAAAACCGAGGAAAGAACAATATGGTGGACTAAATTGAATAACTACATATATTTTGGTATCGAGGTAAGTTTGTGTGAAATTAAAGCTATATAGTGCTATTATGTTTTTACTTGCATAATATCATGAGAAAAGGATATAATGTCTATGAGATTGGTTAATGATGTCTTGATGAAAGTATAATGATATTATGTTAAGTCGAAGTCCCGGTTGAACATTAGGAATAGCAAGGGTATTATTGTCTCAACATGAGACGAGAGGGTCCCGTATAAGACCATGTCTGGGACATGGCATCGCCACCAAATGAAGATCCCGTATAAGACCATGTTTGGGACATGGCATCGGCACCAAAGGGAGATCTCGTGTAAAACCATATCTGGGATATGGCATCGATATCGATATGGGATCCCATGTAAGACCATATTTGGGATATGGCATCGACAACGAGATGTGATCCCATGTAAGACCATATCTGGGATATGGCATTGGCATTGTGTTACATGTATGATGAGTTTGAGTATCCTTTGATATTCCAAGTAGTTCAACGGGTAAAGAACTAAGTTTATGTTAAAGATAACAAAGAGCTAAGTCTATGTTCAAGAGAATAAAAGTACTAAAGTCATGTGACGAAGTGATACAGGTACCCATGAGTAACTTACGAGAAATGAATGCAAAATGTGATATATGATTTGGTAAGAGGAAGCATGAGCAAGTTATGTCGATGTGCTTGAGAATTTGTGTATTAATTAAAGTGATAAATGGATGTTATCATGAACCTTTATGTTGCTATTTATTTCATGCAAACTTACTAAGCTTTATGCTTATCCCTCTCTTTTCCCTATTCCATGTAGTATCGCCAAGCTAGCTCAAGGATCAAGGAACGTCGGAGCTCGATTCACACTATCAATTATTCTTTTCGTATAGTAAAGTTTGATTATTTTGAGTATGGCATGTATAGGAAGTTGGTCATTTTGTGATATGTCATATTTGTTAGCCAATGTGTTGGCTATTAATGCTACTCATTCATTTTGTAAATGGCCATTGGAATAGGCCAATACTTGTTAAGTTTTTATATAATCAATGATGATGAAATTCATGAAGTACAAGTTGTGTAATTGAATGAGTTATGAATGAAGTATGTGCATGATGAAGTAGGTTGTTAATAAGGTGTAGATGTTTTGATTTTAGATACTAAAAGTGCCTTATTGTCGTGTTGTGTGTTGCATTGAAATGATATAAGTGTAACAGCTCGATTAGGGGCTAGTCGGAACAGTGATCTCGGGATCACTAAATTCGAGGTTTGAGAAATTATTTTTAATGATATTTTATGAGTTAGAGTATGATTGTATAAGTACATGAAAATTTTGGTATTTTAATTTTAGCGAAAAAAGGACTAAATCGCATAGAGTGCGAAAGTTCCATTTTATAAGCTAAAGGTGTTCAATAGCTAAAGAACATTAATTGAAGGTCTTTAAAGAGCAATTAGACCCCCAAGATTACAGTGGCCGGCCATAGGAGACAAATAATGTCAAATTGGTCAAAGTTGTTAATAGTAGGTGGACTAAATTGATATTTTATATTAAAAAAAAGAAAAAGAAGATATCATCTTTTTCTCTTTTCTTCTCCACCAAAAATTGGCAGCAAACTAAGGGGTTTGAGAGCTCAAATTTTCAGCAAGCTTCTCTCCTTGCTAGTAAGTATTCTAGTAATCATCTTTTGACAAAAAAAGTACTTTTGGGACCCTTAAAGCTGGGTTTTTCCATGAGAGCTTTTATGTTGTTTGCTGCATTTTTATGGAAGAAAATAAGTCATAGTTGTTAGATAAACAACTTTTGTGAGAGGTGTTACCATGAAAACACCTAATTGGACCTTATTGTAAAGGTTATAAAGTTTGTTGTAAATGTGTGAAATGTTGGGTTTTGATGCTAGCCATAAGAGAAATAAATGTTCACCTAGGCTTGTTGAAGGTATAAATTTGATTAGAATTGATTTTTGAGCCTAGGGGTAAAACGATCATTTTGCCAAAGTCTAAGGGCAAAATGGTAATTTTGCTAATGCATGATTTTTTTGAAATATATTTATTAATGTGATGATTAAAACGAGCTAAATTGCTATTATAGAGCAAGAAGAACCAAGTGTCTACCTCGATTGGGGAAAGAATAAAGTCTCGGACTAGATCGACGATCTAGCTTATTTTGGAAATAGAGGTAAGTTTGTATGTGATAATTCAATATTTATGCTAGCATGTTTGAGAATGGTCGATATTATAATGACATTCTATGAAATTGAATATTAGTGTTATATGAGAAAGATGATAAAAGTTGAGATGTTGAAGTCCCGATGGGACTATAATAAGTGTGAAAATGCTATCATCAAGATACGAGATGAATAAGGTCCTGTGTAAGACCATGTCTGGGACATGGCCTCGGCACCGAATTGAGATTTCGTATAAGACCATATCCGAGATATGGCTTCGGTATTGAATATGAGAATCGTATAAGACCATATTTGGGATATGGCATCGATGCTTAATGAGAGATTCCATATAAGACCATATCCGGGATATGGCATCTGCACTCAAAAATGACCCCATGTAGGACCACATCCAGGATGTGGCATTGGTTTCGTGTTATGCTAATGTTTATGAATATACATCCTTGAGTATCCCTAGTGAATTATCGGGATGAATTGATTAACTTAGAAATAGTGAAGAGGATTTTACTAAAGTTATGTGATTGAGTTAACGTAGGTACTCGTGAGTAATTCACAAAGAAAATATTACGATATGTGCTAAATAAGGGTAAGTATGAGTATGTATAATATGGAAAGAAGCCTATGACTTGTGTATGGTTAATTAATGCCATGGATGGATTATATTGTGAGCTTATTGTCGCCATTTATTTCCATGCAAACTTACTAAGCTTTATGCTTACTCCTTTTCATTTCCCTTTTTCCTTGTAGTAATACAAAGTTAGCTCGAGAATTCGCGGACATCGGAATTGGAGATCACACTGTCAACCACAATTTGGTATAGTCAAATTAGATTTATTTTTAATATGGCATGTATAGGACTTGAGTATTTTGTTATGTCATATTAGTAAGCCAAATGTGTCAGCTACTAAGGTTGTTCCATTTCATTTTGTAAATGGTCATTAAAGTTGGGCCAATACTTGGCTAATTCTTATGTTTATTGAAGATGAAATTCATGAAGTGTATGCTTTTGTGGATGTATTGTTCTTTTGAGTTCACAGATGTACCATTTGGCCATCTTATATGTTGAAATGTTTTTGTATGAGTGTGATTACTTGATAGGGTGGCAAATGGCTTGGTAGATAGCCATCTAATTGTCCATACGGGTAGACACATGAGCGTGTGTCTAGGTCGTGTGTGACACACAGTCAGCCCTATAGGCGTGTTGATCTGCCGTGTGCCCCTTTGCATGCTTGAGTTGCAAGTCAGTATGCTTAGTAGTAAACACACGGGCAGAGACACGGCCATGTGTTTTAATCGTGTGGGAGGCACGACCTAGGACATGGGTATGTGCTCGGGCTGTGTGAAGTCTGCACCTAAAATTAGGAATTTAATTCGACACACGGTCTAAGGACACGAGCGTGTACCTGGGCCATGTGACCATAGTAAGATGATGACGTCATAAACAGAATGCCAAGGTTTTGGCACATAGGCTGAGACACGGGTGCGTCGAGGCCGTGTAAGGGACACGGGTGTATGTCTGGCCGTGTGAAATAAGTTAGTGTCGAACATGGGCTAGGGACATGGGCATGTGTGACCACACGGCCTGCCCCCATGGGCATGTCCTGTTTCACACGGGCGTGTGGCCCCTATTTAGGTAAAATTTTTCTAAGGGCATAAGTTTTCGATTAATTCCTTGGACCTTCTAGAAGTATGTTTAAGGCCTCGTAGGCCCAGGATGAGTATGTTATGGGTTTAAATGGAAAGTTTTTAAGAAGAAACGAAATTTTCTAGCCTGAAACGTCATGTTTAAGCAAGTTGAGTTAGGTAATGCCTCGTATCCGATTTCGGCTACGAGTACGGGTAAGGGGTGTTACATTTATTGGTATCAGAGCTACGGTTTAGTCGATTCTAGAACTAACGTAGTGTAAGTATGAGTCTAGCTATACATGCCATATGTAAGAGCACCTGTGTAATGATAGTGTGATGGCTCCTGACTTTTAAAATCGTAATTTTATGTAGTAAATGGTTTCTGATCCAGTCCGAACGGCAACCGATGATGCTGCGAGTAATACGCTGGCTCCCGTTCAAGGGACCCCTTCAGCAGATAGTAGACCCAGACCTTGGGTCAGGGAGAAGAGGCTTGAGAAGCCTTTCTCTATATGATGAGCAACTGGTACACTGAGTACGTTCGAGCAAATCCTAATGCTCAACCCCCTCCACCCCCACCTATTCCTCAACCCGCTCCTGCAGTTCCTCAAGTGGTTGAAGTAGTGAGAAGAGAAAGGCCTCCGGTCTATAAGATCTTGAAACAAGGAGCCGAGGAATTCCGGGCTAGTAAGGATGATGATCCGGAGAGGGCAAAATTCTGGCTTGAGAATATGATCAGGGTATTCGATGAGTTGTCATGCACGCGTGATGAGTGCTTAAAGTGTGCAGTATCTCTCTTGAGAGATTTGACCTATCAATGGTGGAACACCCTTGTGTCGGTGGTACCAAGGGAGAGAGTTAGCTGGGAGTTCTTCCAAGAGGAATTTTAGAAGAAGTATATCAGCCAGAGATTTATCGATCATAAGAGAAAAGAGTTCTTGGAATTAAAGCAAGGCCGAATGATGATGACCAAATACAAACGGGAGTTCATAAGGCTTAGCAAGTATGCCCGGGAGTGCGTGTCTACCAAGGCTATCATGTGTAAGAGATTCGAGGATGGGTTAAATGAAGATATCTATTTATATGTCAGAGTCCTAGAACTAAAAGAATTAGTAGTGTTGGTGGATAGGGCTTGTAAAGTCGAAGAGTTGGCTAAAGAGAAGAGAAGAGCTGAGATTGAGTCCCATGACTCAAGGAAAAGGCAATTGAGTAATTCATACCAATCCTCATCTAAGAAGTCAAGGGATTTCACTACTCGACCAGTCACTTCAATCGGGG
Source organism: Gossypium bickii (assembly GCA_025503065.1). Lineage (NCBI taxonomy): Eukaryota > Viridiplantae > Streptophyta > Magnoliopsida > Malvales > Malvaceae > Gossypium > Gossypium bickii. The sequence continues at coordinate 47,657,656 of CP106711.1, read as the reverse complement.
TTTCAAACCGATGTAAGGGCAAACAGTTTTCGAGGAATAAAGCGCAGACCACCTTGGTTACTAGTGTGGTCAACGTTAGACCGAGTAGACCGAAATGCACGCAGTGTGGCAGGCGTTATTCTAGTGAGTTCCGGGCAAACGAGAAGGCTTGTTTCAGATGTGGGTTCCCAACCCACTTTATCAGAGATTGCCCCGAGGTGGGCGAGAAAGAAAAGTGTCAGAATAGAGGACTGGGAAATGCTGCTAGAGGAAGACTGCAGAAAAACTCGGGAAATGAAATGAGTAACAAGAATCCATCTAGAGAGTAGACTGCAAGAGTCAAAGGTAGAGCATCGATGAGAACATATGGCATTCGTGCTCGTGAAGAGGCATCTTCCCCTGATGTAATCACGAGTACCTTTTATCTCTATGATACTCGTGTTATAGCTTTAATTGATCTAGGATCTACCCACTCATACATATGCATGAAACTAGTCTCTAGCATGAGCATGCCTATAGAGTCTACTGAATTTGTAATAAGAGTGTCAAATCCTCTAGGCAAGTATGTGTTGGTAGATACAGTATGCAAAGGTTGTCCTTTGATGATTAGGGGTCATTACTTTTCGGTTGACCTTATGTTATTGTCGTTTGATGAGTTTGATGTCATCCTCAGGATGGATTGGTTAGTTACTCATGATGTAGTTGTGAATTGTGGAAATAAGTTTATTGAGTTGAAAAATGAAAATGGGGATTTTATTCGTGTTGAATCAGATAAGCAAGATAGATCACTAGTAGTGATATCATCCATGTTGACTTAGAAGTATTTAAGGAAAGGGTGCGAAGCTTACCTTGCCATTATGATGAATACTAAAGAGACTGATTTGAAAATTGGGTCGGTACCCATAGTATGCGAGTATCCAGATGTTTTCTCGGAGGAATTGCTAGGGTTACCTCTGATCAGAGAGATTAAATTTGGAATTGAGTTAGCTCCAGGCATTGCCCCCATTTCTATTGCTCCATATAGAATGGCCCCAACTGAGCTAAAAGAGTTGAGAGCACAGTTGCAAGAAATAACGGATAAAGGGTTCGCAATACCGAGCTTCTCTTCATGGGGTGCTCCTGTTTTATTTGTGAAGAAGAAAGATGATTCTATGAGATTATGCATAGATTATCGGCAACTTAACAAGGTAACTCTGAAAAAGAAGTACCCGTTGCCGAGAATCGATAATTTATTTGATCAATTGAAGGGAGCCACGGTATTTTCCAAGATAGATCTGAGGTTCGGGTACTATCAGCTGAGAGTTAAGGACTCGGATATACCGAAAACCGCATTTAGGACTAGGTATGGCCACTATGAATTTTTGGTCATGCCTTTTGGTCTAATGAATGCCCTTGTTGTTTTTAGAGATATGATGAATCATATTTTTCAGCCATTCTTGGATAAATTTGTAGTAGTCTTCATCAATGACATCCTAATCTACTCTCGAGATGAGAACGAACATGCCGAGCATTTGAGTATGGTTCTGCAAATTTTGAGGGATAAATAATTGTATACCAAGTTCAGCAAAAGTGAATTTTGGCTTAAGGAAGTAGGATTTTTGGGGCACATTGTCTCAAGAGATGGGATTAGAGTCGACCCGAGTAAGATTTCATCGATTGTTGATTGGAAGCCACCTAGGAACGTAACTAAGGTTAGGAGCTTTCTGGCCCTAGCCGGTTACTATAGGCGTTTTGTCAAAGGGTTTTCCACGATAGCTACCCTGATGATGAGATTATTGCAAAAAGACGTGAACAGACGATTAACAAGTCCTTAACAAGTCCTTGCGGCTAAAGTGAACAGACATTATGCACCAGGTAGGATTCCAGAGAAGAGGAGGTGGGCCACTAGGACCGCCTAAGTACCAAGCTCTCCCTAGATCCAATCCTAGACATGCATATGTCCATTGCCACACTCTAACCCAGCAACTTGTCCTCAGACATGTTGATTATTAAATTAAGTCTTATGCGGTTTAAGAGTTGTTCAGAACTAGGCCTAAAGTCCATTAAACCCTAGCATACTTGTCTATGTCCCCATAAAGCCCATCAAGCCCATTTCACGTTCATATAGCCCATTAAGCCCAAATCACATCCTTATGGCCTATTAGGCCCAAAATAATTCCAGATCATGGAACATGCATGACTAACTCAATTCATATAACCAAATAAATCAATTTCATCAAACTTAGCCTCAGGGCCCACCGGGCCCATTTAGCCACTTTCGGCTTTTCGACATTACCGATATCATGTATGTGTGGTGTTTGTACACACCTAGTTACTGTGACGTGCTATACTATCCTTAGCCTTGAACCTACAACCAACCAACCTTCAATCAATCACCCATACTTAATCAAAACATTTACCAAAAGTCGAAGCCTTACCGTAACCTTACCGTGTGCCACCGGGTTCTAATAGCCCTTCCTTAGCTACTAATCACGAGTATCCCTTAGATATGCACTCACACATACACCATCAAACTTCGAGTGACTCATAATCCACACAAGTTACCCCTATAGATCATACTCACATTCGGCCATTTACTTAAATCATAATCGAGTTGAGTACAATTACACTTTGCTAACGATCCTTACCACGCTTGCGATCTCTCAACCTTACCCTTGTTAATACAAGATTAACGACAATGAGAAGTTAGATAACCCTTCAGCTTTTAACAAAACACACTAAGGGGTTAACTGAATACTTATCGAATCCACTTTTGATCCTGCGGCCTAGATAGCTACTGAACGATATTCAGCTTTTAACCTTGACTGATAGTAGATAACAATTGATTTGTGATGGAGGAAAACAACAAAGATTCAACACTAATAGGGTTTTTGGAAAGAGAAGATGATGATACTTCGGCAATAAAAGAGTTCTGCTATGAGAGAATTCGACAAAAAGGGATTCGGCTATAGGAGATTTTGACAACAAGGCAAGGTATTTTTGGTTGTGGAAAAATAAGGTTTCGGCAAGGAAAAGAAAAAGAATGGAAAATTCGACATTACCTAGGACCCCTGATTCAGCCCACACACATTTATATAGCCTACAGCTGAAACTCAGCCACCCCTAAAGTCCAATTCGGCACCGCTTCATCCACTGTTCATCTCCTAATTTTTCTCCATGATATCTCCCTTATCCTTCTCCTATATTCTCTCTACTGATCACTTCTCCTTAGAGTCCCTCTACACGCCACTTCCAACCTTCTAGAAGCCTAAAACTAAACTTCAAAATAAAACTAAGCTAGCACTTGAACCTCAGACCTCCCTGCATGCATATGTCGCCACCTCTCTACAACCTAGTGGCTTCACTTAGCCACTTCACCACAGGCTTCTTTGCACCATTTTTCACTTATTTTTATTTAAAAGCCCACTACTCACAACCCTAATTCCTTAATTAATTAAATTAAGATCCTTCACCATAAAACTCGAACTCGGATCTTCTCCAACACACCTAGACACTTCAAATTCATTAAACCTTTAAAGCCGTCATGTCATTTGTCATTTTCTCACTCACTTAAAAAAATCTCTGATACCCAAAGCCCAAAGTCCAATAGGCCTAATTCTACTAGGCCCAAATTTGGGACGTTACATAAACAATTGTATACCAAGTTCAGCAAAAGTGAATTTCTGCTTAAGGAAGTAGGATTTTTGGGGCACATTATCTCGGGAGATGGGATTAGAGTCGACCCGAGTAAGATTTCAGCGATTGTTGATTGGAAGCCACCTAGGAACATAACTGAGGTTAGGAGCTTTCTGGGCTTAGTCGGTTACTATAGGCGTTCTGTCAAGGGGTTTTCCATGATAGCTACCCGATGACGAGATTATTGCAAAAAGACGTGAAGTTTGATTGGACCGAAAAGTGTCAATAGAGTTTTGAGAAACTAAAGGCGTTGTTGACTGAGGCTCCAATTTTGGTGCAACCTGAACCGGGATGAGAATTTGTGGTTTACAGTGATGCATCCTTAAATGGATTGGGTTGTGTACTTATGCAAGAGGGTAAGGTGATTGCCTACGCCTTTAAACAATTTTACCCGACCCATGATTTAGAGTTGGCTGCCATTGTGTTTGTTTTGAAGATATGGAGACACCATTTATATGGAGAAAAGTGTCAAATTTTTACCGACCATAAAAGCCTAAAATATTTGATGACTCAAAAGGATTTGAATTTGAGGCAAAGAAGGTGGTTGGATTTGATTAAGGATTACGAGTTAGTGATTGACTACCATCCGGAAAAGGCGAACGTAGTCGCTGATGCTTTGAGCAGAAAATTGTTGTTCGCACTGAGAGCCACGAATACTCAGATGGCTTTGTTGGAAGATGGTTCTATTATAGTCGAGCTAAGGGCTAAACCATTATTTCTTCAAGAGATTTGTGAAGCTCAGAAAGAGGAAGGTAACTTACAAGCTAAAAGAGTTCTTTGTGAGTCAAATGATGAGTCAGACTTCCGGGTAAATCTAGATGGATGTTTGACGTTTCGAGATAAGGTCTGTGTACCTAGAAATGATGAACTTATTCGTAAGGTTTTCCATGAAGCGCATAGCGGATGTTTAACTGTGCATCCGGGTAGCACGAAGATGTACAAAGACTTGAGGAAGCGGTATTGGTGGCCTAGTATGAAGAAGGACATTTCCAAGTTTGTATCGAGATGCCTGATTTGTCAACAAGTGAAGCTTGAATACCAAGTACCTTTGGGTTTACTTCAACCCATTATGGTTCCTGAGTGGAAGTGGGACCGTATTACCATGGACTTCGTGACGGGTTTACCGTTAACTCCAAAAAAAAAAGATGCCATGTGGGTCGTGGTTGATAGACTCACGAAGTTAGCCCATTTTATACCAGTGCGAGTCGATTATTCACTTGATAAATTGGCGGACTTATATGTGTCAGAGATAGTAAAACTTCATGGTGTACCATTGTTGATCATTTCGGATAGAGATTCAAGATTCACGTCACGGTTTCAGAAAAAGTTACAAGAGGCTTTGGGCACAAAATTAAGTTTCAGTACAGCCTTCTATCCACAAACCGACGGGCAGTCGGAAAGAGTAATTTAGATACTTGAAGACTTGTTTCGATGTTGCATTTTGGAACTCCAAGGTAATTAGGAGAACTACTTACCGTTGGTAGAATTCGCCCACAACAACAGTTTTCAGTCAAGTTTGAAAATGGTGCCTTATGAGGCATTTTATGGTCGTAAGTGCCGAACACCCTTGTATTGGACAGAACTCAGAGAGAAACAAATACACAGGGTCTATTTGATCAAGGAAAATGAAGAGAAAGTAAAAATGATACGCGAGTGTCTAAAAGCGGCCTCAGATAGACAAAAGTCCTATTCGGATTTGAAAAGGAAAGAGATTGAGTTCCAAGTTAGTGGTAAAGTGTTTCTGAAAGTATCACCGTGGAGAAAGGTCCTCAGATTTGGTAATGCCACGTATCCAGTAATTTTCTAGCCCGAAACGTCATGTTTAAGCAAGTTGAGTTAGGTAATTCCTCGTATCTGGTTCAGGCTACAAACACGGGTAAGGGGGGTTACAATAAGTGTGGTTTCTTTTTAGGGTGGCAATTGGCTTGGAAGATAGCCTTATAATTGTCCACATCAGTAGACATATGAGCATGTGTCTAGGCCGTGTGTGGTACACAGTCAGCCCCATAGACGTGTTGATAGGCAGTGTGTCCCTCTGCATCCTAAGTTGGCAAGTCCGAATGCCCAGTAGTAAACACATGGGCTGAGGCACGACCGTGTGTCTCAACCGTATGGATGACATGGTCATAGGGCATGGGCGTGTGCCCAGGCCGTGCGTAGTCTGTACCTGAATTTAGGAATTTAATTCGCCACCAGGTCTAAGGACATGGGCGTGTGCCTTGGCCGTGTGACCTTATTAGATTGATGACGTTAGAAACAGAATGTCAAGTTTTTTTCACACGGATGAAGACACGGGCGTGTCATGGCCGTGTGAGGGACACGGGCCATAGACACGGGCGTGTGCTAGGCCGTGTGAAAACCCCTGTAGGTTCAAAATGAAAAATAAAATCCACATGGACTAGGGACATGGGCGTGTGTGACCACACGGCCTGCCCACACGGGCGTGTGGCCTTGTTTTAAGCAAAAATTTTCTCAGTGTTCGAACAATGCCGGTTCAGTACCGAACCACTCTAAGTGTATGTTTCGGGTCTCGTAGACCCATAATAGAAACATTGTGAATATGAATGAAAGGCTTTTAAAGTTCAAAAGAAATTTATGGTTGATATTGTATGATTGAAGCAAGTTAAGTATAGTAATGCCTCGTACCCGACTCCGACGTTGGATACGGGTAAGGGGTGTTACAGAAAAGAGGAGCAAGATGAAATGATTCCTTTGTGACGATTCATATATGTTGAAGAGATGTCCGAAGAGAACCGTTCTTTCGAGAAATTACAAACTCGAAAGAGGGGTCAAGAGACTTGGGTCAAGCGCAACTGGTAACGAAGCCAAGGAGGCCAAAGAGAGTGTGAAGAAGCCAGTGAAGTACTTCTTGTGTCATGGTCTGAAAAAGTCTGTCGTCGAAGGGGACAATGGGTCAGATAGGGTGCCCATGAGACTTGGTTCGATCGTGTGAAGAGTTGAAGTCAAGAAGGCAAAGAGGAGCAAGAAGAAGTGAGTGAAATGTTTCTTGTGTTATGGTCTACATAAGTTGTGGAATTGTCCATAACAATCCAAGTTATTCGTGGTCAAGAGAAAAGCAACAAAACTTGTTGACTCGTCGGAGAGGCTTCCACCCAATGAAGAGGTAAGTTGTACATCAGACTTAGGGGAACAATAGTGATGCAAACATTGAATCTAGGATCAATGAAGCTCAATTATGGGAAAGCAACAGAGCTTGTTGAGTCGTCGGAGAGGCTTCCACCCAAGGAAAAGGTGAGTTGTGCATCGAACTTAGGGGCAAAAAGTAGCTACGCAAACTTTGAAGCTAGGATCAATGAGGCTCATTTCTATTGAGTCATCGGAGGAGCTACCACCTAAGGGAGAGGTGGGTTGTGTATCAGACTTCAAGGATAAAGTAGCGATGCAAATTAGATAGTCGAGTCGAGTAAATGCAATGAGTGAGGTAAATCTCAAACACTATGGTAGTGTTTTACATTCTGACTTAACATTGGCTTGGCAAGAACATATGAGACCTTTCAAAGTTTTGAAGCAGGGAAGCCAAGGGGTTGTGGGCAAGCCGAAGCCTAGTTTTGTAGATCAAGAGGATCCCGATCAAGGCGAGTCAGAATGTGGGCAAGTGAGAGCGAGGGCTTCTTGCCAACAAGATGTACCAACAAGTGGAATGGATCGAGCTAAGAGGCGATGGAAGTCAAGGCGAAGGTTTTGAGGGGTGGGACTACCCGAGAGTAAGACTAGTCGGGAAAGAGCTAAGGCATCGAGAAAGTTTCGAGGCGAATCAAGTTAGTGCCATTTCGAGGGCGCAACTAGGTTGTTGCAAGAATGGGTGAGGGAGAATGTCATGTGTAACACCCCTCACTTGTATTCAATGCCGGAATAGGGTTATGGGGTATTACCAGACTTACAACACATTTATACATTCGAAATGGGAGCACATGGCCATGTCCCAGCCCTTGTCGTACCCCGTGTCCAAACAAGTGAGCTTACTAACTTGGGTCACACGGCCAACACACTTGCCCGTGTGGCCTAAAAATGGTCATACACACCCATGTACCAAGCCATGTGCTAGGCCGTGCCAAACCTGTAGGGTATACTGACTTATGTAACACGGCAAAGTCACATGCTCGTGTGCTAGGCCGTGTGCAAATTAGAGGGTACACTGACTTGTGCCACATGGTCGATCACACGCTCGTGTGTAAGACAATGTGGAGAATACTAACTTTATTTCAATTTCAACACTAGGGGACACACGGTCGTGGAACATGACTATGTGTCACACACGGCTGAGACGCACGCCCGTGTGGGCAAAAATAGGCTATTTACCAAGCCATTTTTCCATTCAAATTTAGGTACACCTACACATCTCAAATAGCACACAATATAGCATCAAAAGGCATATATTTCAATTCCAATCAAACATGATTTATACCAATTCCAACACCAACCATACAAAACATAAATACCATATATTGCCATCTAATTTCATGCCAATCTTTATATTCTTAAAACATCAAAATGACCATTTACAATTATACATTATTATGCTCAATTCCACAAACATACCAATTCACAAATCATCACCTATTGGCATTAAAACTTACCTATTATCAATGAGCATCATGAATCCACCTCAATCACACAACATAGGTCAATTGTATACATATAAACATAATCAAAATCAACCAAAATAAGCCAACTCACATGGCAAAATATACAAACCAAATCTTAGACATTTACAAGCCAATTCAAATGGCCAAAATCATAACCAAAACATAACCAATATGAACAAAGTCCCTATACATGCCATATAGTCAAATCACCAAAGTTCATAGATACCAAGTTATAAGTGGATAGTGTGAAGAGATCTCCGATGATCCCCAAATCCGAGCTAGCTTTGATATCACTATAAAACACGGGAAAATAAAAAAAGTAAGCTATAAAGCTTAGTAAGCTCGTACGAGATAAATTTAATGTAATCACTTAAACATGATTCAGTAATTTCAATATGTCAATATGCAACTTTCCTTAACTATCAGACCTTTCAAGTGCTCATTCACAAAACCATATACATTGGTCGTCATTTCTCCCATTCAAAGCTAAAATGGTTTATACACATACCTGTACCATCCTGTACCAATCTCATATACATTCTCGTCTTTCATTTGCCCGTTGAACCATTCAGAATAGAAGTCGGATACTCAAGGATCTCACACGATAAGTACCTATACCATGGCTCGAAGCCAAATCAAGGTAACTTATCCAAAATACTGATATCATGGCCCAAAGCCAAATCAGTTTATCTCGTAGAAAAAGTACTATATCATTGCCCGAAGCCAACTCACTGTATCCCCTAATGACATGTCACTAGCATCCTCAACTATTCCTAAGGTTCAACCGGGATTTCAAATGTCGAATCGTCGTCGAATCACTATCGTTCATAACCACAGTCTCGTATTTGCAATTCATGCAATATCAAAGCATATAAAATACATTTATATTGAAGTTTATTACATACGAACTTACCTTGAAGGTGGAAACGATGAAATAAGTCGATTAGTCGATAACTTTCGTTTTTCCCCGATCTTGATCTGAATTCCACTTTTCTTGATCTAAATATATTAATAATTAACTTATTTAATCATCTATTCATTCAATTTAGTCGAAAACACTCTTTAAGGCACATTTATACTTTTACCCCTAAACTTTTACATTTTTACAATTTAGTCCTTATTACACAAAATCACATGTTCATGAAATTTCTTTAATACCTATTATAGCCGAATTCCTATAAGACCTCTAGCATCCCATATTTATCACTTTTTCAAACATTTAACCACTAGCTTTACACTTAAATCCCTATTTTGCATTTTCTCTAAAAATCAGTTTACAAAACTTGTGTATCTAACAATAAGATTTCATATTTCATCATCAAACATCAAAGAACACATATATTCATCAATGGCAACTTTCAACCTCTTTAACAATTTTGCAAAATAGTCCCTGGGCTAGCTAGTACTAGTTGCAACGATTACAAAAACATAAAAATAATTAAAAATCGAGCAAGAAAACACTTACATGTATGGATAGCCATGGCCGAATGCTTCAAAGCCCTAATAATGGTGTTTTCCTTGGCTAATTTCGGTTGAGAAGATGATACAAACAATTGTTTTGTTTTGTTTTATTTATTTTATCTTAATAAGTAACCTTACTAATAAACCATTTAATATCATCCATTTAATGTCCATATATGTCCACTCATGCTATTAATGGTCTAATTACAACATCAAGACCTCCTCTTTTAAGTTCCATAGCTATTAGGCACTTTTAGCTAATAGAGCATCAATTTTACGCTTTACGTGATTTAGTCCTTTTTATCAAATTAACCATTTAAACGATAAAATTTCTTAACGAAATTTTTACAAAATCATTCAATCATGCTGTAAACATTAAAATAGTAATGAAATAAATATTTTGACCTCATATGTGTGGTCCTGAAACCACTGTTTTGATTTGACCAAAAACGGGTTGTTACAACTCTCTCCCCCTTAGGGATTTTCGTCCTCGAAAATCTTATCAGAGAACAAATTAGAGATTTGCTTTCTTATAACTTTATCAATTTCTCACATAGCCTCGGATTTCTCAACTCTTTAATCTCACGAGCTAAGATTCTGATCTGTCTTTCGCTATACGTCATATCTAGCTGTATTTCAACTTCGGAAAGAGATATTATATACAAAGGTCTTATCTGAATCATCGGATCATAGATATAATAAACACATTATGGATATTCTCAAGTTCTGACAATAATATAAGTTGAATAAGCCACTGGCTTTATTTTCTCAATAATCTCATATGGCCCGATCTATCACGAACTCAACTTCTCTTTATAGCTAATTTGAGAAATTTTATTCTCACAGCACTACTTTCACAAACACTCAGTTCACTAACTAAAATTCAATGCTTTTACGCATCAAGTCTGTATATGTTTTCTATCAATCTGAAACTGCTTTCTAACTGTTACGAATTACTTTCACTTTCTCTTCAATTTCTCTATTGAAATCAATCCCGTGAATCTTTTTCTCACAAAGCTCGATCCAATAACAACAGAGTTCGATAATTGCAATCATACAATACTTCATACAATGCCATTTTTATACTCATATGATAACTATTAATATGCTCAAACTCAACCAACATTAATTGTCTTTCTTAATTACTTTCACATTCTAAAATATAGTAACAAATAGTATCTTCGAGAATCTGAATCACTTTCTCATATTATCCATCAGTTGGAGAATGAAATGCGGTGTTACAATGCAACCTCATACCTAAAGTTTATAGTAGTTTTCTTTAGAAACACAATATGAACCTCGGATCTCTATCCGAAATAATGGAAATTTTCAGAAATGTATAACTTAGCTAGTCTATCAAGAGAGAAATTATACGTTTTGAGATAAAATGTATAGACTTCTTCAACAATTTCAGATAATATCTTCCTTTTACAAAATCCAACGAAATTCTATTTCATCTCCACTCAGATAATAACACAGACTGTAACAGTCCCGAAGGTACTTGATAATCAGCTTTAACCTGTTGATAAATCAGACATTTCGATACAAGTAAGAAGTATCATGTTTCATACTCATTCACCAGTAAAACTGTCTTACATTATTTTACATCTTAATATTCCTCGAATGAACAGATAAATACCACTGTGAGCTAGATATAACAATTGTTGTATAATATCTGGATTTCTCGGTACATGAACTCTGTCTCGAAAGAAAAAATAATCATTGATTTCAACTTGAAGCTCTAAATTAGAAGTCAATTCACGTTGAACTCTTTTAACTTGCAATTCACTGATACATTTATGATATTTTAAATTTTGTTTTGTTAAATAGTATTTGGTTTTTAGTTAGAATTAATAACCTATTATATTATTATTATTTTATTTAATGTTATTTTGATTTTGATTTTGATTATTCTTATTCTCTTTTGGCTGGATGTTCTTTTTCGGGTTTTTTTTCTTTTCATTTTGCTTTTCTTTTGGATTTTGGCGTCGGGGACTTCTACTTAACTATCGTCTTCTTCGTCGTCGATTCAGGTGTGGGATTCAAACTTTTACTACACTGTTTTATTTTCTTTTTGCAAAGTTTATGTTCAGCTTTTCTTGACCGCAGGCTAAATTGTTGGTTTTGGATTTTAGTCGATGGAAGTGATGAGAAATTGTCACTTTTTGATATATGTTGATAGGGAAAAGGTTGGGGACAGATCTAGTGGCTGAAACGGTGGTTATGGGGCTTTTTTAGGGTGGTTTCGTGACCACCCTGACAGCCGCACATGCGTGTGCTGACCCACACAGCCGTTTGAAATTAGGTGTTAGGGTTTTCAGGCCAAATTGGGTGCCACACGGCCGTGTGGCCGATTTAGGGATTTTTTCAATTTTCACACGACTGTATCCTCTAAGCACACAGGCATGTGGGTTTGGGAATTAGGGTTTCAAAGATTTGGTGTCACATGGCCTGGCCACACGGCCGTGTGGCTGATTTGGGGATTTAGAGATCGGACATGGGCGTGTGAGACCCTCACATGGCCATGTCTACTCTGCACTTGATTTTAGTGAAATTGGGTAGTGAGTTACGCGGCCTGTTCACACGGCCGTGTCCCTGCACCACACGGGCGTTTGCCTTTGTCACACAACCGTGTGCTACACTACACAGGCGTTTGGACCCCGACACGGCCTGGACTGCTCCACACGGCCAGAGTACATGGGTGTGTGGCCCTATCTCGCCAGATTTTGGTTCTAGGTCAATTTAAGTGTACTTGTGACTCTGTGTGCTTCAACCCTTGGCTAAGCTTTAGTAAGGGTAATTATGACTCTGTTCCGACTTTAGTTTAGGTGGGATTCGTGATTGGTTGAGTAACATGTTTGCTTCTGAACCCAGTTGATTGGGTGTGTGTGTGCAATATGTTTCTGTTTGATTGTCTAACTAGGTGTCACTGTTCTGTGAGGTTACATAGCCATTGAATCTAAATATGGGTAATTGAGTACACTCCTATCTGTATCTGGCTGACTAGATGTGAATGACTGTCTGTAATCTTGTACTCTGTTTCTGTTCATCTATTTGCACACATACATATGAATATAATGTTTTTAGGTGGGATTGTGAAGAGAAAGAAGAATGAAACTGAATTGAACTGGCAGCTGATCTGCTGGTTGTTAGCCCCTAATACCCAGAGGGTCGTGGGCAGTCCCAATATCCTGAGGGTCGTGGACTATACTGTTAGCGGGGTACCGCATTGCACCGTACAACACATACGTCAGCCTTGCTGCATGTATTTATCTGATCTGGTAGTTTAACTGCACTTTACCTGTGACATCCCTAACCCGTAACCATCGCCGGTCTAGGGTTAAGAAGCATTACCGGACATAACAGAACTTTTACGATTACTTCTCAAACATAAATACATCATCATCATATCATAACAAATCAAATACTTAGAGTCCCTCTAATAGGTCTACGAGACCTTAATCATGCATTAGGAAGGGGTCGGGACTAAACCGAGCACGTACAAAATTTTTTCAAAACTCAAACATTTTTCAAAGTTACAGAGGTCATACACCCGTCTGGGTAGGTTGTGTGCCTTTCACAGCATCAGACACGTCCGTGTGCTTGACCCGTGGGCAACACTGACTGAATTCACACGGCCTGTCACACGCCTGTGTGTCTGGCCCATGTGTGAGTTTGACTGGTTTCGAATTAAAAACTTAAGAGACACGGTCGAGCCACACGCCCGTGTGCTCAACTGTGTGGGCAAATATAGGCCATTTGTTTAGCCAATTTGCCACCCAAATTTTGGGTCACACCTACAAGCATCAAACCATACCAAATTCATATCTCAAATGCATCCAAAACATACATTTCAACCATCATCCCCATCAACCAATTCAAGCATGAAACATACCACTTACATATCACCAAAACATACCAAAATGATCATTCACACAACATCACATATTCACCTTATAACTATCATTTCACATATTCAAAACACATATAAAAGTCATTTAACTATCAAGCCATATCACATGGCAAGAACTATACATCTCAAAAACATTCCGTAAAAGCTATCTCAACTATTAACCATCGAAGCATTGTACTATACTGAAACCACTTCCGTCAAATAAAAAATCATAATGTCATAATAAAACAGATATCTCAACCGTATAAATAGATAATATCCCAGCTGTTAATAATGCATCTTGAACACAAAAGAAAATCAAATATGGTTTCAACAGAAATAAATGCAGAAACATAACCTCTATAAATCTGATGACAATACCACTGTACTCCCATGATCAAACCAAAAATTATAATCATAATAGATATATTCATCTTTGTCAAAAGAATATCTCTTGCAAATAATCACATAGAATCATAATAAAACTGAGGTAGCAAAATCTCAAAGTATGGAACTATACAGAATTTCTAAAAATTACAACCCATATAGAATGATAAAGATCTCAATGATATCCCAGAGAAATTTCAAAAGAAAACGTCACTCATAAGCACTGAAATAAACTGTGACAGAAGAAATATAATCTTCATGTATATTCAACATAACAATAACCAGTAGAAACAAAATACTAGCATCATACGAATTTTTCCGTTGACTTTTCTATCAACACAATGGAATAGAATACCAGGGAAAGATAGAGCAATGCCGATCATAACCCAAATAGACCAACAATGCTTTCGTTTATCAGTATGTTTAGCTAGCATTCTCATACGATAAGAGTTTCATTTGAAAATAAATAGCCACATATGTAACACCGTAAACCCGACCTAGAAGTTAGGCCCGAATCCGGCGTGTCACATTGGAGTGTTTTTTTGAAACCCAGGTTTTCATTGAACAACCCTTCTTATAATTAGAACTTTTTGCTATTTAAAACCTCAGATTTTGTTTACTTGTTTTTAAAACGAGGTTTATTAAATGTCATTCTCTTGTAAAATGTTGTTACCTTTAAAACTTTATTTGTTGTGAAAGCTTAATTTAAAATTACTGTGGAAACGTGTTGTTTTGAAAAACAGTTGTTGTTTTGGTGTTCTACTTCTAGCAATTATAAACCTATAAATAAGATTCCAAATTTAAAACCCAGAAATTAGAAAGGCCTTATTACAACCCAAAAATAATAAATAAGGTAAATAAAATCCAAAGCAAGTTTAAATGTGTGGCCATCTCCATGTCCTCATGACTTGAACAAATACATGTATGGGGATTACTCGCATGATTAAGCGATTGGGTGAGTTTGCGAAAACTCAGTGTACACCCCAAATAAAAAACAATGATCAATCAAAACAGTTTGGGCCTGAGCCCACCTCAGAAGCAGTGTCCAACTGGGCCTAAGCCCATTACAGAACAGATGCAGTGTGGGCCTTAGCCCTATACAGAATAGAATCAGAATAATCAAGCATGCAAAAACCGTATCCATCCAGCCTCTACACACCAGCTCCGTCCAACTGTACACACCATGTGGGGATATAGTATCAACCCACCCATCCCTACACACCACATAATAGTACCGATGCGGCACTAAATAGAATTTGCAGCAGAGCTGCCAGAACGGTAGGCTAATAGCCATAAGAGATACGCAGCAGTGCTGCCAGAACAGAATACTTCCTCGAATCACATAACCCAACCCCATGTTATGCAACATACACCAGTGGTATGCTATTAAATCTTATCATGCATGTAGACAGAATAGATATACATATACAAATCATCTCATGGCATACATAGTCATCCATATATCCTATGAGTCAGAACATACATTTTACCCATGAGGGGTATTTAGGTAATTTTGCAAATCAGGGTATTTCGGTAATTTCCCAAATCGGGGTCTTAGTGACCCAACAGAAGGTCCATCGTCTCCTCGGGTGACTTAAGTAACCTACACAATCACAACGGTGTAAATGGGCCTATGTCCCATTACTCGGCCCAAGTGGGCCCACATGCTCGTGTGGCCCAATTGGCCCAAAAATAGCCTCGGCTATACGAACAACATAGTTTAAACCAATAGAAACCATATAACATGCATTTTATCCATGTGGGGCCTACCAGCCCAGTGGACCCACACGACCCATTGCCTAAAAACGACCCTAACTATGTGGACTACACGGCTCTGTCTAACATTTACCACAATATGCACATTTAATCCGTGTGGGGCCTATAGGCCTATTGGGCCCACACGGCCCATTTCAGCCTTAATGCGGCCCAAAATAACCTAAGCCCATGAGAGCGCTCATGATGGCCTTTACTATCGAGTTGGATTCTCCACACGTGTGTTCGTGCACTCGTATGGCAACCGATGTCGTACTTTCAGCTTTTTGGCATTCTGGCATTTCGGCATTTGCCGATCTATAGTTTGGGTGGTATGTGTACACACCTATTACGAAGCGCACTATGAATCCCTAGCACCGCACCTCAATCGAACTAGCTTTGCTAAGTCCTCCCCAACTGTTAGCGACTATTAAACCTTTTGTCGGATTCTGTGTTAAATAAACCATATTAAAAGAGATTATAACTATATAGTTAAAACCACACTTGTGATTAATGAGAGCTATCAGAATATTGACCTCTAACCAAAACAAGGCAAGAACACTTACTTTGGTCAAGAACCAAAAGTAGTATGTCAGTTGCTTCCAGTCACTTGCCCCTCTATCAAACCTCAAGCAACCCTAGGTGCCAACCATCATCAGACTAAGAGAAAAGAGGGGAGATTCGACAGAAGGGAAAGGAATAATACCAGTAATGATAACTAAATAAAAAGAATCACTATTACCTACTCTTGATCTCAGTAAATAGAGAAGAAAACTGCAACTTTATGGAAGGAGAAAGAAATGAGAACAGATTCGACAATAGTTGATAGCGAGAGAGTAGAGGTATTCGGCTTTTACACACTTATGAACAAATGATAACAGTGTCACACAAAAGGGAAATTCGGTTCAAGAGAACTAAATGGGGAAAAATAAGAAAGAAAAAATGTAGAAGAAGAGAAGAGATGAAATCGACCAAGGAAAAAAATTGGCAGAAAAGGTACAAAAAGGTGCCTAAATGGTAACACAGAAATGACTAAGAAGAAAGTAGAGTGAAACAGAGCAAAAATAATGCACGAGAGATCACTTTTAGTGCAGTTTCGACAGCATCCAGAAAAAGAGAAAAGTAGTTTCGATTTGGTAACTAAATTGATCAAAAGAAAAGAAAAAAAAACTCCAAAAAGCCAAAATGTGTACCAAAATCCCCCTTTGGCCGAATTTCTTGAGTGCTACACTCAAATTTCTGCTCCAACCTCCTCCAATTCGAATTCCTCATTTTTCTCCTCCATTTTCTCCTCCAAATCTTCTCCACCAACCTCTCCACCAAATTTTATCCTTGATTTACTCCAACTCCCCATTCAAATTCAATTCAAATTCTTATGACCAATTCAACCACGAAGTTCTAGTCCAGTTTCGACACCTCCCCAGCTCAAGTAGCAAAATAAACATACCATTGCGCACGCCATGCCTCGAACCTCAAACTCCTTGCAACGAGATCACCCACTTCCTTTGTGTTTCATTTTACTTTCAATAAATTAAAAGGTCTAAAGGCCAAGGTCTAGGTTCCTTTAAAAGAAAAACCAAAACACATTGCAAGAGCCAATACTTGAACCTAGGCTCCCTTGCAACCTTAATGACGCCACAACCACTAGACCACATGCTTCCTTGTGTCATTTCTTGTAACAACACACACTCGAGACCATTGCCGGAGACGAGTATGAGGCGTTATTTAACTTATCTTACTACTTCAGGTATAAAAAAATAATTTATTTTATCATTCACAATAAATATGTCCATCTGTGCAACAGTCATTAATTTAATTATAACTCGAGTTATGAAGCACGAAATTTAGATTCATAAATTTTCCCTGAAACTAGACTCATATATCTTCTCACCATAAAATATTCAGAATTTTTGGTTTGGCAAATTAGTACAGTTTATTCATTAAAGTCTCCCCTATTTCACAGTCCAATGGTTCTGACCACTCTTTACTGAAAATCAATTTTCTCATTGTACAATTTTTATATGTTGTTCATATTTATTTCTACTGAAAGTAGACTCACTAAGGAATCTAGAAATATAAATTATAGCTCATTATTATTTTTTTACAATTTTAAATATTTTTCTAAAGTCTAAACAGAGGACTTCAAATAACATTCTGACCTTGTCTCACTAAATTCAAATATCACAGAATATAGAACTCCTTTGCTTACACTGTTTCTTTCATATGAAATTAGACACAATAAGATTTAATTCTATATATTATTCACTTTTTAATTCCATTTCTCCTATTTTTCGTGATTTTTTAAAGTTACATTACTACTGTTGTCCAAAAACTGTTTCATTGCAAATTTTTACTTTTTCATACTTTCTTTGTAGTAAACATCACTTATGTATCCATACAAAATAATTCGATCCCTATACATGCCATAACTTAAAACATTTCACCTATGGGTATTTTTTCAAATATGAACCCTAGGTTAAATTATTGCTAGTATAAGCTAAATCAAGTTATCGGTACTCAAAAAACGTAAAGAACATTAAAAACTGGGCTTGGAATCACTTACTATGGAGCTTGGAAGCTTGAAACAAACCCTAGCTATGGAGAACCCTTGAAATTTCGTCCTAATGAAGAAGATGGACATATTTTGCCATCTTTTTCCTTTTTAATTTCTTTTTTAATACCAAATGACTAAAATGCCCTTCATTAAAACTTTAGTTATTTTTATCTATGTATGTCCATTTTTGTCCATTGAAATATAATGTTCTAATTGCCATTAAGGACTCCTACTTCAAACCCCCATTACAATCAAGTACTCTATGAATTAGAACCCCTATTTAGCAACTTTTGCAAACAAATCCTAATAGGCAATTTAAGCATGCAATCAATAAAATTTCTTATCGATACTCTAACACATGTATTTAATCACTCAGTAAATCATAATAATTAATCGTAATAAACTTTTATATCTCGGATTCGTGGTTTCGTAACCATTATTCTGATTAGGACCTATTTTGGGCTATCACATTTCTTTAACACAATAATTTAAAAGACCTACATCCAGGCATTCAGCGTTTTATCCACTTAAAACCAAAATTTTGGCTAAAGCCCAGGTTTGATCCCAGGACTTCTCCAATACTTCTCAGGACCCTAAACCACTAAAGCAGACATTCAATTATGTTATTCACTTGAACAAATAAATTCCAATCCCTCTGATATGTGAAGCCTATTTCTTCTAGGCCTAAAAGTCAGGGCGTTACAACATATACCTCTGAGAATAATTGATCACGTAGAATACCCGGAAGAGATCGTTATAACCTATTCAACTATACTGCTATACTCAAATATCTTTATAATTCAAACATTATTCCACTGTCTAATTCTTTCATTATTGATTCCTCTTTATCCTATCACTAACAGAAATCAATTAAGTAGAACTTCCAGTTAATACATTCTTTAGATATCATACCTGGATATTTTGTTTCATCGAAGTCAATTTCTTCTTTAATAGTGACTTTGCATAATCCAAATAGCCTTCAAAATGATCCGATATCTTTTCTAGTATTGTCTTTACTTTTGACTCATTCTCTAATCTGACCACAATATTAATCCTTCATTCACAGAACTCTGTAATTCCACACTGGTAAGCTTATTCAATCTAAATCTTACGGATTTCATTGTAACACTATACTGATAAGGGGGTGAGGGTCGTAAAGCCTCAAAATTTAAATTTCATATATACAATTATAATATAACATTTATCATCAACACGATTTCAGAAACTTTTATTCATATCTTTATGAGTTTCAACTCATCATAGACACATTTTTACTCAAATGCTTGATAAACCATAAAAGTAACACATTTTAATTCCATGCTTAGCGCATTTTTTAATGTTTATTTATACATTATGTGAATCCGATGCTTCTAATCCTTTAAATTCGTATTTCTATACTTAGGTGAGCATAAGGAAGCGAAAGGAGTGGAAAACGGGCCAAAACCAGACAAAACAAGCCATTTTAAGGATCCATATGGCCAAAGCCAAAACCACACGGGCTGGACGCACGTGTGCCAGCCCGTGTTAATCGCGAGCCATGCAAATTTTCACACGGCCTAGACACCCTCACAGGGGCTGAGCACACGCCCGTGTCCCTGTCGTACCTTACTTTGTTTTTACGCAAAAAAGACAATTTTAAGGGTTTTCGAACCTCCTAAAGTCTATAAATACATACCAGAGGAAGACCTAAGGGAGAACGCAGAGAAGATCGATGAAATTACTCGAAGGAAGCCGTCGGAAGCATCTTAAAAGCAGATTCAATCTAAGATTGAAGATTTCCATCAAGTTCTTTAGAAGTTTTTGGGTTCTTTATGTCTTATTGTTTTCTTAATCTAAGATGTCTTCCTCATACGTTATGAACTAAACTCCCTAAATACCTCAGGAGGATGATTCTGAATTACATGACAAATACTTGTTTTTGTTCTTAATTATGTGTTCTTAACCCTTGCTTTAATATTTTTAGAATATTAATTCAAGTTTAATATGCTTATTCAGTGGAGCAAAAGTCCCTGTTTAAGAAAAGATCTCGCATAACTAACCGGAGTTGATTGCAATCCTAAAAATAGGACGACATAAGTCTGCAGGATTAGATTTAAATCTAATAAGGGAATCCATAGATCGAATTAATGCGACAATAGGGGTTTTAATTAGAAAGTGA
Source organism: Gossypium bickii (assembly GCA_025503065.1). Taxonomy (NCBI): domain Eukaryota; kingdom Viridiplantae; phylum Streptophyta; class Magnoliopsida; order Malvales; family Malvaceae; genus Gossypium; species Gossypium bickii. The sequence goes on along the minus strand of CP106711.1, from coordinate 47,637,191 downwards.
TTTCAGTTAATCAACCTAGAGTTAGTTGTTTTTAGTCTTAAAAGAGATATTAACATAATTTAGGGATTTCTACGGATCAAGGCAAGTGAACAAATTGTTTAATTCAGAGTCAAAATAATAAGTGACGTCTAGGTGGAATCTTCATTGGGTATTGTCTTTATTCATTGGTTTATTTGATTACTATCTTCACTCTTTGTCGCGTTCATAGTAAATTAGTTAGTTAAATTTTAGATTAAAAACAAATCCCATTAATTATTAGGCTAAATAATAAAAAGATAGTTATTACTAGTAATTTTAGTCATTGAGGATACGATATTCCGGACTCATCATAGCTATACTACTGTTCGATAGGTGCACTTGCCATTATCAAAATATTAGTTAAGTTTTGAGCCCATCAAGTTTTTGGCGCCGTTGTAGGGGACTAGAATATTAGGAGCGCTTAATTTTTATTACTTTAGCCATTTTAATTTGCAATTTATTTGTGTTATTATTATTTACTAACTTTTCTTTTTATTTGCCCCTGGCAGGTATTGTGAGGCTTGCTGTTGCTGCAAATAACTTCGAGCTGAAGCTAAACACTATAAAAATGATCCAACAATGTGTTTAGTTCGATGGTTTACTGGATGAGGATCCAAATACCTATTTAGCCAATTTTCTAGAATTCTGGGATACTTTTAAAATCAATGGCGTTTCTGACGATGCCAGTCACCTTCGGTTATTCACTTTTTCGTTAAGAAACAAAGCTAAACAATGGCTGAACTCATTACCATGAGGTTCTATCACTACTTGGGAATAAATGACCGAAAAGTTTTTACTAAAATATTTTCACCGGCTAAAACGGCAAAGTTGAGGAATGATATCTCTTCTTTTGTGCAGATGGATTTAGAAACTCTTTACAATGCATGGGATTGAGAAGGTGCCCACACCATGGGTTACCACTATGGTTACAGGTTCAAACGTTTTACAACGGTTTGAACCCCTTACTAGATAGCTGATTGACACAGCCGTCGGCGATACCCTAAATAATAAAACACCTGAGAAGGCTTATGAATTCATAGCGAAGATGTCGCTGAATAACTATCAGGGGAAAGTCATGAGAGCAAAGCCGACAAAAGCCGCCAGTGTTTTCAACATCGACGCAGTCACCATGTTACCAAACCAGGTAGAGCTCTTAAACACAAAGATTGATGGTTTATGTGTTTCTACGCAGGTACATCCAGTGATGCAATGTGACACAAATGGTGGAGGGATGAACATCACAGAATATCCATCCTATAACCCGAGCACTGAGAATGAACAAGTTCACTATATGGGTAACAATTCTAGACCATAGAATAATCCTTATAGTAACACTTACAATGTAGGTTGGAGGAACCATCCCAATTTCTCATAGGGTGGTCAAGGAAATCAGAGACAATAACCCCCTCCAGGCTTTCAACAACAACCCTACCCATAGGAAAAGAAGCCGAACCTTGAGGAAATGCTAGAAAAATTCATCTTGTTGTCGGAAACCCATTTTCAAAACACCGAAATAGCACTAAAAAATTAGCAAGCATCGATTCAAAGGCTCGAGAACGACCACAAGGTAGCTTGCCGAGTAACACCGAAACTAACCCGAGGGAGCAACTCAATGCCATCACCGTGCGCGACGAAGAAGGGTTAGTGGAATCTGAATCTAAACCAAGGCAGTAACCTGTGATGAGAAAAGGTAAGGTTGAGGTAAGCCACAGTACACAGAAACCAGTATGTAAAGAGTATTTACCTCGTGTGCCATACCCTAACGCGACGAAGAAAGACCATACTAATGAGCAATTTGGTAAATTTCTTAAAATCTTAAAAAAGTTCAATATTAACTTATCATTTATTGAAGCTCTTTCGCAGATGCCCAACTCAGTTAAATTTTTAAAAGAGCTTTTAGCAAACAAACGGAAGTTAGACGATGCATCACACATGGAGCTAAATGCAGTCTGCTTAGCCATTTTACAAACTAAAGGATCCAGAGAGTTTCACTATTCCTTGTTTAATTGGTAGTTTAGATGTTAACAATGCCTTGGCTGATTTAGGGGCGAGTATTAACGTCATGCCCTATAAAATGTTTAAGCAACTAGGTCTTGAGAAACCTAAAAAAACTAGGATGATTATTCAACTAGCAGATAAAGCGATTAGATTTCCTAAGGGAATTGTTGAGGATGTGCTTGTAAAAATTGATAAATTTATATTCCCAGTTGAATTTGTTGTTTTAGACATGGATGAGGAAAGTGGCGCACCTTTAATTTTAGGACGACCCTTTTTAGCAACCGCCAATACTATTATTAATGTTGGTACAGGTAAACTCACACTTCGTGCAGGTGACGAAACGATCACTCTTCAGGCTCATGATTCGGTTAAGACATCGAGTAATGAAGGTGGGTGTATAAATTCTATTAGTAACCATGTGGTCCAACCCTCTTTTTAGGAAGCACCTCGAAAAAGCTCAAACGAGCCACGTCCTAGTTCTCATGCCAAAAAAATAACTCATGAGGAGCGAAGGCTTCAGATCGACGAACTAGACGAATGGAGGACATAAGTCAAGGAGAAACCGAGAATACACGAAGAAAAATCGAAGCAACTCTATGACGAGCTTAAAGGTGGAATAAAACATTTCAAGGTTGGGGACTAGGTACTGTTAGATGCAAGTGACCCTCAGATAAAAAACTGCAAAGCTTAATGCAAATAGAGCGATCCCTTTTACGGTACTCAATGTCTTTCCATACGGAACAGTCGAGGTAACTTATTTTAATTTCTACACTTTTAAGGTAAATACTACTCAACTCAAACCGTATATTGATAGAATTGATAGCGAGAAATAGGAGTTTCGACTCTGTGAACCACCGTAACTAAGCAAAAACAAGGTAAGTCTAGCTTAAGACTTTAAACAAGCATTTCTCGGGAGGCAACCCGAGCACTAACCCTACTAATTAGTTTATTTTTATTTTCGTTCATGTGCGAATGTAGGTTTTTGACCCACACGAGCGTGTCCTAGGCCGTGTGGACCTTGGGACTTATTTTTTTTAATTTCAAAGAAATCGACAGAGGATTACACAGCTTGGCGACATGGCCGTGTCATTCACACAGCCTGGACACACGGGCGTGTCCTTGGCCGTGTGGACCCTGGAGCTTAAAATCCCCTAAAATCGACAGTGACATGGCCTAAATATATTCCACACGGGTGTGCGACACGACCGTGTGGACCACACGGCCTGGACACACGTGCATGTCCAAGGCCATGTGAAAACTGGAGCCTAATTTTTCAAATTTCAAAACTTAAAACAAGTTAGGAGGCTCCACGGGCATTACACACGGCTGTGTGTGAGGTCACACGGGCGTGTCAAATTCCACACATGCGTGGGAGAAGGGAAGAATTGTGCACACGGCTGTCCGATACGGCAGTGTGGACCACATGGCCTAGACACAGGGGCGTGTCCAAGGCCGTGTGAATACTAAGCTTTAAAATTTTGCGACGAACACGGGCTAGGGCTATACCACACAGGCGTGCGACACGACCGTGTGGCCTAACACGGGCCGTTACACGACCGTGTCACCTATAAATCCCCAAATTTCTTTTTTCTTCCTTTCTTCTCCAAAATCCCCTCAAACCCTAAGCCGCCGCTCCCCTACCTCTGGCCACCGTCATCTTCCCCCTCCTTCCTCCTTTCTCCCTTCTCCCCCAACTCGAAACCCCTCTCTTCCTCTTCTTCCCCTTTCCCTTTCCTTTCTTTTGCGCCGCCATTTCCCTCGACCCTTATTGTTTCTCCGGCCACACATCCCCTTGCACAGCCTCAACTCGACACGCCGTTGCTCAGCCATTGCCGAGTTTTCGACCACCGCTCCACCGTCGGTCACCATCCTTTTTCCTTCCAATTTTAGTTTATTCTATTATTATTTTATTTTACTCAATTATTTTATTTTATTTATTTATTTTGTTTATTAGTATTATCTTTATTTTATTTAGATTAGGTTTATTATTATTGTTATTATTTCTTATTCTCTGTATTTAGTTATTTTACTACTATTATTAATTTCTAGTATATTGTTAGCTAATTAATCTTTATTTTCTTCATATAATTGATATTTACTATTTAGTAACTTAATATTAATATTGATTTTTTTTCTTTTAGTCATGATGAATTGATTCAATTTCTTTGCTTACTAGTTTTTAATTTGTAAGGTTCAATTATGTATTCTTAGTTTTTGGCATTAGGATTATTTATTTATTTCTGATTTTTAGAATATAATGATTCATTCTTATTTTAGTAGTACATTACTATTTCAGCTTAGTGGGATCGTACATCCTTAACTTTGGTGATGCTTGGTTTATTTATTGAAAATCTATTATGTTTTCATGTTTATCATGACAAATACTCGTGGTAAGACTAAGGTCGTCGTCCCCACTTCGAAAAAGCGGAAGGGTCACGACACGACCTCCTTGAGCGCCTCTGCTGAAGTGCTGTAACGCCCTAAATTTTTGGGCCCAGTAGAATTGGGCATATTGGGCCTTAGGCAGGGGAGCGTTTAAAATTTTTGAGAACAAGAGAACGAAACTAATGCAAGTTGGACCTATTAGGTAGTGATTTTGGAAGGTTAGGGGGCTTCTATGAAGTCCCGGGTTCAAAGCTAGGCTTTAGGAAAAATTTTGGTTTTAGGTGAATAAAACCCTGGGAGTTAGTAAGTAGGATTTAAGAATAAAATGTGGAAACAAATGACACAAAAGGAGTTATGGTCTAGTGGCAAATGGCGCCACGTGGGAGACAATGAAGTGACGTCATAGAGGAAACAAGGGGCCAAGGTTCAAGTCTTGGCGCTTGCAATTTATTTTGATTTATTTTTAAATGAACTTAGACTTTGGCCCATAGGCTTATATTTAGTTGCGCATGTTTTAAGACACAAAAGGAGCTTGTGTTGTAGTGGCATGTAGCGTCTAGAGCATGGGAGAGGGCTAGGGTTCGAATCCCATTGCAAGCAAAAAGGGATATTTATTTTGCTAAGTTGGGATGGCAAGTGGTTGTGGTGGAATTAAACTCTACTGAAGGAGGGATCCCACATCGGGAAGCTAGCATGAGAGTAGGCGAGAAGCTGGCTTTAAATAGAGCAATCTATGAGGAGAGTAAGCATACCTTGGTTGGCGTTGGGCATAGGAGTGGTCGGAGCGCGGATTAACTCCAGATTCTTATCAGGTGTGTATTTCGCACTACTCTAGCTGTAGAGCGGCAAATGCCGAAATACCGGTCACACGGCGATGGTAGCCACACGAGCGTGCGAGCGAATGTGTGGGAGCTTCGACGCGATAGTCGAGGCCATCATGAGTGTTCTTGTGGATTTAGGCTATTTGGGCCACGATGGGTCGAAAGGGGCCATATGGGCCCGTGGGCCCAATCGGATAGGTTGTATGATTGTGTAGTAAATATTGGATTGGACTATGTGAATCTCATATCTGTGGCTAGATTTGGGCTAAATGGGCCACACGAACGTGCGAAATTACCGAAATACCCTTAATGGGTGAAATTACCAAAACACCCTTAATGGGTAAAATTACTAAAATACCCTCGATGGGTAAAAATTATCGAAATAACATCTATAGGTAAAGTTACCGAAATACCCTCACTGGAAAAATTACCGAGATGCCCATAAGGGGTGAAATAACCGTTTTACCCCTAAACGATAAAATGACTGTTATACCTTAGTGGTAGTTTCAATGATGTTTATGTGATTTTTTATATAACTGTATATGATCGTGATACACTGCATACATAACATATTGCATTGGGTTTGTTTTTTTTGATTTGGAGGAAGTACCGTTATAATGGCAGTGCCACGTATTATGATTTTAGTGGCTCAGCCACGTGTACCATTATTAGCAGCTAGCCTGCACCATTGGAGAGTTTGGCTGGGTGGGTCGATATGGTCCCCACATGGAGAGATTGGTTGGTACGGGTGGAGAGTTTGGTGGTTAAGGGTTGGGTTACATGTATGCTTGCATTTGATATGGTTTAAGGCCTAGGCCCAGATTGTTACCGAATAAGGCTTAGGCCCAGACTGATATCGAATAGGGCTTAGGCCCAGATCAATACCTTATGGGCTCGGGCCCAGACTGTAACCGTAATAGGGGATTACACACTGAGTTCTCGTAATTCACCCTTTTCTTTCAATGTGCAGGTAATCCCCAGCCTTAGAGGATTTGGAGCTGCGAGGGACTCGGAGAAGACCACACACTGCTTATGTTTGCTGTTTTGGTTATTTACTTTCAAATATTTTGATTTGGGTTGTAATAAGGCCTCTCTATTTTTAACTTATTATTTATGATATTTATTTAAGATGTTTTCTAACTGCTAAAAGTGGAATACAATTTCCAAAATGATAACTGTCTTCAAAACACTACGTTTTTGCAACGTTTTCAAAATGCTTCTGCAACTCAATTTTTAAACTTCACCTTTTTGTAAATTGTCTATTTTTCTGCAATAGATAAGGTTTTAAAAGTAGTTAGGTTTTCACGTGGACAACAATTGCTTAAGTATTTGAGTTTTAACAAAGAGGTTTTAGCTCTCAAACAAGTTTTAACAACAAAAAAAAAATGGTTTTGAAAAAAAAAAAAACACTACCATGTGACATGCCAGATTCGGGCCTAACTTCTAGGCCGGGTTTGGGGTGTTACAAGTGCGCCACCCTTACCTTAGATTTACCGTAAACCCACCGGAGGACCTATTTCAGCTCCTTCGAGTACGACCCCTAAGTTTGGGCTGCTGCATTGATTGGGCCGTGTTGAAGTAGGTCCACCTTGCTGATGAGGTTCGAGCTTTCATCATCCAAGCCCCATGGGACCGTTTCTTAAGTATTATCGAGCCCACGTATATGGAGTTGACCTTAGAGTTTTGCTCGGCGTTCCATCTTCAGAGCTTCATGTCTGTCCATGACGAACCAGGCACCATCATTTTTCACCTTGGCGGTTTGGTGCGCCACATGAGTGTCCCAGAATTCAGTGCTGCTTTGGGACTTTATACAGAGGAGTTCATGAGCGCTGAGGACTTTCTTCAGCTCCATCGCCATATTCACTATTCGCCTTCGCGTTGTTGGACTAACCTCACAGGTGGCCTAACAAACTATGACCCTAGTCACTCTAAGACAACTTCTCTCTCTCCTACTCTAAGGTATATTCACACCCTCTTAGCTCACACTTTGACAGGACGAAGAGAGAGCACCGGAGTCGTGAGCACACATGATGCATATTATTTATGGAGCATGGCACATAGCCATGTATTTGATTTAGCGTACTTTATCGGTTTATCTTTTCGCCATCAGATTGACCGCCATAGGAAGGGCCCCATCTGCCTAGGCCCTTACGTGACTCGCCTCGCTCGACACTTCGGTCTTCTCGACACACCGGAGCAGTCCTCCTCGCTTATACTTGTTGGCCAGATGTCCCCTAAGCGCATCTCGAGCATGCTACATATGAGGATGATTGAGCGGCATCGTAGATTTGATCCTCCCTAATACCGATTATCTCATCCCGATGATCAGGATGATCCCGAGGACATCACTAAGGATGTTCCTCTCCCTCACGAGGATCCACCTCACCCTCCATATCTAAGTCATCGACCTCCTTCTTCTGCTGCTACTTTGAATGACATATCCGAGCGTCTCACTCACTTCGAGCAGCAGTGCTACTAGCAGTTCGACAGTCTCGAGGCCATATTACAGCAGATCTGCCACCATCTCCATATTTCCCCTTCGGCACCGCCACCTCACGACGCATCTGACGATGAGGACCTTTGAGTCCATTTATTTTATTTTTATCTTTATCTTTATCTTTATTTTTATTTTTATTTTTATTTTTAGTCTATTTTCCTTTCTGTTTCTTATTATATTTTCAAAGACTTATATTTTATATTTTGAACTATATTTTAGTTTTTATAATTCTTCCTAATTGAGCAACCCCTTAATCTTCTTCCACAGTTGTGTTTATTTTTCTTAGTAGTTGCTCAGAATCATGCAATTCACTTTATATCTATAATTCCGCGTTCACTATTCCACAGATTTCATCCAAAATTCAGGAAGTTTCACTTCTCTCCCTCTCTTATAATATTCTCATATTCTCATATTGTCATTATCTATTTTGGTACATTAAGAACAATGTACATCTTAAGTGTGGGGAGGTTAATTATATCATTACTAGAAAAACCCTGAATTATATCTTATTCTTAAGTAAATTTTGTCATATTGCTATTAAAATAAAATTTTTATTGATTTATGATTTTTATTGATATGTTTTGGATTAAGTAACAGGTAATTGTGCATTGATGGTTTAAACTTTAAGACATTAGAGAATCAAGCATGATTAGTCTATTTTCAGAATAAAAAAATTAAGTTGTTTCCCTAAATTTAAATATTACTTTAAAGTTTGAAATTTGCAAGGTTAACATCAAAAACCATAAATTTTGTGAGATTTTGAGCCTTTATGAGCATATACTTTTCTTGCTCACTTTATTATTGGTTATGAATGTGTCAATATTGATTTGTTATTCTAGAACTTGCCTCGATTATGCATGACAAGACCACACCTTTGATTTGATATACTGATATGATAAAGGCACCTAGGTTTTAACCCACTTATTCCATTAAAAGCCTACCTTCATAATTAACCCTTAGCGAACCCCTTTGATCCTAATAAACCGTTTCTTGATCTACCCTTAATATTAACCTAAAACTCATTCTTTTTGATTCATTAAGAATTTTTCCTATTATATTAACCCCCTTTTTGTCAAGATTTGATTTGATCAGTTGCCTAACTATGTTCTTTATTTTAATTGTTAAATTCTTTCTTATTACTGTACACGATTAATAAAGAAGAAGAAGTTCATTTATTAGTTCTATGTTATTTGAGCTCAAACAGTTAATTTCATATTTTGAGAAGAAGCTCGTGTTATTATTGATAAGTTTTCAATTAATGTAATTATTCAGTATTAGTTTATTTTTCTAGTAAGGTAAATTGTCAATTCAATCTCAATTTTAACCTTCTAATTCAGCCTTTATCCACATCTTTAACCCAAGCCCCATTACAACCCTTTTCAAGACCTTTTGATTTGTGTATCATCTCATTTTACAGTGGTGGAGATTTGATTTTCATGCAAGCCTATGGTAATAACTTTTCATGTTTGACTTTTGAGTGCTTAATTTGAACCTTAAACACTTTGAGTGAATCTTTAGTGAAGATGTCAATTCTTGTCGGTTTTGAAAGGTAATTATTTAGATAAGGGGAAACACCTATGTTTTCGTGTTATAAAAATTTGTGGCTTGGATTGTTTGAATCTTTAGGACTCTTTTATTTAAATTAACAATGTATGAATTATTTGTGAATTATGATAAGACATTATTGATAAGAATTGTGAATTAACGAAGTTTAATTTTAATTGTGAGTTGATGATTTTGCTTGAGGACAAGCAAATGCTTAAGTGTGGGGATATTTGATAAACCGTTAAAGTAACATATTTTAATCCCATGCTTAGCACGTTTTTGGATGTTTATTTATACAATTATGTGAATCCAATGCTCCTAATCCTTTAAATTCGTATTTCTATACTTAGGTGAGCATAGGGAACCGAAAGGAGTGGAAAGTGGGCCAAAACCGGACAAAATGGGCCATCTTAAGGATCCACATGGCCAAAGCCAGAACCACACAGGGCACATGCCTATGTGAACCACACGGGCTGGACACATGCCCGTGTACCAGCCCGTGTCAATCGCGAGCCATGGAATTTTCACATGGCTTGGACACCCTCTGATAAACCGCAATAGTAACATATTTTAAGCCCACATTTAGCATACTTTTGGATGATTTAAGCCTTGAATTGTGTAAATTGGTGCTCTTAATCCTTGGTTTTTATGTTTTATACCTAGAAAAGCACCGGAGGATGAAAAGAATGAGAAACGGGCCCAAAATAGAGTAAATGGGCCATATCACAAAATCAACATGGCCTGGGCCCAAGCCACACGGCCGTGCCTCATCAAATAGACTCGAACACAGCCTAGCAACGATTCACACGGGCGTGTACCATGGGCATGTCCCTGACGTGAGAAACAAGAGTTTCATTCGAATTAGGATACTTAGAGGCAAAGACACATTCCAAGAGCCTATATATACACCCTAGAGGCCATCCTTCAGGAGGCGGCCAGCAAGGCCAATGAGCCAAGCCAAAGGGGGCAGATTTGTGGGGATTTACTTGAAGATAGCCAATTGATTCATCTCAAGAAGCCAGAATCATACTCAAGATAGAGGATCTCTTCTTCAATTCCTTCACGGGGTTTTAGGGTTTTCTTATGTTTTGTTTTATCTTTTCTTTTGAGATGTATTCTTTTATCATTATGAACTAAACCCTCAGATACCTGAGGGGGATGAAACCTAAGATGAATCTTGTTATCATTTGCTAGACTATATGATAAATATTTGACTTGTTCTTAATTATGTGTTCTTAATTCTTTTGTTGATATTTTCGGGATATTAATTCAACTATGATGTGCTTAGGCGGAGGAGCAAAAGTCCCTGCCTTAGAGTAGATCTAGAATAATTAAGCAGAGTTGATCGCACGCCTAGAGATAGGGTGACGAGATTTTACCGGATTAGGGTTAAACCTAATATGGGAGTCCATAGATCGAGTTAATGCAATTCTAGGGGTTTTAATAAGAAAAAGATTTCAATTAATCAACCTAGGGTTAGACGTCAGTCGCCTCGAGAGAGGGATTAATATAAATTAGGGAATCCTACGGATCAAGTCAAGTGAATAAATTGTCTGGTTCAGAGTTAGATAACAAGTGAAGTCTAGGTGGATTCTTCCTCGGGTATTGTCTTAATTAATTGGTTTTTCTCAAAGTATTTTTCCCAAATTCCTTCTCTCTTTCTTTGCATCTTTAGCTTAGTTGTTAGTTAATTTTAGATTAGATAAAAAATTCCTTTAATTCTAAGGCTAGATAATAAAAAGAGAGTTAGTACTAGTACTTTTAGTACGTTTCGGTTCGACAATCCAGTCTTGCCTTAACTATACTAATGTTCGATAGGTGCGCGTGCCTCACATCGTTGTCATAGATAGTTTCCAGGTTTGATCATTCTTTTTATAAATTTTTAAGACTTTGACATCGCATAAAAACAATGATCACCCTCATACGGGCTAAGCACACGCCCGTGTCCCTGTCGCACCACCCTGTAACACCCCTATCCCGAGTCCGTCGCCGAATTAAGGATAGAAGTGTTACTGGAAAGATCGGAAACATTCACAAACGAAATCATACATTCAATCATCATTCTCAGACTTAATTTCCTTTAAAAGGGTCCTCGAGACCTTACTTATACTTATAAGTCGAGTTGGGACTAAACTGCAATGCATATGAAATTCCATGAAAATTTGAAACTTTTCTAAAATACAGAGGAGACACGTCCGTGGAAGGAGACCGTGTGCCCTCCATGGCTTCTAGGCAACCCCGTGTATCCATCCTTGTTTATACTAACTATACCAACACGGTCATTAGGCACGCCCGTGTGCCATGGCCGTGTACTTTTAGGTTATATACTGACTTCCCCACCACGGCCACCAAGCACGCTTGTGTCGACGCCGTGTACTTTTAGGTCATATACTGACTTCAACCACACGGCCTGAGCACACGCCCATGCTTTGAACGTGTGTCCTACATGGTCTTTACACACGGCCATATAAAATGACCGTGGTCTAATTTTATTTAAAACATTAAGGTGCAGGGTTAACACGGTCAGACACACGCGCGTGGTGTGTGTCAACGCAGTGTAAGCGACAGAGGCTATTTACCAAGCCATTTGCCTCCCTGAAATTAAGATCAACCCAACTCAAAATAATACAATTCATTACTAACAATTTTCATGAATAATACTATGTATTTCATTGATATCTATATACAAACAACTTAAACAAGTTTGGCCAACCACTTAGCCATATACAAAAGAATGATAAACTTGATAGCCTATACAATGGCATTACACAAAACATGTTCTCAAAATGAATGATTACTATACATGCCATACTTAGTAATATAGTTTGGCTATACCAAAATAAGGGTCGATAGTGTGCTACGAGCTCCGACTCCAATGATCCACAAATTAGCTTGGCGGAACTACATAGAAAGAAACAATCAAAGACGTAAGCATTTAGCTTAGTAAGTTTGCATGAATAACATGTAATAAATAAATAAACTTGCTTCAGATAAACCATTTGATATAAGAATGGTATCATTATCTCATCTACAAAGCTTACTTACTCATACATGATTCTTACTTATCTCATAGTACTCCCTAATCTCATACTTCTAAGGTAACAAGATACCTGTATCACTTGATCACATTGATCAACATACTTAAACCAAATAAATGTGTCCTCTAACTCATTAATCATAACATGAATAATATTCAATTTCAACTTGGTAATAGCCATGCTTTCTTTACATTCTTGTTTTCACATTTTAGCTTACTCATTTGCCCGATGAATTTCCATGAACTACCGAGAATACTAGATCTCTTGTCATGTACTACATGCCAATGCCATACTCTAGATATGGACTTATATGGAAGATCTCTTCTTGAATCAATGCCAAGCTTTCCTTGGTCTTACATGATAACTTATTCAATGCCAAGCTTGCGTCTTTGGGCTTACATGATAACTTGCTTGATAACTTGATCAATGCCAAGCTTGAGTCCTTGGGCTTACATGATAACTTGCTTGATTGCCAATGCCATGCCATGGCTTAGTCTTATACGGACTTTCTTATCTCATGTAATAGACCGTATCTCCCGAGTAATTCATCTTCAATCGGGAATTTTTCTTGTTTAATCTTATTGACTTCTTTGTTTAACATAACATTAAACCATTTATGATAACAATATATATTATACTAACCAATTAAATGATAAAATCATAAAACTTAGAACTCATACAAACTTACCTCAATATACAAAATGTATATAGTTATGCAATTTAGTCCTCAAATTTGTTCTTGCCTCAGTTTCGATCCGGGCTTCATTTTTCTTGATCTATAATCATAAATAGATCATTTAATAATCACATTGACAAAATTGACTCATAACTCATAATTTGGCAAAATTACTATTTTGCCCCTATACTTTCTCGTATTTACACATTTTCCCCAAGGCTCGTAAAATGATTTTCATGCAACTTTCTTAAACTACATGCTTAGCTGAATCATTTTCTCTACTATAGCAATCATCAATTCTCTCTATTTCCAATAGGTATGACCAAGTTTTATAACTTTTACAAAATGGTCCATACTATCATGTTTCATGAAATTCATTAAAGGAAAGATGTTTATCTAACATCAAACTCTCATAAACTCCCATAAAACATCATTTAGCATACATGTCACTCATGGGTACATTTTTAAACATGCATCTTAGCTCATCAAATGGCTAAAAAATAGCTTACTCATGCTACCAGGACTTTAAAAATACGAATAATATAAAAAACCAGGCTTAGGAGCACTTACTAGCAAGCTTGAATAATTGAAGAACCCTAGCTATGGCTTCCTTCAATTTTCGGCAATGGGGGAAGAAGATGATGAGATTTTTATCATTTTTTCCTATTTTAATTATTAATTAGACAAATGACCAAAATGCCCTTATTACTAAAAATTTCTATAATACCATCTCAAGCCCATTTTGTCCAAAAATTAAAATTTGGGCAAATTGTTATTTAAGGGCTCATAATTCATATTCTAAAACTATTTCATACAAAAAGCTTCTAGAAACTCAAATTTTGTAACTTTTGTAATTTAGTCCTTTTTGGACCAATCAACCTCAATTTAATAAAATTGCTTCATGAAACTTTTATACTAGCATGCAAACATAATATAAACTTTAAAAACTCATAATTTCACCTTGGATTTGTGGTCTCGCACCACTATTCCGGCTAGGCCCTAAATCAGGCTGTTACAATTCTCCTCCTCTTAGGGATTTTTGTCCTCGAAAATCTTACCAGCAAAAATGTTTGGATATTGGTTTCTCATACTCTCTTCTGGTTCCCATGTAGCTTCTTCTATTCCATGTCTTTGCCACAATACTTTCACTAGAGCGATATTTTTATTTCGTAACTGCTTAACTTCCCGAGCTAAAATCTTGATTGGTTCTTCACCATAAGTAATGTCGGGAAGAATCTCTATTTCTGACGGGGTAATTACATGTGAAGGATCTGATCGGTAGCGTCTCAACATTGACACGTGAAACACATCATGTATCTTTTCTAATTCTAATGGCAAAGCTAAACGGTAAGCTACCGGCCTAACTCTTTCAGTGATCTCGTAAGGTCCGATGAAACGTGGGCTTAGCTTGCCTTTCTGGCCAAATCTGAGAACTTTCCTCCATGGTGACACTTTCAAGAAAACTTTATCTCCAACTTGGTACTCCATCTCTTTTCTCCTTAAGTCCAAATAGGATTTCTGTTTATCTGATGCAGCTTTCAAACCTTCTCGTATCACTTTAACTTTCTCTTCAGCTTCTCTAACCAAATCAGCCCCGTGAATTTGGTTTTCCTTGAGTTCAGTCCAGAACAAAGGTGTTTTGCACTTACGTCCATATAGGGCCTCATAAGGCGCCATCTTTAAGCTCGATTGGAAACTATTATTATAGGCAAATTCTGCCAATGGAAGGAACTTTTCCCAACTGCCTTGGAATTCGAGAATACCACATCTGAGCATATCTTCAAGTACTTGAATTACTCTCTTCGACTGACCGTTAATCTGAGGATGAAAAGCCATACTAAAGTTTAACTTTGTACCCAGGGCTTCTTGCAGCTTCTTCCAAAATTGGGATGTAAATCTCGGGTCTCTATCTGATATAATTGATAAAGGAACTCCATGAAGCCTTACTATTTCTGATACATATAAGTTTGCCAACTGGTCGAGGGAGAAATCCACTCGTACTGGTATAAAATGGGCTGACTTCATAAGTCTATCAACTACAACCCATATAGCATCCTTCTTACTTGGTGACAACAGTAAACCCGTTACAAAATCCATGGTGGCGCAGTCTCATTTCCACTCGGGAATCAAGACGGGCTGAAGTAAACCCGAAGGTACTTGGTGTTCAGCCTTTACTTTTTGACAAATCAAGTACTTGGAAACAAACTCTGAAATATCCTTCTTCAATTTTGGCCACCAATACAGTTGCTTCAAGTCATTATACATCTTAATACTACCCAGATAAACACCTGTTATGTGCCTCGTGCAAAATTCTCTGAATAAGCTCTTCTTTTCTCGGTACACAAACTCGATCTCTAAACATCAAATATCCATCAGAATCAATCTAAAAGTCAGATTTGACATCTGACTCACACTGAGCTCTCTTGACTTGCAATTCGTCATCTTCTTTCTGAGCCTCAAAGATCTCTTAAAGAAAGATTGGTCTAGCTCTCAACTTAGCTAAAATAGAACCATCGTCGGATAAAATCATTGTTGAATTCAATGCTCTTAAAGCAAAAAAGGACTTCCTGCTCAAAGCATCGGCGACCACATTCGCCTTTTCTTGATTGTAATCGATGACTAACTCATAATCTTTTATCAACTCTAACCATCTCTGTTGCCTTAATTTCAACTCTTTCTGCGTCATCAAGTACTTAGACTTTTGTGATCAGTAAAAATTTGACATCTTTCACCATATAAATGGTGTCTCCAAATCTTCAAAGCGAAGACAATGGCAGCTAATTCTAAATCATGCATCGAATAATTCTTCTCATGAGGTTTCAACTGTCTGGAGGCATAAGCAATCACCTTGCCTTCTTGCATGAGTACATAGCCTAATCCATTTAAGGATGCATCGCTGTAAATTACAAATTCATTCCCTGACTCAGGTTGTACCAAAACTGGTGCTTTTGTCAACATTGCTTTCAGTTTCTCAAAACTTTGCTGACATCTTTCTATTCACTCAAACTTCACATTTTTCTGCAACAATTTGGTCATCGGGGTTGCAATCATGGAAAACCTTTTGACAAATAGCCTGTAATAGCCGGCTAGGCCTAGAAAACTTCTAATCTCAGAAATGTTCTTTGGTAGCTTCCAGTCCACTATGGCCGAGATCTTATTTGGATCTACTCGAACTCCATCTTTTGAGACAATATGTCTCAAAAATCCAACTTCCTTGAGCCAAAATTCACTTTTACTGAACTTGGCATACAACTGATTCTCTCATAGAATCTGTTATCTGTAAGTGCTCAGCATGCTCGTTCTCGTCTCTAGAATAAATCAGTATGTCGTCAATAAAAATGACTATGAACTTATCAAGGTATGGTCTAAAGATGCGATTCATTAAGTCCATAAATACCGCAGGAGCATTGGTCAACCCAAAGGGCATGACTAAAAATTCATAATGCCCATACCTCGTTCGAAAAACAGTCTTGGATACGTCTGAATCTTTCACTCTTAGCTGGTAGTACCTCGATCTCAAGTCTATTTTGGAGAACACAGTAGCTCCTTTCAATTGATCGAACAAATCATCGATCCTAGGCAATGGGTACTTGTTCTTTACTGTCACTTTATTGAGCTGGCGGTAATCTATGCACAATCTCATGGTGCCATCTTTCTTTTTCACAAACAAAACCGGAGCACCCCATGGTGAACAACTTGATCTTGCAAGACCTTTTTCTGTCAACTATTGCAACTGTATCTTTAGTTCTTTCAACTCTATTGCAGCCATTCTATAAGAAGTAATGGATATAGAGTGCGATGCAGGGCTAACTCGGTCTTTGAACTCTACCTCTCTAATTGGTGGTAGTCCCGGTAATTGCTCGGGAAAAACATCCATATACTCGCATACTATTGGCACTGACTCAATCTTCAGCTCTGTTTCTTTATCATTCATCACAAAGGCTAGATATGATTCATACCCTTTTCTTAAACATCTTTGCGCTGTCATATTAGAAATCATTTCCGATAATCCCTCATGTTTCTCTGATTCTATGTGAAGGATATCTCCATTTTTACCTCTCATCTCAATGGATTTCTTTCCACAATTTACAATTACATCATGAGTAGTCAACCAGTCCATACCAAGAATGAGGTCGAATTCATCAAATGGTAACAACATAAGGTTTGCTTTAAAGTAATGACCTCTAATCATTAATGGACAATCTCTACATACTTTATCAACCAACACACTCATGCCTAAAGGATTGGACACTTTAATCATAATTTTAGTAGAATCTATAGGCATGGTCAAATCAGATACTAATTTCATACAAATGTAAGAGTGTGTGGATTCGGGATTTATTAAGGCAATAACTTTGGTATTGTAAAGAGAAAACGTACCCGTAATAACATCAGGGGAAGATGCCTCTTCGCGAGCGCGAATGGCATAGGTCCTTGCAGGTGCTCTACCCTCAGGTCTTGTGGCCTGCTCTCGAGGGTTACCTTTTCCACTTGCCCCACTTCCCGGTTTCCTTTGCGGTCTCCCTCTGACCATACTCTCGGATCTCGGGTTTTGAATTCACTCTTCTTTAGTCATCTCTGGACAATCTTTTATGAAATGGTCTTGGGAACCACATCTAAAACACACATTTTCATGTGCTCGGCATTCTACAAGATGGCGTCTGCCACACTGTGGGCAATCGAGTCTGTCAGGTCGAATGTTCCCAACACTTGCAACTGAAGTAGTCTGTGCTTTATTCCCCGAATATTGTTTACTCTTATCTTTCCTTGAAAATCCCGTGGAAGTAGCCGATCGAGTAGGGAAATCTCTTGACTTCTTGGACGAAGATTGGAATGACTTATTCCACTATCTCTTTCTAGAGTCGCGAGACTCCATTTCAGACTTCTTCTTCTCTTTTACTAGTTCTTCAAATTTACAAGCCCTTTCTACTAATACAACAAATTCCCTTAACTCCAAGACAGCAACTAACAACTTTATATCTTCATTTAATCCATCTTCAAATCTTTTACTCATGATGGCTCAGTGGATACACATTCGTGGGCATACTTGCTGAGTCGTACAAACTTTCGCTCATAATTAGTTACTGACATCTTGCCTTGCTTCAGCTCTAGAAATTCCTTTCTCTTCTAGTCTACAAACCTTTGGCTGATATACTTTTTCTTGAAGTCATCCTGGAAGAATTCCCATGTGACCCTTTCCCTCGATACTACCGACACTAGGGTGTTCCACCATTGATAAGCAGAATCTCTTAAGAGAGAGATTACACACTTCATGCATTCTTCAGGTGTGCATGACAATTCATGAATTCTTCTGCCCCATGTTTCCTGATCTTATCAATTGGAGGTTTATCTCCTCTTATCACCTCTACTACTTGAAAGGCTACTGGAGCAGGTTATGGAACAGACGGGGGTGGAGGGGGTTGTGCATTCGAGTTCGCCCGAATGAACTCTGTATACCATGTGTTCATCATGTGGAGGAAGGCTTCTCTAGCCTCTTCTCCTCCTTGACTCACCGTAGTGGGTCTATTCTCATTCTCATTCGGCACCATTCCTTCTGCGGAAGCTGGTGCGTTACTTTCTACATCATCTGCCATATCTCTGTCGGGATCCATTTACTATATGTATAAACATAATTTAAGTCGTCAGGAGTCGTCACACTATCATTATAAAAACATTCTTAGTATGGCATGTATAACTAGACTCATGCTCGTGCTACGTTAGTCCTAGAACCGACTAAATCGTAGCTCTGATACCACTAAATGTAACACCTCTATCCCGAGTCCGTCGCAGGATTAAGGATAGGAGCGTTACCGAACAGATCAAAAAACATTCACAGACGAAATCATACATTCAATCATCATTCTCAGACTTAATGTCCTTTAAAAGGGACCTCGAGACCTTACTCATACTTATTGGTTGAGTCGGGACTAATCTACAACGCATATGAAATTTCATGAAAATTTGAAACTTTTCTAAAATACAGGGGAGACACGCCCGTGGGAGGAGATCGTGTGCCCTCTACAGCTTCTAGACACCCCCGTGTATCCATCCTTGTTTATACTAACTATACCAACACGGGCATTAGGCACGCTCGTGTGCCATGGCCGTGTACTTTTAGGTCATATACTGACTTCCTCACCACGGCCACCAAGCACACCCGTGTCGAGGCCGTGTACTTTTAGGTCATATACTGACTTCAACCACACGGCCTGAGCACACGCCCATGCTTTGAACGTGTGTCCTACACGGTCTTTACACACGGCCATGTAAAATGACCGTGGTCTAATTTTATTTAAAACATTAAGGTGCAGGGTTAACACGGTCTAGACACACGTCCGTGTGTCTAACCGTGTAGGCAACTAGAGGCTATTTACCAAGCCATTTGCCTCCCTGAAATTAAGATCAACCCAACTCAAAACAATACAATTCATTTCTAACAATTTTCATGAATAATACTATGTATTTCATTGATATCTATATACAAACAACTTAAACAAGTTTGGCCAACCACTTAGCCATATACAAAAGAATGATAAACTTGATAGCCTATGCAATGGCAATACAAAAAACATGTTTTCAAAATGAATGATTCCTATACATGCCATACTTAGTAATATAATTTGGCTATACCAAAATAAGGGTCGATAGTGTGCTACGAGCTCCGACTCCAATGATCCACAAATTAGCTTGGTGGAACTACATAGAAAGAAACAATCAAAGACGTAAGCATTTATCTTAGTAAGTTTGCATGAATAACACGTAATAAATAAATAAACTTGCTTCAGATAAACCATTTGACATAAGAATGGTATCATTATCTCATCTATAAAGCTTTACTTACTCATACATGATTCTTACTTATCTGATAGTACTCCCTAATCTCATACTTGTAAGGTAACAAGATACTTGTATCACTTGATCACATTGATCAGTATACTTAAACCAAATAAATGTGTCTTCTAACTCATCAATCATAACATGAATAATATTCAATTTCAACTTGGTAATAGCTATGCTTTCTTTACATTCTTGTTTTCACATTTTAGCTTACTCATTTGCCCGATGAATTTCCATGAACTACCGAGAATACTAGATCTCTTATCATGTACTACATGCCAATGCCATACTCTAGATATGGACTTATATGGAAGATCTCTTCTTGAATCAATGCCAAGCTTGCCTTGGTCTTACATGATAACTTATTCAATGCCAAGCTTGAGTCCTTGGGCTTACATGATAACTTGCTTGATAACTTGATCAATGCCAAGCTTGAGTCCTTGGGCTTACATGATAACTTGCTTGATAACTTGATCAATGCCAAGATTGAGTCCTTGCTTTTACATGATAACTTGCCTGATAACTTGATCAATGCCAAGCTTGAGTCCTTGGGCTTACATGATAACTTGCTTGATTGCCGATGCCATGCCTTGGCTTGGTCTTATACGGACTTTCTTATCTCATGTAATAGACCGTATCTCCTGGGTAATTCATCTTCAATCGGGACATTTTCTTGTTTAATCTTATTGACTTCTTTGTTTAACATAACATTAAACCATTTATGATAACAATGTATATTATACTAACCAATTAAATGATAAAATCATAAAACCTAGAACTCATACAAACTTACCTTAATATACAAAATGTATGTAGTTATGCAATTTAGTCCTCGACTTTGTTCTTGCCTCGGTTCCTATCTGGGCTTCGTTTTTCTTGATCTATAATCATAAATAGATCATAAATAGATCATTTAATAAACACATTGACTAAATTGACTCATAACTCATAATTTGGCAAAATCACTATTTTGCCCCTATACTTTCTCACATTTGCACATTTGCCCCAACGCTCGTAAAATGATTTTCATGCAACTTTCTTAAACTACATGCTTAGTTAAATCATTTTCTCTGCTATAGAAATCATCAATTATCTCTATTTCCAATAGGTATGACCAATTTTTTAACTTTTACAAAATGGTCCATACTATCTTGTTTCATGAAATTCATTAAAGAAAAGATGTTTATCTAACATCAAACTCTCATAAACTCCCATAAAACATCATTTAGCATACATGTCACTCATGGGTACATTTTTAAACACGCATCTTAGCTCATCAAATGGCTAAAAAATAGCTTACTCATGCTACCGAGACTTTTAAAATACGAATAATATCAAAAACCGGGCTTAGGAGCACTTACTAGCAAGCTTGAATAATTGAAGAACCCTAGCTATGGCTTCCGTCAATTTTCGACAATGGGGGAAGAAGATGATGAGATTTTTATCATCTTTTTCCTATTTTAATTACTAATTAGACAAATGACCAAAATGCCCTTATTACTAAAAATTTCTATAATACCATCTCAAGGCCCATTTTGTCCAAAAATTAAAATTTGGGCAAATTGTTACTTAAGGGCTCATAATTCATATTCTAGAACTATTTCATACAAAAAGCTTCTAGAAACTCAAATTTTGTAACTTTTGCAATTTAGTCCTTTTTGGACCAATCAACCTCAATTTAATAAAATTGCTCCATGAAAATTTTATACTAGCATGCAAACATAATATAAACTTTAAAAACTCATAATTTCACCTCGAATTCATGGTCTCGTACCACTATTCTTGCTAGGCCCTAAATCGGGCTGTTACACACCCTACTTTGTTTTTACGCAGAAAAAGCCAATTTTTAGGGTTTCTGAGCCTCCTCAAGTCTATAAATACATAGCAGAGGAAGAACTAAGGGAAAACACAGAGAAGATCAAAGAAATTACTCGAAAGAAGCCGTCAGAAGAATCTCGGAAGCGGATTCACTCCAAGATTGAAGATTTCCATCAAGTTCTTTAGAAGTTTTTGGGTTCTTTATGTCTTGTTGTTTTCTTAATTCTAAGATGTCTTCCTCATACATTATGAACTAAACTCCCTAAATACCAGGGAGGATGATTCTGAATTACATGATAAATACTTGTTTTTATTCTTAATTATGTGTTCTTAGCCCTTGCTTTAATACTTTCAGGATATTAATTCAAGTTTAATGTGCTTATTCAGTGGAGCAAAAGCCCCTGTTTAAGAGAAGATCTTTGTAACACACCATACCCGAGTCCGATGCTAGGACTAGATACGAGACATTACCATGCTGGAACTCACTTAAACATACACCTACGGGCTGTAAAATTTCATTCCGACTTAAAAAATTCTCTTTCTTAGTCTAATCATACATTTCATGGGCCTACGAGGCCTTAAGCACTTATCCAAAAACTTTCGAAACTTAATCGAAAACTCTTCTTGGAAATAGGGTTCACACGCTCATGTGACTTGGAACACGCCCGTGTACTCTTAGACACGCCCATGTCTTCAAATCGTAGGGCATTACTGACTATATTTACACGGCCTTGACACGCTCGTGGGCTTAGACTGTGTGTTATTCCTTGATATACTGACTTAATTACACGGTCTGGGGCACACGCCCATGTTCTAACCGTGTGTCATACACGGCTCATACAAACGGCCATGAGATTTGACTGTGGCCTATCCTGACTTACAACAATAAGGTGCAGGGTACACACGGCCTAGACACGCTCGTGCGTCCAACCGGCGATCTACCTTGTTCATCAGGTTCTACATGAAGAGTATTCCTATTCTCATATCTCATCTCAATGTATTTCTTCCCACAATTAACTATTACATCATGGATAGTCAACCAATCCATACCAAGAATGAGGTTGAACTCATCAAATGGTAGCAACATAAGATTTGCTTTAAAGCAATGACCTCTAATCATTAATGGACAATCTTTACATACTTTATCAACTAACACACTCTTGACTAAAGGATTAGACACTTTAATCCTAAATTCTGTAGAATCTATAGGCACACTCAAACCAGATACTAATTTCATGCAAATGTAAGAGTGTGTGGATCCAGGATCTATGAAAGTAATAACTTTGATATCAAAAAGAGAAAAGGTACCCGTAATCACATCATGAGAAGATGCCTCTTCGCGAGCACGAATGGCATAAGTCCTTGCAGGCACTCTACCCTCGGGTCTCGTGGCATGCTCTCGAGGGTTATCTCTTCCACTTGCCCCACTTCCCGGGTTTCTCTGCGGTCTTCCTCAGACCATACTCCTGGATCTCGGGTTCTGATTTCTCTCTTCTTTCATCATCTCTGGACAATCTTTTATAAAGTGGTCTTGGGAACCACATCTAAAACATACGTTTCATGTGCCCGGCATTCTCTAAGATGACGTCTGCCACACTGTGGGCACTCGAGTCTGTCAGATCGAATGTTCCCCACACTAGCAACTGAAGTCGTCTGTGCTTTATTTCCCAAATATTGCTTACTCTTGTCTTTCTTTGAAAACCCAGTGGAAGTAGCTGATCGGGTGGAGAAATCTCTTGACTTCTTGGAAGAAGATTGGAATGACTTATTGCACTGTCTCTTTCTAGAGTCACGAGACTCTATTTTAGACTTTCTTTTCTCCTTTACTAGTTTCTTGGCTTTACAAGCCCTCTTTACTAGCACAACGAATTCCTTTAGCTCTAGGACAGCAACAAACAATTTGATGTCCTCATTTAACCCATCATCAAACCTTTTACTCTTAATAGCCTCAGTGGACATGCATTCGCGAGCGTACTTGTTGAGTCGTACAAACTCACGCTCATAGTCAGTTACAGACATCTTGACTTGCTTTAACTCTAGAAATTCTTTTCTTTTCTGATCCATAAATCTTTGACTGATATACTTTTTCTTGAATTCTTCTTGAAAAAATTCCCATGTGATCTTTTCCCTTGGTACCACTGACACAAGGGTGTTCCACCATTGGTAAGCAGAATCTCTTAAAAGAGAAACTACACACTTCATGCATTCTTCAGACGTGCATGACAACTCATTAAATACCCTGATGGTATTTTCTAACCAGAATTCAGCTCTTTCTGGATCATCATCTTTTCTAACCCGGAATTCTTCTGCCCCATGTTTCCTGATCCTATCAACTGGAGGTTTATCTCCTCTTACCACCTCTACTACTTGAGGGCCAACTGGAGCAGGTTGTGGAACAGGCGGGGGTGGAGGGGGTTGTGCATTCGGGTTCGTACGAACGAACTCCGTATACCATGGATTCATCATATGGAGGAAGGCTTCTTTAGCCTCTTCTCCTCCTCCTTGACTCACCGTAGTGCGTCTATTCTCATTCTCATTTGACACCGTCCCTTCTGCGGGAGCTGGTGGGCGTTACTTTCTACATCATCCGCCATAGCTCTTTTGGGATCCATTTACTATATGTATAAACATAATTGAAGTCGTCAGGAGTCTAACACTATCATTATAAAAACATTCTTACGTATAGCATGTATAGCTAGACTTGTGCTGGTGCTACGTTAGTCCTAGAACCGACTAAACTGTAGCTCTGATACCACTAAATGTAACACCCCATACCCGAGTCTGATGCTAGGACTAGATACGAGACATTACCATGCTTGAACTCACTTAAACATACACTTACGGGCTGTAAAAATTTCGTTCCGACTTAAAAACTTCTCTTTCTTAGTCTAATCATAGCTTCATGGGCCTACGAGGCCTTAAGCACTTATCCAAAAACTTTCGAAACTTAATCGAAAACTCTTCTTGGAAACAGGGTTCACATGCCCATGTGACTTGGAACACGCCCGTGTACCCTTAGAAATGCCCATGTCTTCAAACCGTGGGGTGTTACTGACTATATTCACACGACCTTGACATGCTCGTGGGCTTAGATAGTGTGTTATTCCTTGATATACTGACTTGATTACAAGGTCTGGGGCACACACCCATGTTCTAACCGTGTGTCATACACGGCTCATACAAACGGCCGTGGGATTTAACTGTGGCCTATCCTGACTTACAACAATAAGGTGCAGGGTACACACGGGCTAGACACACTCCCGTGCGTCCAACCGTGTGGGCACTTAAAGGCTATTTACCAAGCCAATTGCCACCCTAAAATCAAGATCAATCCAATACATTTTCATAAATAATACTACCTGCTTTATTTACCTCAAAAAACATATATACATAGTCAATTTTGGCCGATCACTTAGCCATATAGAAAAGAATAATAACTTGATAGCCTATACATTGGCCCTTCTTAAAATATTTTCTCAAAATGAATACTTCCTATACATGCCATACTGTAACATCCTTAAATCGGGGTCTTTGCATTTTATCAGTTGTATGTAGATAGTGGGGTTGTTGTGCTAGTCTAAGGTGTTTTAAGGGCTAGGCATAAGCGAGGAATAGGCTAGAGCCTTGTCGACAATTTTTGTTTTGGATATTTAGAAGGGAGAGCTGAGTGAGTTAGGTGTTAAGGGAAATTACTGGTGTGTTTTGACACAAGAATCCCAGTGGTAAAGTGGCAAGGGAGGCGCTACTTAAGCACAAGGAAAGTGACGCCTCAGGTAGGTAGGAGAGCCTTGGTTCGAGCTGCGAAGATCCCCTTTCTGCTTATTCTTTTTGACCCCAGGACCTGGAGGAGGTGTACTCAGAATGGACTCTGATGGATAGCTGTTGAAAGAGTCAACAAGTTCAAATGGGTGGAGAAGAGAAATTGTAGTAGTTTGACTCATTCAAATCGGTTTGAATGAGTGGCCAGGAGAAAATTTAGGAGATGGACATAGGAGCTAGAGTTGGCCGAATTCTAAACCCTACATAGGGAAGGGGGAATCGGTTTTGTGTTGGCAGGGAGTGAGTGTGCCGAATTTGGTTAAGGTGCAAGTGGTTTCGGTTCTTTTTTGTCATGTAGAGGTGTACTTAGATCTCTCTCTCAAAACTCCTCTATTTTCTTCTTTGCCGAAAGTTGTCTAGGCAATTTTGTTTCTTTTTCTTTTTCCATCTTAGCCGAAACTTAAAAGACCATTAGGGTCACTTTTGTGCATTCTTTCTTTCTCATTTTCAAAAGCCGGAAACATCATATCTATCTCCCTCTTTGCTTTTGTTTTCATCTTCTTTCTCGAAACCCTTTTGTAGCCGAATCTCTCTAAAGCCATATCACTCTTCATTTCTTCTTTTATTTGTGTAAGCAAGAGCCGAAACCATTACCCTCCCTCTCTTTTGGTTTCTTTCTCTTCTTTTGGAACCATAGCCGAAAACTCTTGGATCCCAAGAGCATTCTATGTGCTTTTCTTTCCCAAAGAATTTACTCTCGTCAAATCTCAACCCACATCTTGGTCAGGTCTCGTTGTTTCTCCTCTTTCTTTCCCTTTTTATTCTTTTGTGGTGTGGTTGAATCCTCTCTATAGGCTTATTCTTTCTTTTCATTACTGTTGGGTCAGTGGATGGTTCTCATTTGGCGGCATAACTTGTTGATCGGATACCTGTTCAATCGTGGTAAGTGTTTCCCTCTAGTATCAAATCTTCTTTCTCTTCCTGCTGATGCCGAATGCATTACTTCTATATTGATGGTTCTTGGCCGATTGAAAGGGGGCTCGACTTCGCGTTGTTTTGGCTTTTGCTTGGTGATTGTAAGGTGCTGAGGTAAGGGGCGATCATCTTCTTACATTATCTCTTTTGGGATTTCATGACCAAAGCCGAATGGCTATTTGCTTAATAGTGATGTGTTTTGCCGAATGTAGGGGGAGGTGACGGTTTCGTTTGGACTCTTAGGATCTATTAGATATGTGGTTTAAATCTCGAGCTTCAAAAGTTATCGATCTAGGTAAGGGCCTTAGCCTTAAGCGTTAATCCCTTTTGTTTGTTTTCTCTGCTTTAATCTCAGTTAGTGACTAAGGGTGTTATGGACTCAAAGGCTAGCCAAGCATTAGGAGGGGTTGGATCGGAGACCCCAGCCCCTAAGTTCAAAAAGAGGGCGATGTCATTGTTCGCGATTGGCGCGCTGGTATGGGCGGCATCCGAGCAAAGCGATGAGCGGATAACGATATTGTCGATTAATAGCGATTGGTCGACATAAAGAGCGTCGTATTACGTGTAATCAGGTGTGTAACTCTTACACACTTCATTAGTTAATATGTTTATCATGTATATTGTCAAAAGCCGGAATAACTGTTGGAATCGGTATGTTACCCTTGTGGGTAAAAGCGAGGACACCGGGTAAGTCCACTATTGGTTGGCTAACGTTAAATGCCTTGTTAAATCCGCATATGCCATGCCATGTGATTTCTGCATGTTAAGCATTATTAGAATGCCATAAAAAGCATGTTCATAAAAACGGGTGATGAGAGGAGGGGGAAGGCATGATTTCAGACTGTCACTAGTGGTTTTGAACTCATAGTGGGTTGGCCCCGCTTTCTATATTATTGTGACTAAGTCTCAGTGGTTTTGACCACCATTGGTTTGGTACCACATATTTCTATCCTTGTGACTCGTCCCAGTGGTTTGGTACCACAGTAGGTTGGCTCCATATATCGATATACGGGATTGTCACCAGTGGTTTTGACCACCAGGGGTTTTGACCACACTTTTATTATTTGTGACTATGGTCACCAGTGGTTTTGACCACCAGTGGTTTTGACCACCAGTGGTTTTGACCACACTTATATTATTTGTGACTACGGTCTCCAAGGGTTTTGACCACCAGTGGTTTGGTACCACACGGGGTAGATACAGGAGTTACGGATGGTTAGGTTTTTGGGTTGCATGACACGCATAATGGCTTATGAAACTGTGTAAGAACATTAATATTTTCGAGATAGGGATTTATACATAGAGTCTCGGTGACTCACCCTTCCTTTACATTTTGCAGATGATTCGTAGATCGCGGATGCGGAGCCGGGGCAGACTCGAGGTGGCCATGCACATTGTTTCGGGTTTTGTTTAAAACTATTATTTCGGTTTTTACTCTACTTTAAATTTGGTTTTTGGGTTGTAATAAGGACATCTAAGTTTTTATTTCGAGATTATTTGCTTTGTTAAATACCTTTGAATTTGCGTTTAAACATCAAAGCATGCTTAAAAAAAAGGAAAAGAGCCTATAAAATGAATGTTTTCACAAACTTTAATAAATCTCTGGGGTTTTTCCAAACCTTTACCGTCGAGTAACGGCAAACAAGTAGTAACAAGAAGTTAACTCAGTTTTCCTTAAAACTAAATTGGAAATGGTTTAGCAACTAAACTCAAACTAATTCGGCTTTCTATAGAAATCAATAGTTTTCTTAGAATAAGAGGCGACAACCGGTTTTCCCGAAAATGTTTTTCTCAAATTAAATCGACAACTTGTTTTCAAATACAGTTCTTTACAGAATTATATCAACAACTTGTTTTCTTCAAAAATGATTTTTCCCTATGACATGTCGGATTCGGTCGTAGTGTTTTGACCGAGTTTGGGATGTTACAATTTTGGTATCAGAGCCAAGTTCAAAAGCTCAGCTGTGGGCCCCAGGCCCAAAATGTTTTTGATAAAGGGTTACGGAATGATTTTGATGGAAAATGCATGATTTGGAAAAGCATGGCACCGAGTCTCTGGCACCGATCCGCACAGGTAAGTACCCCTAACTGCTGTTGTGATGGTTTAAATGACTGTGATATCAATGCTAGAAGTATGAATTTACTTTAGAGACTGAAACCTGTAGAATTGTGTGATCATACGAGAGCCATCCCTATAATAAACTGCTCATAAAACTGTGCTGTAATAACAGTGGAATAAATCTAATGCATAAAATTTTTAAATCAGATTAAATCATGAACGGTAGTCATGAGCACCCAAGGACGTGGGCGTAATACACGAGGTCGTGGTAGAGGTAGGATGACTGTGTCGGAACCGTTAGGGTCTGGTCATGGGTCAGAGAATGAGGTACCACGATGCGCCCGGTGTGGGCGCAGAGTTCGAGATCGAGCGGGTGGTGACGCCCAGCGGTGTCACGAGCGATCTTGTGGGTTTTGGAGAGAGTCACGGGTGTAGGCGTCGGAACGGGGGCACAGAAATCTATTTCTAAACGACTCCAGGCTAATGGAGTAGAGGTATTCAGGGGTGTGTCTGGTGTGACTCCCAGTACAGCTGAGTATTGGCTGGAGGCGACGGAACGTATAATGGATGATTTGGACTTTACAGCTAATGAGAAGCTGAAAGGGATAGTGTCTCTTCTTCGGGATGAGTCTTATCAGTGGTGGCTCACGGTTAGGGATGGAGCAATGGATGATGACATCACCTGGGATTTCTTTAAAGTGGCTTATCTAAGAAGTACGTTGGGGCCAGTTACATTGATGCACAGCGTAAGGCGTTCTTGAATTTGGTCTAGGGGAGTAAGTCAGTATCAAGTATGAGGCAGAGTTTCTTTGGTTAAGTCGTTATGCTCGGGGTATTGTGGCTACAGAACACGAGCGCTGTGTCAGGTTTGAAGACGAGTTGAGAGATGAGCTGTGGATGTTGATTGCTCCACAGCAGGAGAGAGAACTTGCGGTCTTGGTAGAGAAGGCCAAGATTACTGAGGAAGTGAAACAGTCGGTGAGACGGAATCAGGATAAAAATTGGGGTAAGAGGAGTTCTGGGTCATCAGAGTCTGCAAAGAATTCACAGAAAAGGGTTAGATATGGTGGGCCTAGCCAAGCTGCAAAGCCTGTTGCCACTACTCAGTGGCCGCCACGGTGTACTCGGTGTGGGAAGTCTCATACGGGAGAGTTTTGGACAGGAAATAGAGGGTGCTTCTAGTGTGGGTCAATGGGGCACCGGGTAAGATATTGTCCGCAAAGGTCAGCTAGGATCCAGTCTGAGGGTCAAGGACGGGCACAATTTAGGAGGGATGGTCAGTAACCACAGAGGGTTCGCGGTTCGGCCAGGGGAGGTAATGGTTTTAGACGAGGCCGCGGGGCACTAGGCAGAGGTGCTAGAAGCTCAGAGGCAAGACAGCCTGGGTTGGTCTATGCAGCGAGGCGTCGAGAGGAGGGCGACACACCAGACGTCATAACCGGTGCGTTCTTAATTTTTGGACTACCTTATACTGCTTTGATAGATGTTGGTTCGACGCACTCCTATGTTGCCAGTAGTATAGTGGGAACTATGAACCTAGTCTATGAGATTTCTTCTAGGGAGATGACAGTAATTAGTTCTCTAGGTCACTCGGTAGAAGTGAACAAACTGTATAAGGATGTACCCCTAGAACTTCAAGGGGGTAGTGTTTTTGGCCGATCTGATGGAACTGTCATTCAGGGAGTTCGATTTGATCCTAGGGATGGACTGGCTAGTGAAGTACCAAGCAAGTTTGGACTGTACAGCTAAGCGCATGGTATTGAGAACTATTGAGGGTGAAGAGGTGGTGATGATAGGTAATAGAAGGAATTATCTATCCAATGTGGTATCCACTCTGAAGGCCGAGAAGATGGTGAGAAAGGGTTGTGAGGCGTTTATGAAGATGGTGAGAAAGGGTTATGAGGCATTTATGGTTCATGTTTCTGCATTGGAGGCCAAGGAATCAACAGTAGGGAATGTCAGAACGGTGAAGGAATTTACCGATGCATTTTCAGAAGAACTTCCGAGTCTGCCTCCGGACCGCAAAGTTGAGTTTGGTATAGATCTGTTACCCTAAACCGCGCTAGTGTCTATTGCCCCGTATAGGATGGCGCTGGGAATTAGTGGAACTGAAAGCGCAGATTCAGGAATTGTTGGACCGAGGTTTTATTCGGCCGAGTGTATCACCTTGGGGAGTGCCTGTACTTTTTGTTAAGAAGAAAGGCGGAACAATGCGGATGTGTATAGATTACCGTCAGTTGAATAAGTGGACGATTAAGAATAAGTACCCGTTGCCGAGGATAGATGATTTGTTCGATCAACTTAAGGGTGCATCGGTTTTCTCTAAGATTGATTTAAGGTCGGGATATCATCAGCTTAAGGTAAAGGAGGCCGATATTCATAAGACGGCGTTTCGCACTCGTTATGGGCACTACGAGTTCTTAGTAATGCCGTTTGGGTTGACCAATGCGCCGACAGTGTTCATGGACATGATGAATCGGGTGTTTTAGCCATACTTAGACCAGTTCGTTGTAGTTTTTTATGGACGACATTTTGGTGTACTCAAAATCTGAGGAGGAGCATGATGTGCATCTGTGTGTGGTTTTGCAGATTCTGAGGGAGAAGCAACTATTCGCAAAGTTTAGTAAGTACGAGTTCTGGCTTAAGGAAGTAACCTTCTTGGGTCATGTGGTGTCAGCTGAGGGGATTAAAGTGGATCCTCGGAAGATTGAAGCAGTATTGGACTAGAAACCACATAAGTCTGTGGTAGAGATTCGAAGTTTTCTGGGTTTGGCAGGATATTACAAAAGATTTATGGAAGGGTTTTCCTTGATTGCAGCGCCATTGACCAAGTTGCTAAGAAAAGGAGTTCCATTTGTGTGGTTAGATAAGCAACAGGAAAGTTTTGACAAGTTAAAGAAAATTCTGACAAAAGCTCCGATTTTGATTCAGCCTGAAGCGGGAAAGGAATTTACTGTTTATTGTGATGCGTCGCATACTAATTTGGGTTGTGTGCTGATGCAAGAAGGGAAAGTAGTGGCGTATGCATCTCGACAGTTGAGACCTCACGAAGTGAACTACCCGATGCATGATCTGGAGTTGGCTGCAGTGGTTTTCGCTCAGAAAATTTGGAGGCATTACTTGTATAGGGAGAAGTCTATCATCTACACGGATCACAAGAGTTTGAAGTATCTCTTGACTCAGAAGGAATTGAATTTGAGGCAGCGGAGGAGGATCGAGTTGTTGAAAGACTATGACTGCTCGATTGAATACCATCCGGGTAAGGCTAAAGTAGTGGCTGACGCGTTGAGCCGCAAGGTGGTAGCAGACTTAAGAGCAGTGTTTTCCCACTTTAGTCTGTATGATGACGGGAGTCTGTTAGCGGAAATGCAGATGAAGCCGATTTGGGTAAATCAGGTTAAGGAGAAACAGCTAGTGGATGAAGTTTTAAGTGCTCGGTGTTAACAAGTGCAGAATGGTGGATTGGAGGGATATAGCTTGAGCAACGATAGAGTGTTATGTTTCCAAGGGAGAGTTTGTATGCCGAAGGATGTTGAGTTAAGGCAGAGGATTCTTCGGGAAGCTCACAGCAGCCCATACGCTATGCATTCTAGAGGTAGTAAGATGTACCGAGATTTGCGGGAATAGTTCTGGTGGCGGGGTCTGAAGCGGAAAGTGACAAAATTTGTAAGTAAGTGTCTGACGTGTCAGCAAGTCAAAGCTGAACATCAGTTACCATCGGGTCTGTTGCAGCCGGTAAAGTTTTCACAATGGAAGTGGGAAAAGATTACGATGGATTTTGTCAGTGGGCTACCCCTTACGCCTAGCAAGAAGGACTCAGTCTGGGTGATTGTTGATCGTCTGACAAAGTCTGCTCACTTCATACCTGTACGTGTGGATTATTCACTTCAGAGGTTGGCTAAGTTGTATGTAGCGAAAATCGTGAGACTGCATGGAATGCCAGTGTCGATTATCTCAGATAGGGATCCCATATTCACGTCAAGGTTTTGGAAAGCTTTGCATCAGGCATTAGAAGGTTGGATTTCAGCACGGCATTTCATCCGCAGTCAGATGGGCAATCAGAAAGGGTAATTAAGATTTTAAAAGATATGCTGAGGGGATGTGTTTTGGATTTCAGAGGTAGTTGGGAAGAATTTCTACCGCTGGCAGAGTTCGCGTACAACAATAGTTATCAGGCAAGTATCCAAATGGCACCGTATGAAGCATTATACGGATGGAAGTGTCGTACCCCTATGTGTTAGACAGAGTTAAGTGAACGTCAGATGTTGGGTCCAGAGTTGGTTGCTGAAACAGAGGATAAGGTTAAGGTGATTCGAGCTCGTCTGAAGGAAGCTTCGGATAGGCAAAAGTCTTATGCCGATCTCAAGCGAAGGGATATAGAGTTCGCAGTGGGTGACAAAGTTTTTTTGAAGGTGTCGCCATAGAAGAAAGTGCTGAGGTTTGGTTGGAAGGGCAAGCTAAGCCCTAGGTTTATTGGGCCATATACGGTGTTGAAGCAGGTAGGACCAGTAGCTTATCAGCTCGAGCTGCCATCAGAATTGAGTCAGATTCATGATGTATTTCATGTTTCCATGCTTAGGCACTATCATTCAGATCCTTCGCATGTTGTGCCAGTGGAAGAGATAGAAGTGAGCTCAGATTTGTCTTTTCAGGAGGAGCCAGTACAGATCCTGGATCAGGATGTCAAAGTTTTACGTAGGAAATCAGTTCCTTTGGTGAAAGTGTTATGGCGGAACAATGGAACGAAAGAGGCCACGTGGGAACTGGAGGATGTGATGCGGCAACAATATCATCAACTCTTTTGACCAGGGAATTTCGAGGCTGAAATTATTTTTAAGGGGGGTAGAACTATAACATCCTTAAACCGAGGTCTTTGCATTTTTTCTGTTGTATGTAGATAGTGGGGTTTTGTGCTAGTCTAAGGTGTTTTAAGGGCTAGGCCTAAGCCAGGAATAGGCTAGAGCCTTGTCGAAAATTTTTGTTTTGGATACTTGGAAGGGAGAACTGAGTGAGTTAGGTGTTAAGGGAAATTACTGGTGTGTTTTGACACAAGAATCCCAGTGGTAAAGTGGCAAGGGAGGCGCTACTTAAGCACAAGGGGAGTGACGCCTCAGGTAGGTAGGAGAGCCTTGGTTTGAGCTGCGAAGATCCCCTTTCTGCTTATTCTTTTTGATGCCAGGACCTGGAGGAGGTGTACTCAGGATGGACTCTGATGGATAGCTGTTGAAAGAGTCAACAAGTTCAAATGGGTGGAGAAGGGAAATTGTAGGAGTTTGACTCATTCAAATTGGTTTGAATGAGTGGCCAGGAGAAAATTTAGGAGATAGACATAGGAGCTAGAGTTGGCCGAATTCTAAACTCTGCATAGGGAAGGGGGAATCGGTTTTGTGTTGGCAGGGAGTGAGTGTGCCGAATTTGGTTTAGGTGCAAGTGGTTTCGGTTCTTTTTCGGCATGTAGAGGTGTGCTTAGATCTCTCTCTCAAAAACTCCTCTATTTTTTTCTTTTCCTAAAGTTGTCTAGGCAATTTCGTTTCTTCTTCTTTTTCCATCTTACCCGAAACTTAAAAGACCATTAGGGTCACTTTTGTGCATTCTTTATTTCTCATTTTCAAAAGCCAGAAACATCATATCTATCTCCCTCTTCGCTTTTATTTTCATCTTCTTCCTTGAAACCCTTTTGTAGCCGAATCTCTCCAAAGCCATATCACTCTTCTTTTCTTCTTTTATTTGTGTAAGCAAGAGCCAAAACCATTACCCTCCCTCTCTTTTGATTTCTTTCTCTTCTTTTGGAACCATAGCCGAAACCTCTTGGATCCCAAGAGCATTTTATGTGCTTCTCTTTCCCGAAAAATTTACTCTAGTCGAATCTCAACCCACATCTTGGTACGGTCTCGTTGTTTCTCCACTTTCTTTCCCTTTTTATTCTTTTGTG
Organism: Gossypium bickii; assembly: GCA_025503065.1. Taxonomy (NCBI): domain Eukaryota; kingdom Viridiplantae; phylum Streptophyta; class Magnoliopsida; order Malvales; family Malvaceae; genus Gossypium; species Gossypium bickii. The sequence goes on along the minus strand of CP106711.1, from coordinate 47,602,833 downwards.
GTGTGGCCAAATCCTCTCTATAGGCTTATTCTTTCTTTTCATTGTTGTTGGGTCAGCGGATCGTTCTCATTTGGCGGCATAACTTGTTGATTGGATACCTATTCAATCGTGGTAAGTGTCTCCCTCTAGTTTCAAATCTTCCTTCTCTTCTTGTTGATGCCAAATGCATTAATCCTATATTGATGGTTCTTGGCCGATTGAAGGGGGGCTCGACTCTGCGTTGCTTCAGCTTTTGCTTGGTGATTGTAAGGTGTTGAGGTAAGGGACGATCATCTTCTTACGTTATCTCTTTCGGGATTTCATGACCAAAGCCGAATGGCTATTTGCTTAATAGTGATATGTTTTGCCAAATGTAGGGGGGAGGTGACGGTTTCGTTTGGACTCTAAGGATCTATTAGATCTGTGGTTTAGATCTCAAGCTTCAAGAGTTGTCGATCTAGGTAAGGGCCTTAGCCTTAAGCGTTAATCCCTTTTGTTTGTTTTCTCTGCTTTAATCTCAGTTAGTGACTAAGGGGTGTTATGGACTCGAAGGCTAGCCCAGCATTAGGAGGGGTTGGATCGGAGACCCCAGCCCCTAAGTTCAATAAGAGGGCAGTGTCGACTGTTCGCGATTGGCCGCCTAGGTGTGGGCCAACATCTGAGCAAAGTAGTAGACATATAACGGTAGTGACGATTAACGATAGTGTTGACGTAGAGAGCGTCATATTACGGGTAATTAGGTGTGTAACTCTTACACACTTCATTAGTTAATATGTTTATCATTTATATTGTCAAAAGCCGGAATAACTATTGGAATCGGTATGTTACCCTTGTGGGTAAAAGCGAGGACACCTGGTAAGTCCACTATTGGTTGGCTAACGTTAAATGCCTTGTTAAATCTGCATATGCCATGCCATGTGATTTCTGCATGTTAAGCATGATTATTATGCCATAAAAAGAATGTTCATAAAAACAGGTGATGAGAGGACGGGGAAGGCATGATTTTAGACTGTCACGAGTGGTTTGGACCACACAGTGGGTTGGCCCCGCTTTCTATATTATTGTGACTAAGTCTCAGTGGTTTTAACCACCAGTGGTTTGGTACCACATATTTCTATCCTTGTGACTCGTCCCAGTGGTTTGGTACCACAGTGGGTTGGCCCCACATATCGATATACGGGATTGTCACCAGTGGTTTTGACCACAATGTGGGTTGGCCCCACACATATTATTTGTGACTTCGGTCACCAGTGGTTTTGACCACCAGTGGTTTTGACCACACTTATATTATTTGTGACTACGGTCACCAGGAGTTTTGACCACCAGTGGTCAAAACCACACTTATATTATTTGTGACTACGGTCACCAGTGGTTTTGACCACTAGTGGTTTGGTACCACACGGGGTAGATACAGGAGTTACAGATGGTTAGGTTTTTGGGTTGCATGACACGCATAATGGCTTATGAAACTGTGTAAGAACATTAATATTTTCGAGATAGGGATTTATACATAGAGTCTCGGTGACTCACCCTTCCTTTACATTTTGCAGATGATTCGTAGATCGCGGATGCGGAGCCGGGGCAGACTCGAGGTGGCCATGCACATTCTTTCGGGTTTTGTTTAAAACTATTATTTCGGTTTTTACTCTACTTTAAATTTGGTTTTTGGGTTGTAATAAGGCCATCTAAGTTTTTATTTCGAGATTATTTGCTTTGTTAGATACCTTTGAATTTGCGTTTAAACATCAAAGCATGCTTAAAAAAAAAAAAAGGAAAAGAGACTATAAAATGAATGTTTTCACAAACTTTAATAAATCTCTGGGGTTTTTCCAAAACTTTACCGTCGGGTAATGACAAAGAAGTAGTAACAAGAAGTTAACTCAGTTTTCCTTAAAACTAAATTGGAAATGGTTTAGCAACTATACTCAAACCAATTTGGATTTCCATAGAAATCAATAGTTTTCTTAAAATAAGAGGCGACAATCGGTTTTCCCGAAAACATTTTTCTCAAATTAAATCGACAACTTGTTTTCAAATACAGTTCTTTACAGAATTATATCAACAACTTGTTTTCTTCAAAAACGATTTTTCCCTGTGACATGCCGGATTCGGTCGTAGCATTTTGACCGGGTTGGGGGTGTTACACATACTTAGTAAAATAACTTGGCTATTCCAAAATAGAGATTGATAGTGTGCTACGAGCTCCGACTCCAACGATCCACAAGTTAGCTTGGTGGGACTACATAGAAAGAAAGAATTAAAGACGTAAACATTTAGCTTAGTAAGTTTGCATGTAAAGCACGTATCAATATACTTGCTCAATATAAAACATTTGACATAACAATGGTATCATAAATTTCTGCTATAGAGCTTACTTACTCATACTAATTCTTACATGTCTCATGATACTTACTATTCTCATACTTGAAAGGTAAACAAGGTACTTGTATCACTTGATCACATTGATCAGCATACTTTAATATAATAATCATGATCTCTAATTCTTCATTCATAACATAAATAATACTCAATTTTAACTTGATGATAGCTTTGCTTACTTAGCTTTCTTGTTATCTCATTTTAACTTTACTCATTTGCCCGATGAATTTCTGCGAATAACCGAGGATACTAAATCTCATCCCACCTAACTTGACACCAAAGACATATCCTAGATATGGTCTTACATGGAATATCTCATCTTGGTTTCGAGGCCATGTCTTGACATGGGCTTATATGAAGTCTTTACTCGTGAACTGGTCAATGCCGAGCCTTGGCTGGGACTTACATAAAATCTTTCTTGCTCTCACCAATGCCATGCCTTGGCTTGCACTTACATGGGATCTCTTTCTCATGATAGCTTTTCAATGCCAAGACTTGTCTTGGGCTTACATGATAACTTTTCAATGCCAAGCTTGCCTTGGACTTACATGATATCTGTTCAATGCCAAGCTTGCCTTGGACTTACATGATAACTTTTCAATGCTAAGCTTGCCTTGGACTTACACGATATCTGTGCTTGATTGCCGATGCCATGTCTTGGCCTGGTCTCATACGGACTTTCTTATCTCATGTGGTGGATCGAGTATCCTGGGAAATTCATCTTCAATCGGGACTTGCTCGTACTAAATCTCATTGATTTCCTTGTTTAACATAGCATTAAGCATTCCATGGAAGTAATGTACATTATACTAAGCAATTCAATGATAGAAATCATAAAGCTTAGAAACCATACAAACTTACCTCAATATACAAAATGTATGTAGATATGCAATTTAGTCCTCGACTTTGTTCTTGCCTCGGTTTCGATCCGAGCTTCATTTTTCTTGATCTATAATCATAAATAGACCATTAAATACTCACATTGACTAAATTGTCTCTTTACTCATTTTTTTGGCAAAATTACTATTTTGCCCCTAAACTTTCTCATATTTGCACTTTTGTCCCTAGGCTCGTAAAATGATTTTCATTCAACTTTCTTCAACTTCGTGCTTAGCTGATTCATTTTCTCTACCATAACAATCATTAATTCTCACTATTTCTAGTATGTATGACCAATTTTCATAACTATTACAAATTGGTCCATACTATCATTTTTCATGAAGAAAAAGATGTTTATCTAACATCAAACTCTCATAAACTTCCATAAAACATCATTTAACATGCATGTCATTCATGGGTAGATTTTTGAACATGCATCTTTGCTCATTTTATAGCTAAAAATAGCTAATTCATAATACGAGAACTTCAAAAATACGAAGAATATTAAAACAGGGCTAAAATGAACTTACTAGCAAACTTGAAAAAATGAAGAACCCTAGCTATGTAGTCTTCAAATTTTCGGCAATGGAGGAAGAAGATGAATAGATTTTCATCATCTTTTTCCTATTTTAATCATTTATTAGACAAATGACCAAAATGCCCTTCTCTTAAAAATTTTCCATTTTACCAACTCATGACCAATTTTGTCCAAAAATTATAATTTTGGAAAATTGCTATTTAAGGATTTCTAATTATTATTCTAAAGCTATTTCATACAAAAAGCTTCTAGAAACTCATATTTTGCAACTTTTGCAATCTAGTTCTTTTTAACCATTCAACCTCAATTTAACCAAATTGCTTCATGAAACTTTCACAATAATCATGCAAACATGGCATAAACTTTAAAAACTCATAAATTCACCTCGAATTCGTGGCCTCACACCATTATTCCGACTAGGCCCTAAATCGGGCTGTTACAATCTCGCATAACTAAGCGGAGTTGATTGCAATCCTAGAAATAGGACGACATAAATCTTCCAAATTAGAGTCAAATTTAATAAGGAAATCCATAGATCGAATTAATACGACGATAGGGGTTTTAATTAGAAAGAGATTTCAGTTAATCAACCTAGAGTCAGTTGTTTTTAGTCTTGAAAGAGATATTAACATAATTTAGGGATTTTTACGGGTCAAGGCAAGTGAATAAATTTTTTAATTCAGAGTCAGAATAATAAGTGAAGTCTAGGTGGATTCTTCCTTGGGTATTGTCTATATTCATTGGTTTATTCGATTACTATCTTCACTCTTTGTCGCGTTCATAGTAAATTAGTTAAATTTTAGATTAAAAAAATCTCATTAATTATTAGGCTAAATAATAAAAAGATAGTTATTACTAGTAATTTTAGTCCTTGAGGATACAATATCCCGGACTCATCATAGCTATACTACTATTCGATAGGTGCGCTTGCCATTATCGAAATATTAGTTAAGTTTCAAGCCCATCAATGCTTGAGTATCAATTTCAGTATGATCGAAACTGGCTCGGTTGGAAAACATCTCTGTCTGATTAAGACAAATCTCATCAAAGTCGAAAGAGATCATACTATTACGGTTTATATATGACATGTATAGCTACACTCTCATATATGCTACGTTAGTCCTAGAATCAACTAAATCGTAGCTCTGATACCAATAAATGTAACACCCCTCACCCGTATTCAATTCCAAATAAAGTTACAGAGTATTACCGGAGTTACAACACATTTATACATACTTTTAATCAATTCAACATTCATCAATAAATATTAATCATTATGTCCCAAATACGAGCCTACGAGGCCCTAAACAGGAATTGCGAGTGGTTCGGGACTAAACCGATGTCTTTTAAAACATTTGGAGCAGTTAGAAAATTTTTCTCAAAACAGGGGACACACGTCTGTGTGGTCAGGCCATGTGTCTCACACTGCCACCAGACACGCCCATGTCAGAGGTCGTGTAGACATTTGAAATAGGAGCACATGGCCGTGTCCCAGCCCATGTCCTACCCTATGTCCAAACAAGTGAGCTTACTGACTTGGGTCACACAGCCAACACACACGCTCGTGTGGCTAGCCCATGTGTGTAACACCCCTAACCCGTAACCATCGCCGGACTAGGGTTAGAAGGTATTACGAATCAACTCCGAACGTTTCATATTCATTTCACAAAACAAAGTCAATCATCAATCAAACATATTCAAATATAAACATATAGTCCCTCAATAAGGTCTACGAGACCTTAAACATATGCTAGAAAGGGGTCAGGACTAAACCGAACCATACTAAAATTTTTGAAATTTTATAGATTTTTCAAAACTGCAGAGGTCACAAGCTCGTGTCAGTAGACCGTGTGCCTCACACGGCCTCGAAAAAGCCCGTGTGTCCAAGCCATGGCAAAACAAGGCATACATACTGACTTGTCCACACGGCTTGAGACACGCCCGTGTGCCTCACCCGTGGTCGAGACTTACTTGCACCACACGACCAGTCACACGCCCCTGTGTCCAGCCCATGGTCAAGCCTAACTTGTTTCAATTGGCAAACTTAAACAACATGATCGAGCCACAAGCCCTTGTGCTCAAATGTGTGGGCAATTATATGCCATTTACAAGGCCAATCTTGCCTCCCACATTTAGGATCACCTACAAGCCTCAAATCACATGCATTTATACTTCAATTGGAAACCAAAACCTATCGATATATGCACCAATTAATCATCAACTACATCATCTATTTTCATACCCAATTTCATCTTAAATAAGTTCATCAAAAATACAAATTTCTCATCCTAACTCATATAAGTCAAGCATCAAATAATCCTTATAACAAGTTCACATGTCAAACACCATTTCTCATCAACCATTTAAGCATGAAACATGTTATATTCATCACTCACTACTTCATTTCACATTCATCATTTTCATAACTCACATATAATAACCAAAATCATATAACTTCCAAGCCATATCACATGGCAAGGTCCAACATCTCAAAATACACCATATCTACTAGCCTATACATGCCATATACCAAATATGTACATCTTTCAAAAGTACCAAAATAGATAGCCGATAGTGTGACTGAGTCACTGATGATCGCCAGATCCGAGCTAGCTTTTCTAACACTATAACATAGAGAAACACATCACACAGTAAGCTCTAAAGCTTAGTAAGTCTGTAATATAATACATATTACTCGATAATGCAATACCAAAACATAAGTAAACCATCACTTAGATTCACAACTAAACACAATGTCATCCTCAATCATATACCCATACATCTATCAATTCAAATTTAAACAATATCATCAACCACATAAGTTCTAAACATACCTTTACCATATCTTCAATTCAATCGCACACTTAGTGCCCAATTTATAGCCGAAGCTTATATAACATCGCACACTTAGTGCCACAATATAAAATCGAACATAATTCAGTATCGCACGCACAGTGCGAATCATTAAAGTCGTAGCTTCTAATATTTTGCACACACAGTGCTAATTACTTCTGTCCCGATTTTTATTACATACACACAGTGCTAATTACTTTGTTTTTGCATCAATCTCGATCCGAATATCTCCTTTCTTTGTCTATACATATTGAAATTTAGCTCATTCAATCACTAAATCATTCAATTTAATCCAGACACACATATTTAGGGCATTTTAAAAATAGCCCTCACATTTTCACATTTCGACACTTTAGTCCCTATTTCACAAAATCATAAAATACACAAAATCTCACTACACCCATGCCTAGCCGAATTCTCCCTATGTCCATACAAGCCCACACATTTTATTTATTTCACATTTTAGTCCTCCAATTTCTTATTTTCACAATTTAGCCCAAATTACTCAATTTCACAAAAAATTCCAAGATAAAATATGTTAATCTTTCACATATCTTTCATATTTCTTATCAACTAACACGTAGCTCAAGCATTCATTAATGGCATATCTCAAAATCACCATCAAATTCTAAAATTAAAGCATGGGTTTGATAGAACACAAAGCAATGATCACAAAAACGTAGCAATTATCAAAAACTGAGTAAAAAACATACCTCAATCAAGCTAGACCTTAGCCGGATATCACAAAGCTTCATTGGCTATTTCTCTTGTCTCTTTTCGATGGAAGAAAGAAGAGAAAATGGCCATCTAATTTGTTTTGTTTTAATTATATTAACTTAATTGACATTTTACCATTTTACCCTTAATGTATAACATTTAAAATCCACTAATATAAGCCATTTTTGTCCATCCCATCTATCAATGGTCTAATATCAACTTAAAGATTTTCATTTAATAAGCCATGCCAAATAAGCACTTTAACAATCAGCACACAACTTTTGCATTTTATGCAATTAAGTCCTATTTGCAAATTAAGCACACAATCGATATAATTTTCACACATACTCAATCATATATTGTAAACACCAAAAATAATATTAAAATATTTTTCCGCCTTAGATTTGTGGTCTCAAAAATCTTACCAGTGAATAGGTTTGGATATTGCTCTCTCATAACATCGTCAGGCTCACACGTAGCCTCTTCAACTCTGTGTTTGTGCCACAACACTTTCACTAAGGAAATTCTTTTGTTTCTCAACTCTTTGATCTCACGTGCCAAAATTCAAATCGGTTCTTCACTATACGACAAACCTGACTAAATCTCAACCTCAGTAGGATCAGATCTGTATTGTCGAAGCATCGATACGTGAAACACATTATGAATATTTTCTAATTCAGGTGGTACCATGAATCTATAAGCAACCGCCCAATGCGTTCAATAACCTCATAAGGCCCGATGAACCTCGGACTCAACTTGTCTTTACGGCCAAATCAAAGTATTTTCTTCCACGTAAACACTTTCAAAAACACTTTGTCTCTGAGCTCATATTCAATATCTTTTCGTTTCAAGTCTGCATAAGATTTCTGACGATCTAAAGCCGCTTTCAAATTATTACGAATCACTTTCACTTTCTGCTCAGTCTCTTTTATCAAATCAACCCCGTGAATCTTATTCTCACTCAGCTCAGTCCAATACAATAGAGTTCGACATTTTCAACTGTAAAAGCCTCATACGGTGCCATTTTGATACTAGATTGAAAACTATTATTTTATGCGAATTCAATCAACGACAAATGCTTTTCTCACGTACTTTTGAACTCAAGAATGCAGCATCTCAACATATCCTCAAGAACTTGAATGATCTACTCGGATTGTCCATCCATTTGTGGATGAAATACAGTGCTGAAATGCAATTTTGTGCCTAAAGCCTCTTTCAATTTCTTCCAAAACTGCAAGATAAATCTCAGATCTCTATCAGATACAATAGATAATGGCACCCCGTACAATCTCACAATCTCAGAAATATACAATTCAACTAATGTATCAAGTGAATAATCTGTTCTCACCGGAACAAAATGAGTTGATTTCGTCAATCTGTCAACTATCACTCATATGGCATCTTTCTTTCTCGGAGATAAAGGCAGTCTCGACACAAAGTCCATCGTGATTCTCTTCTATTTCCATTCAGGAATCATAATTGGTTGTAATAACTTGATGGAACCTGATCTCAGCTTTAACTTGCTGACAAACCAAACATCTTGAAACAAACTCTGAGATATCCCGTTTCATACCATGCCACCAATAAAACTGTTTCAGATCGTTATACATTTTTGTACTTCCTGGATGAACAACCAAACGACTATTGTGAGCTTGGTTCAAAATCAACTGAATCAACTCTGAATTTCTTGGAATACAAATTTGATCTTTGAATCTCAAACAATCATCGTTATCAACTCAAAATTCTGAATCAGGATTCAAACCATATTGAGCTCGTTTTGTCATTATCTCATCATCATTTTTCTGGGCATCACAAATCTGATGTATAAACATTGGTCTCACTCTTAACTCAGCCAAAACCAAACCATCATCACATAGATCTATTTGAGTACTCATTGCTCACAAAGAAAATAAAGACTTTCGGTTCAAAGCATCAGCAACAGCATTAGCTTTACTCGGATGATAATCAATTACTAATTTATAGTCTTTTAGTAATTCTAACCATCTCCGCTGTCTCAAATTCAATTCTTTTTGAGTCATCAAGTACTTCAAGCTCTTGTGATCAGTATAAATATGACATTTCTCACCAAATAAATAGTGACGCCAAATCTTCAATGCAAATAAAATCACAGCTAATTCAAGATCATGCATCGGATAGTACTTTTCATGCGGCTTTAACTACCTCGAAGCATAAGCTATAACTTTACCCTCTTGCATCAGCACACAGTCCAAACCATTCAACGATGCATCACTGTAAAGTTTGAATTCTTTACCCGATTCAAGTTGAACTAACACTGGCAGCTCTGTCAACAATGCTTTTAACTATTCAAAACTCTATTGGCACTTTTCTATCCACTCGAATCTAACATCTTTTTGTAGCAACTTCATCAAAGGAGTCGCAATCATCAAGAAGCCTTTCACAAACCGTCTATAATATCCTGCTAGTCCTAAAAAACTACGAACTTCAGACACATTCATCAGAGGTTTCCATTCTAAAATTGTTGAAATCTTACTCGGGTCAACCCATATTCCCGCAGCTGATACAATATGTCCCCAAAAACCAACCTCACGCAACCAAAACTCATAGTTGCTAAACTTTGCATACAATTGTTTCGCACGCAGAGTCTGTAATACGATTCTCAAATGCTCGGCATGTTGCGTCTCATCACAAGAATAAATTAAAATTTCATCAATAAACACCACAACAAATCGATCCAAATACAGTCTGAATATTCGATTCATGAAATCCATAAACACTGCAGGAGCATTCATTAGTCCAAAAGGCATAACTAAGAATTCATAATGTCCGTACCTCATTTTGAAAGTAGTTTTCGGCACGTCTGATTCTTTAACTCGTAGCTGATAATAGCCTGATCTCAAATCTATTTTAGAAAACATCGTAGCTACTTTGAACTGATCAAATCATCAATACGAGGCAAAGGATATTTATTCTTTATCATCACTTTGTTCAATTGTCGGTAGTCAATACACATCCTCATAGTACCATCTTTCTTTTTCACAAACAACATAGGAGCACCCCAGGGCGAGAAACTCGGTCGTTCAAATCCTCTATCGGTCAACTCTTGCAGCTGAGACTTTAACTCTTTTAATTCTGTTAGTGCCATTCTATACGGAGCTATCGAGATAGGAGTCGTTCCTAGGACTAATTCAATCCCAAATTCAACTTCTCGTATCAGAGGTAATCTCGGTAATTCTTCAGGAAACACATCTGAGAACTCACATACTACAGGTACAGATTCAACTTTCTTTTCAGTCACTTTTGTATCTATGACTTAAGCAAGATAGGCTTCGCAACTCTTTTTCACATAATTCAAAGCTTTCATCGAAGATATAACAGCCGGTAGCCCATTCAAATCACTGGATTCAATTCGAACTATCTCACCATTCTGACTTCTCAAATCAATACTCTTTAGTTTACAATTCACAATAGCATTATGTAAAGTGAGCCAATCCATACCCAAAATTATAACAAATTCATCAAAAGGTAGCAACATCAAATTACCCGAAAAGCAAATATCCCGAAACATCAACGGGCAGTTTTTGCACACTTTATCAACTAAGACACACTTGCCTAAGGGGTTTGATACTCTAATCAGGAATTCAGTAGACTCAACAGGTAAAGTCTTACTTGATACAAGATTCACACACACATAGGAATGAGTAGAACCTGGATCTATCAATGCAATCACATCAGTATTAAATAGAGTAAAAGTACCAGTAATGACGTCTGGAGATGACGCTTCTTCTCGTGCATGAATAGCAAAGGCTCGAGCAGGTGCTCTCGCCTCGGATCATACAGCTGTATCCGTTGTCCCTCTCTAATTACCACTCACATTTTTTAGTGTTTTTGGGAGGTCTACCCCTAGCCGTTGTATTACTCGGTCTCGCACTCTGAACATTGTCTTTCTCAGCTAACTTCAGGCAATCTCAAATGAAATGATCTCGTGATCCATATTTATAATAAGTTCTATTATTGTACTTGCCCCAACATTCTCCCACATGTCGTCTTTCACACTGTCTACACTCAGGTTTGTTGTTTTTGGCAGTTCCAACACTTGATTCAGTCGGAATTTGAGCTCTTAGACCAACACTTTGTCTCATACGTTCTCTACCTGAATGTCCAAACGAAGCATTTGAATGATTGCTTGCATCTCTAAATCTCTTCATCGAAGGTTGAGACAACCTACTCATCAATCTTTTTCTTTCATCTCTAGCCTCAGAATCTGCTTTCTTCTTTTCTTTGCTAAGCTCCTCGGCTTTGCAGGCTCTTTCAACTAACACAACAAATTCATTCAGATCAAGCATTCCAACCAATAATTTAATGTCTTCATTTATCCCTTCAATGAAACGTTTGCACATAATAGTTTCGGTCGAAACACCATCTCGTGCATATTGACTTAATCTCACAAACTCCCGTTCATACTCCGCAACTGACATATGGCCCTGTTTTAGCTCTAGAAACTCTTTACGTTTTTGATCTATGAATCGCTAACTGATATACTTTTTTCGGAATTCAACTTGAAAGAAATCCCATGTAATCCTCTCTCTCGGAACCACTGATATCAACGCTTTTCACCAATTATATGCCGTATCTCTCAACAAGGAAACATCACATTTAATGCATTCATCAGGAGTCAACGACATCTCATCAAACACTCAAATAGTATTCTCAAGCCAAAACTCGGCTCGCTCAGCATCATCATCAACTGTGGCTCTGAACTCTTCGGCCCCATTCTTTTAGATTTTATCTACAAGAGGCTTATTCAATCGGATCGGATGTGCAACTTGTGGCACAACAGGTACTTGTGGGGGTGGAGGTTGTGGAGTAGCCAGATTCGTTCGAACGAACTCTGAAAACCATTCACTCATCATTCGGAAGAAGGCTTGCTTAGCCTCTCCTCCTTGACTATTAGCTATCGGCCTAGATTCGGCTGGCACTGTCCCTTGAGCGGGAGCAGTCGCATTACTCTCTACATCATCAGTAACTGCTCGATCGGGATCAATTTGCTATATAAAAACATATTTTTAACTGTCAGGATTCATCACACTATCGCTATTATATATATGGCATGTATAGCTAGACTCACACGCGCTACGTTAGTAAGAGAATCGACTAAACTGTAGCTCTGATACCAATAAAATGTAACACCCCTAACCCGTAACCGTCGCCAGACTAGGGTTAGAAGGCATTACGAATAATCTCCGAATGTTTCATATTCATTTCACAACACAAAGTCGATCATCAACCAAACATATTCAAATATAAACATATAGTCCCTTAATGAGGTCTATGAACCTTAAATACATGCTAGAAAGGGGTCGGGACTAAACCGACCACATACAAAAATTTTTAAAATTTTAAAGATTTTTCAAAATTGCAAAGGTCACACGCCCGTGTGAGTAGGGCGTGTGCCTCAAATGGCCTCGGACATGCCCGTGTGTCCAAGCCGTGGCAAAACAGGGCATACATACTAACTTATCCACACCGCCTTAGACATGCCCGTGTGCCTCACCCGTGGTCGACACTGACTTGCAGCACACGACCAGTCACACGCCCCTGTGTCTAGCTCGTGGTCGAGCCTGACTTGGTTCAATTGGCAAACTTAAACAACAATGTCGAACCACACGCTTGCGTGCTCAACCGTGTGGGCAATTATAGGCCATTTACAAGGCTAATCTTGCCTTCCACACTTAGGATCACCTACAAGCCTCAAATCACATGCATTTATACTTCAGTTGGAAACCAAAACCTATCGATATATGCACCAATTAATCATCAACTACATCATCTATTTTCATACCCAATTTCATCTCAAATAAGTTCATCAAAAATACAAATTTCTCATCCCAACTCATATAAGTCAAGCATCAAATAATGCTTATAACAAGTTCACATTTCAAACACCATTTCACATCAACCATTTAAGCATGAAACATGTTATATTCATCACTCACTACTTCATATCACATTCATCATTTTCATAACTCACATATAATAACCAAAATCCTTTAACTTCTAAGCCATATCACATGGCAAGGTCCAACATCTCAAAATACACATTATCCACTATCCTATACATGCCATATACCAAATATGTACATATTTCAAAAGTACCAGAATAGATAGCTGATAGTGTGATTGAATTGTTGACGATCCCCAGATCCGAGCTAGCTTTTCAAACACCGTAACACAGAGAAACACATCACACAATAAACTCTAAAGCTTAGTAAGTTCATAATATAATACATATTACTCGATAATGCAATACCAAAACATAAGTAAACCATCACTTAGATAGATTCACAACTAAACACAATGTCATCCTCAACCATATACTTATACATCTATCAGTTCAACTTTAAACAATATCATCAACCACATAGGTTCGAAACATACCTTTGCCAACATTTAGTTAACAAAAGTTCTTGCTATTCAATGCTCGATACCATAATTTATTCATTGTTTCCTATCTCTTCAATTCAATCGCACACTCAGTGCCCAATTTATAGTCGAAGCTTATATAACATCACACACTTAGGGCCACAATATAGAAACTAACATAATTCGGTATTGCACACACAGCGCCAATCATTAAAGCCATAGCTTCTAATATTTCGCACACACAGTGCTAATTACTTCTGTCCCGATTCTTATTTTGCACACTTATTGCCACATTTCTCAATGTCACATATAACATTTCTAATTCAATAACTATACATTCATTCATTTCACATCACATAGATATAAATTAAACAACTTGTATTATATCCGAACTTACCTCGGACGTAGATATATCGAGATTAGTCAATCAATCAAGCACTTTGTCTTTGTCTTGATCTTGATCCGAATATCTCCTTTCTTGGTCTATACATATTCAAATTTAGCTCATTCAATCACCAAATTATTCAATTTAATCCAAATACACATATTTAGGGCATTTTACAAACTAGCCCTCACATTTTCACATTTCGACACTTTAGTCCCTATTTCATAAAATCATAAAATACACAAAATCTCACTTCACCAATGCCTAGCCGAATTCTCCCTATGTCCATACAAGCCCACACATTTCATTTATTTAACATTTTAGTCTTCCAATTTCTTATTTTCACAATTTAGCCCAAATTATTTAATTTTACCAAAAATTCCAAGATAAAATATGTTAATCTTTCACATATCTTTCATATTTCATTATCAACTAACATATAGCTCAAGCATTCATTAATGGCATATATCAAAATCACCATCAAAATCTAAAATTAAACCATAAGTTTGATAGAACAAAAAGCAACAATCATGAAAACGTAGAAATTATCAAAAATCGAGTAAAAAGCATACCTCAATCAAGCTAGACCTTAGCCGAATATCACAAAGCTTCAATGGCTATTTCTCTTTTCGATTTTCGGTGGAAGAAAGATGAGAAAATGGCCATATAATTTGTTTTGTTTTAATTATATTAACTTAATTGACATTTTACCATTTTACCCTTAATGTATAACATTTACAATCCACTAATATAAGCCCATTTTTGTCCATCCCATCTATCAATGGTCTAATATCAACTTAAGGACTTTTCATTTAATAAGCCATGCCAAATAAGCACTTTAACAATCAGCACACAACTTTTGCATTTTATGCAATTAAGTACTATTTGCAAATTAAGCACACAATCGATATAATTTTCACATAGAATTTTCACACATACTCAATCACATATTATAAACACCAAAAATAATATTAAAATATTTTTTCGACCTCAGATTTGTGGTCTTGAGACCACTGTTCTGACTAGGGTCTAAACTGGGCTGTTACAATATTCCCTAAAAATGGCCATACACGCTTCTGTACCAGCTAGTGTGCTAGGCCGTGCCGAACCGGTAGGGTATACTGACTTATGCAACACGGCCAAGTCACACGCCCGTGTGGTAGGCCTTGTGCAAATTAGGGGGTATAATGACTTGTGCCACACGGCCAATCACACGCCCGTGTGTGAGACCGTGTGGAGCATACTGACTTCATTTCAATTTCAACACCAAGGGACACACGGCTGTGCAACATGACCGTGTGTCTCACACAGCTGAGACACACGCCTTTGTTTCTGCCCATGTGGGCAAAAATAGGCTATTTACCAAGCCATTTTGTCACTCAAATTTAGGTACACCTACACCTCTCAAATAGCACTCAATATAACATCAAAAGGCATATATTTCAATTCTAATCAAACATGATTTATACAATTCCAACAACAACCAATACAAAACATAAATACCACATATTGCCATCTAATTTCATGCCAATCCGTGTCTTCTCAAAACATCAAAATGACCATTTACAATTATACATTATTATGCTCAATTCCACAAACAGACCAATTTACAAATCATCACCTATTGACATTCAAACTTACCTATTATCAATGAGCATCATGAATCCACCTCAATCACACAACATAGGTCAATTGTATACATATAAACATAATCAAAATCAACCAAAATAAGCCAACTCACATGGCCAAATATACAAACCAAATCTTAGACATTTACAAGCCAATTCAAATGGCCAAAATCATAACCAAAACATAACCAATATGACCAAAGTCCCTATACATGCCATATACTCAAATTACCAAAGTTCATAAATACCAAGTTATAAGTGGATAGTGTGAAGCGATCTCCGACGATCCCCGAATCCGAGCTAGCTTCAATATCACTATAAAACACGAGAAAATAAACAAAGTAAGCTATAAAGCCTAGTAAGCTCGTATGAGATAAATTTAATGCAATCACTTAAACATGATTCAATAATTTCAATATGTCAATCTGCAACTTTCCTTAACTATCAAACCTTTCAAGTGCTCATTCACAAAACCATATACATTCGTCATCATTTCTCCCATTCAAAGCTAAAATGGTTTATACACATACCTGTACCATCTCGTACCAATATCATATACATTCTCGTCTTTCATTTACCCATTGAACCATTTGGAATAGAAGTCAGATACTCAAGGATCTCACACGATAAGTACCTATACCATGGCCCGAAGCCAAATCAAGGTAACTTATCCGAAATACTGATATCATGGCCCGAAGCCAAATCAGTTTATCTCGTATACAAAGTGCTATATCATGGCCTGAAGCCAACTCAGTTTATCTTGAACACAATGTGCTATATCATTGCCCGAAGCCAACTCACTGTATCCCCTAATGACATGTCACTAGCATCCTAAACTATTCCTAAGGTTCAACTGGGATTTCGTATGTCGAATCATCGTCGAATCACTATCGTTCATAACCACAGTCTCCTATTTTCAATTCATCAAGTATCAAAGCATATAAAATACATTTATATTGAAGTTTATCACATACGAACTTACCTCGAAGGTGGAAACTATGAAATAAGTCGATTTGTTGATAACTTTCGTTTTTCCCCGACTTAGATTCAAATTTCATTTTTCTTGATCTAAATATATTCAAAATTAACTTATTTAATCATATCTTCATTCAATTTAGTCCAAAACACTCTTTAAGGCACATTTAAACTATTTCCCTTAAACTTTCACATTTTTGCAATTTAGTCCTTATTACACAAAATCACAAATTCATGAAATTTCTTTAATACCTTTTATAGCTGAATTCCTATAAGACCTCTAGCATCCCATATTTATCACTTTTTCACACATTTAACCACTAGCTTTACACTTAAATCCCTATTTTGCAATTTCTCTAAAAATCACTTTACGAAACTTGTGTATCTAACAACAAGATTTCATATTTCATCATCAAACATCAAAGAACACATATATTCATCAAAGGCAACTTTCAACATCTTTAACAGTTTTCCAAAATAGTCCCTGGGCTAGCTAGTACTAGTTGCAACGATTACAAAAACATAAAAATCATTAAAAACTGAGCCAAAAAACACTTACATGCATGGATTAGCCATGGCCGAATGCTTCAAAGCCCTAATAATGGTGTTTTTCTTGGCTAATTTAGGTTGAGAATATGATACAAAACAATTGTTTTGTTTTGTTTTATTTATTTTATATTAATAACCAAATTACTAAATTAACCTTTCTGATAAACCATTTAATATCATCCATTTAATGTACATATGATAAACTGTAATAGTAACATACTTTAAACCCACATTTAGCATGCTTTTGGATGATTTAAGCCTTTAATTGTGTAAATTGGTGCTCTTAATCCTTTGTTTTCTTGTTTTATAATCAGAAAAGCACCGAAGGATGAAAAGAACGAGAAACGGGCCTAAAACGGAGTAAATAGGCCATATCACGAAATCAACACGGCCTGGGCCCAAGCCACACGGTCGTGCCTCACTCAACAGTCTTGAACACAACCTGGCCACGATTCACACGGGTGTGTCCATGGGTGTGTCCCTGCCGTGATAAAGAGAAATTTCACTCGGATTAGGATACTTAGGGACGAAGAAACACATTCAGAAGCCTATATAAACACCCTAAGTATAACCTAAAAGGGGGGAACCCAACGCTTTAGTCAGGGGGCATCCAGCTAGGCCAAAGAGGGCAGATTTGTGGGGATTTACTCGAAGATAGCCAGTTGATTCATCTCAAGAAGCAGGAATCATACTCAAGACGGAGGATCTCTCCTTCAATTCTTTCAGGGGGTTTTAGGGTTTTCTTATGTTTTGTTTTATCTTTTCTTTTGAGATGTATTCTTTTATCATTATGAACTAAACCCTTAGATACCTGAGGGGGATGAAACCTAAGATGAATCTTGTTATCGTTTGCTGAACTATATGATAAATATTTGACTTGTTCTTAATTATGTGTTTTTAATTCTTATGTTGATATTTCTGGGATATTAATTCAAGTATGATGCGCTTAGGTGTAGGAGAAAAGGTCCCTGCCTAAGAGTAGATCTAGCATAATTAAGCGGAGTTGATCGCACGCCTAGAGATAGGGTGACGAGATTTTTTCGGGTTAGGGTGAAACCTAATATAGGAGTCCATAGATCGAATTAATGCAATTCTAGGGGTTTTAATTAGAAAGAGATTTCAATTAATCAACCTAGGGTTAGACGTTAGTCGCCTCGAGAGAGGGATTAATATAAATTAGGGAATCCTACGGATCAAGTCAAGTGAATAAATCCTCTGGTTCAGAGTTACATAACAAGTGAAGTCTAAGTGGATTCTTCCTCGGGTATTGTCTTAATTAATTGGTTTTTCTCAAAGTATTTTTCCCAAATTCCTTCTCTTTGTCTTTGCATCTTTAGCTTAGTTGTTAGTTAATTTTAGATTAGATAAAAAATTCCTTTAATTCTAAGGCTAGATAATAAAAAGAAAGTTAGTATTAGTACTTTTAGTTCCTTTAGGTTAGACAATCCGGTCTTGCCTTAACTATACTATTGTTCGATAGGTGCGCTTGCCTCAAATCGTTGTCTTAGTTAGTTTCCAGGTTCGATCATTCTTTATATAACTTTTAAGACTTTGACATTGCATAAAACAACGATCAACATATATGTCCACTCATGCTATCAATGGTCTAATTACAACATAAGGACCTCTTTTTTTAAGTTCCATAGCTATTAGGCACCTTTAGCTAATAGAGCATCAATTTTACATTTTACGCGACTCAGTCCTTTTTATCAAATTGACCATTTAAATGATAAAATTTCTTAACAAAATTTTTACAAAATCATTCAATCATGCTGTAAACATTAAAATAATAATAAAATAAATATTTTGACCTCATATGTGTGGTCCTGAAACCACAATTTTGATTTGACAAAAATCGAGCTGTTACATCACGTGCTGCAATTCAAAACCCGTGTCCATTGCACAAAATGTATCTCATAGCAGTCTATAGGTTAGATGGGGCTCATTTGAACCATGAGAACTGGCTTGATTCAAAGAACTTATGAAGACGCCTAGGTGACCCAATGAAGCAAATATGGAAAATTAGGCCACCTTGGTAAATAAGGAAACCAATCTTAGAAGATTGATAAGAATAATATTTGATAGAATTAGATTAGTTTTGATCTTGTAAATCCCTTAATTATAGGGATAGGCTTCATCTCATCCGTTGATATAAATTTAGCTAGATCATTGGATTTGGGGGAGCTCAACTATAAATAGAGAGCCTCCCCTTAGTTGTAAATCATCCACTGTATCCTGAATTCTTAGAGTAATAGAATTCTTTAATAGCATTTACTCAAATGCCTTTCATGCATTGTTTTTCTATGACTATTCTGTTCTTTTAAGATTTCTTATGGCTTGAGTTACTTTCGCTATATAAATTGGTGCCTTGGAGGAATTCTACGAGAATCCTCACTTTGTGGGAGTTAGGCTGACTTAGGAGTATTTGAAAAGATAAAATCGCCTAAGGTTATACGAATTACAAGATTGAAAGTCTAGCCTTGTGACATTAGAACATACATTTTTCGCTTGATCGAAGGTGTAATGATGTTAGAAAAATCTTGAAACTTAATCCATACCATGTACTCTCATTATTATCAAATTTCCAAACGATTAGTACATATAGTTGAGGGTCTTATGTTTTGACATGCCTATACAAGGCGCTATACAAAGCATGTATAGTGGGGAATAAGGAAGTAAAATGTTGCCTTGTGATTTCACAATCGTAGGGGTGATATTAACTTCTATGGATTGTTCCTATACCATTTCAAGCTCTTAGTTTCCTTCAGCTAAAAGGTAAAGTAGAACTCTAAACCTTAAAATCCATTACCTTCTAAATATTTTTATATTTGTATTGAGATTTTATATTTTAATAGTGATCCGACCATGATGACCATACAACTTACTAGAAGGATGATTTGTTAGCGATATGAGCATCAATTGTTGTGAAATCCAATGATTTGGTAACTCGAGGCTTTAAAAAATCTTAACAAAAAGTCAAATTATTAATTTTAATTTCAAAATGAAAAATTTGAGGCTTTAAATAAGTTATCAACTCAAGTTTATCATCTATACTAGTAATAAACCCCAGACTGAGTTGGTGTCACGGGTTAACCAGGTATCAACTTGGTTACGAAATTACAGAAATGTCCTTCTGTAACTAAAACAAGTCATTATTCAAGGGTATTTTAGTATTTTCTTTTTAACAAAAACCAAGAAAAATATGCATATAATGGGATTTGAACCTACACCAATTAGAATAGTAAAACCTTAAATTTACCACTTAACTAAAATTTTATTTTAATGTCTTTTATACATTTTTTTTTTGATATGCACAATTTATTATCCATACCACTTATATATATCTATACTATTAACAAAACCCCTAACTGAGTTGGTGTGACAGGTTAATCGGATACCAACTCAGTTAGAAAAATACGGAAATCAACTTTCATAATTAAAATAAGTCCTATTCTCGATGGTATTTTAGTCTTTTCATTTTAACATAAAACCAAGAAAAAAATGTATATGATGAGACTTGAACCTGCATCAATTGGAGTAGTAAAATCTTAAATTTACAATTCAACCAAATATTTATTTTAATTTCCTTTATTCATTTTTTAATATGCACAATTTATATCTCAATTAGTTGTATATCTATACCATTAATAAAGTCCATGACTGAGTTGGTATCATGAGTCAACTGGGCACCAAATTAGCTAGGAAAATTACGAAGTATCATTCCCTAATTAAATAAGTTATATTACTTGAGAGTACTTTAGTTTTTTCATTTTAACAAAAACCAATAAAAATATATGTATAAGATTTAAACCCAAACCAACTACATTGGTAATGTAACACCCCAAACCCGGCCTAGACGTTATGGCCGAATCTGGCGATGTCACATGATAGTGCTTTAGAATTCGCAATAACGTTAAGACCATTTTTCATTATCTTATGCTAACTTCAAAAACGTCTCATTTGTTTTTAGTCATTATCCATTTCCAAAACTTTATACTTTGCGGAAGCTTTTAAAATAATTTGCAAATTTGTGTGTATTTTGATAAAATGTTCGTTTGTTTTGAAAACGCGAGTTTTCCTACTAATAGCAGTAAAATCATAAACGTTGCAAATCCCAAATCAATACAAAATACGTAATGCCCATAATTACATAAAACTTTTCCCAAATATAATCAAAACCATAAATAAGTATAAAAATCGTGAGTCTATTGTGAAGCAGAAGCAGTGGTCACTGTCGAGTCCTCCGCTGCACTAAGCTGTTTAATGCTAGGGATTACCTGAACAGATTAAACAGAAAAGGGTGAGTTTTGGAACTCAGTGTGTAATCCCCACAGAAAACATGCACACGACATCATATTAGGGAACATTCATATATTTATAGTTTGACTCTGAGCCCATTACAGAATTGGTGTGGACTTTAGCCCACTCAGATACAGAATATACAAAATAGAACAAAATACTAGGATCCTACCCACCAGCCTATACACACCATCTCCATCCAACCCTACACACCATGTAGGATAAAATCAACCCACCCATCCCTACACACCATGTTGTACCGAAATGCGGCACATAATCAGATATTTGTAGCTGAGCTGCCAAATAACAGGCTTAATAGCCTTTCAGATACTTCCTCCAATATCATCAACCCACCCTAATGCAATGCAGCATACAATCGATGACATGCTATAATGCAATTAACAGATCACATATTCAAATCAGTATACATGCTAAGTGCAACATGCTTAATACATAAATCACATAATCAGATCACGTAATTAGGGGTTTAAGTATTGCTTACCGACCCTACAGTAGGTCCACAATTGACTTGGGTGACCCGTGCAACCTTACAGATCATTTCATAAAAATGGGCTCGCATGCCATGTGGCCTGCCCGTGTGGGCCCACACGCCCGTGTGGCCCACTTGGCCCAAATTGGCCCTGGCCGTGTGGATAACACAGCCTGGCCCAGAATTTAACATGCCCATGTGATTCACCTGTGTGGGCCCAAATGCCCGTTGGGCCCACACAGCCCAATAGGTCGAGCCCGTGTGTCACAAACGGACTTGCCCTGCCATCACATAGCCGTGTCACTTGCGCACGGCCTGGCGCGTCGATCACACGGCCGTGTTGTGGCTCACAGCCTTGCAAACGGCCTACCACAAGGCCATGTGGCGTCGACAGAAAGGTTTTTGACTTTTGCTGAAAATGCATTTTTTTACGATTCGGGTACACACCTGGTCTCAATTGGAGGTAAGACGAACCCCGAGCCTTCTCGAACTTATAATTGCCCAAAACTACTCAGTTTAAACACTTAATCGTCGAAATAAAATCAACCCAAATAAATTACTCAGTCAAGAAGCGATTGAAACTTACCTCCAACGCTTCAAATACAGTTTGCTAATGAAACAGTACGAGAAGAGTCTTGATCAAAAAGATATGATGCTGCCAAGATATCAGAATAAATAACCCCAATCAAAACTTAGCATCATAACTCACAAACCACAAGAGACTACTTACCGAAGTTACTCAAAGAAACGCCATAGATGGGGGAGGGAGAACGATTGTCATCCAAAAAGATGGAAAAGAGAAGAGTGAAGATAAGGGAGAATTTCAGATGGGGAAAGGAAAGAATGAACAGCAAAATTTCCTTTGGGAGGGGAGAGGAGAACCGAAATTTTCAAAAAGGTTGCCATCCAAAATTGGACTCACCCCAAATCCCTTAATTCCCTCTTACTTCCACCCCCACAATCCCCCACTACACAGAATACTATTGCCACTCAACCTCCTCCCCATAATCGTGCAAAAATAAAGCCAAAGCAAGGAATCGAACTGAGGACCTCATTTAATCAAACACTCCACTTAACCACCAGACCAGCAGGCCCATTCTGATAACATTTTACCAACAATAACCTAAAAGGCTACCAACCCTAGTGAGAGCTTTATTCGTAAAAAGGCAAAAATTTACCCAAGTAAGGCTTGAACTTGGGACCTCTCACACACACCCAGAACACAAAGCCACTGAAGCAGATACACAGTTGTGTCATAAATACACCGAAACAAATATCCAAAATTTTGGGCTGTTACAGGTAAAACTTTTAATTTACCATTAAATTAAAGCTTCGTTTTAATTTATTTTATACATTTTTATTTTAACATGCACAATTTATTATCTCCACCAATTGTATATATCTATACTATTAATAAAATCCTTAACTGAGTTGGTGTCATCAGTCAACCAGGCACTAACTGGATTAGGGAAATTATGAAAATATTTGTAACAATCCAGTTTCTAATAGTATTAAAAAATGCAGTTTTGAAACTCCATTTTTGTAAAATGAGTTTGTAAATAGTAAATAGAGATATTTATGGAGTTATTATATTGATGAATTGAAATTTGGATAAGCAGTTTAGTCGAAAAATATGGCTAATTAGGGCCTAGGGACTAAATTGTCAAAGTTTAATCTCTATATATTCTTAATTAGGAAAAAGCTTGGGGACTTAATAACAGTTATCAAAGGAAAAAAATAGCAAATATACTAAATTGAGATAGACTTTAGTGGGATGTGATGTTAGTTATCATTAGATTAAGTTAATTAATATTTAAGCCTAAATAATCATGATTAAGTTAATTAATTAAACTTAGTTAAGGTATAAAAGTAAAATAAGTGGAAAAGAGATGACATAAGTTTTCACCTTCTTGCCAATACCATCATCCACCATATTAGAAGAAGGAAAAAAGCTTAAAATCTACTTGAAGCATTCGACCCTTGATTTCAAGTAAGTCCCCTAGCCATTTTTCTTTAGTTTTTATAGATTTGAGACCAGGAGAGCTTGATTTAGCTAGCCCATGTACCAATTTGTGAAACTGTTGAAGTTTTTGAAAGTTACCATTGTTGAGAATTAGATGAAATTGGTGTGAAATTGCTAAAAATTAAGCTTAGATTAAGAAAATGACTAAATTGTAAAGCTTAGTTGTTGGTTTCGTACATTAGGGACTAAATTGAAAAACATGCAAAAATATAATGAGACGTTGATAGGAATAGAAAATAGAAGGTCCCTAATGAATTTTGGTGAAATCAAATTTTAATCTAAAGCCCTAAATTGAAAGTTATGCTTGTCTTGATTTTAGTACTAAATTAAATAAATTGAAAAATATGTGTAAATTGATATTTGTTTATGAATTGGCTGGAAATTGATACTGTGTTATGTTTTGTGGCTATTCATAGCTAATGTTAACGCGAAACCTTTGTGAGGGAAAGGAAAAGCGAGAGTTGTCAACGAATGACGCTAGACCATGATTTGTACATTTATGATTTAGGCTCTTATTAATCGATTGCATTTTCATGTTAATTGCATTTGGAAATATCAAAGTGACAACTTGGTGATAATATGGGCTATTGGAT
Source organism: Gossypium bickii (assembly GCA_025503065.1). NCBI lineage: Eukaryota > Viridiplantae > Streptophyta > Magnoliopsida > Malvales > Malvaceae > Gossypium > Gossypium bickii. The sequence goes on along the minus strand of CP106711.1, from coordinate 47,578,144 downwards.
TGAGCTTGATTGTGAATTGCCAAATTAAGGGACTAAAATGAATAAAACGTAAAGTAACACGAATTGCTCAAAATATGATATGTGCTATGTAACACCCCGTACCCGAGACTAATGTTAAGACTAGATACGGGACATTACCATGCTTGAACTCACTTAAACATACGCTTACTGGCTAAAATTTTATTCCAAATTAAAAACTTATCTTTCTTAAACAACTTATACCTCTTATAAGCCTACGAGGCCTCATACACATATCTGGACACTTTTGGAACTCAATCGAAAACTTTTCCTCAAAATAGGGGCCACACGCCCATGTTGCTTGGGATACGCCCGTGTACCCTTGGACACGCCCATGTCATCAACCGTGGGGAGTTACTGCCAATTTTCACACGGCCTGGACACGCCCGTGTCTACCAATCGTGTAAGGCTACTGACTTAATCCACACGGCTTGAGCACACGCCCATATACAAACCATGTGTCCTACACGGCTTATGAACACGGCCGTGGGGTTCACCCATGGCCTATTTTAACTAATAATAAGGTGTAGGGTACACACGGCCTAGACACACGCCCGTGTGTCTAACCGTGTGGGCACTTAGAGGCTGTTTACCAAGCCATTTACCACCCTGAAAACAAAATCAACTCAATATATTTCATAAACTATACCACATACTATATTAACCTCAATAAACATTCATACATAGTCAATTTGGCCAATCACTTAACTACATACAAAAGAATAATAACTTGATAGTCTACACAAGGGCCCTTCTTAAAACATGTTCTCAAAATGAATGCTTCCTAAACATGCCATACATAGTAAAATAATTTGGCTATACCAAAAAGAAGATTGACAGTGTGCTATGAGCTCCGACTCTGATGATTTCCCAATTTAGCTTGGCGGGACTACATAGAAAGAAAGAAATAAAGGACGTAAGCATTTAGCTTAGTAAGTTTGCATACAAAGCACATATCAATAGACTTGCTTAATATATAATCCATTTGACATAACAATGGTATCATAATTTGGCTAATAGGCTTACTTACTCATACATGATTCTTACTTGTCTCATGATACTTACTATTCTTTTACTTGTAAAGTAAACAATGTACCTGTATCACTTGATCACATTGATCAGTATACTTTAACATAATGACCATAGTCTCTAATTCATCATTCATATCATAGCTGATACCCAATTTCATCTTACTAATAACTTTACTCTCTAAATTTTCTTATTATCTCATTTTACCTTAACCCATTTTGCCCGATGAATTTCTGAGAATAGCTGAGGATACTAAATATCGTCTTGGTTTCGAGGACATGTCTTGACATGGACTTATAGGAAGTTTTTACTCATGAACTGGTCAATGCCGAGCCTTGCTAGGACTTATATGAAATCTTTTTCTCTTGATAGCTTTTTAATGCCAAGACTTGTCATGGGCTTACATAATAACTGTTCAATGCCAAGCTTGCCTTGGACTTACATGATATCTGTTCAATGCCAAGCTTGCCTTGGACTTACATGATATCTTTTCAATGCCAAGCTTGCCTTGGACTTACATGATATCTGTTCAATGCCAAGCTTGCCTCGGACTTAAATGATATCTGTTCAATGCCAAGCTTACCTTGGACTTATATGATATCTGCTTGATTGCCGATGCCATGCCTAGACTTGATCTTATACGGACTTTCTTGTCTCATGTGATAGATAAAGCATCCTGGGCATTTCTTCTTAAATCGGGACTTACTCAATATTTAATCTCATTGATTTCTTTATTTACAAAACATTAAGTATTCCATGAATACAATGGACATTATCCTAAGCAATTTAATGATAGAAACCAATAAAGATCAGAAATCATACAAAATTACCACAAAATACAAAATGTATGTAGATATAGAATTTAGTCCTCGACTTTGTTCTTGCCTCGATTTCGATCTGGGCTTCATTTTTCTTGATCTATAGTCACAAATAGATCATTTATACTCCCATTAACTAAATTGACTCATAACTCATACTTTGGCAAAATTACTATTTTGCCCCTTTACTTTCTAATATTTGTACTTTTGCCTTTAGGCTCGTAAAATGATTTTCATTCAATTTTCTTAAACCTTATACTTAGTTGAATCATTTTCTCTACTATAGAAATCATCAATTCTTTCTATTTCTAATAGGTACGATTAATTTTATAACTATTACAAAATGGTCCATACTACCATTTTTCATGAAATTTATCAAGGAAAAGATGTTTATCTAACATCAAACTCTCATAAAATCCCATAAAAAATCATTTAGCATGCATGTCATTCATGGTTAAATTTTTGAACATGCATCTTAGCTCATTTAATAGCTAAAAATAGCTAATTCATAATATGAGAACTTCGAAAACACGAAGAATATCAAAAACAGGACTAAGATGAATTTACTAGCAAGCTTGAAAAAAAAATGAAGAACCCTAGCTATGGTGTCTCCACTTTTTTGGTAGCAACAAGGAAGAAGATGAGCGAATTTTTCTCATCTTTTTCCTATTTTAATTACTTATTAGGGAAATGACCAAAATGCCCTTCCTTTTAAAAATTTCTATTTAACACCATCTCAAGGCTAATTTTGTCCAAAATAATATTTTTGGAATAATTGCTATTTAAGGACTTCTAATTACTATTCTAAAGCTATTTCATACAAAAAGATTCTAGAAACTCATATTTTTCAACTTTTGCAATTTAGTCCTTTTGGACCAATCCACCACAATTTAATAAAATTGCTTCCTGAAACATTCATACTAGCATGCAAACATGACATAAACTTTGTAAACTCATAATTTCACCTTGGATTCGTGGTCTCGCACTACTATTCCAACTAGGCCCTAAATCGGGCTGTTACAATTCTCCCCCTTAGGGATTTTCATCCTCGAAAATCTTACCAGCAAAAAGGTTTGGATACTGGTTTCTCATACTCTCTTCTGGTTCCCATGTAGCTTCTTCTATTCCATGTTTTTGCCACAATAACTTTCACTAGGGCAATACTTTTATTCCTTAGCTGCTTGATTTCCCGAGCTAAAATTTTAACTGGTTCTTCACTGTAAGTCATATCGGGATGAATCTCTATCTCTGATGGGGTAATTACATGCGAAGGATCTGATCTGTAGCGTCGCAATATTGGCACGTGAAATACATCATGTATCTTTTCTAATTTCGATGGCGAAGCTAAACAGTAAGCTACCGGTCCAACTTTTTCAGTGATCTCATAAGGTCCGATGAAACGTGGGCTTAACTTGCCTCTCTGGCCAAATCTGAGAACTTTTCTCCATGGTGACACTTTCAAGAAAACTTTATCCCTGACTTGATACTCTATTTCTTTTCTTTTTATGTCCGAATAAGATTTTTGTCTGTCTGATACAGCCTTTAAACATTCTCGAATCACTTTCACTTTCTCTTCAGCTTCTTTAACCAAATCAACCTCGTGAATTTGGTTTTCCTTGAGTTCAGTCCAAAACAAAGGTGTTCTGCACTTACGCCCATATAGAGCCTCATAAGGCGCCATCTTTAAGCTCGATTGGAAACTATTATTATAGGCAAATTCTGCCAATGGGAGGAACTTTTCCCAACTGCCTTGGAATTCGAGAATACAACATCTGAGCATATCCTCAAGTACTTGAATTAATCTCTCTGACTGACCGTCGGTTTGAGGATGAAAAGTAGTACTAAAGTTCAATCTTGTTCCCAAAGCTTCTTGCAACTTCTTCCAAAATCTATATGTGAATCTCGGGTCTCTATCCGATGTAATCGATAAAGGAACTCCATGAAGCCTTACTATTTCTGAAACATACAAGTTTGCCAACTTGTCGAGGGAGAAATCCATTCGTACTAGTATAAAATGAGCTGACTTCGTTAGTCTATCAACTACAACCCATATAGCATCCTTCTTGCTTGGTGACAACGGTAAACCCGTTACAAAATCCATGGAGATACTGTCCCATTTCCACTCGGGAACCAAGATGGGCTGAAGTAAACCTGAAGGTACTTGGTGTTCAGCCTTTACTTGCTGACAAACCAAGCACTTGGAAACAAACTCTGAAATATCTTACTTCATTTTCGGCCACCAATACTGTTGCCTCAAGTCATTATACATATTAGTACTTCTCGGATGTACAGACAAACATCTGTTATGTGCCTCATATAAAATTCTCTAAATAAACTCTTCTTTTCTCGGTACCCAGATTCTATTTCTAAACATCAAGTATCCATCAGAATTAGTTCAAAAATCAGATTCCGTATCTGACTCGCACTGAGCTTTCTTGACTTGCACTTCAATATCTTCTTTCTGAGCCTCAAAGATCTCTTGAAGAAACATTGGTCTAGTTCTCAACTCAGCTAAAATAGAACCATTGTTAGATAAAAACATTCTTAAATTTAATGCTCTTAGAGCAAACAAAGATTTCCTGCTCAAAGCATCGACGACCACATTCGCCTTTCTTGGATGGTAGTCAACGACCAATTCATAGTCTTTTATCAACTCTAACCATCTTCGTTTTCTTAAGTTCAGCACTTTCCGCGTCATCAAATACTTCAGACTTTTGTGATCAGTAAAAATCCGACATTTTTCACCAAATAAATGGTGTCTCCAAATCTTCAAAGCGAAGACTATGGCAGCCAACTCTAAATCATGCGTCGGATAATTCTTCTCATGAGGCTTCAACTGTCTGGAGGCATAAGCAATCACCTTGCCTTCTTGCATGAGTACACAGCCTAATCCATTTAAGGATGCATCACTGTAAATTATGAATTCTTTCCCTGACTTGGGTTGTACTAAAACTGGAGCTTCTGTCATCATTGTCTTTAATTTCTCAAAACTTTGCTGGCATCTTTCTGTCCACTCAAACTTCACATTTTTCTGTAACAATTTAGTCATTGGAGTTACAATCATGGAAAACCCCTTGACAAAACATCTGTAATAGTCAGCTAGGCCTAGAAAACTTCTAATCTTAGAGATGTTCTTCAGTGGCTTCCAGTCCATTATGGCCGAGACTTTATTGGGATCTACTCGGACTCCATCTTTCGAGACAATATGTCCAAGGAATCCCACTTCCTTGAGCCAAAATTCACTTTTACTGAACTTGGCATACAACTGATTTTCTCGAAGAGTCTGTAAAACTATCTGTAGGTGCTCAGTACGCTCATTCTCGTCCCGAGAATAAATCAGTATGTTGTTAATAAAAATGACTACAAACCAGTATGTTCATTAAATCCATGAATATCGCAGGTGCATTGGTCAACTTAAAGTGCATGACTAAAAATTCATAGTGCACATACCTTGTTCGAAAGGCGGTCTTGGATACATCTGAATCTTTCACTCTCAGCTGGTAGTACCCGGATCTCAAGTCCATTTTGGAGAACACAGTGGCTCCTTTCAATTGATCGAACAAATCATCGATCCTAGGCAATGGGTACTTGTTCTTTATTGTCACTTTATTGAGCTGACAGTATTCTATGCACAATCTCATGGTGCGATCTTTCCTTTTCACAAATAAAACCGGAGCACCCTATGGTGAACAACTTGATCGTGCAAAGCCTTTATCTGTCAACTCTTGCAACTGTAACTTCAATTCTTTCAACTCTGTTGAAGCCATTCGGAAAGGAGTAATAGATATCGGTACAGTACCGGGAGCTAGCTCAATGCTGAACTCAATCTCTCTAACTGGTGGTAGTCCCGACAATTGCTCCGGGAAAACATCCAAGTACTCACATACTATCGGTACTGACTCAATCTTTAACTCTGTTTCTTTATCATTCATCACAAAGGCCATATGAGAAATCATTATCAACAATCCATCTTGTTCATCCGATTCTACATGAAGAGTATCCCCATTCTCACATCTCATCTCGATGTATTTCTTCCCACAATTAACTATCACCTTATGGGTAGTCAACCAGTCCATACCAAGAATGATGTCAAATTCATCAAATGGTAACAACATAAGATTTTCTTTAAAGCAATGATCTCTAATCATTAATGGACAATCTCTACATACTTTATCAACCAACACACTCTTGCCTAAAGGATTGGACACAGTAATCACAAATTCTGTAGAATCTATAGGCATACTCAAATCGGATACTAATTTCACACAAATGTAATAGTGTGTGGATCTAGGATCTATTAAAGCAATAATTTTGGTTTTGTAAAGAGAAAAGGTACCCGTAATAACATCAGGAGAAGATGCCTCTTCGCGAGCACGAATGACATAAGTCCTTGTAGGCGCTCTACCCTCGGGTCTCACGGCCTGTTCTCTGGGGTTACCTCTTCCACTTGTCCCACTTCCCGGGTTTCTATGCGATCTTCCTCGGGCCATACTCTTGGATCTTGGGTTCTGAGTTCTCTCTTCTTTCATCATCTCTGGACATTCTTTTATAAAATGGTCTTGGGATCCACATTTAAAACACGCATTTTCATGTGCTCGGCATTCTCCGAGATGACGTCTGCCACACTGTGGACATTCAGGTCTGTCAGACCTAAAATTCCTAACACTTACAACTGAAGTCGTCCGTGCTTTGTTCCCCGAATACGGTTTACTCTTGTCTTTCCTTGAAAATCCAGTGGAAGTAGTGGATCGAGCAGGGAAATCTCTTGACTTCTTGGACGAAGATTGGAATGACTTATTCCACTGTCTCTTTCTAGAGTCGCGAGACTCAGTTTCAGACTTCTTCTTCTTCTTTACTAGTTCTTCGGCTTTACAAGCCCTTTCTACTAGCACAACGAATTCCTTTAATTCAAGAACTGCAACAAACAACTCGATGTCCTTATTTAATCCATCTTCAAATCATTTACTCATAATGGCCTCAGTGGACACACATTCGCGAGCGTACTTGCTAAGTCGTACAAACTCTCGCTCATAATCAGTTACTGACATCTTGCCTTGCTTCAGCTCTAGAAATTCCTTCCTCTTCTGGTCTACAAACCTTTGGCTGATATACTTTTTCTTGAACTCTTCTTGGAAGAATTCCCATGTGACCCTTTCCCTCGATACTACCGACACAAGGGTGTTCCACCATTGATAAGCAGAATCTCTTAAGAGAGAGATTACACACTTCATGCATTCTTCAGGTGTGCATGACAGTTCATTGAATACTCTGATCGTATTTTCTAACCAGAATTCAGCTTTCTCTGGATCATCATCTCTTTTAGCTCAGAAGTCTTCTGCCCCATGTTTCCTGATTCTATCAATTGGAGGTTTATCCCCTCTTACCACCTCTACTACTTGAGGGGCTACTGGAGCAAGTTGTGGAACAGGCGGAGGTGGAGGGGGTTGTGCATTCAGGTCCGTACGAACGAACTCCGTATACCATGTGTTCATCATATAGAGGAAGGCTTCTCTAGACTCTTCTCCTCCTCCTTGACTTACCGCAGTGGGTCTATACTCATTCTCGTTCGGCACCGTCCCTTCTGCAGAAGCTGGTGCGTTACTTTCTACATCATCCGCCATAGTTCTGTCGGGATCCATTTACTATATGTATAAACATAATTGAAGTCGTCAGGAGTCGTCACACTATCATTATAAAAATATTTTTATGGATGGCATGTATAACTAGACTCGTATTCGTGCTACGTTAGTCTTAGAACTGACTAAACCGTAGCTCTGATACCACTAAATGTAACACCCCGTACCCGAGACCGATGCTATGACTAGATACGGGGCATTACCATGCTTGAACTCACTTAAACATACACCTACTAGCTAAAATTTTGTTCCGAATTAAAAATTTATCTTTCTTAAACAACTCGTACATCTCATAAGCCTACGAGGCCTCATACACATATCTGGACACTTTCGAAACTCAATCGAAAACTTTTCCTCAAAACAGGGGCCACACGCCCATGTTGCTTGGGACACGCCCGTGTAACCTTGGACCTGCCCATGTCATCAACCGTGGGGAGTTACTGCCAATTTTCACACGGCCTGGACACGCCCGTGTCTACAAACCGTGTGAGGCTACTGACTTAATCCACACGGCTTGAGCACACGCCCATATACAAACCGTGTGTCCTACACGGCTTATGAACATGGCCGTAGGGTTCACTTGTGGCCTCTTTTAACTAATAATAATAAGGTGCAAGGTACACACGGCCTAGACACACGCCCGTGTGTCTAACTGTGTGGGCACTTAGAGGCTGTTTATCAAGCCATTTACCACCCTGAAAACAAAATCAACTTAATATATTTCATAAACTATACCACATACTATATTAACCTCAATAAACATTCATACATAGTCAATTTGGCCAATCATTTAACCATATACAAAAGAATAATAACTTGATAGTCTACACAAGGGCCTTTCTTAAAACATGTTCTCAAAATGAATGCTTCCTATACATGCCATACTTAGTAAAATAATTTGGCTATACCAAAAATAAGATTGATAGTGTGCTACGAGCTCGGACTCTGACGATTTCCCAATTTAACTTGGAGGGACTACATAGAAAGAAAGAAATAAAGGACGTAAGCATTTAGCTTAGTAAGTTTGCATACAAAGCACATATCAACATACTTGCTTAATATATAATCCATTTGACATAACAATGGTATCATAATTTCAGCTAATAAGCTTACTTACTCATACATGATTCTTACTTGTCTCATGATACTTACTATTCTCTTACTTGTAAGGTAAACAAGGTACCTGTATCACTTGATCACATTGATCAGTGTACTTAAACATAATAACCATAGTCTCTAATTCATCATTCATAGCATAGCTGATACCCAATTTCATCTTGCTAATAACTTTGCTCTCTAATTTTTCTTGTTATCTAATTTTACCTTTACCCATTTTGCTCGATGAATTTCTGAGAATAGCCGAGGATACTAATTCTCGTCTTGGTTTCGAGGCCATGTCTTGACATGGACTTATAGGAAGTTTTTACTCATGAACTGGTCAATGCCGAGCCTTGGCTGGGACTTACATGAAATCTCTTTCTCTTGATAGCTTTTTAATGCCAAGACTTGTCTTGGGCTTACATAATAACTGTTCAATGCCAAGCTTGCCTTGGACTTACATGATATCTGTTCAATGCCAAGCTTGCCTTGGACTTACATGATATCTGTTCAATGCCAAGCTTGCCTTGGACTTACATGATATCTGCTTGCTTGCCGATGCCATGCCTAAACTTGGTCTTCTACGGACTTTCTTGTCTCATGTGATAGATAGAGTATCCTGGGCATTTCTTCTTATATCGGGACTTACTCAATATTTAATCTCATTGATTTCTTTATTTACAAAACATTAAGTATTCCATGAATACAATAGACGTTATACTAAGCAATTTAATGATAGAAACCAATAAAGATCAAAAATCATACAAACTTAACTCAAAATACAAAATGTATGTAGATATGGAGTTTTGTCCTCGACTTTATTCTTGCCTAGGTTTCGATCCGGGCTTTGTTTTTCTCGATCTATAGTCCCAAATAGATCATTTAATACTCCCATTAACTAAATTGATTCATAACTCATACTTTGGCAAAATTACTATTTTGCCCATTTACTTTCTAATATTTGCACTTTTGCCCTTAGGCTCGTAAAAAGATTTTCATTCAATTTTCTTAAACCTCATGCTTAGTTGAATCATTTTCTCTACTATAGCAATCATCAATTCTTTCTATTTCTAGTAGGTATGACCAATTTTATAACTATTACAAAATGGTCCATATTACCATTTTTCATGAAATTTATCAAGGAAAAGATGTTTATCTAACATCAAACTCTCATAAACTCCCATAAAACATCATCTAGCATGCATGTTATTCATGGATAAATTTTTGAACATGCATCTTAGCTCATTTAATAGCTAAAAATAGCTAATTCATAATACTAGAACTTCGAAAACACGAAGAATATCAAAAACGAGACTAAGATGAACTTACTAGCAAGCTTGAAAAAAATGAAGAACCCTAGCTATGGTGTCTCCACTTTTTTGGCAGCAACAAGGAAGAAGATGAGTGAATGTTTATCATCTTTTTCCTATTTTAATTACTTATTAGGCAAATGACCAAAATGCCCTACCTTTTAAAAATTTCTATTTAACACCATCTCAAGGCCAATTTTGTCCAAAATAATATTTTTGGAAAAATTGCTATTTAAAGACTTCTAATTACTATTCTAAAGCTATTTCATACAAAAAGCTTCTACAAACTCATATTTTTCAACTTTTGCAATTTAGTCCTTTTAGACCAATCCACCACAATATAATAAAATTACTTCATGAAACATTCATACTAGCATGCAAACATGATATAAACTTTGTAAACTCGTAATTTCACCTCGAATTCATGGTCTCGTACCATTATTTCAACTAGGCCCTAAATCAGGCTGTTACATGCTATGAGATTGGGTGAAAATGTATTGAATGACATGAAGTATATGTGTAATATATTAATAGATTGGATTGTGATAGTGAATATGTTTGAAAAATGTTATCTTTATTAATTGTAAATGAATTGAACATTGGTACCTTATTAACTAGTCGGGCTGAGTCAAATATAATTGGCGTGCCATAGGAGGATTGGTTTGTGTATGGGATTATGCGCTTATGTGCCAGGATGCACACGATACACTTTGTGTGCTAGATATGCGCTTTGTGTGCCAAAATGCACTTTATGTTAGCTACCCTACTTCGATTTTTTCGATGATGCATTTTTGTGCTAGTTTGGTGTGTTGGTTGGATGATTCGAGTATCTGTCCAAGTTCGGGTCAGGTTAATGGGGGTTTCAAAATGTAAACTTGGTAAACAATATGAATACGATATTGTTCAATGCCCTTAGGACTTGATATAGAGTTGCTTCAAAACCTCCAAAAATCTTTTGAATTGATACCTTGCTTAGAATTATGAAATCGTTGAGGAAAAGGTAAAGATGGTCATCCTTCAGGTTTCTGGTATTGTTTTCTAGTGGCATTCTTATTAACAACATGTTCTACCACAACATTTGGCTGCTTACCCTTTTTAGGTTTAGTATGTTTTTCAGATGACTCCGGGATCTTTATCTGGTTGTTATTCAAGTTATCCTCTTCTACCATGGCATCTTGAGCAATGTCATCAAGCTGAGTTCTGCTTCTAAGGGTGATGGCCTTGCATTGCTCCTTCCTTGTGATATCAAATTCTTAGTATCACTTGGCAACGTTCCTTGAGGTCTCGAATTTAAAGCATTCTCTATTTGCCTTACTTGTTTCTCAAGAGCTCAAAGAGACGCAGCCTGACTCTAAATTACAACATCATTCTTGGCCATATATTCCTTCAGCAAGGCTTCAATAGATGATGATGACGAAACCGATGCTTGACCTTGCTAGACATTTTCCCTCAGCATAGGTTTAGTATAACCCGGTGGTGCATTGATGGCATTATGTCTTATCGTATTGTTAAAATTCCCTGCACCTTGATTATTCCAACTAAAGTTTGAATGTCTACCCAGGATTATACGTGTTGGAATAGGGGTTATTGTTCTGGTTGAACTTACCCATATAGCGCACGGATACTGGATTTGATGAGCATTCATCAAACATATGATCTTCACCATAATAAGCACATGATAGTTTGAATGATTTTATCTCCTGGACTACAGTAGGCCTTTTCATTGTTTTAATCATATTAGCCAAAGAAGATACCTAGGCTATCAATGAAGTGATTGCATCTAGCTTCATAGTACCAATAGCTATCTTGCTCGTCCCAACTTTTGTGGTAGGATATTAATAATCATTGTTGGCAATCTTTTCTAAAATCTTATATGCTTCATTATAAGATTTATCTAACAAAGCACCGGTGGCAGAAGCATTAACTACCATCCTCATATGTGCATTCAGCCCATTATAGAATATCTTTATATGAGTTTAGTGTTGAAATCCATGCATCAGATTCTGAATTGAGTCTTTAAATTGTTCCCAAGCTTCATATAGTGTTTTATCCTCCAATTGCCGAAAAGATGTGATGTCATTTCTAAGCTTGACATTCATATTTTGGGGATTATACCGTAGCAAAAACCTCTGACAAAGATTATTTCATGATGCCACTGTTTCCAATGGCAAAGCATTCAACCATGCTCTTGCGCGATCTCTTAAAGAATATGAAAACAACTTAAGTCGTAGAGTGTATTCAAGAACACCTTATTGTCTAAAAGAGTCAGAAACCTCTAGAAAAAGTTGTAAATGTAGTCTTGGATCTTCAGAGGCCAGTCCACCAAACTGTCCTATTGTTTGCAACATCTGAAGCATTACCGGTTTTGATCTCTGGGTCAAAAGGATATTCTTTGTTAGCAGGAATGCCTCTTCTCATGCATTGATGGAAAACCTGTAGAAATTATATTAAACTATGTTAAGTAAACTAATGAAATTAAGTAAAATAACCAAACCAAATTACACCAAATTGTCGGTACCCGACAACAATACCAAAATCTTCTCGTATGTGAATATGATATGCAAATTGTGCAAGTATACACATCGAATCAAATAATAAAGTGCTAAGTGAGATTGTCTATAGAGGGATCAAATTAGGTATAGAAATGGTCAAGTTATGATAATGATTAATGTTGTGGCAAAATCGTGTGAAGTATACAGTGGTAAATTAAAATAATAAGGATAAGTGCTAAATATATACTGACTAATATTGGAAAATGATAAGGCAAAGCAAGAGTAAGAATGCAACAGCAATTACGAAAATAGTTATGTTAATAAAATGTAGGCGAATAAATAAATAACTAATAATGCTATGGCAAAGATACTATGGCAAAGGATAGAAATTCTGCGATGTTGATTGCAAGGTTTGGATTACTAAGACTCTACCCTTACTTTCAGTAATGCCTTAGGAAAATCACACTTAACCTACTACTCAGAAGAGACTAAAAGTGACCTGCTTCTTTTGAGAGCAAGATCTCAAGTTATCTGACCTATGTATATAGGCCTTAGCACAGCACCCTGCACTAATTTGTCTTTATTCTATCAAATGTTGCTCTATATCTAGAGTCTGCTGTAGGTATTCGGTCAAATACCCACTTGCATCATTCAATTTTAGTCCAACTAATCCAACCTTTTCAGAATTAGATTCACTTTATATGCATATTGCACACTCATCTATGTCTAGATAATGTACACATACAATTAGGAAATAAAAGCAATTGAATGAAATAGTAGATTAACTCAAATATATGCTTCAACCATTAAAGAAAATAAAAGTTTCATCATGTAATCCCAACCCTATGAGATTTAATTCATGGGTTGGCAATTAAAATTCAAATTCAAAATAACATCAAACATCGTTTCAATCAATTCATTTCAAGGGAGAATATATTCAGAAATAATGGAAGAACTTAGGAAGATGACTGTCGTCAAACTAATCCACAATCCAACAACACTGTGTCCTGTGATGGATGAGAGGGACTGCCTACAACTTTCTTTTTTCGTCTCTATTCAGATGCTACCATCTGTTGTTGCATACGGATCTCCACAGCCTTTAGGGTTTCCATTTTTGGCTTTTTATAAGCTTTTCTTCCTAGGATAGCTCCAACAGCCGATGATATCCTCTCCTCTTTTTTTGGCAGATTTTTCTTGTACAAGTAGAGTTGGGCTGAAACTAGTATGCCTGTTGTGTTGACTCGATCATATTTTTGAATTGCCACAGAATACAAGGTGACAAACTGTCCAACCTTTGCCTTGACAATCCTTTACTTCTTTATTTCTTTCTCATCAGCCTACACCTACCAAACCACCAAACACAACCCTTCCACATGCAATTAAAAGTATCTAACATGTAAACACAGTCTAAGCTCCTAATACAAATGATAGAAATACTAATAAAATATCCTAACATGCCACTAAATGTACCCAAGTACAAGCAATTAGCTAGGTCTAAAGGTATGAAATATAATGCTTAAGAGTTATCATTTGCCCCACTTGATTCTCAAGAGCTCTAAAGAATGTAGTCTGGCTCTAATTACAGCATCATTCTTGGCCATATATTCCTTCATTAAGGCTTCAATGGAGGTAAAAGATGATGCTTGACCCTATTGAATATTTACCTCGGCATAGGATAATTATAACCAGGCGGTGCACTATTAGCATTTTATCTCGCAACAGTATTTAAATTCTGATTATTCCAACTAAAGTTTGCATGCTGCTTCCACCTTGGATTGTAGGTGTTGGAATAAGGGTTATTAATCCGGTTAAAATTACCTATGTAGTATATTGATGCTGGGTTTGATGGGTATTCATCAAACATATGGTCTTCACCGCAATAAACACACAATCGTTCGATTGATTTCATCTCCTGAACTCCAGTAGGCGTCTTTATTGTTTTGATAATATTAGCTACAGAAGATACCTAGGCTATCAACGAAGTGATTGCATCGAGCTCCATGGTACCAACAACTTTTTTATATGCTTCATTATAAGATTTATCCAACAAGGTACCATTCACAAAAGCATCAACTATCATCATTGTATACGCATTCAACCTATTATAAAGTATCTTCATCTACGTCCAATGCTAGAATCCATGCATCAGACATTTTCGAAGTAATTCTTTAAATTGTTCCCAAGCTTCATATAACATTTCATCCTCCGTTCGCCAAAAAGACCTGATGCCATTTCTAAGCTTGGAGTTCATACTTGGTGGATTATACCGTAGCAAGAATCTCTGGAAAAGATCATTCCATGATGCCACTATTCCTGACGGCAAAGCATTCAACCATGCTCTTGGATGATCTTTCAAAGAATATGGAAACAATTTAAGCCGCAAGGCATCTTTAGGAAAACCCTGTTGTCTAAAAGAGTCACAGACTTCTAGAAATAGTCTTAAATGCGGTCTTGGATCTTCAGTAGGTAATCCACCAAAATGTTCTACTATTTACAACATTTGAAACATTACTAGTTTTAGCTCAAATTTCTGAGCTTGTATGTGTGGTCTTACTATTCCTGGATTAAAATCATCCAAAATTGGAACAACATGTTCCCGAATTGGTATGTTTCGATTATCTATCACATCATGAACAAGAGAATTGACATCCTGACTAATGGTATCATCATTGAGACTAGGACCATTGAGGCCAGGATCATTTCCTTACCTAGCCATACTATGTATCTCTCTTCTTCTCTTTTGCAAAGTTCTTTCAATCCCTCGGTCAAAAGGATACTTTTCGTTAGCATGAATGCCTCTTCTCATAAACTGATGAAAAACCTATAAAAATTAAATAAAACTAAGTTAAATAAAGCTAAGAAAACAAAAGAAAATGACAAAACTAAATTTCACCAACTGTCAATCCCCGACAATGGTGCCAAAAATGTGTCACATGTGAAATGATATACGAATTGTGCAAGTATACACGTCGAATCAAGTAATAAAGTGACAAGTGAGATTGTCTCCACAAGGATTAGAACGGTATAATTTGGTCGACTTATTAAAGTGAGTATGATTAATGTAAAGACAAAATAATGATAAGAATACAATGGTAATTTGAAGTAATAATGATGTGTGCAATATGTGTAACTGATAAATAATAGAAAATGTTGTGACAAGACAAGAGTAAGAATGCAATGGCAAATTCAAGAATAATTACGTGAATAATATGCAAACGTACAAGTAAACAACTAAAAAATGCTATGGCAAAGATACTACGACAAAGGGTGGAAGGTCTCGGGATTACTAAGAATTTTCCCTTACTGACAGTAATGCCCTGGCAAAACCATACTCAATCTACTACTCAGAAGAGTTCTAAAATGGTTTGCTTCTTTCGAGAACAAGACCTCAAGTTACCTAGCCTTAAGCAATATATGTCTATAGGCCTTTAGCACGATACCTTGCACTATTTTGTTTTCTTTCCGTATGAACATTGTTCTATGTTTAGAGGCTGCTACAAGTATTCCGTCAAACACTTTCTCATATCATTCAATTTCAATCTCATTAACCTAACCTTGTCAAAAGTAGATTAATTTAATGAACATGTTGTACATCCATCTATGTCTAGAGTTTGCAAACATACAATTTTGTAAAAAACCATTGAATGGAACAGTGTATTAAAGCAGATCTATGCTCTAGCCATTAAAGAAAATAAGAGTTTCATCAAGTAATCCCAACCCTATGAGATTTAGCTCATAGGTTGGAAATTAAAATTCAAATCCAAAGTATCAATCAACATCATTCTCATCAAATCAATTCACGAAGAGTAATCAAGAAATAATGAAAGAACTTCAGGAAGATATTCTGCTTATCCATCCCACACTCCAACAATGCAGTGTTCTATGGTTGCTGAGAGGGACTACCTTCGTCTACCTTTTTTATTCAGTCACGACCCTCTATTTTTTCTCTTTTTCTTTCTCTTCCGCCATTTTTATGGTTTCCTCATTTGGCTTTTATAATCATTTTTACCTAGGGTAAATCCAACAGCCCATGATTTTCTTCCCTTTTTTTCAAGTAGATATATCTGGTACAAGTTCAACTGGGCTTAAGATTGGTACGCTTTGAGTTCTGACTAGACATCTTCCCAGCATTGCCGCAGTAGTTGTGTTGGTAAATTTTCCAATCCCTTGCCCCAAAATCCTTCACTCCTTTACTTATTGTTCCTCAACCTACACCTACCAATCCACCACTACACACGACCCTTCCACAAATAATTAAAAATAACTAGAGTTTAAATACAATCCAAGCTCCTAATGTAATGATAAAACAAGAAAAATACTAATGAAATATCCTAAAATAGAACTAAATGTACCTAAGTACAGGCAATTAACTAGATCTAAAAGCATGAAATATAACTCTTTTCAAGAGTTATCAGTGCCCAAAGCCTCGTGAAGCTTCTTCCAAAACCAGAAAGTAAAACGTGGATCTCTAATAGAAATAAGCAAAGCTGGAACTCTATGTAGCCTTACAATTTCAAAGACATACATCTTAGCTAGCTTCTGAAGCAAATTATCTATCCTGACAGGTAGGACATGAGCAGACTTGGTTAATTGATCAGTGATGACCCAAACTAAATCTTCCTTAGTGGGTGTCAAAAGCAACGCACTGACGAAGTCTATCATCACACGCTTCCATTTCCACCATGTGGTGCCAATAGCCATGCTTTTTGATGTTTGAAAATTGCAGAAAATTGGGTTTTCAGTACACACCTGATATAATTTCAAAGTAAGAATGATGCAGAAGAATCCCAGGACCTAAAATGACCATCAATAACCAAGTAAACAACTTATTCGACAAAAATCACACAGTTTAGCAGAAAACTAACTATGTTGAAAGTTTTGACAGAAATCACTCAAACGAAACCAACACTTACCATCGAATCACCAACGATTACTCAAATTAGCATGTTGGGAATCACTACCTTCGATATCTACGCCTAAAAAGAAAGCCAAACGGTCATTTAATAGAGAATTTAATTGAAACAATAGAAAAACCTAGTTCTCAACACACGAACAAAGAACAACAGAAATTTTGCAAATATAGGAGGAGATAACAGGAAAAACTTACTCAATCACCTTCCAATTGACGCAACAAACAACGTAAACCCACAGTTAGACTCGGTAGTAAAATTATCGAAGCAATTCGAAAGTACAGAAAAAAAAGAAAGAAAAAATAAAAAAATAGAAAAGAAGAAGAAGGAATGTTAACTAGACTTTTTTTAATTAAAACCAATAACTAAAATTTTGACTGTTAGCAAAAATATTTCTTAACGCATGCGCTGAGACTCAAACACAGAACCAGAGAGAATACAAAAGCTTAACCATTGAACTAGTAAGTTTATTCTTGACTCAAAATCACACAGAATTTAACTTAAACCGATAGTTCAAGGATAAGGATTAAATAAAATTAGAATAACAAGAATTTCAAAAACAAGGCTAATCACATAAATAGAGTATTTAATCACATAGATAGAATTAGAAGATAATACCTGACCTTGCTGAGCACTTTTGCCTTGGTATAGGATGATTATAACTGGGCCTTGTGTTGTGGATATTTTGTCATACAACATTGTGTGAACTCCTCGCACCTTGATTATTCCAACTAAAATTCGAATGCTGCTTCCATCTCGGATTGTAAGTGTTGGAATAGGGGTTATTATTTCGGTTAAAATTACCCATGTAGTATATTGATGCTTGGTTTGATGGGCATTCATCAAACACATTATCTTCGCCATAATAAATGCATTACAGCTCGGCTGATTTCACCTCCTGGACTGCAGTTGGATTTTTCATTGTTTTAATCATGTGATAAATCTTGAAAAGAGTTATATTTCATGCCTTTAAATCTAGCTAATTGCTTGTACTTAGGTACATTTAGTTGCATTATAGGACATTTTGTTCGTATTTTCATCATTTCATTAGGAGCTTGGACTGTGTTTAAATATTAGGTACTTTTAATCGCTTGTGGTAGGGCTATGTTTGGTGGTTTGGCAGGTGCAGGTTGAGTAATGAGAAATAAAGGTGTAACATCCTGAATTTTTGGGCCCATGCGTTTGATGGGTGAATATGTGTAATGAGTTAAGTTGAGTATTAGGGGTTCAGAATGGGCTCAGGTTTAGGCCGAGGCTGTAGTTAAAATTCTTGTTTGAACACTTTAGTGGAAAGCTTGTTAAATTAGGGCATAAAATATATTAGTTGTGTTTTAAAACACAAATGGGCTTGTGGCCCAGTGGCAAAATGGCGCCACTAAGAGGGAAGGAAGTTGGCGTCAATTGAAGGTCCAAGGTTCGAGTCGCCTGGTACCTTTTATTTTAAATATTTTCGACATTTATAAGAGCAGTAGTGGAGTTCGGCAATGATGCTTAAATTTAGGAATTTATTTAATGTGATAATAAGGTGGATATGCTGATAAAAGAAGGAAGAGGTAGTGTTATCCATGACACTATGGATGAGTAGTCAGATGAGGATAAGGAAAGAATCAAGGAGTTATCTGCAAGGCTAGGTGCTGGCCGAAATTTTGACTCTAAGAGGGGGGAAGAAATCAGTTTCTATTTGCCATAGGTGGTGCCGAATTTTCCCAATTATTTGTTTAACTTTTAGTTATCAGGAAGGGCACTTCCGGGATTTGATAAGTAAGTGCAGAAGTTCTCTATAAATAGGGTAGTATCTCTTCAATTCTGGCATTTGAACCCTATTCTTTTCTTTATTCTCTGTGCCGAAACCCTTAGCCATTCTCTGCAACCTTTCCTTTTCATTTCTTCTACAAGCTGAAACCTCATAATTCTTTCTCTACATTCTTTTCTTTTAATCTTTGCTGAAGCCGAACCTACCTGCAGTCTGCCGAAATTCTCTTTTCTTCTTCCTACCGATTTCTTCATTAAAAGCCGAATCTCCATAGATTTCTTCGAATCATCTTCCCTTCCTGATTTTTGCAAAAAGCCGGAATCCTCTGGGAGTAGCCAAATCTTCTCTAGTAAGGTAAGTGTCGACTCTTGTTATTCCTTAAAATCTCTTTCGGTTTTTGGAAGACAAAGCCGAAAGCCGAAAGGCTAACGGTTTAATGGTTTTATGTATTTTCTTGTTGGGTGACATCGAGAATGGAAGAAGATCATCTAGATCTAAAAGCCAAAAATCGTTAGTCTCTAATTTTGGGAATTCAAGGTAAGGGGTTCTCTTTAGATCTCCGTTAGATTCACTATCGTATTTATGATCTTAACCATATGTTATGGTTTAACAAACCTATTTCGTCATAGTAGTTTTGACAAGGACTTTTTGATGGAATCAAATATGGATCAGGCAAAGGAGAGGATTGGGTCTGTAAACCCAATCCCTAAGTTAAGAAACGAGCGGTGTCTACTGTTCGAGACTGGCCACCGGGTTGTGGACCGACTTTTGAACCACACCTCAGGCAGATAGCGGTGGTGTTGGCTACGGATAGCGTCGACTTAGAGGGTCTCGTTCTAACGGTAATCAGGTGTGTAGATCTCTAACACACTAGTTAATTGTAATATATATGTTATGGGCTAAAAAGCCGAAAATAGGCTGTGTAGACAGTCGAATAAAACCTGAAAAGGGTTTGTAAAGGATACCAGGTATGTGATCATAGAAACCTCTCTATGAGTATCGATATATGTGAAAGTCTATTTTCTTGTTTTCAAGTATGTATACATGGGGCGGGGCTACGATAATGGAGGGGAAGTGCATGACAGGTCACTTGGTGATCGGTGGTTAAACCACAAATTTTAATGTTAGGTCACAGAGTGATCGGTGGCTATGCCACATTTAATGATTCCTGATTAATAGGAATAGGCAGTACGACTGTCGTTATGGTGTGTAGTGGATGGAGGGTTGATTGTAGAAATCCCCGAGGTGTGATGGTTGGTACAAGTTGGTGTGTAGAGGATTGATTTCTAGGATGGGTTGGGCTATTCAGCATTTATTATTCATCATGTGATTATGATTGTTGCCTTTATGTATGGGCCAGGGCTCATAATGTGTTTGTGGGCCTCAGGTCATTGTGTTTCGAGATTTACACACTGAGTCTTGGTGACTCACCCTTTCATTTTTCTCTACTCTTTCAGATGAGCAGTAGATCGTGAACATGGGAGCCAAGACAAACTCGAGGGGCCATCAAGTTATTTATTTTCTTAGACTATTTCGGGTGTTTATTTAAGTTATGAATTAGTGGGACTATTTTTTTAATAAGGCCTCCCTAGCTTAATGTTTTGATCTATATTTGATGATGTTTACATTTATCAATTTATGTTCAAAGTTTTAATTCTGAAAAAAAAAATGGGCTTTTCAAACAAGAAGTTTTATAAAAAAAAAATGCTACAAAAGTTTTCTCCATTTGTCACTTATTCAACGAATACCTCTACAAATCAACCAAGATTGGAAAACCCTTTATAGTGAAGTTTTTAACTGTTAACTCGTGGCATACTAGATCCAGTCGTGATGTTTGGGCCGAGTTCTGGGTGTTGCATTTTGGTATCAGAGCCTAGTTGCAAAACTCGGGCTGTGAAATGGGTCCAGTTGTAGTTTATAAATTGGTAAAAATGCTGTGGTTGAGATATGGCCTTTGAGTCTACCAGCACCCGATCTACGCTGGTAAGTATTCTAACTCTTGATGTGATATGCATGTTGGGTTTGATGGGCTTTATGGACGTAGACTAGCATGTTAGGGTTAATGGACTCTAGGCCTAGTTTAAACAACTCCTCAAACTCATAAAACTTAATCTAATTAAACATGTCTGTAAACCAGTCCCTGGGTTAGGGTGTGGTAACAGGCATACGCATGTCTAGAATTGGATTCAGGGAGAGCTTGGTACTTAAGCGGTCCTAGTGACCCACCTCCCCTTTTCTGGAATACTACCTGGTCCGTAGTGACTGTTCACCTTAGCCACGAGGACTAGTTGACGGGCTAAAATTTATAACTAAAACCCGAAAGGGACCAGCCACCCTATTTTGCAAAATTACTAAAACATTTCCCCTGGTTTCGTAAAATTTTCGAAATACCCTGGATTTGTAAAACTACCAAAATTTGTGAAATTACCGAAACACCCCCGATTGGCAAATTACCAAAATACCCATGTTTTGAAAATTTACCCGAAAACCCTAGATTTACAAAAGTACCCGGTATAAGAAATTATCAAAAATTTACAAAATTACCAAAATACCCTCGATTTGGAAAAATTAAAATTTTCAAAATACCCCTATTTTAAATATATATATATCAAAATATCTCTATTTCAAAAAATCACCAAGATACCTATTTTTGAGGAATTACGAAATACCCCTATAGGATAAAATTACGGAAATACCCTGGGTAGTGAAATGACAGAAATACCCTTATGTGATGGATGTGAGTTCATGGATGCTACTTGTATGTTGATGTGTGATGGTTGAATGTATGTGGTTCCTAGAACTAGGAGATAAAAACTTGAGACTGAAACCCGTAGATATAGTTTCGAATTCGAAAGAACTACTCTTGAAACTACTGTCTATATGATTGTTTGTGGTTAATCAGTGAAAGAAATTAATAATTCATAAAATTTCTAATCAGATTAATGCGAATCGGTAGAATGAGATTAAGGGGTATCTTTTTGGGCTGATCTGATGGAATTACCGTTCGGGAAATTCGATTTAATTTTAGGCATGGATTGGCTGGTGAGGTATCAAGCGAACTTGGATTGTACAGCCAAGCGTATGGTGTTAAAGACCCCTAAGGGTGGCGAGGTACTGGTGATAGGAGAAAGGGGGAATGGTTTGTCAAAAGTGGTGTCTGCTTTAAGAGCAGAAAGAATGGTAAGGAAAGGGTGCGAGGCGATTCTGATGTTTGTTCGGGCTCTAGAAGCCAAGGAACTAACTGTTGGGGATGTCAGGACGGTGAAGGAATTTCCTGATGTTTTCCTAGAAGAGCTTCCGGGATCACCCCCGGATCGTGAATTGGAGTTTGGTATCGATCTTCTTCTGGGAACAGCGTCAGTATCTATTGCTTCATATAGAATGGCGCCAAAGGAGTTGATGAAATTGAAAGCGCAGATTCAGGAGTTGCTGGACAAAGGGTTTATTCGACCAAGTGTGTCGCCTTGGGGAGCGCCGGTGTTATTCGTTAAGAAGAAGGATGGATCAATGTAAATGTGCATTGACTATTGTCAGCTGAATAAGTTGACCATTAAGAATAAATACCCATTGCTGAGGATTGACGACTTGTTCGATCAGTTGAAGGGGGCCTCAGTCTTTTTGAAGATAGATCTGAGGTCAAGGTACCATCAGCTTAAGGTCAAGGAGGCGGATATTCATAAGATAGCTTTTAGAACTTGTTATGGCCACTACGAATTCATGGCGATGCCATTTGGATTGACCAATGCGCCAGCAGCAGTTATAGACATGATGAACCGAGTGTTCCAACCCTACTTGGATCGGTTCGTCGTAGTGTTTATAGATGATATCCTGGTTCATTCAGGATCGGAAGAGGAGCATGACTCACATCTGTGAGTGGTTCTGCAGATTCTAAGGGAGAAGTGGTTGTATGCCAAATTCAATAAGTGTGAATTTTGGTTGGGGGAGGTTACTTTTCTGGGGTACGTTGTATCAGTAGAGGAGATTAGGGTTGACCCTCAGAAAATTGAAGCAGTTTTGGATTGGAAGCCGCCTAAGTCGGTGGCAGAGATTTGAAGTTTCCTTAGTCTGGAGGGGTATTACAGAAGGTTTGTTGAAGGATTTTCATTGATCGCGGCTCCGTTGACTAAGTTGTTACAGAAAGGGGTTCCGTTTTTTTGGTCTGACAAGCAACAAGAGAGTTTCGAAAAGTTAAAGAGGATACTGACGGAGGCCCCAGTGTTGATTTAGCCGGAGGCTGGGAAGGAGTTCGTAATCTATTGTGATGCTTCATATACGGGATTAGGATGTGTGTTGATGCAAGGTAGAAAGGTTGTTGCATATGCATCTCGGCAGTTAAGACCGCATGAATCGACTTATCCCACCCATGATTTGGAATTGGCAGCAGTGATGTTTGTCTTAAAAATTTGGAGGCATTATTTGTAGGGGGAGAAATCTGTCATCTACACGGATCATAAGAGTTTAAAGTACCTTTTGACTCAGAAGGAGTTGAATTTAAGGCAGAGGAGGTGGATCGAGTTGTTAAAGGATTATGACTGCTCGATCGAGTATCACTCGGGTAAAGCTAACATAGTGGCGGATGCTTTAAGTCGTAAAGTAGTCTCTGACTTAAGAGCAATGTTTGCTCACCTTAGCCTATATAATGATGGAAGTCTATTAGCTGAACTCTAAGTGAAACCCTCATGAGTCAGTCAGGTTAAGGAGAAGCAACAGACTAATGAGTTGCTAAAGGAGAAGTTTCCTGTAGGGTCAAGTGATGGATCGGCAGAATTTAGTATTAATGAGGAAGGGCTATTATATTTTCAGGGGAGAGTGTGCATGCCGAAGGATCCTGAATTGAGGCGCAGGATTTTGCAAGAAGCGCATGGTAGTCCATACGCTATACACCCTTGAGGGAGTAAGATGTATCGGGATCTACGAGAACAGTTTTGGTGGCCGAGCTTAAAACGAGAGGTGACCGAGTTTGTAGGGAAGTGTTTGACTGTCAACAGGTAAAAGTAGAACATCAGTTACCATCAGGGTTATTACAGCCGGTAAAGATTCCGCAATGGAAGTGGGAAAGGATCACAATGGACTTTGTTAGTGGGCTACCCCTCACGCCTGCTAAGAAAGATTCAGTTTGGATAATTGTAGATCACTGGACGAAGTCTGCTCACTTCATACCCGTAAGTGTCGACTACTCTTTGCAGAAGTTAGGTAAGTTATATATAGCGGAGGTAGTAAGGTTGCATGGACTACCAGTATCGATCATATCGGACAGGGACTCTAGGTTCACATCACGATTTTGGAAGGTGTTGTATCAAGCGTTGGGTGCGAAGTTGGATTTCAGTACAGCGTTTCATCCTCAGACTGATGGATAGTCTGAACGGGTAATTCAGATCTTGGAGGACTTGTTGAGAGGATGTGTCATTGATTTCAGGGGTAGTTGGGAAGAATTTTTGCCCTTAGCAAAGTTTGCTTATAACAACAGCTACCAGTCTAGTATTCAGATGGCGCCCTATGAAGCATTGTACGGGCGAAAGTGTCGCACTCCTATTTGTTGGACGGAGTTAGAGGAACGTCGGATTTTGGGGTCGGACTTGGTCACCGAGACGGAGGAGAAGGTTGAAATGATTTGGGCTGGACTAAAGGAGGCGTCAGATAGACAAAAGTCCTATGCTGATTGAAAACGTAAGGAAATAGAGTTTGCAGTGGGTGACAAGGTATTTTTAAAGGTGTCGCCATGGAAAAAAGTGCTAAGATTTGGACGGAAGGGTAAATTGAGTTCCAGATTCATTGGACCTTATCGGGTGTTGAAGCGAGTGGGACCGGTACCCTATCAGCTTGAGTTACATGCTGAGTTGAATCAAATTCACGATGTATTCCATGTCTCTATGCCGAGACGATATCGTTCGGATCCATCCCATGTAGTGCCTGTGGAGGAAATCGAGGTAGGACCTGACCTATCCTTTGAAGAGGAACCAGTAAGAATCTTGGATCGTGATGTTAAGGTGTTGCGTAGGAAGACGGTTCCATTGGTTAAATTTTTATAGCGGAATCATAGTTCTGAGGAAGCTACTTGGGAACCAGAGGAAGCGATGCGGCAGCAATACCCTCATCTATTCTGCTCAGGTAATTTCGAGGCTGAAATTTCTTTAAGGGGGTAGAACTGTAACATCCTAAATTTTTGGGCCCATGCGTTTAATGGGTGAATATGTGTAATGAGTTAAGTTTAGTATTAGGGGTTCAGAATGGGCTCAGGTTTGGGCCGAGGCTGTAGTTAAAATTCTTGTTTGAACACTTTAGTGGAAAGCTTGTTAAGTTAGGGCATAAAAGATATTAGCTATGTTTTGAAACACAAATGGGCTTGTGGCCCAGTGGCAAAATGGCGCCACTAAGAGGGAAGGAAGTTGGCGTCAATTGAAGCTCCAAGGTTCGAGTCACCTGGTACATTTTATTTTAAATATTTTCGACATTTATAAGAGCAGTAGTGGAGTTCGGCAATGATGCTTAAATTTAGGAATTTATTTAATGTGATAATAAGGTGGATAATGTGCTGATAAAGGAAGGAAGAGGTAGTGTTATCCATGACACTATGGATGAGTAGTCAGATAAGGATAAGGAAAGAATCAATGAGTTATCTGCAAGGCTAGGTGGTGGCCGAAATTTTGACTCTAAGAGGGAGGAAGAAATCGGTTTCTATTTGCCATAGAGGGTGCCGAATCTTCCCAATTATTTGTTTAGTTTTTAGTTATCAGGAAGGGCACTTCCGGGATTTGATAAGTAAGTGCCGAAATTCTCTATAAATAGGGGTAGTATCTCGTCAATTTCGGCATTTGAACCTTATTCTTTTCTTCATTCTCTGTGCTGAAACCCTCAGCCATTCTCTGCAACTTTTCCTTTTAATTTCTTCTAAAAGCCAAAACCTCATAATTCTTTCTCTACATTCTTTTTTTTTTTGATATTTACTGAAGCCGAACCTATCTGTACTCTACCGAAATTCTCTTTTCTTCTTCATACCGATTTCTTCATTAAAATTCGAATCTCCATAGATTTCTTCGAATCATCTTCCTTTCCTGATTTTTGCAAAAAGCCGGAATCCTCTAGGAGTAGCCGAATCTTCTCTAGTAGGATAAGTGTCGACTCTTGTTATTCCTTAAAATCTCTTTCGGTTTTTGGAAGACAAAGCCGAAAGGCTAATAGTTTAATGATTTTATGTATTTTCTTGTTGGGTGACATCGGGAATGGAAAAAGATCATCTAGATCTAAAAGCCGAAAATCGTTAGTCTCTAATTTCGGGAATTCAAGGTAAGGGGTTCTCTTTAGATCTCCGTTAGATTCGCTATCGTATTTATGATCTTAACCATATGTTATGGTTTAACAAACCTATTTCATCATAGTAGTTTTGACAAGGACTTTTTGATGGAATCAAATATGGATCAGGCAAAGGGGAGGATTGGGTCCGTAAACCCAATCCCTAAGTTAAGAAACGAGCGGTTCTGCTGTTCGAGATTGGCCACCGGGATGTGGACCAGCTTTTGAACAACACCTCTGGCAGATAGTGGTGGTGTTGGCTACGGATAGCGTCGACTTAGAAGGTCTCGTTCTAACGGTAATTAGGTGTGGAGATCTCTAACACACTAGTTAATTGTAATATATATGTTATGGGCTAAAAAGCCAGAAATAGGCTGTGTAGACAGTCGAATAATACCCAAAAAGGATCTGTAAAGGATGCCAGGTATGTGATCATAGAAACCTCTCTATGAGTATCGATATATGTGAAAGTCTGTTTTCTTGTTTTCAAGTATGCATGGGGCGGGACTATGATAATGATGGGGAAGTGCATGACAGGTCACTTGGTGATCGGTGGTTAAACCACAAATTTTAATGTTAGGTCACATAGTGATCGGTGGCTATGCCACGTTTAATGATTCCTGATTAATAGGAATAGGCAGTACGGTTGTCGTTATGGTGTGTAGCGGATGGAGGGTTGATTATAGAAATCCCCGAGGTGTGATGGTTGGTACGGGTTGGTGTGTAGAGGATGGAATTCTAGGATGGGTTGGGCGATTCATCATTTATTATTTATCATGTGATTATGATTGTTGCCTTTATGTATGGGCCAGGGCTCATAATGTGTTTGTGGGCCTCAGGTCATTGTGTTTTGGGATTTACACACTGAGTCTTGGTGACTCACCCTTTTATTTTTCTCTACTCTTTCATATGAGCAGTAGATCGTAGACATGGGAGCCGAGACGGACTCGAGGGGCCATCAAGTTATTTATTTTCTTAGACTATTTCGGGTGTTTATTTAAGTTATGAATTATTGGGAATATTTTTTTAATAAGGCCTCTCTAACTTAATGTTTTGATCTATATTTGATGATGTTTACATTTATCAATTTATGTTCAAAGTTTTAATTATAAAAAGAAATAAAATGGGCTTTTCAAACAAGAAGTTTTATAAAAAGAAAAAATGCTACAAAAGCTTTCTCCATTTGTCACTTATTCAACGAATACTTCTACAAATCAACCAAGATTGGAAAACCCTTTATAGTGAAGTTTTTAACTGTTAACTCGTGGCATACCAGATCCGGTCGTGATGTTTGGGCCGGGTTCGGGGTGTTACAAAAGGAGTGAAGGTTTACCGGGGCAAAGAGTTGGACATTTTATTAGTACGAATGCCGTGGCAATGTCGGGAAGACCGAGTTAGCACTTTACGCATACCAGTCCCAGCCTAACTGTACTTGTATAGGAAAAATATGCCTAAAAAAGAGGGAAGAAAATCTTGGGCTATTGGTTTTTATCTTAGAGAAAAAGAATTTAAAAAAGGAGAAGATAATCTTGGGTTGTTGGATTTACCCTAGGGAAAAAGCCTAGAAAAAGCCAAAGGAGGAAACCTAAAAAACAGAAAAAAAGTGGGAGAGATTCTTAGGCGTGAATAATTGTTTGACTGCACAAAAGGAAAGAAGTCAAAGGCAGTCCACCTTAGTCATCATAGGACACTGTGCTACCAAAGTGTGGACTGGGCAAGCGAAAGTTGTTTCCCAAAGTTCTTTCATTATTTCGATTAGTGTTCCTTTGAAAGATTGAATTGAAGCAGTTGAACACAATGTCGAATAATATTTTGGTTTGGAATTTTATTTCCCAGCCCATCATCTAAATCTCATAGGATTGGGATTACTTTCAATGAAACCTTGAGCTATTTTTATGGATGTAGTATATATCTAATTTACTTTACTGTTTCATTTGATTGTTCTTATTTCTTAATTAAAATGAAAACTATATCTAGATATAGAAGACTGTTCGCATACTTATAAACTGATTCTAATTCCGAAAGGGTTGTATTGGTTGGATTAAAATTATATAAAATAAGTAAGTATTTGGTAGAGTCTTGAGTTTTCGCTTGATAAACCATAATTTACACATATTTTATCACCATGCTTGGCTTACTGTTGGATGAATTTTCATTAGACTTGATGAATTCGATGCTCCTAATCCCTTAATTACATGTTTTATACTCAAGAGAGCTTAGGAAGTCGAAAAGATCGAGAAACGGGCCAAAAAATGACAAAATGGGCCTACATCAAAAATTACACGGCCTGGACTATCGTCCATGGGCAGATCACACGGTCGTGTGTGGCGAGTAGAGTCGAGCACGGCTTAAGCTCTTACGCACGGGCGTGTCACATGGGCGTGTCCCTAACGAACCCAGGTTTAATCCTATTCGAAAAAGGCTACTTGTGGGCCAAGAAAGGTGTTCCAAATCCTAATAAACACCCTAGGGGGCAACCTAAAAGAGGACACCGAGTAGAAGGCAGAAAATACTCGAAGACAGCCATCAAGACTGAAGATCTCCCATCAAGTTCTTTAGAAGTTTTTGGGTTTTCTTATGTTTTGTTGTTTTCCTTATTTTAAGAAGTTTCCCTTTATCAGTATGAACTAAATTCCCTAAATACCTAAGGGAATGAAACCTAAGACAGATCTTATTATTAATTGATTTATAAGATAAATACTTGTTCTTATTATTAATTGTTAGTTTTTTATTCTTGTTTTGATAATTCAGGTTATTAATCCAAGTCGAATGTGCTTATTCAGAGGAGCAAAAGTCCCTATTTAAGAGTAGATCAACACAATTAAGCGGAGTTGATTGCAACCCTAGATATGGGGCGACGAAAATCTGCTGGATTAGAGTCAAATCTAATACGGAAATTGATTGTTGTTTTATGCAATGTCAAAGTCTTAAAATTTATATAAAGAATGATCAAACCTGGAAACTAACTATGACAATGATTTGAGGCAAGCGCACCTATCGAACAATAGTATAGTTAAGGCAAGACCAGAATGTCGAACCCAAAGGAACCAAAAGTACTAATACTAATTCTCTTTTTATTATTTAGCCTAATAATTAAGGGAATTGTTTATCTAAGGTAAAATTAACTAACAACTAAACTAAAGACTCTAAGAAAAAGAAGAATGAAATTGGGAAAATAACTTTGAGGAAAAACCAATTGATTAAGACGATACCCAAGGAAGAATCCACCTAGACTTCACTTGTTATCTAACTCTGAACCAGACGATTTATTCATTTGACTTGATCCGTAAGATTCCCTAAGTTATAATAATCCCTCTCTCGAGGCGACTAACGTCTAACCCTAGGTTGATTAATTGAAATCTCTTTCTAATTAAAACCCCTAGAATCGCATTAACTCGATCTATGGACTCCCATATTAGGTTTCACCCTAATTCGGCAAAATCTCGTCACCCTATCTCTAGGCATGCGATCAACTCCGCTTAATTATGCTAGATTTACTCTTAGGCAGGGACTTTCGGTCCTCCACCTAAGCACATCACACTTGAATTAATATCCCGGAAATATCAACATAAGAATTAAGAACACATAATTAAGAACAAGTTAAATATTTATCATATAGTTCAGCAAACGATAACAAGATTCATCTTAGGTTTCATCCCCCTCAGGTATCCGAGGGTTTAGTTCATAACAATAAAAGAAAACATCTCAAAAAAAAAGATAAAACAAAACATAAGAAATCCCTAAAACCCCCTGAAGGAATTGAAGGAGAGATCCTCCGTCTTGAGTATAACTCCGGCTTCTTGAGATGGATCAACTGGCTATCTTCGAGTAATTCCCCACAAGTCTGCCCTCTTTGGCCTAGCTGGACGCCCCCTAACTAAAGCCTTCGATTCCAGCTTCTGCCGAACTCCACTTCAAGTTGCCCCCTTGGGTGTTTATATAAGCTTTGAGATGCCATACTTGGCCCCTAAGTATCCTAATTCAAGTAGAATTCCTACTAGGGTGTTTGAATAGGCTTTGGAATGTGTTTCTTTATCTCCAAGTATCCAAATTCGAGTAAAAATCCTCTTGGCCGTGGCAGGGACACGCCCATGGCACACGCCTGTGTAAGTCATGGCCAGGCCGTGTTCGGAGCTATTAAATGAGGCACGGCCGTGTGGTCTTGGGCCCAGGCCGTGTTGATTTTGTGATATGGCCTATTTACTCCATTTTGGGCCCATTTTCCGTTCTTCTCGTCATCTGGTGCTCTCCTGAGTGTAAAACATGAAAACAAAGGATTAAGAGCACCAAATTACATAATTCAAGGCTTAAATCATCCAAAAGGATGCTAAATGTGGGCTTAAAATATGTTACTTTTATGGTTTATCAAATACCCCCATACTTATGCTTTTGCTTGTCCTCAAGCAAAATTCTCAACTTACAATTGAAACGAACTTCCTTGATTCATAATATTCATTAATAATGTTTCGTCATAATTCAAAGATAATTCATACATGGATAATTCAACTCAAAGAGTCCTAAGGATTCAAACAATCAAGGTTATAGTTTTTATAGTATGAAAACATAGGTGTTTCCCCTTACTTGAATAATTACCTCTGATTCAAAACCGACAAGGGTTGACATCCTCACTAAAGATTCACTCAAATCACTCAAAGAGTTTAAGGTTCAAAATTAAGCACTCAAGAGTCGAACATGAACAGTTAATCCCATAAGCTTGTATGAAAATCAAATCTCCACCACTATAATATGAAATGATACACAAATCAAAAGGTCTTTTAAAAGGGTTGTAATGGGGCTTAGGTTAAAGGTGTGGATATAGACTGAATTAGAGGGTTAGAATCAAGATTGAATTGACAATTTACCTAACTAGAAAAATGAACTAATCATGAATAATCAATTGAAAACTAATAATATGAGCTTCTTTTTCACGATTTGAATTTACATCTATAAGCTCATTTGATCCTAGAACTAATAATGAATATACTTCGATTTTTTTTAAGAACAAGTCAATACATAATAAAGGCTGAATTTACTACTGAAATAAAGATCATATTTAGGCAACTGATCAAATCAAATCTCGACAAAAAGGTAGTCAACAGGATGGTGATAACAAATACAAAGGGTTTTAGGTTAATATTAGTGGGTGAGTCAATAAAAAGGGTTGTTAGGATCAACATGGTTCACTAGGGGTTAGTTATGAAGGTAGGCTTTTTAGTGGAGTAAGTGGGTTAAAACCTAGGTGCCTTTATCATCTCTGTATATCAAATCAAAGGTGTGGTCTTGACATGTATAATCGAAGCAAGTTCTAGAATAACAAATCAATGTTGACGCACTCATAATAAAAAGTGAGCATGAAAGAATGTATGCTCTAAAAGGCTCAAAATCTCACAAAAATTATGGGTATTTGATGCCAACCTTGTAAATTTCAAACTTCAAGGTAATAATTAGATTCAGGTAGACAACCTAAGAAAATTTTTAATTTCTGAAAAAGAGACTTATCATGCTTGATTCTCTAGTATCCTTTGAAATTAATCATCAATGCACAATTATCAATGACTTAATCTAAAACATATCAATAGAAATCATAAATCAAAGGAATTTTCATTCTAATCATAATATAAGAAAATTACTTTAGAACAAGGCATAATTCAGGGATTTTCAAATAATACTATAGTTAACCCCCCACAACTAAGATGTACGCTGCCCTCAATGTAAAAAGGTAGATACTGATCATATAGTAAGAAAATCAAAAGAGAGGGAGAGAAGTGAAACTTTCTGAATTTTGGATGAAGAGAAACATAGGGAGTGCCTCGAGCCGTTTGAACTTGAATCCTCAAAGTAGCCGATCCGATTTTATTGTATCCTAAGCTAAATCTAAATGTCATGGAGAAAAAGAAGAAAGTAATAACAATAAAAATAAGAATAAAAGTAAATAATGAAAAATGAAAGAAGAAAGATAATGGGAAAAGGAAAGGAAGAAGGGGGTTTAAATAGAGATGCATCCCACGCCCGTGTTCCTTCCTGTGGTGCCCACACGGCCACGGCCACGACCCTGTGCAAGGTCGTGTGGGTATGGAAACCTATGCCTAAATACGAAAAGAAATAAAACAAAACTAGTTAGTAGCGTTAGTGCTTGGGTTGCCTCCCGAAAAGCGCTCGTTTAAAGTCTTGAGCTAGACTTACCTCTCATTTGCATAATCATGGTGGTTTGAGGAGGTGAAAATCCTTTCTCATGCGATCAATTTGGTTATTGATATAAATTTTAAGTCGAGTAGTGTTTATCTTAAAGGTGCTGATTTTAGGACTAGTTACCTCGACTGTTCCATCTGGGAAGATTTTGAGTACCTGATCTCCTATCTTAAGCTGGGTTGTCCCATCATTAAGCTCGTCGTGGAGTTGCCTCATTTTTTCTTCGTGTGTTTTTAGTCTCTCCTTGAAGTGTGTCTTCCATTCGTCTAGTTTATCGATCCAAAGCCTTCATTCTTCATGAATTTCTTCCTTATCGACACGAGGTCTAGGATCTGGCATCTGTGAAAGAGCTTCAAGAAACAGCAAGTTAATATGAAATTTCTTTGAAAGTTTAAGAGACTTACCGAGTTGTTCCTCTGTGTGGTCTTTCTTTGTAGCATCGGGGTATGGCACACGGCGTTGGTACTCTGTAATTACTAGGTTTGGTAAATCATGGCTTACCTCAACCTTACCTTCACTTACCACAGGCTCTTGCCTTGGGTCAGATTCCACTAACCTTTCACTGTCATGAGCTGTTACGGCTGGAATTTGCTCTTTTGGGTTAGTTTCAGTATTGCTAGGCAAGATTTCCTATAGTTGTTCTGAGATCTGCTTAGCAGGTTGCCCGATTTGATCCTTGAGCTCCTGTGTCGATGCCTCAAGTTGATTTTTAAGGATTGTCTCAGTATTTTGAAAACGTGTTTCTGTGGCTGCTATGAATTTTGTCAGCATCTCCTCAAGGTTTGACTCCTCTTCCTGTTGGTGAGATGGTTGTTGAAAATTTGGAGGAATTTCCTGTCTTTGGCTACTTTGATCATCCCACGAGAAATTGGGATGGTACCTCCAACCTGCATTATAAGTCTTACTATAAAAATTATTTTGAGGTCTAGAATAGTTACCTATATAGTTGACTTGTCAGTTTTCCATGCCATGTCCGTAAGGTGGGTACTCAGGATTCGCCACACATCCATTTGTTTTGCACTGCATAACTGGATGTACCTGCGAAGAACCGTATAAACCATCAAATTTTTTATGTAACATCTCTACCTGGTTTGATAGCATGGTTACTGGGTCGAGGTTGTAGATATCAGCTGCTTTTGTTGGCTTTGTCCTCATAACTTGCCACTGACAGTTATTCAGTGCCATCTCCTCTATCTGCCAAAATTAAATAAAAGAAAAATTAGCAAAGTGAAAAAAAAATGGCTAAAGTAATACAAATTGAGCTTTCTTAATATTTTAGTTCCCCAGCAACGGCGCCAAAAACTTAATCGTTGTTTTATACGATGTCAAAGTCTTAAAATTTATATAAAGAATGATCAAACCTGGAAACTAACTATGACAATGATTTGAGGCAAGCGCACCTATCAAACAATAGTATAGTTAAGGCAAGACCGGAATGTCGAACCCAAAGGAACCAAAAGTACTAATACTAACCCTCTTTTTATTATTTAGCCTAAGAATTAAGGGAATTGTTTATCTAATCTAAAATTAACTAACAACTAAACTAAAGACTCTAAGACAAAGAAGAATGGAATTGGGACAATAACTTTGAGGAAAAACCAATTGATTAAGACGATACCCAAGGAAGAATCCACCTAGACTTCACTTGTTATCTAACTCTAAACCAGACGATTTATTCATTTGATTTGATCCGTAAGATTCCCTATGTTATATTAATCCCTCTCTCGAGGCGACTAACGTCTAACCTTAGGTTGATTAATTGAAATCCCTTTCTAATTAAAACCCCTAGAATCGCATTAACTCGATTTATGGACTCCCATATTAGGTTTCACCCTAATCCGACAAAATCTCGTCACCCTATCTCTAGGCGTGCGATCAACTCCACTTAATTATGCTAGATCTACTCTTAGGCAGGGACTTTTGGTCCTCCACCTAAGCACATCACACTTGAATTAATATTGCAGAAATATCAACATAAGAATTAAGAACACATAATTAAGAACAAGTTAAATATTTATCATATAGTTCAGCAAACGATAACAAGATCCATCTTAGGTTTCATCCACCTCAGGTATTTGAGGGTTTAGTTCATAACAATAAAAGAAAACATCTCAGAGGAAAAGATAAAACAAAACATAAGAAATCCTTAAAACCCCCTGAAGGAATTGAAGGAGAGATCCTTCGTCTTGAGTATAACTCCGGCTTCTTGAGATGGATCGACTGGCTATCTTCGTGTAATTCCCTACAAGTCTGCCCTCTTTGGCCTAGTGGGATGCCCCCTGACTAAAGCCTTCGGTTCCAGCTTCTGCTAAACTCCCTTTCAAGTTGCCCCCTTTGTAACAACCCAAACCCGGCCCAAACATTATGGCCGAATCTAGTTTGTTACAGGGGAAAATATTTTGAAACCTTTTTGAAACCGGTTAAGTTTTGAAAACCTTTCATTGTAGTGGTCTTGCTAAAACCATACTTAGTGTTTATTTGAATATTAATTAAATCAAGTTACTATAAAATTCCGAATGTGCCCGATGGCACGATAAAACATTTTTCGTTTAAGGTTGGGAAAACATGTGCATTTAATTAACATTAGTAAGATAGTTTAAACAAATTATCCAAAATATGTAAAGTAACGAAGTAGAGTATTAGGAGGCCTTATTACATCTGAAATAAAATTTAACCAACAGTAAAAATAAAAATAACTAAAGTTTAAAGTTCTTTTAAATCAAGTCCACTGCATGGCCACCTCGAGTCCCTCCGGCTCCATATCCGCGATCTACACGTCACCTGAAAAATAAAGGAGAAGGTGAGTCACCAAGACTCAGTATGTAACCCTCCCCCTGATTTTAAGTAATTCCATACACAACATATAATTAACTAACATGTACCAAAACATGCACCCAACCTAGCCAACCAACCGCCTTTGTCTACCCCGTGTGGTACCAAAGCATTGGTGGCGCCAAACCACTGGTGACATATAGTCACAGATGTGATGCCAAATCACTGGAGGTGCCAAACCTCTGGTATCCATAGACACAATCGATTGATGGGGCCAACCCATCATGTGATGCCAAATCACTGGCGTCAATCCCTTATTATAATATGTGGGGCCAACCCACTGTGGTGCTAAGCCACTGGGACAAGACGCGATGAGGTACCAAACCTCTGGAGGTACCAAACCTCTCGTGACCATAGTCACTTTGTGTTACCAAAACACTGGTGTCCGTCGACACCATATCACTGCCCCCTCCTCTCATCAACCCATACCAAACAATCACAATATTCATACCATCATGTGTCCAATCACATATAACAAATTTATCATTAATCGTAACCCACATATCATGCTTCCCAAAAGCATCATAAAATCACATAATCAATAAGGGACTTACCCGGATCCTTGCTTATACCATTCATGGTATTAAATCCAAATCTACATAGATCAGGTTAGCACACACGCTTTTTTAGTACATTTAGATAATTATAAGTGTGTATGTACACACCTGATGTTGACGATAGTCCTAAACCCGAATAGACAAATCGGCTCCACAAGCTTTTCTTTGTCCCTATATTCGGCCAAACATGGGAGTTAGTACTATGGCCTATTCGGCCAAACCAAATATTTAAAAGGGTTCTCTTTTTGAACCCGAATCCTTACCCGAGTGCCTTTAAATAATTACCACCACACTCTAAGCGTTTCTGCTTCCCTAATAATCGGCAACCTTAGGTTAGTAGCCTTCGGCTTAAAACGAATATTAACTAAATTCATAGATCCTTACCAAAATTGCTTGACCGAGAATGGAACTTGAATCGTATACCTTGAAATCCCGGCACCTAAACATAATCGATTCCACACTGATTAACCACTGGAATAATTCGGCTTTTCCAACTAACCAAATCGACAGAGAAAAGACTATGGGAGAGGAGTTTCGGCATACTTACCCCTTGCTTCAATATTCGGCCAAGACTCCACAAAGTATGGAGAAGGAAATTCGGCTATGGCTAAGGAGTAGGTTCGGCCAACTAAGAAAAAGAGAAGAAAAAGGTTGGGGATTCGGCCAAGAAGCGAGTAGAGAAGAGTTTTCGGTTCAAAGGGGAGAAGGGAAATAGCAATGGTGATTTCGGTATCTTAGAAAAGAAGAAAAGAGGAAGAAGAGGTGTGAGATGAGAATGAGTAAGGAATTTCGGCCAAAATCTAAGAACAAGGAGAATAGTTTTCAGTTTTGAAAAGAGAAAAAGAAAAGATGAAGGCTAAGTAAATTGCTAGCTGAAAATTCCAAGTGACTTTACTAAGCAAATTCGGCCTCCCTCTATTCCTAAGCTTGCCGTCCACTCCTCTTTGGAGAGTTGAAATTTCAAGCAAACACCACAAATTGCTCTTGGCCATTAATTTGAACTAATTCAAAATAATTTGAATTAGCCACAAACCTATTTTTCCTCTGCCAACTATCTCAAATTAATCTAATAATAATCCTTAATAATATTTACATTATCCCTTCCTATTTAAAAGAGTTTAAAAGGAGAAATTCTCTCTCTCCTATGTTGTCCATACTAAAGAGCAAAAAGAGAATTTCGCGACTCGAACCCAAGCTCTCCCTTGCTCAAAGTGGCGTCACTTCCAGCTCCCAAGTAGCCCTCCTTTTTCCACTTTTCCAAGGCTTTGTTAGTGTCAACTAATCCACATTTATTCTTGTAACCCCTACTACTAAGGCTCCGTACCTTAAAATCTTAAAGAAAATATTTTTCTACCATTCCGAGCCTACTCAAGGCCTTTAGTTAAGCCTTAACATTCCATGGTTAATATCACAGCAATTTAAACATAGGAAAAATAGTTCAATCCCAAATAGCCCCATTTTTAGGATGTTACAGTTCTACCCCCCTTAAAAATAATTTTGACCTCAAAATTACCTGATCAGAAGAGATGGGGGTATTGCTGCCGTATCACATCCTCTTAACATGTCCTCTAAGATCTGTATCACCCTTTCTGATTGTCCGTCAGACTGTGGATGGAAAGCCGTACTGAAATCCAATCGTGTACCCAAAGCTTGATGCAACGCTTTACAGAACCTTGACGTGAATCTGGGATCCCTATCCGAGATAATCGATATTGGCACACCATGCAACCTCACTATCTCAGCCACATACAACTTGGCTAGCTTCTCGAGTGAGTAACCCATTCTCACTGGTATGAAGTGAGCCGATTTAGTCAACCGGTCCACAATCACCCAAACTGCGTCCTTCTTGCTGGGCGTAAGGGGTAACCCACTAACAAAATCCATAGTGATCCGCTCCCACTTCCATTGAGGGATCTTTACCGGTTGAAGTAGCCCTGATGGCAACTGGTGTTCAGCCTTAACCTGCTGACACGTCAGACACTTCCCCACAAACTCGGTTACCTCACGCTTCAACCCCGGCCACCAGAACTATTTCCGTAGATCTGCATACATCTTGCTTCCTCTTGGATGCATAGCGTATGGGCTGCTATGTGCATCTTGGAGAATTTTCCGCCTCAGTTCTGTATCTTTCGGCATGCAAGCTCGCCCTTGAAAACATAGTACACCATCACCAGTCAAACTATACCCTTCTAACCCACCATCTTGCACTTGTCTCTTTTTTGCACTTAATCCTTCATCGACCATCTGCTTTTCCTTAATCTCCTCGACCCAAGTTGGCCTAACTTGAAGCTCTGTCAAAAGGCTTCCATCATCATATAGACTCAAACGAGCAAACATCGCTCTTAAATCTGTCACGACCTTCCGGCTCAATGCGTCAGCTACCACGTTAGCCTTACCCGGATGATACTCAATTGAACAGTCCTTTAATAGTTCAATCCATCGGCGCTGTCGCAGATTTAGATCTTTCTGAGTCAAGAGATACCTCAGACTCTTGTGATCCGTGTAGACTATCGACTTCTCCCCATATAGGTAATGTCTCTATATCTTCAAAGCGAATACGACTGCTGCTAACTCCAAGTCGTGCGTTGGGTAGTTAACCTCATGCGGTCTTAACTGACGGGATGCATAGGCTACTACCTTCCCTTCCTGCATCAACACACAACCCAAACCAGTATGGGACGCATCACAATAGACTGTAAACAACTTCCCTGCCTCAGGCTGTACCAAAATCGGAGCTTCTGTCAGAATCTTCCTCAGCTTATCGAAACTTTCTTGCTGCTTCTCCGACCATACAAATGGAACACCTTTCCTTAGTAACTTAGTTAACGGTGCTGCGATTAACGAGAACCCTTCCACAAATCTCCGATAGTTCCCTGCTAGACCCAGAAAACTCCGAATTTCTGCCACTGACCTAGGCGGTTTCCAATCCAACACCGCTTCAACCTTGCGAGGATCCACTCTAATCCCTTTCGCTGACACCGCGTGACCTAAGAAAGCCACTTCCTTAAGCCAAAATTCACACTTACTGAATTTGGCATAGAATTGCTTCTCCCTCAATACTTGTAGAACTATACGTAAGTGCCTATCATGCTCCTTCTCCGTCTTTGAATAAACCAATATGTCGTCTATGAATACCACGACAAATTGATCCAAGTACTACTGGAATACTCTATTCATTAAGTCCATGAATGCCGCTGGTGCGTTGGTCAATCCAAATGGCATCACCAGGAACTCGTAATGCCCATACCGAGTTCTGAATGCCGTCTTGTGAACATCCACCTCTTTTACCTTTAATTGATGGTAACCCGACCTAAGATCTATCTTCGAGAACACCGAGGCACCCTTCAATTGGTCAAACAAGTCATCAATCTGAGGCAACGGATACTTGTTTTTGATCGTTAACTTGTTTAGCTGACGATAGTCGATGCACATCCGCATTGAATCGTCCTTCTTCTTGACAAACAACACAGGCGCTCCCCATGGAGATATACTTGGTCGGATGAACCCTTTATCCAAGAGCTCCTGAATTTGAGCCTTTAGCTTCACCAATTCCTTTGGTGCCATTCGGTACGATGCTATAGACACAGGTGCCGTTCTGGGTAGCAAGTCTATACCGAATTCAACTTCCCGGTCCGGAGGCAGACCCGGAAGTTCTTCTGGGAACACATCAGCGAATTCCCTAACCGTTCGGACCTTCTCCACTTCTGACTCCTTAGCTTTCAAAGCACAAATGCGAACCAAATACACCTCGCACCCTTTTCTGACCATCTTCTCAGCCTTCAAGGCCGACACCACATTGGATAGGTAATTCCTTCTATTACCAATCATAGTCACTTCATCACCCTCAGCCATCATAAGAACCATGCGCTTAGCCGCTCAATCCAATCTCGCCTGATACTTAATCAACCAATCTATTCCGAGGATCAAATCGAACTCCCCAAACGGCAGCTCCATCAGATCAGCTACAAATACGACCCCTTGGAGTTCTAGGGGTACATCCCTATAAAGCTTGTTCACAACTATAGAATGGCCTAAAGGGCTAATTACAGTCATCTCCCTAGAAGTAGTTCCAGAGTCTAGGGTCATAGTCTCTACTACACTACTAGCAACGTATGAGTGCGTCGAACCCACATCAATTAATGCAACATAAGGAAGACCGAAAATTAAAAACGTACGGGTTATGACATCCGGTGCGTCACCCTCCTCGCGACGTCTTGCTGCATAAACTAAGCCAGGCTGCCTAGCCTCTGTGTTGCCTGCGCCTCTGCCCTGAGTTTCGCGACCTCTATTAGGACCATTACCTCCTCTACCGTTCCCGCGACCTCTCTGTGGTCCCACATTTCTATCCTGAGTACGGTTACGCCTCGGCGATTCCCGAGCTCGCTCGGGGACAATCCTCACACACGGTGATCCAAAGACCCACATTCAAAGCAACCCCTCTCACCGGTCCAACAACTTCCCCAATGGGATTTTCCACAGCGATTACACTGAGCCGGTCTCTGATTAGTAGCTATAGGCCTTGCTGCCTGTTTTGGCCCACTCTGCCTAGCCTTTTTCGGAATACAACCACTTGCCCCAGACGACCCAAAGCCTCTCTTCTGCCTATTCCTATCATAGCTTTGCCTCACAGATTCCTTGACACCTTCGGCTACCTTAGCCTTTTCTACCAGAGACGAAAACTCACGAACCTGCTGTGGGGCAATCAGTAACCTTAACTCATCTCTAAGCTCGTCCTCAAAGCGGACACAGCGCTCGTGTTCAGTAGCCACGATGCCTCTAGCATAGCGGCTCAGCCTCAGAAAATCCGCTTCATATTCTGACACCATCTTATTTCCCTGAACCAATCCCAAAAAGGCTTTCCTCTGAGCATCTGTATAGCTGGTGCCCACGTACTTTTTCTGATAAGTGATTTTGAAGTAATCCCAAGTCAGATCATCTGCCGTAGCACCATCTCGAACCGCAAGCCACCACTGATACGCTTCATCCTTTAGAAGCGACACTGCCCCTTTCAGCTTTTCCTCTTGATCAGTCAAGATCATCCATGATCCTTTGGTGGCCGACTCTAACTAAAGATTCCACAGACTGGGTGCCACGCCCAACACACCTCGGAATACCTCAGCTCTGTTAGATCGGAGTCGCTCGGGAATAGATTTTCGAGCTCCCAAATTTCCACCAGCCCTAGCCAGTATCTCCAGAACTCGCAATACCACTTGCGATACTGCCTCACCACCGGTCTGATCCTGCTCTTCAGCTCTAAAAGTAGGAGGTGGTGGTGGCGGTGGTACTTCATTTTCAGAACCTTGACCCGACCTGACAAGTTCTGACACGGTCATCCTACCCCTACCGCATCCACGGTGTCCATGTCCTCTAGAACTCATTCTATCTACTGTGCTTTTAATCTGATTAAGAAAATTTTATGCGTTAGAATTTGTTCCACTTCCTTATTCGCGAAGAAATTTTATGGATAGAGTTTAATTAGGGATTCTTTCGAGCAAACAAGGTTCCAGTCTTCTATCCTAGTTCACACAAGGGAGTACATACATCCATTCCCTAATACTTTCCATACCTACTCGCTCTTTGGACATTTCTACCCATTTCTAACCCAGGGGTATTTTCGTCATTTCCCTACAGGGGTATTTTCGAAATAAAAAAATTGTAAAATTTTAATAAAGCATGTCACTTTGGGATTCCCAAAACTGGAGAGTGTTTCTAAAAAAATTTGCAAAATTTAAAGATATGGCAACATTTGGAAACCAGGGGTATTTTGGTAATTTTGTCAATCAGGGGTAATTTTGTAATTTTGTAAATCAGAGATGCTTTAACAGTTGTAAAACTCGGAGGGTTCCTTTTTGAAAGTTTTCCTTTTTAAGAAGTGATGTTTGTAAAGATTCAAAAACCAGGGTCATTTCGGTAATTTTGCAATTTGAGGGCGTTTTCGTAATTTTCCAAAACCAAAGTATTTTATTGATGATAATCAAAGTAGAGTTGTTGAATTTTGATAGAATAATGAGATTTTTGGGCAAAACCATTGAGTTGATATTTTATGAACCAAGGGCGTTTTGGTAATTTTACCCCCTAAGGGCATTTCTGTAATTTTTTCACAAATCAGATTTTTCAGAAAAACGCTGTAAAAATGATTGTTCTCGATTCAAAAAAGTAATTTTGAAAGTTTTGAAAACATTAGGGTTTTGTTGTTTCATTCTTTTTCAAAAACGCGGCTAGTTCCCTTTCGGGTTTTAGTCATTAGGTTTAGCCTACGACCGAGCCCTCTTGGTCAGGGTGAACCAAAGCTACGCACCAGGCAGGATTCAAGTGGAGAGGAGGTGAGTCACGTGGACTGCTTAAATACCAAGCTCTCACCGAAACCTTTCTAGACATGCGCACAGAGGTTGCCACACCACTAAGCCTGCGAGTTAGGGTGAACAGAAGCTACGCACTGTAGGATACTGCGAAGAGGAGGTGAGTCACGAGGACTCGCTTAAATACTGTGCTCTTAGGATCCACTCCTAGACATGCGTACAGGGGTTACCACACCCTAGCTCAGTGACTAAGTCATAGGTTGGTTTAGTTCATTAAGTCTTATGTTCTGTTTGTGTTTGAGTAGTCTAATCCTAGGGTAAAATATTCCTATAAGTCTATTCTATGTTCCATGCTTCCTACCCTTCTATAGAAGAAATAATTCACCAAGAGGTTCAGAAGTACTTACCTGGGCGGATCGGTGCCGGAGACTCGGGCCATGCTGCTTAAAAACCAAAAAACAATTCAAAAGGCCTACCAAAACATTTTTGGGCCTTGGGCCCCCACAGCCGAGCTTTGAACTGGGCTCTGATACCAATTTTGTAACAACCCAAACCCGGCCCAAACATTATGGCCGAATCTAGTTTGTTACAGGGGAAAATATTTTGAAACCTTTTTGAAACCGGTTAAGTTTTGAAAACCTTTCATTGTAGTGGTCTTGCTAAAACCATACTTAGTGTTTATTTGAATATTAATTAAATCAAGTTACTACAAAATTTTGAATGTGCCCGATGGCACGATAAAACATTTTTCGTTTAAGGTTGGGAAAACATGTGCATTTAATTAACATTAGTAAGATAGTTTAACAAATTATCCAAAATATGTAAAGTAACGAAGTAGAGTATTAGGAGGCCTTATTACATCCGAAATAAAATTTAACCAACAGTAAAAATAAAAATAACTAAAGTTTAAAGTTCGTTTAAATCAAGTCCACTGCATGGCCACCTCAAGTCCCTCCGGCTCCATATCCGCGATCTACGTGTCACCTAAAAAATAAAGGAGAAGGTGAGTCACCAAGACTCAGTATGTAACCCTCCCTCCGATTTTAAGTAATTCCATACACAACATATAATTAACTAACATGTACCAAAACATGCACCCAACCTAGCCAACCAACCGCCTTTGTCTACCTGTGTGGTACCAAACCACTTGGTGGTGCCAAACCATGGTGACATATAGTCACGAGATGTGATGCCAAATCCTTTGGAGGTGCCAAACCTCGGTGTCCGTAGACACAATCGATTGATGGGGCCAATCCATCGTGTGATGCCAAATCACCGGGCGTCAATCCCTTATTATAATATGTGGGGCCAACCCCTTTGTGGTGCTAAGCCACGGGACAAGACGCGATGAGGTACCAAACCTCGGAGGTACCAAACCTCTCGTGACCATAGTCACTTTGTGTTACCAAAACACTGGTGTCCGTCGACACCATATCACTGCCCCCTCCTCTCATCAACCCATACCAAACAATCACAATATTCATACCATCATGTGTCCAATCACATATAACAAATTTATCATTAATCGTAACCCACATATCATGCTTCCCAAAAGCATCATAAAATCACATAATCAATCAGGGACTTAGCCGGATCCTTGCTTATACCATTCATGGTATTAAATCCAAATCTACATAGATCAGGTTAGCACACACAACAGCTTTAGTGCATTTAGATAATTATAAGTGTGTATGTACACACCTGATGTTGACGATAGTCCTAAACCCGAATAGACAAATCGGCTCCACAAGCTTTTCTTTGTCCCTATATTCGGCCAAACATGGGAGTTAGTACTATGGCCTATTCGGCCAAACCAAATATTTAAAAGGGTTCTCTTTTTGAACACGAATCCTTACCCGAGTGCCTTTAAATAATTACCACCACACTCTAAGCGTTTCTGCTTCCCTAATAATCGGCAACCTTAGGTTAGTAGCCTTCGGCTTAAAACGAATATTAACTAAATTCATAGATCCTTACCAAAATTGCTTGACCGAGAATGGAACTTGAATCGTATACCTTGA
Organism: Gossypium bickii; assembly: GCA_025503065.1. Lineage (NCBI taxonomy): Eukaryota > Viridiplantae > Streptophyta > Magnoliopsida > Malvales > Malvaceae > Gossypium > Gossypium bickii. The sequence continues at coordinate 47,533,892 of CP106711.1, read as the reverse complement.
AATCCCGGCACCTAAACATAATCGATTCCACCACTGATTAATCACTGGATTAATTCGGCTTTTCCAACTAACCAAATTGACAGAGAAAAGACTATGGGAGAGGAGTTTCAGCATACTTACCCCTTGCTGCAATATTCGGCCAAGACTTCACAAAGTATGGAAAAGGAAATTCGGCTATGGCTAAGGAGTAGGTTCGGCCAACTAAGAAAAAGAGAAGAAAAAGTTTGGGGATTCAGCCATGAAGAGAGTAGAGAAGAGTTTTCGGTTCAAAGGGGAGAAGGGAAATAGCAATGGTGATTTCGGTATCTTAGAAAAGAAGAAAAGAGGAAGAAGAGGTGTGAGATGAGAATGAGTAAGGAATTTCGGCCAAAATCTAAGAACAAGGAGAATAGTTTTCAGTTTTGAAAAGAGAAAAAGAAAAGATGAAGGCTAAGTAAATTGCTAGCCGAAAATTCCAAGTGACTTTACTAAGCAAATTCGGCCTCCCTCTATTCCTAAGTTTGCCGTCCACTCCTCTTTGGAGAGTTCAAATTTCGGCAAACACCACAAATTGCTCTTGGCCATTAATTTGAACTAATTCAAAATAATTTGAATTAGCCACAAACCTATTTTTCCTCTGCCAACTATCTCAAATTAATCTAATAATAATCCTTAATAATATTTACATTATCCTTTGCTATTTAAAAGAGTTTAAAAGGAGAAATTCTCTCTCTCCTATGCCGTCCATACTAAAGAGCAAAAAGAGAATTTCGCGACTCGAACCCAAGCTCTCCCTTGCTCAAAGTGGCGTCACTTCCAGCTCCCAAGTGGCCCTCCTTTTTCCACTTTTCCAAGGCTTTGTTAGTGTCAACTAATCCACATTTATTCTTGTAACCCCTACTACTAAGGCTCCCTACCTTAAAATCTTAACATTCCATGGTTAATATCACAGCAATTCAAACATAGGAAAAATAGTTCAATCCCAAATAGCCCCATTTTTAGGATGTTACACCCTTGGGTGTTTATATAAGCTTTGAGATGCCTTACTTGGCCCCTAAGTATCCTAATTCAAGTAGAATTCCTACTAGGGTGTTTGAATAGGCTTTGGAATATGTTTCTTTGCCTCCAAGTTTCCAAATCCAAGTAAAACTCCTCTTGGCCGCGGCAGGGATACGCCCATGGCACATGCCTGTGTAAGTCGTGGCCAGGCCATGTTCAGAGCTGTTAAATGAGGCACGACCGTGTGGTCTTGGGCCCAAGCCGTGTTGATTTAGTGATATGGTCCATTTACTCTGTTTTGGGCCCGTTTTCCATTCTTTTCATCATCCCATGATCTCTTGAGCGTAAAACATGAGAAAAAAGGATTAAGAACATCAAATTACATAATTTAAGGCTTAAATCATCCAAAAGCATGCTAAATGTGGGCTTAAAATATGTTACTTTTATGGTTTATCAAGAATCCATAGATTGAGTTAATGCTACAATAGGGGTCTAATTAGAAAGAGATTTCAATTAATCAACCTAGAGTTAGTTGTTTTTAGTCTTGAAAGAGATATTAACATAAATCAGGGATTTCTACGGATTAATCCAAGTGAATAAATCATATGAATCAAAAGTAATAAGTGAAGTCTAAGTGGATTCTTCCTTAGGTATTGCATATCTCATAAAGTTGTCTTAAAGTATTTTCTCAATCCATTCTCTGTCGTGTTCTTAGTTAGTTTTAGTTTAAAAGAAATCACTCAAATTCTTAGGTTAAATAATAAGAAGATAGTAATTACTAGTACTCTTGGTCCTTGTGGATACGATATTACCGGTCTTACCATAACTATACTATTGAACGATAGGTGCGCTTGCCTTTATTGTGATCATAGTTAGTTTAAGACACATCAAGTTTTTGGCACTGTTTTCGGGGACTAAGATATCAGGAGCACTAAATTTTTATTACTTTAGCCATTCTTATTTTTATTTTTCTTTTTAGTTTACTAACTTTTTCTTTTCTTTGCTTCTGGCAGGAACTTTTAGTTTATGACTAGAAGGAACCCGTCAGGACCATTACTTTTTTACAGTGAGATTGAAAGTACAGCTCACAAAAACCGAAGAGAAATAAGGCGAAGTCTACAATACATAGAAGAAGAGCAAGAAGACAAAACAAATACTACCAAGGAGATGGCTGATAATAATCCGCTACCTCCTGTGGTTGCCAAAAATCCGATGAATCAAAATCCTGCTCCTCGTACTATGTATGATTATGCTAAACCTAATTTAACAGGAATTGAATCAAGTATTGTTAGACCTGCTATTGCTGCAAATAATTTTGAACTGAAACCTAATACTATTCAGATGATTCAGCAATTTGTTCAGTTTGATGGATTGCGGGATGATGATCCAAACAATCACTTGGCAATTTTTTTGGAGTTTTGTGACACTTTCAAGATTAATGGCTTTTCTGGTGATGCCATTCGCCTTCGGTTGTTTCCCTTTTCATTGAGAAACAAAGCTAAACAGTGGTTGAACTCGTTACTACGAGGATCAATCACTACATGGGAACAAATGACCGAAAATATTTTACTTAAATATTTTTCGCCGGCTAAAATGACTAAGTTGAGGAATGATATCTCTTCTTATGTGCAGATGGATTTAGAAACACTTTACAATGCATGGGAGAGATACAAAGATCTATTGAGAAGATGCCCTCACCATGGGTTACCTTTATGGTTATAGGTTCAAACCTTTTACAATGGTGTGAACCCCTCAACTAGACAGTTGATTGACACAGCCACCGGCGATACACTAAACAATAAAACACCTGAGGCTGCTTACAAATTCATTGAAGAGATGTCACTGAATAACTATCAGTGGCAAGTTATGAGGATGAAGCCAACAAAGGCAGCCGGTGTTTTCAACCTCGACGCAGTTACCATGCTATCAAACCAGGTAGAGCTTTTAAATAAAAAGATTAATGGTTTGTACGGTTCTTTGTAGGTACATCAAGTGATGTAGTGCGATACAAATGGAGGAGGGACAAACAATATAGAATATTCGTCCTACAACCATGGCATAGAAAGTGAACAGATGAACTATATGGGTAACAATTCTAGACCTCAAAATAACCCTTATAGTAACACTTACAATCCAGGTTGGAGACCACCCAAACTTCTCATGGGGTGGTCAAGGAAATCAGAGACAACAACCCCCTCCACGTTTTCAACAGTAACCTTACCCACAAAAGAAGAAGCCGAACCTTGAAAAGATGCTAAAAAAATTTATCGTGGTGTCAGAAACTCATTTCCAGAATCGAAACAGGATTGAAAAATCAGCAAACATCGATTCAAGGGCTTAAGAATAAAATTGGACAGCTCGCCAAGTTAGTTTCTGAAAGGCAACCAGGTAGTTTACCTAGTAGCACCGAACCTAACCCAGAAGAGCATGTGAAGGCAGTAACACTAAGGAATGGGAAGGTATTACTTGAAGTTGAAAAGAAGATGCCACAAGAAACTGATGAGGAAATGGGCGAAAAAGTAAACGAGAATGTAACATCGGTGCTTAAAGAATACAAACCACCGATCCCATATCCGACAAAGTTGAAGAAAGACCGCATAGACGCACAATATGGTAAATTTCTTGAACTTTTTAAAAAATTACATATTAACTAACCTTTTGTTGAAGTTATTTCGCAGATGCCGACATACGCAAAATTCCTAAAAGAGCTTTTAACAAATAAAAGGAAGTTTGAAGAGCTATCGATCGTGGAGCTTAACGAGGAATGTTCAGCTATTCTCCAAAATATTTTACCAGCCAAGTTGAAAGATCCAAGAAGTTTCACTATTCCCTATTTAATTGGTAGTTTAAATATTGAGAAAGCATTAGCTGATTTAGGTGCCAGTATTAACTTAATGCCTTATAAAATGTTTAAGCAGCTTGGTATTGGGGAACCAAAACCCACTAGGATGAGTATTCAATTAGCTGACAGATCTATTAAATATCATAGGGGAATTATTGAAGCTGTTTTAGTAAAAGTTGATAAATTCATATTCTTTGTTGATTTTGTTGTGCTTGACATGGATGAGGACGTTGAGGTGCCTTTAATTTTAGGACGCCCATTTTTAGCTACTGCTAGAGCTATTATCGATGTAGGTGATGGTAAACTTGTGCTAAGGGTAGGTGACGAGTAAATTATTTTTAAAATTTATGATGCTATGCGATATTTTAGAGAGCAAGATGATTCCTGTTATTTTATTGATGCTATTGATCTTTTTATTCAAGATTCTTTTCAGGAAATCACACATGAAGACACGTTGGAACTGTGTCTTATCCAAGGTGAGGGGGCAAATGACGATACCAATGAGATGGGGGAGATAAAAAGTGGTTTAAATTCTAAATACTTTTTCGCCAAGACAAAATAAGTATGAGGGCATTGAAATAAACGACAAACTAAAACAAAAACCCTCTATTGAAGAACCTCCCCAATTCGAATTGAAACAGTTACCAAATCACTTAGAGTATGCATTCCTTGGAGATAATTCTACACTACCAGTAATAATCTCTTCAGAAGTGGAACCCAAAGAGAAAGACGAGTTACTACAGGTACTAAAGGAGCATAAAAGAGCCATAGCTTGGAAGATTTCTGACATTAAAAGGATAAGCCCATCATTTTGCACCCATAAAATTTTAATGGAAGATGAATATAAACCATGTGTGCAACCTCAAAGACGATTGAATCCCAACATGAAGGAAGTTATTAAAGCTGAGGTTGTAACATCCCAAAAGTTAGGGGTTATGAATTTTTGCATAATTGCATGTTGTGCTCGCTCAGCTGGTTATTTGAGTGTATTTAGGGGTTTTAGGGAGGCTTGGGTTCGAGTCTGAGCCCTGGAAAAATTTTGGTTTTTGGGCTCTTTAGTGGAGAGGGCTGGTTAAGGTTGGACTTAAGTTTATTGAGAGTGTTTTGCTAACACAACTTGGCCAAGTGGCAAGGTGGCTAGTGGCGTGGATTATGTTACAAGGGGACTTGGGTTCGAAACCCCTTGCATTCAAAATGTGATTATTTTTGCTTAGGATAAGACAAGAGGTTGTGTTGGAATCAAATACTGATGGAGAAGTATTTGAATTGGTCAAGGTTGTTAGGTGAATTTGAACGAGAGGTGGAGAGTAAATTAAAGAGGGATTCAGGGAGAAAATCGTGGGATTCAAGTGGGGGAAGTGTTGGCCGAATGTGGGGGTCTAGTGATCGTGTCTATCAGAGTCTTAAAAATTTATAAAAAGAAAGATAGAGCTTAGAAACTAACTGTGACAACGACTTGAGGCAAGTGCACCTATCGATCAGTATTATAGCTGTGGCAAGACCGGATTGTCGAACCCAAAGGAACCAAAAGTACTAATACTAACTTTCTTTTTATTATTTAGCCTAAGAATTAAAGAAATTTTTTATCTAATATAACATTAACTAACAACTAAGGTAAAGATTCAAAGATAAAGAGAATGAATTGGGGAAAATAACTTTGGTAAAAACTAATTGATTAGGACAATACCCGCGGAAGAATCGACCTAGACTTCACTTGTTATCTAACTCTGAACCAGACGATTTGTTCACTGGACTTGATCTGTAGGATTCCCTAATTTATATTAATACCTCTTTCGAGGCTACTAACGTCTAACCCTAGGTTGATTAATTTAAATTTCTTTCTAATTAAAATCCATAGAATTGCATTAACTCGATCTATGGACTCCCATATTAGGTTTGACCCTAATCAGGCAGATTTTCGTCACCTTATTTCTAGGTGCGCGAGCAACTCCGCTTAACTATGCTAGATTTACTCTTAGGCAGGGACTTTTGTTCCACCACCTAAGCACATCAATACTTTAATCAATATCCCGAAAATACCAAAACAAGAATTAAGAACACATAGTTAAGAACAAATAGAGTATTTATCATATAGTCCAGCAAACGATAACAAGATTCATCTTAGGTTTCATCCCCTTCAGGTATCTAAGGGTTTAGTTCATAACGATAAAAGAATACATCTCAAAAGTAAATATAAAACAAAACATAAGAAAACCCTAAAACACCCTGAAGGAATTGAAGTAGAGATCCTCCGTCTTGAGTATAACTCCGGCTTTTTGAGATGAAACAACTGGCTTTCTTTGAGTGAATCCCACAATTCTGGCCTCTCTAGCTTGGCTCCTTGGCCTAGCTAGACGCCTTTGGCCTAACTGGATGCCCCCTTGAAGGTTGGCCTCTAGGGTGTTTATATAGGCTTTTGGAATGGCTTTCTTTGCCTCTAAGTACTCTAATCCGAGTGAAACTCTTCTTTCTCACAGCAGGGACACGCCCATGGCACACGTCCATGTGAATCGTGGCCAGGCTGTGTTCGAGACTGTTAAGGAGGCACGACCGTGTGGTCTTGGGCCCAGGCCGTGTTGATTTCGTGATATGGCCTATTTACTCCATTTTGGGCCCGTTTCTCATTCTTTTCATCCTCCAGTGCTCTTCTGAGTATAAAACATGAAAACAAAGGTTTAAGAGTACCAAATTACATAATTCAAGGCTTAAATCATCCAAAAGAATGCTAAATGTAGGATTAAAATATGTTCATATTACGGTTTATCAAATACCCCCACACTTAAGCTTTTGCTTGTCCTCAAGCAAAATTCTCAACTCACAATTAAAATGAACTTCCTCGATTCATGATATTCATCAATAATGTTTCATTATAATTCAAAGATAATTCATACATTGATAATTTAAATAGAAGGGTCCTAAAGATTCAAACAATTAAAGTAATACATTTATAGTCTGAAAATGTTAGGTGTTTCCCCTTACATAAATAATTACCTCTAATTCAAAATCGACAAGAATTGACATCCGCGCTAAAGATTCACTGAAATCATTCAAAGTGTTTTAAGGTTCAAAATTAAGCACTCAAAAGTCGAACGTGAAAAGTTAATCCCATAAGCTTGCCTGAAAATCAAATATCCACCACTGTAAAATGAGATGATACACAGATCAAAAGGTCTTTAAAAAGTTTGTAACGGGGCTTAGGTTAAAGGTGTGGAAAAAGGCTGAATTAGAAGGTTAGAATCGAGATTGAGATTGACTTGACAATTTACCTAACTAGAAAAAATGAGCTAATCCTAATTACTTACATCAATTGAAAACTTCATTACTAATAATACGAGCTTCTTCTTCAAGATGTGGAATTTTCAGCTGATATAGGACTAATAATGAATATACCTTGAATTTTTTTTAAGAACAAATCATAATACATAATAAAAGATGAATTCAACTACTGAAATAAAATGATTAGGCAACCGATCAAATCAAATCTCGACAGAAAGGGTAGCCAAGGAATGGCGATAACAAATACAAAGGGTTTTGGGTTAATATTAGTAGGTGAGTCAATAAAAAGGGTTGCTAGGATCAAAGGGGTTCACTAGGGGTTAATTATGAAGGTAGGCTTTTAGTGGAGTGAGTGGGTTAAATCCTAGGTGCCTTTATCATCCCTGTATATCTAATCAATGATGTGCTCTTGACATGTATAATCGAAGCAAGTTCTAGAATAACGAATCAATGTTGACACACTCATAATAAAAAGTGAGCATGAAAGAATGTATGCTCTAAAAGGCTCAAAATCTCAAAAGAATTATGGGTTTTTGATATCAATCTTGTAAATTTCAAATTTCAAGGTAATAATTAGATTCAGGTAGACAACCTAACAAAATTTTAAATTTTGAAAATAGACTCATCATGTTTGATTCTCTGGTCTCCTAGAATTTAAATCATTACTGCACAATTATCAATGACTTAATTCGAAACATATCAATAAAAATCATGATTCAAAAGAAATTTTGTTCTAATCATAATATGAGAAAATTACTTAACAACAAGGCATAATTCAAGGCATAATTTAGGGATTTTCAAATAATACTATAGTTAACCCCCTACACTTAAGATGTACATTGTCCTCAAAGTACAAAGATAGATAATAACAAAATAGTAATAAAATCATAAGATTGGGAGAGAAGTGAAACTTCTTGAATTTTGGATGGAGTCAATGAAAAGGAACTGAATAGGAATTAGCAGAGGTGAACTTGAGGGAGCGACTCGAACCGTTTGAAATTGAATCCTCGAAGCAGCCAGCCTGATTTTATTGTATCCTAAGCTAAATCTAAATGGCATGAAGAATAAGAAGAAAATAATAAAGAAAGTAAAAAGAACATAAAAATAAGAATAAAAGAAAAAAATGGAAAAGGGTAAAGGGGAAGAAGACTTGGAGGGGGAAATGAACAGAAGAAGGGGATTTCAAATAGAGGAATGGTCCATGCCCATTCCCTAGGTGTGTTATGACACACGGCCGAATCGCACGGCCGTGTTAACCTTCACGCAATTCTCCCACGCCCGTAGAAAGGGTTCACACACCCGTGTTGCTTAAACAGTGTCATCCGCGGCTTATAAGTATGGGCGTGCCGCACGCCCTTGTTCTTTAGTCAGTTTCGATCAAGGCCACATAGCACGACCATGGCATTTTATTGCAGCCCGTGTTTTAGGAAATTTGCGTCATTGATTCGCACGGTCTCTGCCACGCTGGTGTGCAAATTCGTGGTGTCCACACGACCACGGCCACGCCCACGCCCGTGTGCAAGGCCATTTGGTAAGGAAACCTACGCCTAAAAATTTTGGTTAGTTTTTAGTTAGATGCTAAAATATGGACGATAGTAGGGTTAGTGCTCGGGTTGCCTCCCGAGAAGCGCTCGTTTGAAGTCTTAAGCTAGACTTACCTGTTATTCACACAATCATGGTGGTTTGAGGAGGTGGAAATCCTTTCTCATGCGATCAATTCGGTTATTGATATAAAGTTTAAGTCAAGTAGTGTTTACTTTAAAAGTGCTGAATTTAGGACTAGTTACCTTAACTGTTCCATCTGGGAAGATTTTGAGTACCTGATCTCCTACCTTAAGCTGGGTTGTCCCATCATTAAGTTTGTCGTGGAGTTGCCTTGTTTTTGCTTCATGTGTTTTTAGTTTCTCTTTGAAGTGTGTCTTCCACTCGTCTAGTTCATCGATCCAAAGCCTTCGTTCCTCATGAATTTCTTCTTTATCGACACGTGGTCTAAGATCTGGCATCTGCGAAAGAGCTTCAAGAAACTGCAAGTTAATATGTAATTTCTTTGGAGGTTTAAGAAATTTACCGATTGTTCCTTTGTATGGTATTTCTTTATCGTATTGGGGTATGACACACGAGCTTGGTACTCTGTAATTACCGGGTTTGGTAAATCATCCCACGAGAAATTGGGATGGTACCTCCAACTTGCATTATAAGTGTTACTATAAAAATTATTTTGAGGTCTAGAATAGTTACCCATATAGTTAACTTGTTCGATCTCTGTGCTAGGGTTGTAGGATAGATATTCTGTGTTGTTCACCCCTCTTCCATCTGTATCGTACTGTATTACTGGATGTACTACGTAGAACCACATAAACCATTAATCCTTTTATTTATCAGTTTTACCTGTTTTGATAACATGATGACCGCATCAAGGTTGAAAACATCGGCTGCTTTAGTAGGCTTTGTCCTCATGACTTGCCATTGATAATTATTCAGCGACATCATTTTCAGTTTCTGTGAGCGGTATGTTCTATTTCACTCTCGTAAATTAGGGCTCCTATTGTTTCCTTCTAGTCATAAACTAGAGGTACCTACTAGGAACAAATAAAAGAAGGAAAATTAGTAAAGTTAAAAATAGAATAAAAACTTGATCCCCGCCTGTCAAAGTTAAGAACAAATCAAGTATTTATCATATTGTTCAGCAAACGATAACAAGATTCATCTTTGGTTTCATCCCCCTCAGGTATCTGAAGGTTTAGTTCATAACGATAAGAGAATACATCTCAAAAGAAAAGATAAAACAAAACTTAAGAAAACCCTAAAACCCCCTGAAGGAATTGAAGGAGATATCCTCTATCTTGAGTATAACTCCGGCTTCTTGAGATGAATCAACTGGCTATTATTTAAGTGAATCCCACAATTCTTGCCTCTCTGGCTCGGCTCCTTGGCCTAGTTGGACGCCCAGCTGGACTCCTAGCTGGACTCCCCCTGAAGGTTAGCCTCTAGGGTGTTTATATAGGCTTTTAGAATGGCTTTCTTTGCCTCTAAGTACCCTAATCTGACTGAAATGCTTCTTTCTCATGTCAGGGACATGCCCATGGCACACGCCCGTGTGAATCGTGGCCAGGCCGTGTTCGAGTCTATTAAGCAGGCACGATCATGCGATCTTGGGCCTAGGCCGTGTTTATTTTGTGATATGGCCCATTTACTCCATTTTGGGCTCGTTTCTCATTCTTTTCATCATTCGGTGCTCTCTTGAATATAAAACATGAAAACAAAGGATTAATAGCACCAAATTACACAATTCAAGGCTTAAATCATCCAAAAGTATGCTAAATGTGGGATTAAAATATGTTCATATTACGGTTTATCAAATACCCCCACACTTAAGCATTTGCTTGTCCTCAAGCAAAATTCTTAACTCACAAAAATGAACTTCCTCGATTCATAATATTCATCAATAATGTTTCATCACAATTCAAAAATAATTCATACATTGATAATAAAAGTAAAAGGGTCCTAAAGATTCAAACAATCAAACTCTTAGTTTTTATAGCACGAAAACATAGGCGTTTCCCCTTACCTAAATAATTACCTTTAATTCAAAATTGACAAGAGTTGACATCATCACTAAAGATTCACTCAAATCACTCAAAGTGTTTAAGGTTCAAAATTAAGCACTCAAAAGTCAAACATGAAAAGTTAATCCCATAGGCTTGCCTGAAAATCAAATCTCCACCACTGTAAAATGAAATGATACATAAAACAAAAGGTCTTTAAAAAGGGTTGTAATGGGGCTTGGGTTAAATGTGTGGATAAAGGCTAAATTAGAATGTTAGAATTGAGATTGAATTGATAATTTACAGAAAAATAAACTATTCGTAAATAATCACATCAATTGAAAATTTTTAATACTAATAATACGAGCTTTTTCTTCAAGATGTGGAGTTTAAACGTATAAGCTTACTTAAATATAGAGCTAATAATGAATATACTTCATTTTTTTTAGAACAAATCAAGTCAATAATAAGAAAGAACTTTAACAATTGAAATATAGAACATAGTTAGGAAATTGTTCAAAATCAAATCTCGACAAAAAGGGTAGTCAAGGAATGGTGATAACAAATACAAAGGGTTTTGGGTTAATATTAGTGGGTGAGTCAATAAAAAGGGTTGTTAGGATCAAAGGGGTTCACTAGCGGTTAATTATGAAGGTAGGCTTTTAGTGGAGTGAGTGGTTTAAATCCTAGGTGCCTTTATCATCTCTATATATCAAATCAATGATGTGGTCTTGACCTGTATAATCGAAGCAAGTTCTAGAATAACAAATCAATGTTGACACACTCATAATAAAAAAGTGAGCACGAGAGACTATATGCTCTAAAAGGCTCAAAATCTCACAAAAAATATAAGTTTTTGATGTCAACCTTGTAAATTTCAAACTTCAAGGTAATAATTAGATTCAGGTAGACAACCTAACAAAATTTTAATTTTTTGAAAATAGACTTATCATGCTTGATTCTCTAGTCTCCTGAAGTTTAAATCATCACAGTACAATTATCAATGATCTAATCCAAAATATAATAATAACAATCATAAATCACAGGAAATTCTATTCTAATTAGTAATATGAGAAAATTATTTAAAGACAAGATATTATTAAGGGATTTGAGAATAATGAAAAAATTAGGTATAATTAATATTCACCCTCCCCCACACTTAAGATGTACATTGCCCTCAATGTACAAAGATAGATAATGATCATATAGTAAGAAAATCAAAAGAGAGGGAGAGAGGTGAAACTTCTTGAATTTTGGATGGAGTTAATGAAGAGAAACGTAGAGAGTGCCTCGAGCCGTTTGAACTTGAATCCTCAAAGTAGCCGGTCTTTTTTCATTGTATCCTAAGCTAAATCTAACTACCATGGAGAATAAGAAGAAAGTAATAACAATAAAAATAAGAATAAAAATAAATAATGAAAGAAGAAAGAAGAAAGATAACGGGAAAAGGAAAGGAAGAAGGGGGTTTAAATAGAGATGCATCCCACGCCCATGTTCCTTCCTGTGGTGCCCACATGGCCACGGCCATGGCCATGTGCAAGGCCATATGGGTATGAAAACCTGCTCCTAAAAGTCTGGTTAGTTATTAGGTAGATTCTAAAATTTGAAAATAAAAAAATTAATGGGGTTAGTGCTCGGGTTGCCTCCCGAGAAGCGCTCGTTTAAAGTCTTGAGCTAGACTTACCTCTCATTCGCATAATCAGGGTGGCTTGAAGAGTTGAACATCCTCTTTCATGTTATTAGTTCTACTATCACGGTGAAGTTCAAGTCGAGTAGCGTTTACTTTAAAGGTACCGAATGTAGGATTACTTACCTCGACTATGTAACATCTGGGATTTAGGGGTTATGCGTTTTAATTTATAATTCATGTGATAGTGTGCTTTGTGTATGGTTGAATATGTTTTAGGGGGTTTTTTGGAACCCTAGGATATAGGTGAATGCTTTAGAAAAATTTTGGGTTTTAAGTTATTAAAGGGAGCTGAGCAAAATAGGCCTTAAGAAAAATTGTATGGGGTTTTAGACACAAGTAACCTTGTAGTAGAGTGGCAAGGAAGGCGCCACTAAGAGCATGAGGGAGTGACGCCTCAGGGAGCTAAAAAGGGACAAGGTTCGAGCTGCGAAGCTGGCATTTTAAGCTGCATTTTGCAGCAAGGAAGAGTAGTGGTGGACGGCACAAGGGTTCTGAGGAGATAAGGATTAAGACTTGGTCAAATTCATTTTAACATTCGGCTAAAGAGGAGTGATGAGGGTGGACTCATTCAAATTATTTTGAATGAGTGGCATGGAGAGAAATTAGGAGGAAAATAAGGGATTTGGGTGAGGGAAGAGGAGTTGGCCGAATATGGGGCTTTGGAGGATGGTATTTTCGGTTTTGGTAGTAGTAGGATAGGTGTGCCGAAATTGATTCTCTTCTCATCTTTCTCATTTGTGCCGAAAATCTCTAATTCAACTTGTGTTCTTTTCCTTTTCTCTTCAATTGACCAAAGTCGAAATTGTGAGTACCTATTCTTTTTCTTTTCTCCCCTTTTTCTATTCACTTTCAAAAGCCGAAATACTTCTTGTGATAGCCAAATCTCTAGTGAACCTCTCCATCACTTCTTTTCTTCTCTTCTTTTCTTCAAGGCCGAAGGTATCATAGGCTGAGATCTACTCCAATTGGTTCTCAATAGTAGGTAAGAGATTTCTTTTAATCATTTTCTTCTATCTCTCCTGATTGCCGAAAGTTGAAGATCTAACTTCATTTTCTTGTTATGGCCGAATCTATGAAAGTGATATCGGGATTTCTGTAGGCTAACGTTAAAGGAGTAGAGATCTCTCGGGATTCGATACATCAAGGTAAGGAAGTTGTAGTATTCGGCTAAGGGCCACATATTTTTATGTCTTTAAGTTAAGGCCGAAACTAATATGGTTCCATTTAGGGATTTCGGCAGACTCTTAGGTGCAAACGTGTGATTTCGGGATTCGATCAGTGAGGTAAGATGGTGGCAGTGGTAGGCCGAAGGCCATTACTTTTGCTTATTTATGTTAGAGCCGAATCTAACATAGTTATTTAGGAGGGAGTTCAACAAATCGCAAGGTGCAAATCGTTTTAGGCTTTGGGTTTCGGGATTTAGTCGACTGTGCCAAAAAGGTGTGTGGTTATCGCACTGATCTCCTGTTGCTTGTATTTATTGTTGTGTATATGTATATGCATACAAGATGTGTATGATAGCCGGAAATAATGGCTGAGATGGTGGCTACCCATGGTGGGTATTCGGTTAACCAGGTCAGTATTTATGAGATTAATCTATCTGTGATATATATGTGCAGTTGTGGTAAGCATGTGACTATACTCATTTAAATATTATTCTGTCAATATATATATATGCATGGGAATCGGGATATAAATATTGAAGGACAGGGTGTACATATTTATGTACGTGGTCTGATGTTAGCCTTGTGCTACATTGGCGCTTGATGATGGCTATGTGCTTCATCAAGGTGGGGTGTTGGCTATGTGCCGCATCGTGGGCGGATGATAGCTGTGTGCATCACCGTGGATTGAGGATGACCTTGAGTCACCTCGTGGATACAGATATGTGGGGTCACTTAGGTGATCGGTGGCTAAGCCACGGCTTTGAGTAGCATGACTGCCAAAGAGGTGTGTAGCGGTTGGAGGGTGATTTAGTAATCCCCTGGTGTGTGCGGCAGGTACGGGGGTGTGTAGCGGATGGACACTAGGTTGGGTTGGGATTTCACATGTATGTGGACTGTGTGGATGTGAACCAAGCCCACTTGTGGAGACATGTGAAATAATTGCACATTGAGTCGGTTTGACTCACCCTATTTTTTTTCAAAAACATCGCAGGTGATACATGATTCTTGGACTGGGCTGGAGCGGATACGAGGTGGCCATGCAGAAGATGTTTTTACTTATTTCATGCACTTTATATTTTCAGTACTTTTGAAAATTTATTTATTGTATTAAGGGCCACTTAGAGTATTTGAGGATTCTTATTATGTTGAAGTTGGATTGAAGAACAAATTAATGTTTGGGGATGTTTTGTTTTTAAAAGCAATTTACACTTTGACAACTTATATTAAAGTTTTAAATCCGAAAATTTGTAACAATATAATTTTACTTAGAATTCTAAATACACCATGTTTTATAAACGACAGCAAACTTTTATGTTTTTACCTTTATGTCAAATTCTTTTCAAACGTTTTCCTCAGTAGCATTCTAAATTCGGCCGTGGTGTTTGGGCCGGGTTTGAGGTGTTACAATTTGGTATCAGAGCCAGGTTCAAAACTCGACTATGAGGTTTGGGCCCAAAAATATTTTTTTCAAAGATGGGCTTTTCAAAAACATAGACTTCCATGAACTTTTTCAGGTTTATTCTGGCATGGCACCTGTATCTTCGGCCCGAAGTCCACCAGGTAAGTACCCCTAACTACTGAAGTGATTGGTATGTGAAACTTTATGGGCATTATGGGACCGTAGATTAGTAGATTATAAGCTATTGAACCCTAGGATTAGTTTACTCCAACACAAAATACATAAGACTTAAGTACAACCAAACAAACCTGTGAGTAAGTCGCTGAGTTAGGGTGTGGCAACAGTTGTGCACATGTCTAGGATTGGATTCGGTGGGAGCTTGGTATTTAAGCAATCCTAGTGACTCACCTCCTCTTCACTCGAATCTTACCTGGTGCGTAGTGACCGTTCACCCTAACCAAGAGGACTTATTCACTGGCTTAACCCGATAATTAAAACCCGAAAGGGACAGCTACACAGTTTTGTAAAAAACTACCTTAAGATTTGAAAATGACCAAAATATCCCGATTTGTAAAATTTACTAAATTACCCCTGATTTGTAAAATTACCAAAATGACCCCGATTTCGGAAATTTCCAAAACTACCTTTGATTTGTACAAATTTTCAAAGTAACCTCGATTTCAAAAATTTCTAAAATACCTTTGATTCGTTAAGATTTTTTTTGAAATTAACCCCGATTTATTGCTAAAATACCCCTGTAGGATGAATTACGAAAATACCCCTGGGCTGGGAACGGACAAAATGCCCAAAGTAGTATGGTGAATGTTGTTGACGAATGAATGTGACTCTCTAAATTAGAATAGTAAACATGAGATGAAAACTTTGGTTGATCGAAAGAACTACTATTAAAATCTTCTTTAAATAAAATTGTTCGCGGATAATCAGTGGAACAAAGTACTAATGCATAAAATTTCTTAAATCAGATTAAATCGCGATAGTAGACATGAGTTCTAGGGGACGTGGTCGTCGTGGACGCGATAGAGGCAGAATGACTGTGTCGAAACTAGTAGGGTCTGGCCATGGGTCAGAAAATGATGTGCCGCTGCCGCCAGCGGTGGGCGCAGAGGATCAGGATCAGACAGGAGGAGATGACGCAGTATCGCAGGCTATGCCGCGAGTTTTAAAGCTAGTAGCGGGAGCTAGTATGGGAAATGGGACTCGCAAGTTAGTAGTGGAGAGACTTAGATCCAATGGAGCTGAGGTTTTTAGGGGAATTTCGGGTAGTAGCTCGAACTCGAGCAGTGGAAATCTTGGCTAGAGGCGGTCAAAAGGATCATGGACAACTTGGACTGTACTACTGAGGAAAAGCTGAAGGGTGCTGTTTCTTTACTTCTGGATGAAGCCTACCAATGGTGGCTCACGGTTAGAGAGGGTACTCCAGCTGACCGAGTGGACTGGGGTTACTTTAAGGTAAAGTTTGAAGGAAAGTATGTCGGAGCTAGTTATGTAGACGCACAGACGAAAGCGTTTCTGAACCTAGTACAAGGGGGTAAGTCCGTAGCGGAATATGAGGCAAAATTTTTAAGGCTAAGTCGATATGCAAGAGGGATTGTTGCTACTGATTATGAGCCCTGTGTGAGGTTTGAGGATGGGCTGCGAGATGAGCTGCGGGTACTGATAGCCCCTCATCAGGAGAGGGACTTTGCTACTTTGGTAGAGAAAGCTCAGATAGCCGAAGAGGTCAAGCAGACTGAAAGGCAGAACAGGGATAAGGACAGATGTCGAAATAAGAGAAGTTTTGGATCATCAGGGTCTTCTGGAGGTTTTCAGAAAAGACCGAGGGTTGATAATTTTGCTTGTGTTTCTATGCTAGCTGTTGGAAATCAAGATCGTCCGTGTGCATGATATGGAAGGTTTCATGTTGGCGCGTGTTAGGGACGGGATCGGGAATGGTTTAGGTGTAAGTCTAAGTCTCACTTGATTAAAGATTGTCCTCAGGATCCGAATAGGGCTCGACCAGTAGGTCAGGAGTATGTGCAACCAGAAAGGGGTGGTCACCAGGTGTCGAGGGGTCATGGTTCGAATCGTGGAGGAAATGGTGTTGGCCGAGGTCGTGGAGCACCAAGCAGAGGTGCTGGGAGTCCAGATGCAAGGCAGCCAGGGGTAGTGTATGCAGCCAGACGTCGTGAAGAGGGAGATGTACCAGATGTTATCACGGGTACGTTCCTTATTTACGGGCTACCCTTTATGGCTTTAATTGATGTTGGGTCAACACATTCGTACATTGCTAGTGTGGTGTCTGGAACTTTGGGTGTGAACTCTGAAATTGTTTCTAGGAAGATGACTGTATTTAGTCCTTTAGGGCAATCCGTAGTGGTAGATAAACTCTTTAGAGACATGCCTTTAGAAGTTTAGGGGGTAGTGTTCCCAGCTGATTTGATGGAGCTGCCATTCGGGGAATTTGACCTGATCCTAGGGATAGATTGGCTAGTAAGGTATCGTGCGAATTTGGACTGTACTGCTAAGCGCATGTCGTTGAAGACTCTTAAGGACAATGAAGTTAGGGTGATAGGTGAAAGAAGAGACTACCTGTCTAACGTAGTGTCTACTCTTAAGGCAGAAAAGATGGTAAAGAAGGGATGCTTGGCTTTTCTGATGTTCGTTAGTGCCTTGGATGCTAAGGAAACAACGGTGGAGGAGGTCAGGACAGTGAAAGAGTTTGTGGATGCTTTTTCGGAAGAACTTTCAGGGTTGCCCCCAGATCGTGAGGCGGAATTTGGAATCTACCTGTTGCCAGGGACAGCACCAGTGTCAATCGCTCCGTATAGGATGGCACCAAAAGAGTTGGTTGAGCTTAAAGCCTAGATCCAGGAGTTGCTAGACCGCGGGTTTATTTGACCCAGTGTGTCTCCATTGGGAGCACCGGTCTTGTTCGTAAAGAAGAAGGATGGATCTATGCGGATGTGCATAGATTATCGCCAGTTGAATAAGTGGACGATCAAGAATAAGTATCCGTTACCGCGGATAGACGACTTGTTTGATCAGCTTAAGGGGGCTGCGGTGTTTTCAAAGATTGATCTAAGGTCTGGATATCACCAACTAAAGGTGAAGGAAGCAGATATCCATAAGACAGCTTTCCGGACTCGATACAGACACTATGAATTCCTTGTAATGCCGTTCGAGTTGAGGAACGCCCAAGCTGCGTTCATGGATATGATGAATCGAGTTTTCCAACCCTACTTTGATCAATTCGTCGTAGTGTTCATAGACGACATTCTGGTGTATTCTAAGACAGAGGTAGAGCATGATAAGCATCTTCGGGTCGTGCTGCAAGTTTTAAGGGAAAAGAAGTTGTATGCCAAATTTAGCAAGTGTGAATTTTGGCTAGGGGAGGTGGCTTTTCTAGGTCATGTAGTATCGGCGGAAGGAATAAGGGTGGATCCTCGGAAGATTGAGGCAGTGTTGAATTGGAAACCACCTAAGTCAGTGGCAGAGATCCGCAGTTTCTTGGGGTTAGCAGGCTATTATAGAAGATTTGTTGAGGGTTTCTCTTCAATAGCGGCACCATTGACAAAGTTGTTGAGGAAAGAGATACCATTCATATGGACAGATAAGCAGCAGGAGAGTTTCGAGAAGTTGAAAAAGGTTTTAACAGAGGCTCCAGTCTTAATTCAGCCTGTGGCAGGGAAAGAATTTGTGGTATATTGTGATGCTTCTCACACGGGATTGGGATGCGTACTGATGCAGGAAGGGAAGGTTGTTGCTTATGCGTCTCGACAGTTAAGGCCACCTGAGGTTAACTATCCGACGCATGATCTGGAGTTAGCCGCAGTGGTCTTCGCCTTGAAGGTATGGAGACATTATCTATATGGAGAAAAGTCGATAATCTACACGGACCATAAGAGTCTTAAGTATCTACTGACTCAGAAAGAATTGAACTTGAGACAGCAAAGGTGGGTGGAGCTGCTAAAGGATTATGACTGTTCGATCGAATACCACCCGAGTAAAGCGAATGTGGTGGTGGATGCGCTAAGTCGGAAAGTGGTATCGGATCTAAGGGCGATGTTTGCGCATCTTAGTCTCTATGATGACGGGAGTCTGTTAGTGGAATTGCAGGTAAAGCCGATGTGGTTGGGTCAGGTTAAGGAGAAACAATTGGTGGACGACGTTCTGAATGCTAAGCTTGCACAGGTTCAAAGTGGAGGAATGGAGGACTACAATGTGAATGACGATGGGATTTTGTGCTTCCGTGGTAGGGTCTATATGCCGAAAGATGAGGAGTTGAGGCAGAGAATTCTTCGGGAATCGCATAGTAGCCCTTACGCTATGCATCCTGGGGGAAGTAAGTTGTATAGGGATCTAAGGGATCAGTTTTGGTGGCCTGGATTGAAGCGAGAGGTTACGGAATTTGTGGGGAAGTGCTTGACGTGTCAGCAAGTCAAAGCTGAACACCAAGTGCCATCGAGATTGCTGCAACCAGTGAAGATTTCGTAGTGGAAGTGGGAGAGAATCACCATGGATTACGTTAGTGGGCTTCCTTTTACGCCGACTAAGAAGGACTTGGTTTGGGTGATTGTGGATCGGTTGACAAAGTCAGCTCACTTCATACCTGTTCGGGTTGATTACTCTTTGCAGAGGTTGGCGAAGCTGTATGTAGCAGAGATTGTGAGGCTGCATGGAGTGCCGGTGTCGATTATATTAGATAGGGATCCTAGGTTTACGCCTCGGTTTTGGAGAGCGTTGTATCAGGCATTGGGCACCAGATTGGATTTTAGTATGGCTTTTCATCCGCAGACGGATGGCCAGTCTGAAAGGGTGATTCAGGTGTTAGAGGATATGCTAAGGGGATGTGTTATCGACTTCAAGGGCAGTTGGGAGGAATTCTTGCCTTTGGTAGAATTCGCTTACAATAACAGTTACCAAGCAAGTATTCAAATGGCACCGTATGAAGCATTGTATGGGCGGAGGTATCGGACACCTGCTTGTTGGACAGAACTGGGTGAACGTCATGTTTTAGGGCCTAAGATAGTGGCAGAGTCGGAAGAGAAGGTTAAGATGATTCGAGCACGGTTGAAGGGGGCATCGGATAGACAGAAGTCGTATGCGGATTTTAAGCGGAAAGAGATAGGCTTTGGAGTGGGTAAACAAGTGTTTCTTAAGGTTTCACCGTGGAAGAAGGTGATGAGATTTGGGTGCAAGGGTAAGCTGAGTCCCACGTTTATAGGACCTTATCGGATTGTAAAGCGAGTTGGGCCAGTGGCGTATCAGTTAGAATTACCTTCGGAGTTAAAGCAAATGCATGATGTGTTTCACGTTTCAATGTTACGTCATTACCGGTCGGATCCATCGCACGTAGTTCCAGTTGAAGAAGTTGAGTTGAGGCCATATTTGTCTTACGAGGAAGAACCGATTCAGATCTTAGAGCGGGATGTGAATGTCATACGAAAGAAATCAGTTCCTCTAGTCAAGGTGTTATGGTGTAATCACGGATAGGAAGAAGCTTAGTGGGAGCCAGAGGAAGCAATGCGACAGCAATACCCTCACTTATTTTGATCAGGTAATTTCGACGCCGAAATTATTTTTAAGGGAGGTAGAACTGTAACATCTGGGATTTAGGGGTTATGCGTTTTAATTTATAATTCATGTGATAGTGTGCTTTGTGTATGGTTGAATGCGTTTTAGGGGGTTTTTTAAGAACCCTAGGATATAGGTGAATGCTTTAGAAAAATATTGGGTTTTAAGTTATTAAGGGGAGCTGAGCAAAATAGGCCTTAAGAAAAATTGTATGGGGTTTAGACACAAGTAACCTTGTAGTAGAGTGGCAAGGGAGGCGCCACTAAGAGCATGAGGGAGTGACGCCTCAGGGAGCTAAAACGGGGCAAGGTTCGAGCTACGAAGCTGGCATTTAAGTTGCATTTTGCAGCAAGGAAGAGCAGTGGTGGACGGCACAAGGGTTCTGAGGAGATAAGGATTAAGACTTGGTCAAATTCATTTTAAAATTTGGCTAAAGAGGAGTGATGAGGGTGGACTCGTTCAAATTATTTTGAATGAGTGGCATGGAGAGAAATTAGAAGGAAAATAAAGGATTTGGGTGAGGGAAGAGGAGTTGGCCGAATATAGGGCTTTGGAGGATGGTATTTTTGGTTTTGGTAGTAGTAGGATAGGTGTGCCGAAATTGATTCTCTTCTCATCTTTCTCATTTGTGCCAAAAATCTCTAATTCAACTTGTATTCGTTTTCTTTTCTCTTCAATTGACCAAAGCCGAAATTGTGAGTACCTATTCTTTTTCTTTTCTCCCCTTTTTCTATTCACTTTCAAAAGCTGAAATATTTCTTGTGATAGCCGAATCTCTATTGAACCTCTCCATCACTTCTTTTCTTCTCTTCTTTTCTTCAAGGCCGAAGGTATCATAGGCTGGGATCTACTCCAATCGGTTCTCAATAGTGGGTAAGAGATTTCTTTTAAACATTTTCTTCTATCTCTCCTGATTGCCGAAAGTTGAAGATCTAACTTCATTTTCTTGTTATAGCTGAATCTATGAAAGTGATATCGGGATTTCTGTAGGCTAACATTAAAGGAGTAGAGATCTCTCGGGATTCGATACATCAAGGTAAGGAAGTAGTAGTATTCGGCCAAGGGCCACATATTTTTATGTCTTTAAGTTAAGGCCGAAACTAATATGGTTCCATTTAGGGATTTCGACAGACTCTTAGGTGCAAACGTGTGATTTTGGGATTCGATCAGTGAGGTAAGATGGTGGTAGTGGTAGGCCGAAGGCCATTACTTTTGCTTATTTATGTTAGAGCTGAATCTAACATAGTTATGTAGGAGGGAGTTCAACAAATCGCAAGATGCAAATCGTTTTAGGCTTTGGGTTTCGAGATTTAGTCGACTGTGCCAAAAAGGTGTGTGGTTATCACACTGATCTACTGTTGCTTGTATTTATTGTTGTGTATATGTATATGCATACAAGATGTGTATGATAGCCGGAAATAATGGCTGAGATGGTGGCTACCCATGGTGGGTATTCGGTTAACCAGGTCAGTATTTATGAGATTAATCTATCTGTGATATATGTGTGCAGTTGTGGTAAGCATGTGACTATACTCATTTAAATGTTATTCTATCAATATATATATATATGCATGGGAATCGGGATATGAATATTAAAGGACAGGGTGTACATATTTATGTACGTGGTCTGATGTTAGCCTTGTGCTACATTGGCGCTTGATGATGGCTATGTGCTTCATCAAGGTGGGGTGTTGGCTATGTGCCACATCGTGGGCGGATGATAGCTGTGTGCATCACCGTGGATTGAGGATGACCTTGAGTCACCTCGTGGATACAGATATGTGGGGTCACTTAGGTGATCGGTGGCTAAGCCACGGCTTTGAGCAGCATGACTGCCAAAGAGGTGTGTAGCGGTTGGAGGGTGATTTAGTAATCCCCTGGTGTGTGCGGCAGGTACGGGGGTGTGTAGCGGATGGACACTAGGTTGGGTTGGGATTTCATATTGCATAATTATGTATGTGGACTGTGTGGATGTGAGCCAAGCCCACTTGTGGAGACATGTGAAGTAATTACACACTGAGTCGGTTTGACTCAGCCTATTTTTTTCAAAAACATCGCAGGTGATACATGATTCTTGGACCGAGCTGGAGCGGATACGAGGTGGCCATGCAGAAGATGTTTTTACTTATTTCATGCACTTTATATTTTCAGTACTTTTGAAAATTTATTTATTGTATTAAGGGCCACTTAAAGTATTTGAGGATTCTTATTATGTTTAAGTTGGATTGAAGAACAAATTAATGTTTGGGGATGTTTTATTTTTAAAAGCAATTTACACTTTGACAACTTATATTAAAGTTTTAAATCCAGAAATTTGTAACAATATAATTTTACTTAGAATTCTAAATATACCATGTTTTATAAACGACAGCAAACTTTTATGTTTTTACCCTTATGTCAAATTCTTTTCAAACGTTTTCCTCAGTAGCATTCTAAATTCGGCCGTGGTGTTTGGGCCGGGTTTGGGGTGTTACAGACTATTTCGTATGGGAAAACATTGAGTACCCTAAAAGAGATTTCTTTATTTGTATTAGGGTCAGGAGGAGTTATTCGAGGGTCTGCTTTATTTAACAGTACCTGATCTCCGATCTTAAATTTGTCTATCCCATAGAATGGCGTTGGGTCTACTTTGTGTATTCCTAATTTCTCCTTGAATGTCTTCCATTCGTCTAGTTCATCGATCTGAAGCCTATGAGTTATTTCCTTGTTGACATGGGGTTTAGGATCTGGCTCAGTTGTGTAGTTCCGTGGTACTTCCTAAAAAGAAGGTTTAACCGAGTGGTCATTAATAAAATTAATTTTCTCACCTTGATTACTCGATGTCCTGGCCGAGTCAAGAGCCTGGAGACTGATTGATTTGTTACCTACAGAAAATATGAATTCACCTGCGCTGACATCAATTTTAGTTCTAGCAGTTGCTAAAAAGGGTTTTCCTAAAATTAAGGGGATACTATTGTCCTCATCCATGTTTAAAACGACAAAGTCTACTGGGAATACAAATTTATCAATTTTCATAAGAACATCTTAAATTATACCCCTAAGAATTCTAACAGTTTTATCAGCTAATTGAATGCTTATCCTAGTTTGTTTGGGTTTCCCTAGACCTAGTTGTTTAAACAATTTATAAGGCATAACATTAATGCTCGCCCCTAAATCAGCTAAAGCATTATCAATAGATAATCTACCAATTAAGCATGGGATGGTAAAACTCCCTAGATCTTTTAATTTCTGTGGTAGTTTATTTTGTAGCATCGCTGAGCACACTACGTTTAATTCGATATGCGATTCCTCGTCTAACTTTCGCTTGTTTGTTAAAAGCTCTTTTAAAAATTTCCTTGAATTTGGCATCTGCAAAAAAGCTTCAAGAAACGGTAAGTTAATATGTAATTTCTTTAAAAGTTTAAGAAATTTACCGAATTGTTCATCTATGTTGTCCTTCTTCATCGCATCAAGATAAGGTATACGAGGTTGGTACTCTTTAGTTACCGATTTTGGCTTTTTGTGACTTACCTCAAACTTACCGTTCTCTACCGGCTTCTCTTGGCTTAATTTAGGTTCATCTAACCCTACACTATCCTGAGATGTTATGGCTTGAAGTTGCTCCTTTGGGTTAGTCTTAGTGTTGCTTGGCAAGCTGCCTTGTGTTTGCTCTGAGATCAGCTTAGTGAGTTGCCCTAATTGGTTCTCGATCTCTTGAATCGATGCTTGTTGATTTTTAAGTGTTGTCCCAGTGTTTTGGAAACGTGTTTCTGACACCGCTATGAATTTTCTCAGCATCTCTTCAAGGTTCGACTTCTTTTCTTGTGGGTAGGGCTGTTGTTGGAAGTTTGGGGGAGGTTGTTGTCTTTGATTTCCTTGACCACCCCATGAAAAATTGGGTGATTCCTTCAACTTGGATTATAAGTATTACTATAAGGGTTATTTTGAGATCGAAAATTGTTACCCATATAATTCATTTGTTCGTTCTCTGCACTCGAGTTGTAAGCTGGATATTCTGTGTTGTTCATCCCTCTTCCATTCGTATCGCACTGCATAACTGGATGTACCTGCAAGGAACTACATAAACCATCAACCTTTTTTATTTAACGTCTCTACCTGATTTGATAGCATGGATACTGCATCGAGGTTTAAAACTTCGGCTGCTTTTGTTGGCTTCATCCTTCTGACTTGCCACTGATAGTTATTTAGTGACATCTCTTCTATAAACTCGTAGGCAGCCCTAGGAGTTTTGTTATTCAAGGTTCCACTGGTGGCTGAATCGATCAATTGCCTCGTTGAGGGGTTCACACCGTTGTAGAAAGTTTGGACCTGTAGCCACAAGGGTAGTCCATGGTGTGGGCACCTTCTCAATAGATCTTTGTATCTCTCCTATGTATCGTAAAGTGCCTCTAAATCTATCTGCACAAAAGAAGAGATATTATTCCTCAACTTGGCTGTTTTAGCTGGAAGAAAATATTTTAACAGAAATTTTTCAGTCATTTGATCCCATGTAGTGATTGATCCTCGTGGAAAAGAATGCAACCACTGTTTAGCTTTATTTCTCAAAGAAAAGGGAAATAACCGAAGACGGATGGCATCATCAGAAACACCATTTATTTTGAAGGTATCACAAAATTCTAGAAAATTCGCTAAGTGTGTGTTAGGATCCTCATCCTGCAAACCATCAAACTGAAAAAACTTTGTATCATCTGTATAGTGTTAGGTTTCAGTTCAAAATTGTTTGCAGCAATAGTAGGTCTAACAATACTTGACTCAGTTCCTGTTAAATTATGTTTAGCATAATCATACATAGTTTGAGGAGCATGATGTTAGGCCATCTCTGGAGGTGGCGGATTATTCTCAGCCATCTCTTCGGTGGTATTAGCTTCGATTTCTTGCTCTTTTTCTATGTAATTTAAGCTTCGCCTTATTTCTCTATGACTTCTGCGAACAGTACCTTCAATATCACTGTCATAAATCAGAGGTCCTATCAGGTTCCTTCTAGTCATAAACTAGAGGTACCTGCCAGAAGAAAAGAAGAAAATTTAGAAAAGTAAAAATAAATTGCAACAATAAAATAAATATAATATGGATAAAGTAATAAAAATTAAGCGTTCTTAATATTTCAGTTCCCCGGCAAAAACTTGATCATGTCTCAGAGTCTTAAAAATTTATAAAAAGAATGATTGAGCCTAAAACTAACTACGACAACGACTTGAGGCAAGTGCACCCATCGAACAAGAGTGTAGCTGTGGCAAGACAGGATTGTCGAACCCAAGGGAACCAAAAGTACTAATACTAACTTTCTTTTTATTATCTAGCCTAAGAATTAAAGGAATTTTTATCTAATCTAAGATTAACTAACAACTAAACTAAAAATGCAAAGACAAAGAGAAGGAATTGGTGAAAATAACTTTGGGAAAAACCAATTGATTAAGATAATACCCAAGGAAGAATCCACCTAGACTTCACTTGTTATCTAACTTTGAACCACATGATTTATTCACTTGACTTGATCCGTAAGATTCCCTAATTTATATTAATACCTGTTTCGAGGCTACTAACGTCTAACCCTAGGTTGATTAATTGAAATTTCTTTCTAATTAAAACCCCTAGAATTACATTAACTCGATCTATGGACTCCCATATTAGGTTTGACCCTAATCCAGTAGATTTTTGTCACCCTATTTCTAGGCGCGCGAGCATGTAACATCCTGGAAATGGGCCTATGCATTTTTGATTTAATTATACGAAATGGCATGTCTTATGTGTTATGAATGTATGGTGAACATTTTTGGAAACTTGGAAATGTAAGGAAATATCTTGGAAATGTAAGGAAATGTCTTGTCTTGGAAATGTAAGGAAATGTCTTGGAAATGTAAGGAAATGACTTGGAAATGTAAGGAAATGTCTTGTCTTGGAAATGTAAGGAAATGTCTTGGAAATGTAGGGAAATGTCTTAGAAATGTTAAGTTTAAAGTTTAAAAGAGGGACATGAAGCAAGGTGGTCTTAAGAGAATTTATAGAGGAAATATGACATGAAATTGGGCTTGGAAAAGTGGCTACAAGGCACCACTTAAGGCCCAGGTAAGTGACGCCACAAGCCAGGTAAATGGGCCTAGGTTCGAGCCACAAGGAAAGAAAAAGGAGTTTTTATTTTTCGGCATTAAGAGGGAGAGGTGGACGTCATTAAGGCACTAAAAGGAGGAGTTTTATTTCTTTTAAAATTCGGCAAATAGATAGATAATGCTGGGTTACTATTAGTATTATTTTTATTAAGAGATGAGAGATAATTATTGGATTAAAGTTTTATTAATTTGAATAAGGTGATAATTAAAGAGATAAAGCTATCAAAATGTGGAGAAGTGATGGCAAAGTAAGGGACTTTAAGCTTGGTAATTTCGACTAAGCTAGGAAAAGGGATAGCCGAATTTCACTTAGCCAAATAGCCTCCCTTTTCGTTGATTTTTTTCCTCTTCCAAAGTCCCTCTTTTATTCTCTTCTCTTCTATTTGTCAAAGCCGAAAGTTTGCTTGTGTTCTAGCCGATTACTCCATTAAGTCCAAAAGCCAAAGTTGATTGATCCACAACAAGCTAGTCTTCATAGCCGAATATTGCTAAAGGTTCAAGCAAGGATTGCCGATTTCTAAAGTAAGGGTAAGATCTCATTCGGTATCATCCTTTTTTTTTCTTTTAAGATTTGCCGAGATCTAGGACTAACCTCATTAATATCTTGTTGTCGAAACTTTGAAGAGATTTTTCGGGATTTATTAAGTGTCGACTACAAGGAAGGAGAAGTTCTTTTCCTGAAGGTACACCATAGGCCGCGTGGTCCCTAGTTATTCGGTGAGTTTCGAGACTTAAAATCCACAAGGTAAGTGTTTATAGCATTCGGCCAAGGCCATGTTTGGTAAATAGATGTGTTTCGTTAATTATTCAAAAGCCAAAACTAATCTATTCAAGTAATCTAGTGATTGCTGATTTCAAGAAAGAAGGATACAAAGTTTCCGGCATTTGATTAGACATCAATCGGCACCAAGGTAAGTTCGAGTTACAACAATCCTAATAGGATTTGGTCTTATAGCCGAATAGGCTCTTGCTAACATATTAAGGTTGGCCGAATGTAGGGATTTAAGATCTAAGGCATTAGATCAAGCTTTTCAGGATTTCAGTGAATTTGTTAAGCGAATCAGGTGTGTACCCCACACTATCTTTTAATACGATTTATGGCAATATTTAATATAAGTATGTATAAGAATGTGAACATGGCTAAGGTACCATATTGTGGTACAAAGTACTCAGGTACGTTTCCTACTCCTACTAGGATTATGAATATATGTTATGACTCACATGTGAACAGGGATAAGAATGTGAAATTTGGCATGTTAATGTATAATATGTATGATATGGGGCATATGGGTTATTGAAAAAGGGGACGTGAATGTGGTGATCTAAGACCACGATATCTGAATGTGGTGACTTCGGTCACATTATCTGAATGTGGTGACTTAAGACCACGATATCTGAATGTGGTGACTTCGGTCACATTATCTGAATGTGGTAACTTAAGACCACGATATCTGAATGTGGTGACTTCGGTCACAATTATTTAATCTGGTGGCTATGCCACAAATATTTATAAGGGTGATGAGCACGTCGACTGCAGCGACTGCCTTCGATGGTGTGTAGCGGATGGAGGGTTGACTTAGTAATCCCCACGGTGTGTAGGTTGGTACGGGTGATGTGTAGTGGATGGCATCTAGGTTTGGGTTCGGGTTGCATCATCTTTTCTATCTGTTATATGAATACGTATGTGATATGATAATGTATGCCTGAATTGTTAAATTTTAGTGTTGTGGTACACATTGAGTCTGTTGACTCACCCCGTTGTGGGAACATTTTTTCCGGTGATAATCAGTAATGGACCGGGTCGGCAGGAGCTTAGTGGTGGCCTTGCCCAGCAAGGAAATTATTATGTGGACTCTTTATTTTTTTTTCTAAGTACTTTAAATTTCATTTTGGGTTTTTATTTGATGTAATAAGGCCATAGTGAACTATGTTATTTTCTGTTTTATTTACTATGTTACGTAATTTTAGTTATTAGAGATTAAGTCAATTTAATTTAAAATAAACTTTAAATATTTTGTCACTTGAAATTAAATGGGTTTTAATATAAAATAAATTTGTTTTCAACTCGAGCCCAACCCACCAGCAAACTATCTTCAAAACACACAGATTTCCAAAGTAATAAAAGAATTTTTTAACCGGTTTACCTCGAGGAACATAACAGATCCGGTCCAGGCTCGTGGGCCGGGTATGGGGTGTTTCAATTTGGTATCAGAGCCCGTTTCAAACTCTCGGCCTGAGGTTTATGGCCCAAAACATTTTCAAAGCGAGCCCAAATAAGTTTTATGAAAACATTTTTTTTTTGAAATAAGCAGGTTTCTGGCATGGCACCTAAGTCTCCGACCCGAAGTCCACCAGGTAAGTACCCCTATCCATTGTGTGATTTATGATATGAATTTTAGAAGGGTAGGAATGGAACGTAGATTAGACTGTTAAGTATGTGAACCCTAGGACTAGTTTACCCCAAAAAACACATAAGACTTAAGTGCCTAACTTAAACAAACCTGTGGTTAAGTCGCCGAGTTAGGGTGTGGCAACCCCTGTGCGCATGTCTAGGATTGGATCCGGAAGAGCCTGGTACTTAAGCAGTCCTAGTGACTCACCTCCTCTTCGCAGGAATCCTACCTGGTGCGTAGTTACGGTTCACTCTAACCATGAGGACTTATTCATAGGCTAAACCCAATAACTAAAACCCGAAAGGGACTAGCTGAAATTTTATAAAAACCCTAGTTTTTAAAACATTAAATTACCCTTTTTGATTTGTACAAACTATTTTGAAGACATTTCTCAAAATATTTTCGATTTGCAAAATTACGAAAATACCCCTGTGTTGTAAATTACTAAAATGCCCTTGGATTGAAAAATATATATATCATATTACTCTCGACTTTTATTAAAATATTCTTACTTTATAAAAATATCAGAAAATTCTATTTTGCAAAATGCTAAGATACCCTGATTTGGAAAATTACTGAATTACCCCTGACTTACAAAATTACCAAGATAACCCTGATTTCCGAAATTTTTGCAATACCTTGATTTAGAAAATTTTCGAAGTACCCACGAGTTTGAAAATTTTGAAAATACCTTTGATTTGTAAAGATTTTTAAATTGACCCCGATTTATTATCAAAATACCCTTGTAGGAAAAATGACGAAAATACCCGTGGGATAGAAACGGACAGAAATGTTCGAATAGTGAATGTGGGTGGTGGATACCACTGAATGAATGTGTCTATGTTGATGAATGAATGTGCCTCTATTGAGGAATGAAGGTGTCTCTGTTGATGAATGTGAATGTGATTCTCTGAATTAGAGTAGTGAACTTGAACTAAAACTTTGTGTGATCGAAAGAACTACTTCTAAATATCTTTATTTCATAAAATTGTTCGTGGTTAATAAGTGGAACAAAATTCTGATGCATAAAACTTTTTAATCAGATTAAATCGCGGCGTTAGAAATGAGTTCTAGGGGACATGAACTTAGAGATTGTGCTTAGGAAGTATGATGGGTCTATTAAGATCAGAGTGCACAGCATAAGCGTAGTGCGGTGAGTTAAGACGTACGATTATTCGTTAGTAAGTAATTTCGAGGACGAAATTATTTTTAAGGAGGGTAGAACAATAACATCCTGGAAATGGGCCTATGCATTTTTTGATTTAATTATACAAAAAGGCATGTCTTATGTGTTATGAATGTATGGTGAACATTTTTGGAAACTTGGAAATGTAAGGAAATGTCTTGGAAATGTCTTGGAAATGTCTTGTCTTGGAAATGTAAGGAAATGTCTTGGAAATGTAAGGAAATGACTTGGAAATGTAAGGAAATGTCTTGTCTTAGAAATGTAAGGAAATGTCTTGGAAATGTAGGGAAATGTCTTAGAAATGTTAAGTTTAAAGTTTAAAAGAGGGACATGAAGCAAGGTGGTCTTAAGAGAATTTATAGAGGAAATATGACATGAAATTGGGCTTGGAAAAGTGGCTACAATGCACCACTTAAGGCCCAGGTAAGTGACGCCACAAGCTAGGTAAATGGGCCTAGGTTCGAGCCACAAGGAAAGAAAAAGGAGTTTTTATTTTTCGGCATTAAGAGGGAGAGGTGGACGGCATTAAGGCACTAAAAGGAGGAGTTTTGTTTCTTTTAAAATTCGGCAAATAGATAGATAATGATGGGTTATTATTAGTATTATTTTTATTAAGAGATGAGAGATAATTATTGGATTAAAGTTTTATTAATTTGAATAAGGTGATAATTAAAGAGATAAAGCTATCAAAATATGGAGAAGTGATGGCCAAGTAAGGGACTTTAAGCTTGGTAATTTCGACTAAGCTAGGAAAAGGGATAGCCGAATTTCACTTAGCCAAATAGCCTCCCTTTTCGTTGATTCTTTTCCTCTTCCAAAGTCCCTCTTTTCTTCTCTTCTCTTCTATTTGTCAAAGCCGAAAGTTTGCTTGTGTTCTAGCCGATTACTCCATTAAGTCCAAAAGCCGAAGTTGATTGATCCACAACAAGCTAGTCTCCATAGCCGAATATTGTTAAAGGTTCAAGCAAGGATTGCCGATTTCTAAAGTAAGGGTAAGATCTCATTCGGTTTCATCCTTTTTTTTTCTTTTAAGATTTGCCGAACCCCATTAATATCTTGTTGATGAAACTTTGAAGAGATCTTTTGGGATTTATTAAGTGTCGACTACAAGGAAGGAGAAGTTCTTTTCCCGAAGGTACACCATAGGCCGCGTGTTCCCTAGTTATTCGGTGAGTTTCGAGATTTAAAATCCACAAGGTAAGTGTTTATAGCATTCGGCCAAGGCCATGTTTGGTAAATAGATGTGTTTCGTTAATTATTCAAAAGCCGAAACTAATCTATTCAAGTAATCTAGTGATTGCCGATTTCAAGAAAGAAGGATACAAATTTTCCGGCATTTGATTAGACATCAATCGGCACCAAGGTAAGTTCGAGTTATAACAATCCTAATAGGATTTGGTCCTATAGCCGAATAGGCTCTTTGCTAACATATTAAGGTTGGCCGAATGTAGGGATTTAAGATCTAAGGCATTAGATCAAGCTTTTCGGGATTTCAGTGAATTTGTTAAGCGAATCAGGTGTGTACCCAACACTATCTTTTAATACGATTTATGGCAATATTTAATATAAGTATGTATAAGAATGTGAACATGGCTAAGGTACCATATTGTTGTACAAAGTAAGTACTCACGTTTCCTACTCCTACTAGGATTATGAATATATGTTATGACTCATATGTGAACAGAGATAAGAATGTGAAATTTGGCATGTTAATGCATAATATGTATGATATGGGGCATATGGGTTATTGAAAAAGGGGAAGTGAATGTGGTGATCTAAGACCACGATATCTGAATGTGGTGACTTCGGTCACATTATCTGAATGTGGTGACTTAAGACCACGATATCTGAATGTGGTGACTTCGGTCACATTATCTGAATGTGGTGACTTAAGACCACGATATCTGAATATGGTGACTTCGGTCACAATTATTTAATCTGGTGGCTATGCCACGAATATTTATAAGAGGCGATGAGCACGCCGATCGCAAATGATCGCCTTCGATGGTGTGTAGCGGATGGAGAGTTGACTTAGTGGTCCCCACGGTGTGCAGGCTGGTACGGGTGATGTGTAGCGGATGGCATCTAGGTTTGGGTTCGGGTTACATCATCTTTTCTATCTGTTATATGAATACGTATGTGATATGATAATGTATGCCTGAATTGTTAAATTTTAGTGTTGTGGTACACATTGAGTTTGTTGACTCACCCCGTTGTGGGAACATTTTTCCAGGTGATGATCAGTAATGGACCGGGTCAGCAGGAGCTTAGTGGTGGCCATGCCCAGCAAGGAAATTATTATGTGGACTCTTTATTTTTTTCTAAGTACTTTAAATTTCATTTTGGGTTTTTATTTGATGTAATAAGGCCATAGTGAACTATGTTATTTTCTGCTTTATTTACTATGTTACGTAATTTTAGTTATTAGAGATTAAGTCAATTTAATTTAAAATAAACTTTAAATATTTTGTCACTTAAAATTAAATGGGTTTCAATATAAAATGAATTTGTTTTCAACTCAAGCCCAACCCACCAGCAAACTATCTTCAAAACACACAGATTTCCAAAGTAATAAAAGAATTTTTTAACCGGTTTACTTCGAGGAACATACTAGATCCGGTCCAGGCTCGTGGGCCGGGTATTGGGTGTTTCAGAGCAACTCCGCTTAACTATGCTAGATCTACTCTTAGGCAGGGACTTTTGCTCCACCACCTAAGCACATTAATACTTGAATCAATATATCGGAAATACCAAAACAAGAATTAAGAACACATAGTGAAGAACAAATCAAATATTTATCACATAGTTCAGGAAACGATAACAAGATTCATCTTAGGTTTCATCCCCCTCAGGTATCTGAGGGTTTAGTTCATAACGATAAAAGAATATCTCAAAAGAAAAGATAAAACAAAACATAAGAAAACCCTAAAACACCCTGAAGGAATTGAAGGAGAGATCCTCCGTCTTGAGTATAACTTCGGCTTCTTGAGATGAATCAATTGGCTATCTTCGAGTGAATCCCACAATTCTAGCCTCTCTGGCTCGGCTCCTTGGCCTAGTTGGATGCCCCCTGAAGGTTGGCCCTTAGGGTGTTTATATAGGCTTTTGGAATGGCTTTCTTTGCCTTTAAGTACCCTAATTCGAGTGAAACTCTTCTATGTCACGACGAGGACACACCCATGGCACACGCCTGTGTGAATCGTGTCCAGGCCGTGTTCCGGTTTGTTGATGAGGCACGGCCGTATGGTCTTGGGCCCAGTCCGTGTTGATTTAGTGTTATGGAAAATCCTTTTTCATGCGATCAATTCGGTTATTGATATAAGGTTTAAGTCGAGTAGTGTTTACCTTAAAAGTGATGAATTTAGGACTAGTTACCTCAACTATTCCATCTGGGAAGATTTTGAGTATCTAATCTCCTATTTTATGCTGGGTTGTCCCATCATTAAGTTTGTCGTGGAGTTGCCTTGTTTTTGCTTCGTGTGTTTTTAGTTTCTCTTTTAAGTATGTCTTCCACTCGTCTAGTTCATCGATCCAAAGCCTTCGTTCCTCATGAATTTCTTCTTTATCGACATGCGGTATAAGATCTGGCATCTGCAGAAGAGCTTCAAGAAACTGCAAGTTAATATGTAACTTCTTTGGAGGTTTAATAAATTTACTAAATTGTTCCTCTATGTGGTCTTTCTTTATCGCATTGGGGTATGGCACACGAGCTTGGTACTCTATAATTACTGGGTTTGGTAAATCATGCCTTACCTCAACCTTACCTTCACTTACCACAGGCTCTTGCCTCGGGTCAGATTCCACTAACCTTTCACTGTCATGAGCTGTTACGACTTAAATTTGCTCTTTTGGGTTAGTTTCAGTGTTGCTTGGCAAGCTTTCTTGTGGTTGTTCTGAGATCAGCTTAGCAAGCTGACCTAATTGATTCTTGATCCCTTGAATAGATGCTTCTTTATTTTTGAATGTTGTTTCGTGTTTTGGAAACGAGTTTCTAACACCGCTATAAATTTTGTCAATATCTCCTCAAGGTTTGGCTCCTATTCCAGCTGGTGAGGTGGTTGTTGAAAATATGGAGGAAGTTGCGGTCTTTGACTACCTTGATCATCCCACGAGAAATTGGGATGGTACCTCCAACATGCATTATAAGTGTTACTATAAAAATTATTTTGAGGTCTAGAATAGTTACCCATATAGTTAACTTGTTCGTTCTCTGTGCTGGGGTTGTAGGATTGATATTCTATGTTGTTCATCCTTCCTCCATTCATATCGCACTGCATAACTAGATGTACTTGCAAAGAATCACATACGCCATCAATCTTCTTATTTAAAAGCTCTACCTGGTTAGATAACATGGTGAGCACGTCAAGGTTGAAAACATCGGTTGTTTTAGTAGGCTTTCTCTTCATGACTTGCCACTGATAATTATTCAGTGACATCTCTTCGGTTTCTGCGAGCGGTATGTTCTATTTCACTGTCAAAAATCAAGGGTCTTGATGGGTACCTCCTAGTCATAAACTAGAATACCTACCAGAAGAAAAGAAGAAAATTTAGAAAAATTAAAAATAAAAATTAGTTGCAAAAATAAAATATGGCCAAAGTAATAAAAATTGAGCATTCTTAATATTTCAGTTCCCCGATAACGGTGCCAAAAACTTGATCGCGTGTCAAAGTCTTAAAAATTTATAAAAAGAATGATCGAGCATAGAAGCTAACTGTGACAAGGACTTGAGGCAAGTGCACCTATCAAACAGTAGTATAGCTTTGGCAAGACCAGATTGTCGAACCCAAAGGAACCAAAAGTACTAATATTAACTTTCTTTTTATTATTTAGCCTAAGAATTAAAGAAATTTTTTATCTAATCTAAAATTAACTAACAACTAAGCTAAAGTTGCAAAGACAATGAGAATGAATTGGGGAAAATAACTTTGGGAAAAACCAATTGATTAAGACAATACCTAAGGAAGGATCCACCTAGACTTCACTTGTTATCTAAATCTGAACCAGACGATTTATTTACTTGACTTGATCCTAGGATTCCCTAATTTATATAAATACCTCTTTCGAGGCTACTAACGTCTAACCCTAGGTTGATTAATTGAAATTTCTTTCTAATTAAAACCCCTAGAATTGTATTAACTTGATCTATGGACTCCCATATTAGGTTTGACCCTAATCCGGCAGACATTCCTCACCCTATTTCTAGGCGTGCGAGCAACTCCGCTTAACTATGCTAGATTTACTCTTAGGCAGGGACTTTTGCTCCGCCACCTAAGCACATCAATACTTGAATCAATATCCCGGAAATACCAAAACAAGAATTAAGAACACATAGTTAAGAATAAATCAAGTATTTATCATATAGTTTAGCAAACGATAACAAGATTCATCTTAGGTTTCATCCCCCTCAGGTATCTGAGGCTTTAGTTCATAATGATAAAAGAATACATCTCAAAAGAAAAGAAAAAATAAAACCTGAGAAAACCCTAAAACCCCCTGAAGGAATTGAAGGAGAGATCCTCTGTCTTGAGTATAACTTCGGCTTCTTGAGATGAATCAACTGGCTATTCTTTGAGTGAATCCCACAATTCTAGCCTCTCTGGCTCGGCTCCTTGGCCTAGCTTGACGCCCCCTGAAGGTTGGCCCTTAGGGTGTTTATATAGGCTTTTGGAATGGCTTTCTTTGCCTCTAAGTACCCTAATCCAAGTGAAACTCTTCATTGTCACGACAAGGACATGCCCATGGCACACGCCCGTGTGAATCGTGGCCAGGCCGTGTTCGAGACTGTTAAGAAGCCACGACCGTGTGGTCTTGGGCCCAGGCCGTTTTGATTTCATGATATGGTCCATTTACTCTGTTTTGGGCCCGTTTCTTGTTCTTTTCATCCTCTGGTGCTCTTCTGAGTATAAAACATGAAAACAAAGGATTAAGAGCACCAAATTACACAATTCAAGGCTTAAATCATCCAAAAGTATGCTAAATGTAGGATTAAAATATGTTCATATTATGGTTTATCAAATACCCCCCACACTTAAGCTTTTGCTTGTTCTCCAGCAAAATTATCAACTCACAATTAAAATGAACTTCCTCGATTCATGATATTCATCAATAATGTTTCATCATAATTCAAAGATAATTCATACATTGATAATTTAAATAGAAGGGTCCTAAAGATTCAAACAATCAAAGTCATACATTTATAGTCCAAAAACGTTAGGTGTTTCCCCTTACCTAAATAATTACCTCTGATTCAAAATCGACAAGAATTGATATCCTCACTAGAAAATCATACAACACTTAGAAATTTTTTCATTAAAATAGGGGTCACATGCCCGTGTGGTCCAAGGGACACTCCCGTGTAACCCTTAGACACGCCTGTGCTACATGCTGTGTTCAAAATAGGGAGCTCTCTGACTTGTGCCACACGGCCGTGCCACACGCCCGTGTGCTAGGCAGTGTGGTCGATTCAATTTTCATGATTTTTCATAAATTAGGTGCAGACGTCACACAGCCAGGGCACACGCTCGTGTTCTAAACTGTGTCATCCACACGGCTGAGACACACATTCGTGTCTCTGCCCGTGTGCTCAATATTGAGCATTCTGTTTTGCAACAATTAAGGTGCAGGGGACACACGGCCGAAACACACGTCAATAAGGCAAGCCGTGTGTCACACATGGCCTAGACACACGCCCGTCTGTCTACCCGTGTGTACAAAAATAAGGCTATTTACCAAGCCATTTTGCCACCCTCACTTGCATCAACCTACACAACAAGCAACACCAATCCAAGCATATACATACAACCAAATCAACTACAAATAAGATATCAATACATCATTCACATGCTATCATTTATCATACACAAACATCACATATATCTCCACTTAAATCATGCAATTTTCGACATCCATGAAAAAGCATCATCATATGCACATATATATATATAGTTAAACCAATATTAGCCAACTTCAATGGTCATTTACAAAATGAATTATCAACCAACATAAGCCAATACATTTGGCTAAATCAATTATGACACATAACAAAATGACCAAGTCCCTATACATGCCATAACTCAAAATATTAGACTCAATGGTACTCAAAATATTAAGTTGATAGTGTGAATGGATCTCTGACAGTTTCCAATCCCCGAGTTGGCTTGGTGACACTATAAGACAAGGGAAAAGAAAGGGGAATAAGCTATATAGCTTAGTAAGTTCCTATGCAAATAATAAGAACTATAATCACACAAGTATCATACAAATAAACATGATAAACTTCGCATAAATAGTATCAAGATCTTCTAATCTTAACTTACTCCTTCATGACCTTACTGAGGGATTCATCACATATCGAGCTCATTAGTAAATGAGTTTTACGTATGCACCTGTACCAACTTGCAACATAATCATAATCCTTCAAAACTTCGTCATACTCATTGACTTTCCCGTTGAACCACTTGGAATACTAAATGATATTCAGGACTGTACCAATGCCATATCCCAGATATGGTCTTACATAGGATCTCTTTTCGATTCCAGTAGCCCAGCTATGGTCATACACAAAATCTCGTATCGATGCCATATCCCAGATATGGTTTTACACGAAATCTCAAATAAACCAAATGTCATGACATTTGTATCCTAACTATTCCTAAGGTTCAACCGGGATTTCTCACTTGTTGAACATTGTCGATTACGTTCGAAGAGTAAATCACAATTCATAAAATATTAACGCAATTAAAGCATAAATACATTATTTACATACGAACTTACCTCGGTACAAAAATAGTAGAAATGGGACCTAATCGTCTAATACTTTGTTTTTCCCCCGATCTATTTCTGAACCTCGTTTCTCTTGATCTATAATAGCAAATTTAATTTGTTTAATATTCAAATTATTCTTCAGTCCAAAAATCTTATTATGGAAAAATTACATTTTTGCCCCTAGACTTTAACATATTTACATTTTGGTCCCTAGGCTCGTAAAATGAAATGTGTTCAATTTATTTAATGTACAAGCCTAGTTGAAACATTTTTATAACTATAACAACCCACAATTTCCATTAAAACACACTTTTACTAAATATTTTATAACTTTTACAAATAGGTCCTTTTAAGCATTTTCATCAAAATTAACATAGTAAAAGTTGTTTATCTAGCACCAGACATTCATTTTCTACCATTAGACATCAAAATACAGAAATTTCTTACCATGGGTCAAACCCTAGACATTGATTATTCCTTAAATTAATGGTAGAAATAGATAGATCAAGTGATAATGACTTCAAAAATGTAAAGAGCATTAAAAAACGGGGCAAGAACGTACTTACAATCGAGCCTGAATGTTGGGCAAACCCTAGCTATGTCTTCCTTCTAATTTTTGGCACAAGGGGGAGAAGATGGACAATATTTTTGGCTTGATTTTCCCTTTTTATTCATTTATTTACCAAATGACCAAAATGCCCTTCACTTAAAACTTTGAAATTTTATCTCACCATGTCCATTTTTGTCCACTAATTTATCCAATGGTCTAATTACTAACTAAGGACCTCAAATTTAAAATTTCATAGCAATTAGACACCTCTAGCATGTAGAACTCAACTTTTGCACTTTTTTACAATTTAGTCCTTTTTACTAAATTGAGTGCCCAAACGTCAAAATTTTCCAACGAAATTTTCGCGAAATCATTGCGTAAAAATGTAGACCATAAAAATGTAATAAAAATAAACTTTACTACGTCGGATTTATGGTCCCGAAACTACTGTTCTAACTAGACCTAAAATCGGGCTGTTACACCCATAACAAAGTCATACTGTCCAACACATAATTTCTTATGCATGCTTATGTCGTCATATTCATGCAGCACAGTGTACACTTCATTTACATACTTGCAGATGATTCACAGAAAATACACACAGACGTACATAAAACATCTCCTCAAGCAAATCTACAGGAACATCAACCATATAAGATATAAATCATAAAATATCATGCAGAAGTCAGGTCTAAAGACTCACTAGAGACCCACCTTTACCTCGGCCCTAAGCTTCTGTTCCAATGTCCTTCCCGATCTAGTAGCAACAACTACTTAAAAGATCATGGAATTTCCATTAGAATCCCCATTACAAATAGTTTACTAATGTTCCAACTATATGCGACCCTCATGCAGGGTCTTCCTCTCACACCCTATTATTTTTATTTCTTTTAACATCCTTACTCTTCAACAATCGTAACATACAGAGCTACAAGACTTACCAAATGGTTGAATCATCTAGTGATTAAAAAAAATTTTAGCTCTAGCTTAGCGAAGAAGAAAATAACACTTAGGTTAGAAAGAAGAACTAGAACATCGAGTAAAAAAGAAAAACCATCTCCAAAGTCCCCTCCCCTTTCCTTATATATACTCCCGGTCACCCTGATTTCCCTTCCAAATCCAAGAGTAGGTAAAAGAAAATCTGGCAAAGATATACATTACTGTTTGACTAGTCATAGGGAGGATTAAGTCAATCTAATTGACTCCTAACTAATCCCGTTACAGGAACCAACTTGAATAGTGCTCATGCAAACCGAGCGTACTATACCTTGGTGATGAATAGCGTATGGCGTGGTCTTAAAGAAATTTAAGTCTCGTACAACTTTCTCATATATTTGGTAGGCTTTACGTGCTCAGCCAAAGCTCTGGGGCGTACTCTTCCTTAAGCGTACTCTTTCTTGAATGTATTCCTTCTTCACTTGAAGATACCCTGTAATGAAATCCTTAAATACCGCCAACGGGAAGAACTTTAATACTAGGATGCGCCTACACTTTAATTCGCCAGCAAGCCAGCAAGGTGTCGAATTACGCTACCATAATGCGCCAAAATGGTTAACATGCATACCTCACTAGTCTTTTTCGATCCACCATTTTTTGGGTGTGACATAATGATTTAAGTATGATTAATCAAGTTTAATTAACAATTAATATTATTATAAAAGACCAAGTCAGTGGAAGATAAAGACATCATCTTCCTCACTTAGTCCATGCCATCAAAATTGATAAAGAAAAGTAAAGAAAAACCTTGTTTAATTTCTAGCATTTTGCCATAAAAAATTACAATGTAACAAAGCTAAATTCATGAATTTTTTATAGATTTATGATCATGGGAGCTTGATTTAGCTAGACCATATATCAATTTGTTCAATTGTTATGTTTTTATCAAGTTGCCATTATAGAGAAATTGATGAATTAGGCTTGAATTTGATAGTTAATAAGCTTAGATCATGATAAGAACTAAATAGTAAAGTTGATTAAACTTGTTAGATAACTTTGTAACATTAGGGACTAAATTTAATAAATGGAAAACCTTTCATGAAATTGTGTTATAGATAGGAAGTATAAAGTTCCTAATGAAAGAATGTGAAATAAAATTTTGATCCAATGTTAGATATCAAGAAATATGTGTATCCCGAGTATAGGAACTAAATTGAATAAAACATAAAATATAAGAGGCTATGTATTTGGATGTGAATTGAATATAAACTGATAATATTTTTATTTTTGAATTATCATTCGTAGCTAAAGACGATGTTAGGCCATCGCGAGAGAAAGGAAAGGTGAAAGTCATTGGCAAGTAGTTGAACTATCAATTTTACTTTTATGATTTGAGATCATTGATTATATATGTCTATATATGTTGATTGCATGATTTACTATCGGGGTAATCTCATATAATCATATGTATTGGTTTGTATTTGATGATGTTGAATATTAAGAATTCGACTGAATTGAATGTAGTAGAAAATAACATGATATAATTAATAATGATATGTGATATGAATAAGAAATGAACCATGCTAAGTGATATTAGATATATATGAAGTTATAATGAATTTAAATGATATTATGGTATTGAATATGAATTGATATGTGAACTTGTTGTAAAATGAAATTAAATCATTGCTACCTTATTTACTGTTCGGGTAGAGCTAGATCTAGTTAACATACCATAGGGTTAGATTGAGTACGGGTTACTTCGGTTAGATCTATGTATCCTTTTGAGTCCGAGTTAGATTAATAGGGAATATAAAATGTGAATCGATTAAATCATATTTGAATTGATTTGAAAATATAAAATAGCACTATAAGAGCATATATATGAAACATGATTATCGATAGCATGTTAAAGACCATACGAATTAATTTAAACGATCCCAGAAGGGCCAATTTGGAAACTAAGCGAATTAGTAGATTTGATATGGAAATGTGATACTAGTATAATCTAGTGGAATTTATTGAAAATGGGGATTGAGTATCATCTTGTTAAATGCATATGTGCTTGGAACTTGAATAGGATTGTTTATATACATGTTAACATACGACATGGTATTGAATGTTTGAATTGGTTATTAAATGAGCTAGTATAAGATATTGACATTTGAATAGTGATCATGTAAATTGACATAAATGAATCTTAGCATACATTGATTGAATCCTTATTGTGATTATAATAATCTTATGACTTGAATCATGAAAGTACCACTGAGCTTTATCGTATAGCATACGACTTGTTTGCTTTGGTATAGGTGGATTTTGAAGTCTCGAGATGTTATTCAGCATCCAATCAATCTGCAATCCTCGACTCATCAATGTTTATATAGTTCCTTTTGTTTTTGATAAATGACATGTACTTAGGTTTTGAGCCATTTTTTATCGTAAGTGGTCATTTTGGAAGTTTCGTTAATTAATGTTAACTTGAATCAAGATTTTGGTATATTTTGGCATGTATGGATTTGGTATATCATTTGAAAGGGCTAAATTGAGACATTTATACATTTGTTTCAGGTGTCATGAATTGGTACTATTTGTACATTTTGAAAATAGATGGTCATGTCGCGACTCGGATCCTTAACGTCACAATGAGGACAAGTCAGTGAGTTACATCGTGACTTAGAACCCCCAAAGTCTCAATATCAACCCGATAGTTTGTAAATTTTACAATTTGATCCTTATTCGACCTTGAGTCATCTAAAGAGCTTTCGTAAGATTGTATCAAACTTGAACATGTTTGTAAACATATCGTAGTGATGTTTTAATATTAATAATTTGTACTAATTATAAATTTGACACGTAATTGATTGTAGTTGCAACGACAAAGAATGTGACATTTCATAACTCGGACTCGACGATCGAGTCAGGTATGGGGTGTTATATTTTTGTAGAAAATTTTCTATCTACTAATGTAGTTTCCATTGTAAGTTATCAAACGTGCTTAAAAATCAAGTTGTTGAAAATATTAATATTCAGGTTGACTGAATTTTTTCAAAACTTTATGAAATCGGACTTTTTCAAAACTTTATGAAATCGGACCTAACTTATAGTTTCAATTCCTTTAAAATATTATTCAATTATTTTTAATATAATTAATTTTCAAATGACCTTTTATGCATAAAATATTTATTTTTTCCATCCATTGACAAATGCTAGTAGATATATATGAGCATACCCACTAAGAATGTAATTCAACAATCCGTTCCATTCTTTTTCGAGAATGTGAACTTGGGATCCCTATTCCCTTGATCCATGCTAGTAAAACTCTCATGTATTTGAGTTGCCTCAATATTATGTATGGCACTCAGCTTGTGCCATCATAGTCATTTGAACAATGCATGTTGTTCTTTTTTAATATATATTGTCGAACTTTGAGCTTAAAAGAGCACGCAAAAGGAGACTATATTCATGTATGTATGTGGGAATAGGATCTTGTTTTTCTTTGTTTATTGTCTATATTTTTTTAAACCTACATATATTTGTCTCCACCATTAAGGATGATACCAAGTCTATATGGGCCAATGCACAATCAAAGCTTCAACATTAATAACCCTAACCAACCAAGCCATTGTCTGCAATATTGGATACTGGTTCAACTTTTTTTTATCAACAACTAAGGTTTACCTCTCAGCCTTTGCCTAGCCTTTCAACCAACCAAACCAAACCTCAAAACCCCTTTTGCCTAAGATTAACACCCGACCATAGGGAACTAGACAAACAAAGGATAATTTTTGTAAGTAAATAATTAACAATAAACTGAAGCTAAGCATTTGTTTAGTTGCTAAACCCCTTCTTATAACAGCTTGGGAAAAGATGTTTTTATATTTCCTCATATGATTTATGTAATACTTAGATGTAATTCTGTGTATTGATTTCTATCATTGCCTTTAATGAGTTGTAGTTTTCGTAACTTATATTATTTGGTTATACTTATCTTTATTTGTTTTTCTGATTCTAAATTCTTTCCATCAAAATGTTGTCACCCACTCCATAAAACATGTCACTTAGATTGTATGAAACCAAAGTATCAGACTACGATGACAATGTTCCGACAGTGTTTATGTCAAATGTGCATCTTCCAACATCATTGAACACTGTCAATATATAATCGAGTATATTATTGTATGTAACATAACTTCTGAGGATGAGCGTCTTGTTATTCAATGGCATCTTTCCATGTTTAATTGGTTTCAATGATCTTAGTTTTCTAAATCAAATAGTTCCTTAGAAATTCATCTCTTCACCAAGACATAACTGTCATTAAATGTGTACGTCTGTGCGCATAGATTGAAGGCTCTTTTATAGTTGTTTTTGTTAGATTTGTAAAATAAATCTAAAATAAAACTTAATAAACCAGGATCTATCATGTCAAATCATTAAGAATAAATTGAGAACAAAACTAGATGCGGAAGCGTACCTGAATCCATGAATTCCTTGAAGTTTTACCGGATCTTGGGGTTTTGATCTTCCAAATTAGCACACAAGAAATTCAGAGAATATCTGCTCCCTTTCCTAATGATGGGATATTAGAAAAAAATATCTTGTGTATAATATGGGGACCATAACCCTAATATTTATAACCTTGGCATATTAGTTCTAATCAAATTCTAATTAACCCATCATTAATTAGAATTTTATTAGAACTTAATTACTAGAGTATCTACACATATTTTACCCATACTTTATTTAATAATTAAAGCCCAATAAAATTCTAACCAAATTAGATCACTTTTAATTTGGGCTAACCTATCTTGATAGTAAATAATAACATGTAATTACCCTTATTATATATATGTGATGTCCATATTTTCC
This sequence comes from Gossypium bickii, assembly GCA_025503065.1. Classification (NCBI taxonomy): domain Eukaryota; kingdom Viridiplantae; phylum Streptophyta; class Magnoliopsida; order Malvales; family Malvaceae; genus Gossypium; species Gossypium bickii. The sequence goes on along the minus strand of CP106711.1, from coordinate 47,489,616 downwards.
AACAATCTCCCACTTGGACCACATATATATACTAATTACTCTATAATTACATGTCATTATATAACCTTATGAGCTCAAAATTTTACTATCATATCCAAAAGGTATTCCTAACAATCTCGTCCATTAATTATGTTAACATAGAACCAAGGCGACTTTTGTTAGATATATCCTTACTAAATCCATCCATGATCTGGTATATTGACACAACCAAATGACATAGATCAAGTATGGATGTGTAGCATGGAAATTACATGCAATATGATCTAAACATGTCTATTTCCAGCTAGTCCTCTTTAAACTTAAGTGAGGTCAGTTTCAAAACAATAAACAGAGTGAATAAACTGAATACTTCATTTCTGATTAGAAAATAACCAAATACATAAATGTCTGAAAATAAACATAAAACAAATAAAATATAAACTCCCACTAAATCATGATATCCTCAAACAATGTAACACCCATGTGGGCAGTGTGCTCATGAAAGACCTTGGGTGTAATAGCCCAATTTCGGTGAAACCGGAACAGTGGTTTCAGAACCACAAATTCGAGCTGAAAATAAAATTTATTTTTATTTTATTTTATGGTCCATAATATGATAGAAATGTCATTTGAAAATTTTAATAAGAAAATTTTAGTGATTATGTGCTTAATTACGAGAAGGACTAAATCGCATAAAATACAAAAGTTGAATTCTAGTAGCTATAAGGATTAAATAGCTATGGAATTCAAAACTTAAGGTCCTTATATGGTAATTAGACCATTAAAGAAAAGTATGTAGATATTATGGTGACTGATCCATGGAAATTTAGAAAAAGGGCAAGGACTAAATTGGAAAGTGAAATATTTTAATTAATTAAAACATGATAAAAAGAAATATCATCTTATTTTATCATCTTCTTCCCTAAAAATACATGGAAACCCTAGGAGAGAGAGAAGAAACTTTCATGCTCAAATCGGGTAAGTTTCCTTGTCTCATTTTTAGTAATTTTGATATTTTTGAAACTGGGATAGCTTAATCTATCTATTTGGGAGGTTAATTTGAAAAGTTATCAAAGTATGGAAAAAGGGTCATGGATGTATATGTTGAAAATTAGAAATTTGTGGTAGAAAATGAAAGGTTGTTTGTAACACCCCTAACCCGTAACCATCGCCGGTCTAGGGTTAAGAGGCATTACCGAATCATCGAAATATTCACAAATCATTTCACGACACAAAGTCAATCATAAATCAAACATACATAAATATAAACATATAGTCCCTTATCTAGGTCTACGACACCTTAAACACGTGATAGAAAGGGGTCGGGACAAAACTGAACACTTACAAAAATTTTCAAAAATTCAAGCATTCTTCAACACTATTGAGGTCACACGCCCATGCAGGCAGGCCGTGTACCTCACACGATCACCAGACACACCCATGTGTTCAAGTCGTGCCAAGGCAAAATATGTATTCTGAATTCTTCACAAGGCCACCAAGCACGCCCGTGTGCTAAGGCCGTGTACTCTTAGGTAATATGCTGACTTATTCGCACGGCTACTAGGCACGTTCGTGTACCATGGCCGTGCATATTTGGGCTAGCTACTAACTTTATCCCACGATCACTAGGCACTCCCGCGTGCCATAACCGTGTACACAAAACAGGCCATTTACAAGGCCAATTTGCCACCCACACAAGGGTTTACCAACAAGCTTCAATACAATGCCAATTCATCCTTTTAAATGCCCTCAAACCTACCATTTCATGCACTCAATACCCACCAACATTACCATCTACTTCCATGCTCATTATCATCACAACTAAGTCCATTCAAAGTGACAAATATACATTTCAAAGCATATGAAATTCAAGCATCATATAATCCATACCAAAATTCATCTTCAAATCACATTTTTCACAATCAACAAGATCATAAAATATACCACATTCATAGCTCATTCATCAATTCTACATCATTCAACTTCCAAGCCAACTTACATGGCAAAGATTAAACATTTCAAGACATATCTTAACTTCTAGCCTATACATGCCATAATTCAACTATATATATCTTTCCAAAGTAAATAGATTGCCGATAGTGTGATAGAGATGCTGACGATCCGTGGATCCGAGCTAGCTTTACTGACACTGCAAAGTAGAAAAACAAATCACACAGTAAGCTTTCAAAAGCTTAGTAATTTCGTAACATAACACATTTAAATCAAAACGAATCATCACATAGATTATTTCACATCTATATATATATTGTACCATCCAAAGCTAATATGCTCATTTAACGTTTCATTATCTCATTCATAAATTCATCAACCACATAGGTTCCGAACGTACCTTAGTCAACACTTAGTTGTCAATTACATTTGTTACTCAATACTCACTATTCCATTTCAATCAACTTCCGTATCTTCTTTGATTCAATCGCACACTTAGTGCCCAAATAGTTAGCCGAAGCTTAATAAACATCGCACACATAGTGCATCTATATCAAACCGATATTAAATCGGTATCGTACATACAATGCCAATCACAAAGCTAAAGCTTATATTATTTCGCACACACAATGCTAATCATCTCGGTCATATTTTCGAATACGCACACTTAATGCCACATAACTCAAGCTCTCACATAGCATTCACATTTCTATATTATCATAGCACTCATTTCATAGCATTAACCATAACTAAATATATGCATTATGTCCGAACTTCCCTCGGACGTCAAACTATCGAAACGGTCTATTAATCGAGCACCTTATCTTTGCCTCGGTCTCGATCCGAACCTATCCTCTCTTGGTCTATACACATTCAAATTCAATCCATTCAATCACCAATCATTCATTTTAGTCCAAACACATATATTTAGGGCATTTTATAAAATAGCCCTCACATTTTCACATTTCGACACTTTAGTCCCTAATTCACAACATCACAAAATACATCAAATTTCTACTCTCACAAGCTTAGCCGAATTCTTCCCATGCTAAATTAAGCCCACACATTTCATTTATTACACATTTTAATCCTTCAATTTCTCACTTTCTCAATTAAGCCTAAAACACTCAATTTCATTAAAAATCCCAATACAAACTATGTTAACCCAACACCAAGTTTTCATATTTCACTATCAACTAGCACATAGCTCAAGCATTCATCAATGGCTCATCATAAAAACATCATCAATTCACAAAATTACAGCATGGGTTAGTTAGAGCATGAAGCAACGGTTATGAAAATATAGAAATTAACAAAAACCGAGCTCAAACTTACCTTGAATTGAGCTTGGAAATAACCGAAATCTTCAAAACTCTTAAGCTTTTCTTTTTCTTCTAATTTTGATGGATGAACACCATTAAAATGCCACCATTATGTCTTTGTTTTATTATAATAGCATTGTTTATTCATTTACTTATTTAGCCCTTATTAAACATATATATAACATATATACACTAAGGCTTTTTTTTGTCTATTGTCACCCACTATCACTTATAATGGTCAAATTAAATCTTAAAGCCTCCATATTAAAAATACAACCACAATTAGGCTCTCATAAATTAGCACACAACTTTCGCATTTTATGGGATTATATCCTTTTTCTTAATTCGTCACACAGTCAATAAAATCTTCACACAGAAATTTCACATAAGATAAATCACTTACTATTCACACAGAAAATAATATTAAATTATTATGCTGACATCAGACTTGTGGTCTCGAAACCACTATTCCGACTAGGGTCTAAACCAGGCTGTTACATTGTTGATAGATAAACAACTTTTACAAATTGATTTTTGATGAAAACATGATTTAGGGACTAAAATGTAAAGTTCTGAAAATTGATGAAATTTTCTGAAATTTATAGAAACCATGTGCTATAAATTTGATGATGGAATTTTGGTTAGGCTTGGAATAGGGAGTAAATTGCACTAATTTCATTTTTTGAGCCTAGGGATGAAATGGGAATTTATGGCAAAGTTAGGGGCAAAATGTTAATTTTGCCTAAGATGAAAATTGAGTCCACTTGAACATTTATCGAGGTAAGTTCGTGTAACTAAATTGTGTATTTTATATGCTTGACTTAGATGTTGTGTTTGTGAATTGTATAAATATCATATATGTATTTGACATTTAAAATATACCTGACAAAGCCCGGTCAATGATAATGACCGATAAAAGATAAACGATAAAAATATTACTTTTATGCTGGGAATGAATGTGGAATGTGATCATTTGAATTATATGAATGTTATAGATGTATAAAATAATCACATGCTGGGAAATGCTTGAAAATGTTAAATCTCGTTTGAATAAATGAAAATCGATGGATATGTGATTTCCCGAAATGAATGAGGTCCTGCATTTGTCGCTGACGGGATTTAGATCGGACGAGTAATCCAATTGACCTCATTTATGAAAGGATTTATCCCGGACGGGTAATCCTGATATAAGTCCTCTCGGGCATATGTTATGTATTGGATTTAGTCCGGATGGGTAATCCAAATCAAGCACTTTAGAGTATCTATCATAAAAAGGATTTAGCTTGGACTGGTAATCCTATTGTTCATATATATATGTGGCTCGAGAGTGTATTCTCTAAAATAGTACCCTATATGTATCATTGAATATGAATTGACGGATCCTGATTTGTACACCACGAATGTACTACTTGTGTATCAATCGATATTTTAGATAAATTCAACTGGTAAAAGTTCTGGACATGAGAAGATATGAATAAGAAATGAGTTATTACACATATCGGCCTAAAATACATGAAAATGGCGATGCGTGATAATTGATTTATGGAAATATGAAATTATGATATTGTACATAGACTTTATTTGATGAATATATGTTCATTCTTGATTACAGACTTGTACACCTTGAGTGTACTAATCGTGACCTTGATATTCCAAGAAATATGAGTAATGTTCTGATATGAAATGATCTAAACTCGAAATGAACTATTATGAAATTATACTTGTAATAATGAGATGAATTATGCATGTTGAATGAATACATGTTGTGGAAACCATATGTGATTGGAAACTTGATTGTTGTTGAGCCCATATATGTTCTGATGTTATTATGGAATATATGACTAACAGGGGCAATGATGATGTGTGTAGGGCTTGAGGTCAAATTGATTGAATATGCCTTACATAGTTACCTCAAAATAGAATGAATGGCAAGTTAAGTACCATGTTATACGAACTTACTGAGCATTTTATGCTTACTTAATTTTATTTCCCTATTTTAGAGTAAATCAGAAACTCGTTGGATTGAAAACTTGGCAGAGATCACTCACACTATCCATCGGCCAATGTCGGTACAATATGGTAAAGCAATTATGGTTACAATGGCATGTATAGGTTATATTGGTCATATTGGCATGTAAATGTAAATGATTATTGTAACCTAGCCATTGGAATGGCTAGTGATGACTATGTTTTGATACATGTATATATATGTATTTAAGTTTACTTTATAGAAATAACATAAGTGTTTATTATTAATTGATTGAGAAAGGTTAAATCAGTATGCTTATAAAAGAAAAGAATAAAAGCATGAATGCATGTAACAATATATCATGTTAGATGTTACAAATTTCTTGAATTCAATGCTTGGAATGGTTGGTATTTGGATGTAAGTTTGGTGCAAGATTTTGGTATGATTTTGTGTAACAGCCCGATTTTGGGGCTAGTCGGAATAGTGGTTTCGAGATCGCTAATCCAAGGATTTAGAAAATTATTTTGATATTATTTTATGTGTTATGGCATTAATATATGGCTATATGAAAATTTTGGTGTTTTAATTTTAATGATTGCATGCTTAATTGTGAAAAAGGACAAAATCGCATAAAGTGCAAAAGTTCCATTATACAATGTAGATGTGTCTAATAGCCATAGAATATTAAGTTGGAGGTCCTTAAAGTGTAATTAGGCCCATTTGGGGAGTGTTGGTCAGCCATAGAGACAAGGGGACAAGGATATTAAATTTTGGTCAAATTTGATGGAATTAGGTGATGAAGTAATGAACAAAATAAGATGAAAAGATGAGATATCATCTTTTCCTATTCCTTCTTCTTCTACCACCAAATATTTAGAGGAAATAAGGGTTCTTGGAGTTCAAATTTTCAGCAAAACAAATCTCTTGCAAGTAAGTGATGTTGGTGGTCTTACTTGATATTTTTTGTACTTTTGGAACCCTCAAAGCTTAAGCTAGCTAATAAGGGGACTAATTTGCAATATGGTTGAAAGTCTAGGGACTTTCCATGAGAGTGTTTTTGTTGTTAGCTGAGTTTTTATGGAAGAAAATGAATGTTAGTAAGATGAGAAACAAATTTTGTGAAAGGTGTTATCATGAAAAAGCCTAAATGGGACTAAGTTGTAAAAGTTGAAATTGTGTAATAAATGCATGAAATAGTAGGAATTATGAGTAGTTGTAAGAGTAATAAATGTTCAGCTAGGCTTGTTTAATGAGAAAATGTGATGAAAAATGATTTACGAGCCTAGGGGCAAAATCGTAATTTTTTCATAGTATAAGGGCAAAATGGTCATTTTTGCCTAAGTAGAGCTTATGATGTATTATAATTATAAAATGATTAAATGAGTGAATTTTTGATATTATAAACTAAGAAGAGCATGGAACCAACCTTGACCAGGGAAAAGGCAAGGTTACGGAATAGACCGTTGATTAACACGTTTTGCACCGAGGTAAGTTTATGTGTAAACGATTTATGACGAGTATACATGTTGTTAATTAATGGTGCATTCTATGAATGAGATTATTCATGGCTGAGATGAATTGAATTCAATAGATATTGGATAATTCCCGTATGAATCTAATTATAGATAAATGGTGGCTATGTGAGATACCACCTTACTGTTCATATACGATGGGCTGTGTGTGATACCATCGTTTACATTATCGTTTCGTAGGCTATGTGCGATACCATCGTATTACTCATTTACGATGGGCTGTGTGCGATACAATCGTTTATACTATCATTTGGTGGGCTATGTGCGATACCACCCTATTATAGATTAATGGTGGACTGTGTGCGAAACCACCAAGTGTTGAGTTTTATTTCAATGGTTCATTGAGAAATTGTATAAGGGTTGTTTCATGTAATTTTCTAGTGATAAGTCCAGGGAATGTATCCTAATAAATGTGAGCATTAAGCTTGTTATATGGTTTGAATGTGGTAAGAGATGAATTGAGTAAGCATGATTATAGAATGTGGATTGATCTTGCTTAGTACATAATGCTATTTATTGATTAGTATATGTTTTGATGATTATTGTTTACATGTAAACTTACTAAGCTTAAAGCTTACTCCCCTTTCTTTTCCCTTGTTTTATAGTGTTAAAGAGTCAGATCGGGATACGGAGTTAACTGGAAGATCACCCACACTATCAGCTCATCTCGGTATATATATATAGAATTAGCATTTTACGTATGGCATGTATAGGGACTAGAATAGAGGAAATGTTTTGTTGTTTTGGCCGAGTGTGTGTTGGCTCTTTTAAGGATAAACTCTTTTGTATATAGCCATAGTTGATGGCTTACTATTGCTAATTTATGAAAAGATGAGTTTAATTCATGAAAATGTATGTTGCATAAATGAGTTGCTTAGTGGATGGTTGAATGTGATTGTGAATGTATGAGTTAGAATGTTGAGAAGAGATTGGCAAATGGCCTTGTTCTTCTCCACACGGGTAGGCATACGGGCGTATGCCTAGACCGTGTGTGACACACGGTCAGTCCCTTGGGTGCATGGCCAAGCCGTTTGTCCCCTTGCATGTTAGAAATGTAAGTCAGTATGCTTAGTAGTAAACACACGGACAGAGACACAGCCGCGTGTCTCAGCCATGTGGGAGGCACGGCCTTAGACATGGACGTGCGCCCAAGCCATGTGAAGTCTACACCTGAATTTAGGAATTTAATTCGACACACGGTCTAAGGACACAAGCATGTGCCTTGGCCGTGTGACCATAGTGAGGTGATGACGTCATAAATAGAATGCCAAGGTTTTGGCACACTGGTTGAGACACGGGCATGTCGAGGCTGTGTAAGGGACATGGGCCAGGGACACGAGCGTGTGTCCAGTTGTGTGAAATAAGTCAGTGTCCACCACGGGTGAGGAACCTGGGCATGTCTCAGGGGCACAAGGGCGTGTGCCTTGAACAACACGGGCTTGCAGCCCCTGTTTTGATAAAAAAAATTAACTGCGTAAGAGTTCTCGATTTAATTCTGAAACCTCTCAGAAGTATGTTTAGGGCCTCGTAGGTCATAAATGAGCAGGTTATGAGTCAAAATGGAAAGTTACTAAGCTGCAGCAAAATTTTATAGCCCGATATGTTATGTATAAGTAAGTTAAGTTAGTTAATGCCTCATATCCGATTTTTTTTGAACACGGGTAAGGGGTGTTATATTTAGTGGTACCAGGGCTATCGTTTAGTTAGTTCTCAGACTATCGTAGCATGTGTAAGAGTCTAGCTATACATGCCATAAGCGTATATTGATAGTGTGGTGACTTCTGATGTAACACCCCGAATCTGGGCTTAGTAGAATTAGGCCTATTGGACTTTGGGTCTCAAAACAATTTTAAGTGAGCGAGAAAATGACAATTGGCATGTGGGTTTTGAGGGTTATTTGTAGTCTTAGTGATAGGGAAGATCATAGGGAAAAATTAATTTTTGCCTTAGTGGACCCTAGTCTCAAGTATTAGGCCTTTTAAACAAATTAAGGGGAAAATAGGACACAATTAGGCCTATGGTCCAGTGGTAAGGTGGCGTTATTATCAGGTGAAGAGGTCCAAGGTTCGAGGCTTAGAAGTGGTAAATTGAGGGGTTTTATTTTTGCACACGGAAGAAAGGTAGTAGCGCTGGAGTGGACTCTGGAATGGAGTATTCAGGAGAGAAATTTGAGGTAAAGATAAGAGAGAAAAGATAGGGGATTGAGGTGCAGATGTGTTGGTGCGAAATTGGACTCTAGAGGGAAGGTGGTTTCGGCTTTGGCTGTAAAAGGGGGTGTCGAATTCCTTTGAAGGGTTCTTTAGGTTTTCATTATTTTTTCTTTTCTTCCCCTCATTATTTTTCTTTCATTGCCGAATTACCATCATTCTTTTTTGTCGAAATCCCTACTTATGCCGTTTCTGTGTTGTTTTCCTACATCACAAATCTGTTGATCAAGTGTCAAAAGATGGATCTTGTTCAGTAGCTATCTAGGCCGCAAGATCAAAGGGTAAGTACTCAATCAACCTCCTTAGTGTGTTTTGCTAAAAGCCGAAGGGCTATCTAATTTCTCCTTGTCATTAACCTTGTATTAACAAGGGTAGGGTACAAAGATCACAAGCGTGATAAGGATCGTTAGCAAGGAGGTAAGTGTACTCGTTTTAGTGGTGGTGGACGAATGTAAGTATGGCTTATAGAGGTGACTTGTGTGGAATATTAGTCACTCGATATTTGATACTATTTGTGTGGGTGCAGATCTACGTGAATAATATCTAATGAAAGGCTATGAAAACCGTGGCACCATTGGTTAAGAATGTACCATTGGTAGTTCAAGGAGTTACTTTCTTAGCGGACTTGATGGAATTACCATTTGGTGAGTTCGACCTCATCTTAGGCATGGATTGGTTTATGAGGCACCAGACAACTTTAGATTGTGCTACGAAGCTGATGGTGTTAAGAACTATAGAAAGTGACGAAGTAGGAGTGATTGGGGAACAACTTGATTACTTATCGAACGTGATTTCTGCTTTAAGGGCATAGAAGTTGGTGAGGAAGGGCAGTGAAGCTTACTTAGCCTATATTAGTGATTTGGAATCTACGAGTTCAATTAGAGTTAAAATGTGTTAGTGTTATTAAAATCAGAGCGCGCAGCGAAAGCATAGTGGTGTGACTTGAGCGGTGTGATTAATAGTTAGTTGGAAGTTTCGAGGACAAAATTTCTTTAAGGGGGTAGAATTGTAATGCCCCGAATTTGAGCTTAGTAGAATTGGGCCTATTGGGCTTTGGGTCTCAGAAAATTTTAAGTGAGCGAGAAAATGACAATTGGCATGTGGGCTTTGAGGGTTATTTGAAGTCTTAGGGATAGGGAAGACCATAGGGAAAAATTAATTTTTTCCCTTAGTAGACCCTAGTCTCAGGTATTAGGCCTCTTAAACAGATTAAGGGATAAATAGGACACAATTGGGTCTGCGGTCCAATGTCAAGGTGGCGTCACTTCAGGAGCTACAAGGTGGCATTATTATCAGGTGAAGAGGTCCAAGGTTCGAGGATTAAGAGTGGTAAATTGAGGGTTTTATTTTTGCACATGGAAGAAAGGTAGTGGCGCTGGAGTGGACTCTGAAAGGGAGTGTTCAGGAGGGAAATTTGAGGTAAAGATAAGAGAGAAAAGATATGGGATTGAGGTATAGAAGTGTTGGTGCTGAATTGGACTCTGGGGGGAAGATGGTTTCGACTTTGGCTATAAAAGGGGGGTGCCGAATTCCTTTGAAGGGTTCTTTGGGTTTTCATTATTGTTTTTTCTTCCCCTCATTCTTTTTCTTTCATTATCGAATTACCATCATCCTTTTCTGCCGAAATCCCTACTTGTGACATTTTTGTGTTGTTTTCCTTCATCACAAATCTGTTGATCAAGTGTTAAAAGTCGGATCTTGTTCAGTAGCTATCTAGGCCGCAGGATCAAAGGGTAAGTACTCAGTCAACCTCCTTAGTGTGTTTTGTTAAAAGCCGAAGCGCTATCTAATTTCTCTTTGTCGTTAACCTTGTATTAACAAGGGTAGGGTACAAAGATCACAAGCGTGATAAGGATCGTTAGCAAGGAGGTAATAGTACTTGTTTTAGAGGTGGTGGCCGAATGTAAGTATGGCTTATAGAGGTGACTTGTGTGGAATATGAGTCACTCGATCTTTGATAATATTTGTGTGCGTGCAGATATACGTGAATAGTAGCTAAGGAAGGGCTACTAAAACTGGTTGCACACGGTAAGGTTATGGTAAGGTTTCATTTTTTAGGTAAATACTGTAGTTAAGTGTGTATTGACTTGGAGATTGGTATTGATTGTAGGCTAAGGCTGAGGATAGTGTAGCACGTCGCAGTAACCAAGTGTGTACATACACTTCACACACGATAAATCGGCAAAAGCTGAAATCCCGAAAAGTCGAAATACCAAAAAAGTTGAAAAGCTGAAGGGTTGGCGCCGGCAACTACACGAGCGTACGAATATTCGTATGGGGACACCGATACGATTACCAGGGCCAAGAGACCAATCTCATGGTCTCGGGCCACTATTTAGCCGACCGAGCCAAAAGGGGCTAAATGGGCCTACCGAGCTCGTGGGCCCAAATCTGCAGGAATTGACATGTGAAAATTGAATGATGGATTGATATGGTGGTGTGATTTGAATAAGATTGGGCCTAATGGGCCATATAAACATGATAGGATTTAAAGGGTTATATGGACATGAATAGGCTTAGTGGGGCTTATGGGATTTTAGAAATGCATGCTAGGGTTTATGGACTCTAGGCCTAGTTCTGATAAATTCTTAAATATCATAAAACTTAATGTAATAATCAAGCATGTATGTGAACGAGTCATTAGGTTAAAGTGTGGCAATGGACATATGCATGTCTAGGATTGGATCTAGGGAGAGCTTGGTACTTAAGCGGTCCTAGCGACCCACCTCCTGTTCTCTGGGATCCTACCTGGTGCACAGTGTCTGTTCACTTTAGCCGCAAGGACTTGTCAATGGGCCAGAGTTCATAACTAAAACCCGTGATTTGTAAAATTACCAAAATACCCCAATTTGTGATATTACCAAAATACCCCAATTTGTGATATTACCAAAATACTGTTGATATGTAAAATTACCAAAATACCCCTATAGGGTAGATTTACGGAAATACCCTTGGGTAGTGAAATGACTGCAATACCCTTAGGTGTTTAATGTGTGGAAATGTGTATGTTGCATTCATAAGATATATGTTGCACTTGGGTGGGTTTGATGCTACGGAGGAAGATATGTGAGGATTGCATAGTCGCTTAACGACTGTGGATCCACCGGTGGCTTTAAGCCCATTATATGCTTAGCAGCCTTGCTGCAACGTTTGAGTAGTGCCACTATTGGTGCTACCTTTGGAGTGTAGGGATGAGTGGGTTGGTATTTATATCCCCACAGGAGTGTAAGGTTGGATTTGGGATGGGAACATTGCATTCATGTGATACTGATGTGATATGAGGTCATTGTGGGCTAAGACCCAGGACACCGTTTTTTATAGGGCTTAGGCCCAATGTAATAATTGCATGTTGATTGGATTACCAAGGGTCGTACACACTGAGTTTCAAAACTCACACCCTTTTTATTAAATGTTTCAGGTGACCCTCAGTAGACAGCTCGACGTGGGAGAGGACTCGGAGATGGCCACACTACAAGTTACTTAGAAGTTTTTGCTTATTTGATTTCGAATAACTTGTTATTAATTATTTCATTTGTAATAGGGCCTTGTATCTCCAATTTGATTTTACATTTGAGTTTCCTTATGTTTTCAACTGTTTAATTGTTAAACTTGAATAAATTTCTAAAGTTTAAACATGGTTTTCGAAATACCTATAACATATGGGCGTTTTCTTAAAATTTGGGCTTTTATCATTACTTAACAAGTTGCATAGATTTTGGGTTTCTAAGCTCTAAATTTAAGTTTTAAATAAGCGAAGTCGTTTTGAATTATTCCTTTGATATGACATCACTGGATTCGGCCATAACATCTGGATCAGGTCTGGGGGTGTTACATTTAGTGGTATCAGAGCCCAGTTGCAAAGCTCGGGCTGTGAAATGGGCCTTAGATTTCGGGTTTTTAAAACAAGTAGATTAAAACATTTTTGCAGGATTCTTGAAGTGTGGTTCACCGAGCCCTGGACGTCGAGCCAAGTAAGTTTTTCTGTTATTACACTTGTTTAAATTGTTGAATTGTATTTAGATATTGGGCTACTGTAAACAATAGGGTCTTAGAGAATAAAGCCCGTAGGAAACTTAAGCCTGTAGTGGATTTACGTCTGCGAAACAACTTTTAAATTGTTACTTGCATAAGACATGTGCTTTAAACAATGGAACTATGCACTAATTTCATAAAAATTCTAATCCAGAAATACGCACGTAACAATGAGCGCTAGAAGAGGTGTAAGCGGCCGCGACAGAGGCCGTGGAAATGTTAGGGCTGGGTCATTGGCGTCGGGCCATACGCCCAACGTTGGAGTAGAGGAGGCTCCGACCTCACCAGCAGCTGAAACGGGACCATATAAACGGGCTGCTGCTACAGAAGACGCAATATCGTAAGCCATGCTAAGGATTTTAGAAAGGGTCGTTGGGCCCAATAAGGGTACGGGAAGTCATGGGTCGATCGCAGACTGACTCCGAGCTAATGGGGCGGAGATTTTCAAAGGAGTAGCTGGGGTGGCCCCTAATATGGCGGAGTACTGGTTGGAAGCTACGAAAAGAATAATGGATGACTTGGATTGCACGGTGGAACAAAAGTTGAAAGGGGCGATATCCTTATTTAGGGAGGAACCTTATCAGTGGTGGTTGACCGTAAAGAAGGGCAACCAACCGGAGCAGATCACCTGGGAGTTCTTCAAATCGACATTCCAGGGGAAGTACATTGGAGCGGGCTATATGGACGCCCGAAGGAAGGAGTTTTTGAGTCTGACTCAGGAAGATAAGTCGGTAGCAGAGTATGAGGCTGAGTTTCTGCGCCTTAGTCGATATGCCAAAGGAATAGTCGCAACAGAGTATGAGATATGCGTACGGTTCGAGGATGGGTTAAGAGATAACCTTAGGGTACTTATAGCTCCACAGAGGGAGCGGGACTTTGCGGTCTTGGTGGAGAAAGCAAAGATAGCGGAGGAAGTAAAGCGCACGGAGCACCTCAACTGAAAGAAGGAGAAGGGAAATAATAAATGGAACGTGGAAGCTATGGGGGCTGGACAAAGGCCTAGAGCTAAGACCAGAATTGATAAGCCAGTTGGAGTGGGGCCCCTGTTGCTAATCCAAGGGTGCCACCTTGTGCTGATTGTGGGAAAGGTCATACAGGCGAGTGTTGAAGAGGATAGGAGCTTGTCTAGCTTGTGAATCTATGGAACATTGGATTAGAGAGTGCCCGAGAAGGTCAGATCAAGTGCGAGCCGATGGAAGAGGTAATTTTCAGTTGCAGAGGGGTGGTCAACAACCATCAAGGGGCCGTGGACAAGCCAGAGGCGATAATGGCAATGGACGTGGACGTGGAGCACTGGGCGAAGGTGTAGGTCAAACTGAGTCGAGGCAGCCAGCTTTGGCCTATGCTGCTCGTCGTCGAGAGGTTGAGAGGCACCAGATGTGATAACGGGTACGTTACTTATTCATGAGCTACCTTATATTGCGTTAATTGATGTGGGGTCAACACATACGTACATTGCATGCAATAGGGCTGAAACTGTAGGGAATGAATTTGAAACCAGTGCGAATGAAATGACTGTGTTAAGTCCTTTAGAGCAGTCGGTGAAAGTTAGTAAGTTGCTTAAGAATGTACCATTGGTAGTTCAAGGAGTTACTTTCTTAGCGGACTTGATGGAATTACCATTTGGTAAGTTCGACCTCATCTTAGGCATGGATTGGTTGACGAGGCACCAGGAAACTTTAGATTGTGCTACGAAGCTGATGGTGTTAAGAACTATGGAAGGTGACGAAGTAGTAGTGATTGGGGAACAACTTGATTACTTATCGAATGCGATTTCTACTTTAATGGCAGAGAAGTTAGTGAGGAAGGGCTGTGAAGCTTACTTAGCCTATATTAGTGATTTGGAATCTAATATTTCAATTAAAGTTAAAATGTGTTAGTGTTATTAAAATCAGAGCGCACAGCGAAAGCATAGTGGTGTGACTTGAGCGGTGCGATTTACAATTAGTTGGAAATTTTGAGGATGAAATTTCTTTAAGGGGGTAGAATTGTAATGCCCCGAATTTGGGCTTAGTAGAATTGGGCCTATTGGGCTTTGGGTCTCAGAAAAATTTTAAGCGAGCGAGAAAATGACAATTGGCATGTGGGCTTTGAGGGTTATTTGAAGTCTTAGTGATAGGGAAGACCATAGGAAAAAATTAATTTTTCCCTTAGTGGACCCTAGTCTCAGGTATTAGGCCTCTTAAACAGATTAAGGGATAAATAGGACACAATTGGGTCTGTGGTCCAGTGGTAAGGTGGCTTCACTTCGGGAACTACAAGGTGGCATTATTATCAGGTGAAGAGGTCCAAGGTTCGAGGATTAAGAGTGGTAAATTGAGGGGTTTTATTTTTGCACATGGAAGAAAGGTAGTGGCGCTGGAGTGGACTCTGAAAGGGAGTGTTCAGGAGAGAAATTTGAGGTAAATATAAGAGAGAAAATATATGGGATTGAGGTGTAGATGTGTTGGTGCCGAATTGGACTTTGGAGGGAAGGTGGTTTTGGCTTTGGCTATAAAAGGGGGTGCCGAACTCCTTTGAAGGGTTCTTTGGGTTTTCATTGTTTTTTTCTTTTCTTCCCCTCATTCTTTTTCTTTCATTGTTGAATTACCATCATCCTTTTTTGCTGAAATTCCTACTTATGCCATTTTTGTTTTACTTTCCTTCATCACAAATCTGTTGATCAAGTGTTAAAAGCCAGATCTTATTCAGTAGCTATCTAGGCCGCAGGATCAAAGGGTAAGTACTTAGTCAACCTCCTTAGTGTGTTTTGTTAAAATCTGAAGGGCTATCTAATTTCTCCCTATCTTTAACCTTGTATTAACAAGGGTAGGGTACAAAGATCACAAGCGTGATAAGGATCGTTAGCAAGGAGGTAAGTGTACTTGTTTTAGTGGTGGTGGCCGAATAATAGTATGGCTTATAGAGGTGACTTGTGTGGAATATGAGTCACTCGATCTTTGATAATATTTATGTGGGTGCAGATCTACGTGAATAGCAGCTAAGGAAGGGCTACTAAAACGGGTGGCACACGGTAAGGTTATGGTAAGGGTTCATTTTTTACGTAAATACTGTAGTTAAGTGTGTATTGACTTGGAGATTGGTATTAATTGTAGGCTAAGGCTAAGGATAGTGTAGCACGTCACAGTAGCCAGGTGTGTACATACACTTCACACACGGGAAATCGGTAAAAGCCAAAATCCCAAAAAGTCAAAATGCTAAAAAAGCTGAAAAGCCGAAGGGTTGGCACCGGCAACCACACAAGCCTGCGAACATTCGTATGGGGACACTGATACATTTACCGGGGCCAAGAGAACAATCTCATGGTCTCGGGCCACTATTTGGCCGACAGGGCCAAAAGAGGCTAAAGGGCCTACCGAGCTCGTGGGCTCAAATCTGCAGGAATTAGGATGTGAAAATTGAATGATGGATTGATATGGTGGTGTGATTTGAATAAGATTGGGCTAATGGGCCATATAAACATGATGGGGTTTAAAGGGTTATATGGACATGAATAGGCTTAGTGGGCCTTATGGGATTTTAGAAATGCATGCTAGGGTTTATATACTCTAGGCCTAGTTCTGATAAATTCTTAAATATCATAAAACTTAATGTAATAATCAAACATGTCTATGAATGAGTCGTTAGGTTAAAGTGTGGCAATAGACATATGCATGTCTAGGATTGGATCTAGGGAGACCTTGGTACTTAAGCGGTCCTAGCGACCCACCTCCTGTTCTCTGGGATCCTACCTGGCGCATGTGTCTGTTCACTTTAGCTGCAAGGACTTGTCAATGGGCCAAAGTTCATAACTAAAACCCGTGATTTGTAAAATTACCAAAATAACCCTGATTGCAAAATTACCAAAATACCCCAATTTGTGATATTACCAAAATACCCTTGATTTGTAAAATTACCAAAATACCCCTATAGGGTAGATTTACGGAAATTCCCCTGGATAGTGAAATGACTAAAATACCCTTAGGTGTTTAATGTGTGAAAATGTGTATGTTGCATTCATGAGATATATGTTGCACTTGGATGGGTTTGATGATACGGAGGAAGATATGTGAGGATCGCATAGTCGCTTAACGACCGTGGATCCACCGGTGGCTTTAAGCCCGTTATATGCTTAGCAACCTTCCTGCAACGTTTGAGTAGTGCCGCTATTGGTGCTACCTTTGGAGTGTAGGGATGAGTGGGTTGATATTTATATCCCCACAGGAGTGTAGGGTTGGATTTGGGATGGGAAGATTACACTCATGTGATACTGATGTGATATGAGGTCATTGCGGGCTAAGACCCAAGACCACTATTTTTTATAGGGCTTAGGCCCAATGTGATAATTGCATGTTGATTGGATTACCAAGGGTCGTACACACTGAGTTTCAAAACTCACACCCTTTTATTAAATGTTTCTGGTGACCCTCAGTAGACGGCTCGACGTGGTAGAGGACTCGGAGATGGCCACACTACAAGTTACCTAGAAGTTTTTGCTTATTTGATTTCGAACGACTTGTTGTTAATTATTTCATTTGTAATAGGGCCTTGTATCTCCAATTTGATTTTACATTTGATTTTCCTTATGTTTTCAACTGTTTAATTGTTAAACTTGAATAAATTTCTAAAGTTTAAACATGGTTTTCGAAATACCTATAACATGTGGGGGTTTTCTTAAAATATGGGCTTTTATCATTACTTAACAAGTTGCTTAGATTTTGGGTTTCTAAGCTCTAAATTTAAGTTTTAAATAAGCGAAATCGTTTTGAATTATCCCTTTGGTGTTACATATGACAATTTTAAACTATACTTTTATATAGTAAAGGGATCCCGATCGAGCGGTTGCTTATGATGCAGCTAGTAACGCACTGGCTCCCGCGCAAGGAACCATGCCTGTAAAGAGTAGACCCAAGACTATGGGTCAAGGGGAAGAGGCTCGGGAAGTCTTTCTTTAAATAAGGAGTAATTGGTATACGTAGTATGTACGAGCAAACCCTAATGCTCAACCTCCTCCACCCCCTCCTATACCTCGGCCAATTCTAGTGGCTCCTCAAGGTATAGATTTAGTGAGAATGACCAAGCCTCTGGTAGATAAGATTCATAAATAAGGGGATGAGGAATTTAGAGCTAATATAGACGATGACCCCGAGAGGGTCGAGTTCTCGCTTGAGAACTCAATGAGAGTATTTGATGAACTCTCTTGCACACCTGAGGAGAGCTTAAAATGCACCGTGTCTTTGCTGAGGGACTTGGCATATCGTTGGTGGAAAACGTTGACGTCGGTCATCCCAAGAGAGAGAGTGACGTGGGACTTCTTTTTGGAAGAGTTTCGAAAGAAATATATAAGCCAAAGATTTGTGGATTAGAAACGGAAAGAATTCCTTGAATTGAAGTAAGGAAAAATGATTGTGGCAGAATATGAGCATGAATTTGTTAGGCTCAGCAAGTATGCACAAGAGTGTGTGTCTACAGTAGCTATCTTGCCAAGAGGTTTGAAAATGGTTTGAATGAGGATATCAGACTTCTAGTTAGGATTTTAGAGTTAAAAGAATTTGTGGTGTTGGTTGATAGGGCATGTAAGGCCGAGGAACTGAATAAAGAAAAGAAGAAAGCCTTGAGTGAGGCCCGAGATGCAAGAAAAAGACAAATGTGTAAGTCATACCAAACTCAATCGAAGTGGTCCAAGGAGATGAACCCTCGAGCAACTACCTCGGTTGGATATTCACATCGAGATTGAGGTAATACTTACTCGGGCTCGAGAGTTCAAGCCACTTTGATGGAAAGTGTGGGCAATCCAAAGTCCAAATCGGAGTGTCCAAATTGTGGTAGGCAGCACACGGAGGAGTGTTGGGGGGATAACAGAAGTTGTTACAAGTACGGTTCACCCGATCATTTTATTCGGAATTGCCCTGAGAGAGATGAGAAAGAAATGAAGTAAGAGATAAGATCCAGCAAGGTACCTTCAAGGGGTAGACCACAAAAGAACCCGGGTGGTGGGATTAGTAGTAGAGGTGCTCCTCGAGACTCTGCTGTAAGGCTGAAGGGTCGAGCACCTGCAAGGACTTATGCCATTCGCGCTCGCAAAGAGGCATCATCTCCAGATATGATAACGGGTACTTTTTCTCTTCATGACACCTCTATTATTACTTTGATTGATTCGGGTTTACCCATTCTTACATTTGCATGAAATTGGCATCTAGCATGAGTATGATTGTTGAGTCTACGGAATTTGTAGTAAAGGTGTCAAATCCGTTAAGCAAACATGTGTTAGTTGACAAGGTGTGTAGGAATTGTCCTTTGACAATTAGAGGTTATTGTTTTCTGGAAAATCTCATGTTGTTTCCATTTGATGAATTTGCTTTGATTCTTGGTATGGATTGGTTGACTACTCATAGTGTTTTAGTGAACTGTGGTAGTAAATTTATTGAATTGAAATGTGAAAATGGAGATGTTATTTAGGTTGAATCAGGTAAATCGGATAGTTCGTCTGTAATGATTTCATCTATGGTAGCCAAGAAATACTTGAGGAAAAGATACAAGTCCTATCTCGCCTTTGTGCTGAATACTCAAGAGTTAGAGGTAAAGATTGAGACAGTGCCGGTGGTATGCGATTATCTAGATGTGTTCCCAAAAGTGTTACCTGGATTACCTCCAGTTAGAGAGGTCGAGTTTGGGATTGATTTAGTTCTAGGGACGGCACCTATTTCGGTTGCTCCGTATAGGATGGCACCATTGGAACTGAAAAGATTGAAAGTTCAGTTACAAGAGTTAATGGACAAGGGTTTTGCAAGACCAAGCTATTCATTGTGGGGTGCTCCTGTACTTTTTGTGAAGAAGAAAGATGGGTCAATGGGATTGTGCATAGACTACAGGCAGCTCAACAAAGTGACTATGGAGAATAAGTATCCTTTGCCAAGGATAGATGATTTATTTGACCAACTGAAGGGAGCAACGGTGGTCTCCAAGATAGACCTAAGGTTTGGCTATTACCAGTTGAGAGTCAAAGAACAAGATGTGCCGAAAACTGCATTTTCGACTAGGTATGGCCACTATGAGTTTCTTGTCATGTCATTTGGTCTGACGAATGCTCCTGCGATTTTTATGGATTTAATGAACCTTGTCTTCTGACCGTATTTGAATAAGTTTGTAGTTGTCTTTATTGATGACATACTGATTTATTCTTGGGATGAGAGTGATCATGCAGAGCACCTGAGAATTGTATTGCAGACTTTAAGAGATAAGCAGTTGTATGCTAAATTTAGCAAGAGTGAATTTTTGCTCAGAGAGGTTAGATTTCTATGACACATTGTGTCAGGTGAAGGTATTCTAGTTGATCCGAGTAAGATCTCGGCTATTGTGGAGTGGAAACCGCCAAGAAATGTGTCAAAAGTCAGAAGCTTTCTGGGTTTAGCAGAGTATTACAGACTGTTCGTAAAGGGGTTTTCCATGATTACTACCCCAATGACAAAGCTGTTGCATAAGGATGTCAAGTTTGAATGGAATGATAAATGTCAAAAGAGTTTTGAGAGATTGAAAACATTGTTGACTGAGGCATCGATTTTAGTACAACCTGATTCGGGGAAGGAGTTTGTGGTCTGCAGTGATGTGCCATTAAATGGTCTTGATTGTGTGCTAATATAAGAGGGTAAGGTAGTAGCTTAGCCTCGAGACAGCTAAAACCACATGAGAAGAATTATCTGACTCATTATTTGGAGTTGGCTACGATTATTTTCGCATTAAAGATCTGGCATCATTATTTATATGGTGAGAAGTGCCAAATCTTCACCGATCATAAGAGTTTGAAGTACTTAATGGATCAAAAGGATTTGAATTTGCGACTATAGTTGCGGACGCCTTGAGTAGAAAATCCTTGTATACTTTGAGAGCTATGAACACGAGCTTAGCGTTGTCTGATGATGGTGCTATATAGGCCGAGTTGAGGGCTAGACCGCTATTTATTCAACAAATATGTGAAGCTCAAAAGAATGATAGTGAGATGCAAGCTGTGAGAGGTCAGTGTGAATTGGAAAATGATTCTGATTTTTCAGTGAGTCCAGATGATTGTTTGATGTTTCATGACAGGATTTGGGTACCTAAGGATGATGAGTTGATTCAGAAGATATTAAATGAAGCACATAGTGGTTACTTGTCAGTACTTCCGGGCAGCACGAAAATGTAGAATGATCTAAAGAAATCTTATTGGTGGTCGGGTATGAAAAGAGATATATCTGAATTTGTTACAAAGTGTTTGATCTGTCAACAAGTGAAAGCCGAGCATCAAGTACCTTCGGGACTACTTCAACCGGTGATGGTTCCCGACTGGAAGTGGGATCGGATCACCATGGATTTTGTATCGGGGTTGCCTATGACTCCAAAAAAGTAAGATGCTGTATGGGTTATTGTTGATAGACTAACGAAGTCGGCTCACTTTATACTGATGCGTGTTGATTACTCACTTGATACGTTGGCCGAATTGTATATTGCTGAGGTGGTGAGATTACATGGAGTGCCTGTATCTATTATATCAAATAGAGATCCTAGATTTACTTCGAGATTTGGGAGGAAGTTACAGGAAGCCTTAGGTACAAGGTTGAATTTTAGTACTGCATTCCATCCTTAAATCGATTGCTAATCTGAAAGGGTAGTACAAGTTCTTAAGGATATGCTCCGATGTTGTGTGCTAGAATTCAATGGGAAAGATACCTACCTTTGGTCGAATTTGCCTACAACAACAGTTATCAGTTGAGTATACGGATGGCACCGTACAAAGCTTTATACAGCCGTAAGTGTTGGAGTCCCTTGTATTGGACCGAGCTGAGTGTGAAGCAAATTCATGGGGTTGATTTAGTTAAAAAGACTGAGGAGAAAGTGAAAGTGATCTGTGATAGTCTGAAAGCTGCTTCAGACCGACAAAAGTCATACGCAGATTTAAAAAGGAAAGAAATTGAGATTCAAGTGGGTGACAAAGTACTTCTAAAAGTATCCCCGTGGAAGAAAATATTGAGATTTGGTCGAAAGGACAAATTAAATCCACGACTCATAGGGTCGTATGAGATTACCGAAATGATTGGGCCAGTGGCATGCCGATCGGCTTTGCTAGAAGAGTTAGAGAAAATACACAACGTATTTCATGTGTCAATGTTGCGACGATATCATTCCGATCCTTCGCATGTGATCCCTCCGACAGAAATTGAAATACGATCGGGCATGACTTATGAAGAGGAGCGAATTAAGATATTGGCTCAAGAGGTTAAACAGTTGAGGAATAAAAGCATAGCTTTGGTAAAAGTGTTGTGGGAAAAACACGGTGTGGAAGAAGCTACATGGGAACCGGAAGAAGCCATGAGAGAACAATATCCAAACCTTTTTACTGGTCAGATTTTCGAGGGCGAAAATCTCAAAAGGAGGGGAAAGTTGTAATAGCCCGATTTTGGGGCTAGTCGGAACATGGTTTTGAGACCGCTAATTCTAGGATTTAGAAAATAACTTTGATATTATTTTACGTGTTATGGCATTAATATATGGCTATATGAAAATTTTGGTGCTTTAATTTTAATGATTGCATGCTTAATTGTGAAAAAGGACTAAATCGCATAGAGTGTGAAAGTTCCATTATACAAGGTGGAGGTGTCTAATAGCGATAGAATATTAATTTGGAGGTCCTTAAAGTGAAATTAGGCCCATTTGGGGTGTGTTGGCCGGCCATAGAGACAAGGGGACAAGGATATTAAATTTTGGTCAAATTTGATAGAATTAGGTGATTAAATAATAAATAAAATAAGATAACAAGATGAGATATCATCTTTTACTATTCCTTCTTATTCTACCACCGAACATTTAGAGGAAATAAGGGTTCTTGGAGTTCAAATTTTCACTAAAACAAATCTCTTGCAAATAAGTGATTTTGGTGGTTTTATTTGATATGTTTTGTACTTTTGGAACCCCCAAAGCTTAAGCTAGCTAACGAGGGGACTAATTTACAATATGGTTGAAAGTCTAGGGACTTTCCATGAGAGTGTTTATGTTGTTAGCTGAGTTTTTATGGAAGAAAATGAATGTTAGTAAGATGAGAAACAACTTTTGTAAAAGGTGCTATCATGAAAACACCTAAATGGGACTAAGCAGTAAAAGTTGAAATTGTGTAATAAATGCATGAAATAGTAGGAATTATGAGTAGTTGTAAGAGTAATAAATGTTCAGGTAGGCTTGTTTAATGAGAAAATGTGATGAAAAATGATTTACGAGCCTAGGGGCAAAATCATAATTTGTTCATAGTACAAGGGCAAAATGGTCATTTATGCCTAAGTAGAGCTTATGGTGTATTTTAATTATAAAATGAGTGAATGAGTGAATTTTTGTTATTATAGACCAAGAAGTGCGTGGAATCAACCTTGACCGAGGAAAAGGCAAGGTTACGGAATAAACCGTTGATTAACACGTTTTGCACCGAGGTAAGTTTATGTGTAAATGATTCATTATGAGTATACATGTTGTTAATTAATGGTGCATTGTATGAATGAGATTATTCATGGCTAAGATGAATTGAATTCAATAGATATTGGATAATTCCCGTATGAATCTAATTATAGATAAATGGTGGGCTATGTGAGATACCACCTTACTCTTCATATACGATGGGTTGTGTGTGATACCACCGTTTCCATTATCATTTGGTGGGCTATCTGGGATACCACCTTATTACTCATTTACAACATGCTGTGTGTGATACCATTATTTATACTATCATTTGGTGGGCTATGTGCGATACCACCGTAAATATTTTTAATGGTGGGCTATGTGCGATACCACCCTACTATAGATTAATGGTGGGCTGTGTGCTAAACCACCAAGTGTTGAGTTTTATTTCAATGGTTCATTGAGAAATTGTATAAGGGTTGTTTCATGTGATTTTGTGGTGATAAGTGGAGGGAATCTATGCTAATAAATGTGAGCATTAAGATTTTTATATGGTTTGAATGTGGTAAGAGATGAATTGAGTAAGCATGATTATGGAATGAGGATTGGTCTTACTTAGTACATAATGCTATTTATTTATTAGCATATGTTTTGATGATTATTGTTTACATGTAAACTTACTAAGCTTAAAGCTTACTCTCCTTTCTTTTCCCTTGTTTTATAGTGTCAAAGAGCCGGATCGGGATATGGAGTTAACTGGAAGATCACATGCACAATCAGCTCATCTCGGTATATATATATATAGAATTAGTATTTTGAGTATGGCATGTATAGGGGCTAAACTAGAGGAAATGTTTTGTTGTTTTGGCCGAGTGTGTGTTGGCTCCTTTAAGGATAAACTCTTTTATATATAGCCATAGTTGATTGCTTACTATTGCTAATTTATGAAAAGATGAGTTTAATTCATGAAAGTGTATGTTGCATAAATGAGTTGCTTAGTGGATGGTTGAATGTGATTATGAATGTATGAGTTAGAGTGTTAAGAAGAGCTTGGCAAAGAGCCTTGTTCTTCTCCACATAGTTAGGCACATGGTCGTGTGCCTAGGCCGTGTGTGACACACGATCAGTCCCTTGGATGTATGGCCAGGCCGTATGTCCCCTTGCATGTTAGAAATGTAAGTTAGTATGCTTAGTAGTAAACACACGGATAGAGACACGGCCGCGTGTCTCAATCGTGTGGGAGGCACGGCCTTAGACATGGGCGTGTGCCCAGGCCGTGAGAAGTCTGCACCTGAATTTAGGAATTTAATTCGACACACGGTCTAAGGACAAGGGCATGTGCCTTGGCCATGTGACCATAGTGAGGTGATGACGTTATAAATAGAATGACAAGGTTTTGGCACAAGGGTTGAGACACGGGCGTGTCGAGGCCGTGTAAGGAACACGAGCCAGGGAACGGGTGTGTGTCTGACCGTGTGGAATAAGTCAGTGTCGACCACTGGTGAGGAACACGGGCATGTCTCAAGGGCACACAGGCGTGTCCCTTGAACAACTCGGACATCTGGCCCCTGTTTTGACTAAATTTTCTTCAGTGCGTAAGAGTTCTCGGTTTAATTTTGAAACCTCCCGGAAGTATGTTTAGGGCCTCGTAGGTCCCAAATGAGGAAGTTATGAGTCTAAATGGAAAGTTTCTAAGCTACAGCAAAATTTTATTGCTCGTTATGTTATGTATAAGCAAGTTAAGTTAGTTAATGCCTCATATGCGGTTCCGACTTTAAACACGGGTAAGGGGTGTTACATTTTAGGTGAGAAAGGAAGCTAGGAATGACTTTGTTTTGTCCACACGGGCGTGTTCCTAGACCGTGTGTGACACACGGATGAGTACATGAGCGTGTAGTTAGGCCGTGTGTCCCCTGCACCTAAATTTTGAGAAACAGAATGCTCAGAATTGAGTACACGGGAAGAGACAGGGGCGTGTGTCTCAGCCGTGTGTGGTACACGGCCTAAAACACGGGCGTGTGTCTTGGTCGTGTGAAACCTGCACCTAATTTCGAAAGAATTTAATTAACCACACGGCCTAGCACATGGGCGTGTGGCATGGCCATGTGCACAAGTCAGAGTGTAACAGTCCAGTTTAGACCCTAGTCGGAACAGTGGTTTCAGGACCACAAATCTGAGTCAGAAAAATATTTTAATATTATTTTCTATGCCTATTTTATGTGATTAAGCATGTGTAAAAGTTTTGTATGAAATTTTGTATGTTTGTATGCCTAATTTGACAAAAGGATTAAATCGCATAAAGTGTAAAAGTGGCCTTCTAATTGATTAAGTGCCTATTTGATGTGGCTTTTTAAAGTGGAGGCCTTATGAGACAATTAAACCAGTTTTAAGATAGTGGATAGTTGTTGAACGCTTATGACCTTATGTACATATGTTTTATATGTTATAGTAAAAGGGTAAATTAGTAAAAATATGTGTTAATGTTAGAATAATAAAATAAAAAGATGAAAGTGATCATATTTTATTCATTCATTTGACCGAATATACAAAAGAAAAAGAAAGAATAAGAACCTTCAAGGTTTCAGCTATGTTTGATCCAAATTTAAGGTATGTTTTGCTTCGGTTTTCGATAATTTTTACGTTTTCATAATCGTTGCTTCGAGTACTACAAAACCCATTAATTTTGAGAATTGATGATGTTCATGAGATGTGCCATTGATGAAATGGTGAGCTTTGCGATGAGTATTTGTGTTAAATGAAAGATATGTGTTTAATGAACATGTTTTTTTTCTTGAATTTTTGGTGAATATAGCTAATTAGGACTTAATTGAGAAAATAGCATTTTGAGGGACTAAATTGTGAAATAAATGAAATGTATGGACTTTTATGAGATGCATGAACATTCGGCTAAGCATGGGTATATTGAAATGATGCATATTTTGTGACTTTGTGAAATAAGGACTAAAATGTTAAAATGTGAAAATGTGAGGGCTAATTTGTAAATTGCCCTAAATATGTGTCCTTGGATTGAATTGAATGAATTAGTGAATAAGTGGATTAAATTTTAATATGTATAGATCAAGAACCGAAGAAAATGGGCTTAGATTGCGGAAAGCAAAAGTAGTCGAATAACCAAATCCGATCAAATATTCGAATCCGAGGTAAGTCGATATACAAATAAATGTATTTGTATTGAATTATGTATGTTCATAAGACTATTGATAATGATGAATGCAAATGAGATGTTGTATACATGAATTCTGAGATAGAATCGACATAATGTTAACGTCCGAGAAGTCCCGTACGAACATAGGAATAGATAGGATTAACTATGTCATGACATAGGTTCTGAAATGAGATATCATGTAAGACCAGGTCCCGGACGTTGGCATTGATTCCAGATTTCGTGTAAGACCACGTCTGGGATGTTGGCATCGAGATGAGATTTACGTGTAAGACCCTGTTTGGGATAGTGGCATCGATATCTGATTACATGTAAGACCACGTCTGGGACGTTGGCATTGTACGACTATTTCGAGCACTCTAAATATCCTATTAGATTCTGAATGGTTCAACGGGCAAGTCTGAGAAATGAATGACTATGTGAATTGTACATCTGTTTCAAGTACGTTGATATGTATGCTTTGTATAAGCATGAAAGGTGAGTATGTATGTGCATTAATGCAAATGAACATTTGAAATATATGTATGCTTGAGATATGAGCAAATAGATATTTGAGCTGTGATGAATTGGTAAGCAATGGCAAACCAAGTGAGCCAAAGAGTTTATTTATGTGCTTGAATTGGAAATATGTTAATGAATTCAAATATCTATGTTTACGAATGATTTATGTTAAGTTTATTTGTATACGGCTTACTAAGCTTTTGAAAAGCTTACTTCGTGTGTGTCTGTTCTGTTTTATAGATCGTTGAAGCTACAAAAGGCTCGGGGACCGTCGAGGATCATCATCACACTACCTAAACTCATTTTGGTACCTTTTTGGAAATGTATATATTAACTATGGCATGTATAGGCTAGTCTTTTGGTATATGTTTGTGATGTAAATAGCCATGTGACTTGGCTAGTTAAATGTGGGTATTGCGCATGAATGAATATGATATATGATTCATGTTTTGGTATGGCTTAATAGCAAATGAAATGGTTAAGATCATGGTACGCCTATTGATGCAATATGGATGTATATACGTTTGTTATATGAAATAGTTAAATGATAGCAAATTGTGATTGAAACATGCTTGGTTATACATGGGTTTTGGTTGTGTAAATTGGCATGATTGGAAATGAGATAGAATGTGGAAATTTCTTGATTATTTGACATGTCTTTGGTTGTCAATTGTACATGAAATGAATTGGTATATTGCTTGTAGGATTGTCCCAAGTGTGAGTGACATTTTGGCCTTGCAAATGGCCTATTTTGCATACACGACTGTGGTACATGGGCATGCCTGGTGGCCATGTGAATAAGATGGTAGCTAGCTTAATTTTACACGGCCATGGCACACGAGCGTGTCTGGTGGCCGTGTGGATAAGTCAGTATACATGCTCTGTTTTGGCACGGCCAGGACACATGGGTGTGTCTGGTAGTCGTAGGAAGCACACGACCTGCCCACACGGGCGTGTGACCTCTGTAACTCTGAAAAAGTTTTAACTTTCCAAGAATTTCCGTATGTGTTCGGCTTAGTCCCGGTCCTAATCTAAAGCATGTTTGAGGTCTTGTGGACCTACTTGATGTGATTGACCTAGCTATGATATGAGATGTCTGTAAAAGTTTCCAATCTGTCCGGTAACGCCTTTAACCTTAATTCAGTGACGGATACGGGTTAGTGGTGTTACACAGAGAGTTACACGGGGTCAAACACGGCCTGTAGCATGGGCGTGTCCCTTGGATCACATGGGTGTGTGGGCCCTGCACGTTGGAAAAATTTTGAAATTTTGTGAAAAATTCTTAGAGTTTCTGATTTAGTCCCAACTCAGTTCTAATGCTTAAATTAGGCCTCGAGGGTCTATTTAAGGGACGTTATGAATAATCTCGGGAAATGAATAGTGATTGAAAACATTTATCTGTAAATGTTTTGAAAATTTTGGTAATGCTCTGAAACCCTGTTCTAGCGACGGATACGGGTTAGGGGTGTTATATTTAGTGGTAAGTCGGTTCTCGGATCTCGGATTGAATGTAGCATATGTGGAGTCTAGAAATACATGCCATTATCTAACCTGTGACAGTGTGATATCTCCCAACTCTGATGAAAACTATTTTACAATTAGATAGAGATGCTTTCCCACCGAGCTAATTTCGATACTACTGAAAGTGATACTCACGTGCCTAAGTAAAAATGTTATTTATGATGAAATAGGACTTATAAGGTATGCAATAAATGTTTTTATAGTGAACATGTTGATGATAAATGTTAAATGATATGTGTGTATTTTTGAAAGTTAAAATTTCGAGGCTTTACGATCTCTGCCCCCTTACCAGTACAGTTTTATACAATGAAATTCACAAGAATTATATTGATAAAGTTCATAAGTGTGAAACAAAAGCTCAAATGCTGAATGATTAATAATGTAGTCAAAATTGATAATGGTTTAATAAGTAAAGACGGTATTAAAAGAGATGCCAGAGTTTTATGAAGATTATTCTGAATATGTGATGTCATTGTTAAGGAAGAAGTTATTCATGAGTAATCGACTTATCCAGATATGATACTTACAGAACAGATTAGCAAAAAATTCTTCCGAATTGACTCTTTTAGTGGACTGAATAATGTAAGATTATTGATGACTTTATTAGTCAATGGAATAGTGATGAAATTGCAAAGATATTTGAATGCAGCTGCTATAATCGGGGATATTACAGCAATATCTTCTGGGTACTCTATAAGTTATGTTATTCTTAGAGGCATATGAAATTGTTCATGTTCAGATGCAATATTTATCATATTTGAAAGCTGGCTAATTATATTAGATGGAATTACTGTAAGTGTGGTTGATTCATAAGCCGTATTGCTCTACCTTACTTGGGTTTTCTAATTCATCATGATTGATATAAAATTTGAGGATAAGATTCATATGATGTTATTTTCTACTTCTACTGAATGAAGCCCTGAATTGCGATTATGCAAAATTATATTGTCTTTGTCACAGTTGTTTCTACTGAGTATGCGTGATATTACTCTTCTAGATTTTCTCTGAGATATCATTAACCTCTTTATTATTCAAACATGGTTTATCTGTGAAAGATATTTATTGGTCAATGTTAATTATACTTACTACTGTTATGAATTCTGACTTGATCATGGGAATTCGGTAATATGGAACACAGATTTTAGAAACTGTATTATTGCACTAGTTGATAATGGAGCCACCCTTGGTTTTCCTCTTTTATCTAAAAAATGTTATTGAAGTTGAGGTATTGCCCCATTTATACTGTGGAAACATCAAATCTATTATAGTATTATGGTTTTAACCTATCTGACGATTGTGACCTCGGAATAATTTAAAGCTTCAATATCCTTTTTAATGTTTGTGAAAGTGTTTTCTATGATAGCTACATCAATGATATGGATATTATAGAAGGATGTAAGATTTTAATGGACTGACAAATGTTAGTAAAGTTTTGATCAGTTGGAAGTCCTAATGACCGAAGCATCAGTTTTGGTTCAGTCTGAATCAGGTAAGGAATTTATTATCACAGTGATACATCATTGAATGGATTAGACTGTATTTTGATGAAGAAAGGTAAAGTAATGGTCTATACTTCCAGCCAGATAAACTACAGGAAAAGAATTATCCAAAATATGATCTTGAATTGACAATTATTGTGTTTGCACTGAGAATTTGGTAACAGTATCTTTATGGTGAAAATATCATATAAGTACTGATCATAATTTTAAAACACCTGACGGTATAGAAAGATTTGAATCTGACACAGAGTAGATGGTTTGAATTATTGAAAGACCCTAATTTGGTCATTGATTATTATTCAGGAAAGGTAAATATAGTTGTTGATATTTTGAGTAGAAAATTCTTTGTTTGCTTTATGAGCAATAAATACTCGATTGCTATTGTCTAATGAAAGAATAATTTTAGCTAAGCTTAAAGCTAAGCTGATGTTTCTACAACAGATCTGTGAAGCCCAGAAAGTGATAATGAGTTGTAAGTTAAATGGGTACAGAATGAAATAATTATTGAATTTGGATAGCAGATTTGAATTTGATAATTGTCCGTTATTTCGAGATAGAGCCTGTGTACTGAAAAACTTGGAACACTTACAGAAAATTTTACATGAATGATCACAGTGGTACTAAGTCTGCTTTTCTGGGAAATAATAAAATACACAGCGATTTGAAAAAGATGTATTGGTAGCCGAGAATGAAATTTGGTATTTCTAAATCTATATTTAAATGCTGGATGTATTAGCAAGATAGAGATGATACTTTCAAGATGGTTATAGTCAGTGAAAATACTGAAATGGAAATAGGACAAAGTTACTGTGAATTTTATATCAGGATTCTCCCTGACTATGAAAAAGAAAGATACTATTTGAGTAATTGTTGATTGTCTGACGAAGCCTATATATTTTATTCTGGCATTAATGGATTTCTCGCTTGATAGATTACTTGAATTATCTATTCTTGAGATTGACAGATTATATGATGTGCTAGTTTCTGTTATTTCTAATAGAGATATAATATTCTAATTTTGGAACAAGTTACAAGAAACTCTGGGTATACGGTTACATTTTAGTACCGTATTTCATTTTCAGACTGATGATCAATCTGAACATATGATTTAGATTTTGGAAGATATGATTCGATGTTGTGTACTTGAATTTGAAGGTAACTGAGAAAAGTATTTGCCTTGGGTTGAATTTACTTATTATAATAGTTAACAGTCAAGTACAAAGTTATACTGTACGAGGCTTTATATGGTCACAAATGTAAAACTCTGGTGTTTTGGACGGAGTTCAGTGAGAAAAGATACATGTAGCAGATTTAATTCTTTGAACCCGAAGAAAGGTGCAAGTGATCTGAGACAGTTTAAAAACAATATTTGATCGTCAGAAATTTGATGTGGATCTAAAATGAAAAAAAAATAGAGTTTCTGATGGTAGGTTTTAAGAATAAAATATGGAGAAAAATGACACAAATGGAGTGTATGGTGTAGTGGCAAAGTGACGCCACATAAGAGGCAAGGGAGTGACGCCACAGGGAAGGAAGGAGGTCCAAGGAACAAGGTATTTCTATAAATTCACCATGAAAGAAAGTTATTCAGATTGGCTGTTTAGGCAAAATTAAGTCTGTGGCTTATTGAGTCATATAAGATTATTGAAAAGAATTGGACCTGTTTCGTATTGATTGGCATTATTGACAGAGCTGGACAGAATTTATAATGTTTTTCCTATGATTATGTTATGATCGTAACGATCTAATTCATCACATGTTATTTCTCCTATAGATATTGAAATTCATCCTGACATGATTTCCAAAGAAGAATCGATAAGAATTCTAGCACTGTGAAAGAATTGAAAAATACAAAAAGGAAGCTTTAGTAAAAGTTTTATGTCAATGACATGATATTGAAGGAGCTACCTAAGAATTGGAGAAAACTATGAGAAAGCAATATCTGAATCACTTTACTGGTAAAAATTTTCGAGGACGAAAATTCCTTAAGGGGGGAGAGTTGTAACAACCCAATTTCAGTGAAATCGGAACAGTGGTTTCAGGATCACAAATTCGAGCCAAAAATTTTTATTTTATTTTATGGTCCATAATATGATAGAAATGTAATGTAAAATTTTGATAAGAAAATTTTATCGATTATGTGCTTAATTACGAGAAGGACTAAATCAAATAAAATGAAAAAGTTGAATTCTAGTAGCTATAAGTATTAAATAGCTATGGAATTCAAAACTTAAGGTCTTTATATGGTAATTAGACCATTAATGAAAAGTATGTAGATATTATGGTGACTCATCCATGGAAATTTAGAAAAAGGGCAAGGACTAAATTGGAAAGTGAAATATTTTAATTAATTAAAAGATGATAAAAAGAAATATCATCTTATTTTATCATCTTCTTCCCCAAAATACATGGAAACCCTAGGAGAGAGAGAATAAACTTTCATGGTCAAATTGGGTAAGTTTCCTTGTCCCGTTTTTAGTAATTTTGATATTTTTGAAACCGGGATAGCTTAATATATCTATTTGGGGGATTAATTTGAAAAGTTATCAAAGTATGGAAAATGTTTCATGGATGTATATGCTGAAAATTAGAAATTTTTGGTAGAAAATGAAAGGTTGTTGATAGATAAACAAGTTTTACAAAGTGATTTTTGATGAAAACATGATTTAGGGACTAAAATGTAAAGTTGTGAAAATTGATGAAAAATTCTGAAATTTATAGAAAACATGTGCTGTAAATTTTATGATGGAATTTTGGTTAGGCTTGGAATAGGGAATAAATTGCACAAATTTCATTTTTTTGAGCCTAAGGACGAAATGGGAATTTATGGAAAAGTTAGGGGCAAAATGTTAATTTTGCCTAGGATGAAAATTGAGTCCACTTGAATATGAAATGTAATAAATTGATGTTAAATTTACTCATATAGATCCAGATAAACCAAATTTGGAGTTTAACGAGGAAAAGAAGAAAATGTCGGATTAGTAGATGTTACGTACACGAACATTTATCGAGGTAAGTTCGTGTAACTAAATTGTGTATTTTATATGCTTGAATTAGATTTTGTGGTTGTGAATTGTATAACTATCATATATGTATTTCACATTTAAAATATACCTGACAAAGCCCGATCAACGATAATACTCGATAAAGGATAAACGATAAAAATGTTACTTTTATACTTGGAATGAATGTGGAATGTGATCATTTGAATTATATGAAAATTATAGGTGTATGAAATAATCACATGCCGGGAAATGCTTGAAAATGTTAAATCTCATTTAAATAAATGAAAATCGACGGATATGTGATTTCCCGAAATAAATGAGGTCCTGCATTTGTCGCTGACGGGATTTAGCTCGGATGAGTAATCCTATTGACCTCATTTATGAAAGGATTTAGCCCGGTCGGGTAATCTTGATATAAGTCCTCTCGAGCATATCTTATGTACTAGATTTAGTCCAAACAGGTAATCCTGATATAAGTCCTATCGAGCATATGTTATGTATTGGATTTAGTCCAGACGGGTAATCCTGACTAAGCTCTATTGAGTATATATTGTAGACAGGATTTAGCCTGGACAGGTAATCCTGTTGTTCATATATATGTGGCTCGAGAGTGTACTCTCTGAAATAGTACCCTATGGGTATCATTGAATATGAATTGACGGATCTTGATTTGTACACCACGAATGTACTACCTATGTATCCATCGATATTTCAGATAAATTCAACGGGTAAAAGTTCTTGACATGAGAAGATATGAATAAGAAATGAGTTATTACACATATCGGCCTGAAATACATGAAAATTGCGATACATGATAATTGATTTATGGAAATATGAAATGATGATATTGTAATGGACTTTATTTGATGAATATATGTTCATTCTTGATTATAAACTTGTACACCTTGAGTGTACTAACCGTGACCTTGATATTCCGAGTAATATGAGTAAAGTTCTGATATGAAATGATCTGAACTCAAAATGAACTATTATGAAATTATACTTGTAATAATGAGATGAATTATGCTTGTTGAATGAATACATGTTGTGGAAAGCATATGTGCTTGGAAACTTGATTGTTGTTGAGCCTATATATGTTTTGATGTTATTATTGAATATATAACTAACAAGGGCAATGAGGATGTGTATAGGGATTGAGGTAAAATTGATTGAATATGCCTTACATAGTTACCTCAAAATAGAATGAATGGTAAGTGAAGTACCATGTTATACAAACTTACTGAGCATTTTATGCTTACTTAATTTTATTTCCCTCTTTTAGAGTAAATTAGAAACTCGTTGGATTGGAAACTTGGCGGAGATCACTCACACTATCCATCGGCCCATGTCGGTACAATATGGTAAAGAAATTATGGCTACAATGGCATGTATAGGTTATATTGGTCATCTTGGCATGTAAATGTAAATGGTTATTGTAACCTAGCCATTGGAATGGCTAGTGATGATTATGTTTTGATACATGTATATATATGTATTTAAATTTACTTTATGGAGATAACATAAGTGTTTATTATTGATTGATTGAGAAAGGTTAAATGAGTATGCTTGTAAAAGATAAGATTAAAAGCATGAATGCATGTAACAATATATCATGTTAGATGTTACAAATTGCTTGAATTCAATGCTTGGAATGGTTGGGATTTGGATGTAAGTTTGGTGCAGGATTTTGGTATGATTTTGGGTGAGAAATGAAGCTAGGAATGGCTTTGTTTTGTCCACACGGGCAGACACACGGGCGTGTGCCTAGACCGTGTGTGACACACAGTGGAGTACATGGGCGTGTAGTTAGGCCATGTGTCACATGCACCTTAATTTTGAGAAATAGAATGCTTAGAATTGAGCACACGGAAGTGTGCCTCAGCCATTTGTGCTACACAGCCTAGAGCATGGGTGTATGTCTTGGCCGTGTGAAACCTGCACCTAATTTCAAAAGAATTTAATTAACCAAACGGACTTATGGCATGGCCGTGTGCACAAGTTAGAGAGTTACACAGGGTCGAACACGTCCTGTATCACGGGTGTGTCCTAGGGTCACACGGGCGTGTCCCTTGGACCACACAGGTGTGTAAGCCCTTCACCTTGGAAAAATTTTGAAATTTTGCAAAAAATTCTTAGAGTTTTCGATTTAGTCCCGACTAGATTCTAATGCTTATATTAGACCTCGAGGTCCATTTAAGGAACGTTATGAATAATCTTGGGAAATGAACAGTGATTGACAATATTTATCTGTAAATGTTTTGAAAGTTTTGGCAATTCTCCGTAACCCTGTTCCGGCGACGGATACGGGTTAGGGGTGTTACATTAGGTGGTAAACCTTTTGTGAGTAGATCTACTATCATGGAGTTTGTCCCAATGTGCTCTATAGATATTTGACCATTTCGCAGTCTTTCTTTTACAACTAGGAACTTTATGTCAATATGCTTTGACATTGATGAACTCCCGTTGTTATTGGAATATAACACTACTGACTTATTGTTACAAAATAATTTGAGTGGCCTTTCTACATTCTCCAAAATGTGCAGCCTTGTGACAAAATTTCGTAACCATATTCCATGGTTTGATGCCTCATAGCATGCTACAAAGTCTGCTGCCATAGTGGACGAAGCTACAAGTGTCTGTTTGACACTTTTCCAAGATATAGCTCCTCCAGCTAACAGGTAAATATAGGCTGATGTAGATTTCCTACTACCTTGGCACCCAGCAAAATCAGAATCAAAATACCCTACGACCTCCAAAAGATCTGATCTCTTATAAGTAAGCATGTAATCTTTTGTTCTCTGAAGGTATCTCATAACCCTTTTGGTTGCTATCCAATGGTCTATACCAGGGTTGCTTAAATATCTGCCTAACATCTCAACAATGTACGCAATGTCCGGACGCGTACATACTTGAGCATACATTAAACTCCCAACAGTTGATGCATAGGGAATCTTTTGAATTTCCTAAATTTCAAGGTTACTTTTAGGGCAATGAGTAAGACTAAATTTGTCTCCTTTAGTGACAGGGGTGTCACCTGGACTACAACTCTGTATGCCAAACCTTTTGAGTACTTTATCGATATAGCTCTTTTGTGATAATCCAAGAATACCTCTATATCGATCTTGATGTATCTGAATTCCTAAAACAAAAATGGTGTCCCCAAGATCTTTCATCTCAAAATGCTTCGACAAAAACCTCTTGGTTTCGTACAATAAGCCTATATCATTAGCGACAAGCAAAATGTCATCAACATATAGAACCAGAAATATGTACTTACTCCCATTGAATTTGTGATACACACAATCACCAACAACATTCATCTCAAAACCAAATGAAACAATTATTTGATGAAACCTATGGTATCATTGACGAGAAGCTTATTTGAGTCCATAGATGGATTTTGTCAATTTGCAAACCATATTATTTGAGTCTTCCGACTCAAAATTTTCTAGTTGCACAATATAAATTGTTTCTTCAATGTCGGCATTAAGAAATGCAGTCTTAACATCCATCTGATGTAACTCAAGATCAAAATGAGCAACAAGCGCTATAATTATCCTAAAGGAGTCTTTCGATGAAACTGAAGAGAAAGTCTCTGTAAAATTAATACCTTCTTTCTAAGTATATCCCTTAGCTACAAGACGCACCTTATACCTCTCCACATTACCATT
Source organism: Gossypium bickii (assembly GCA_025503065.1). Taxonomy (NCBI): domain Eukaryota; kingdom Viridiplantae; phylum Streptophyta; class Magnoliopsida; order Malvales; family Malvaceae; genus Gossypium; species Gossypium bickii. The sequence continues at coordinate 47,452,849 of CP106711.1, read as the reverse complement.
TGGATCCCTCTTGGTTTTAAATATCCATTTACAACCAATTGGTTTTGCACTTTCAGGTAATGGACAAGTTCCCAAACTTTATTGTCTTGCATAGACTTGTACTCGTCTTTCATGGCATCAATCCACTTTTGAGAATTAGAACTTTTCATGGCCTAAAGAAAGTTAATTGGATCATCTTCCATCATTCCATTATCATCCTCATATTCTTAGAGAAATACAACATAATCATCTGGAATAGCATTTCTCCTTTCTCTTGTGGACCTCCTTAATGACACTTGTTCTTGAGGTTGTAGAGTTTGTTCTTCTAAAAAAATTATCTCATTTTGAATGGGGAGTTGTTCAACATTGTCTTGTAGAGGTTCTAGATTCACTTCTTGATCAATGATATGTATAAGAACCTGAACATCATCAAAAGTGATAGCAAGAACTGAGTTAGAATCCAATTCCTCCTCAACAGCAATGTCTCTAACCTTATTTCTCCCCCCAAACTCAACATTCTCAAAAAATATTGCAGTTCCCGTCTCAAAAATATTTCTTATTATGGGATGATAAAATTTATAGCCCCTAGATCACTCAGAATAACCAATAAATTAACTGCTTACTATTTTGGAGTCCAACTTGTTTTCATGTAGCCTATAAGGCCTTCCCTCAGCTGGACTGATAAACCGTAAAAGTAACATATTTTAAGCCCACATTTAGTATGCTTTTGGATGATTTATCCCTTGATTTATGTAAAAAGGTTCTTTTAATCCTTTCTTTTCATATCTTATACCCAGGAAAGCACCCGGGGATGAAAAGAAAGTAAAACGGGCCTAAAATGGAGTAAATGGGCCATATCACGAAATCGACATGGCCTGGCCCAAAGACTACATGGCCGTGCCTTGTTGAGCATCTAGAACATGGCCTCTCACCCGATTTACACGGTCGTGCCTCATTAAGAAATTCGAACACGGCCTGAAGTCGATCCACACATGCGTGCTACATGGCCGTATCCCGGTCGTGGCAAAGAGCAATTTCATTCAGATTTGGATACTTTGGGGCAAAGAAACGTATTTCAAGAGCCTATATATACCCTTTAAGTACCACCTTTGAAAGGAGTCGAGCTAGGCCAAGGAGCCAAGCCAGAAAGGTTAGAATTGTGGGAATCGCTCGAAGTTAGCCAGTTGATCCATCCCAAAAAGCCGGAATTATACTCAAGACGGTAGAATTCTCCTTCAATTCCTTCAGGGAGTTTTAGTAATTTTTTATGTTTTGCTTTATCTTTTCTCTTGAGATGTTTTCTTATTTAGTTATGAACTAAACCCCTCAGATACCTGAAGGGGATGAAACCTAGATGAATCTTGTTATTTGATTTTTGAATTATATGATAAATACTTAGTTTGTTCTTAATTATGCATGCTTAATCCAAATCTGATGTGCTTAGGTGGAGGAGGAATAGACCCTGCTTAAGAGTAGATCTAGCGTAATTAAGCGGAGTTGATCGAATGCCTAGAGATAGGGTTACGAGATTTTTCGGATTAGGGTGAAACCTAATATGGGAATCCATAGATTGATTTACTGCTATTCTAGGGGGTTACTATAAGAGAACGAGAGTTCCACTAATTAACCTAGGGTTAGGCGTTATTCACCTCGAGAGAGAGTTTAGCATAGGTTAGGGAGTCCTACGGATCAAGCTAAGTAAATAAATCATATGATTTAGGGTTAGATAACAAGTGATGTCTAGGTGGATTCTTCTTGAGGGTATCATCGTAATCAATTGAGTTTTTCTTCAAGTTATTTCCCAATTCGTTCTTTTTGTCTTTGTCTTTAGCTTAGTCATCATTAAATTTAGATTAAAACAACTTCACTTTATTTTTAAGGGTAAATAATAAAAAGAAAGTTAGTATTAATACTTTTAGTTCCTTTAGGTTCGACAATTCGGTCTTGCCTAAGCTATACTATTGTTTGATAGGTACACTTGCCTTTAAATCGTTGTTAGAGTTAGTCTCCAGGTTCGATCATTCTTTAATAAATTTTAAAGCTCTGATTTCAGTGACCAAGTTTTTGGCGCGTTGCCGGGGAACTAAAATATTAAGAAAACTCTATTTTTATTACTTTAGCCATTATTTTTATTTCCAGCAATTTTTTTTTCAGGTTAAATTCCAAATTTGCTAATTTTTCTTTCTTTCTTTTCTTTTCAGGTACCTCTTGTTTATAACTAGAAGGAACCCGAGAGGACCTTTAGTATACGATAGTGATATTGAAGTAACCGCTCGTAGGAGTCGCCGAGAAATCAGGCGAGCCCTGAACTATATAGAAAGAGAGGAAGAAGACAGATCCAATCCTACTGAAGGGATGGACGAGATTAATCCACCACCCTATGATGTGGGGGAACGCAATGCTCCATGTACAATGTTTGATTATGCTAAACCGCATTTAACAGGAGTAGAATCAAGTATTGTTAGGCCCACTATAGCTGCTAATAATTTTGAATTAAAGCCTAACACAATACAAACTATTCAACAGTTTGTTCAATTTGATGGTTTGCAGGATGAAGATCCAAATACTCATATAGCTAACTTTTTAGAGTTCTGTGATACCTTTAAAATAAATGGTGTTTCTGACGATGCCATACATCTTCGGTTATTTCCCTTTTCATTAAGGAATAAAGCCAAACATTGGTTAAACTCGTTACCATGAGGGTCAATCACTACATGGGAGCAAATGACCGAAAAGTTTTTATTAAAATATTTCCCACCGGCTAAAACGGCCAAATTAAGGAATGATATCTCTTCTTTTGTGCAGATGGATTTAAAGACGTTATACGACGCATGGCAGAGATACAAGGATCTCTTGAGAAGGTGTCCACACCATGGTTTACCCTTGTGGCTACAAGTCCAAACATTCTATAACGGTGTAAACCCCTCTACGAGGCAACTAATCGACTCAGCCGTCGGTGAAACCCTGAACAACAAAACTCCTGAAGCAGCATACGAGTTCATTGAAGAGATGTCACTGAATAATTATCAGTGGCAAATTACAAGGACGAAATCGACGAAATCAGCCAGAGCCTTCAACATAGACACAATAACCATGTTATCAACACAGATTGAGATGATGAATAAAAAGATTGACAGTTTGTGTTCTTCGCAAGTACATCCAGTCATGTAGTACGACACAAGTGGAACCGTGGTGAATCCTGAGTACCCACCCTACCAACCGGAAGTAGAGAGCGAACAGATGAACTATATAGGTAACAATTTCAGATCCAATATTAATCCTTATAGTAACACTTACAATCCAGGTTGGAGGAGCCACCCAAATTTTTCATGGGGAGGTCAAGGAAATCAAGGAAATAAAAGACAACAACCTCCTCAAAACTTCCAAAATCAACCCTATCCACAAGAGAAGAAATCAACCTTCGAAGAGATACTGACAAGGTTCTCGGCAGACAAAGAAAAATGTCTCCAGGAAATTGAGAGAACAATTAAAAACAACGAGAGCCGAATCAAAGAAATTACTAAGTCAGTCAAAGAAGTCACCAATGCAGTCGAACGACTCACAAAGCTAATGTTAGAACGACCGCAAGGATGTCTACCAAGCAACACTGAGATTAATCCAAAGGAGCAAATTCAAGCCATAGCAGCTCAGGAAAATACAGAGATAAACGAACCCATATCACAACAAGAAAACAAGGTAGACAAAGGTAAAGTAGAGGTAACGCAAGAAAAGCCGAAACCGATAATCAAGGAGTATCAACCTCGCATACCTTACCCCGAAGCGTTACAAAGAGACGATTCAAAAGAACAGTTCGGTAAGTTTCTTAAACTTTTAAAGAAATTACATATTAACTTACCCCTTCTTGAAGCTCTCTTTCAGATGCCAAACTCGAGGAAATTTTTAAGACAGCTCTTAACAAACAAACGCAAATTAGACGAAGAGCCACATGTGGAACTCAACGCAAAGAGCTCAGCAATTCTCCAAAATAGACTACCACAGAAATTAAAAGATCCAGGGAGTTTTACAATTCCATGTTTAATTGGTAGTCTAACTATTGATAATGCGTTAGCTGATTTAGGGGCAAGCATAAATGTCATGCCTTATTCATTGTTTAAACGACTAGGTCTAGGGAAACCCAAACAATCTAGGATGAGTATTCAATTACCTGATAAAACTGTTAGAATTCCTAGGGGTATTATCGAAGATGTTCTTGTCAAAATCGATAAATTCGTTTTCCCAGTAGACTTTGTTGTCTTAGACATGGATGAGAACAATTCGATCCCTTTAATTTTAGGAAGACCTTTTCTAGCAACTGCCCAGACTAAAATTGATGTTGCCACAGGAGAACTCATACTTTGTGTAGGTAATGAGGCAGTCACTTTTCAAGCTCTCGATTCAGCCAGGACATCGAATGACCAAGGTAAGAAAGAAAAATCCATTGATAACCATTCGATTAACCCTTTTTTCAGGAAGCACCAGAAAAGGGCACGATTGAACCTGATCTTGAATACAGTGCCAACAACGGAATAGATCATGAGGAACAAAAGGTTCAACCCGATGAATTAGACGAGTGGAAAACGCACTTCAAGGAAAAATTAGGGATACAAGAAACTGAGCCAAAACCAGTCTACGAGATAGGCAAAAGCGAAGATCAGGTATTATTAGACCTACGACTATCTCCTCCGGACCCTGACACAAACAAAGAAATCCTTTTTAAGGTAATCAATGTTCTTCCACACAAGACAATCGAGGTAAGCAATCCTAATTTTGATGCTCTTAAAACGAATGCTACTCGACCTGAACCACATAATGAACATAAAACGGATAATATGAGGGAAGATATTCAAACCTTTAAACCTCCCTGAATTCTTCAAACACGAGAAAAGTCTAGCTTAAGACTATAAACGAGCGCTTCTTGGGGGGCAACCCGAGCATTAACCTTACTTATTTTTGAATTTATTTTTATTTTACTTTTCCTTTTTCTTTCTCTTTCTAAACTAACCAGAAGTGCAGATTTCCAGGCCACATGATCTTACACAGGGCCGTGTCCGTGCCCGTGTAGACCACCGAAATCTTCATACTGACATAGTAGAGGCCATACGGACCAGTTCAACCACCCCCCGACGTCACGGATCAACCACTCTTCCCCACGGGCACCGACAGAATAGCACGGTCGTGCTTCTCGACTGTGTGAAGCTACTAACTTACATAGCACGACCAACACACGCCTATGGCTCCCAACCATGCCTACATACTGACTTACCGAGCACGGGCGTGGATGGCTGAAGCACGGGCATGGGGTAACAACACACTCCAACACACGGCCGTGCGAAATGACCGTGCAAATCAACACGCCCCCGGCCCACAGGCGTGGGAGCATGCCAAATTTGAAACTCTATTTAAACCCCACAGCCCTTCCCCCTCTCCCCATCTTCAGTCTTCATTCTTTTCCTTTCAAAATTTTTTCCCTTTCCTTGGAAAAGGTGTCCAGACTCTTAAGCCACGCCAAAACCATGCCAAAAAAGTGGAAGCAACCCAACATAGTCTCCTTAACGGAGACCCTACATATAAGTTCATGCCGACCGCTTCATCTAAATAACAGGCCAAGGGTCTTTGAGACCAATTAGTTTCTATTTTTCATTTCTCTTTCCTTTCATTCTCCTTTTCTTTAATAATCTTATGCTTAATTTAGTTTAACTTAATTTAGTTTCTTAGTGTCAGGTTCGCCAGGCTGCGTGGGAATCACGCCGACCACCACGATAACCACGCCACTTCTGCCACCGCCAGCAGCTGGCCAGCAGCTCCCCAGCTTTAGAGGTCACACCCACCTCGCGAACCATCCAACAATAAGGACTCTTTAGTCCATTTATCTTCTATTTTCATTTTGTTTACATTTTTGTTTCCTCTTTCTTTATTTATCTTATCTTTAATTATATACTTAGTTTATTTTAATTAGGTCTTAATAAATCTTCGCTACTTCTCAGAACGCTACCCAATTTCTTCATCTAGCGCAGGTTCGTCATCCAGACCGACCATCACCGCCACCAAAGACACTCTTCTGGGAAAACATCCACAATTCAGGGAGTAATTTGTTTCCCTTCTCTTTTGATTTATCCTTTAAATGTTATTATCTATCTTTGTCCATTAAGGGCAATGTACATCTTAAGTGTGGGGGGTGAATAATTATTTTGAGAAAATGCCTAACTTTCTGCATTATTCTCAAATCCCTGAATTTAGTCTTGTTTTTAAAGTCATTTCCTCATATTACTAATTAGGATGAAATTTCTATTAATTCATGATTTTTATTATATGTTTTTGAATAAGTCATAGTTAATTGTGCATTGATGATTAAAATGAAAGAATACTAGAGAATCAAGCATGATAAGTCTATTTTTCAAAATTTAAAATTTTTTAGGTTGTTAACCTGAATTTGAATATTACTTTGAAATTCGAAATTTATAAGGTTGATGTCAAAAACGCCCATAATTTTTGTGAGATTTTGAACCTTATATAGAGCATAATTCTTTTTCATGCTCAATTCTTTTGATTATGAGTGTGTCAACTATGAACTATTATTATAGAACTTGGCTCGTTTATACATGTCAAGACCACAATTATAATTTGATATACCGAGATGATAAAGGCACTTAGGTTTTAACCCACTTACACCACTAAAAATCCTACCCCTACAATTAACCCCTAGTGAACCTCGTTGAGCCTAACAACCCTTTTTCATTGACTCACCCACTAATAAACCAAAACCTTTTGTATTTGTTATCACCCTTCCTTTTGACTACCCTTTAATCGAGATATGATTTGATTAAGTTTTTATTATAAGTTGAAATTGTCTTTATTTAGTTTGTTCTTAAAAAAAATGAATCAAAGTATAGTATTAGTATTATGAAGAGTGAGCTTATACAAGTTAAAGTCTAATTATCAAAAGAAAAAGCTCTTATTAGTAAATTTATTATTATTTTCAGTTGATGTAATTATTATCTCAGAAATTTTTAGGTAGGTAACTTAATCAATTAAATCTCAATTCTAACCTTCTAATTTCAGCCTTTTATCCACACCTTTAACCTTAGCCCCGTTACAACCCTGACAAAGACCTTTTGATCTGTTTATCATATCATTTTACAGTGGTGGAGATTTGATTTTCAAGCAAGCCTATGCGCTTAACTTTTCAGGTTCGACTTATAAGTGCTTAATTTTGACCTTTAAACACTTTTTGAGTGATTTTAGTGAATCTTTTGTGAGGATGTCAATCCTTGTAGATTTTGAGTTAAAGGTAATTATTTAGATGAAGTGAAACACCTCTATTTTCATGCTACAAATGAATGACTTATCTTGTTTGAATCTTTAGGACCCTTTGAATTGAATTATCCATGTATAAATTATCTATGAATTAGGATAAGGCATTGTTGATAGGAATTATGAATCATGGAAAGTTCATTTTAAATTGTAAATTGAGAATTTTTGCTTGAAGACAAGCAAAAGCTTAAGTGTGGGGGTATTTGATAAACCGTAAAAGTAACATATTTTAAGCCCACATTTAGTATGCTTTTTGATAATTTATCCTTTGATTTATGTAAAAAGGTGCTTTTAATCCTTTCTTTTCATATCTTATACCCAGGAAAGCACCAGGGGATGAAAAGAACGTAAAACGGGCCCAAAACGGAGTAAATAGGCCATATCACGAAATCGACATGGCCTGGCCCAAAGACCACACGACCGTTCCTTGTTGAGCATCTAGAACATAGTCTCTCCCCTGATTTACACGGTCGTGCCTCATCAAGAAATCCGAACATGGCCTAAAGTCGATCCACACGGGCATGCTACATGGCCGTGTTCCTGTCGTGGCAAAGAGCAATTTCATCCGGATTTGGATACTTTGGGGCAAAGAAACCTATTTCAAGAGCCTATATATACCCTTTAAGTACCACCTTTGAAGGGAGTCAAGCTAGGCCAAGGAGCCAAGCCAGAAAGGTCAGAATTGTGGGAATCGCTCGAAGTTAGCCAGTTGATCCATCTTAAGAAGCCGAAATTATACTCAAGACGGCGGAATTCTTCTTCAATTCCTTCAGGGAGTTTTAGGAATTTCTTATGTTTTGTTTTATCTTTTCTCTTGAGATGTTTTCTTATTTAGTTATGAACTAAACCCCTCAGATACCTGAAGGGGATGAAACCTAAATGAATCTTGTTATTTGACTTTTGAATTATATGATAAATACTTAGTTTGTTCTTAATTATGCATGCTTAATCCAAATCTGATGTGCTTAGGTGGAGGAGGAATAGATCCTGCTTAAGAGTAGATCTAGCGTAATTAAGCAGAGTTGATCGAACACCTAGAGATAGGGTTACGAAATTTTGTCGGATTAGGGTGAAACCTAATATGGGAATCCATAGATCGATTTACTGCTATTCTAGGGGGTTATTATAAGAGAACGAGAGTTCCACTAATTAACCTAGGGTTAGACGTTATTCGCCTCGAGAGAGGGTTTAGCATAGGTTAGAGAGTCCTACGAATCAAGCTAAGTAAATAAATCATATAATTTAGGGTTAGATAAGAAGTGAAGTCTAGGTGGATTCTTCCTGAGGGTATCATCGTGATCAATTGATTTTTTCTTAAAGTTATTTCCCAATTCATTCTTTTTTTCTTTGTCTTTAGCTTAGTCGTCGTTAAATTTAGATTAAAACAACTTCACTTTTTTTTTAAGGCTAAATAATAAAAAGAAAGTTAGTATTAATACTTTTAGTTCCTTTGGGTTCGACAATCCGGTCTTGCCTAAGCTATACTACTGTTCGATAGGTACACTTGCCTTTAAATCGTTGTCAGAGTTAGTCTCCAAGTTCGATCATTCTTTTATAAATTTTAAAGCTCTGATTTCAGCGATTATAGACATCCCCAAATGTGAAAGTGCTTTAGACTAGGCTTTTGACCTGTCCAAAGCTAATAAGGTGTTTTTGCAACTGCTTTGTTGGGTACTCTATTTAGATTGTAAGATGTTGTCTTTAATGCTTCTCCCTAAAGGGACTTAGGTAAGGTAGAATGAGAAATCATGCTCCTTACCATATCCTTAAGAGTTCTGTTTCGGCTTTCAACTACACCATTCATACTAGTGATCCTATCATGGTGTACTGTGGGACAATACCACATTCCTCTAAGAATTTCGCAAATGGTCCTGGACATTGTTCACCTGAGCCATCATATCTACCCTAGTACTCAGCACCACGATCAGATCTGACATTTTTAATCCTTTTGTTGAGTTGATTCTCAACTTCAGCTTTATAAGCTTTGAACACGTCAAAAGACTGAGATTTCTCATGAATGAGATATAGGTACCCATAACGTGAGTAATCGTCTATGAATGTTATGAAATATTATTAACCATTCCTGGATGTCATAGGGAATGGCCCACAAATATATGTATGAATTAATTCTAAGACGTTTGAAGATTTGTTGGCACCCAATCTCTTGGTTTTGGTATGTTTTCCCTTAATGCAATCGACACAGACATCAAAGTCTATTTAGTCAAAGGACTCTAAAATACCATCAGACATAAGGCGTTCAACTCTACCTTTTGATATATGACCTAAGCGCTTATGCCATAATGATGCTGAATTTTCCTTATTTAATTTGCGTTTAATACCACGTAATTCCACATGTAAGGTTTCATTATAGGATGCTATTGTTTCTAGCAAATAAAGGTTGTCATAAGTATTTAAATAACCAGTTCCAATAACATTTGAATTTAAAGACAAGCTAAATTGATTGTTTCCAAATGAAATATAATATCCAAATTTGTCCAACGAAGAAGCAGAAACTAAATTCTGTCTAAATGACAGTACAATAAAAGTGTCTTTTAAATCCAAATAAAAACCAGTTCCTAATAACAACCTAAAATGCCCAATCACTTCTACTTTTACCAATTTTATATCGCCCACAAAGATGTGTCTTTCACCATCACTTGGCTTTCAGTAACTCAGGCAACCTTGCATAGAAACACTTATGTGAGTAGTAGTACCAGAATCTATCCACCAAGTGTTTCTAGGTACTGAAGCTAAATTAATCTCATAACTGACCAAATCAAGAATTATACCTTTCTTTGCACGCCAAGCATGATATTTGGTACAATCTTTCTTTACGTGTCCAAACTTGTTACAAAAGAAACAACTCTCTATAGCTTGTTGTTGTTTCTTTTGAGCTGGACCCTTAGCAGCTTCATTTTGATATTTTCTTTTCTTGCCCTTGTCTTTAGAGGCATTGGCCAAATAAGAACTTTCAGACTTATCACGCTTCAACCTTTCTTCCTCTTGCACACAATGAGAAATGAGCTCATTTGGGGTCCATTTCTCCTTTTGACAGTTATAACTAATTTTAAATTGATTAAACTGTGCAGGAAGCAATACCAAGACTATAAGAACAAGCAATTTCTCAGAAAGCTCGATCTTAAGTGCCTTAAGTCTTGAAGCGGTATGGAATATCTCCATAATGTACTCCCTTACGTTTCCTTGACCCTTATACTTCATAGACATCAAAGAAGTCAGAAGTGATGTCATCTCAACCTTATCGTTTTTAGCAAAATGTTTCTCAATTTCATCAAGGAAACCCTTGGCCTGAGTAATCTCTTCAGATTCTATGCCCCTAAAGGCTTCTGGAATGCTGTGTTTCATGATCATTAGACTCATGCGATTTGCACGATCCCACCTCTCAAAATACCTCTTAACATCAGGGGTGCTTTCCGCAGTGAGAAGTGCAGGTTGTTCTACCCTTAGTGCAAAGTCTATGTCCATACAACCAAGAACTATAAGTAAGTGCCTTTTTCATTCCTTAAAATTAGTCCCATTAAGCATAGGTATAGAATTTATATTAGCAAATATTGTGGCAGCAGAAGATGAATTAGCTGAATATAGAACAAATAAAAACAAGCTTAAATCAATATTGATCGCTAAAATTAGAGCTTTAAATTTTATAAAAGAGAATGATCGAACCTGGAAACTAACTCTGACAACGATTAAAGGCAAGTGTACCTATCGAACAGTAGTATAGCTTAGGCAAGATCGGATTGTCGAACCCAAAGGAACTAAAAGTATTAATACTAACTTTCTTTTTATTATTTAGCCTTAAAAATAAAGTGAAGTTGTTTTAATCTAAATTAACGACGACTAAGCTAAGGATAAAGAGAAAAAGAACGAATTCGGAAATAACTTGAAGAAAAACTCAATTGATCACGACGATACCCTTAGGAAGAATCCACCTAGACTTCACTTGTTATCTAACCCCGAATTTATGATTGATTTATTTACTTAGCTTGATCCAGTAGGACTCCCTAACGTATATTAAACCCTCTCTGGAGGCGAATAACGTCTAACCCTAGATTAATTAGTGGAACTCTCGTTCTCTTATAACAACCCCCTAGAATAGCAATAAATCGATCTATGGATTCCCATATTAGGTTTCACCCTAATCCGGCAAAATCTCGTAACCCTATCTCTAGGCGTTCGATCAACTCCGCTTAATTACGCTAGATGTACTCTTAAGTAGGGTTTATTCCTCCTCCACCTAAGCACATCAGATTTGGATTAAGCATGCATAATTAAGAACAAACTAAGTATTTATCATATAATTTAAAAATCAAATAATAAGATTCATTTAGGTTTCATCCCCTTCGAGTATCTGAGGGGTTTAGTTCATAATGAATAAAGAAAACAGCTCAAGAGAAAAGATAAAACAAAACATAAGAAATCCTTAAAACTCCCTGAAGGAATTGAAGGAGAATTCCGCCGCCTTGAGTATAATTCTGGCTTCTTGAGATGGATCAACCGACTAGCTTCGAGCGATTCCCACAATTCTGACCCTTTCTGGCTTGGCTCCTTAGCCTAGCTCAACGCCCATTCAAAGGTGGTACTTATGAGGTATATATAGGCTCTTTGGAATGCGATTCTTTCTCCCTAAGTATCCTTTTTCGAGTGAAATTGCTCTTTCCAGCGACAGAGGCACGGCCATGGCACACGCTCGTGTGGATCAACTTCAAGCCGTGTTCGGATTTCTAACTTGAGGCACGGCCGTGTAAGTCAGGGTTGAGGCCGTGCTCTAGGTGATCGGCGAGGCACGGCCGTGTGGGCTTTGGGCCAGGCCGTGTCAATTTCGTGCTAAGGCCCATTTACTCCGTTTTGGGCCCATTTTGTATTCTTTTCATCCTCGGGTGCTTTCCTGGGTATAAGACATGAAAAGAAAGGATTAAAAGCACCTTTTTACATAGATCAAGGGATAAATCATCCAAAAGCATACTAAATGTGGGATTAAAATATGTTACTTTTACGTTTTATTAAATATTCATAAGTAAACAATAAATTCAAAATAATGGCTAATCTCATCTCAAGATAATAAACACAACATTAATATCAAGTCTTTGGACAGTAATATTAACAGTAAACGGTACTCTTGTTGTAGCAATCGAACATTGACAATAAATTATGTCAAACAATTAATTAATTTTTAGACCAATTTATTGCTCATATAAAATACCTTATAATTGTCATGCATTTATTACCTCGGATGTCGTTAAAATTCTGTCAAATATTAACTTACCTTTGGGTTAATTAATAAACGCATGAATCACAAAAACATATAATCATCTTAATATTTTAAATAAACTAATCTACACAAAAGAGATCACTTTGGTGGCATTTTGTTTTAACTAATTTATTTAAAATATTAGACATCCTTAATTAAAAGCCTAAATCTGAATTTATTTGTTTCAAAATATTTACCTTAATTTCATCTTTCAATTAAATTAAAAGATATTCATATATATTTAAAGCTCAATACTTTATTTGACCCATACTCAATTACTAGAGTATCTACACATATTTGACCCATACTTTATTTAAATCGCAATAAAATTATATCTGATGTCCATATTTTCCAATAGTTCTTACATGAATTCTTAAAACATATAATATCCTATCGAGGATACGATCTTGTCCAGAAGCTGGAGTTTATTATTTACATTAATGTCGTTCATCCATAGTTGTTTCCATGGGTATAAAAGTCCCACAAGGCATAGAAATGAAAACCCAATATTGCAGTTTCTTGGTCTTAGCTCTGTAGACTTAAGTTACATTGAGGCAGCTGGGTTCTTCGTTGTGGGAAGATTTCCATCATAACTGCATCTTAAAACATCTGGTTCTTTCACTAGCCGAGGCCCTATCGGAACCTTTCCGGCTTTTGGACGAATGTCCTGCACATGATACACGACCATCATTTTAAACTTTATGTCATGCAAGTGGAGATTTCGGAGCCTAGAAAAGAATGGAATGATGATACCATGAGTTAATCTTTTCGTAGAAGGATACCTGGTCGAAGATAGCAGTTGGAATTGCAAGAGTTGCAACAGCATTTGGTGCATCTACAATTCCGGAGATCCTTCCTTCACAAGGGCAGCAGGATAGCAGAAGGTAAACCTGATGAGAGCACCGTTGTTCCGTTCGGATCAGTAATGGCTTAACCATAGGAGATATATTTCTTGATTATTCAATATTGAGGAACATACAAACCTGTTCTTTCGAGTACCCGAACTTGGAGAGGTAGTCGATAGCATTGAGCACTGCACGTTTATATGCAACACTTGCATCAAGGAAATGTTGCCTTCCACTCTCATCCACGCTTATTCCCTCAAAAACCAACCATTCCGAGAATCTCGGTTCCACTGGTCCAATCTCAAAGATCGGATTTACATGAAGAGGGGTTGGCCCCATTGGAGTAAGGTACTCTTTCATTCCACCTCTTATAATTTCACACCTATTAAATCAGGTACCAGTCATGAAAGCAATTAAATATATGTAACAACTCTGAGAATTACTAAATTTCCGGTGCGATGAAAATTGAAACTCACTTGAGCTCAAGAAAACCGCTCATCTCAATTGCTCCACAGAATGAGACTTCACCATCACCTTGAGAGAAATGCATGTCACCAGTGCTAAGGTTAGCTCCTTCAACAAACACGGGAAGATATATTTTAGAACCTCTACTAAGGTTTTTTATGTCACAATTTCCACCATTTTCTCTTCCTGGAATAGTCCTCGCAGCCTCCTTAGCAATCTTTTCCCATTCAGCAGTCCCCTTTTTTATCTACACATTGTCATCATTACAGTACATTATGATATTATCACTCTCTGGTTGAAAATTGCATCTAAGTAAAGCATATCGTGGCCTACTAATTGCAGTTGAATATCAAACACGAAGGCAGCCTGCAAGACATTAAGCTACTGATCAAGCAAACTGATGTAAACTACCTTCCCCAAATGGCAGCCTTTGGTTGAAGGAAGGTTTGCCAATGGTCGTGAATGCAAAACTTCACATAGTTTTAGGGACTTGTGGCCATTTTCTTCTACTTCTCTTTCTCTTTCATTCCATATATTCAGAAGTTCCATTGATGGTGCCGTTCCAATTATTCCCGGATGAGTCAACCCCGGAAATCTCACCCCTGCAATTCATATGAACCTTTTTAAATGACAATAGAAACAAAGGGAAGCATTTTGACAGCTTATAACTAGTGGGAATTAATGGAAATTGCACCCGGTATATGAGGAGAGTAGGCATAGATTCCTTCAAAATACCAAATAGCTTTTGTTGCACATGGAAAATGGTCCGTTAAAAACCCTCCTCCATTTTCTCTGTCAAAAGTTGCTGTATAACCCCATTCATCACCCGGTAAAGGACCCAGGTTACATATTTCCACTGCAAGAAGATCACCTGGCATGGCAGGTGTCTCATTCTTGTCTACAACTCTTATAGGCCCACTCAGATAATGAACCTGTGTCATTTGCATAATATTTTTTTATCATAAGCAGTAAGTTCAATTCAAAGATTATTTATCTGACATAAGATGTTATATTTAGCTTATTTCTTTTTTCCCTGACTCAGATAATGGAGTTTGTTTACTTACAGTGGATAGATCTATAAATTTTACATCAGCTGCAGAATCATCATCTTTTATGACACTTCCAGTCCAGTCTACCATTTCTACTCTAAAGACCTCACTGACCTTAACATGGGCAACCGGAGGGATTTCAGGGTGCCAACGATTGTGAAGAGGTAGAGCTTGTTCCCATGGCTTCTTCTTCAAATCTACTGACACCACTAGTCTTGGAGTTAGAGGAGCCATGCATTAAGCTTTGGGGAAAACAGGGAGATTGTTGAGATATTTGTTTCAATCTTGCCAAATGTCACCCATTGAAGAAAGTATTGACTCTTGAGTCTTGACCAATACTCTACTTGCTGACAAATGGGTTCGACCATTTTTCCAATGGTTCATTTTGGTTTTACTAGACCGAAATACCAAGGTTCACTAACTATTCAACAGGGTTTGATTAAAATTGCCAATAAGAAACATTGGAAGTTATTGTTTACTTGAAAAATGGTTAAGAAAAATTATAGGAACAGCTTTATGTTGCAGTAGAAGTTGGAAGAAAGGAAAGTGGGGAGGCAAAAGATGGAGGTAGAAACTCACAATAGATTGATCAGCATGCTTGACATCTTCGGCAGAGTATTCACTTGTTATTCCACCTCCACTGAAATCCACCATTTCAACTCTGAAAACCTCTCCATCTTTAACCTCTGCAACAACTGGTATGTCGGGGTGCCACCGGTTGTGGAGGGGATGTTTTTGTTCCCATGGCTTTTTCTTCAGGTCTATAGGCACCACTACCTTTGCACCATAGGGAGTCATGGCTCAAGTCTTGAATTACAAACAATAGGTCCCGAAACCCTTCATTTTGGATAGCTATGGGTTGGGAGTTGGGATATTTTTGCTTTGATGGATGGACCACTTGGAACTGACTTCACAACTTACCTTGGATTTTCTTCTAGGACTAAGTAACAGTTATTAGATGGCTATTTGGTGGAATCACGGAAGTGAATGCAAGTGGTATCTGACTCAGATTTGCTTCAATACATGGTATATTTGACATAACCATCCAATCCTTTACCAAAAACATGATGGTTGATTATATTTCTTAAATGAACCAACCCAACGCTTGGATTGTTTTTTTACCTTTTATTCTTTTAGGTTAAAATTGTTTAAAATAAATAAAATAACAACCCCACTTTGACTCTCATGCTCTCAATTCTTTTACTTAATAGAAAAATTTTATTCTCAAACTAAAAAATATAATTCATCTGCACAAACCCAGAATGAAAATAATTTATAAGAATCCTCTCAAATTAAATTTATATAGAATATGTACAAAATTTGTATTAATACCATAACTACTTCAAACTTGAACCTTAAAATCTTAAAATCTCATTTGTAAAATTTTATACACAATTTAAAACCCAAGTCTCAATTCTAGATGAAATTTCCTAAATCCTAAACTTAAAAACACTAAAAATCTTTCAAGTCTTTATTTCAAAATCAAAGTAAAATCTCTACTTAGCCAAGAATAGAGTCATAAAATGGAGCAGAAATCGGGGCAATAGTTGTGCTTTTAAGTGCTCAGCAATGAATATGGAAGATTTGAGGCGATGAAGACAGCAGTTTAAAAGAATGGGCTGCTCTCTAGATTCCGAACAAGGACCGGTTTGAAATGGGCCTAGTACGAGGCTCCCTTACCCTTTTAGACTTTCGTAGATGGGTTTTCCATGGAAGACGAGCCATTTTTGAGTTATGAAGATGTTTGGTTATAGGAAACTACGTTGGTATCTTTCGTCATTTTGGGTTTGATTGGAGGCATTTTTGAGTTATAAAAATGTTAGAGTTATGAAAATTAAATACGTAACTAGGAAGCTAAAAAAAGAAAAAGAAAAAAGAAAGACTTATCTTGAAAGAGAGAAGAAAAACATAAAAGATAGGATAGGGAGATAAAAGGGGTGAATTACCTAAAAATACTAAAATTTTAGAAATATGATTAGATTTGGCCGGTTTTTTGAAATTTACTAGATTAAGCCAATTTTGGAGAGACAAAGAAGAAAAACGCGTTTAGTTGGACGCGTTTTCAACGGATTTGGTAGGAAAACGTTTCCAGTTGGATGCGCTTTCCTGCTCAGTCAGCAAAGCGTATCCAGCTGGACGTGTTTTCATTTTCTCTTCATGGTTCATTTAGGGTTTTTTTAAAAGTTTTTAGGGTTAAGGTTTAGGGCTTTTTAAGGGGTTTTGTTTAGGGTTTGTAAAGATTTTTAGAGTTTAGGGTATACGTCTTAAAAATATTATTTTAGGTTTTTTTTTTTACTTTTTAACATTTTTATATATTCTTTAGAAATTTTTTTATAAAATTTATATTTAGTGAAAAATATAAATTTTAGAATTGTTATAAATATTTGAGTTTTAAAAATAATATTATTTTGAATTTTTTGTCATTATTTTTAGACCAATTTGGTAATTTTCAAAATTGACAAGTATCGAAAGGGTATTTATACCAATCTGTTATTCGGATTATTTGAATTGTAAAATTCAACTCTATTCGAATCAAAACTTGAATTACTCGATTCGATTAACTCGAAGTTCATTTTTTTTTCAATTTTTCCAAATCGAAAGGAATTTTGGTCATCCGAAATTTATGGTAGGTGGAGGTCGACTCAAAATGTTCACAAAATATTATCCCGAGATAATATTTTGTGTGTAACACCCCAAGTTTGACGGGTTAACCTGTGAATTGTGGTGTTACCAAAAAGACAATTGAACTCGCGGAACTACTAGTGTAACACCCCTCACCCGTATTCACAGTCAGAATAGGGTTACGAGGTATTACCGATCAATCAACATCATTTAACATACATAATTCATACATTTATGCATTCATACTCAAATGCCATTCAATCATATTCATGTTGTCCCTTATGAGGGCCTACAAGGCCTTAAACATGCTTTAGAAGTGGTTCAGGACTAAACCAATAACATACGAAAATTTCGAAAAACTTAGAAATTTTTCAATCATATTAGGGTGACACGCCCATGTGAACAAGACGTGTGCCTCACACGGCTAGTAGACACGCCCGTGTCTTAGGCCGTTTGAAAACATGGCATACATACTGGCTTGCAACACACGGTCGAGGATACGCCCGTGTGCTAGGCCGTGTGAAATCTAGAGAGTATACTAACTTGGGTCACACAGCCAACCACACGCCCGTGTGTCTAGCCCGTGTGCCCTACGAAATGCCACACACGCCCATGTGCTAGGCCGTGTACCATTTAGGGGGTATACAGACTTATACCACACGGCTAGTCACACGCTCGTGTGTGAGACCGTGTGGAGCATACTGACTTCACTTCAATATCAACACCAGGGGACACATATCCGTATAGCATGATCGTGTGTCACACACGGCTAAGACACATGTCCGTGTCTCTCCCCGTGTGGATAAAAATAGGCCATTTGAAAAGCCAATTTGCCACCATTCTTACTCATACCTATACAAGCTCAAATGGCATCATTTTAAGACACAAATATGCAGCCAAAAGTTCATCAATCAATACATAATCATACCGTATTCCTTTCAACTAAATTCAATACTCAATTCCATACTATTTACCTATTCAAATACTAAGCAATTTAACTTGCTTTTCTAAGCATAATTCACATGTATAATTCATTTGGCAGGGCTAATTCAAACATTCATAACTACCTCAATGCCATTCATCCATTATAGGTCTATTACCAAACATTAAAATTAGATCAATTCGCATATTCATAAGCATCATCAAGTTCATTATTTTATGCCAACACAATGACCAAATTACACATTCATCAAACATATCAAAATGACTCAAGCTTATACATGCCATATACCATATATACATAGCTTCAAAAGTACCAGAGTAGATGATCGATAGAGAGATGAAGTCTCTGACGATTCCTGGATCTGAGCTAGCTTTGTAGAACTATAAAACATCAAAACAAATACACACAGAAAGCTATAAGCTTAGTAAGTTCGTATGTCAACATAAAGTAATCACAACATTCATTAGCAATCCAAAATGGATTATATCATAAACATTTAAAGCATCAATTCATGAGCTACCATGAAATTTATGCATATCACCATTCATAAGTTCTCAACTCCATCTATCTCGTTACTTGAATAGTTTCCGTACATACCTGTACCGATACATTTATATTTCTCATCAATACTCTTGTCAAATCGCTCTGGTTTATAATATGCTTTCGATACAAATTCATCGATGTTTTCCGATGCCATAGTCTAACTATGGTCTTTCACATATATTGCCAAGGCCCTGCCGTGGTCTTTCATTCACATGCCATAACCCGATTATGGTCCTATTATTTGATTGCCATAGCCCGACTATGGTCTTATTCGGCAACTTTCCTTACTCAACTTGTACATTTCATTTATCTCAATATTCATCCAATAGAATAAATACTATCTCAATTTCATCCATTCAATAAATAGATACACATTTAAGTTCATTTATACGAACTTACCTTATATTCGAAACTAACGGATTGGATCGACTATTCGATAACCTTGCTTTCCCCCTGATCTAAATCCGAATTCTTTCTTTCTTGATCTATATGTATTCAAAATTAACTCATTTAATCATTATTCATTCCACTTAATCCTTAAACACATATTTGGGCATTTTTACATATTAGCCCCTAAACTTTCAGATTTACTCAATTTAGTCCCTATTTCACAAATATACAAAATTCACATAATTCAAAGCAAATACATGCTAGCCAAATTTCACAAGGATCCCTAGCAGCCCAAAAATTTTATTTATTTCACATTTAAACCCCTCAATTTGCACATTTCACAATTTAATTCTTTTTTGACATTTTTATCAAAAAATCACTTTACAAAACATTAAAATCTATCATCAAGCTTTCATATTTCAACATTAAACATCAAATAACTCATAGATTCAACAATGGAAACTTTCAAAATCTTTAACAGTTTCAAAAATTAAGGTACGGGCCAGCTAGATTGAGCTGCAACGATTACAAAAATATAGAAATCATCAAAAATGGATCAAAACCGTACCTCAATTGCTTGAGTCTAGCCGAATGAAGATGTAATATACTGGATTATGGCTTATGCATTAATACTAAATTAGATGAGGTTGCATGCTTATGAATATTCTGAATGTGTTCTATGAATTTTGTGAACTCTAAAATGTAGATAAATGCCTTAGACACTATTAGATTTTAAATCTAGAAAAAGGGAGCTAGGCCTGATAGGTCTTAAGAGAATTAGTAGGGGATTTATGAACTAAATATGGGCTTGTTAAAGTGGTTGCAAGGCGCCACTTAGGGCCTCTGGAAATGACGCCATGGGCTATGAGGAAGGGCCTAGGATCGAGTCGCGTGGGAAGCTAAATGAAGTTTTTATTTTTGCGACACAAGAGGAGGTAATGGACGGCAAAGGGAGACTGGGGAAGGAGTTTAAGATGAGGTCCAATTCCCTTGAAAATTTCGCCTAAGCAGATGATAATTGAGGATTTATTTTTAATTATTTTGAATAAGTGAAGAAGAGATAAAATAGGAGGAAAATAAGGAAGGGATGTGTGGCCGAATGGGGGACTTTTCTAGGGGTGATTTTCGGTCAAAATAGAAGGGGAGTAGCCGAATTTCATAAAGAAATTTCAGCCTCCTTTTGTTTTCTCTTTTCTCTCCAAGCTAGCACTTTTCTCTTCTTTCTCTTCTAATTGTTTTAGCCAAATTCTCCTTCTCCTTATTCCACCATTGCCGAATTCTCTAGTGACTCTTTTCTTCTTTTATTTTGTCAAAACCGAATATACTAATAACCCCTAGTCGATTTCTCAGTAAGTCTCAAGAGCCGAAATTGTTGATCCACATCTAGGCCATAGCCGAATATCTTTGGGGCTTCAAGCAAAGGGGCTGTCGACTTTTGTATTAAGGGTACGGGCCAATTGTCATTCGGTTTTCATTCTTTTTCTTTTAGGCTTGTCGAAAACTAGGAAATCTAACTCTATCAATGTCTTTGGCCGAAACTATGAAGGACTCTTTTGGGATCTGTCTCTAGTCGACTATAAGGAGGTTTCGGGATTTCAATATCTAAGGTAAGGCATGTGTAATATTCAGCCAAGGGCCATTTGTTATGATTAAATGTTAGAAATTGATCTAACATATATCTATAGAGATTTCGACAGTACTACAAGAAGTGACAATTTTCGAGATTTAAGATTCACAAGGTAAGTGAATCTGACATTCGGCCAAGGCCCTATTTTGGTATTTAGATCCGTTTCTTATTTATTCAAAAGCCGGAAGCTAATTAGTTAAGTGATATAGTATCTAGTCGATTGCAAGAAGGAACATCACAAGTTTCGGGATTTGAAATCAGCAGCAAGGGACTAAGATCTAGAGCATTAGATCGGGATTCTTCGGGATTTCGGTGAAACTAATAAATATATTAGGTGTGTACCCCACACTATTTCTTGATAGATTTATGGTTATGCTTTCTTAAATATGTTAATAAGAATGTAAAAAATATGGCTAAGGTACCATGCAATGGTACAAAGTACTCAGGTACATTTTTCTACTCCTACTAGGATTATAATGAGATCTGTCATGGCACATATGTGAAACTGTAAGAATGTGAAATAGGAATGTGACATATGCATATTTGTATGACATGGGGCATATGGGTTATATGAAAGGGGAAGTGAATGTGGTGGTTTTATACCACAATATCTGAATGTGGTGACTTCGGTCACATTATCTGAATGTGGTGACTCATGTCACAAATATTTTATCTGGTGGCTATGCCACGAATTTTATAAGGGCGATGAGCACGTCGACTGCCTTCGATGATGTGTAGCGGATGGAGGGTTGACTTAGTAGTCCCCACGGTGTGCAAGTTGGTACCGGGTGATGTGTAGGGGAGGTTCCCAGGTTTGGGTTTGGG
Organism: Gossypium bickii; assembly: GCA_025503065.1. NCBI lineage: Eukaryota > Viridiplantae > Streptophyta > Magnoliopsida > Malvales > Malvaceae > Gossypium > Gossypium bickii. The sequence goes on along the minus strand of CP106711.1, from coordinate 47,430,984 downwards.
TTTGCATCACTACTTTCATCTGTTATATACATTTGTATTATATGATTTGACATGCCTGAATCAATGAGATTTAGTGTTGGTTACACATTGTGTCTGTTTGACTCACCCCGTTGTGGGAATGTTTTTCAGGTGACGATCAGTGATGGACCGGGTCGGCAGGAGCTTAGTGGTGGCCATGCTCAGTTCGGAATTTATTTAAATTTTGGACTTTTACATTTAAAGTATTTGGATTTATTTTCGGGATTGTTTTCATTTGTAATAAGGGCAATAGTACTTAATTATTTTATGGTTGCTTTTATTTATTTTATCACGATCCTACTATTGTAAAGTCGATGGTTATTTAAATTATTTTTTTAAATAAACCCTCAAATGTTTTGTCACCTAACACAAATGATTTTCAATTAAGATGATAAACTCTAAGAATTTGATTTTTACCTTTAACATGTAAGTTCGAAATTCAATAGTAAAGTTTTATAAAACCTAGATTTCAAATAAATAAACTTGTTTTCAACCCGAGCCCAACACAAATTAAAATTTCTTTCAAAACCATCTGAATTTTCCAAAGTATTTAAAAAGCTTTGAACCGTTTTTACTCAAGGAACATACCAGATCTGGTCAAGGCTCGTGGGCCGAGTTTGGGGAGTTTCAGCTTGGTATCAGAGCCTAGTTTTAAACTCTCGGCCTTGGGTTTAAAGCCCACAATGTTTTAAAATTTAGGCCCAAATGAATTTTTGTGAAAGTTTGTGTAATTGAGCAGGTTTTTCTGGCATGGCACCCAAGTCTCCGACCGAAGTCCACCAGGTAAGTACCCCTATTCATTTGTGTGATTTATAGTATGAACAGTAGAAGGGTAGAAATGGAACGTAGATTAGTATACTAAGTACTTGAACCCTAGGACTAGTTTTACCCCAACAATTACATAAGACTTAAGTGCCTAAGTAAACAAATCTGTGGCTAAGTCGCCGAGTTAGGGTGTGGCAACCATTATGCGCATGTCTAGGATTGGATCCGGAAGAGCCTGGTACTTAAGCAGTCCTAGTGACTCACCTCTTCTTTGCTGGAATCTTACCTGGTGCGTGGCTTCGGTTCACCCTAACCAAGAGGACTTAATCACGGGCTAAACCCAATAACTAAAACCCGAAAGGGATTAGCTGTATTTTCATTAAAACTTCGGTTTTAAAATCACCAAATTACCCCTTTAAATGGTAGCAAACTTAGTTTGAAAATTTTCCAAAAATATTTCCGATTTGCAAAATTACCTAAATACCCCTAGTGGTAAAATTACTAAAATGCCCTTGGATTTCAAAATTACCATACTACCCCTGATTTTAATAAAATTTTCTGATTTTGCAAAAATGTCCAAAAATCTTATCTTTGCGAAATACCAAGATACCTTGATTTGGAGAATTTACCAAATTACCCCTGATTTACAAAACTACCAAAATGACCCCCGATTTCTAAAATTTCTGCAACAACACCGATGTGGAAAACAAATTCTCAAAAAGAACCCCAAGTTTTGCAAATTTTGAAATACCTTTGATTTCTAAAGATTTTTCAAATTGACTCCGACTTATTACCAAAATACCCCTGTAGGACAAATTACAAAAATACCCCTGGGATAGGAATAGACAAGGAAGTTCGAACAGTGAATGGGTGTGCTAGGTACTACTGAATGAATGTTTGGATGAATGTACTTCTCTGAATTAGGATAGAGAACTTGAAACTTTGATTGATCGAAAGAACTACTCATAAACTTCTTTCATAAAAATTTCTTCACGGATAATCAGTGGAACATATACTAATGCATAAAAATTTCTTAATCAGATTAAAGCACGATAGTAGAAATGAGCTCTAGGGGTCGTGGTCGTAATGTGCGTGGACGCAGTCGAGGCCGAATGACCGTGTCAGAACCCGTTAGATCGGGTCAAGGATCTGAGAATGAGGTACCACCACCCCCACCACCAGCTGTTTGTGCTGAACAGCAGAATCAGATGGGAGATGATACTGTATCGCAGGCTGTGCTGCGAGTTCTTGAAATAGTGGCTGGTGCTGGAGGAAATATGGGAGCTCGAAAGTCTGTACCCAAGCGACTCCGAGCTAACGGAGCTGAGGTGTTTCGTGGAGTATTTAGTGTGGCACCCAGTATAGCTGAGTATTGGTTGGAGGCCACCGAGCGAATTATGGATGAGCTGGATCTGACACCTGAGGAGAAGCTGAAAGGAATAGTGTCATTGCTACGTGATGAGGCATATCAGTGGTGGCTCACAGTTCGGGATGGTGCCACAGCTGAGGATCTGACTTGGGAATATGTTAAGACGACGTATCAGAAGAAGTATGTCAGCACACGTTACACTGATGCGCAGAGGAAGGCATTTTTGGGGCTGGTTCAAGGGAGTGAGTCTGTAGCAGAGTACGAAGCTGAATTCCTGAGGTTGAGCCGGTACACTCGAGGAGTGGTGGCTACGGAGCATGAGCGATGTGTCCGGTTTGAGGACGGGCTAAGGGATGACCTGAGGTTGTTAATAGCCCCACAGCAGGAGCGGGAGTTTTCTGTGTTGGTAGAGAAGGCTAAGGTAGCTGAGGGAATTAAGGACTCTGTAAGGCAGAACTCTGATCGAAATAGACAAAAAAGAGGTTTTGGATCATTAGGACAGTCGGGGAATGTGCAGAAGAGGCCTAGAGTTGAAGGGCCGCCAGGTCAGCAGTCTGGTACAGAAGGGCAGTATCGTACTTGTGATCAGTGTGGGAAGAAGTACTTAGGTGAGTGTTAGAAGAAGACAGGTGGATGCTTTAAGTGTGGGTCCAAGGATCACATGATTAAGGACTGTCCCATGAAACTAGATGGGAATCGACCAGCAACTCAGAATGTTAATCAGGCTGGTAGAGGTGGACAGCAGCCTCAGCGAGGTCGTGGTCCGAATGGTAGAGGTAACGGTGCTGAAAAGGGCCGAGGAACTCCTGGCAGAGGTGTTGGGAATACAGAGGCTAGACAGTCGGGTCTGGTTTATGCAGTTCGTCGGAGGGAGGATGGAGACGCGCCGGACGTCATAACCGGTATGTTCCTTGTATTTGGTAAACCTTATGTTGCTCTGATTGATGTGGGCTCGACCCATTCCTATATTGCATGTAGTGTAGTGGAAACACTAGGCATAGCCTCTGAACTTTCTGCTAGGGAGATGACTGTAGTAAGCCCACTAGGTCAAACTGTAGTGGTGAATAAAATCTTTAGGAGTGTACCTCTAGAGATTCAGGGAGTGAACTTTCCTGCCGACTTGATGGAACTACCCTTCGGAGAATTCGATCTCATACTAGGCATGGATTGGCTAGTGGAGCATCGGGCTGTGTTGGATTGTGCAGCCAAGCGAATGGAATTAAGGACTCTAGAGGATGAAGTGATAGTTATGGTAGGAGAAAGAAGAAACTACTTGTCTAATGTAGTTTCAGCACTTAAGGCTGTAAAGATGGTTCGGAAAGGGTGCAAGGCTTTCTTGACTTTCGTTAGTGCGTTGGATGCTAAGGAAGGGGGAGTTAGTGGAGTTAGAACTATAAGGGATTTTGAAGATGTGTTTCCAGAGGAATTACCTGGAATACCCCCGGATAGGGAAGTGGAATTCGGAATTGATTTGCTGCCGGGAACAGCTCCTGTGTCAATTACCCCATACAGAATGGCACCAAAGGAGTTGGTAGAGCTCAAGGCTCAAATCCAAGAGTTGCTCGATCGTGGGTTTATTCGACCCAGTGTATCTCCGTGGGGAGCATCGGTCTTGTTTGTGAAGAAGAAGGACGGAACTATACGTATGTGCATAGATTATCGTCAGCTGAATAAGCTGACCATCAAGAACAAGTATCCTTTGCCAAGGATTGATGACTTGTTCGACCAGCTGAAGGGGGCAGCAGTATTTTCGAAGATAGATCTACGGTTGGGATATCATCAGCTTAAAGTGAAGGAGGCAGATATCCATAAGACGGCTTTTCGAACAAGATACGGGCACTATGAGTTCTTAGTGATGCCGTTTGATTTGACGAATGCCCCAGCCGCGTTCATGGATATGATGAACCGGGTTTTCCAACCCTACTCGGATAGGTTCATCGTTGTGTTCATCGACGATATTCTTGTGTACTCCAAGTCTGAAGAAGAGCATGATGAGCATCTTCGGGTTGTGTTGCAAGTATTAAGGGAGAAGAAGCTTTATGCCAAATTCAGCAAATGTGAATTTTGGATTAAGGAAGTTGCGTTCTTAGGGCATGTGGTATCCGCAGAAGGAATATCCGCAGAAGGAATAAGGGTGGATCCTCGAAAGATTGAGGCAGTGCTGGATTGGAAACCACCTAAGTTTGTGGCAGAGATTCATAGTTTCTTGGGATTGGCAGGCTACTACAGAAGGTTCGTGGAAGGGTTCTCATCAATAGCCGCACCATTAACAAAGTTGTTGAGGAAGGAAGTACCTTTTGTATGGACGAATAAGCAACAAGAGAGCTTTGAGCAGCTTAAAAGGATTTTGACTGAAGCACCGGTATTAATTTAGCCTGAGGCAGGGAAGGATTTTGTGATGTACTGTGATGCTTCTCATACAAGATTAGGAGGTGTATTAATGCAAGACGGGAAAGTAGTCGCTTATGCGTCTCGACAGTTAAGGCCTCATGAGGTTAACTACCCGACTCATTACTTGGAATTGGCGGCAGTGGTCTTTGTTCTTAAGGTTTGGAGGCATTATCTTTATAGAGAAAAGTCGGTGTACACAGACCATAAGAGTCTTAAGTACCTGTTGACTCAGAAGGAGTTGAACCTGAGACAGCGAAGGTTGGTGGAGTTGTTAAAGGATTACGACTGTTCTATATAGTACCACCCGGGCAAGGCGAATGTAGTAGCGGATGCCCTGAGTCAGAAGGTAGTGTCGGATCTGAGGGTGATGTTTGCACATCTGAGTTTGTATGACGATGGAAGTCTGTTGGCAGAGTTGCAAGTCAAGCCGACGTGGTTGAATGAGGTAAAAGAGGGTCAGCTGGCTGATGAGGATCTAAGTGTTAAGATGCGACAAGTTCAGAATGGTGGTTTAGAGGATTATAGTATATCCAGTGATGAAGTATTGTGTTTCAAGGGTAAGGTCCAGATGTCGAAGAATGAGGAACTTAGGCGGAGAATTCTTCAGGAATCGCATAGTAGCCCTTATGCTATGCATCCTGGAGGTACTAAGTTGTACAGGGATTTAAAGGAACAGTTTTGGTGGCCTGGCTTAAAACAGGAAGTTACTGAATTTGTCGGCAAGTGCTTGACATGTCAGCAAGTTAAGGCTGAACATCAGGTTCCGTCAAGGTTACTTCATCCAATCAAGATTCCGCAGTGGAAGTGGGAAAGAATTACCATGGACTTCGTTGGTGGGCTTCCCCTTACGCCTACTAAGAAGGACTCGGTATGGGTGATAGTGGACCGATTGACCAAGTCCGCGCACTTTATTCCGGTAAAAGTTGATTATTCTTTGCAGAAGTTGGCAAAGTTGTATGTGGCAGAGATTGTAAGGTTGCATGGAGTACCGGTGTCAATCATCTCAGATAGGGATCCAAGGTTTACGTCTCGTTTTTGGAAAGCCCTACATCAAGCTATGGGCACTAAGCTAGATTTCACTACGGCTTTTCATCCACAGTCTGACGGGCAATCTGAACGGGTAATCCAAGTGTTAGAGGATATGTTAAGAGGCTGTGTGATAGACTTCAGAGGAAGTTGGGAAGACTATTTGCCTTTAGCAAAATTTGCATACAATAATAGCTATCAGGCCAGTATTCGGATGGCACCGTATGAAGCATTGTATGGACGGAAGTGTCGCACTCCTACATGTTGGACGGAATTAGGGGAACGTCGAGTTTTGGGTCCAGAGATTATGGCAGAATCCGAGGAGAAGGTTGAGATAATTCAGGCGCGGTTGAAGGAAGCATCGGATAGGCAGAAGTCGTATGCAGATCTCAAACGAAAGGAAATAGAATTTGATGTAGGAGATCAAGTATTTCTTAAGGTTTTGCCTTGGAAGAAGGTGATAAGATTTGGCCGGAAAGAGAAGTTAAGCCCAAGGTTTATAGGGCCCTACCGAGTATTGAAACGAGTTGGACCAGTGGCATACCAGTTGGAGTTACCTTCGGAATTGAAGCAGATGCACGACGTATTTCATGTGTCTATGTTACATCGTTATCGATCAGATCCATCTCATGTAGTTGCGGTTGAAGAGGTGGAGCTAAGGCCAGATTTGTCCTACGAAGAAGAGCCGATTCAGATCTTGGAGCGAGATGTGAAAGTACTACGAAGGAAATCAGTTCCTCTAGTCAAAGTGTTATGGCGTAATCATGGATCGGAAGAAGCTTCGTGTGAGCCGGAAGAAGCAATGCCACAGCAATACCCTCACTTATTTCAGCCAGGTAATTTCGAGGACGAAATTAGTTTAAGGCGTAGAACTGTAATATCCTGGATTATGGCTTATGCATTAATACTAAATTAGATGAGGTAGCATGCTTATGAATATTCTGAATGTGTTCTATGAATTTTTTGAACTCTAAAATGTAGATAAATGCCTTAGACACTATTAGATTTTAAATCTAGAAAAAGGGAGCTAGGCCTGATAGGTCTTAAGAGAATTAGTAGGGGATTTATGACACAAATATGGGCTTGTTAAAGTGGTTGCAAGGCGCCACTTAGGGCCTCTGGAAATGACGCCATGGGCTATGAGGAAGGGCCTAGGATCGAGTCACGTGGGAAGCTAAATGAAGTTTTTATTTTTGCGACACAATAGGAGGTAATGGACGGCAAAGGGAGACTGGGGAAGGAGTTTAAGATGAGGTCCAATTCCCTTGCCTCTTAAGTGGCGTCACTTTGCCACTACACCACACCTCCACTTGATTATGGCTTATGCATTAATACTAAATTAGATGAGGTAGCATGCTTATGAATATTCTGAATGTGTTCTATGAATTTTTTGAACTCTAAAATGTAGATAAATGCCTTAGACACTATTAGATTTTAAATCTAGAAAAAGGGAGCTAGGCCTGATAGGTCTTAAGAGAATTAGTAGGGGATTTATGACACAAATATGGGCTTGTTAAAGTGGTTGCAAGGCGCCACTTAGGGCCTCTGGAAATGACGCCATGGGGTATGAGGAAGGGCCTAGGATCGAGTCGCGTGGGAAGCTAAATGAAGTTTTTATTTTTGTGACACAAGGGGAGGTAATGGACGGCAAAGGGAGACTAGGGAAGGAGTTTAAGATGAGGTCCAATTCCCTTGAAAATTTCGGCTAAAGTAGATGATAATTGAGGATTTATTTTTAATTATTTTGAATAAGTAAGGAAGAGATAAAATAGGAGGAAAATAAGGGAGGGATGTGTGGCCGAATGGGGGACTCTTTCTAGGGGTGATTTTCGGTCAAAATAGAAGGGGAGTAGCCGAATTTCATAAAGAAATTTCAGCCTCCTTTTGTTTTCTCTTTTCTCTCCAAGCTAGCACTTTTCTATTCTTTCTCTTCTAATTGTTTTAGCCGAATTCTCCTTCTCCTTATTCCACCATTGCCGAATTCTCTAGTGACTCTTTTCTTCTTTTATTTTGTCAAAACTGAATATACCAATAACCCCTAGTCGATTTCTCAGTAAGTCTCAAGAGCCGAAATTGTTGATCCATATCTAGGCCACAGCCGAATATCATTGGGGCTTCAAGCAAAGGTGCTGTCGACTTTTGTATTAAGGGTAAGGACCAATTGTCATTCGGTTTTCATTCTTTCTCTTTTAGGCTTGTCGAAAACTAGGAAATCTAACTCTATCAATGTCTTTGGCCGAAACTATGAAGGACTCTTTTGGGATCTGTCTCTAGTCGACTATAAGGAGGTTTCGGGATTTCAATATCTAAGGTAAGGCATGTGCAATATTCAGCCAAGGGCCATTTCTTATGATTAAATGTTAGAAATTGATCTAACATATATCTATAGGGATTTCAACAGTACTACAAGAAGTGACAATTTTTGGGATTTATGATTCACAAGGTAAGTGAATCTGACATTCGGCCAAGGCCCTATTTTGGTATTTAGATCTGTTTCTTATTTATTCAAAAGCCGGAAGCTAATTAGTTAAGTGATATAGTATCTAGCCAATTGCAAGAAGGAACATCACAAGTTTCGGGATTTGAAATCGGCAGCAAGGGACTAAGATCTAGAGCATTAGATCGGGATTCTTCGGGATTTCGGTGAAACCGATAAATATATTAGGTGTGTACCCCACACTATTTCTCGATAGATTTATGGTTATGCTTTCTTAAATATGTTAATAAGAATGTGAAAAATATGGCTAAGATACCATGCAATGGTACAAAGTACTCAGGTACGTTTTCCTACTCCTACTAGGATTATAATGAGATCTATCATGGCACATATGTGAAACTGTAAGAATGTGAAATAGAAATGTGACATATGCATATTTGTATGACATGGGGCATATGGGTTATATGAAAGGGGAAGTGAATGTGGTGGTTTTATACCACAATATCTGAATGTGGTGACTTCGGTCACATTATTCGAATGTGGTGACTCATGTCACAAATATTTTATCTCGTGTGGCTATACCACGAATTTTATAAGAGGCGATGAGCACGTCGATCGCAATGATCGCCTTCGATGATGTGTAGCGGATGGAGGGTTGACTTAGTAGTCCCCACGGTGTGCAGGTTGGTACGGGTGATGTGTAGCGGATGGTACCTAGGTTTGGGTTCGGGTTTGCATCACTACTTTCATCTGTTATATACATTTGTATTATATGATTTGACATGCCTGAATCGATGAGATTTAGTGTTGGTTACACATTGGCTCTGTTTGACTCACCCCATTGTGGGAATGTTTTTCAGCTGACGATCGGTGATGAACCGGGTCGGCAGGAGCTTAGTGGTAGCCATGCTCAGTTCGGAATTTATTTAAATTTTGGACTTTTACATTTAAAGTATTTGGATTTATTTTCGGGATTGTTTTCATTTGTAATAAGGCCAATAGTACTTAATTATTTTATGGTTGCTTTTATTTATTTTATCACGATCCTACTATTGTAAAGTCAAAGGTTATTTAAATTATTTTTTTAAATAAACCCTCAAATGTTTTGTCACCTAACACAAATGATTTTCAATTAAGATGATAAACTCTAAGAATTTGATTTTTACCTTTAACATGTAAGTTCGAAATTCAACAGTAAAGTTTTATAAAACCTAGATTTCAAATAAATAAACTTGTTTTCAACCCGAGCCCAACACAAATTAAAATTTCTTTCAAAACAATCCGAATTTTCCAAAGTATTTAAAAAGCTTTGAACCGTTTTTACTCAAGGAACATACCAGATCCGGTCAAGGCTCGTGGGCCGGGTTTGGGGTGTTTCAGAAGAACCCTAGTTCTTCTTGTTGTTCTTTTTAATTTTCGGTTATGAGATGATAAAATGAACAAAACTTTCCTTTTTGTTTTACTAATATTAACATGATTTAATAAATACCAAAATTAACCTTAACTTACAACATATATAAACATATAATGGATGGCCATAATTGTCCACTTACACTACCAATGGTCTAATATCATCATAAGGACCTTTGGTTTAATAAATCATAGCAATTAAACACTTTTAACAAATGGGATGCAACTTTTGCATTTTACACGATTAAGTCCTTTTTTCTCAAATTGAGCTATTAAACGATAAAATTAGCTCACGTAATTTTCACACATACATGCTATCATGCTGTAAACACATAAAATATTATTAAAATAATTTTTTGACCTCAGATTTTTGGTTCCAAAACCACTGTTCTGGTTTAGCTAAAACTGGGCTGTCACAAGTAGTTAAATATTTCATTTAATAGGTTAGGCTGAAAAAAGGGTAATAGCCAAAGAACTTAAGAACATTTGGCAATCAATGAGGTTGATTCATAACCAGGAGTAATGAAAAGAGTTCAAATTGTCCGTTTCAAGAAAGAAGTTTAGGGTTTCGACATCTTAGAGATAAAAGAGAAAATAACAAACAAATTAACGATATTTGGCAAATACAAGTATTATACTTCCCTTTGTCTTTTGGCAAAATAAAAAGAAAATGCAAGGATTATTCACAATATATGAAGGTTGAAATATGGCATAACACCAGATTACATTCGTCTTCCATAATATTTGAATAAGGGTGTGAATCAAATGAGTTCGATTATAACCCAAACATATACATGAAATAAAAAAATATAAGAACTGCCAGATATGTACATGTTACAGAAGAAACAAAGGAAAGCTCACAAAAACAGTGACAATCTAGTTGAGTCCCTTCTCAAACACAACTAACCTAAAACACCTAAAAGGAAAAGAGGAAACGAGGTACGTTCAAAATGAACTTAGTGAGTTCCCCACACAACAATGGAAATCTTTACACCCAAGATTTCCAAGAATACAACAGTACAAAACATCAAGCAAGTAGATTACAAAAATGCCTATACCTAGGCTTGTCAAACATCACCTAACAAGCCCGCACTTACACCATACACTGGCGGATATTGAATACATATCCACACTCACAACAATCAATGGATAACTAATACTTATCTGCACTAGGAGAACTGGACCTCATACACTACACCAAATCATTGCATGGTCCTTCAATTTGTAAAATCCTTCAGGGTATACAGAAACGTCGCCTTCACTAATTATGATTCTCATTTGATTACAACTCATTCCACGTCCCGATTCACCTGTAGTGATAACTTGCATGCAGGTATTGTTCGTAGCAGAATCACGTTCCACGGCTAATTCTATTCTCTTCAACAAGACATTCTGCATATGGATACTATCTCATCTGAGAATAGTTCGCCTGCTACCATCCTGTCCAAAACTCTCATTTATAACTACCATAAGTTGTCTCTAACTCTCATTTATAACTACCATAAGTTGTCTCTAACACTTCCCTTTTTATTCGCATAAAGCAACTCATAGAAAAGGTTCGCACACAGGCACATACCGCACATATATTAATAATACATTACACCTATGTATTAGAAATATAGTCTGCAGATAGTTACAACCATGTCTAAGTACATTCACATTCAGATACATGTCACCACTAAATATAACCCTATGGAAAATGCCATCCACAATCTAAATACCATTTAAAAAAAATAATTCACTGGAAAACATTTATACATCTGAGAATGATTTCCATGCAATACACTTACAAACGTTTGGACATCCTTCTTTAAGTTAGCTTCTGATCCTTATAACAGTCCAAAGAGCCACGATATAGTATTGCTCTATAAAGCAGTAATTCGTATATCCAACCTAACCTCTGCAAATCCTCCTTGTTAATTTGAACACTTACGTGTTTCCCCACAAAGTTAGGGCATTCTCCAATTTCGATTTGCATTAACAGGCCTTACCGGAGGTAAATCACATATCATTTCCCATACATTTTTCCCATCACATTCACAAATCAATGACTTACCTCCTTAACCCCCTCTTCCACCAATTCGGATACGAAGCTTGTACTCTAAGGAAGGAGTGTCCATTCAGTTATTCATGTATACTCAATCTTTATTCTTTTATTAGTTAACATAATTATGCACATGTTATAGTGCACACACAATCATATGGACAAAACAACAACACTCGAATAATCAGTTACACGAGATGGTAACTCTATTGTCGATCGATATGATTAAATTGTGAAGGATGGCTATACACAGTTGAGCACTATAATAAAAATAACACCAAAAAATATGTATATAAATTAAATCGACGGTGTCCACAAGTTCATGAGTCAAATTGTAGTATAGTATAGTTTATAATGAAACACTTAGAAGTATTCCAAGGATCGTACCCAAGGGAGGATGAAATAAATCTATAAAAATATTTTTACAATAATAAGCCTAAATAGTATTAATTAAATCCTCTATTACGATAAACCATAAAATAATTTAATGAGAGAATTTAAATAACTAAAATAAATAAACAATAAAAATAAACAAACGACTAAAATCAATAAACCAATCAGGAAGATTAACCCGTTTCAAGGTTTGCAATTAGCTTTGGATTAGTGTTTTTGGGTGGATTAGCTACCGATTAACCAATTATTATATCCTAACCTCTAACTAATTAATTGATTGGTTGATACTCACTTATCTCCTGACCTCACTTTCTCAACCATGATAAACTACAATTTACTTGGTTTGACTTATCTCTTGATCTCGTCTAAGCTATGATAACTTCTTAGGGTTGTCAAGCCTAGGGTTTAAGAACGCGTATTTTTGCTAACTAATCCTCTCGAGAAACCTTAAATCCTCTTTTAATCATGTCCTCATCCACTCGTTAGTCTCCCTTAAGGGATCTAGCCACTCATGTTATTCATAATCTCAATTGAATAAATCATGTAAAGAACACAATTGAATCAAAAGAGAAACGAAATTAGAACAATCGTGGATTGATATCAAATGGAGAATGGAGTAGTAAATCTATTGATCAGACCGATGAAATATGTCGATTGTAAAGAAGAAATAAATTGAAATACTTAAATAAAATAAAAAGAACTCTTCGACCGAAACCAATTCCAAGAGGAAAAACAAAATAGTTTAGAAAAGCCAAAAGAAAACTAATCTACTTCTACTCCTAAACTACTAGGGTTTTTTATTAAGTCTTGGATGACTTAGTTACATCAAAGCCCTAATTATTTATAGGAGTGTTAGCAGCCCAATTAGGTCTTCGGCACGTCCTAGGTCTTCGCATAAAGTTGATTGTATGGACAAAAATAGCATTAGCATTCTTGGGTAGCAAGGGGACCTATGTCACTCCATAGCCCTTGCATGGCGCGACACGACAGGTGTTTTGTGCCTTCTTGGTTCCGTTTCATGCTTTGACAGCTCAGGAAACTTGTACATCACTCTTCCCTTGCTTCCACGTCAATTGGGCTTATAAATCTTCATTTTACACACTCATTTACACGTATTAAAACTACATAAGGCCCGTGTCAACTTAATAGGTCACAACACTCACAAAATGTGTTAAAAAACACTTATTTTACTAATATTTAAATCTTAGTACTAAGTACTAAGAACATAATATTAAATACTAAATGACCTAGAAAACAAGCTCCTTAAGTGCGGAAATAACCCGAATTGACTACTATATTTAACGGCAGGTCAATTGTCTTAATATCATTCAAGACATAATCGAACCTTTTTCCTGGACATGCAACATCTTTAAAATAGTTTCTTAACTCCCCAATAAAGAGGGGATGAGATCTAACTTGAAATATCTTCCTATAAAGCTCTAATCCACACACGATTCTTTCCATAGGCAAACAGGTTAACACCTCCAGCCTCAGATAGAAAGAACAATGAAAAATAGAGAAATGAGAACTAATGGCCTTGTTCCCTCCCTTCATGATTATATATATAAGAAATATAACTCAAACAAAACAACACTTTTAGCCAACTACCAATCAGAATATGTGCATATAGAAATCCACTAATCACCTACGAATCCCCTAGTTAGGCACAAAAAATGTAACTCTCCAAGTTTCATGCACAATGAAACGTTCCTACCTAATACTTGACACATATTTAGTACATGTCCACTATCGGGGTTCCATAAAAAATGGACAAGTTAGCCACAGAAGGGCTTGACACAAACATGTTCGCTAGCAAAAAAGCTTGTCAAACAGAATGAGAGTCTGCAAGATGGTGGAATGCCATGAAACAGTTCGCTCGATACGAAGTGACAAAACAAAATCAGTCCAATATCACAAATTAAACTTAGCTTTCATACTAATCCTTTTCGATTCATCTTGATCAACTCGTTAAAATGTGAGTCCGTTAAATTGCGATGTGACATTGTGAACCATCTTTCCACTCACCCTTATTGTATAAATGGAACATTTTTTGCATCCAGTGCCATAAGCCAATTTCAAGCATATTTAATCGCACGAAGACTCGCATGAAGAGGAAGTTCGTAAGATGTTTTGTAAAGTATAATTTTGAGTAAATACGTAATTGTATCAAGTAAGGTTCGATTTTTGTTGTTCATATATAATCAAAATTCTATCTTTTCTACATAATGTTTTCGTTTCCAACATGTAAAATAAGTTATTTCATTTAAATGACTAGATGAATGAATGTTTTTTTTATTACGGTAGTGAAATTTGTGACACCAACATTGGGTTCTTTTTTTCATCGGAGAACACAACGAGGATGGCTTTCCACCTGAACATACAATTGCCGGAGTTTCGTGCAAGAATTTGGCAGAAAATCATTGGATCCACCCAAATGAGAGTATCATCATTGAAATATCGATTTTGTGCTTCAATTGACTTCTCATATATGAGGCTTTCGATATCAAAGGTACAATGGGGATGGAAGCTGTAACAGCCCGATTTAGGGGCTAGCCGGAACAGTGATCTGGGGATCACTAATATGAGATTTAGAGAAATTTATTTTCATGATATTTTATGAGTCAGAGCATGATTACATTAGTACATGAGAATTTTGGTACATTAATTTTAACGATTTCATGTTTAATCGCGAAAAAAGACTAAATCGCATAAAGTGCAAAAGTTCCATTTTTATGCTAAGGGTGCCAAATAGCCATAGATTGATGATTGGAGGTCTTTAAAAGGCAATTAGACCCCAAAACATTTAGTGGTCAACCATAGGGGACAAGGATTGACCAAGTTGGTCAAAGTTGGTGAGTAGGTGGACTAAATTGATAGTTTAATATTAGAATAAAGAAAAGATGATGTCCATCTTTCTTGCTCATCTCTTCAACCAAAATTGGTAGCCAAATAGGGGTTAAAATCTTCAAAAATTTTAGCACACTCATCTCTTCAGAAATCAAGAAATACGAAGCCCGGATCGAAACTGAGGCAAGAACAAAGTCGAGGACTAAATTGCATATCTACATACACTTTGAATACCGATGTAAGTTTGTATGAATTTAAGGCTACATATTTTTTATGTTTAAAAATTACTTATTATGATGTATAATGTACATTACTTCTATGAAGTTGATTATCAATATCTAATAAGGAAATCAATGAGAACATGTAAATAAAAATCCCGGTTGAAGATTCGGAATAACGAGGATACCTATGTCACAACATGAGACAAGGAAATCCCATGTAAGACCATGTTTGGAACATGGCATCGGCACCCAAGGAACGTAGGTCCTAAATAAGACCATGTTTGGGACATGGCGTCGGCACCGAACGTAGATCCTGTGTAAGACCATGTCTAGGACATGGCATCAGCATCGAACAAGGAAGGTCTTGTGTAAGACCATGTTTGGGACATGGCATCGACACCATACAAGGAAGGTCCCGTGTAAGACCATATCTGGGACATGGGTTCGACACTAAAGGAAGATCTCGTGTAAGACCATGTCTGGGACATGGCATCGACATCAATTTAAGAGATCCCATGTAAGACCATATCTGGGATATGGCATTGCCATCATGAGGCGATCCCATGTAAGACCATGTCTAGGACATGGCATTGGCATCGAGACCCATGTGTGATGAGATTGAGTAACCTCAGTTATTTCGGGTAATTTCTCGGGCAAAAGAGCCAAGTATGAAAGAGGTAACAAAAAGCTAAGCAAGTAAAGATATTAATAAGCTAAGTTATTCAAAGTTGATAAAGAGTATTATTCAAGTTAAGGAAGATGAATATTGAGTTTATGTTTGCATTACCAAAATATACTAATTTATGTGATTAAGTGATACAGGTATCATGAGTACATTACAAGTATGAAATTATTATGTATCATATGATGAGTAAGGATAAGTATGAGTAAGTAAGCTAAGCACTTGAGACTTATGTTGTTATTATTTCATGATAGATGAATTATATTTAGCAAATATATTGCTATATGAGTTTCATGCAAACTTACTAAGCTATATGCTTACTTCCTTCATTTTTTTCTTCCTTGTAGTTTTGCCAAACTAGTTTGGGGATCATAGACGACGGAGCTCGGATCACACTATCAATCATTATTTTGGTTTAGCCAAGTTGTTTACATTAAGTATGGCATGTATAGGAATCATTTGATTTTGAGTTACGTCTTAAGAGGAGCCAAAGTATTGGCTATTAAAGTGATTGTTCTTTTTGTAAATGGTTAAAGAGATTAACCAATATTTACTAAGTTTATACATCAATGTTGATGAGCTATGCATTGTTATTCATGTTTTTGATGAAGTATTTGAGCATTTGGAATAGGTATAAGAATGACCTTGATTTCAAAGTGGCAATTGGCTTAGAAAATAGCCTTTAAGTGTCCACACGGGTAGACACTCAGGCGTGTGTCTAAGCCGTGTGTGACACACGGTCAACCCACATGGGTGTGTTAATAGGCCGTGTGTCCCCTGCAAGTTAGTGTTTTAAGTTAGTGTCGACCACCGGCTAGCCACACAGGTGTGTGCCTAAGCCGTGTGCTCCTTAAGGGATTGCTGATGTCATAAACAGAATACCCCCTAATATTTTACACAGGGGAGAGCACGGGCTTGTCTAGGCCGTGTGGAGGACACGGGCCACTAACACGGGCGTGTGTCTGGCCATGTGAAAACCCTTGTAGGTTCGAAAATAAAATAAATTGTACACAGGCTAGGGACACAGGCGTGTCCCAAGTCACATGGGCGTGTGACCCCTGTTTAGACAAAAACTTTCAAAGAGGGTAAAAGTTTCCGATTGAACTCCGAAACCTTCTAGATAAATGTTTATGGCCTCGTAGGCCCATGAGATGAATGTTATGACTAAGAAAGAAAAGTTTTTAAATCGAAATGAAATTTTATGGCCCGTTAATACAAGTTCACGTAAGGTCAAGGATAGTAATGCCTCGTATCTGGTCCCGGTGTCGGACACGGGTAAGGGATGTTACAGAAGTGATGGTCCAAATGCATATTGCTAGTGGATCACCAATACTCGAGTTATATGCGAAGTTTGCAAACACATATGAAGACGGTTGGAGGTCAACATATGTTCTAGTTCAAGTGGCCAAAACAAAAGAGCAAGCTGAGAGTCCAATGACATAGTTGTGCGGTGGGTTCACGGCTTTGTTAGAAATTTCCCATTATGATATCCTAGAATCATCAATGGGAAGACACTCATAGGTTTCAGCCTTAGATTTCAACCGCGGCAGGTAGAACATTCAGTAGTCAAGGTTTAGCAAGGCACAACACTCAGTTAGTGGTTTGATTTTAACTTCTGTCAACCAATGTTTTACACCGAGAACACTTACAGGGTTATGGCATCAAGTTCCTCCTATAGGCAATCCACAAGTGATTTTAGTTTTTCCAAAAACTATACAAGAAGGGATGATGTACTCCTTACAACCTCCACTAGTGAGGGGATGATGGTGGTGGAAAAGTCTTAAAATTTATATAATGAATGATTGAGCTTAAAAACTAACTGTCACCACGATTAAGGCAAGCTCACGTATCGAACAGTAGTATAGTTTAGTGGCAAGACCGGATTGTCGAACCCAAGGGAACTAAAAGTACTAATACTAGCTTTCTTTTTATTATCTAGCCTAAAATAAAAGTGATTAATATTTATTTAACTAATTACTAAGGAAAAGATGCTAAGACACAGAGAATGAATTGGGGAAATACTTGTGGTAAAAACCAATTGATTAAGACAATACTCGAGGAAGAATCCACCTAGACTTCACTTGTTATTTAACTTTGAACCAGATGATTCATTCACTTGACTTGATCCGTAAGATTCCCTAATTTATATTAATACCTTTCTCGAGGCTACTAATCTAACCCTAGGTTGATAAATTGAAATCTCTTTCTAATTAAAGCCCCTAGAGTTGCATTAACTCGATCTATGGACTCCCATATTAGGTTTGACCCTAATCCGACCGATTTTCGTCATCCTATCTCTAGGGTTGCAATCAACACCGCTTAATTATGCTAGATCTACTCTTTAAACAAGGAATATTCCTCCACTGCCTAAGCACATCAATACTTGAATCAATATCCTGAAATATCCAAACAAGAATTAAGAACACATAATTAAGAACAAATCAAGTATTTATCATATAGTTCAGAAAATAATAACAAGATCCATCTTCGGTTTCATCCCCCTCAGGTATTTGAGGGGTTTAGTTCATAATCATAAAAGAATACATCTCAGAAGAAAATATAAAACAAAACATATGAAAAACCCTAAAACCCCCTGAAGGAAATTGAAGGGAAGATCTTTCGTCTTGAGTATGATTCGGCTTCTTGAGATGAATCAACTGGCTTTCTTTGAGTAAATCCCACAATTCTGGCCTCTTTGGCTTGGCTCCTCGGCCTACCTGAACCCCCCTTGAAGGTTGGCCTCTAGGGTGTTTATATAGGCTTTTGGAATGTCTTTCTTTGCTTCTAAGTACCCTATTCCGAATAGAATTAAAACAGGTCACGTCAGGGACACGCCCGTGTGGCACGACCGTGTGAATCTAATCTAGGCCATGGTCGGGTCTGATAAAGAGGCACAGCCGTGTGGCATGGGCCCAGGCCGTGTGCATTTCGTACTTTGGCCTATTTTCTCCTTTTTTGGCCCGTTTCTCATTCTTTTCATCCTCCGGTGCTCTCCTAAGTATAAAACATGAAATTAAAGGATTAGGAGCACCAAATTCCACAATTCAGGAAATAAATAATCCAAAAGTATGCTAAATGTGGGATTAAAATATGTATATATTACGGTTTATCAGGGGACATCCAACCCTAGACATATTAGGGGGTTGAGATAGAAGAATGCATTTGTAACACCCCTAACCCGTAACCATCGCCGGTCAAGGGTTAAAGGCGTTACCAGATGAATTAGAACCTTTTACGGACATTTCATAATATAATTCAACAAATCAAATTAAAGTGGCCCTTAATTAGGTCTATGAGACCTTAAACATGCTTTAAAAAGGGGGCGGGACTAAACCAAACACATATAGAAATTTTCAAAAATTTAAAAATTTTTAAAAGTTACAGAGGTCACAGACCCGTGTGGGTAGGCCGTGTGCCTCCCAAGGCCTCAGACACGCCCGTGTGTCTTAGCCGTGTCAAAATAGGGCATACATACTAACTTGTCCACACGGCCGTGTCGCTGCTGACTTGTACCACACGGCCAGTCACACGCCCGTGTGTCAAGCCCATGGTCGGGTCTGACTTGTTTTGAATTGCAACCATGAAGGACACGGTCAAGCCACACGCCCGTGTGCTCAACCTTGTGGGTAATTATAGGCCATTTGCAAGGCCAAAATGCCACCCACACATTGGGTCATCCCTACAAACACATACAAGCATCTTTCCATACATCAATGGCAACCAAAACACATCAAATTATGCATCATTTCTACTCAATTATGAGCTTAATAACCATACCAACTAAATAGTTATTTAACTCAATATAACCACAAGCACTTCAAAGCATAATCCATCACAAATTTACCATCAATAATATGCTAGCTATACATCAATAAGCTTAGCATTCATATGACCATTTCATTTGCTATCAACCTATACCAAAACTAGCATCATAGGACATAACTAGTCATTCATAACACAATCATATATCTAGCCATATCACATGGCCATGTACATATATCAAACATAACCCAAAACAACTAGCCTATACATGCCATATTTAGCTATATACACATTCAAAAGTACCAAAATAGAGATTGATAGTGTGGTGATGATCCTCGATGATTCTTGAGCCTTTCGTAGCTTTGACGATCTGTAAAATAGAGTAAACACACACAAAGTAAGCTTCCCAAAAGCTTAGTAAGCCATATACAGATAAACATAACATAAAATGCACATAATCATATTGATACAATATCATTAATATTTCTCATTTGCAATTTCCTAACATGTTCTTTGGCTCATTTGTTTATCCATAGAATGCCAACATATCACATCTCAAAGCTTCACTTATGCTCATAACACATTCAAGCATATATCACATATTATCTCATCAAATCCATACACATATTCACTTTGGTAAGTTCATATATATACACTTACCTTTCATACACATACATAGTGTACCTTTCAGATGTACCTCACTCATTTATACATTTCACGTAGTCTCTCATTTCTCGGATTTTCCTGTTGAACCGTTCGGAATCAAATAGGAAGCTCGGAATACTTAGAATGGTCGTACAATGCCAACGTCCCAGACGTGGTCTTACATGTAACCAGATATCGATGACACTGTCCCAGACAGGGTCTTACATGAATCAATACAATGCTAATGTCCCAGACATGGTCTTATACATAATCTCAAATCGATGCCAACGTCCCAAATGTGGTCTTACACGATATCACATATCAGACACCTATGTCATGACATACGCAATCATATCTATTCCTAGGTTCGTACGGGACTTTTTCGGATGTTGACACCATGTCGATACTATCTCGGATTTCACATACTCATCATCTCATACACATTCATCGTTAAGAATTTTCATGTGAACCTACGTATATCAATGTAAATAGATTTATTTGTGTATAGACTTACCTCAGATTCGGATAACGTACGGACTCGACTATTCGATCACTTTTTGACTTTCCGCGATCTAAATCTGTTTTCTTCGATTCTTGATCTATACATATTCAAATTTAACCCATTTATTCACCAAATCATTCAATTCAATCTGAATACACATATTTAGGGAAATTTACAATTTAGCCTCACATTTTTACATTTTCACATTTTAGTCCCTATTTCAAAAAATCACAAAATACACAAAATCTCATGTTACCCATGCCTAGCCGAATTTTACTCATACTCATCTAAGTCCATATATTTCATTTATTTCACAATTTAGTCCCTCAAAATATTATTTTCTCAACTTAACCCAAAATACTCAAAATCACCAAAAACTCAAAGACAAACTATGTTAACCAAATAGATATCTTTCATAATTCATCTTCAAACATTACAAAACTCATGTGTTCATCAATCACACATTTCATAATTATCATCAATTCACTAAATATAAGCATGGGTTTTGAAAAACACTAAGCAACAATTACAAAAACGTAGAAATTATCAAAAATCGAAGCAAAACATACCTTGAATCAAAGAACATCTATGGTCGAATGTTTGAAAGCTTTTAACCCTTATTTTCTTTTTGATTTTTGGCAAGAATGATGAAGCAAAAATCATGTTTTGTTTATTTAATTAACATTAATTATTCATTTCTATTTTTGCCCTTAATGAAACATTAATGGTTTAACATTTAAACTATGGACATAATTGTCCATCAACTTAATAATGGCATAATAACATCATAAGGACTTCATATAATAAAAGCCACAACAAATAGATACCTTTTCATATAACATGCTAATTTTGCATTTAATGCAATTTAGTCCTTTTTGCAAATTAATCACACAAACGATAAAATTTTCATACGAGACTTTCACACATACTAATTCACACACCATAGGCACAGAAAATAATATTAAAATATTTTTATGACTCGGATTTGTGGTCCCAAAACCACTTTTTCGACTCGGGTCTAAACCAGACTGTTACAATTTTCCCCCTTAGGGATTTTCGTCCCCAAAAATCTTACCATTAAACAGATTCGGATATTGTTGTCTCATTACGTCTTCAGGCTCCCACATATCTTCTTCCACTTCGTGTCGATGCCACAGTACTTTTACTAACAGAATTTTCTTATTTTGCAATTCTTTCACTTTGCGAGCTAAGATACAGATCGGTTCTTCTTCGTAAGTCATATCAGATGGGATTTCAATCTTAGAAGCAGTAATCACATGTGATGGATAGGATCTGTATCGACAAAGCATTGATACGTGAGATACATTATGTATCTTTTCCAACTCTGGTGGCAACAACAATCTATACGTAATAGGTCCAACACGCTCGATAATTTCATACGGTCCGATGAACCTCGGACTCAATTTGACTTTACGTCCGAATCTGAGTACTTTCTTCCACGGAGATACTTTTAAAAATACTTTATCACCGATTTCAAATTCAATGTCTTTTCTTTTCAAGTCTGCATAAGATTTCTGAAGATCAGACGCTACTTTCATATTATCACAGATTACTTTTACTTTCTATTCAGTGTCTTTTATTAAATCGACCCCGTGTATCTTATTTTCACTGAGCTTAGTCCAATACAGAGGTGTTCGACATTTGCGTCCGTACAAAGCCTCAAAAGGTGTCATTTTAATGCTCTTCTGAAAACTATTAGTATATGCAAATTCAATCAATGGAAAATATCTCTCCCACGTACCATCAAACTCAAGAATGCAACATCTCAGCATATCCTCGAGTGTTTGAATAATTCGCTCGTATTGGCCATCTGTCTGCGGGTGAAAGGCTGTACTGAAATGCAATTTCGTACTTAGGACTTCTTGCAGTTTCTTCCAGAATCGTGATGTAAATCTCAGATCTCTATCAGACACAATAGACAATGGCACTCCGCGTAGTCTCACAATATCAGAAATATAGAGCTCAACTAATTTATCAAGTGAGTAATCAAATCGTACCGGAATAAAATGAGCTGATTTTGTCAATCGATCAACTATTACCCAAATTGCATATTTCTTTCTCAGAGTCAATGGCAATCCAGAAACAAAGTCCATCGTCACTCTATCCCGTTTCCACTCGGGAATCAGAATCAGTTGTAGCAAAGATGAAACCTGATGTTCAGCTTTAACTTGCTAACAGACTAAGCATTTCAAAACAAAATCAGAGATATCTCTTTTCATACCAAACCACCAATAGTGTTGCTACAAATCATGATACATCTTTGTACTACCCGGATGAACAGATAGGCAACTATTATGAGCTTCATTCAAAATTAACTATAATAACTCTAGATTTCTCGGAACATAAATTCAATATTGAAATCTCAAACAATCATCAACATCAATTTGAAATTCAAAACCAGAGTTCGAATTACACTGGGCTCGTTTCTCTATCATTTCATTATCAACTTTCTGAGCATCACATATTTGTTGTAAAAACAACGGTTTCGCTTTCAATTTAGCTAAAACTGAACCATCATCAGACAGGTCTAAATGAGCATTCATAGCATACAACCTAAATAGTGATTTCCGACTCAGTGCATTAGCAACAACATTTGCCTTACCCGGATGATAATCTATAACAAGCTCGTAATCTTTCAACAGCTCTAACCATCTTTCTGAGTCATTAGGTACTTCAAACTTTTATGATCTGGAAACACGTGGCATTTCTCACTGAAAAGATAATGATTCCAAATCTTTAATGCAAAAACAATAGCAACTAGTTCAGGATCGTGTGTCGGATAGTTCTTTTCATGCGGTTTCAATTGTCTCAAAGCATAAGCTATAACTTTGCCTTCATGCATCAAGATACATCCCAGACTATTCAATGAAGCATCACTGTAAATCACGAATTCTTTGCCCAATTCTGGTTGTACTAAAACTGGAGCTTCAGTCACTAGAGTTTTCAATTGATCAAAGCTTTTCTGACATTTATCAGACTATTCAAACCTTCCAACTTTCTGAAGCAATTTAGTTAACAAAGTAGCTATCATCGAAAATCCTTTTACAAACTGACGATAATAACCAGCTAGTCCCAGAAAACTACAGACTTCAAACACATTCTTCGGAGGTTTCCATTCCAGAATAGCAAAAATATTACTCGAATCAACTCGTATTCCAGAAGCTGATACAATATGTCCCAGAAAACTAACTTCTCACAACCAAAAATCACATTTACTGAACTTTGCATACAACTGCTTATCTCATAGAGTTTGCAAAACAATTCTCAGATGCTCAACATGCTCAATCTCATCACAGGAATAAATTAAGATGTCATCAATGAATACAACAACAAATTAATCTAAGTACGGTCTGAACATTCTTTTCATCAAATCCATAAAAACAGCGGGAGCATTTGTTAGTCCAAAAGGCATAACTAAAAACTCATAATGCCCATACCTCATTCTAAAAGCAGTCTTCAGAATATCTGAATCTTTTACCCTCAACTGGTAGTATCCCGATCTCAGGTCTATCTTTGAAAACACAGTGGCTCCTTTATGTTGATCAAATAAATCATCAATTTTGGGTAGGGGATATTTGTTCTTTATAGTCACCTTGTTCAACTGACGATAATCAATGCACATTCTCATTGTGCCATCTTTCTTTTTCACAAACAGAACAGGAGCACCCCAATGTGAGAAACTCGGTCTTGCAAACCCTCTGTCAGTCAACTTTTGCAACTGTGACTTTAACTATTTCAACTCTGTTGGTGCCATTCTATATGGAGCTATCGAAATAAGAGTTGTTCCCGGTAACAAATCAATACCAAAATCAACTTCACGTATCGGAGATAATCCAGGCAATTCTTCTGGAAATACATCAGGAAATTCACAAACTACTGGCACTGATTCACAAACTTTCTTTTGGGATCCATACTATACGAAATCACATTATATACGTTAGGATTCATCACACTATCACATTTCATATATATGGCATGTATAGCTAGACTCTTATAAGCTACAGTAGTTCGAGAATCGACTAAATCATAGCTCTGATACAAATCAAATGTAACACCCTTAACCCGTAACCATCGCCGGTCAAGGGTTAAAGGAGTTACCGGATGAATCAGAACCTTTTACGGACATTTCATAATATAATTCAACGAATCAAATCAAAGTGTCCCTTAATTAGGCCTACGAGACCTTAAACATGCTTTAGAAAGGGATCGAGACTAAACCGAACACATACAGAAATTTTCAAAAATTTAAAAATTTTTCAAAGTTACAGAGGTCACACACTCGTGTGTCTAAGCCGTGTCAAAATAGGGCATACATACTGACTTGTCCACATGGCCGTGGACAAGCCCGTGTGCCTCACCCGTGGTCGTTACTGACTTGCACCACACGGCCAGTCACACGCCCATGTGTCCAGCCCGTGGTCAGTTCTGACTTGTTTTGAATTACAACCATGAAAGACACGGTCGAGCCACACACCCGTGTGCTCAATCGTGTGGGCAATTATAAGCCATTTGCAAGGCCAAAATGCCACCCACACATTGGGTCATCCCTACAAGCACATACAAGCATGTTTCTATACATCAATGGCAACCAAAACACATCAAATTGTGCATCATTTCTACTCAATTATGAGCTTAACAACCATACCAACTTAATAGTTATTTAACTCAAAACCACAAGCACTTCAAAGCATCCATTACAAATTTACCATCAATAATATGCTAGCTATACATCAATAAGCTTACCATTCATATGACCATTTCATTTGCTATCAAACTATACCAAAACTAGCATCATAGGACATAACTAGTCATTCATAACACAACCACATATCTAGCCATATCACATGGCCATGTACATATATCAAACATAACCCAAAACTACTAGCCTATACATGCTATATTTAGCTATATACACATTCAAAAGTACCAAAATAGAGATTGATAGTGTGGTGATGATCCTTGATGATTCCCAAGCCTTTCGTAGCTTTGACGATCTGTAAAATAGAGTAAACACATACAAAGTAAGCTTCCCAAAAGCTTAGTAAGCCATATACAAATAAACATAACATAAAATGCACATAATCATATTGATACAATATCATTAATATTTCTCATTTGCAATTTCATAACATGTTCTTTGACTCATTTGTTTATCCATAGAATGCCAACATATCACATCTCAAAGATTCACTTATGCTCATAATATATTCAAGCATATATCACATATTATCTCGTCAAATCCATACACATATTCACTTCGGTAAGTTCATATATATACACTTACCTTTCATACACATAAATAATGTACCTTTCAGATGTACCTGACTCGTTTATACATTTCACGTAGTCTCTCATTTCTCAGATTTGCTCGTTGAACCGTTCGGAATCAAATAGGAAGCTCGGAATACTCAAAATGGTCGTACAATGCCAACGTCCCATATATGGTCTTACATGTAACCAAATACCGATGCCACTACCCTAGACAGGGTCTTACATGAATCAATGCGATGCCAATGTCCCAGACATGGTCTTACACGTAATCTCATATCGATGCCAACGACCCAGACGTGGTCTTACACGATATCACATATCGGACACCTATGTCATGACATACGCAATCCTATCTATTCCTATGTTCGTACGGGACTTTTTCGGATGTTGACACCATGTCGATATTATCAATGTAAATACATTTATTTGTATATAGACTTACCTCGGAATCGGATAACGTACGGACTCGACTATTCTATCACTTTCGACTTTCCACGATCTAAATCCGTTTTCTTTGGTTCTTGATCTATACATATTCAAATTTAACCCATTTATTAACCAAATCATTCAATTCAATCCGAATACATAAATTTAGGGAAATTTACAATTTAGCCCTCATATTTTCACATTTTGACATATTAGTCTCTATTTCACAAAATCACAAAATACATAAAATCTCATGTTACCCATGCCTAGCCGAATTTTACTCATACTCATCTAAGTCCATATATTTCATTTATTTCACAATTTAGTCCCTCAAAATATTATTTTCTCTATTTAATCCAAAATATTCAAAATTACCAAAAACTCAAAGACAAACTATGTTAACCAAACACATATCTTTCATAATTCATCTTCAACTCATGTGTTCATCAATGGCACATTTCAAAATTATCATCAATTCACAAAATGGAAGCGTGGATTTTGAAGAACACTAAGCAACAATTACAAAGACGTAGAAATTATCAAAAACCGAAACAAAACATACCTTGAATCAAAGAACATCCATGGACAAATGTTTGAAAGCTTTAAACCCTTATTTTCTTTTTTATTTTGGCAAAGAATGATGAAAAGATGAAGGAAAAATCATGTTTTGTTTATTTAATTAACATTAATTATTCATTTCTATTTTTGCCCTTAATGAAACATTAATGGTTTAACATTTAAATTGTGGACATAATTATCCATCAACTTAATAATGGCATAATAACATCATAAGGACTTCATATAATAAAAGCCACAACAAATCGATACCTTTTCATATAACATGCTAATTTTGCATTTAATGCAATTTAGTCTTTTTTGCAAATTAAACACACAAACGATAAAATTTTCATACGAGACTTTCACACATACTAATTCACACACCATAGGCACGGAAAATAATATTAAAATATTTTTATGACTCAGATTTGTGGTCCCGAAACCACTATTTCGACTATGGTCTAAACCGGACCGTTACAATATTAAATCCGAATGACTATCTAATCTGAGAGTCTGGGCCAGATG
Source organism: Gossypium bickii (assembly GCA_025503065.1). NCBI lineage: Eukaryota > Viridiplantae > Streptophyta > Magnoliopsida > Malvales > Malvaceae > Gossypium > Gossypium bickii. The sequence continues at coordinate 47,403,671 of CP106711.1, read as the reverse complement.
GTTCGAAAGTTGCATTATTTTCTAACCCAGAACCGTTTCCAATTGAACCAAAAGATGGAGATTCAGATGGTGAAGGTCCGAACGAAGATGCTGAAGAAGATCCACGGTTCAAGGATGCTCACCTCCAACCCACATGCATAATGTGGACCTTTCAGTAGAATGTGGAATGGAGTTTTTCAAAACTCCCACACAAAAGATCGGGCTATGTGAGTTATTCGTTGGATTTGGGTGATTTAGTTTCACAGTAATGAAGCGATACAACATAAAAATGGGGTAAATTTTTACATTGTTAAATCCCAATTGGAGAAATTCAAGGCAAAATGGGCAATGCAAGATAGTAGATGTGCATGGAAAACCATGACTTCTGTGAAGAAAAAAAGGGGATTGTGGACCATAAAAATATATACTGCTCCGTATACGTGAGTTGTCACAGGTATTGCATCAAGACTGTCTAATATTTGTGGTATCGAATTCCTAATTTTAACGTATTTTTGTTGTTGCAAGTATTACACATGATTATCCGAAATTGGATTCAGAGATGATCACTAACATAATATTACCAATGGTGAAAGCGAGTCTCAGGATTCTCGTGTTGGTTTTAATTGCAAATATCTATACCTAGTACGAATACACATCGTCTTACCGCAATGCAAAAATCACAAAGTAGAAGGCCTTGGAGAATATGCATAATGGGTGGGACGCATCATATAATGAGTTGTAGAAGTGGTGTTAGATACTGGATTAGTACATACCAGTTTGTGTAACCGATCTAGAAATGCAGCATCCATACTACAATGTTAGATTGGTCCATAGATGTCGATTGAGAAGCATTCTGGTACTGTAAGCCTTGGTACAAAATCGAAGGCACCTTTACGTTCGTTTTTTGTTGGCTGTAACACCCCTGACTCGGTCCAATCGCCGGACCTGAGCTACAGTATGCTATAGACAATGTCAAAACAAAATGCATTCCATCCACATAGCTTATTTCAAATAAACATGGTATTACTTCATAAATACACAATTAACATTCAAATTAAACATGAGTCACACAAATATAGTCAATCCAATGCATAATCACCAAATATAACTTTTCTCAAACCTTATACGAGCTTACGTATGCTCCCATGACAACCTAGAATTTAACTTGGACTAATTTGCAACATTTCCAAACTTTTGGATCAATTAAATCATAAATGAATCCTTCAAATAATCAATCATATCATAAACATTCAAATATTATGATATATAATTAAATTCGAATCTTATTTGAGCTTACGAAAGATCTTAAGTTAGCCCGAACACAAATAAGGATAAAATTGAAATATTTTCAAAAGATATAAGTAATCACTTAAAACAGGGATCACACAACAGTGTGTCCAGGTTGTATAACTCACTATTATCGTGTGATCAAATTGCAAAAATTACATCAAAAGTCACGTGGCCATGTGGCTAGGCCATTTAAAAAACTGAAATCATGTGAAATTTAATTTGCCAAATCTACAATACTCACACGTGCGTATGGCCAACCCGTGTGACAATAGAGAATCGTGTGATCCTAATTCATCCTATTTTCCTATAGACACACGGTCGTGCCATCAACTCGTGTGTGACACACGGTCGAGTGGACAAATTGTGTGTTGCAAAAATATGCCAATAATGCCAACTTCATACCAAACTAAATCAATAGCCTATTTTATGACCCAATGCACATTTAAACCAGCTCAAAACTTGCATAAACTCAATAGAAAACATGTCAATTTATCAGAGTCTAAACACATTCAAGCATTATGCCAATATGCCTCAAATGGCACCAACTCAAAGCATAGTCATAAGTGTATTACTTGACACTCAAATAAGTTGATATCATTCCATACCATTCAAACATGTACTTAAACTTATGCTACTATCATCTATTAGTATCCAAACTGTCTTCCCATTATCAACATATTAGCTAAATTTTCTCTCATTCAAATTGGCCATTCATAGCTTCAAACATAGCTTATCCTAATGTCATTCTGCACACATTAACCTCCTATAAACGCATTCAAATCCAGCATCATTCTTTACTCAAACTCATGAACACATTAAGTATACACATATATAATTCAAGTACTTTACTCATATAATGTAAACATTCAAGCAACATTATAAACATGGATCAATTCATCATTATACAAAACAAGCATTTAATCACTTTTAAACCTAAACACATGTCACATAACCTGTTCAAGAATGATTCAAAAACCTATCAAGTCTGAAGTTCGATAGTGTGAGCTCTCGAGTGATCCAGCAGACACGTTCCACAAAATGCCAACTACAAAAATAGAAAACAAAACAGACTAAGCATTACGAATGCTTAATAAGTTCATAGTAATTAAAACAATGAACTCACCTCAATCAAATTATTTTAACAATTTAGCTACTATACGACTATCCTATTTCCACATTTAACAACAATAAGGTGAGATCATCAAAAGCAGTCTCAAAGCAATTCACTTTATACAGTACTATTCAACTTAATTCAATATAGTTTAATTAGTGTCATCAAATATTTATATACTTCAGTTACATCATTCAATCATCAAATAACATCTCAAGTTTAGAACACATATCATCATTTTAATCATATATCATTTCCAATTTATACAATTCAATACCATTCCATCGAAACCATTGAGAAAAAAAAAATTTACATCATTTCTATTTCATTTACCCATTACCAATCACAATGTACAATATTGATCAATCAAATCTTTTTAAACTTAACCATTTAGCTCGATGGACTATAATAAATAGATACGGACAGGCAGGTAACCACCCAAAACACACCTAAATGCTCAAGCAAGCTTTTCCATCCAAGAACACACCTAGGCACTAAATGCCAATCCCATAGGCTAAACATCCCTCCAGAAACACACTTGGGCACTAAGTGCCAAGCCCGTAGGCTACACGTCCCCTCCCAGAACACACCTGAATTACTATAGAGATAACTCAGTAATTCATAACAAATGTTGGATTTCGGTACAATTAGTGAATAATTAGTGCCTCAATATCTCATCATATAAAACATGTACAACGCGCAAAATAACCTTATTGGCATGCAAATTGTATCCTATCCTATCTTTCATCTGGGACTAATTTACACATCAATATCATTTATTACAATACATTACATTCGTCACATTTTGTACCGTTCCAACCACAATTCAACATATATTCACATATCATCAATTTAATCCAATGGGCATCAAAACATCAAAACAATATATTTATATACTTTTTTTAACAACATAACATCACAGTGTGTATATATATCATACACTAGTATAACAAATTTTACATTCATTTATTCATCCATTAATACATATATATCAGTATCTACCACAAATCTCACATTTTTTGATTTAGTTATTTTTATGTCTTAAGTCATTAAAATTACATTTGTATATATACAATTAATAAATAAAACCATACAATTCAAGAATAATAATAAGAAAATACAGTAAGTTCCATATGAACTTACCTGGAAAATAGTAACCATAAAGTGACATGGACTAATATGCAATTTCTCTGATTTCTCGATTAACTTTCGATTGATTTAATCCCAAATCTATAATAATTCATTACAATTTATTAATTCCAACTGCCCTATAATATCTTATTATATGCATATAACAACTTATTTTCTTTTTACACAATTTCCTAAAGTTTCACATTTTTTTCAATCTAGTCCTTAAAACCGAAATGGTTATATCTTTAAATTCTAAGCTTTATTTTTTTAATCTGATTTCAATTTCATCCTTGTACAACCCTCTAAATATAATAATTATATAAATTTCATATAAATTTTGACGTATTCACATTTTAGTCCCTATAATCAAAATTAATAAATTTTACTTCACAAATTAGTCCTATTTCAAATTTAAGCTTACTGTTAAGCTATTTAACATTAGAAAAAAATCAAAATCCATCAATGGAAACATTTTAAAACTTTCACAGTTTTACGATTTAATACTCGAGTTAGTTAGATTAAGCTACAACGATCTCAAAAACATAAAATTTATGAAAAATGAACCTCAATGAAACCTTTACGCAAGAAGGACCCAAACCTTAAATCTTTTTCCATGGTATTTTGGTGTTTTATTTTCGGTAGAGAACTAAATGAAGATGAAGACCACTTTTTGTTTTACTATTTTAACATATATTATTATTAGTTTTATTAAGTATTTTAACATAATTTCACTCATAAATATGCACTAATCATCCACTCAATTAAAAATTGTCTTATTTAATTTTAAACCCCTTGCATATTCATTATTTAAACCTTTTAACTAATTAAAATGATAGCAATTAAATTTTATGATTTTTACAATTTAGTCTTTGTACCTCAATCAACCATCCAATTACAAAAAATTCTAGACCAAAATTCAATTCACCTATATAAAAGATCCATAAATATTTAATAAAAATATTTACAAACTCGATTTACAAAAACAAGATCCCAATACCTCAATTTCCAAAACCACTGACTTTTGAACCGATACACTTGTACCTTGAACTTTCCACAGAACTAAAATTATTAGACCAGAATTCAGTATAATACTGTAATAACCTCATAAACATTAATAAATAATATTTACTGACTCGATCATTGGAAAATAGAATTCGAAAACTACCATTTTTGGTACCACTGAAAATCGAGTTGTTACATTGGCTGTAGCATAGGATGGTAATCAGAAAATCCTGGCAATAGCCTTTGCAATAAAGCTAGGAGAAAAGGCAGACGATTGGATTTCTTCTTGTCTAGGTTAAGGAGGCATGTTGTCCCCTAACCCGATATATGTGTCATCTTCAATAGAGGACCTGGAATATTGTTTGTAATTGAACGGTAGGGGAGCCTTTGGGACTGTACATACCATAGGTATTGTTTAAGACATGTGGCAATGAACTACCACGAACAGCACGATTCTGAAACTTAGCGCACACAAGTGATTAACATAGGTATGTATTAGCCACTAGTTCAACTATTTGATATTTAATCGTTTTCCAGATGTTGAGATTAATGGATAAACTATTTACTTTCCTCGACAGGGTACGAGCTCATTAAACACCGTTTCCATAAAATGATAGAAAACTTGTAGGCCATTAACAGTGTCGATGACAAACCTGGCAAAATGCATCAATTCCAGGTTGAAGGGGACGCATCATTTTCCAATAACCTCGATTATGAAAGAAACATATTTCCACTTGGCAGCATGATTTCCAAAGTGAGCGGAAAAATATGTTGGACAAATAAAGGGTGGTCATGTTTGGTGTGAGAACATTATGAAAGAAATTAGAGAGGCTACAACACGAGTGAACTGTATGCATTCAGTGTATCACTCGAATGAAAACCTTTCATTTCGGGTTACAGAGTTCGACAGACGCAACCAAGGTATTATCCCGGAGCGCACCGTGTAAACCTAAAATGATGGACCGACGACTGTGGGAGATTTTACACACTTTTTTTTTTCATGCGCTCATGCAATTGCAAAATATTCCTCTGTACGTTGGGATCACATGAGCTTTGTAGACGAAGTGTACAAGCTAAAACACAAGTATAACGTGTGGAAATATTCCCACAGGTCCCAGATGAAAGTATGTGACCGTCGGTATCGAGCGTTGCATTCAAGTTGTTACCGAATAGTTCATTGCATCGCGAACCAAAAGGTCGATCGGATTCTACTTAGATACATGACAACATGTATATTCAAGAGTAGGAAAAATGTAACACCCTTAGCCCGTCAGGAATCATGGCGTGTAACGCTTAGCCAAAGAGACCGCCTAATAGATTGGGGCATTACCAGCAAGTTCAAAAATTTTGACTCAACTTAACTCTTTAGAAAATAATTTTTATGATTTTCTTTCTTTGTTGAATTCTATTAATCTTCTTTCATTCCATGATGCATTTTTAGTAAAATCATTAGGGATTATAACGAAAAACTTTGTATAAATCTATAGCGCTGCTATGGCATATAGATATAACTAGTAAAATTCATAATCAACCATTCTTAGAAGTTAAGCGTCCATTATCAGAGAAAAAGAGTAATTCCTTTGAAACAAAAATAGTATATACAACGAAGATAGTTACAAAAGTTGATTATAGAATAGAATTATACGCCACCCGCCAATATTGCCATGCATGATACAAAAAGAAACAAATGGCTCACTCGCAGACAGAGTTTTGGCATAGTCCCATTCTACTAATCTTCTTCTACAAAGCGCCTAAGAAAGAAAAGTAACAAAGTAAGTTTATTTGGACTTAGTGAGTTTCAAATAGACATAAAAAATACCAGAACACCGATAATCCACAAGTAACAATACTCATGAGAATTACAGTCGCTTTCCTAAGACTCCATCTTACAAATACAATACATCGATTCATCAGCCGTAGTATCTGACGGCAACATTTCACCAATTTAAATGTAACACCTATAGTACCCGGGCGAACACATACAGCCAATTTATACTTATCTCTCACAATCATGTTAGTTTACCTATGACATATCCTTGTGCCAAACTCGGACCCACATTTCAGAATCAGAATCACATATCTATCGTTTTCATATTCGTATTCACCATGATGTCCTTGTTAAATTGAAAATCATGTTCTTCCTCAAGGTCAGGCCATGATCTACCAATTCGTTTGCAATATAGCTGTCCTACTAAAGGCATCACAAACATATTTTCTTTCCATATTTTCACATATCACAAGTTGACTGGTACCAGGATCGTGCAACAAGGAGGGTACTTTACATCGACAATGTCTATACTCACTCATACACACTGGTTGACTACACACACAACCATACACAATGCATCGACCAATTTACATAAGAGGCCATTTACCATACACATGCCGTAGAATTTTCATAACTCCAATGAAGTAAGAAGGAATTCACCAGTAACCTCATAATATATTCTACTGGTCCTTTGCCTTGACTACTCGAACCTTCACTAGCTTCTTAAGCTAAATAATAAACATGTATAATCATTAGACTATTTTTTTACTATAATTTAATCATGCATGCACTAATGTGAAAATGTAAATTCCTTTAACGTCATCCTAAGGGTTTTCTAGGAATCTTATCGATTAAAACATTTCATATCCAATATTCGTACAATCTTATCAACTAAAACATAGCTAGACAATTAAGATTTACATGACAAGTACAAAAAAAATCATATGTATCATCGAGCAGAATATGTGCCACAATGGATTGGTCGTCGGTTGTTTGACGAATTTCTTTTTCGTTCAAGCTGTAAACTTGGCTGCTCCTTTTTTTTTCGTCTTTATTGTCACCTCTACCCTTGGGTACATGTTGTGGTTTCGACTCCTTTTCTTCTTCATCTTCATCCATGGTTGATTGCGGTGTGCTTTTCGGTTGCCATTGTGTCTCATCTATTTTATGAACAGGTGTTTACGAAGATGGTCCACCTTAGTAGAATAATAATCTCGAGGGTGTTTGTGACAGTATCAGTGTAGGCGTATAAATATATTGTCTCCCATACACCGATGGTAGAAAATACAAACTTCTCATCGGTGTCACAAACATATTCGATGTATACGTGATCATTAAAATCCTCTTTATCTGATACGTCGATGACATTAACATGTAATATGGTAGGGACAGATATGGTGGTCCAAAAATAATACCTGGCGATGGTATAGAAATAGAAAAATATGGTGCAATATGTGGTGCTTGTGTAAAAATGACGAGGTTAGTAAAAACACCAAAATAAGTCGAGCCATACTAACCGGGTGTGGTGCAGCCATCGGTGCCTCTTCTTGCATTGGTGTAAATGATGGACCTGCCTTCACAGTTGCTCCAAACCTTGGATTCCTAGGTGCTCGTCGTGGCCTCATCGTATGATGTTGCCTACCTCTCGCCTCCTCTGATAGTAAATATTGCTTGCCATGGTGTTTAAACCATGGCATTACTCTGGATTACGGTCTAATTCTTGAGCGATAATAGGTTCACAATTAGGTATAAAGTTGTACCTATGGTTCCAAATGTTGATATATTGCACGTGGAATGTAACCCAATTTTCATTGGTTCTCCCCCGTAAGTCGATATTGTGCAGATCTTCGATGTCTTGGGGTGCCAATAAAACCATTTGCCTAAACTCAAACTGCTGCATAACTCTACCAGATTCATGCATCTCCACTGTAACGTACACTACCAATAGCACCTTCATGTACCAGATGCTGGAATTCACCAAGAATTTGGACGGGATGTATGCTTAAATTTTTGGATCAGAATATGGCGTCTATTCAAACTATAATATAATAATTTTAATTATATATTTACTATTATCTTTTAAATAAACCACGTTAATATTATATAATTAAAATTTTGAAAATACATACCTCCGCTTCAGATCGTTGACCTAACATGAGTCGCATATCTTGAAGCTCCTCTGGTAGTCTCACATAACTCGACTCATGGTTCCACATATTGAAATAATATGTTAATACAATAATTTAAAATTTAAATAATTTTTATTATGGTAAATATATTATCTAATGAATTTTACCTGGTTACGAGTAGAGGTGTTCATCGGCCAAGCGAAGCCAAGTTCAGGCTAGGCTTAACCAAAATCTTAGGCCTATTTGCTAAACCCAGCCCGGATAAAACTCGAGCCCGGCCCGACCCACCTATATTTTTTTTTATATTATTTTTATATAACTTTTAAATATATATAATACATCAAAAATACTAAAAATATTAAAAAAATATTTCCCAACAAATTGAAAATAGATTTTAAAAAATATGTATACTTAAATAACACCAAGATAGATGCAACTTAACAAGTAAATGCCTCTAAAATAATAACAAAATTAACAATAAAACAAGTGTTGTACAATATCCAAGCAATAACAACAAAATAGTAGCAACATAATAGTGAAATGGTAGTAAAATAGGAAGAAAACAACAAGAAAATAACATTAAAACAATAAAAAAAAATAGTAGATTTTTTTGTCCTTTTGTGAATTCAGGCTGGGTCGAGCTAGGCTCAAGTAAAAAATGCCTTACCCATGGCCCAACTCATTTTTTAACTAGATCTTATTTTTTGGCCCAAACCTCCCACTTTTCGGGCAGGCCTGACCCACCCATGAATAGGTCTACTTACGAGTGAGAATGAATAAGGGTAGTCCGCTCAAGGACGTAAAAATGGTAGCTGATATTACGCCTATGGTTGCAGTAGGAGCATGCAACCATTGATTTTAATTTTCTATGGTTGCGTCGCCCGACACATCTCTTAGTACAACGTCGCCAACACGGCTGACCCCCAACTGAGTCGGCTTGCTTTTATAAAGTCCATGAGTTTTAGAAATCATCTTAAATGGACAATATTTTACAATTTATCGGGCAGTAGGAGACCGCAGATGATCCTAAGGATGTACTCCCGAACGTGTTGTTCTCTTTCAACTTCACTTGATTTCGCATCGATCCTAACAAAATTTCTTTTCATTTCAACCAATTCATATATATATAGGCTCCAAAAATCATGTTCGGAACCCTCTCTAAAAGTTGCTCACATACATCTTTCCAATGGGCAGTGGCAACTGACCCAATCACTATTTGTCTATCCATCGATAACCTGAGTTGTAACTGTACGTCATCCAGTGTGATAGTACACTCCCCGCATGGAAGATGGAATGTGTGTGTCTCGGATCTCCATCTTTCTACCAACGCGCTTACAAGTGTGGGGTCTAATTTACACCCCCTCCCCATACGAGCCAAGTGCAAAAATCTCGCATATCTCAAGTATGGTTCGATTAAAGACGATGGAGGAGGAAATAGATTGCGAATATACGTTTCCAAAATCCGATCTTTCGGTTAATTATAAAAAAATGCAAAATCTTAAATTTCAATTTAACAACAAAATAATTAAATTAAATTAGATAAATAATAATAATAATAATTTTCTTACCATTTGCAATTGAACTGCTGAAATGTGCTTGCAATACAAACGAATTAGAGAATTTGGCATTACTAATTTCAATAAATACGAAAAAAATCATAATACAAAATTAATTAAAAACCTTAATACAAATTTAATAAAAAAATGAGACTGAACTAAGAGAATTAAGTGAGAATTAAGAGAGAACTGAGAGAGGATTGAGAATGAATTGAGAGAGAGTTGAGAGTGAATTAAAAAAGTGGAAATTTTTGGGATTAAATAGGGAAAAAAAAACTTATCGTTGGGGAAGGGGAGTCGTTGGAATTTGACCGTTGGGGGGTAGCCGTTAGGAAAAACGCGTCCAACTGGACGCGTTTTCTTTGTCGCTCCAAAATCGACCTAATCCGCTAAATTTTGAAAAAATCAGTCTAATCCAATTATTTTTTAAAAAAAAAATTAACATTTTTAAGTAATTCACCCAAATAAAGTAGATCAAAGATTTTTTTTTTCAAGTTTATTGATTGTCTTCCAATGATTTTTCTTTTTGGTCTATTTAATCTTTACATTTTCCTGTATCTCATACGTTTTTAATAATATATAATTTTATTTATTCTTTTAATGATTTTTACTTTCAAAATAATATAAGAAAATTTTAGCAAGTCACTAAAGTTTTTGGTTGTTTTGCTTTTTCTTTGTGGCCTACATGCCATGTGTCACTCTATTATTGGTTCACGTGTCATCTTATGTTAGGAAGTGTTATTATTAGATTAGAGTATCGCAATGATAGATGAAAGAAAAATATAGGTACTAAAATGAGCAAATTAAAAATATAGGTATCACATTAACAACTTTATTATAGGGTAATTGTTATCATTTTCCCTTGAGATTTTAATTAAACTAATAAAAAAACAAAGTCCTTCCTTAATAGACCATTGAAAAAATTAAATCAATTGAAAATTAATTTTTTCATTTGATTTAATTTTTCTATAAAAAATGTATTCTTAAAAAAAAAAAATAAAGAAATCAGAACCAAGTCAAGATGATACGAATCAACCTCTTCTTCTTGTGCCAAAGATCTTACCATTTCAGAAGGGACTGGAGTTACATCTCTTTTCCAGTTCCATTCAAGAGTTCTTATGTGTTTCCACAACCCTTTAAAGACCCCAAAATTTTGACAAGTTTCTTCTCTTTTCTTAGGAGCACATACAAGATTCATCACTACAAACAGGATAATGGTAACCCCGTGATTAATTACTTTATTTATAAATTTTATTGTAATAGAAATACATGTCCTACCGAAAATGTGGAAAATAATAAGTGGATAAGAGCTACTTATTACTTAATGGATAATAATTTCAATCAATTCTATTCTATTTGATTTGTTTTAATATTATATTATGCCATAAAAACTTTACATTTGAAGTTTGATTTTTGTTTAGAATAAAGTGAAATGTTTAAATTTTAAGGATAAAATGTAGAATTTTTTTAATAATTTAAAATTTATATTTATTAAACAATATAATTATATTCCATAATTAATTTTAAGTAATATATCAAACAATTTTATAATTTAAGTTCAATACTTAAATTTTCAATACTTATTTTTTCAGCATTTATTTTTTCAGTTTATCAAACAACACTTAACTTAGAATGCCAACCTTTGATCTATTGGTTAAGGATGTTCACCATATTCCCAAGGTTGTGGGATCAATCCACAGGCCGTGCCTATATGATAATTTAAACGGGTGCGTATATGATGAAATTTGATTTCATAAAAAATAAATAAATTAAGGCTATGTTTGATAAGTTGAAAATTAAAGGTTGAAAAATAATAAGTGCTGAAAATTCAAGTTATACAATTTATTTAGTATATTATTTAAAATTAAATATAGAATATAATTATATTATTTGATAAATGATAGACTTATTAGTAAAAAGAACTCTCAGATGAAAAATAGAAAAATAAATTAAACCCTTCAAAAATTAATCGCTTCTAAAGATGGTCGTATGTCATTTTTATCAAACAAACCATTAATAATTAAACTTTTAAAGATGGTTGGATTCAAGAAAAGTCTCTGACAGAATTGAAAATTTAAAACACCAGTCTAAAATGGCAACCATTGGAGGAAGTAGGTTAAACTCCCTTAAAATTAATGGCTGACAAGTCTTCCAAAATGGACGGACCACTAGGCATTGATTGAGCTTTTGAAATATCATCAAGAGATCAACAACGGTACTTAAAAACTGAAAAAAGGGGTTAAGCCATAAACAACAATAATAATAATAATAAATGAAAACCCTAAAGCCTATGGGCTGTAAAGATAATACAAGATGAACCACTCATTGAAGAATGATACCCTGTACTTGGTGGAACATTGTTTTTCTTAAACTTATTATCATCATCCAAGTGAATTTCAACATTATTTGATTCAACATCGTACGTTTATGACGTAAACATCAATTAGCATATAAGAGGATTTTGGATATGATTAAATGGGTTGCTTAAAAGTAACCCAACAGCTGGACTGGGTTTTACTTTTTCATCGTTTTTAAACAAACAAGAGGGGGACTTCCAAATTGCAGTCGACCCCACAAATCGGAATCTTTGAGATATTGCCTGCATTTCCTGATGATTTGAGTTTTTTTTTTTTTTTTTTTTGTTATTGACAAAAGGAAAACGTTATTTTCCTCTGCTTTATTTGGAGGATGGATGGTCCCAGCAGCAACCTTCCATAATGCCACTACCATTTGCCCATATTATGGGGTCATTAGTCCCAATCAAAAGAAAGAGAAAAAGAAAAAAAGATAATGGATTTTCATTTGGGGACTGTCAAACCATCTGTGGTTGGCATTTTCTGCTGATTTAGCCATTAAAAAAATAAAAAGGAAAATCCCAACATTTGGCAAATTACAGTGCTAGTGGTATTACTGAAATCAAAATAAGATTGGGTTTTGGCTGACAATCAGAAAGTGTATAATATTTGTGTTTAAAGTGATGAACTTGTAGGACGGTAGATTAGGCTTATCTTCGTCACCCATCTACAAACATCATGTGTTAAGCTTTTGATTGATTCTTTGTTACTATGAGAGGAAACTTTTTTAAAGTTGGGTTAACTTATACCTCAACGATTTTAGTACTTAAATTTAGCTTGATCTAAAAGCCTTCAAAAAAAAAAAAAAAAAAATATATATATATATATATATATATATATATATATATATATATATATATATATATATATATAAGTCCCTCCTTTATGTTTGCACTCAATTGAAGACTTAAATTTTTAAAATGCATAAAAAAGATCCTGTCAAATTTGTTAAAAAAACAATTAAGCCCCCCTTTTTTTTCCACACAATTGGCTACTTGAACTTTCAAAATGCATAAAAAATATTCTCAAAATTTTTCAAAAAAGCAATTAAGCCCCTGCACTTATTAAAAATTAGAAAAAATATTATAAAATTATTAAATTTTAGAAAAAATTTATTAAATTTTAATAAAAATATAAAAAAATTAATTTTTTTATAAAAATCATAAAAAATAAAAAATTAATGATCTCTAGTTTTTTCAATTAAAGTCATCATGTGTTGCAACACAACATGGCATGTGGTGAAAAATGATAAAAAAATAAAATTAAATAAAAGTTATAGAAAAATTATAAAATGCTTTTTTTTGTACGACAATTTTTATTTTTTTTTTACGAAATTTATATTTCTTTACATTTTGTATAACTTTCTTGCAACTTTATAAAATTTTATAAATTTTTTGTATTTCTATATATATTATATTTTTTTACGATTTTTGTAATTTTTTATAATTTTTTAATATTTAAATATTTTAATAAAATTTAATAAAATTTATAGATTTTAATTTTTTTAGAACTTTTTTTTCTAATTTTTAATAAAAGTAGGGGCTTAATTGCTTTTTTTTAAAAAAAAATTTGAGGGTCTTTTTGATGCATTTTGAAAGTTCGAGTACCCAATTGAGTGCAAAAAAAGTGGGGGCTTAATTGCTTTTTTTGAAAAGGTTTGAGGGTCTTTTTGATGCATTTTGAAAGTTCAAGTACCCAAATGAGTGCAAAAAAAAAAGTAAGGGTTTAATTATTTTTTCTGAAAAAGTTTGAGGGCTTTTTGCACACTCAAGCCTTTAAATTTTAAATAGAAATATAAATACATTGAATATTTTTTATGTAGTTTATTCATTTCTCTATTTTTAACTATAAAATAATAAAATTTTAATTTCATATTGAAATACTATAAAATTAAATGTATTTGACATCTTTCATAAAAGAAAATTATACTTCAATTAAAATTAAATATTTTAATTTAGTTATATATTAACATTAACATGAATTTATTGAATTATTTTATGTAAATTAATTAATTGTCATTATTGAAAAAGTTCTAATGGAAAAGTTGATTAAAATATAAAAGTAAAATATCTTAAAGCTAGTATTATAATTAAAAAATTAAAAATTTAACATGGATTATAGCATGAAAAATTTATTAAAGAGATAAAAAGTAAAATAGATGACAATAAAATATATTTATTATTGCTAGCGTAAGTTGTAGTGTAATTACCCATAAAGGTATGAGTTTAAATCTCACCAAGAGTAAATTTGAGATTTATGTTTGCATAGTCTGCTTTATCAAGCACATAACATGGCGTTGTCACTCTATGAACCCATTGAGAGGTTGGTTGACTCTCGATGGACAATTGGTTGACTCTTGATGGACAACACTTGGAAAATTTCTGTTGACGGAGTCTAATCTGTCGTAATTTGGTACGTAAAATTAGGCTTATCCTTAACACTCGAGAAGCTTATTCTCAAGCAATTTAGGAGTCTTTTACATATTTTTGTCAACTTTTAGTTCTTATCATTAATAATTATTTTTGTTTAGTTTTACTCCTTTTAAGACCCAAATTGGCAAAATGGTGCCATAAAGATCCTAATGATGTGATTGAGTTGGTGTAGGGAGACGACAATGGCCCAACCTTGAGGAAAACAACATTTAACGTGGGTGTCACGACACTAATGTTATGGATGTTGCGACACGGAGTCCCTTTGCCTCGAGGGTGTAAGACTTCAACGAGAAACCGACCTGGAGCGAACTGTCGATGGAGTCGTGACATTGAGCCCAAAGTCACGACAACAAGCTTCTAAGGTCACAATATCACTAAAGGTTGTGAAGTGAAGAATCGTGGTCATCACCAGGGATGTTACGACCCCGGTTAGAGGATGTTGTGACATTGAGAACCCCTAGAGCCCTAATTGTGCCATTTTTGATGGTGTCGCAACACTGAAGACGGGATGTCCCAACACTGCTACCTGATAGGGAGAAAGCTGTTGCAAGGGTAGTCTTTTGTCCAACATCAACCCAAGTCAAAACATACATGATAATGGAAATTTTGTTAATGTTAGGGTTGAATTTGTCAACTATTATAAGACCCTTTTGGCTATCAACTCAAAGGAACCAACTTTTTTTTCATCCTTTTAGCTTATTTGTTACTTTCTTCTCTATTTTTAGGTCTAGGTCATTTACTTTTCTAAGCTTAATTGGTGTGGTTGGTAGTTTAGTTGCTTTTACTGTAGCTTTGCACTTCCTTTCCAATTTAGTACTCAAGTTAACTTTGTATTTTGATTTCTATTCAAATCCTTCAATTTATTTCAATTTTCTTTACTCTCCAAAGCATAAAAAATCTTAACTTTAGTTGTATTTCCACCTCCATTGTTGTTGTCATCCTCTTCAAAACATCCATCAAGAAATTCCTAAGCTTCTTCTAACCTTACTTTTTTGTTTATTTTAATGAATTATTTGAGCATGTGTTTGACTTTTATTTGCATGATGATGATAAGTGGTAACTAAATCTATGGTGGTTGGTTGATGGAAATGTTGCATGGTTAGTTTTTGGTACAAGGACTAAATCAAATAAAATTCAAAACATAGAATTGACGAGCCTAGGTGAATATTTAGATAGGTGAGACCGAAAGGAAAGCCTATTAAGAACCAATTTGGTAGTCCCAAGTTAGTTTGGTAAGGTCGACAGATAAATCGAACTAAATCGTCCAATTTGGTAAAATGGTGTCCAAAAGGTAAACTTGAACCAATTAAAAGTTTAGCTTTTTAGATTTCTAATCCGAAAACTAATCAGCAATATGGAAGTCAACCAACCACTTGTTTTCATAGAATTATTAGTTATGCAATTTTAACTGTTTTTTAAAATTGAAAGGTGCCTTGGGGTTGAGAGATCTTGAGGAGTGGAATAAGGCTTGTATTTTGCAATGCATACGAGTCATTCTTGTAGGGGAAGCTTTCTTTAGATTGCATGGATTCATGAATATGTTTTGAAAGGGAAAAGCTTTTGGGATGTTGTAACACCCTTTAACCCTAATCTGTCGCCGGAATAGGGTTACAGAGTATTACCGAGTATTTCAGAACAAATACGAACAATCATTTAATATTATAACATACACATCATAATTTAATCATAATGTCCCTTTATTGAGCCCTTGAGACCCAATTCATATGTTAGAAACAAATCAGGACGCAATCGAAAACTTAGAGAATTTTTCATGAAATTTCATAATTTTTCTTAAGTACAGGGCTCACACGCCATTGTGGTCAAGGGACACGCCCATGTGACCCTATGACATGCTCGTGCTTTAGGCCATGTCCTAACCCATGTAACTCGCTGACTTACCTCACACGGCCAAACCACACGCCCGTGTGCTAGGCCGTGTACTTCACACGGCTAAGACACACGCCCGTGTCTCTGCCTGTGTGGTAATACCTGTGTAACAGTCCGATTTTGGGGCTAGTCGAAACATTGGTCTTGGGACCACTAATCTGAGGTTGAGGAAAATTATTTTAGTATTATTTTATGTGTTATGGAATTAATATATGACTATATGGAAAATTGGTGCTTTAATTTTAGCAATATCATGTTTAATTGAGAAAAAGGACTATATCGCATGAGATACGATTGTTCTATTTTATGAGGTGGGGGTACCTAATAGCTATGGAATGTAAATTGGAGGATTTTAAAGTGTAATTGGGCCATTTAATATGTGTTGGCCGGCCATACAAGCTAGGGAGACAAATGAATTAAATGTTGGTCAAATTTGATGGAGACTAGGTAAATAAAATATGATAAAATAAGGGAAGGCTATCATCTTTTTCTCTTCTCTTCTTCTTCCACCGATTTTTACACTAAAAGAAGGGTCTTGGGAGTTTGAAATTTCAGCAACTTATTCTTCTCACTAATCAAGAAGACTGAGGAATCAACCTTGACCGTGGGAAAGGCAAGGTGACCGAGTAAATTGCTAGTTAACACGTTTTGCATCGAGGTAAGTTTACGTGTAAACAATACAATTTACTTATATGCATTGTGATATTAATTGAATTATGACTTGATTGAGATCATATGTAATTCAAATGGATTGAATGTGGCAGTTATTGAATAATCATTGTATGAATGAAGAAATAGCCATATAAATATGTAAAAACAACGCTTAATGGTGGGCTAAGTGTGATACCACCTTATTGCTTAATTACGATGGGCTTTGTACGATACCATTGTTTATTTATCTTTAGTGGGCTAAGTGCGATACCACCTTATTACTTAATTACGATGGGCTTTGTGCGAAACCATCGTTTACTTACTATTTGGTGGGCTATGTGCGATACCACCGTAACTATTTCTTTTAATGGGCTAAGTGCGTTACCATCCTATTAAAAACTAATGGTGGGATAGGTAGGGAACCATCAAGTAAATTGGCTCTAAGTAATTGATTAAGAGATTGCGATGTGTTGTATATTGTAACCTTGTGATGTTAAATGCAGGGAAACTTGAGAATGAATGTATGTATTATGCTAGTGATATGGTTGAAATGTGTGAATGGAGGAAAATGAGTAAGCATGATCATGAAATTAAATTGTCTCTTGATTAGTATTTTCAAAGCCAAGAGAATTATTAAATATATGTTAAATTGTTTTGTTGTTTTCATGTAAACTTACTAAGCTTAAAGCTTACTCCCCTTTTCTGTCCCTTGTTTTATAGAGCTTAAAAGCCGAGCCAGGATACACCGATAACCAAGAGACTGCCCATACTATCTGTTCACTTCGGTAAAAATAGACTTAGTGATTTTGCGTATGGCATGTATAAGGGCTAGACTAGATAGATTATTTTGTTTTTTTGGTCAAAGGTGTATTGGCTCTTGTTAAGATATTAATTTTGTAAATTGCCAAGAATGATGGCATACTTTATCATTTATGAAATTTCAATGAGAGTACTTGTTGAATTATGAGATGTTTATGAGTATGTTGAATGGACTCATGTAGTGTAAGATATATGAGTGCTAGAAGTTGGACAAATAGCCTTATTCTGTCCGCATGGATAGGCACACGGGCGTGTGTCTAGACCATGTGTGACACACGATCAGCCCACGGGCGTGCGACTTGGCCGTGTGTCCCCTGCATGTTAACATTTTAGATTAGGATAGACCACGGGTTACCCACACGGGTGTGTCAAGGCCGGTTGAATGTAGTTAGTAACCCGCCACGGTTTGGAGACACGAGCATGTTGTGAGGGTACACGGGCGTGTCCCATTTCACATGGGCGTGTCCCATTTCACATGGGCGTGTGCCCTAATCGTGGTGTTAAAACAGAATGTTGGAGTTTTAAGCACGGGCTGAGGACGTGGGCATGGGTGCAAACCCACTGGCGTGTTACATGATACACGGCGTTTGATCCCTGAATAGAAAAGGAAAATTTTTCGGAATCGAAAAAGTTTCGATATGGTCTCGAGAGCCTTCTCGGGTACGAAAATAGCCTTGTAAGTCTAGAGTAAGGCTGCCAGAGTAATGTAGGAGTGCAGTCACATCGAGCCTAAGTGGTGTTTAAGTGGTGTTGGTTTGGGGAATACCTCGGGCTCGGTTCCAGTGTGGAACTCAGGTAAGGGGTGTTACATTAGTGGTGTCCAAACTATGGTTTAGTCGGTTCTAGAACTACCGTAGTGTGTGTAGGAGTCTAGCTATACATGCCATAAGCGTAAAATGATAGTGTGGTGGCTTCTGATGATTTTAAACTTATTTTATGTAGTATATAGAACCCGATCAGTCGGCTGCTGATGACGCATCTAGTAATGCACCGGCTTCCGCACAAGGGACCATGCTTGTGCAGAGTGAACCCGAGATAAGAGGGCAAGGAGAAGAGGCTCGGGAGGCCTTTCTCCAAATGATGAGTAACTGGTACACTGAGTATGTACGAGCAAACCCCAATACCCCACCTCCTCCACCTCCTCCTATACCTCAGCCAGTTCCTGTAGCTCCCCAAGGTATAGAAATGGTGAGGGCAACTAAGCCCCCAATAGACAAAATTCGCAAGCAAGGGGCTGAAGATTTCTGAGCTAAAATAGATGATGACCTTGAGCGAGCAGAGTTTTGGTTGGAGAACTCAATGAGGTGTTTTGATGAACTCTCCTATACACCTGAGGAGAGTTTAAAATGTGCTGTGTCTTTGCTAAGAGACTCGGCATATCATTAGTGGAAAACGGTGATCTCAGTGGTACCTAAGGAGAGGCTAATGTGGGACTTCTTTTTGGAAGAGTTCCGAAAGAAGTATATAAGTCAGAGGTTTGTAGACCAAAAACGAAAAGAATTCCTTGAGTTGAAACAAGGAAAAATGCCTGTAGCGGAATATGAGCGCGAATTTGTTAGGCTCAGCAAATATGCGCAAGAATGTATATCCACAGAAGCTACCTTATGCAAGAGATTTGAAGATGGGTTGAATGAGGACGTCAAACTTTTAGTTGGGATTTTAGAGCTAAAAAAATTTGTGGTATTGGTAGATAGGGCTAGTAAGGCCGAAGAATTGAGTAAGGAAAGGAAGAAAGCCCTGAGTGAGGCTTGAGAAACGAGGAAGAGGCCAATGAGCAAATCACATCAAGCTCAATTGAAGAGATCTAGGGAAGTGAACCCCGGATGATTACATCAGTCGGGTATTCACAAAGAGAGTTAGGCAACACGTATTCAGGATCGAGAGTTTAGGCCACCTCAATGACATGTGTGGGCAACCTAAAATCTAAACCAGAGTGCCCAAGTTGTGGCAGACATCACACTGGAGAGTGTTGGGGAATCAATCGAAACTGCTATAAGTGTGGATCCCCCGATTATTTCATTCGAATCTGCCCTGAAAGAGATGATAAAGAGAAAAAGCAAGAGGTGAGACCAAGCAATGTATCCTCTAGAGGTAAGTCACAAAGGAACCGGGAGGTGGGACTAGTGGTAGAGGTGCATCGCGAGACACTACTGTGAGGTCGGAGGGTCAGACGCTAGCAAGGACTTATGCTGTTCACTTTCGAGAAGAGGCATCATCGCCAGATGTAATAACGGGTACTTTTTCTCTTCATAACACCTTTGTTATTGCTTTGATTGACCCGGGGTCAACCCATCATATATTTGTATGAGATTGGCATCTAGTCTGAATATGACTATCGAGTCTACTAAATTTGTGGTAAAAGTGTCAAACCCATTAGGTAAACAGGTGTTAGTTGACAATGTGTGTAGGAACTGTCCCTTGACAATTAGGGGTCATTATTTTCCGGAAAACCTTATGTTGTTGACGTTTAATGAGTTTAATTTGATCCTTGGTATGGATTGGTTGACTGCCCATAGTGTTCTAGTGAATTGTGGTAGTAAATTTATTGAATTGAAATGTGAAAATGGGGATGTTATTTGAGTTGAATTAGGTGGGTTAGATAATTTACCGATCATGATCTCTTCTTTGGTGGTTGAGAAATGTTTGAGAAAAGGATGTGAGTCATATCTTGCTTTCGTACTGAACACTCAAGAGTCTGAAGCAAAGATTGAAACAGTGCCGGTTGCATGTGAGTATCTGGATGTATTCCCGGAGGAGTTACCTGGATTTACCCCAATTAGAGAGGTGGAGTTTGGAATTGAGCTAGTTTCGGGAACGACACCTATTTCTATCGCTCTGTATAGGATGACGCTGTTGGAGTTAAAAGAATTGAAGGCTCAGTTGCAAGAGTTGACGGATAAGGGTTTTGCAAGACCAAGCTGTTCACCGTGGGGTGCTCCGGTGTTATTTGTGAGAAAGAAAGATGGATCGATGAGATTGTGTATAGACTACAGACAGCTCAACAAGGTGACAGTGAAAAATAAGTATCCTTTACCAAGGATAGATGATTTATTTGATCAACTAAAGGGAGCTACGGTGTTCTCCAAGATTGACTTGAGGTCCCGATACTACCAGTTGAGGGTTAAGGAGCAAGATGTACAAAAACAACATTCAGGACTAGATACGACCATTATGAATTTCTGGTCATGCCGTTCAGTTTAACAAATGCTCCTGCGGTTTTTATGGACTTAATGAACCGTATCTTCCGATCGTATTTAGACAAGTTTGTGGTTGTCTTTATCGACGACATATTGGTTTACTCTCAAGATGAGAGTGATCATGCGGAGCATCTGAAGATTGTCTTGCAGACTTTGAGAGACAAGCAGTTATATGCTAAATTTAGTAAGAGCGAGTTTTGGCTCTAAGAGGTTGGATTTCTAGGACACATTGTGTCAGGCAAGGGTATTAGAGTTGATCTAGGGAAGATCTCGGCTATTGTGGAATGGAAACCACCGAGGAACGTTTCGGAGGTCAGAAGCTTTTTGGGTTTAGCGGGGTACTATAGGCGGTTTGTGGAAGGATTCTCTATGATTGCTACTCCAATGACGAAACTATTGCACAAGGATGTTAAGTTTGAATGGACTGAAAAATGCCAACAGAGTTTTGAGAGATTGAAAACATTGTTAACGGAGGCACCGATTTTGGTACAACTTGAATCGGGCAAAGAGTTTGTAGTCTACAGTGACGCGTCGTTAAATTGTCTCGGGTGCGTGTTGATGTAAGAGGGTAAGGTAGTCGCTTATGCCTCAAGGCAACTAAAACCACATGAAAAGAATTATCCGACTCATGATTTGGAGTTGGTCGTGATTGTTTTTGCGTTAAAGATTTGGCGTCATTACTTATATGGTGAGAAATGCCGAATTTTCACGGACCATAGGAGTTTGAAGTATTTGATGGGTCAAAAAGAATTAAATTTACGGCAACGGCGGTGGCTTGAATTATTGAAGGACTATGACCTAGTGATCGATTACCATTCAGAGAAGGAGAATGTAGTTGCAGATGCTTGAAGTAGAAAATCCTTGTATGCTTTGAGAGCTATGAGCACGAGATTGTCATTGTCTGATGATGGTACTATACTGGCCGAGTTGAGAGCTAGACCACTATTTGTTCAACGAATATATGAGGCTCAAAGGAATGATAGTGAAATACTAGCTAAAAGAGCTAAGTGTGAATCAGAAACTAATTCTGAATTCCGGGTGAGTTCGGATGGTTGCTTGATGTTCCATGATAGAATTTGCATACCTAGAGATGACGAGTTGATCCGAGAAATTTTGCAAGAAGCACATAGTAGTTACTTGTCGGTACATCCGGGCAGTACGAAAATTGACAATGACCTGAAGAAATTTTATTGGTGGCCGAGAATGAAAAGAGACATCTCGGAGTATGTAGCAAGATGTCTAATTTGTCAACAAGTGAAAGCAGAGCATCAAGTGTCTTCGGAATTACTTCAGCCAATGATGGTTCCCGAGTGGAAGTGGGATAGGATTACCATGGATTTTGTTACGGGCTTGCCTTCGACTCTGAAAAAGAAAGATACTGTGTGGGTTGTTGTAGATAGGTTAACGAAGTCGGCTCACTTTATAGCCGTGCGTGTTGATTTTTCGTTGGATAAGCTAGCTGAATTGTATATTGCAAAAGTGGTAAGATTGTATGGAGTGCCTATATCCATTATCTCGGATAGGGACCCGAGATTTACTTCGAGGTTTTGGAAGAAGTTACAAGAGGCCTTAGGTACAGGGTTGAATTTTAGTACTGTATTCCATCCTCAAACTGACGGACAGTCTGAAAGGGTGATCCAAGTTCTTAAGGATATGCTCCGATGCTGCGTATTAGAGTTCGAAGGTAGTTGGAAGAGATACCTATCCTTAGTCGATTTCGCTTACAACAATAGTTATCAGTCGAGCATACGGATGGCACCGTATGAAGCCTTGTATGGCCGTAAGTGTCGGACTCCATTGTATTGGACTGAGCTGAGTGAGAAGAAAATTCAGGGGGTTGATTTAGTTAAAGAGACTGAAGAGAAAGTGAAAGTGATCCGGGATAGTCTAAAGGCTACTTCGGACCGACAAAAGTCTTACGCGGATTTGAAAAGAAAAGAAATTGAGTTCCAAGTGGGTGACAAGGTCTTCTGAAGGTATTGCCGTGGAAGAAAATATTAAGATTTGGTCGAAAAGGTAAATTAAGCCCGAGGTTCATAGGGCCGTATGAAATTACTGAAAGAATTGGACCAGTGGCATATCGGTTGGCTTTGCCGGTAGAGTTAGAGAAAATTCACAACGTGTTCCATATATCAATGTTAAGGCATTATCGCTTCGACCCTTCGCATGTGATTCCTCCAACGGAAATTGAGATACGACCAGATATGACATATAAGGAAGAGCCGATTAAAATATTAGCTTGAGAAGTGAAACAATTGAGGAATAAAAATATAGCCTGAGTAAAAGTATTGTGGCAAAGACACGGTGTAGAAGAGGCTACGTGGGAACCGGAAGAAGCTATGAGAGCGCAATATCCAAACCTCTTTACTGGTAAGATTTTCAAGGGCGAAAATCCCTAAAAGGGGGAGAGTTGTAACAGTCTGATTTTGGGGCTAGTCGGAATAGTGGTCTCAGGACCACTAATCCGAGGTTGAGGAAAATTATTTTAGTATTATTTTATGTGTTATGGAATTAATATATGACTATATGAAAAATTGGTGCTTTAATTTTAGCAATAGCATGTTTAATCGATTGTTCTATTTTATGAGGTAGGGGTACCTAATAGATATGGAATGTAAATTGGAGGATTTTAAAGTGTAATTGGGCCATTTAATGTGTGTTGGCTGGCCATACAAGCTAGGGAGACAAATGCATTAAATGTTGGTCAAATTTGATGGAGACTAGGTGAATAAAATATGATAAAATAAGGGAAGGCTATCATCTTTTTCTCTTCTCTTCTTCTTCCACCGATTTTTACACTAAAAGAAGGGTCTTGGGAGCTTGAAATTTCAGCAACTTATTCTTCTCACTAATCAAGAAGACCGAGGAATCAACCTTGACCGTGGGAAATGTAAGGTGACCGAGTAAATTGCTAGTTAACACGTTTTGCATCGAGGTAAGTTTGCGTGTAAACAATACAATTTACTTATATGCATTGTGCTACTAATTGAATTACGACTTGATTGAGATCATATGTAATTCAAATGGATTGAATGTGGTAGTCATTGAATAATCATTGTATGAATGAAGAAATAGCCGTATAAATATGTAAAAATAACGCTTAATGGTGGGCTAAGTGCGATACCACCTTATTGCTTAATTACGATGGGCTTTGTGCAATACCATCATTTATTTATCTTTGGTGGGCTAAGTGCAATATCACCTTATTGCTTAATTACGATGGGCTTTGTGCAAAACCATTTTTTACTTATTATTTGGTGGGCTATGTGTGATACCACCGTAACTATTTCTTTTGATGGGCTAAGTGCGTTACCATCCTATTAAAAACTAATGGTGGGATAGGTAGGGAACCATCAAGTAAATTGGCTCTAAGTAATTGATTAAGAGATTGTGATGTGTTGTATATTGTAATTAAGAGATTGTGATGGTTTGTATATTGTAACCTTGTGATGTTAAATACAGGGAAACTTGCGAATGAATGTATGTATTATGCTAGTGATATGGTTGGAATGTGTGAATGGAGGAAAATGAGTAAGCATGGTCATGAAAATAAATTGTCTCTTGATTAGTATTTTTAAAGCCGAGAAAATTATTGAATATATGTTAAAGTGTTTTGTTGTTTCCATGTAAACTTACTAAGCTTAAAGCTTACTCCCCTTTTCTTTCCCTTGTTTTATAGAGCTTAAAAGTCGAGCCGGGATACGCCGATAACCAGGAGACCGCCCATACTATCTGTTCACTTCGGTAAAAATAGACTTAATGATTTTGTGTATGGCATGTATAGGGGCTAGACTAGATACATTATTTTGTTATTTTGGCCAAATGTGTATTGGCTCTTGTTAAGATATTAATTTTGTAAATTGCCAAGAATGATGACATACTTTATCATTTATGAAATTCCGAAGTTATCAATGAGAGTACT
This sequence comes from Gossypium bickii, assembly GCA_025503065.1. NCBI lineage: Eukaryota > Viridiplantae > Streptophyta > Magnoliopsida > Malvales > Malvaceae > Gossypium > Gossypium bickii. The sequence continues at coordinate 47,378,443 of CP106711.1, read as the reverse complement.
TGTTGAATTATGAGATGTTTATGAGTATGTTGAATGGACTCATGTAGTGTAAGATATAAGAGTGCTAGAAGTTAGGCAAATAGCCTTATTCTGTCCGCATGGATAGGCACACGGGCTTCTGTCTAGACCATGTGTGACACACGGTCAGCCCACGGGCGTGCGACTTGGCTGTGTGTCCCCTGCATGTTAACATTTTAAATTAGGATAGACCATGGGTTACCCACATGGGCGTGTCAAGGCTGTGTGAATATAGTCAGTAACTCGCCACGGTTTGGAGACACGGGCATGTTGTGAGGGTACACAGGCGTGTCCCATTTCACATGGGCGTGTGCCTTAACCGTGGTGTTAAAACAGAATGTTGGAGTTTTAAGCACGGGCTGAGGACATGGGCGTGGGTGCAAACCCACTGGCGTGTTACATGATCCACAGGCGTTTGATCCTTGTATAGAAAAGGAAAACTTTTAGGAATCGAAAAAGTTCCGATATGATCTCGAGAGCCTTCTCGGGTACGAAAATAGCCTTGTAAGTCTAGAGTATGGCTGCCAGAGTAATGTAGGAGTGCAGTCACATCGAGCCTAAGTGGTGTTTAAGTGGTGTTGGTGTGGGTAATACCTTGGGCTTGGTTCCGCTGTGGAACTCGGGTAAGGGGTGTTACAACCTGAGCATTCTGTTTTAAATTTTTTTAAGATTCAGGGGACACACGACCTAATCACACGCCCATGTGTAAGCCGTCTGTCTCATATGGTTTGGTCACACGCCCGTGTGTACTCAAAATGAACTTTTTTAATCAAGTTTTACCAACCCTGTAAACTTAAACCACAAGCAATTCAACAACCAATTATTCGACAAATCCAAAACACATTCAAATACATCCAAATCATGCTAAATTATCAACCTAATTAAGATAACCAATGTTTACTCATAAATACTTCACTTATATTATTCAAATAAATTTAATAGTATACTGTTTAAACCAAATCTATTTTTCACTCTAATTCAAACCAAAACTTACAATTTCATATTATAACATCATTTACAATCATTTTCCAATATGACTAACACAAACAACCTAGGTACATGCCATTTACCAAAAAGAAAAGTACTTCACCACAATGAGTCTGGGATAAGCCTTGGATACTGATTCGACGTTCGAACTTTAAACTAACCTGCGCACGGAAACAAACCGTATGCTGAATATAAACTCAGTGGTATTTCTATAATCCGAATACTTAATAAATAAGACTTTATGATATTATATATTTAAATTCACATAACGAAAATCATTCAACTAATAATCAATTTCATAAACAATCATTTGTAACATTTTCAATACCCATCTCTTACTACTTCAATCTCAAAATTACTATTCAGTAGCATTTCTCAATGTAATACACATATCATCTCACTATATCTATAACCATTTCATAAACTTATAATTCATGCATTTCATATGCATATTTCAATTCACTTTCTCATTTCAAATCACATATAAAATCATCCAATATCAATCATAATGCCATTTCATTTAATTACCCCTATTAACAAAACTCGGACTTTGGCGGATACACGGATCCAACCAAAATACACTAGTATGGCACCCAGTGCCTCATCGGATAATTCGAAGCGATAAGTTGACACTCAATGCCTCATCGGCCATCCTGAAATAAAGTGGTACCCAGTACCTCATCAAATTTATCCAAAGTATCAATTTGACACCTAGTGTCTCATCGACTCGTGGTCGAAGTATCCCTGAACACTTCCAATCCTATGGCATGCCAACTATATCCGACTCAAACTGATATAGTTAATAGGGTTTCAATTTCAATTTCTCAATTTCCAATACTCATTTCAATTCAAATAATCACATATATTCATAATTCAATTCAATTCAATTCAATACTAATACTCACCTCAATTCCACTTACCATAAATATAATAATACAACAATTAATAATTAACTTTGGATTATAGAAATACAAACCATAATTTCCAAATCACTCTTTGTCGACTTTCTCTTTTCCTTTCTTAGCTGAGGTCTTCAGCACAACGTTAGCTACGGAAACTGAAACAATTAAAATTTATCAATACACACAATTTCACATTGAATATTTAAATTATACTCAACTTTTATCTAAATTCCAATTTAATCCTTAAATCAAAACTAATTCTTTTTCTTACAAAACTAATTTTGTGTCTCATTCAATTTCCACTTTAAACTAATTTCAACTCTCTAAATTCACCATAAAACCCTAATTTCAAAATTCTCTCAATTTAGTCCCTATTACTTCAAAACCTATAATTTATTTCACAATTTAATCTCTTTCCACTTCTAACTTAAAATTCTATAAATTTAAACCCTAATACTTTAAATTATTCAACATGAACAACTTCTAAAAATTCACTAACTTTCAAAATTTCAACTTAAATCAAGTAGTATTTTTTTTAGGATTCTAAAAACTCAAAAATTACTAGAAAAAAAGTTAAATTATCTTACCAAATTAAATTTTAACCCTAAACCCTAATTTTTTTCTTTTTCTTTTCTTTCTCCTTTCTCCTTCTCTGTTTCATTCCAATGCTTTGTTCTTTTTCTATTCTTTTCTTTATTTATTTGTTTCATTTATTTTATTTTATGTTATATAATAATATAATATAATATAATAATAATATAATAACATAATATCATTTACTTAAATAATAAGTAAATAATTAATTAGTATATGTATTTTATTTTACCACACACTTGTCGCTTATGGTTTAATTGCTAATTTAGTCCCTTGACTTTTCTCTATTCTATAATTAAGTTTTCACCCTTTATTTAATTTAGTCCCTATACCAAATTAATCTTAATTCAAGCTAATTCACCTAACCAAAATCTAATTAATCACACAACTAACTTCGTTTTACAAATTCGTTTTACGACAATGGTGGCCTAAAAGTGTATTTTTCTGATACCCATAAATTTTGGGTCATTACAGAGGTTCTTCCTAGCTCTACGAGTAGTTGGAATTTGAGGAGGTTGATTAAGTTTAGGGAGATTGTTGCTTTTTTGTTTTCAAAGATTTTCCTTAGACAATAAGATGTATGTTTCTAATTTGTGGGAAGCAATTAGAGTTAAAAGCACCAAAATATGTTGGCATAAGCTAGTATGGTTCCCACTGCACATCCTAAAACATTCTGTTATTACTTGGATGACAATGTTGAAAAGACTTTCAACTAGAGATAGATTATCCTCTTTTGGGCTAGACATTGATACTTCTTGCTTATTTTGTTCTAGTGTGACTGAATCTAGAAATCACATTTTCTTTGAATGTGATTTTTGTAGGAAGGTTTGGGAGATGGTTTTGCAACTTTGCCACATTAGTAGAACGGTTGGTTTTTGGAATCAGGAGTTAAATTGGGCAATTTCGAAGCTTAGGCGTAACTCTCTTATTGTTGTCATCATTAAGTTGACTTGGAATGCATATATTCACTCCATACGATATGAGAGGAATGAAAGGTTTTTTCGATATGAGAGGAATGAAAGGTTTTTTTGGTGGTCTTTTCTTGCTGCATTATTTTGTTGAAGATTAAAGAGATTGTGCGAATTAGATGGTAGAAAAACATGTAAATAGGATTGATGCTATTAATATTCAACTTTGTTCCAACTGGGGTCTTATCGATGATAATTAATTTGTATAGTTTCTAGCTATCTTTGTCTGTATGCTTACTGCATAGGATCTTCCTATTGTCTTTGGATTGTAGTAGTTGATTGATTTCTGGATAAATAAAATTTAATTATCCAAAAAAAATTAAAAATTCCAAACGTAAGGATAAAAATATATATACTAATCATATATATTTATACTAAAGTAGTATAAGCATGCAATTTATGATAACAATTCTATGTATCACACTTACATAAATTAGATGTGGCACTTTAAATATTAACATGAATTACATGTACTATATAAATATGGTCAAACATAAATTAGGTCAAATTTTAAGTAATTGAAAGAAAAAAAAAGTCAAACGTTGGTATATATCTATAAGTAAAACATTACCAAATTTGGGTAATAAAATAATTAAATGAAATTTCCATAAATCATTCACGTAATGTAAAACATTACCAAATTTCAATTTCAATTTATATTTATGGTAAATTTCAATTTCAATTTCAAATTCTACATTAAAAGAAATTCAAATATTTATTAAGTATTTAAAAATTAAATAATAACTATATTGTTTATTGAAATAGATATATACAATTAAAATTTACAAACTCATGAATCAAGATTCAAATGCTATGTACCTTAAGTAAATTAAGGGAAATAAATCAATTATGCGTAAAAATAGTAGAAACTTCAATTAAATTAGGTTATTACCTTAGTAAGTCCAATTAACTTTTATACACTTGGTTTAGCATAATCAACTCTAATCTCAATTGACAAAAAGTATTAGCTGCAATAACAACCATAAAACTCTTAAGTTCTTTGCCAAACTTTTAGAAACCAAAAAGAAGAGCGAATGACAAAGCTTACCCAATATTTACATTGACAAATCAATAGAAAAGAGGTATTTCTATTTTCATATATATATATATATATATATATTCATTTCATTTATACTTTCCAACATATTTTCTAACAATACATTTTCTCAAGAAAAATACAATTATTTAGTCATCATTAGTACGCAAAAGGCAGAAAGAGATAACTTTAAGGACTCCAATCAGAAAATCAAAATCCATACTAAGTTTATTTAAATTATAGATTTTAAATGGCTGATTATAAATATATATACGTTATTTATAATATTTTCAAAGATATAATAATTTATTTAAAATTTTGTAAACACGAGTCTTTAAGTGGTATTTTAAAATATTAAATAAATGAAACTTTTAGAAACAAGATTTCCAAAAGAAAAATGAATCAAATTTTAGGATAAAAAAAAAAGGCATTATCAACATTGAGCATTTAGCTAGATACATCTTTCAGATTTAAAAAAAAAAAATATGGAACACGTACATCATCTATTAAAAATTAATGCTTATTATAATTATCATTATAATATCAACTAGAAAAATTCAATTTTTTTATTTCTTAAACATATTATTTGTAAAACATTACAACTTTATTAAAAGATGAGAAAGGATAAATACTGATGTGGCATAAAACTATTAGAAAGGAATACAGATGATATGGCGTCACTCTTTCATACAATCCTTTCCCATTAAAAGATATAATAAATTAATATATTTACAGTTGATCTGGAAATTATGCGAGGATACAAACTAGTTTTAACTAAATTACATTTCATTTTTTTTTTCTAGTTATTTGTACTGGCTAAAGGCCATGCAATGTTGATAATGAATATAAGTTTAATATTAAATAAATGAAATTTTAGAAACAAGATTTCTAAAAGAAAAATAATCAAATTTTAGGATAAAAAAGAAAAAAAAAAGGCATTATCAGCATTGAGCATTTAGCTAGATTCAGCTTTCAGATTTTAAAAAATATTATGGAACACGGACATCATCTATTAAAAATTAAGGGTATTTTACTAAAAAAAGACTCATTTCAAACATTATTTACGGAAATAGACTAATTAAAACAATATTTATTCGAATGGGCCAAAAAACTCAAAATGATCTTACGTGAAAGCGTTTTAAAGGAAATTTCAGAAAAGCGCGTCCTTAAGGGAGCGCTTTTGCCATGTCAGCAGAAAACGCGCTGACATGGAAACGCTTTGCTGACATGGCAAAAGCGCTCCCACGAGAGCGCATTTTAGCCCGTGTTTCTGCCCCAATGGTCATTTAAAAATTTGACCATTGGGGGGCCAACGGCCATGAAAAAAAAATATAAACCCCCCACTTATTTTTTTCACACAAAATTTCCTCTAAATTACATTTCTTCTAAATTTCTCTTTAAATTTCTCAAAAAAGCTCTCAAAGCTCTCTAAGTTTTTAATTTTTTTTTCTAAATCAGTATTATTTTTTTTATAATTTCTAAGAAATTTATCGTGTTAGCAATGGACCGAGAATTAATTTGTCTCGATCATAATCATATCTCCATCGACCAAATGAAAATGGTAAGGGTTATTTCAAAATTTTAATATTATTTAATATTTTTTTCATTTATGTAATTTTAATTATTTTTTTATAATTTTTTTATAACAGTCGGTAGATCGGGTGTTACAATGTTATATTCGTAATATGTCTAGTCCTCCATCATTGTTGATAGAAAATTACTTGAGGGAAGCGAGTTTTTGGCACATGACCAATATAGGCCGAGGGAGTAAGTTGGGCCCGAAACTCATCAGCGCGTTCATAGAGAGGTGGAGACCGAGACGCACACATTCCATCTTGCATGCAGGGACTGTACCATCACTTTGGAGGACGTACAGTTACAATTGAGATTACCGATGGATGGGTCCATGCTCACCGGGTCCACTCAATCTGCTGATTGGGGAGCCATATTCTACGATCTTTTGGGTGTAATCCCAGATAATATTTACGGAGGTTGGATCAAGGTGGGCTGGTTACGAGACACATTCCCCGAACCGGGGGATAATTCAATTGAAGTAGAAAGAATACGATACGCTCAGACATACATCATTGAGATCCTCAGAAGTTATCCGATGCCGGACAAGTCCGAAACCTCGTACATCTAAGGTGACTGCTGAAACTCATCGATTTAGAGTAGCTGGTGAACTCAATTGGGGGTCTGTCGTGTTTTCGATATTGTACAAAGAGATGTGTCGGGCGACGCAACTAAATAAAATCAAAATCAGAGGTTGCCTCTCACTGCTATAATCATGGGCTTGGTTTCACTTTCCATTTTTACGTCATCGAGTGAACCGCCTGTATAGATTCCCCCTCTTAATGAGGTAAAATTTATATTAGATTTTACAATTATTATATAGATTTAAAATATAATTTTATGCTAAAAATTTATCTAATTAGATGGAACCATTCAGCAAGTTACAGGGGACTACCTACTGCTCTTGAAGATATACGACTTCTGTTAGAGCAACGGTTGGAAGCGCATGTAAGTATGTATTCCATTTTGAACTATATATACATAACATAGTCGTTTCGTAGTTAGTATTATGTATATATGTAACACCCCTAACTCGTATCTGTCGTCGGAACAGGGTTGTGGAGCATTATTGGAGTTTACAATTCAAACAGACAGAAATTTCAGACATTTCATATCATAGCAATAAACATATCAAAACCAAGTCAAAGCATACATATTGTCCCTCATACGAGCCCTCGAGGCCTAAATATGCATTAGAAACAAGTCGGGACTTAACCAGAAACTCAGAGAATTTTTTAGAAAATAGTTTAAATTTTCAACACTGCAGGGGTCACAAGGCCATGTGGCTAGGGCGTATGACTCACATGGCCAAGATACATGCCCGTGTCTCAGGCTATGTGGGCTTTTGAAATAGGGACACACGACCGTGTCCCAGCCCGTGTCCATGCCCGTGCCCGTGTAACTTATTGACTTGGGTCACACAGCCAAGTCACATGCCTGTGTGCCAGGCCGTGTACCCTTCGAAGTAACCTTACATGCCCATGTATCAAGCCGTGTGCTAGGCTATGTAACAGCCTGATTTGCAACCCTTTGAAAGCTATATGGGACACACGGCCATGTCACCTAGCTGTGTGTCACACACGGCTGAGACACACGCCCATGTAGACGAAAATAGGTCATTTTATAAGCCATTTTTCTCACCCAATTTGGCATGTACCTACACACAACATTGCACATACTTACAAGCCATAATAAGGCATCCAAATCAAACATAAACAAGTCATATACATATGGTATAATATCATACAACCAATATGCCCTTAGGCACCTCAAATGACAATACATAAACATGTCTAACCATGTATTCAATTTGACCAAATAATCAACTAACTTGGATGCATATTTGCATCAATACATACAATATAATTTACTTACCAAAACACAACCATTTGGTACCAAAATGCCATTCTATATTTACCATCAATAGTCATTTAAGCTATTCAACCAAAGTATCAATTCTCAACAAGTCACAAGCAATATATATTATGCATATTCATCTATCATCTCATCTTCCATCATTCCACCATATTAAGTCATTCATCAATCATTTTAAAGCTACTTGTATACATACCAAAATATGCCAAAACACAAGCCAAATCAAGTGGCCATATTCACAACAAAACAAATAGGCCAACATTAGCCAAAACACCTATACATGTCATTATAATCAAAATTGAACAACTGAATGTACCAAAAGAGCCGATGGATAGTGTGATATAACTCTGACAAGCTTCCAACCCAAACGAGCTTCCAATTCACTATAAAACACGAAAAATAACATAGAGTAAGCATTTAAGCTTAGTAAATTCGTATAACATAGAATTTAACTTACCATTTAGTCATATAATAGATAAGTAAGCAAAGCATATCCAAACACAATTTGGCCAAATGCCTAAGCACATATACACCAACCATGTTAGCTATGTAAATACATATATAAGCCAATAAACATGGATGAACACAACAATTAATCAAGTTCCATATACATGTATCATCCATTTTATATACCATGTAGTACTAATTCAAGGAGATTCACATGTCTTTGTATTAGTTCGTATCGAACTCTCACCATTTTGTATCAATGTAATGCTCGTTGAACCATTTAGAATACTATTTTGGATACCCAGGATAGCTCACACAAAGTGCACTAATTCATATAACTATAATCCGTCAAATCCTATACATGTATGCTCATACGAGCTGTAAATCGGTATGCTCTCACGAGCTGTGAGTTAGTACGTATCTACATGATGTTGCTCGCACGAGCTGTGGAGTATCTGCAACACATGCAGGATCTCAGCCATCGGTATGACATTTAGGACCAGTACCCAAATCATGTAAACCCTAATGACATGTCATTTGTATCCTACGTATTCCTAAGGTTCAAATGGGGCTCGGTAACTATCGTACGTTGTTGGATATGCAATTGGTATATATGTATGACATTTCATAACACATGTATAATTCAATTAAAAGCATATATACACAATTTAATTACACGAACTTACCTCGACAAGTATGAGTAGATACGGAGGCGATTAATCCGGGACTTTCTCTTTGCCTCGATCTAAAATCGTACGAGGTCTATCTTGATCTATACAAATAAATTTAACTTAATGTAGCCCAAAATCACATTTTTTGGAAAAATTACCATTTGCCCCTATACTTTTAATTCTTTGCAATTTAGTCCCTAGCTCAGAAAAATAGAAATTTATGAAATTTCACCACAACCCACTATGGCCGAATATCAACTAGGTCCCTAGCATGCCTTATATTTCAATTATTTAACAATTTCACCATGTATAATTTTCCAATTTTCAATTTAATCCCTATTTGACAAATTCTTCAAAAATCTTTTAACAAAAGTTGTTTATCTAACAACAACCATCCATTTTCTACCATCAAACATCAAAACTCATGTATACTCATCAATGGAAAAACCCTAATAGTTTAACAGTTTCACAAACTAGTCCCTGAGCTAGCTATATTAAGCTACAACAATTCCAAAAACATAGAAATCATCAAAAACTGGACAAATATACATACCAATGCAAGGGAAAATAGGGTTGCCAAAACTTCAAGATCCCATGGCTATTCTTTCCTTTTAATTTTGATTGAGAAAGATGAGCAAAAGGTGATTGCTTTGTTTAATTTGATTAATTTTATCATTATTTACCTATTTACTAATTTAACCTTTAAAAATATTAAAAATTACACAATTGCCAAGCCATGTACATCCACTATCACTATTTATGGTCTCATTACCATATAAGGACTTTCACTTTAAAGTTCTATAGCTATTTAATACCTTTAGCCTATAAAACTCCACTTTTACACTTTATGCGATTTAGTCTTTTTTTATCAAATTGAGCATGTAAATGGTAAAATTTCGAGAAATTTTTATACAGTAATACTATCATGCTGTAGGAAATAAAATGATAATAAAGGAAATAAAATGATAATAAAATAAATTTTCCGACTTCAACTTTTTGGTCCCGAAACCACTGTTCCAATTTCACTAAAAATGGGCTGTTACAATATAACTAATATTTTTATCACGTTCATATAGTTTCAATGGATTTGATACAAGGATCCGACAATTCGGGCAATAATTCTGGATGAATTCCTACAGAATCCGAACATCTAGCATGTTAGGGTCCCATTGATCAACTACGCTACCATCAAGATGGACAAGACGGATAGAGTGTATATTACTTTAATGCACCGATAAAACTATCCTTACTGGAAAACTCCTTACCAACTTCCAATTCACCCGAATCCAATGACGAACTTGTGTGGTCACGCCGCCTGTGTGGTAGATCTGGAAAATCCAACGCATTATCTGTCGATAGATCGACATTATGTATGTAAGCTAGAGGCGAGTATGCCGTGAGTCGTGGATCTTATTCTTCTTCATCTGAACCCCCTTCCCCGTCTTCAAGTTCGGTTGGAATAGGCTTTGGTTCAAAAAACAATGTAACTTCTGCACCATCGAGGCCGGGCTATCGGGGTGGATCTACATCAGACTCATCATCTGAGCCATCAACATCTGCAACGTACGAGGTCCCCTCGCCGGTGGATGTCATAGGGGGTACATCATCCTTTCTCGTGTACGTTTCATAAAGTCCCCAGTCAGATGTGGATTGCCAACCACTAGAAGTTGATGCCCTTCCCAGTAAGTATTTCCAACATTGAACATTGAACCGTAATGTGCATGTCCCATCCAATAACGGAGTGTTGTGTATTCTGTCCTGCCACAAAAAATAGACGGTTCCGTGTTTTGCCTCCCACTAGTGGAGTGTCAGGCAGAGGTTGTGTATTCCTCTCGAACAGTAGTAGAAGCTAAAGTCACAAGTGCTTCATTTGGAGATGAAAATTCTACATATAACTCAAGATAGGGTGATCCACTAGCGAGATGAGTCTACACCATCACCTCCAAGCCACGAGCACATTTGATATCAAATGAGCCATATGTCACGGGATCAACCGAAGCACAAAATTGATACTTGATAGACAAAACTCTCATTGGTGTCATTCCAAAGATTTTACGCCTAATTATTTTACAAAGTTCTATCAAATCTATGTTCTAGTTAAAAACTAGTAGCGTTGTGTTCTCTGGTAAAAAATAACGCCATTATCGGTGTTACAGACCTCATCGTCCTAGTAAATAACATCACTAATACGTTCACTCATTTTCAACCAAATTATCTGTCAAAAGAAATTCAAAACAAAAAATATTATGCAAAACATTAATGATTCATATAAATATTAGTATGATAAATCAACTTATACCTTCTCAACTTCTTTAATTTTTATTCTTCTGAACTTCTTCAATTTCTCTTGCTATAACTTATGCAACAAGAGAATGAAACTTAGCTCATTTATAGCCTAAGGTCAAGCAGGATGTACTGTACAAAAAGAGCGTCCAGCTAGGAGCTTTTCTCAATACTTTTGTTGACAGTGCATCCTGCTTGAAGTGTTTTTCAACCTACTTTTTTTAGAAACATCTTCTCAAAATTATTTTTTCAGAAACTACTATACAAAAAGAGCATCCAGCTAGGAGCTTATTTCAGTACTTTTGCTGACAATGTATCCTGTTTGAAGCGTTTTTCAACCTATTCTTTTAGAAACATCTTCTTAAAATTATTTGTTCAGAAACTACTATACAAAAAGAGTGTAACACCCCTTACCCGTGTTCAAAGCCGGAACCGAATATGAGGCATTACCTAACTTAACTTGCTTAAACAAAACACATCAGGCTATAAAATTTTATTCAATCTAGAATTTCTCATTCACATTCAAATTTGCCCCTTATATGGGCCCACGAGGCCCAAAACATACATGGGGGAATGTTTGGGACTAATCTGAGAACTTAGGAGACTTCAAGAAGACTTAGAAAAATTTTCATCATAATAGGGGCCACACGCCCTTGTTGTTCTAGGGACACGCCCGTGTGCCCCTGAGACATGCTCGTGTTCTTCACCCGTGGTCGACACTGACTTATTCCGCACGGCCAGACACATGCCCGTGTCCCTGGCCCGTGTCCCTCACACGGCCTCGACACGCCCGTGTGCCAAAAACCTTGGCATTCTGTTTATGACGTCATGACCTCACTAAGGTCACACGGCCAAGGCACACGCCCGTTTCCTTAGACCGTGTGTTGAATTAAATTCCACATTTTAAGTACAGACTTCACACGGCCTGGGCACACGCCCATGTCCAAGGCCGTGCCTCTCCCACGGCTAAGACACACTGCCGTGTCTCTGCCCGTGTGTTTATTATTGAGCATACTGACTTGTAAACCTAGCTCACAAGGGAACACACGGCCGATCAATACACCCATGGGGCTGACCGTGTGTCTTACACGGCCTAGATACACGTCCGTGTGTCTACCCGTGTGGGCATTAAAAAGGCTATATTCCAAGCCAAATGCCACCCTACATAGCAACCATACTTATACTGACTCAAATCAAATATCCACACGAGCATACACTTCATGATTCATCATCAATGAATATATATATATACTAGTCAAGTATTGGCCCAACTTTAATGACTATTTACAAAATGGATTGGAACAACCTTAGTAGCCAACACATTTGGCTTGCAATTATGACATAACCAAAACATTCAAGTCCTATACATGCCATACTAAAAAATAAGTCTAATTTGGCTATACCAAAAAGTGGTCGATAGTGTGATCTCCAACTCTGATGTCCGCGAATTCTCGAGCTAACTTTGCAATACTATAAGGAAAAGGGCAATGAAAGTGGTAAGCATAAAGCTTAGTAAGTTTGCATGGGAATAAATAGTAACAATAAGCTCATGATAAAATCCATCCATGGCATTAATTAGCCATTCACAAAGTTATAGACTTCTTGCCATACTTACTCATACTTGCCCTTATTTAGCATATACCATGCCACATATCATAAACGTTTCTTCATGAATTACTCACGAGTACCTGTGTTAACTCAATCACACAACTTTAATAAAATTCTCATTTCTATTTCTAAGCTAATCGATTCATCCCGATAAATCACTAGGGATGCTCAAGAATGCATATTCATAATCATTAGCATAAACACGAAACCAATGCCACATCCTGGATGTGGTCTTATATGGGGTCACCTTTGAGTGCCGATGCCATATCCCGGATATGGTCTTATACGGAATCTCATATCAAGTATCGATGTCATATCCCGAATATGATCTTATACGATTCTCATACTCAATACCGAAGCCATATCCAGGATATGGTCTTATACGAGATATCAATTCAATGCCGAGGCCATGTCTCGGACATGGTCTTACACGGGACCTTATCCATCTCATGTCTTGATGATAGTATTTTCACATTTATTATAGTCCAACCGGGGCTTCAACATCTCAACTTTTATCACCTTTCTCATTCAACACCAATATTCAATTTCATAGAATATCATGTATCATTATAATATCAACCATTCTCAACATGCTAGCATAAATGTTGAATTTATCACATACAAACATACCTCGTTTTCAAAATAGGCTAGATTGTCGGTTTAGTCCGATATTTTGTTCTTTCCCGGTTCGAGGTTGATTCTTGGCTCTTCTTGCTCTATAATAGCAAATTAGCTCATTTTAATCATCATATAAATAAAAGCATTTCAATAATCATGCTTTGGTAAAATTACTATTTTGCCCTTAGACTTTGGCAAAATGACCATTTTACCCCTAGGCTCTGAAATCAATTCTAATCAAATTTCTACCTTCAACAAGCGTAGGTGAGCACTTATTTCTCTTATGGCTATCATCAAAACCCAGCATTTCACACATTTACTACAAACTTTATAACCTTTACAACAAGGTCTATTTAGGTGTTTTCATAGTAACACCTTTCACAAAAGTTGTTTATCTAACAACTAATACTCATTTTCTTCCATAAAAATGCAACAAACAACTTAAAAACTCTCATGGAAAATCTCTAAACTTTTCACCATATTGCAAGATAGTCCCCTCTTTAGAAAGCTTAAGCTTTAGGGGTCCCAAAAGTACAACTATCATCAAGAAAGGCCATTAAAATCACTTACTTGTAGGGAGAAGAGTTTGCTGAAATTTTGAGCTTTCAAAGCCCCTATTTTGTTGCCAATTTTTGGTGGAGAAGAAGAGAAAAAAAGATGATATTGTTCTCTTCTTTATTTTAATATAAAACAATCAATTTAGTCACCAAACCTTACCAACTTTGACCAATTTTGACTCCCTTGTCCCCTATGGCCGGCCAACCATTAACAAAGGGGCTAATTGCCCTTTAAATACCTCAAATTAACATTCTATGGCTATTGGGTACTTTTAGCTTATAAAATAGAACTTTCGCACTTTATGCGATTTAGTACTTTTTCGCGATTAAGCATGAAATCACTAAAAATAAAGCACCAAAATTTTCGTACACTTATACCATCATACTATAACTCATAAAATAACATGAAAATAATTTTCTCTAACCTCAGATTAGTGATCCCGAGATCACTGTTCTGACTAGCCCCTAAATCGGGCTGTTACAAAGAGCATTTAGCTGGGAGCTTTTTTCAGTACTTTTGCTGACAGTGCATCTTGCTTGAAGCATTTTTCAACCTATTTCCTCAGAAACATCTTCCCAAAATTATTTTCAGAAACTACTGTACAAAGAGTGTCCAACTGGGAGCTTTTTTCAGTACTTTTATTGACAGTGCATCCTGCTTGAAGCGTTTTTCAACCTATTTTTTCAAAAACTACTATACAAAAAGAGCGTCCAGTTGGGAACTTTTTTCAGTACTTTTGTTGACAGTGCATCCTGCTTGAAGCGTTTTTCAACCTATTTTTTCAGAACCATCTTCTCAAAATTATTTTTTCAAAAACAATGTGACAAAAAAGCGCCCACTGAGAGAGTGTTTTTAGTACTTTTGCCGATCTGTGTAAAAAAAAAAAAAAAAACAAAATCCATCTCGTCAAAATAGTTTTTTCAGAACACACCACTTACCAATTAAAAAAACCCTAAAGCCCTAAACATATCGCTTACCAATTTAAAAACTCTAAAACTCTAAAACCCTAAACCCAAATTTATTTTTTAAAAATCCTAAACCTTAATTTTTTTCCCCAAAACCTTAAACCTTAATTTATTTTTTCAAAAACCCTAACCCTAAACACTAAAACCCTACACATAAACCCTAAGCCCTAACAATCAAATAACCTAGAAACCCTAGAAAAACATGAGTTAAAGTACTTCCACGTCAGCGCGTTTTCTGCTGACATGGCAAAAGCTCTCCCACAAGGACGCGCTTTTCTAAAATTTCCCCTTAAAACGCTTCCACGTAGGCGCATTTTGAGTTTTTTTGGCCCATTCAGTAAATAATATTTTAATTGGCCCATTTCCGTAAAAAAATGTTCGAAATGGGCTTTTTTAAGTAAAATACCCAAAAATTAATACTCATTATAATTATCATTATAATATCAATTAGAAAAATTCAATGTTTTATTTCTTAAACATATTATTTGTAAAACATTACAAATTTATTAAAAGGTAATAATAAATAAATATCTTTTAATTAATATATTTACAGTTGATCTGTGCACGGGAATAAAAACTAGTTTTAATTAAATAACATTTCATTTTTTGTTAGTTATTTGTACGGGCTAAAGACCAAGCAATGTTGATAATGAATACAAGTTTAATATTTGAGAGGAAATAACCTAAAATATTTAAAATGATTGAGTAATTAGAAAAATGAAATACTTATAAAAAAAGAAAAAAAAAGAAATAGAATGTTTATTTTTCTTGTTAAATTTTTTAATAATCTTATTGTTGAATATTTTTTTGAAATAACATATAACATAATATGATTTTGATTTTGTTAATCTATTTTGAGATTCTTTTCTCACATGTATTGTTAATAATCTCTATAATAATAAACATTTTTTTTAGAATTTACACAATTTATACACTCCATTAACTAAATACTTTATAAGAATTAATTTTTTTATAATTACAAGATGATGTAATTACTATCCAGTAAATTTTATTTTTATCTGATTAATTTATGATGTCCAAATACACCTTAAATAAATTGCTATAAATATATTATGAATACACAAATTACTAAAAAAATATTACTAAATTACCAACAATTTCCACAATTTCATATGTAAGTATTTCCATTACCGATGTCCCAAATCGCCGTGACAAAGGAACTCAATTGGACTCACATCAACAAAAATAATAAGGAAAACTTATTCTTTGTCCCCAAAAAGAATAAAGAAAGATCAGAAAACTTTTATCCTTGATTCCTATGTTTATAGTAACTTTATGTCATCAGATCTCTATATTTTAATATTTATGTTTTTTTAAATTTAAAATTTATATTAAGTATTTACATTAAATAAATAGTTATACATTTGTCAACAATCTCTTAACCTAGTGATAAGAATATTATATTATAAATATAAGAGTTTGGGTTTGATCTCAAACGATTTCATTTCTCTCTCCTAATTATATATATATAAAAAAAAAACCTGATTATACACTTGCCTGCCTAGCTATTAAGTATCCATCAACCAGATTTTGAGGTTTGAATAACTTAAGGTATAGACTAACCTCAGGTCGCAAGTTACTAATGAAAATACTCAAGGCATGCCTCTCAGGAAGGTGGGTTTGGTTTAGTAAACTTACAAAACGGTCATGGAATTGGTCCACAGTCCCTTGTTGTTTGAGCGACAGAAGTTCCTCCATAGGGTCCTAGTAAATATTAGATCCAAACCAAGCTTGCAAGCCTCATGCATAAATTTCCCAATTAAACTGATGTAAGCCCCCTTATCGCTAAGCAAAGAAATGATGCTAGTCTAAGGCCTTACCCTCTAAATGTAACATAACCAACCGAACCTTGGTATGATCCTCCACTCCTTCAGCTTCAAAGAACTGTTCCAATTTGGATCACCATCCTCTGGAACCTTCACCATCAAATCGGGGACATTCATACCTGAACTATTTAACTTTTGGTACTAGGCAGTGCATAATGCAAATGGTCCCATTTGCCCCAAGTCTGACTTGTGAGAGAAGGCCAAGGACACGCGAGAAGGAAAACCAGGAGAAGACTCTCCCAAGATACCCTTACCCTTACCTTGGTTGGTGTTACTAACTCCTATATATTGAGGTTGACTCAGGAACTGTTCAAACAAAGAATACAACTTAAACCTCATATCACCTTTAAACCCTTCCTAAAACTCTTTAAGGCGCGTATCCATCTTCTCATCAATGTAAACTTGTAGCTGAGATAACTCCTACTAAAGCTGACCTATTTCCTTTTGTAGTCTAGCGACGACGCCATCATTAGCCATGAGGAATGTATAGGCTCTGATACCTTTGTAACGAACTAAGAATCTTCAAAAAATTTAGCAGAGAAAGAGAGAATAGAGAATCCAGAAAGTTGAGAGGTGAGAGAGAACAATTCCTTTTCTTTTCATAATTGAATTCTCGGGTCCCTTCCTCATGATAAAGAGGAGAAGCAACCTATTACAACTGGCAACTGTTACTTCCCAAAATGGTGTGTTTTGGTTCCAACAATTCTAAGCCATTATGCATCCTTTCATTAATAATACTAGATTGTTGAGTGTAAAATGGTGTGCGATTTTTGTTCAAGTATACACGTCGATTCAAGTAATAAAGAGGTAAGTGAGTATCATTCCCATGAGGATCGATTGAGGCACAAAATTGGTCTAGTTATCTTAATAGCGTCAAGTTAATACTATAGTAAAATGATTGAAGGAAATGTTTTGATAAAAACTAAGATAAATATGCGATGATGGGTAAATAATTGGAATTGCTATGATAAAGGTGATAATAGAAATGTAAATATGAGAACTATTGTGTGAATAATATATAAATGAAGAAATAATCAACTAAGAATGCTAAGGTAAAGGTATTTCTGCAGAGAATCAAGTATAGTGTCTACGATATTTATGTGGAAGGTTGGGATTACTCAGAATCAACCTTACTAGCAATAATGCCGTGGCAAAATCTTGATTAACTTACTGTGCAGAAGGGTCCTAGAGTGGTCTGACTCTTTCAGAGGCAAAACCTCAAGTCACTGTCCCCGCTCATACAGGGTCTTATTACAGTAATCTGTGTAATTCCTTCTTTATGACGCAAGCATCATTCGAATGTTGCTCATTCCATCCAATATTAGTTAAGCAATCTAACCTTTCCCGCATTAAATCAACTTAACAAGAATAATATGCCATCGACTCTTCCTAGGGATTGCACTTAAACAATTGAATGAGCCGTAAAATAATAAGATTTATACCATGGAAACTTAAAACAGTTAAATATCATCAAAATAACCCCAACCTAATGAGATTTAACTCATCAGTTGGAAAATATAATTCCAAACCATCACTATGGTTTACAACCAAATAAGTTCAAGAGAGAGCACTAATGAAATAATAAAAGAACGTCAGGAAAACAACTTTCACTGGTCCACACTACAGCAACACAGTCCTGTGTTGACTGAGAGGATGAATTCCTTTTTCACTCGAGATCTCTTATTCTTCTACTTCTCTTCGGGATGCCTTTTGAGGTTCCCTTCATTGTCCTTTTATAGATAGAGTTCAACCAATTAGTTTGTGTTAATCTTCTCTTCTTTTCTAGGGTGATTTATCTGGTACGAATTTAAATTTCAAACTGAAACAGCTACGCGTGAAACGTTTGACTCAATTTTCCCGGCATTGCTGCGGTACTCGTGTTGACATATCATCTACAGTTTGCCCTAGCAAAACTTCACTCCTTTATTTCCTTTCTTCGAAAACCTGTTCCTTTCCTACCACCACACAAAACTTCTACAAAAACCAATTAAAAGCACCAAATAACTCAACATAGTCCAAGTCCGAATGCAATATAACAAATGTTAATAAAAATGCCCTAAAATGCAACAAAATATACTAAGTACAAATAATTAACTAGGTCAAAAAGCAGAAAATATAACTTTTTTCTAAGAGTTATCATAGACCCCCCAAACACTGTTTCATTAATGCAATTAAAACAGAAACAAAATTAACTAACATAACAACCATTTAAAAGAAATGATTAATGGTAAAGAAATCAAGCCATAACATCTTCGTCATTTAAAACAAAAAGAAAAAGAATCCAATTCCTAAATATAAATTATTTATATATGAAACTAATTTTTCACATACGACCATTTTTAGTATATAAAAAGTTAAAATTTTAAATATATATTTATATAAATGAAATATGTTTCTCTTATGAGGCGGCTCTTCATCGGCCAGAAGAGGCCTTCCCTTCTCTCCTTTTAATAAAAATAGTATGTATATTAAAAACATAAACATAGTTTTAAATTAATTTCAATTATTATTTATAAATTTAAAAAAATATTTTTTATATAATATAATATAATATAACAAGATACACAAACCTCTATATGGTGACAAGTAATGCGATATTAAAAAATTTAAATTTAAATCAACTTTTTCAAATTTAAATTAAATAAATTCAAAAGATAAATTATTAAAAATTTAAATAAATAAATCTAATTTATTTATTCAATTTAAATTAACCTTTACCATTTTTTTGAAGAAAATGGGAACACTAAAAAATAGTAATACAAAAACATGATATATGGTACATATGATAAAGAAATCATTACAAACTAATGCACAAATCCCATGTTTGCAAAATAACCTAAAAAAAAAAAAAGATAAGGGAAAAAAATAATAGTAACTGCAATACTAGAATAAAATTTGAGATGCATCAATTTGATCAAATAGCTGAAATTTGCATCCTAATGTCATCACCATCAAATCAACCTGATGATGAATATTGATAAAAAAAAAAAAACAATATTGCCAAAAGCCCCAAGAGACCCACTGCATTGGTGATGCACAAAAGGTCAAGTCTCAAATGGCCTGTCAATCTCCTTATCATCTCAAATCTATCACCATCACTAAAATCTATCATGTTAAAACTCTTCGAGAATGATTTCTAATATATTTGATGGCACCCTTATATTGGAAAATCTCACATATACACGAAAATATGACAAAAAATTAAAATTAAATACAAAACCAAATCTGCTTTCAAAGAAGATAGACTAGACAAAAAAATCATGAAAAATGTGGTCAGGATAAAATCACGAAATTGTAGAGAAAACCAAAATAATGTAGATTGAAATTGAAAACAAAATAAAACTAAGAAAAAATGTTGAAGAAATTGCAACCAGTAGAAAGATCGATCTTGTCACCGAAAAAGAAAAAATTTAGTTTGAAAATGTATCCACCCCAACTCGACCTAAACGTTAGGCACGAATTTGGAAGATTACACTAGCTACCGAAAGGACCAACAAGCTATCGAAGTTAAAAAATAGTCATTTTAAAAGATTTTTTTATTTTAGAAGAAAACTTAGACTATTTTCATAAAAACTCGCGAGTAATAAGAAACCAATTTAGATCAGCTATGTAACAATGTCTACTTTTTTTTACACCTTAGTTAATTTCCTATTATCCATTACTAAAAATATATTTATAATCTGGCAACAGACAAGTGATAATAGCTTGTATTTTTAATAAAAATCGAAGTTCATGCATAATTAATTAATGTTCATATTTCGATGTCCTAAGATCGAATTAAATGTCATGTATGCTATATAAAATCAAAACCCAAGTCCAATACCACAGTTTAATAATAAAGTAATACTGGCTTTGAACAACGAGATCAAATAATAATCCTAAAATACTTTGATAAAAACAAGACATTTTGAGCCGAGACCCTTTGAATGTCGTGCTTTTGTCTTAACCTAGTAGGTTATCTGTAGAGATAGAAGTAAAAGGGGAGTGAGCTATGAAGCTTAGTGTGAGTTCCATTACAAAATCAATCAGGGCAAATAATAAATATTATATAATGAATAATAATAAGACCTAAAAATAATCATCATCGAATAATAATTTAGACTATCATTATTTTGGATCAATTTAGAACAAGATCATCTCAAAATTTTCAGTTTTGTCCATATATGCTGATGAGTGCAAATGGAATTTTAATTTAACAAAAAAGTCCTACAAAACTTCGCTACACTCCATAGTACGAGTTCCCCAAAACTCATCTACCTTTACACCATAGTGTGGATGAACTATTAAATGTTGTGGATGAATTGCTAGTATGGCTTGGATAGACCACTAATTGGTGTAGATAAAAGCTGCTAACACAGTGTGGATGAACCACTACTTGATGTAGATAAAAGTTGCTAATATAGTGTGGATAAACCACTATTTGGTGCATAAAAAAGTTGCTAACACGGTGCAGATAAACCACTACTTGGTGTAGATAAATGTTGCTAATATGGTGTGGATAAACCACTATTCGGTGCAAATAAAAGTTGATAATACGGTGTGAATTAACCACTAAATAGTGTAAACATTGTAACAGCTCAATTTCGAGGAAATGAAAACAATGGTCTCGGGACCACAAATACGAGCCGAAAAATAAAATTTATTTTTATTTTATTATATGATCCATAGTATACTAGAAATGTTGTGTGAAAATTTTGAAATTTTTTTTACCGATTATGTGCATAATTACGAGAAGAACCAAATCATATAAAATGCAAAAGTTGGATTCTAGTAACTAGAAGAATCAAATAGCTATGTAATTCAAAACTAGATGTCCTTATATGGTAATTAGACTATTAAGAAAAGTATGTATATTTTTCTTGGTGACTCATCCATGGGAATATAGAAAAAGGGCAAGGACTAAATTGGAAATAGCAAAATACTTATTAATTGAAAAGATGATAAAAGATATCATCTTATATTATGTCATCTTCTTCCCCAAAATAAACATGGAAACCCTAGGAGAGAGAGAAGAAACTTTCATGGCCAAATTGGGTAAGTTTCATTGGCTCGTTTTGAGTAATTTTGATATTTTTGGAATCAGGATAGCCTAAACTATCTATTTGGGGGATCTATTTGAAAAGTTATCAAAGTATAAGAATTGAGTCAAGGATGTATATGTTGGAAATTTGAAATTGATGGTAGAAAATGAAATATTGATGATAGATAAACAACTTTTACAAAGTGATTTTTCATGAAAACTTATTTAGGGGCTAAAATAAAAATTGGAGAAAATCAATGGAAAATGCTAAAATTTGTGAAATGTATGTGCTGTAGAGGGTCAGATTTAATGAATTTCATTTTCTGAGCCTAGGGACAAAATTGTAATTTATGGAAAAGTTAAGGGTAAAATGGTAATTTTGCCTAGGATAAAAATTAAGTCCAAATAAGTGTAAAATGTGATAAATTGACATTAAATTTACTTGTACAGATTCGGATAGACCAAATTTGGAGTTAGAACGAGGAAAGTGTCGGATTAGTGGATTTATGTACACGAACATTTGTCGAGGTAAGTTCGTGTAACTAAATTGTATATGTTTTTTATGCTTGATTTAAATGTTGTGTTTGTGAATTTTATTAATGTCACATATATGTGAAATGATCACCTACTCGATATAGCCCGATAAATGAAATTGCCCGATAAAATGGTAAATGAATAAAATGTTACTTGTATGCTTGACATGAATGTGGAATGTGTTTCACTCGAATTACATAAATATTATGGAGGTATGGAATAATCAAATGCCCTATAATGCTTAAAAAGTTTCTAAATCCCAATTGAATAAATGGAAAATCGATGGATATGTGATTTCCCGAAATGAAAGAGGTCATGCATTTGTTGTGGATAGGATTTAGCTCGGATGAGTAATCCTTTGACCTCAATTTTGATAGGATTTAGCCCGAACGGGTAATCCTGATATAAGTCCTCTCGAGCATATGTTATGGATTGGATTTAGCCTGGACGCGTAATCCAAATCAAGCTCTTTAGAGTATATGACGTAAAAAGGATTTAGCCTTGATTGGTAATCCTGTTGTTTACATTTATGTAGCTCGAGAGTGTACTCTCTGAAATTGTACCATATGGGTACCATTTGACACGAATTGATGGATTCTAAAACGTACACCTCGAGTGTACTACCTGTGTATCCATCGATATTTCGAATAAAATTCAACAGGGGCAAATATGAATTTAAGACAAATTGACATGGAATGATATGAAATATGACATGAGAAAGGATATTATATGAAATACAAGGAAACGATGATTTATGACTAGTGATTTATGAAAATATGAAAAGATGATAATTGTACATGGAAATTATTTGATGAGAGTGTCCATCCTTGATTATATATTTGTACACCTTTAGGGTACTACTAGTTGGTGACCTTAATACTCGAATAAAATGAGTAAAGTTCTGACATGAAATAATCTAAACTCGAAACGAACTACTATGAAACTATACTTGTAATAATAAGAGATGATATATACATGCTTAATGAATACATGTTTTGGAAAGCATATATGTATGTAAACTTGATTATTGATTGAACTTATACATGTCTTGATGTTATTATGGATTATATGACTAACAAGGGCAATGACGATGTGTGTAGGGCTTAAGGTCAAATTAAGTGAATATGCCTTACATAGTTACCTCAAAATAGGATGAATGGTAAGTTAAGTACCATGTTATACGAACTTACTAAGCATTTTATGCTTACTCCATTTTATTTTTCCCTTATTTTAGAGTAATCGGAAGCTCGTTGGAATGGAAGCTCGATAGAGATCACTTAAACTATCCATCGGTCCATGTCCGTACAATATGGTAAATCAATTATGGTTGTAATGGCATGTATAGGTTACATTGGCCATATTGGCATATAAATGTAAATGATTATTGTAATCTAGCCATTGGAATGGCTAGAGACGATCATGTTTTGATATATGTTAATATGTATTTAAGTTTATTCCATGGTTGACATAAGTGTTTTTTATTGATTGATTAAGAATGGTTAAGTGAGTATGCTTATGAAAGGTAAGATTAAGAACATGAATTCATGTATCAATATACCATGTTAGATGTTATAAATTGCTTGAATTTAATGCTTGGATTGGTTGATATTTGAATGTAAAAATTTATGCAAGAACTTGGTGGAAATTTTGGGTAAGAAATGAAGCTATAAATGGCTTTATTTTGTCTACACGGGCAGACACAAGGGAGTGTGTCTAGACCGTGTGTGACACACGGCCTACCCCATGGGCATGTAGCCAGGCTGTGTGTCCCCTGCACCTTAAATTTCAAAAAATAGAATGCTAAGAATTGAGCACACTGGCAGAGACACGGGCGTGTGTCTCAGCCGTGTGGGTGACACGGCCTTGAATACTAGTGTGTGTCTTGGCCTGTGAAACCTACACCTAATTCGAATTGAAATAAATAACCACACTACCTAGCACACGGGTGTGTGGCATGGCCGTGTGGTGCAAGTCAGAGTGCTACCTAGTTTTGAACATGGCCTGTAGCACAGGCATGTCCCAGGGTCACACGAGCGTGTCTCTTGGACCACATGGGCGTGTGAGCCCTGCACCTTGGAAAAATTTGGAAATTCGCAAAAATTTTCTTGAGTTTCTGATTTAGTCTTGACTTGATTCTATTCAGGGGCAAAGCCGGAACAAATTTTCTTGACTTGATTCTAATTTAGTCTTGACTTGACTTAATTTTTTATAGTCTATATCTTTATAATTTTTATAGGATTAAATCAAATTTTTATAATTTTAGGAGGCCAAAGTACAATTTTACCTTTACGAATTTAAAAATTTAAAAAAAATTTAAGGGGCTAAATAAAAAAATTTACATTTTAGGGGGCCGGGCCCCTGTCAACCCTTCTATATCTGCCCCTAATTCTAATGCTCATATTGGGCCTCGAGGGTCCATTTAAGGGACATTATGAATAACCTCGATTAATGAATAGTGATTTACATGTTTTATCTGAAAATGTCTCGAAAGTTACAGTAATGCCCCTGAAACCCTGTTCTGACGACGAATACGGGTTAGAGGTGTTACATTTAGTGGTATCAAAGCCAGGTTTAGTCGGTTCTCAGACTGAATGTAGCATATGTGGAGTCTAGAAATACATGCTATTA
Organism: Gossypium bickii; assembly: GCA_025503065.1. Classification (NCBI taxonomy): domain Eukaryota; kingdom Viridiplantae; phylum Streptophyta; class Magnoliopsida; order Malvales; family Malvaceae; genus Gossypium; species Gossypium bickii. The sequence goes on along the minus strand of CP106711.1, from coordinate 47,353,312 downwards.
TATAACCTATGATAGTGTGATAGCTCCTAACGCTGATAAAAATTATTTTGCAAAAAGACAGAGATGCTTTCCAACCAAGGTAATTTCGATAACTCCGAAAGAGATACTCAAGTATCTGAGTAAAATTTTACTGATGATGAAATAGAATTCGAAAAGGTATGGATAAATGTTTCATAGTGAACGATGTTATTGATAAATGTTAAGTGATATGTGTGTATTTATGAAAGATAAATTTTGAGGCTTACGATCTCTACCCCCTTACCAGTATAGTTTTATACGATGAAAATTCACAAGATTTATGTTGACTAAGTTCATAAGTGTGAAAGAAGAGTTCAAAGGTTGAACGATTAATGAAGTAGTCAGAATTGAGAATGGGTTAATAAGTAAAGACGATATTAAAATAGATATCATATTTTTCTAAGAATTATTCTGAATATGTGATGTCATTGTTAAGGAAGAAGTTGTTCATGAGTAAACAACTTATCCAGACATGATATTTATTGGATGGATTAAACAAAATTTTTTTCAAATTGACTCTTTCAGTGAATTGAATAATGTAAGATTATTGATGACTTTATTAGTCAATGGAAGAGTGATGAAATTGCACCAATATTTGAATGCAGCTGTTATAATCAGGGATATTACAACAATATTTTCTGGGTACTCTATAAGTTCTGTTATTATTAGAGGCATATGAAATTGTGCATATACAGATGCAATATTCATCGTATTGAAAGACTAGTAAATTATGATAAATAGAATTACTGAAAATCTGGTTGATTCATGAGCGGTATTGCTCTATTTTACTTGGGTATTGAAAGACTAGTAAATTATGATAAATGGAATTATTGAAAGTCTGGTTGATTCATGAGCGGTATTGCTCTATTTTACTTGGGTTGCTAATTCATCCTGAATGATATAAGATTGGATGATAAGGTTCATATGATATCATCTACTACTTCTACTGATTGAAGCACTGCATTACAAATATGCAAAATTATAGTATCTTTGTCAAAGTTGTTTCTATTGAGTATGTGTGATATTGCTCTTCTAAATTTTCTCTGAGATGTCATCAATCTCTTTATTATTCAAACATGGTTTATTTGTGAAAGATATTCATTGGTCAGGGGTAACTATACTTGCTACTCTTATGAATTCTGACTTGAGCATGGGAATTTGATAATATGGAATACAGATTATAGAAACTGTATTATTGCACTGGTTAATATTGGAGCCACCCTTGGTTTTCCTCTTTTATTTGAAAAATATTATTGAGGTATTGTTCCATTTATATTATGGAAAACGTCAGATCTGTTATGGTATTATGGTTTTAACCATCTGATGATTGTGACCTCGGAATAATTTAAAGCTTCGATACCCTTTTTAATTTTTGTGAAAGTGTTTTATGATAGCTACATCAATGATATGGATATTACAAAAAGATGTAAGACTTGAATGGACTGACAAATGTTAGTAAAGTTTTGTACAGTTGGAAGCTCTGTTGATCGAAGTATTAATTCTGGTTCAGCCTGAATCGGATAAGGAATTTGTTATTACAGAGATATATTATTGAATGGGATTAGACTGTATTTTGATACAGTAAGACAAAGTAATAGCCTGTACTTTTAGACAGTTAAAAAAACCACATGGAAAGAATTACTCGATACATGATCTAGAATTGACGGCTATTGTTTTTGTATTGAAATCTGACAACATTACTTGTTTGGTGAAAAATGTCATATATTCACCGATTATAAAAGTTTGAAGTATCTGATGTTGCTAAAAGTTTTGAATCTGAGATAGTGTATATGGTTTGAAATGTTGAAAGATTATAATTTGATAATTGTATATCACTTGGAAAGAACGAATGTGGTTACAGATGTTCTGAGTTGAAAATGTCTGTATACTTTGCAAGCCATGGATATCGATTATGATTGTCAGATAATAGCTCAATTTTAGCTGATTATAGAGCTTAACCGATGTTTCTACAATAGATTAGTGAAACCCAGAAAAGTGATAATGAACAGTAAGTTAAATGAATACAGTGTGAAATAATTTCTGATTCAGAATTTTAGAATAGATCTCATAAATGTCTCTCATCCAGAGACAGAGTCTGTGTATTGAATAATTTAGAGTTTATACAGAAAATTTTATATGAATGATCACAGTGGTATTATGTCTGTTTATCAGGGGAATGATGAAATGCATAATGATTTGGAAAGGATGTAATAGTAGTTCAGAATGAAATGTGATGTAATAGTAGTTCAGAATGAAATGTGATAATTCTGAAATTGTATTTAAATGTTGGATGTATCAGCAAGATAGAGATGATCTTTCAAGATGGTTATAGTCAGTGAAAATACCGAAATAGAAATGGGACAAAGTTACTATGAATTTTTTATCAGGATTCTCCCTGACTATGAAAAATAAAGATACTATTTGAGTAATTGTCGATTGTTTGACGAAGCCTGTACATTCCATCCTGGTATGAGTGGATTTCCCACTTGATAAATTGGTTGAATGATTTGTTTTTGAGATTGTCAGATTATATGATGTGCTAGCTTCTATTATTTCTGATAGAGATCTACAGTTCATATTCTGATTCTGAAACAAGTTACAAGAAACTCTGGGTACATGTGTAACACCCCAAACCCGGCCTAAACGTTACGACTGAATCTGGCATGTCACATAAAAGGGTTATTTAAAAACTATGCGTTTGTTAAAAAGTTTGTATTCTTTTTGGAACTCCGCGTTTTGTGGTTTGTTTATAAAAGCCGATTCATTTAATGCCCACTTTACAAAGTTGTTATTAATTTGAATAAAATTGTATTTGTTGCGAAAATAGAGTTAAGTAATTTTGAATAAAACGGTTTATTATCATTTCAGGAAAATCCCATATTGAACATTAAATAATAAACAGTAACCAACTTGAAAGCTAAAACCAAATAAAATACCAAAGGCCTTATTACATATTAAAATCCCAAAATTAAAAGTAAGTTTAAATATAAGAAACGAGTTTACGAGAAAACATTCTTGAGGCCACCACAAGTCCGCCTCGGCTCCCCAAATCATGGTCTCACTGATTACGGAACATTTAAAAGAGGGGTGAGTTTACGAAAACTCGGTGTGTGTTTCCCTTACGAGTGATAACTGGGCCTAAGCCCATAAAAGCAGATTGGGCCTTAGCCCTCACAATAACATACTTGGCCGAAGCTCACATAAATCGAATCGGGCTGTAGCCCTAATATCACAGTATAGCAGATAACACATGCCAAATGATGCAAAACCCATTCTTTAGTCATATTCGGCCATAAGCCCATAACATAGCATATCGAACCATAGCATATTAAATCTGTAATATCCCGGGTTAGGGGCTATTTGGTGTTGCATGATATTGCATGTGTTGGTGTGCTGTGTTGATATTTCGGTGTTTTAGGGGCTTAATTATAGGCTAAGTGTATGCCTGAGTAGGTAGGAAAATTTTAGTTTTTGGCCTTAGGTGTGGGGAGCTGATAGAGTTGGGGCTTAAGAAAATAAAATGGAATTTTTTTGCACAAAAGAGGAGCTGGTGGAGTGGCAAAGCATGCGCCACATGGGGGAGCTTGATGTGGCGTCATCTTCAGGAGAGGGAGGTCCAGTGTTCAAGCTGCAGAGTTCTCCTTTTGGCTTCTTTTTGGGACGGCATGGAGAAGAGGTAGAAGGCAAGTAAAATTCTTCTTGGACTTGGTCTTCACTTTCAAATGAAAGGAGGAGAGCAATTATAGGAGAAAGACTTGGTCCACTCTTTTGAAATGAGTGGATGTGAGTATATTGAGGGATATGGCCGAATTTTGGGGGCTTTGAGTGGGGAAGTGACGGCTTGGTATGGGGATTGGGTGTGCGAATTTCTTTTTGCATTTTGGGTGGTTTCGGTCAAAGGGTGGTAGCAACCAAAGTTCTCCCATTTTTGACAAAAAAAGCCGATTTTGTTGCCATAGAAAATTCTCTCATCTTTTCTTCACCCTTTGAAACCGAAAGTTCTCAATCAATTCTTTTCTTTTTCAATTGTTGAAACCGAATTCAGGTGACCCTCTTTCTCATTCTTGCTCTTTCTTTTCTTTTTCACTCTTTCATAACTTTTGTGCCGAATTCATATCCCCCTAGCCGAATCTTTCATGTATGCCTTACCATTTCATTAAGCCGAAACACTAATTCCCAAAACACATTTTCCATCTCTTTTTCTTCCAAAACCGTAAGTTCTTGTCCCCATCTATTTTCTATTTTTCTTCCATTTCAAAAGCTCTTGAGCCGAATCTCCCTTTTCTCATAGGGATTCTTGTGACCGAATTCTTGGTGGTTGGTATTGGGGTAAGTAGTTGGCCGAATGGCCATCCCTTTCTCTTCTCAAGTAGTATGTTGCGATTTGTTCAAACTCGTAATGGTTGTAGATGGAAACGAGTTAATCATTTGTCTAACCTTTCATATAGGATCCGTGGAGATTGAAAGTAACCAAGAGGAGTTTCTACTCTATTAACCGTTTAGTAGCGATGGTTGTGGTAAGTGCTTGGTGGGCTTTAATCGTTTAATCTTTTGGATTTGATCAAGTCAAGATTATTAAGGTTTAACTGTTCTCTTTTAGGGGTTGGCCGATTGTCAGAGGGAATCACTGTTTGATTCGGGTTTGATAGGAAATCAAACATTTGCAAGGTAAGAGTGATTCGACAACTCTTTTGGTCTGATGGTGTTGGCCGAATGTTGTAAGTGCCTAACCCTATGTTTGGCCGATTGTAGGAGTTAGCAATCGAGGGACTTAAATCGCTTTGGGTCAGGATTTCTAGGCTCGTATTATCAGGTGTGTAAACTAACACCCTGATACTTAGTAATATTATTAATAAACCGATTTGCCTGTTAAAATTATAACAGTATGATGGACAAATGAATACCCAAACGGGGTATGTGTACGATTCGGGTAAGTCTGTTCTATTATGAGTACTATTGATGAAGCATGATATCATGATTTATGTTATGCATGTTATGAGTTGTAATGCTTGGTATGTTGGCATGATATGCATGGTTAGTATGAGATGCATAATCCCATGAGTATGATATGTATGGGTGATACGAGAGGAGGGAGCGGTGATATATTGTCTTTGTGAGCACCGGTGCTTTGGTAGCACAACTTTGTGACTTTGGGTCACGGAGGTTTGGCACCTCAGAGAGGTTTGGTACCTCGTCTCGTCCCGATGGCTCGGTACCACGGTGGGTTGGCCCCCCAGATGATTATCTGGGATTGACGCCGGTGTTTTGGTAACACACGATGGGTTGGCCCCATCACCCGATTTGTGACTACGGTCACGGTGCTTTGGTAGCTGCTTTGTGTCTTTGGGACACGAGAGGTTTGGCACCTCATTGCGACTAGTCCACGTGGTTTGACCACCGTGGGTTGGCCCCACAGATGATATGGGATAAATGCTCGCTAGTGTTTTGGTAACACACGATGGGTTGGCCCCATCATCGATTTGTGACTACGGTCACAAGTGCTTTGGTAGCACATTGTGTCTTTGGGACACCAGTGGTTTGGGACCACATTGATGGATAATGTGTCTTTGGGACACCAAAGTGTTTTGGTAACACATTGTGACTATACGTCACCGGTGGTTTGGCACCACCAGTGGTTTGGTACCACACGGGGTAGAAAAGGTGTATGGATGGTTAGGATCGGGTTGCATTAATTATATTGTTATGTATGATGTGTGTTAGCATGTTGTTTTCTCGGGAGCGGGATTTACACACTGAGTCACTCGACTCACCCTCTCCTTTGACATTTCAGGTGACTCGTAGACGCGGACATGGAGCCGGGATGGACTCGGGGTGCTCATGCCATGTGGAATAAAAGTTTTACTCGGACGTTATGTTTTGGGTATTTTAGTAATTTACTTCCAGTTGGGTTTATTTCAGGATTTGTAAAAAAAAAAAAAAAAGCCTTTAAATTCTGCCTTTTGATATTATGTTTAAAGTTTGATTTTAATATGCCTTAATAAATAAGTTGGTATGAAGTTTACTAAAACTTGGAAAGATAATGATTTCAAATTATAACGCATAAAAATGTTTTTTTAAACTATACCATCTGTATCGTATCATGTGATTTTATAAGCAGATGAAAATCAATGGTTTTCAAACTTGAACAAAAGTTTTTACTAAGTCTAAATGTTTTAGTAACAAAATTTAACCATAGTTTCTCAAACAAAACAAAGTTTTATCAAGTCTAACTAGTACAACCTCAAAGTTTTCAAACACGTTTTCCTCGTAACATACCGATTCGGTCATGGTGTTTGGACCAGGGTTTGGGGTGTTACAATTGTGGTATCGAGCTAAGTTCAAAAGCTCGGTTTGTGGGCTTTGAGGCCCAAAACTGTTTTCAAAAGTTTGTTTTAAGTGTTTTTGGGTTGAATACATGGTTTACAAGGCATGGCACCGAGTCTCGGCACCGATTCGCCTGTAAGTAATTCTAAACTCTTACGTGAATTATTATTTGTAGAAGGGTAGGTGATATGGAACGTAGTTAGATTTATAGGATTTGAACCCTAGGATTAGATCACTCAAACACTCGAACTAAAGCATAAGACTTTAAGCACTAAACCAATCTATGACTCACCACGGGGCTAGGGTGTGGTAACTCCATGACGCATGTACAGGAGAGGATCCGGAAGAGCTTGGTATTTAAGCGGTCCTCGTGACTCACCTCCTCTTCGCAGTATCCCACCAGTGCGTAGCTCGAGTTCACCACGACCAAGAAGGCTCGATCATGAGACTTAACCTAACGACTAAAACCCGAAAAGAGAATTAGCTATGTTTTCAAAAATACAACAACAACCCTAATGTTTTCACACTTTTCGCAATAAACTCTTTCAAAACCGAAAATGTCATATTTACAACAATTTTCTTGAAAAACCTGATTTATGGAAAATTACAAAAATGCCCTTAGGGGTAAATTTACTAAAATGCCCTCGGTTTATAAAATAGCAACCCAAAGATTTTGCCCAAAATTTCAATGATGTTACGAAATTCAAACACTCTGTTTTACACAATATCAATCGAAAATTTTGATTTTGGAAATTTACGAAAACGCCCTCAGTTTGTGAAAATTACCAAAATACCCCTGGTTTCCAAAACGAAGTATTTTACAAAATTTTCAAAGAACACTCTCAAATTTTTGGAATTCCAAATTGACCGGTTTTACGAAAGTTTTAAAATATCTTTTATCACGAAAATACCCTGTAGGGAAAATGACGAAAATACCCTTGGGTTAGAAATGGGCAGCAATGTCCGAAGAGTGAATAGGTATGGAAAGGATTAAGGAATGAATGTATAATCTCTTTTGGGTGAATAGGATAGAAGATTGAAACCTTGATTGCTCGAAAGAACCCCTGATTAAACTCTATCCATAAAATTTCTTTGCGGTTAAGAAAGTGGAACGATACTAATGCATAAAAATCTTTTAATCAGATACGTAGATCGTTTAGGCATGAGCACTCGAGGCGGACGTGGTCGTAATACTCGTGGTAGAGGTAGGGGTAGAATGACGGTTTCTGAACCCGTAGGATGCAGTCAAGGGTCGAAAATGAGATGCTGGGATTCGCCACCGGTGGAGGTGGTGAGTTCGAGGATCGGGCCGAGACGATGCGATGTCACAGCGATCTTTGCGGGTGTTGGAAAGGGTAGGTGGTGTAAGTGGTGGTGCGGGAGTTAGAAATCTGTTCTGGCGACTCCGGCTAACTATGGCCGAATTTTTCCGAGTGTATCGGGTGTTGCTCCTAGCATCTGCGAATATTGGTTTGAGGCAACCGAGCGGATCATGGATGATCCGGACCTTTGGTGAAGAAGAAGTTGAAGGGTATCGTATCGCTTCTTCGGGATGAGTCATATCGGTGGTGGCTCACGGTTCGAGACGCAGTGTGGCGGTGAGGATCCGACATGGGATTATTTTAGAGCCGCATATCAAAAGAAGTACATCGGGGCTAGTTACATCGACTCCCAGTGAAAGGCATTTCGAGGCTTGTTCGGGGAGTAAATCATTCTTGAGTCACGCAGGTGAGTTTCTGAAGGCCGAGTAGGTATGCCGGGGCATTGTAGCCACCGAGCATGAGAGGTGTGTTCGTTTCGAGGATGGTGCGAGGCGAGTTGAGGTGCTGATTGCTCCACGCCAGGAGCGCGAGTTTCTTTGTCTTAGTTGAGAAGGCTAAGGTAGCCAGAAGGTGTTAAGGAGTCGATAAGGCAGAGCATGGATAGGAGTAGGCTTAAGAGGAGCTTTGGGTCTTGGGATCGTCGGCAATCCGAGAAGAAAGCTAGACCGAGTGGGCGAGAATCGATCGCTAGGTTCGTTCTTTGCTAGGCGAGGGGACCGCCGCATGTCGGTGTGGGAAAACTCATTGGGGTGGTTGTTGGGTGGTGGAAAAGGTTGCTTCGAGTGTGGCTCTCGGATCATCGCATCGGGGATTGTCCGAGTAGGATGGCGAGGATTGATCGAGAGTCGGGCCGTGTCGATTCGAGGTAATGGACCGCCACCACGGAGGGGCCGTGGTAATGGCAGAGGTGGTAATGGATTTGGTCGAGTCGTGGAGCAGGCGAGAGGTGCGGGTAGTTACGAGGCACGACGGCACTGTACGGTGTGTATGCGGCTAGGCAGCGCGAGGCGAGGGCATGCCGGACGTAATCACCGCAGACGTTTTTGATTTTTGGTTCTCCCTATAACGCTTTAATTGACTTGGGTTCCACGCATTCGTATGTTGCTAGTAGTATAGTTGAGACCATGGACTTAGATTCGAGATATCTTCTAGACGGATGATTGCACTTAGCCCTCAGGTCACTCAGTAGTGGTAGATAAGTTGTATAAGGGTGTACCCCTAGAACTCCAAGGGGTCATTTTTTGCCGCGATCCGATGGAAGCGCCGTTGGGGAGTTCGATCGATTCTCGGGATGGATTGGTTGGTTAAGTACCGAGGCCAAGGTGGATTGCTTGGCTAAGCGCATGGTTCTATCGACGAATAAGGAGATGAAGTGATTATGATAGGTAATAGGAGAGATTACTTATCCAATGTGGTATCGGCACTAAAAGCTGTAAAGATGGTCAGGAAGGGCTGCGAAGCGTATGTGGTTCATGTGTATGCCTTGGAGGCTAAAGAGTCCGCTGTTGAGAAGGTTCGTACTGTTAAGAAATTTGTTGATGTGTTTCCAGAGGAGCTTCCGGGTTTGCCACCGGATCGTGAGGTAGAGTTTGGGATAGATGCGCTACCGGGGATCTGCGCCGATGTCTATTGCTCCATATAGGATGGCACCAAAGGAATTGGTGGAGCTTAAGGCTCAGATTCAGGAGTTGTTGGATCGAGGCTTCATTAGGCCAAGTGTTTCACCGTGGGGAGCGCCGGTATTATTCGTCAAGAAGAAAGATGGTACGATGCGGATGTGCATAGACTACCGCCAACTGAATAAGCTGACGATTAAAAACAAGTATCCGTTACCACGGATAGATGACTTGTTTGATCGGTGAAAGGTGCATCGGTGTTTTCAAGATCGATTTGAGGTCAGGTACCATCGGTTGAAAGTTAAGAAGCGGATATCCATAAGACGGCGTTTGGACTCGAAGACGGGCACTACGAATTCTCGTAATGCCGTTCGGGTTGTTTAACGCTCGCAGCCTTTTATGGATATGATGAATAGGTGTTTCAGCGAGATCTGGACCGCTTCGTCGTGGTTTTTATTGGCGACATCTTGGTTTACTCAAGGTCGGAAGAAGAGCATGATGCACACTTAAGAGTGGTGTTGCGATTTTGAGGAGAAGCAACTCTATGCTAAGTTCGCAAGTGTGAGTTCGGCTTAGTGAAGTGGCGTTTTTGGGTCATGTAGTATCGGTGAGGAATTAGAGTAGATCCTCGGAAGGTTGAGGCGGTTTTGGATTGGAAGCCTCTAAGTCGATCGGCCGAGATTCGAATTTCGGTTTGGCGGGATACTATCGAAGGTTTGTTGAGGTTTCTCGTTAATTGCGCATGAGATGACTAAGTCATTAAGGAAGGGAGTTCCGTTCGTTTGGACCGAGAAATGATGAGGAGAGTTTTGATAAGTTGAAGAAGATCTTGGTGAGGCTCTGTTTTAATTCAACCCGAGGGTGGTAAGGAATTCACGAGTGTCTTCGCGACGCATCATCACATACGGGATTGGGTTGTGTCTTTGATGCGGAGGGTAAGGTTGTGGCTTACGCTTCTCGGCAGCTGAGGCCACACGAGGTCAACTATCCGACGCACGACTTGGAGCTAGCAGCTGTAGTCTTCGCTCTAAAAATCTGGAGGCACTACTTGTACGGTGAGAGATCAATAGTCTACATAGATCATAAGAGTTTGAAGTATCTACTGACTCAGAAGGATTTGAATTTGAGGCAGCGTAGATGGGTTGAATTGCTTAAGGACTACGACTGTTCGATCGAGTATCATCCGGGCAAGGCTAACGTGGTGGCAGACGCGTTAAGCCGTAGGGTTGTTTCGGACTTAAGAGCTTTGTTTGCCCATTTAAGCTTGTATGACGACGGGAGTATTGCAGCGAGAGCTGCGAGTTAAGCCTCACGTGGGTTGAGCAGATTAGAGAGAAACGGTTGGAGGATGAGGTTACGAGTGCGCGAAGGTTGCAAGTGCGTGAATGGTGGTTGGGAGAATTCTGACTTATGTCAGTGATGAGGTTCTGTGTTTCCAAAGGAGGCTTGTATGCCTAAAGATGTTGAGTGAGGCAGAAGATTCTTCAGACGCACACATAGCGATCCTTATGCTATGCATCCTGGAGGTAGCAAAATGTATAGGGATCTAAAAGCGATTTTGGTGGCACGGCTTGAAGAAAGAGGTGTGTGAGTTTGTTGGGAAATGTCGACTTGTCGCCAGTCAAGGTCGAACATCGATTATCCGTCGGGTTTGCTTCACTGTGAAAATTCCTCGATGGAAATGGGAAAGGATAACTATGGATTTTGTCGGTGGATTACCGCCACGCCAAGCAAGAAAGATTCGATTTGGGTTATCGTGGACCGTCGGCGAAGTCGGCCCATTTCATTCGGTGAGAGTGGACTATTCACTTCAAAGATTGGCGAAGCTTTATGTGTCGAGAGATAGTGAGGCTACACGGTGTTCCAGTTTCGATTATCTCGGATAGGGATCCCAGGTTCACGTCGAGGTTCTGGAGCGCATTGTATCAGGCTTTGGGTACGCGCTTGGATTTCAGCACGGCTTTTCACCGCGATCGGCGGGCAATCGAAAAGGGTCATTCAGATCTTGGAAGACATGTTGAGAGGTTGTGTTCGATTGCAGGGGCGGTTGGGATGAGTTTCTCGCCGTTGGCGAGTTCGCCTATAACAACGACTACCAAGCAAGCATCAAAATGGCACCATATGAGGCGTTTGTATGGTAGGAAGTGTCGCTCACCTACTTGTTGGGACGAGTTAGGTGAACGTCGATTGTTGGGACCCGAGTTGGTTGGTTGAGAGAGAAGACAAGGTTAGGGTGATTCGGCCTCGTTTGAAGGAAGCCGGACCCGGCAAGCGTCTTATGCCGATCTTAAGCGAAGAGATATAGAGTTCGCTGTAGGAGATAGTGTTTTCTTAAAGGTCTCGCCTTGGAAGAAGGTGCTGAGATTTGGCAGAAAAGGCAAGCTAAGTCCGAGGTTTATTGGGCCGTATAAGGTATTGAGACGAGTTGGACCAGTGGCGTATCAGCTTGAGTTGCCAGCAGAGCTTAGCCAGATTCACGATGTTTTTCACGTGTCGATGCTTCGACGGTATCGTTCAGATCCATCACATGTGGTAGCAGTGGAAGAGATTGAGGTAAATCCAGATTTGACTATGGAAGAGGAACCTGTGCAGATTCTTGATCGGGATGTGAAAGTTCTGCGCAGAAAGTCCGTGCCTTTGGTTAAGGTTCTTTGGCGGAATCATGGCGTGGAAGAAGCCACGTGGGAACCCGAGGATGCGATGAGACAGCAATACCCGCAACTCTTTTGACCAGGTAATTTCGAGGCCGAAATTATTTTAAGGGGGGTAGAACTGTAATATCCCGGGTTAGGGGCTATTTGGTGTTGCATGATATTGCATGTGTTGGTGTGCTGTGTTGCTATTTCGGTGTTTTAGGGGCTTAATTATAGGCTAAGTGTATGCCTGAGTAGGTAGGAAAATTTTAGTTTTTGGCCTTAGGTGTGGGGAGCTGATAGAGTTGGGGCTTAAGAAAATAAAATGGAATTTTTTTGCACAAAAGAGGAGCTGGTGGAGTGGCAAAGCATGCGCCACATGGGGAGCTTGATGTGGCGTCATCTTCGGGAGAGAGGGAGGTCCAGGTGTTCAAGCTGCAGAGTTCTCCTTTTGGCTTCTTTTTGGGACGGCATGGAGAAGAGGTAGAAGGCAAGTAAAATTCTTCTTGGACTTGGTCTTCACTTTCAAATGAAAGGAGGAGAGCAATTATAGGAGAAAGACTTGGTCCACTCTTTTGAAATGAGTGGATGTGAGTATATTGAGGGATATGGCCGAATTTTGGGGGCTTTGAGTGGGGGGAAGTGACGGCTTGGTATGGGGATTGGGTGTGCCGAATTTCTTTTTGCATTTTGGGTGGTTTCGGTCAAAGGCTGGTAGCAACCAAAGTTCTCCCATTTTTGACAAAAAAAAAGCCGATTTTTGTTGCCATAGAAAATTCTCTCATCTTTTCTTCACCCTTTGAAACCGAAAGTTCTCAATCAATTCTTTTCTTTTTCAATTGTTGAAACCGAATTCAGTGACCCCTCTTTCTCATTCTTGCTCTTTCTTTTCTTTTTCACTCTTTCATAACTTTTGTGCCGAATTCATATCCCCTCCTAGCCGAATCTTTCATGTATGCCTTACCATTTCATTAAGCCGAAACACTAATTCCCAAAACACATTTTCCATCTCTTTTTCTTCCAAAACCCTAAGTTCTTGTCCCCATCTATTTTCTATTTTTCTTCCATTTCAAAAGCTCTTGAGCCGAATCTCCCTTTTCTCATAGGGATTCTTGTGACCGAATTCTTGGTGGTTGGTATTGGGGTAAGTAGTTGGCCGAATGGCCATCCCTTTCTCTTCTCGAAGTAGTATGTTGCGATTTGTTCAAACCTGTAATGGTTGTAGATGGAAACGAGTTAATCATTTGTCTAACCTTTCATATAGGATCCGTGGAGATTGAAAGTAACCAAGAGGAGTTTCTACTCTATTAACCGTTTGGTAAGCAGTGGTTGTGGTAAGTGCTTGGTGGGCTTTAATCGTTTAATCTTTTGGATTTGATCAAGTCAAGATTATTAAGGTTTAACTGTTCTCTTTTAGGGGTTGGCCGATTGTCAGAGGGAATCACTGTTTGATTCGGGTTTGATAGGAAATCAAACATTTGCAAGGTAAGAGTGATTCGACAACTCTTTTGGTCTGATGGTGTTGGCCGAATGTTGTAAGTGCCTAACCCTATGTTTGGCCGATTGTAGGAGTTAGCAATCGAGGGACTTAGATCGCTTTGGGTCAGGATTTCTAGGCTCGTATTATCAGGTGTGTAAACTAACACCCTGATACTTAGTAATATTATTAATAAACCGATTTGCCTGTTAAAATTATAACCAGTATGATGGACAAATGAATACCCAAACGGGGTATGTGTACGATTCGGGTAAGTCTGTTCTATTATGAGTACTATTGATGAAGCATGATATCATGATTTATGTTATGCATGTTATGAGTTGTAATGCTTGGTATGTTGGCATGATATGCATGGTTAGTATGAGATGCATAATCCCATGAGTATGATATGTATGGGTGATACGAGAGGAGGGAGCAGTGATATATATCTTTGTTGACGAGCACCAGTGCTTTGGTAGCACAACTTTGTGACTTTGGGTCACGAGAGGTTTGGCACCTCACGAGGTTTGGTACCTCGGCGTCTCGTCCCGATGGCTCAGTACCACGAGTGGGTTGGCCCCAGAGATGATTTATACGGGATTGGCGCCGGTGTTTTGGTAACACACGATGGGTTGGCCCCATCACCGATTTGTGACTACGGTCACGGTGCTTTGGTAACTGCTTGTGTCTTTGGGACACCAGAGGTTTGGCACCTCATTGCGACTAGTCCCTGTGGTTTGACCACCGTGGGTTGGCCCCACAGATGATATGGGATCGTCTGCTAGTGTTTTGGTAACACACGATGGGTTGGCCCCATCATCAGATTTGTGACTACGGTCACCAGTGCTTTGGTAGCACATTGTGTCTTTGGGACACCAGTGGTTTGGGACCACATTGATGGATAATGTGTCTTTGGGACACCAGTGTTTTGGTAACACATTGTGACTATACGTCACTAGTGGTTTGGCACCACCAGTGGTTTGGTACCACACGGGGTAGAAAAGGTGTATGGATGGTTAGGATCGGGTTGCATTAATTATATTGTTATGTATGATGTGTGTTAGCATGTTGTTTTCTCGGGAGCGGGATTTACACACTGAGTCACTCGACTCACCCTCTCCTTTGACATTTCAGGTGACTCGTAGACGCGGACATGGAGCCGGGATGGACTCGGGGTGCTCATGCCATGTGGAATAAAAGTTTTACTCGGACGTTATGTTTTGGGTATTTTAGTAATTTACTTCCAGTTGGGTTTATTTCAGGATTTGTAAAAAAAAAAAAAAGCCTTTAAATTCTGCCTTTTGATATTATGTTTAAAGTTTGATTTTAATATGCCTTAATAAATAAGTTGGTATGAAGTTTACTAAAACTTGGAAAGATAATGATTTCAAATTATAACGCATAAAAATGTTTTTTTAAACTATACCATCTGTATCATGACCGATTTTATAAACAGATGAAAATCAATGGTTTTCAAACTTGAACAAAAGTTTTTACTAAGTCTAAATGTTTTAGTAACAAAATTTAACCACCGTTTCTCAAACAAAACAAAGTTTTATCAAGTCTAACTAGTACAACCTCAAAGTTTTCAAATACGTTTTCCCTCGTAACATACCAGATTCGGTCATGGTGTTTGGACCGGGTTTGGGGTGTTACAAAATCACATGTACATATAAGAATGACAATGCAGCCCCGAGCCCACCTAGATATCCATCCTCTACACACCATCCGTACCTGCCAATCACACCGTGGGGATTACTAAATCGACCCTCCATCCGCTATACACCATCGAAGGCAGTCACTGCAGTTAACTGCACATCGCCCTTATAATCGTGGCATAGCCACCAGATAATGTGACGGAGTCACCGGATTCATTATATGTGACAAAAGTCACCGGATACATAATATGTGACATAAGTCACCGGATAATGTGGTAAAAACCACCGGAACACTTCCCTTTTATCAATATCACCCATATGCCCATGCAACATACATATTATTCTGATATTATGCAATGTGTCATGTATGCAAAACATATATCAAATATAAGAATAACATGAGTTACCATCATAATCAGATAGACATAAAACAACAAAATCAAGCTAATCAACCTCTAAGGGCATAATCGTAATTTTACATACCAAGGGTATTTCCGTAATTTACCCACCAAGGGTATTTTCGTAAATTCGCACCTGCAATGGCCTTTCTGAAGGCCTAATGTCGCCACTAGCAACTTAGCTACCATTTCTGATCGTACCGGACGTTTGGGCCTAAAACCCAATTTCGACCCATCCGGGCCCACACGCTCGTGTGGCCCACCTAGCACGAATCTAGCCACGTATATAAGTTCCACCTAGTCTAGTTCAACATATACTAACCAATCATACAATTTACTCATATGGGCCCACGAACCCATTGGGCCCACTTCGGCCCATCGAGGCCCAAGCAGCCCCAACCCACACGAATACTACTGATGGCCTCAACTATCGCGTCGAAGCCCCACACGTGCACTCGCATGCCCCTGTGGCTACTAATGCCGTGTGACCAGAATTTCGGCATTTTGCCGCTCTACAGCTAGAGTAGAGAAGTACACACACACCTGATAGGAGTCTGGTGCTAATCCGCGCTCCGACCACTCCTGTGCCCAAACGCCCTCCAAGGTATGTTAACTCTTCTCCTAGAATGATCTTTATATAGCTAGCTCTTCACCTTCATTCTTTGTGTCTTTTCGATGTGGGATCCCTTCGTCAGTAGAGTTTAAATTCAACTGAAACTCTTGTCGTCCTAATCCGCAAAAATAAATACTCTTTTGCTTCTCACGAGATTCGAACCCAGGCTCCATTGCAACATAATCCACGTAGCTAACCACTTGGCCACAAGCTCATCTTGTGTCTTAAACCATGTCTTAAACCATGCGCAACTAAATATAAAATATGGCCCAAATTCTAAGATCCAAGTAAAAAGAAACCAAAATGCAAAAGCCAAGACTTGAACCTTGGACCTCATTCCTTCCTTGTGGCATTACTCCCTTACCTCTTATGTGGCGTCACTTTTCCACTACACCACACACTCCACTTGTGTCATTTTTCTCCATATTTTATTCTTAAGGCCTACCTGCCAACTTCTAAGGGTTTTTTTTCACCTAAAACCAAAATTTCCCTAAAGCCAATATTTGATCCCGGGACTTCATAGAAGCCCTCTAACCTTCCAAAATCACTTATCTAATAAGTCTAACTTGCATTAATGCCGTTCTCAAAAATTTTAAACGCTACTACGCCTAAGGCCCATTGGGCTCAATTCTCCTAGGCCCAATTTTGGGATGTTACAACATGGTTACATTTTAGTACGGTATTTCATCCTCAGATGGATGATCAATCTGAACATATGATTCAGATTTTGGAAGATATACTTCGATATTGTGTACCTCATTTTGAAGGTAACTGAGAAAAGTAATTGCCTTGGGCTGAATTTTCTTATTATAATCGTTGACAATCAAGTATAGAATTATAGAATACGAGGCTTTATATGATCACAAATGCAAAACTCCAGGGTTTTGGATGGAGTTCAGTGAAAAAAGATACATGTGGTAGTTTTGATTCTTGAACCTAAAGAGAGATGAAAGGGGCCTGAAGTAGTTTAAAAGCAATATTCGATCGTCAAGAATCCAATATGGATCTAAAATGAAAAGAAATAGAGTTTATGATGGTGACAAAGTATTTCTGGAGATTCACCATGAAAGAAAGTTCCCCAGTTTACCGGTAAAGGCAAATAAAGTCTATTGTTTATCAAGTCATAAAGATTTTTGAAAAGAATTGGACTGGTTTCATATTGATTGGTATTATTATCAGAGTTCTACAGAATTCATAATGTTTTTATGTGTAACACCACAAACCCGGTCAAAACGCTACGATCGAATCTGGTATGTCACAGGAAAGAAAAATGTTTTTGGAAAACAAGTTGTTGTCTTAAATTAAAAAGAAACTTCTCATTTTATAAAAACCCGAGCTATTTTCAGTAAATTGCTAAAATCGTTTCGAAATTAGTTTAAAGAAAATTGGGTTAACTTGTTGTTATTACAAGTTTGCTATTTACCCGATAGTGAAGTTTTGGAAATCCCGAGAATTCGTTAAAGTTTTGGAAAACGTCCATTTTATGAGTTTATCAGGCATGCCATTAATAACTAATCAAATTTTAGAGCAAATTTAAACAGATAAATAATCCCAAAAATAAAATCTAGTGGCCTTATTACAAAACCGAAAACCGAAATTTAATGTAAAGTAAATCCGAAATTAACCATTAAAATAAAAACAAACTATTGAGCATGGCCACCTCGAGTCCATCCCGGCTCCGTATCTGCACGCTAGGACTTATCTGCAAAATGTAATGGAAAGGGGTGAGTCACCGAGACTCAGTGTATAAATCCCCCTCCCGAAGATGATAAGCCCTTACACAGTTTCATATGCAAATATGTATGTCATGCAACCCATCCAACCTATCCATCCGAACGCCAAATTATACCCCGTGTGGCACCTAGCCACTGGTGGTACCTAACCACTGGTGGTTCCAAACCACTGGTGATCGAAGTCATAATCGTTTGTGGGGCCAACCCACATTGTGGTACCTAACCACTGATGACAATCCCATATATCGATATGTGGGGCCAACCCACAGTGGTACCAAACCACTGGGACGAGTCACAAAAATATATGTGGTACCTAACCACTGGTGGTTCCAAACCACTGAGACTTAGTCACAATAACGTAGTAAGCGGGGCCAACCCACTGTGTGGTACCTAACCACTGGTGACAGTCTGATATTCATACCTTCCCCCTCCTCTCATTACACCCGTTTCATGAACATGCTTTTCAATACGATATAATCATGCTTAACATTCA
The DNA here is from genome assembly GCA_025503065.1 of Gossypium bickii. Classification (NCBI taxonomy): domain Eukaryota; kingdom Viridiplantae; phylum Streptophyta; class Magnoliopsida; order Malvales; family Malvaceae; genus Gossypium; species Gossypium bickii. The sequence continues at coordinate 47,335,027 of CP106711.1, read as the reverse complement.
GAAATAATATAACATGTCATATGCTGATTTAACAGAGGCAATTAACGTTGGCCATCAAGATGGACTTACCCAGAGTCCTCGCTCTTACCCACAAGGGTAACTTATCATTTCCTACAGTTATCCCAGCTTTTGACAATATACAAGATAATAACATATTAATGTATGAAGTGCGTAAGAGTTACAACCTGATTACTCGTAACACAACACTCTCTACGCCGACACTCTCGTTAATAGGCACTACGGCAATCTGCCTACTATTCTGCTCAGATGCTGGCCCACACTCTGGCGGCCAATCGCGCACCGCAGACACAGCCCTCTTCTTGAACTTAGGGGATGGGTTTCCCGATCCAACCCCTCCTAACGCTTGGCTGGCATTTGAGTCCATTATAATCCTTGGTCACTAACCCGAATCAAAGCAACGAAATCAAAACTAAAAGATTAATTTAATACGTAAAGCAAAAACCCTTACCTAGATCGATTAACCCCGAAACATTGGGTTTGATCCACAAGTCAAGCGAATCCCGAATATCTCCACTGAGAAACTACACCCGCCTTCTTCACCTACATTCGGCCGAGCCTACATTCGGCCAAACTAGAAGTATCAATCTTCAACAGGACGCTTAGAGATCTCAGCTTTTCCTACCATAGCAATCAAAATAGAGAAACGATTAGAGATGTGAGAATGCTAGGGAGATTCGACCATAAGAACAAAAGAGAAAGAAAGAGAAGAAAAAGAGAAAGAAGAAATCAATGAGATTTTACCTGATTATGGGTTTGAGATTTCGGCTTTGAGAACCAGATCAGGGAAATAGATTTCGGCAAATCAGAAGGAGAAGATGCAAGAATCGAAAAGGAGCCCCCCAATGGATCTTAGAAGTTTTCGATTTTAGAAGTAACAAAAGAAAAATATGAAGAAAAGTAAACCACGGGAATTCGGTTTATAAAGGAAAACTGGAGATGAAAACCTTGGATGGGGATATTTGGCTATGCCATAGAGTTAGGGGTTTTCGGCTTTGAAATGAAAGAAAGAGGCAAGAAGAAGAGATGAGAGTGGAAAATAGAGAATAAGCTTTCGGTTCTTGCTAACACGAATGGAAGAAAAAGAAAAGAATGGCAAGGTAATGGAAAGGTTTGGCTACCAAGTAAAACTGAAATGGAAGCAATAACCCAAGTTTCCAAAAGTTCAGAGAGAGAGGAAGAGAAATAAGACACCGAATTGATTGCTTAGAAAAAAAGAGCAAATATCATCTGCTAACAACGTCGGCCACTCCCAAGAGATGCACTGGTCTGCGGAAATGTAAAATTACCAACCGAAACAGCACCTATAGCTAGCTTCTCTTTGAATTTCGGTACACCCCTCCCCAAACTCCAATACTGAATGGTTCAGCTCACCTTAGCCACTACAAAATTCTGCTAACACACACCCCAACTCAATCCCTTCTTTTTCTCCTTGCTTCCCTCTCATCCAATCATTCAAACGAGTTTGAATGATTCAAACTCCTAAATCTTTTCTCTTCCACACATTCAAATCCTGTTGACTCTTTCAACACTCATCCACCAGAGTCCATCTTGAGTACAACTACTTTTGGCATTGTCGTCAAAAAATAACAGGCAGAAAGGGGATTCCCGTAGCTCGAACCAAGGCTCTATCCACTCACATGAGGCGTCACTCCCTTGTGCCTTAAGTGGCATCTCCTTGCCACTTTACCAAGGCACTTCTTGTGCCAAAACTTGCCACTAAGTTCCCTTAACACCTAGCTTAAGCAGCTCCCCCCTTCTAAAAGCCCAAGACACAAATTTCCAACAAAGCTCTGGCCTAATCCTGACTCATGCCTAGACCCTAAAATAGCCCAAACTAACAATATCCATGCTATCTACATGCAAGCAGATAAAATGGAAAGGCCCCGCTTTAAGGATGTTACAGTTCTACCCCCCTTAAAAATAATTTCGGCCTTGAAATTACCTGGTCAAAAGAGTTGAGGGTATTGCTGCCGCATCACATCCTCTGGCTCCCACGTGGCCTCTTCCGTTCCATGATTCCGCCATAACACCTTCACCAAAGGAACTGATTTCCTATGCAAGACTTTGACATCCCGATCCAGAATCTGAACTGGTTCCTCCTCAAAAGACAAATTCGGGCTCACTTCAATCTCCTCCACTGGCATAACATGAGACGGATCCGAACGATAGCGTCTAAGCATGGAAACATGAAACACGTTTTGGATCTGACTCAATTCTGACGGTAACTCGAGTTGATAAGCTACTGGTCCCACACGCTTCAACACTTTATAAGGCCTGATAAACCTAGGGCTCAGCTTGCCCTTCCGACCAAATCTCAGCACCTTCTTCCACGGTGACACCTTCAAAAAGACTTTGTCACCTACTGTAAATTCTATATCCTTTCACTTAAGATCGGCATAGGATTTTTGCCTGTCCGAAGCTTCCTTCAAACTAGTTCGGATCAGCTTAACCTTATCTTCTGTTTCAGTAACCAACTCTGGGCCCAACAATTGATGCGAGCCCAACTCCGTCCAACACGTAGGGGTACGACACTTCCGTCCATACAATGCCTCATATGTTGCCATCTAAATACTTGCCTGATAACTATTGTTGTATGCGAACTCTGCCAACGGTAGAAATTCCTCTCAACTACCTCGGAAATCCAAGACACAACCCCTCAACATATCTTCTAAAATCTGGATCACCCTCTCCGACTGCCCATCTGACTGTGGATGAAACACCGTACTGAAATCCAACCTTGTACCCAATACCTGATGCAATGCTTTCCAGAACCTTGACGTGAACCTAAGATCCCTATCTGAGATAATTAACACTGGCACCTCCATATAGTCTCACGATTTTCGCCACATACAACTTAGCCAAACTTTGAAGTGAGTAATCCACACGCACAGGTATGAAGTGAGCAGACTTTGTTAGACGATCAACAATCACCCAGATCGAATCCTTCTTGCTACGCGTAAGGGGTAGCCCACTGACAAAATCCATCGTAATCCTTTCCCACTTCCACTGCAGAATCTTTACCAGCTGCAACAGACCCGAAGGTAATTAATGTTCAGCTTTGACTTGCTGACACATCAGACACTTACTTACAAATTCTGTTACCTCTCGCTTCAGACCCGGCCACCAAAACTATTCCCGCAAATCCTGGTACATCTTGCTACCTCCAGGATGCATAGCGTATGGGCTGCTATGAGCTTCCTGAAGAATCTTCTGCTTTAACTCTACATCTTTCGTCATGCAAACTTTCCCCTGAAAACATAACACTCCATCGCTACTCAAGCTATACCCCTCTAATCCACCATTCTGCACTTGTAAATATCAAGCACTTAAGACTTCATCTACCAATTGTTTTTCCTTAATCTGATTTACCCATGTCAGCTTCACTTGCAGTTCCGCTAGCAGACTTCCGTCATCATACAGACTAAGGTGGGCAAACATTGATCTCAAGTCTGCTACCACTTTGCGGCTCAATGCATCAGCTACTACGTTACCCTTACCCAGATGGTATTTAATCGAGCAGTCGTAGTCCTTTAACAACTCGATCCACCACCACTGCCTCAAATTCAACTCCTTTTGAGTAAGGAGGTATTTCAAACTCCTATGGTCTGTGTAGACAACAGACTTCTCCCCATACAAATAATGTCTCCAGATTTTTAAGGCGAACACCACTGTAGCCAACTCCAGATCATGCATCGGGTAATTCACTTCATGAGGTCTTAATTGTCGAGAAGCATATGCCACTACTTTCCCTTCTTGCATCAGCACACATCCCAGTCCAGTATGCGATGCATCATAGTAGACTGTAAACTCTTTTCCTGCTTCAGGCTGAATCAAAATCGGAGCTTCTGTCAAGATTCTCTTTAACTTCTCAAAACTCTCCTGTTGCTTGTCTGACCACACAAACGGAACCCCTTTCCTTAGGAACTTGGTTAACGGCGCTGCAATCAAAGAAAAACCTTCTACAAACCTCCTGTAATACCCCGCTAAACCCAGAAAACTCTAAATCTCTGCCACAGACTTAAGAGGTTTCCAGTCCAATACCGCTTCAACCTTTCGAGGGTCCACCCTAATCCCTTTAGCTGACACCACATGACCCAAGAAGGTTACTTCCTTTAACTAGAACTCGCACTTACTAAACTTTGCGAATAACTGCTTCTCCCTCAAAATCTGTAAAACCACACACAGATGTGCATCATGCTCCTCTCAGACTTCGAGTACACCAAAATATCATCTATAAATACTACAACGAACTGATCCAGATACGGTTGAAAACCCCGATTCATCATATCCATAAATACTGCTGGCGCGTTGGTCAACCCAAACGGCATTACCAAGAACTCGTAGTGACCATATCGAGCACAAAACGCCGTCTTATGAATATCCACTTCCTTGACCTTAAGTTGATGATACCCCAACCTCAGATCTATCTTAGAGAAGACTGATGCTCCTTTAAGCTGGTCAAACAGGTCGTCTATCCTCGGCAACGGGTACTTATTCTTAATCGTCAACTTATTCAGCTGACGGTAATCTATACATATCCGTATCGAACCGTCCTTCTTCTTAACAAAAAGCACAGGCACTCCCTAAGGTGATACACTTGGCCGGATAAAACCCCGGTCCAACAATTCCTGAATCTACGCTTTCGGCTCCACCAACTCCTTCGGTGCCATTCTATATAGAGCAATAGACACTAGCGCGGTTCTCGGTAGCAGGTCTATACTGAACTCAACTTCGCGATCTGGAGGCAGACCCGGAAGCTCTTCTGGAAACACATCGATAAATTCTTCCACCGTTTGGACATTCCCCACAGTTGATTCCTTGGCCTCCAATGCACCAACATGAACCATGAACGCCTCACATCCCTTCCTCACCATTTTCTTGGCCTTCAAAGCGGATACCACATTGGATAGGTGATTCCTTCTATCACCTATCATCACCACCTCTTCACCTTCGACAGCTCTCAGCACCATGCGCTTGGTTGCACAGTCTAAACTCGCTTGATACTTTACTAACCAATCCATCCCCAAGATCAAATCGAACTCCCCGAATGGTAGTTCCATCAGATAGCTGGAAACACTACCTCTTGAAGTTCTAGGGGTACATCCTTATACAGTTTGTTTACTTCTACAGAGTGACCTAGAGGGCTAAAGTCATCTCCCTAGAAGAAGTCTCGTATGCTAAGTTCATAGTTCCCACTATACTACTAGCAACATAGGAGTGCGTCGAACCAACATCTATTAAAGCAGTATAAGGCAATCTAAAAATTAAGAATGTACCGGTTATGATATCTGGTGCGTCGCCCTCCTCTCGGCGCCTCGCCGCATAGACCAACCCAGGCAATCTTGCATCTGTATTCCCGGTACCTCTACCCGTTGCTCCACAGCCTCGTTCGCTACCGTTACCACCCCTAGCTGAACCTCGACCCCTCTGCGGTTGCTGACCATCCCTCCTGAATTGTGTAAGTCCTTGACCCTCAGGCTGAGTCCTAGCTGACCTCCACGGACAATCCCTTATCCGGTGCTCCAATAACCCACACTCGAAGCACCCTTTGTTTCCTGTCCAACACTCTCTCGAATGAGACTTCCCACATCGAGCGCACCATGGCGGCCATTGAGTAGCAGCAGTAAGCTTTGCAGCTTGACTCGGCCCGCCAAATCTAGCCCTTTTCTGAAAATTCCCAGCGGACCCTAATGACCCAGAACTCCTTTTATTCCAATTTCTATCCTGATTCTGTTTCACCGACTGCTTCACCTCCTCAGCTATCTTGGCCTTCTCTACCAGAACAGCAAATTCTTTCTCCCGTTGAGGAGCAATCAACATCCGCAGCTCATCTCTCAGCCCGTCCTCAAATCTGACATAGCGCTCATGTTCTATAGCCACGATACCCCGAGCATAACGGCTTAACCGAAGAAACTCCGCCTCATATTCAGATACTGACTTACTCCCCTGGACTAAATTCAAGAACGCCTTACGCTGCGCATCTATATAACCAGACCCGACATACTTCCTCTGATAAGCTGCCTTAAAGAAATCCCAAGTGATATCATCGGCCATCGCACCATCCCTGACCGTGAGCCACCACTGATAAGACTCATCCCGGAGAAGAGACACTATCGCTTTCAGCTTCTCCTCAGCCGTAAAGTCTAGATCGTCTATTATGCGCTCAGTCGCCTCTAGCCAGTACTCAGCTGTATTGGGAGCCACACTAGAAACACCCCTAAATACTTCTGCCCCATTGGCTCGGAGTCATTCAGACATAGATTTTCGGACCCCTGCTCCGACGCCTGCATCCGCAACTCTTTCCAGGACCCGCAGCATCGCCTGCGACACCGCGTCATCACCACCCGTTTGAATCTGAAACTCCGCGCCCATAGCTGGCGACGGTGGCACCTTATTCTCTGACCCATGGCCAGACCCTACCGGTTCTGACACAGTAATCCTACCTCTACCACGACCATGCGTATTACGCCCACGTCCCCGAGTGCTCATGACTACCGTCCACGAATTAATCTGATTTAAGAATTTTATGTGTTAGCTTTCTTCCACTGTTTATTACAACACAGTTTTATAAACAATTTATTATAGTAGTTGTTCTCGCAAAGTTCACACAGCCCGACGGGTTTCAGTCTCTAGAGTGAATTCCTATCACTAGCATTCATATCACAATTGTTTAAACAGTAGTAACCACAGTTAGGGGACTTACCGTTGCGGAGTGGTGCCGGAGACTCAAGTGCCATGCTTTCCCAAAATATACATTTCCATCGAAATCATTTTACAAACCTTTTATTGAACACATTTTGAGCCTCAAGCCCATAGCCGAGCTTTTAAACCGGGCTCTGATACCAAAATTGTAACACCCCAAACCCGGTCAAAATGCTACGACCGAATCTGGTATGTCACAGGAAAGAAAAACATTTTTGGAAAACAAGTTGTTGTCTTAAATTAAAAAGAAACTTCTCATTTTATAAAAACCCGAGTTGTTTTAAGTAAATTGCTAAAACCGTTTCGAAATTAGTTTAAAGAAAATTGGTTTAACTTGTTGTTATTACAAGTTTGCTATTTACCCGATGGTGAAGTTTTGGAAATCCCAAGAATTCGTTAAAGTTTTGGAAAACGTCTATTTTATGGGTTTATCAGGCATGCCGTTAATAACTAATCAAATTTTAGAAGAAATTTAAACAGATAAATAATCCCAAAAATAAAATCTGGTGGCCTTATTACAAAACCGAAAACTGAAATTTAATGCAAAGTAAATCTGAAATTAACCACCAAAATAAAAACAAACTATTGAGCATGGTCACCTCGAGTTTATCCCGGCTCCGTATCCACATGCTAGGAGTTATCTGCAAAATGTAATGGTAAGGGGTGAGTCATCGAGACTCAGTGTATAAATCCCCCCTCCCGAAGATGATAAGCTCTTACACAGTTTCATATGCAAATATGTATGTCATGCAACCCATCCAACCTATCCATCCGAACGCCAAATTATACCCCGTGTGGCACCTAGCCACTGGTGGTACCTAACCACTGGTGGTTCCAAACCATTGGTGACCGAAGTCATAATCGTTTGTGGGGCCAACCCACATTGTGGTACCTAACCACTGATGACAATCCCGTATATCGATATGTGGGGCCAACCCACAGTGGTACCAAACCACTGGGACGAGTCACAAAAATATATGTGGTACCTAACCACTGGTGGTTCCAAACCACTGAGACTTAGTCACAATAACATAGTAAGCGGGGCCAACCCACTGTGTGGTACCTAACCACTTTTGACAGTCTGATATTCATACCTTCCCCCTCCTCTCATTACATCTGTTTCATGAACATGCTTTTCAATGTGATATAATCATGCTTAATATTCAGAAATAATGTAACAAGGCATATGCAGATTTAACAGAGGCAATTAATGTTAGCAATCAAGATGGACTTACCCGGAGTTCTCGCTCTTACCCACAAGGGTAACTTATCATTTCCCACAATTATCCCGGCTTTTGACAATATACAAGATAATAACATATTAACGTATGAACTGTGTAAGAATTACACACCTGATTACTCGTAACACGACACTCTCTATGCCGACACTCTCGTTAATAAGCACTACCGCAATCTACCTACTATTCTGCTCAGATGCTGGCCCACACCTTGGTAGCCAATTGCGAACCGCAGACACAACCCTCTTCTTGAACTTAGGGGCTGGGTTTCCCGATCCAACCCCTCCTAACGCTTGGCTGGCATTTGAGTCCATAATAATCCTTGGTCACTAACCCGAATCAAAGTAACAAAATCAAAACTAAAAGATTAATTCAATACTTAAAGCGAAAACCCTTACCTAGATCGATAAACCCCGAAACGTTGGGTTTGATCTACAAGTCAAGCGAATCCCGAATATCTCCACTGAAAAACTACACCCCCTTCTCCACCTACATTCGGCTAAGCCCCCAACAATAGACCAATTAGCCATTTGGCTTTGGCTCCTCAAAACTCGAAAGAGATAGTACAAAATAGAGAAATCGCCCCTTACCTTCCTGATATATTCGATCACCCTCTAGCAAGATTCAGCAAGGCTAAAACAAGAGGGAAACCAAATAAGAAATCGAAACTAGAAGTATCGATCTTCAACAAGACGCTTAGAGATCTCGGCTTTTCCAACCATAGCAATCGAAATAGAGAAAGGATTAGAGATGTGAGAATGCTAGGGAGATTCGGCCATAAGAACAAAAGAGAAAGAAAGAGAAGAAAAAGAGAAAGAAGAAATCAATGAGATTTTACCTGATTATGGGTTTGAGATTTCGGCTTTGAGAACCAAATAAGGGAAATAGATTTCGGCAAATTAGAAGGAGAAGATGCAAGAATCGATAGGAGCCCCCCAATGGATCTTAGAAGTTTTCGATTTTAAAAGTAACAAAAGAAAAAGATGAAGAAAAGTAGACCAGGGGAATTCAGTTTATGAAGGAAAACTAGAGATGAGAACCTTGGATAGGAATATTCGGCTATGGCACAGAGTTAGGGGTTTTCTGCTTTGAAATGAAAGAAAGAGGCAAGAAGAAGAGATGAGAGTAGAAAATAGAGAATAAGCTTTCAGTTCTTGCTAACACGAATGGAAGAAAAAGAAAAGAATGGCAAGGTAATGGAAAGGTTCGGCTACCAAGTAAAAGTGAAATGGAAGCAATAACCCAAGTTGCCAAAAGTTCAGAGAGAGAGGAAGAGAAATAAGAAACAAAATTGATTGCTTAGAAAAAAGAGCAAATATCATCTCCTAACAACATCAGCCACTCCCAAGAGAGGCACTGGTCTGTCGAAATGCAAAATTACCAACCGAAACAGCACCTATAGCTAGCTTCCATTTGAATTTCGGCACACCCCTCCCCAAACTTGAAAATCAAATGCTCCACCACACCTTAGCCACTACAAAATTCGGCTAACACACACCCCAACTCAATCCCTTCTTTTTCTCCTTGCTTCTCTCTCATCCAATCATTCAAACGAGTTTGAATGATTCAAACTCCTAAATCTTCTTTCTTTCGCACATTCAAATCCTGTTGACTCCTTCAACACTCATCCACCAGAGTCCATCCTGAGTACAACTCCTTCTGGCATTAGCGTCAAAAAATAACAGGCAAAAAGGGGATTCCCGCAGCTCGACCCAAGGCTCTATCCACTCACATGAGGCGTCACTCCCTTGTGCCCTAAGTGGCGCCTCCTTGCCACTTTACCAAGGCACTTCTTGTGCCAAAACTTGCCACTAAGTTCCCTTAATACCTAGCTCAAACAACTCCCCCCTTCTAAAAGCCCAAAATGCAAATTTCCAACAAAGCTCTGGCCTAACCCTGACTCATGCCTAGACCCTAAAATAGCCCAAACTCTAAAATAGCCCAAACTAACATGACATCCATGCTATCTACATGCAAGCAGATAAAATGCAAAGGCCCTGTTTTAAGGATGTTACATTATGTGTATATGTGTTATAACAAAATCAATCAGACCCATCATTTGTTATTACTTTGATATTCAGCTTGGCATGACTTACAACGAGTGGCTGGTTGAAATTCTGGCATGTGAAGCGAAAGAAACAAAAAGAATAAAGGTATCTTTAGTGAAAGTTATTAGACAATGATATGATATAAAGAAAGCTATTTGGGAAACGGGTAGAAACATAAAAACTAATGCCTGAATCTTCTTACTGGTAAAATTTTCGAGGATGAAAATTTCTTAAGGGGGGAGAGTTGTAACAGTCTAATTTCGGTGAAATCGGAACAGTGGTCTCAAGACCACAAATTCGAGCAGAAAAATAAAATTTATTTTTATTTTATTATATGATCCATAGTATACTAGAAATGTCGTGTGAAAATTTTGAAAAGAAAATTTTACCGATTATGTGCATAATTACGAGAAGGACCAAATCGCATAAAATGTAAAAGTTAGATTCTAGTAACTAAAAAGATCAAATAGCTATGGAATTCAAAACTAGAGGTCCTTATATGGTAATTAAACCATTAAGAAAAGTATGTAGATTTTTCTTGGTGACTCATCCATGAAAATATAAAAAAAGGGAAATAACTAAATTGGAAATAGCAAAATACTTATTAAATAAAAAGATGATAAAAGATATCATCTTATTTTATGTCATCTTCTTACCAAAAATAAACATGGAAACCCTAGGAGAGAGAGAAGAAACTTTCATGGCCAAATTGGGTAAGTTTTCTTGGCTCGTTTTTAGTAATTTTGATATTTTTAGAATTGGGATAGCCTAAACTATCTATTTGGGAGATCTATTTGAAAAGTTATCTAAGTATAAAAATTGGTTCAAGGATGTATATGCTGGAAATTTGAAATTTATGGTAGAAAATGAAAGATTGATGATAGATAAACAACTTTTACAAAGTGATTTTTCATGAAAACTTAATTTAGGGACTAAAATGAAAATTAGAGAAAATCCATGGAAAATGCCGAAATTTGTGAAATGTACATGTTGTAAAGTTGTATGTATATTTCAGCTAGGCTTGGGTAGAGGGTTGGATTTCGTGAATTTCATTTTCCGATCCTAAGAACAAATGGTAATTTATGGAAAAGTTAGGGGCAAAATTGTAATTTTTCCTAGGATAAAAATTGAGTCCAAATAAGTGTAAAATGTGATAAATTGACATTAAATTTACTTGTATAGATTCGAGTACACCAAATTCGGAGTTAGAACAAGGAAAATGTCGGATTAGTGGATTTATGTACACAAAAATTTGTCGAGGTAAGTTCGTATAACTAAATTGTATATGTTTTTTATGCTTGATTTAAATGTTGTGTTTGTGAATTTTATTAGTGTCACATATATGTGAAATGATCACCTACTTGATATAGCCCGATAAATGAAATTGCCCGATAAAATGGTAAATGAATAAAATGTTACTTGTATGCTTGACATGAATATGGAATGTGTTTCACTTGAATTACATAAATGTTATGGAGGTATGAAATAGTCAAATGCCCGATAATGCTTAAAAAGTTTTTAATTCCCGGTTGAATCAATGGAAAACTGATGGATATGTGATTTTCCGAAACGAAAGAGGTCTTGCATTTGTTGTGGATAGGATTTAGGTAGGATGAGTAATCATTTGACCGCAATTTTGATAGGATTTAGCTCGGTCGGATAATCCTGATATAAGTCCTCTCGAGCATATGTTATGGATTGGATTTAGCCTGGACGGCTTATCCAAATCAAGCTCTTTAGAGCATATGACGTAAAAAGGATTTAGCTTGGACTGGTAATCCTATTGTTTACATTTATATGGCTCGAGAGTGTACTCTCTTAAATTGTGCCATATGGGTACCGTTGGACACGAATTGACAAATTCTAAATCATACACCTCAAGTGTACTACCTGTGTATCTATCGATACTTTGAATAAAATTCAATGAGTAAAGCTCTGATAAGGGAAAATATGAATTTAAGACAAATTGACATGCAATGATATATATATAATATGAAATATGACATGAAAAAGGATATTACATGAAACACAAGGAAATGATGATTTATGACTAGTGATGTATGAAAATATGAACAGGTGATAACTTTACATGGAAATTATTTGATGAGAGTGTTCATCCTTGATTATATATTTGTACACCTTGAGTGTACTACTACTTGGTGACCTTAATACTCGAATAAAATGAGTAAAGTCCTGGCATAAAACAATCTAAACTTGAAACGAACTACTATGAAACTATACTTGTAATAATAAGAGATGATATATACATGCTTAATGAATACATGTTATGGAAAGCATATATGTATGGAAAATTGATTGTTGATTGAACTTATACATGTCTTGATGTTATCATGGATTATATGACTAACAAGGGCAATGAGGATGTGTGTAGGGCTTGAGGTCAAATTAAGTGAATATGCCTTACATAATTACCTTAAAATAGGATTAATGGTAAGTTAAGTACCATGTTATACGAACTTACTAAGCATTTTATGCTTACTCCATTTTATTTTTCCCCTATTTTAGAGTAATAGGAAGATCGTTGGAATGGAAGCTTGGCAGAGATCACTCACACTATCCATCGGCCCATGTCGATACAATATGGTAAATCAATTATGGTTGTAATGGCATGTATAGGTTACATTGGCCATATTGGCATATAAATGTAAATGGTTATTGTAATCTAGCCATTGGAATGGTTAGAATGTCCATGAGCTAAACCCAATTGAACCAAGTGAGCCAACAGAACCAAAAACCGATGATTCATTGAACAAAACCAAAATGGAAGCTGACTCAGTTGATGAAACAAAAGAGGTAGAATCGGAGAAAGAACCAAATGAGATCGAACCAATAAAGGAACTGAAAACTTCTGAACCAAGAGATGAGACAAATGCTGATGAGTCGGTTGAACCAAGTATTGATATGGATTTGCCTAAGCCAATGCCTACTTCTTCAAACACTGTGAAGAAATCTATTTATGCATAACCAACAATAGGCTTATTGGAAATATGCAAAAGTTAGAGATGATTCTATAAGAAATACTTTTAAAAGCATTTCTAACTGTTTTGTTCCTGAGTTTCCAGATTATATCTTTGATTCATGGAAGGAAGGTGATAAATAAATTAAGGACAAAGCATCAAAGAAGGAAGATGAGGAGGATAAGTCAAATAAATAAAGGGGGAATTTCTTATCTTTAGTTTTTATTTCTTTTTAGGTGTTTTTTTTTATTTCCTAGTTAGAATTTTTGTTTTCATAATAAAATAGAAAACATGAATAAAATAAGCTCAATGCCTCTTCAATAGAAAGAAAATAAAGTGATGTGCTAATGAGAATGAGTATGTCTAGGATTGGATTGTGAGAAAGACTTGGTATTTAAGTAGTCTTTTTGACACACCTCTCTTTTCTTGCAACCGTACCTGGTGTTCAGTTTTCATTCATTACTTTGTTTTCACAATGAGAACATTGCTTCTTTTTAGAGGGGGTAAGACATTTCACATGAATTTTTAATAAGGTATTTTGCATGTATTTTGAAGTATGTTTCAATCTTTTTACTTAAGTATGCTGAAATAAGTGAATTGTAATTGCCCGATTTTGGGTCTTGTCGAAACAGTGGTTTTGGGGCCACAAATCTGACGCAATAAAATTCATTTTTATTATATTTTAATGGTCTACAGTTTTATGGAATGATTTCTTGAAACTTTCGTTCAAAAATTTTGACGTTTGGGCATTCAATTTAGTTAAAAGGACTAAATTGCAAAAGGTGCAAAATGTGTGTTCTAGAAACTAGAGGCGTCTAATTGCCATGAAATTTTAAATTAGAGGTCCTTAAATGGTAACTAGACCATTATACTTTAGTATGGACAAAAATGGACATGGCTAGGTGAAATTTCAAAGTTTGGCATTAAGAGCATTTTGGTAAAATGGTAAATAAAGACAAAATTAACTAAATAAAAGATGTTTGTAACATCCCTAAACCCTATCCGTCGCCGGATTAGGGTTATAAGGCATTACCGATCATATTACAATTCATACAATTATGCATTATATATTACAACTCGACCTTAATATCACATCAGTGAGTATAATCATTTCATATATCAGAACCTAAAAATTTTATCATTCATCACATAATATAAATAAAATATATCTCAAGTACATCAACATAGCTTATACATATACCGAACAGATGACACATCGATATCTTTATTGTTGAGTATTAAACATGTTCTTGAATAAGCCATGCACTTGCATAAGTTATATATTAATGGAAAATAAATTTCATTATTAGCCTCTTTATTCCTACATGCAGCACTATACTGTTAACTTATATGTGATTCAAGTTTTGTACTTTAATAAAGTTAATGAATCCATTCGAACATATATAATATACATGCATAAATAAAAACTCCTAGCATTTTTGAATAGAGCATATTAGCAAATCATACTTGAGGCTAAGTAAATAACTAATATATAAGTGATGTAACATGTTACTTAAAGGACAAGTTCATTGCAACATTTTTAAAACTAAACCACTTTCGGACACAATTAACAACTCCAGCATAAGCTCATAATATAACTAATTGAAACTTATTTCACAATTTACAAACAACTATGCATGCAATTGAAATTCAATATAACATAGCCGAATATACCTTAAGGTTTAATACTAGTGCACATCCACCCTAAGCACCAAAGCCACACTTTATTAATTAATTTCATACCAAGTAAATGACAAAGTCAATCATGGAACATTTTTTTTCTTTATTTAATGCCATGCAAAGCCAAATTATATATTTAATTCACACACCTATTCAAGGTTTACATTACCGAATTATCAAACCAGTTTCATAGATATTTTTTTTCTTTCTAAAACCATATTAACTAAAAATAAATATAATAAAGAACATCCACATGCATACTTTATCTTAGTATAATACATATCCAAGCTAATCACTTTCATACCACATCCAAGATTTATGATTAAATCCAATACTCAAAACGCATATCATAATCACTTCCAAACCATGGCATACAGCGAAATAATTGAAACGAGATCAAACCATAGTCTAGGCAAACCAAACTCAACATAACACTTAAGCCATTTTCGCATGGCTAAATTATACACAACCCAAAAATCTAATATTTCAAAATAAAATCCAACCTATACATGCCATAGTTCGAGTTCGACTATTTAAAAACCAAAATAGTAGATAGTGTGATGGACTTTGCTGATGATCCCCGAGCTTGTAACTTAAATCCAAAATCTATAAAACAGAAACAAATATACACACAATAAGCTATTAAAGCTTAGTAAGCCATAAGCGAATAAACAATCTAATGATATAACTATGTCATAATAAATTTAGCTAAATTATACTAATATGAGAATGCTTAATCTCAACTCACCAAATTCATTCATGATATTTCATTTTTATACAAAATGCTCACCTTGGCTGAAAGCCTGTATAACCAACATAAGTAATCCATATCTTATTTACAAAGCCAATATATCTGTAACATCCTAAAATAGGGGTTATTTGTGTTTGAATTATTTTTGCCTATGTTTGAATTTCTGCGATGTTATTTCGTAGTATAACAGGACTTGGTTAGGGACCTTGAGTAGGCTCAAGTGGTTGAAAATTTTATTTATAAGCTTTAAAGATAGGGAGCCTTAGTAAGTATGGGTTACAAGGTAAAATGAAGGATTATTTGACACTAAAAAGGCCTTGGAAAAGTGGCAAAAGGGAGGCCACTTAGGAGCTGGAGTTGATGCCATCATGGGAGCAAGGGAAGTCTATGTTCGAGTCGCGGAGCCTCCCTTGTTGCTCTTAATTTGGATGGCAAGGGGGAGAGAGGAGTGTTCAATTTAAACACTTCAGGGTAATAAGGATATTATTAAGTTTGATTAGATTTTATTTTGATTAATCTAAAAAAAAAAAGGTGGCAAGAGAAAAAGTAGGCATGTGTTTAATTCAAATTCCTTTGAATTATTTCAATTAGTGACCAAGAGAGAATCAAGGAGTTGACCGAAATTTGAACTCCTCATGGGAGGAGTGGACGGCAAGGTGATAGGGGGAGAGTGCCGAAATTTCCTTAAGGCTATTCATCTTTTATTTTCTTTCTTCTTTTCTTCATTTGCAAGTAGCCGAAATTCTCTAACTATTCCATCTTTGTTTTTTTTTTCCTTCCTCAGTCTTTCAAAGCCGAAAACCATTTTCTTTTCTTAGTCTTTTCCAAATCCCCATCTTATTTTCCCCTCTTCTTTTCTTTCTCTATTGGCCGAATATCCCCCTCTTGTTGCCGAAACTCTAACACCTTTTTCCCATTATTTTCTTCCTCTAGCCGAATCTATTCTCTACCTCTAGGCCAAATTTCTTTCCCCTATTTTGAAGCACTTTGGCCGAATAGTTAAAGGGGCATAAGATCTAGTTGGGACTCTTCTTTCAAATCGGTTTGGTGAAGGTAAGTAGTGCCAAAAATCTCCTCTCATATTCCTCTACTTTTGTCGACTTGGGTTAATAGGAAAAATCGAAATACAAGGGTGGCTAATCAGTGTTGAAATAGATTTTTAGGAACTCTGGGATCTCAAAGTAGAAAATCTGATCTTCCATTCTTGTCAACCAGTTGGTAAGGGGTGGTAAGGATATATTTTAGTAAGATATTCTTTTAGTATTCGAAAAAGCCAAAGGCTACTAATGATTGCCGATTGTAGGGTGGAAGCAGAGGTGTAAAACGTGTACTGTGGCTAATACTCAAAAGCGTTAGGTAAGGATTCGGGTTCAAGTGATAACCTTCAGATTTATTTGGTTTGGCCGAATAGGCCATGTCATTAAACCTTTGTGTTTGGCCAAATATAGGGACAAGAAAGCAAGGGTGGCCGATTGACTCTTTGGGATTTGGAGTTAGCGTTAGAATCAGGTGTGTACATACACACTTTATGACTAATTAAAATGCTAAGTGTTCTGTGTATGCTAAATCTGATGTGTGGATTTGGGATCTAATACCATAAAAGGTATAAGCAAGGAATTCAGGTAAGTCCTTGTTGTTATGATGCTTTTGGGAAGCATGACATATTTGGTATATGTGGCACATAACATATGGCTGATGATAAATCTGTTGGATGTTGTTAAATAAACCTATTGGCATGATATCTGTTAAGTGCATATTATTGATTGATGTGGGTTGCTGAGAGGAGGGGGAAGTGATATTCGTGTCAACGGACACCAGTGGTTTGGTACCACATTTCGTGACTTCGGTCACCAGAGGTTTGGCACCTCACAGCGTCTCATCCCAGTGGCTTAGCACCACAGTGGGTTGGCCCCATGGATTATATTAAGGGATTGACGCCAGTGATTTGGTATCACACGATGGGTTGGCCCCATCTATCGATTTGTGTCTTCGGACACCAGAGGTTTGGCACCTCCAGTGATTTGGTATCACATTTGTGACTTTGAGTCACCAGTGGTTTGGCACCACCAGTGGTTTGGTACCACACGGGGTAGAGAAAGGCGTTTGGATGGCTAGGTTGGGTGCATGATTTAGCGCATGTTAACTTAGTTATAAATTGTGTATGATGTACCATTAAACCGGGGGAAGGGTTACACATTGAGTCTTGGTGACTCAAGGGTTACACATTGAGTCTTGGTGACTCACCTTCTCCTTTAACATTTTTCAGGTGACAAGTAGATCGCGGATGAGGAGCCTGATGGACTCGAGGTGGCCATGCAGTGGAAAATTGAATTAAACGAACTTTGAATCTTATTTTATTGTTGGTTTTATTTTAATCAAGTTGTAATAAGGCCTCCTAGAATTGTTTTTATTTTATTATTTTACATGTTTTGAGTAATTTGGTTAAGCTATTTTATGATAATAACATAAATACACATGGTTTCTCAAATTCAATCGCAACATGTTTTATCGTGCCATCGGGTACATTTGAAATCTATAACAACTTGACTTAATAAATATTTTTAAACATACTAAGTATGGTTTTAGCAAGACAATTGAAAATGAAAGGTTTTCGACAAAACTTAAATCTTTAAAGGATTTTTACCAAAATGTTCTCCTTGTAACAAACCAGATTCGGTCGTAATGTTTGGGCTGGGTTTGGGGTGTTACAAAATTGGTATCAGAGCCCGGTTCAAAGCTCGGTTGTGGGGGCCCAAGGCCAAAAAAATGTTTTGGTAGGCTTTTTGAAATATTTTTGGTTTTGGAACAGCATGGCATCGAGTCTCCGGCACCAATCCGCCCAGGTAAGTACCTCTAAACTATTGTATGAATTATTACTTGTAGGAAGGGTAGGAATGGAACGTAGAATAGTCTGCTAGGAACTTGAACCCTAGGATTAGAATACTCAAACACGAAGCACATAAGACTTAATGCACTAAACCAACCTATGGCTAAGTCACTGAGCTAGGGTGTGGTAACCCCTGTACGCATGTCTAGGATTGGATTCGGAAGAGCCTGGTATTTAAGCAGTCCTAGTGACTCACCTCCTCTTCGCGCGTATCCTACCTGGTGCGTAGCTTTGGTTCACCCTAACTCAAAGGGCTCAGTGGTGTGGCAACCTCTGTGCACATGTCTAGGAATGATTTCGGTGGGAGCTTGGTATTTAAGCAGTCCGCGTGGCTCACCTCCTCTCCACTCGAATCCTGCCTGGTGCGTAGCTTTGGTTCACCCTGACCAAGAGGGCTCAGTCATAGGGTAAACATAATGACTAAAACCCGAAAGGGAGCTAGCCATGTTTTCAGAAAAAGAAGAAAACAACAAAACCCTAGTTTTTTCAAAACTCATAAAACCACTCCTTCAACTTTGAGAACAACCATCTTTACAACTTTTTCCGAAAAATTTGATTTGTGAAAATTACAAAAATGCCCTTAGGGGGTAAAATTACCAAAAAGCCCTTGGCTCATTAAATGCCAACTACTCAATGGTTTTGCCCAAAATTTCATTATTTTATAAATATCCAAAAACCCTACTTTGTAAATTATCAAAAATACTTTGGCTTTGGAAAATTACGAAAATGCCCTCAACTTGCAAAATTACCAAAATGACCCTGATTTCTAAAATTCTTGTAACATCATCGTTTTAAGAAGGGAAACCCTCAAAAAGGAACCCTCAGAGTTTTACAACTGTTAAAATATCCCTGATTTATTGAATTTACAAAATTACCCCTGAGTGACAAAATTACCAAAATACCCCTGGTTTCCAAAAAATTTTGCTATACCTTTAATTTGTGAAATTTTTGAAAATACCCTCCAGTCTTGGGAAATTTCAAAATGCCTTAATTTATTAAAGTTTTAAAATTTATTTGAATTATTACGAAAATGCCCCTGTAGGAAAATGATGAAAATACCCTTGGGATAGAAATGGACAGAAATGCCCGAAGAGTGAATAAGTATGAAAGGTATTAGGGAATGAATGTACTCTTCTGTGTGAACTAGGATAGAAGACTTAAAACTTTGATTGCTCGAAAGAATCCCTGTTAAACCCTTCTCATAAAAATTCTTCGCGAATAACCAAGTGAAACAAAGTACTAATCCATAAAAATCTCTTAATCAGATTAAAGCGCGATAGTTAGAATGAGCTCTAGAGGACGTGGATGTCGTGGACGCGATAGAGGCAGGATGACCATGTCAGAACCCGTTAGGTTGGGTCAGGGGTCGGAGAATGAGGTACCTCCGCCACCACCACCCCCAACCTTTGGAGCTGAGGAACAGGATCAGACAGGGGGTGAGGCGGTATCGCAAGCTGTATTGCGAGTCCTTGAGATGGTGGCTGGGGCTAGTGGAGGAATGGGAGCTCGGAAATCTGTTCCTAAGGGACTCCAATCCAATGGAGTTGAGGTATTCCGGGGTGTGTCGGGCGTGGCACCCAGTGCGGCGGAATACTGGTTAGAATCGACTGAGAGAATCATGGACGATCTCGATCTAACAAATGAGGAGAAGCTGAAAGGAGCGGTGTCGCTTCTAAAGGATTAGTCGTATCAGTGGTGGCTCACAGTTCGGGATGGTGCTACGGCAGATGATCTTACTTGGGAGTACTTCAAAGCTGCTTATCAGAAAAAGTATGTGGGCACTAGCTATACGGATGCTCAGAGGAAAGCGTTTTTGGGGTTAGTACAAGGAAATAAGTCAGTATTTGAATATGAAGCGGAATTCTTGAGGCTGAGCCGCTATGCTCGGGGAATCGTGTCAACTGAGCATGATCGTTGTGTCTGCTTTGAAGACGGACTTAGGGATGAGTTAAGGTTGCTGATTGCTCCACTGCAGGAGCGGGAGTTTTCTATCTTGGTGGAGAAGGCTAAGGTAGCCGAAGGGGTCAAGGAGTCCGTGAGACAGAACTATGGTAGGAACAACCAGAAAAGAGGCTTTGGGTCGTCTAGATCGGGTAGCAATGCACAAAAGAGGGCCAGGCAGAGTGGGCCAAATCAGGCAGGAAGGCCCATGGCTACTAATCAAAGACCGGCTCAGTGTAATCGCTGTGGGAAGTCACATTGGGGAGGTTGTTGGACCGATGAAAGAGGATGTTTTAAATGTAGATCTTTGGATCACCGTGTAAGGGACTGTCCTCGGAAGTTAGCTAAGAATCAGCCAGGGGGTCAGAACCGTGCTCAGGTTAGAAATGTAGGACCACCACAGAGGGGTCGTGGTAATGGTAGAGGAGGCAATGGTTCTAATCAAGGTCGCGGAACTCCGGGCAGAGGTATAGGCAACACAGAAGCAAGGCAACCTGGTTTAGTCTATGTAGCGAGGCGTAGCGAGGAGGGTGACGCACCGGACGTCATAACCGGTACGTTCCTAATTTTTGGTCTTCCATATGTTGCATTAATTGATGTGGGTTTGACGCATTCATACGTTGCTAGTAGTGTGGTAGAGACTATGAACTTAGACTTTGAGACAGCTTCTAGGGAGATGACTGTAATTAGCCCTTTAGGTCACTCTGTAGTCGTAAACAAGCTTTATAGAGATGTACCTCTAGAACTCCAAGGGGTAGTGTTTGTGGCTGATCTGATGGAACTGCCGTTTGGGGAGTTCGATTTGATCCTTGGAATGGACTGGTTGGTTAAGTATCAGGCAAGGTTGGATTGCGCTGCTAAGCGCATGGTTCTTACGATGGCTGAGGGGGATGAAGTGGTCATGATAGGAAATAGAAGGGATTACCTATCCAACATGGTGTCTGTCTTGAAGGTTGAGAAAATGATCAAGAAAGGTTGTGAGGCATTTTTGGTTCGAATTTGTGCTTTGGAGGCTAGGTAGTCAGCAGTTGAGAAGGCCCGAACGGTAGGGGAATTCGCGGATGTGTTCCCAGAGGAACTTCCGGGTCTGCCTCCAGATCGGGAAGTTGAATTCGGTATAGACTTGTTACCCGGAATAGCACCTGTGTCTATAGCACCGTACCGCATGGCACCGAAGGAATTAGTGGAGCTGAAGGCTCAAATTCAGGAACTCTTGGATCGAGGGTTTATTCGACCAAGTATATCTCCGTGGGGAGCACCTGTGCTGTTTGTCAAGAAGAAGGACGGTTCAATGCGGATGTGTATCGACTACCGCCAGCTAAACAAGTTAACGATCAAAAACAAGTATCTGTTGCCTCGGATTAATGACTTGTTTGATCAACTGAAGGGTGCATCGGTGTTCTCGAAGATAGATCTTAGGTCGGGCTATCATCAACTTAAGGTGGAGGAGGTTGATGTTCACAAGACGACATTTCGAACTCGGTATGGGCATTACGAGTTTTTGGTGATGCCATTTGGGTTGACCAACGCACCGGCAGCATTCATGGACTTAATGAACAGGGTGTTTCAGCAGTACTTGGACCAATTTGTCGTGGTGTTTATAGACGACATATTGGTTTACTCAAAGACAGAGGAGGAGCATGACATGCATTTGCGGATAGTATTGAGGGAGAAGCAGTTATATGCCAAATTCAGTAAGTGCGAATTCTGGCTTAGGGAGGTGGCTTTCTTAGATCACGTAGTGTCGGCTGAAGGGATTAGAGTGGACCCTCGTAAGGTTGAAGCGGTGTTGGACTCGAAACCGCCTAGGTCAGTGGCAGAAATTTGAAGTTTTCTGGGGCTAGCAGGGTACTATCGGAGATTTGTGGAAGGATTCTCTTTAATTGCAGCGCTGTTGACTAAGTTATTAAGGAAAGGGGTTCCATTTGTTTGGTCGGAGAAGCAGCAAGAAAGTTTCGATAAGCTAAGGAAGATTTTGACGGAAGCTCCAGTCCTGGTACAGCCTGAGGCAGGAAAGTTGTTTACAGTTTATTGTGATGCATCCCATACTGGTTTGGGATGTGTGCTGATGCAGGAAGGGAAGGTGGTGGCCTATGCATCCCGTCAGTTAAGATCGCATGAGGTTAACTTTCCAACTCACGACTTGGAGTTAGCGGCAGTAGTCTTCACTTTAAAAATATGGAGACATTACTTGTATGGGGAGAAGTCGGTAGTCTACACGGATCACAAAAGTTTGAGGTATCTTCTGACTCAGAAGGATTTGAATTTGAGGCAGCGTCGATGGATTGAGCTATTGAAGGACTACGACTGTTCAATTGAGTACCATCTGGGTAAGGCTAACGTGGTGGCTGACGCGTTGAGCCGGAAGGTCGTAACAGACTTAAGGGCGATGTTTGCTCACCTCAGTCTATACGATGATGGAAGTCTTTTGGCGGAACTTCAAGTTAAGCCAACTTGGATTGAGGAGATTAAGGAAAAGCAATTGGTAGATAATAGCTTGAATGCTCGGAGATTGCAAGTTCAGGATGGTGGTTTGGAAGGGTATAGTTTGACTGGTTATGGAGTGCTGTGTTTTCAAGGGCGAGCTTGTATGCCGATGGATGTGGAATTGAGGCGAAGAATTCTCCAAGATGCACATAGCAGCCCATAAGCTATGCATCCTGAAGGAAGCAAGATGTATGGAGATTTGCGAAAATAGTTCTGGTGGCCAGGGTTGAAGCGTGAGGTAACTGAATTCGTGGGCAGGTGTCTGACGTGTCAACAGGTGAAGGCTGAACACCAGTTGCCATCAGGGTTACTTCAACCGGTGAAGATTCCTCAGTGGAAATGGGAGAGGATCACTATGGATTTTGTCAGTGGGCCACCCCTCACGCCCAGCAAGAAGGACGCAGTTTGGGTGATTGTGGACAGTTTGACTAAGTCAGCTCACTTCATACCGGTGAGAGTGGATTATTCTCTTCAGAGGTTAGCAAAATTGTATGTGGCTGAGATAGTAAGATTGCACGGTGTGCCAGTATCAATTATCTCGGATAGGGATCCGAGGTTCACGTCAAGGTTCTGGAAAGCATTGCATCAGGCTTTGGTTACACGGTTGGATTTGAAGATGACTTTTCATCCACGATCGCGAGGCGATCGGAAAGGGTCATACAAATTTTGGAAGATATGCTAAGAGGATGCGTTTTGGATTTCAGTGGTAGCTGGGAAGAATATCTACCGTTGGCGGAATTCGCTTATAACAATAGTTATCAAGCGAGTATTCAGATGGCACCATACGAAGCACTGTATGGACGGAAATACCGTACTCCTACATGTTGGACGGAGTTGGGAGAATGACAAGTTTTGGGTCCAGAGTTGGTGACAGAGACTGAAGAGAAAGTCAAGGTGATTCGGGCTCGTCTCAAGGAAGCGTCGGATAGGCAGAAGTCTTATACTGATCTCAAGCGTAAGGAAATCGAATATGCAGTAGGAGATAAAGTCTTTCTGAAGGTGTCGCCTTGGAAGAAGGTATTGAGATTTGGGCGAAAAGGGAAGCTAAGCCTAAGGTTCATCGGGCCATATACAGTGTTAAAGCGAGTGGGACCGGTAGCTTATTAGCTTGAGCTGCCGGCAGAGTTGAGTCAGATTCATGACGTCTTTCATGTGTCGATACTTAGACGGTATCGGTCAGATCCATCACACGTTGTGCCAATGGCTGAGATTGAGGTAAACTCGGACTTATCCTTCGAGGAAGAACTAGTCCAGATCTTAGATCGAGATGTCAAGGTTTTACGTAGGAAGTCAGTGCCTTTGGTGAAAGTGCTATGGCGAAACCATGGTGCAGAGGAAGCTACGTGGGAACCCGAGGAGGTGATGCGGCAGTAATACCCCCACCTCTTCCGATTAGGTAATTTCGAGGCCGAAATTATTTTTAATGTGGGTAGAACTGTAACATCCTAAAATAGGGGTTATTTGTGTTTAAATTATTTTTGCCTGTGTTTGAATTTCTGCGATGTTATTTCGTAGTATAACAGGACTTGGTTAGGGACCTTGAGTAGGCTCGAGTGGTTGAAAATTTTATTTATAAGCTTTAAAGATAGGGAGCCTTAGTAAGTAGGGGTTACAAGGTAAAATGAAGGATTATTTGACACTAAAAAGGCCTTGGAAAAGTGGCAAAAGGGAGGCCACTTAGGAGCTGGAGTTGACGCCATCATGGGAGCAAGGGAAGTCTATGTTCGAGTCGCGGAGCCTCCCTTTTTGCTCTTAATTTGGACAGCAAGGGGGAGAGAGGAGTGTTCAATTTAAACACTTCAGGGTAATAAGGATATTATTAAGTTTGATTAGATTTTATTTTGATTAATCTAAAAGAAAAAAAGGTGGCAAGAGAAAAAGTAGGCATGTGTTTAATTCAAATTCTTTTGAATTATTTCAATTAGTGGCCAAGAGAGAATCAAGGAGTTGGCCAAAATTTGAACTCCTCATGAGAGGAGTGGACGGCAAGGTGATAGGGGGAGAGTGCCGAAATTTCCTTAAGGCTAGTCATCTTTTATTTTTCTTTCTTCTTTTCTTCATTTGCAAGTAGCTGAAATTCTCTAACTATTCCATCTTTGTTTTTTTTTCCTTCCTCAGTCTTTCAAAGCCGAAAAGCATTTTCTTTTCTTAGTCTTTGCCGAATCACCATCTTATTTTCCCCTCTTCTTTTCTTTCTCTATTGGCCGAATATGCCCCTCTTGTTGCCGAAACTCTAACACCTTTTTCCCATTATTTTCTTCCTCTAGCCGAATCTATTCTCTACCACTAGGCCGAATTTCTTTCCCCTATTTTGAAGCACTTTGGCCGGATAGTTAAAGGGGCATAAGATCTCGTTGGGACTCTTCTTTCAAATAGGTTTAGTGAAGGTAAGTAGTGCCGAAAATCTCCTCTCATATTCCTCTGCTTTTGTCGACTTGGGTTAATAGGAAAAATCGAAATACAAGGGTGGCTAATCAGTGTTGAAACCGATTTTTAGGAACTCCGGGATCTCAAAACAGAAAATCTGATCTTCCATTCTTGTCAACCAGTTGGTAAGGGGTGGTAAGGATATATTTTAGTAAGATATTCTTTTAGTATTCGAAAAAGCCGAAGGCTACTAATGATTGCCGAATGTAGGGTGGAAGCAGAGGTGTAAAACGTGTACTGTGGCTAGTACTCAAAAGCGTTAGGTAAGGATTCGGGTTCAAGTGATAACCTTTAGATTTATTTGGTTTGGCCAAATAGGCCATGTCATTAAACCTTTGTGTTTGGCCGAATATAGGGACAAGAAAGCAAGGGTGGCCGATTGACTCTTTGGGATTTGGAGTTAGCGTTAGAATCAGGTGTGTACATACACACTTTATGATTAATTAAAATGCTAAGTGTTCTGTGTATGCTAAATCTGATGTGTAGATTTGGGATCTAATACCATAAAAGGTATAAGCAAGGAATTCAGGTAAGTCCTTGTTGTTATGATGCTTTTGGGAAGCATGACATATTTGGTATATGTGGCACATAATATATGGCTGATGATAAATCTGTTTGATGTTGTTAAATAAACCTATTGGCATGATATCTGTTAAGTGCATATTATTGATTGATGTGGGTTGCTGAGAGGAGGGGGTAGTGATATTCTTGTCGACGGACTCCAGTGGTTTGGTACCACATTTCGTGACTTCGGTCACCAGAGGTTTGGCACCTCCAGAGGTTTGGCACCTCATAGCGTCTCGTCCCAGTGGCTTAGCACCACAGTGGGTTGGCCTCACGGATTATATTAAGGGATTGACGCCAGTGATTTGGTATCACACGATGGGTTGGCCCCATCAATCAATTTGTGTCTTCGAACACCAGAGGTTTGGCACCTCCAGTGATTTGGTATCACATTTGTGACTTTGAGTCACCAGTGGTTTGGCACCACCAGTGATTTGGTACCACACGGGGTAGAGAAAGGCGTTTGGATGGCTAGGTTGGGTGCATGATTTAGTGCATGTTAACTTAGTTATAAATTGTGTATGATGTACCATTAAACCGGGGGAAGGGTTACACATTGAGTCTTGGTGACTCACCTTCTCCTTTAACATTTTTCAGGTGACACGTAGATCGCGGATGAGGAGCCGGATGGACTCGAGGTGGCCATGCAGTGGAAAATTGAATTAAACGAACTTTGAATCTTATTTTATCTTATTTTATTGTTGGTTTTATTTTAATCAAGTTGTAATAAGGCCTCCTAGAATTGTTTTTATTTTATTATTTTACATGTTTTGAATAATTTGGTTAAGCTATTTTATGATAATAAAATAAGTACACATGGTTTCTCAAATTCAATCGTAACATGTTTTATCGTGCCATCGGGTACATTTGAAATCTATAACAACTTGACTTAATAAATATTTTTAAACATACTAAGTATGGTTTTAGCAAGACAATTGAAAATGAAAGGTTTTCGACAAAACTTAAATCAGCTTAAAGGGATTTTTACCAAAATGTTCTCCTTGTAACAAACCAGATTCGGTCGTAATGTTTGGGCCGGGTTTGGGGTGTTACAATATCATTAAACAATCGAATACACATAAACTCATAATTACTGCTTAAGCATCATAATATGTCATCACGTACACATTAACCAAATGGCCAAATACACTTAGTTACATCAATAAGCATATCACATATCATTTCAAAGACAAACACATTACATATATATATCCTTATCAAATTCGATTACTATCATATGATTACATCTTCCATATTTATTTAATAAGTCATTCGTATCAACCATTAATTACTTACTTACCTTACTTAGACTTGGTGACAAATTAATCCAGACCTGGCACATAGCTTGTTTTAATATTCAAACATAGCTTATCATTGCCCGATGAACCATTCAAAATCGGATAGGACACTCAGATAATCACATAAATCGTACAACGCCAACGTCCCAGACGTTGTCTTACATGTAGCCACATATCGATGCCACTGTCCCAGATAGGGTCTTACTCGTAAACACATATCAGAACCACATATCGATGCCATGGTCTTACTCGCACACATATATCGGAATCCTATGTCATGACATATGCATCCTAACTATTCCTAAGGTTCATACGGGGCTTTCGGACGTCGTAACTAGGTCAAAACGAACTCGGAAGTGTAGTAGCCAAATTTAATCATTTTCAGCCATAGCATAATTAAATTCTAACATTTCATAATAGCATATAAATATAACATTTAATTACCAAATAAACACGAGTATTTGCTTATAAACTTACCTCGGACGTCGTAAAACGGAATCGGGCAGCTAGTCGGCAACTTTCGTTTTTCCCCGATCCAAGTCTGATTTCTTTGGTTCTTGATCTAAACATATTCAAATTAAGCTCATTCAAACATATTTTCATTCAATTTAGTCCACAAACACATAAATAAATAAATTACCATTTTACCCCTAACATTTACAATTTTTACAATTTAGTCCCTATTGCACAAAACACAAAATATTCAAAATTTCAAGGTACCCATATATTTTATTTATTTCATATTTTAGTCCCCCAGATTTTTTTTTTGCAATTAAGTCCTAAATACTCAAAATCATCAAAAACTCCAATATAAAACATGTTAATCTAAAACATATCTTCCATTTTTCATCATTAAACAACAAAAATCACAAGCTATCAACAATGGCATAACTCAAAATATTCATCAAAATTCAAAATTTAAGCATGGATTTTGTAGTATTCGAAGCAACGATCTTAAAAACATATAAATTATGAAAAATTGAGCTTAAACTTACCTTGAATTTGAGCTTGAAAGTGTCGAGCCCTAAGTTTCTTTTCTTTTCTTTTCTTTGGTTATTTTGATATTTGGCAATAAGAAACTATGAACACACCATGTTTTGTTTTATTGTTTTATGTTATGTTTTATATTATAACATTTTATCACATAAGTTACCATTTTAACCTTAGTATAAACTATTTATAATTCACTTACTCTTGTCCGAATGTGTCCATGCAAAATTCCAAATGTATATTTGTATTATAAGTACCTCCACTAATAAAGACAACAACAATTAAGCACTTTCACATTTAACCACTAACTTTTTATTCTATGAGATAAAGTCCTTTTATTTAATCGGGCACTCAAACGACAAAATTATATCAAAAAAATTTCACAGATATCAATTCACACAAAATAAACACAAAAATAATTTTTAAATATTTTTCTGACTCGGATTCGTGGTCCCGAAACCACCGTTCCAATTAGGGTCTAAATCAGACTGTTACAATGTTCATCTTCATCAAATTAGTCCCTTAGCCGAATTTCAAGGGGTCTCCATAGCTACGGTTTTGGACAAGCTTCCAAGCTCGATTGTAAGTCCGTCTTTGTCCCATTTTTGATGATTTTTACGTTTTTGTGAATGTTGTAACTTGATTTAGATATTTCAAGGACTAATTTGAAAGAAAATCAAAGTCTAAAATTTTACCCATGTTAGATATTTGTGTATTTTGATGTCTAATGGTAGATTATGCAAGTTTGATGTTGGATAAACAACATTTACTAAGTGATTTTTGATGAAAATACCTAAAAGGACCTATTTGTAAAAGTTATAAAATAAGAAGTAGAAGTGTGGTTTAATGAAAAATGTGGACTATTATGAGTATGAAAATGGTTCGGCTAGGTTTGGGTTTTGAAGAAATTGACTATATTTCATTTTACGAGCCTAGGGACTAAAGTGTAAAATGTTGAAAAGTTAAGGGCAAAAATGTAATTTTGCCATAATGTGATTTTTTGGACTAAATTGAATAATGTGAGTATTAAATGAGTTAAAGTTTCTATTATAGATCAAGAAAAGTGAAGTTCGGACCTAGACCGAGGAAAAAACAAAGTGTTTGACGATTAGGTCCATTTTCACTATTTTTGTACCGAG
The DNA here is from genome assembly GCA_025503065.1 of Gossypium bickii. Taxonomy (NCBI): domain Eukaryota; kingdom Viridiplantae; phylum Streptophyta; class Magnoliopsida; order Malvales; family Malvaceae; genus Gossypium; species Gossypium bickii. Next base: position 47,305,876 of record CP106711.1, on the reverse strand, counting down.
ATAAGTTTGTATGTAAATAATGCAACGTTATAATTGTATTTATAATGTTCTGTTATTGCATGAATTGTATGATTGACTCTATGGATGAAATTGACGAAGTTTCGACAAACGAGTAAATCCTAATTGAACCTTAGCAATAGATTAGGATACAAGTGACATGTCACTAGGAACGCCTGTAATTATGTGATTTATGTATCCCAGGTGCTAGTCCTGTACGTCCTACCGGTGGCTGGGTATACCGGCATATGTTGTGGATACCTGACAGCTTGTGTGAGCAGCACTACGTAGCTACATCTCGACTGACAGCTTGTGTGAGCAGGCCTGAGAATAGCTCGAGAGCGAGCTTATATGTTTTATGAGATTTGTGGTAGTATTGGCTACATAAGTGGCACTTATGTGCAAATCTATCTGTGTATCTGATAGTATCCCAAGTGGTTCAACGGGTATGTCAAATATGAGAAAGTATGTGATTACGTTATGATTTAGTGCAAGTATGTACGAAAAACTCAATGGGAATAGATTCGGTATATGATGATCTATTGGTAAGAATATGATTGAGTATGTTATGTTCATGAAGTTTTAATGACATTTATGTTGATTTGTGTTATGTTATGCATATGATAAATGTATAATTAATGTTGTTTATTATTTGCATATGAACTTACTAAGCTGTGTAGTTTACTCCCCTTTCTTTCCCTTATCTTATATTGTCACCAAGCTAGCTCGGGATTGGAGATCGTCAGAGATCCATTCACACTATCAACCATTATTTTGGGTACCATTGAAATATCAATATTTTGATTTATGGCATTTATAGGGGACTTGGTCATTTTGTTATGTGTCATAGTTGATTTGGCCAAATATGTTGGCTTATATTGGTTGAAAGTTCATTTTGTAACATCCTGAAATTGGGCCTAGAAGAATTGGGCCCAATGGGCCTTGGGTGTAGGAATGTTTAAAATTTTTGAGAACATGAGAATGGCATTATTGCAAATTGGACTTATTAGTTAAGTGAATTTGGAAGGTTACGAGGTTTCTAGGAAGTTCCGGGTTCAAGATGGGCTATAGGAAAAATGTTGTGTTTAAGCACATAAGGAGAGTAGGCAAGTAGCATCAAGACTTCAGGAAATAAGTGTGCATTTTGCTAGCACAAGGAGTCTATTGGTAAAGGGGATATGGCGCCACATGAAGGACTTTGAGGAAGGAGGTTTAAATCCCATATTGTGCAAAATTTTGACTATTTTTTTTGTATTCTTTCCCTAAGTGTCGGCCAAGTTGGTAAATAAGGCAAGGTGGACTTTTAATTTTGGTAAGGTGGCTAAAGAAATTAGGAAAGGATGAGGCTAGGGAAAGAAATCAAAGGAATAGGAAATAAGAGGGAACATGTTGGCCCAAAGAGAAGAAAGTGTTTTGGAAAGTTTTGGTTGGCCAATGTTGACCTTATTGTCAAGCTATGGACGGTTTTGGTATAGGGAGAGGATAGCCGAATTTTCTTTGCCTTTTGGGTAGAAACCTTGGTGCTTGTTTTGGCCAAAATTCCAAACTTCTTCTTCTTCTATTTATCGAATCTTCAAGTCAATATTGAGCATTTTCTCTTTCTTTCTTGTCTAGCCGAAAACACTAACCATTGTGACCAATTGTTCCACTTATCTTCTCTTGAAAACCAAAGTTACTGAACTCATTATCATCCTATTTCTTCATCATTTCGTTCCCTATCGTGTGGGGAAAACCTCTTCTTAATCAAATCAGTAAGTAGTAATTCTCTCTTTGTCAATAACTTTGTTCATTCGAGTTTTCCTTTAATAAATCGTGTGTTCTTCTTTCTCTCTCTCGTTGGGTCTGAGTTACATTATTTTCTGTGATATGGCCATTGTTGAGCTTAGGATTTTCAACAAGGTAAAGGAGCACAAGTGATTTGTATTAACCAAATTGTTATCGTCGACTCATCAAGCAAGTGGGGTAAGAACATTGTTATAAGATTTGTTTTGGCCAAAGGTGGGATAATTGCTAACAATTCTTTCGCTCACCAAAAATTGTTAGGACGAGATTTTAGTACCCAAAGGGTAGGATCGATTCTTGGTGCACTAAGGGAGATCACATTCATGGTAAGTTGAGTTAGCATAAAAAGTGTTTCTAGTCACGATTATCAAAGTTGAGACTAACCTTCTATCAACTATCATTATAGGTGTTGAAATCGGTAGAAAGCACAGCTCGTGATAAGGTGTGTAATCTCGTACCCTTCCGAATACATGTTTGAAATGGTGTGTAATTTCATACCTCTCTGAAAGTTTGCATGAAATGTTCTGTGATTCGGTTGAAATACCGAAGAAAACCGGAAACCGACATCCGTGACCACTCAGGCGTGCGTATATTCGTAGTGGTAACCATATTTTATAATGAAACAGTTTTGGTTAGCAGCAATGATGTGATTTTGAAAAATCATGAAAAATAGGAGAAAGGGAATTAGAAAATAAATAAGATAAATAATGAAATATTATGTGTCTATTTTCATATGGAAGAAACGGAGAAGGGAAAGGAATTTTATATTCTATGATATTTTGAATTTAGTGAGACTGGTTCTGATTGACTTCGTGGTTCCCTGTTCTGTCTTGGAAAAATCATTTAAAATAGTACAAAGTGAATTATGAGTTGTAATTTATATTTATAGATTTCTTAGTGAGCCTGTTTTCAATAGAAACAAGTGGGAGCAGCATATGAAAACTGTACAGTGAGATATTTGAATTTTGGGTAAGAGAGGTTAGAACCGTTGGTCAGTGAAACAAGGGAAACTTTAAGGAAGAAACTGTACTAAATGGATAAGCCAAAAATTCTGGAAAAATTATAGTAAGAAGATATATGAGTCTAGTTTCAAGGAAAATTTACAGATCTAAATTTCGAGCTTCCTAACTGGAGTTATAGTCAATTTAGTCAGTATGACGCGGATGGACAGTTTCAAATTTTATGCCCAAATTAGTAGTTAAGTATAAGTTGCGAAATTACCAAAATACCCTTGGAGGGTAAATTACCGAAATACCCCTAGGTTGCGAGATTACCGAATTACCCTTAGTGGGTAAAATTATCGAATTATGAAAATGCCCCTATGGGTCGAAATTATGAAAATGCCCCTAAAGGGCCGAATTACGAAATTACATAATGGGCAGAATTGATAAATTGCCTTAATGGGCTTATTTGATAGATTACCATAATGGGCCGATTTGATAGATTGGCCCTATTGGGACAAATTACCGAAATGCCCTTATTGGGCCGAATTACCGAAATACCCCTATTGGGCCAATTTATCGAAATGCCCTTATGGGCCGATTTGTTTAAATGCCTTAGTGGGCCGAATGATTATATTACTTTAATGGGCGGATTCATAAAAAGGATTCAATAGATTAAATGGTTGTTATTTATATATGAATATTTTATGTTATTATGCATCTTTACATATTGCATGGGATGGGAAATTTGAATGAAAAGAAGTGTAGCCCAGTAGCAAATGCCACAAATTCTGATAATGGCTATGTGCCAATGTCAACATGGCTTTGTGCCATCATGAACAAGGCCATGTGTAACATCCTGAATTTTTGGGCTTATGCGTTTAATTGGGTGAATATGTGTAATATGTTAATTTAAGTGTTAGGGGTCCAAATTGGGCTCAGGATTAGGCTAAGGCCTTGATTAAATTATTAGATTGGGCATTAAAGAATTAAAAAGTGGTAATTATGTTTAAAATGCCAAACATGGGCTTGTGGCCCGACAACAAGTGGCACTATAACGGAATTAGAAGTGACGCCACACACAAGGGATTTAGGGGCCCAAAATTTAAGTTAAATGAAGCCCAAATCTTTTAATTTAAGTGAGTTAAATTTCGGCAATTAGGTTTAATGAGGTGGACGGCTACAAGGCTAAAAAATAGGAGATTTATCTGGATTTAATAATTGATAATTTAAGAGATAAAAAGGAGAAAAGATAGGAGCCTATCTACAAGGCAAGTGATGGCTGAAAATTCATCACCTAGAGGAGTGTAAAATTTGGCTACTGCATGGCAAAGAGGGTGCCGAATTTCCCCTCTCTTTTAGCTTAAATTTTAAGGGCGTTTTCAATTTTTAGCAGTAGGTGCCGAAATATCTATAAATAGGAGGGATAGCTCCTTAATTCTGACATTTAAAAAACCCTAATTCTCTCTGTTCTTTGTGCCGAATTCTTTTGCCTCTCCCTCTCCAATTTCTTTTCTCCAATTTTTTCAAAAGCCGAAACTCTTCTCCACTTTTTCCTCATTCTGCCGATTTCTCTTTAAAAAGCCGAAATCTCCATAGTTTTTCTTTATTCATCCTATTTGAGAATTAGTTCTATTCTTCTGGCATTTAAAAATTTTCTTTGACATTGACGAATCCTCTCTTCAAGTGCTAGCCGAATCCCCTATTCTAAGGTAAGTGTCGACTTTTGTTAGATCTCATATTTTATTCCCAGTTTTTGAAAGGCAAAAAGCTGAAAAGCTAATAGTTTAATGGTTCTATGATTGGGCGAAAGATTTGAAGGAAGCTTGGTCAACTAGATCTAAAAGCCGAAAATAGCTAGTCTCCAATTTCGGGATTTTAAGGTCAGAAGATTTGTTATTCAAATATATAAAATTGGGTAGAACACTAACCATGGCCAAATATAGGAGAGGCCCTAGTTTCACATCATTCCGACTTTTTGAGCAAAGTTGTAGATCGGTTTAGCAAGGGTATCAACATTAATCAGGTGTGTAGATCTCTAACACACTCTTTAACTATGTTTTATGTGTTATGGGCTAAAAAGTCGGAAAGTGGCTGTGTAGACAATCGAATAAAACCCTAAAAGGGTTAGGCAAGGATGCCAGGTACGTAATCATAGAAATCTCTATGTGTATCGATATATATATATATATATATGAAAGCCTGTATGATGTTTTCTTTATGTGTGTATGCATGGGCTGGGATTTTGATATGATGAAGGGGAAGAAGGTTGCATAGCGATCGGTGGCTTTGCCACATAGGTCACATAGTGATCGGTCTTTATGACAGGCAGCTCAGCTGTCGAGATGCTACGATGTATTATTAAGGTCGCGTGGCGATCGGTGGCTGAGCCACGTTATATTATGAGGTCACATAGTGATCGGTGGCTATGCCACGTTTAATGATTCCTGAATAGTAAGAATAGGCAGTACGGCTGTCGTTATGGTGTGTAGCGGATGGCGGGTTGATTGTAGAAATCCCCAAGGTGCGATGGTTGGTACGGGTTGGTGTGTAGAGGATGGAATTGTAGGATGGGTTGGGCTATTCATCATCTATTATCTGTCATGTGATTATGATTGTTTCCATTGTGTATGGGCCAGGGCTCATAATGTGTTTGTGGGCCTAAGCCTTTTGTGTGTTTTCGGGATTTGCACACTGAGTCTTTGTGACTCACCCTATTATTTTTCCTAACTTTGCAGATGAGCAGTAGATCATGGATATGATAGCCGAGACGGACTCGAGGGGCCATCAAATTTTATTTCTACAAATTATTTTTGGGATTTCTTTAAGTTTATTTTATTTTTGTTTGGGAATATTTATGTAATAAGGCCCCTTGTTTTTATTCAACTAGGTAGTTTTCAATGTTATGCAACATATGAATATACCACAAGGTTTATTTACATTTATTAATAAAAAATACAAAGAGGTTTATTTTCAAAGAGTCTCTCCTTTATTCAAATTTAATTAATTTAACTTGTGTTTTCAAAATGCGATAAAGTGGCATGTGTACAATAACAAGCCGGATCTGGTCGAAATGCATGGGCCAGGTTTGGGGTGTTACATTTTTGTATCAGAGCCCAGTTCAAAACTCGGGCTGTGAAGTGGGTCTAGTTGTGTTTTGAAAAAAAATGTTTTGGATGAAGATATGGCCTTCGAGTCTACCGGCACCTGATCCACCCAGGTAAGTATTTTGAACTCCTGATTGTGATATAAATGTGGGCTTAATGGGCTTTATGGGACGTAGACTATCTAGATTAGAACTTGATGGACTCTAGGCTTAGACAAACAACTCTTCAATTCCATAAGACTTAATTTCACTAAACAAAAAACACAGAACGCGAGTCGCAAGACTAAGGTGTGGGAACAGCATATGCATGTCTAGGAGTAGATCGGAAGAGCTTGGTATTTAAGCGGTCCAAGTGACTCACCTCCTCTTTCTTTGGAATCTTACGGTGCATAGTATTTGTTCACTTTAGCCATGACAGGTGTGGCAATAGGCATACGCATGTCTAGGAGTGGATTCAGGGAGAGCTTGGTATTTAAGCAGTCTTAGTGACTCACCTCCTCTTCGCTGGAATCTTACCTGGTGCGTAGAGACTATTCACTCTAGCTATAAGGACTTTTTCATGGGCTAAACCCATAATTAAAACCCGAAAGGGACCAACCACCCTGTTTGAAAAAAAATCCCCAAGTGTTGTAAAATTTTCAAAATACTTTTGATTTGTGAAAATTTCCAATCAACCCTGAATATCTAAACACTTATGTTTTAAAAATTTACCCGAAAACCTCATATTTACAAGAATAACCTGGTTTATGAAACTAGATTTTCGAAGAGTACCCGTGCTTAAAAAAAAAAACAACAATAACAACATCAAAACATTCCTGGTTTGTAAATTACCAAACTACCCTTGTTTTGCAAAATGACCAAAATACCCCTGGTTTGTAAAATTACCAAATTACCTCCAGATTTCAAAATTACCGAAATACCCCCAGATTTTAAAATTATCGAAATACCCCCAGATTTCAAAATTACCGAAATACCCCCAGATTTCAAAATTACCGAAATACCCCCGGGGTTCAAAATTACTGAAATACCCTCAGATTTCAAAATTATCGAAATACCCTCGGATTTCAAAATTATTGAAATACCCCCAAATTTTGAAATTATCAAAATACCCCAGAGTGCAAAATTACCGAAATATCCCCGGATTGCAAAATTACCAAAATACGCTTATTTCAAAAAATCACCAAGGAACCCTATTTTGGAAAATTACGAAAATAAAATCACCAAGGTACCCTATTTTGGAAAATTACGAAAATACCCCTATAGGATAAATTACGAAAGTACCCCTGGGTAGTGAAACAACGAAAACACCCTTATGTGATGAATGTAAGTTCATGGATGTTATTTGTATGTTGATGATTGAATGTATGTGGTTCCTGGAACTAGGAGACAAACTTGAGATTGAAACCTGTAGATGTAATCTCGAATTCGAAAGAACTACTCTTAAACTACTGTTCATAAGATTGTTCGTGGGTAATCAATGAAAGAAATTAATAATTCATAAAATTTATAATCAGATAAACGCGAATCGGTAGAATGAGTACAAGGGGACAAGGGCGCTCAAGATGCGAATACCGGTGCATACTCTACCATAGTATTCTAAGTGTTTCCTTTGGCTTTAGAATTAGAGTGCGCAGATAGTGGTGAGACTTGGGTAGTACGATTAACAGTTAGTTGGAAATTTCGAGGACGAAATTTCTTTAAAGGGGGTAGAACTGTAACATTCTGAATTTTTGGGCTTATACGTTTAAATGGGTGAATATGTGTAATGTGTTAATTTAAGTGTTAGGGGTCCAAATTGGGCTTAGGATTAGGCTAAGGCCTTGATTAAATTATTAGATTGGGCATTAAAGAATTAAAAGGTGGTAATTATGTTTAAAATGCCAAACATGGGCTTGTGGCCCAACAATAAGTGGCACTATAAGGGAATTAGAAGTGACGCCACACACAAGGGATTTAGGGGCCCAAAATTTAAGTTAAATGAAGCCCAAATCTTTTAATATAATGAGTTAAATTTCAGCAATTAGGTTTAATGAGGTGGACGGCTACAAGGCTTAAAAATAGGAGATTTATATGGATATAATAATTGATAATTTAAGAGATAAAAAGGAGAAAAGATAGGAGCATATCTACAAGGCAAGTGATGGCCGAAAATCCATCACCTAGAGGAGTGTAAAATTCGGCTACTGCATGGCAAAGAGGTGTCGAATTTCCCTCTCTTTTAGCTTGAATTTTAAGGGCATTTTCGATTTTTAGCAGTAAGTGCCGAAATATCTATAAATAGGGGGGGATAGCTCCTTGATTCTAACATTTAAAAAACCCTAATTCTCTCTATTCTTTGTGCCGAATTCTTTAGCCTCTACCTCTCTAATTTCTTTTCTCCAATTTTTTCAAAAGCCGAAACTCTTCTCCACTTTTTCTTCATTGTGCCGATTTCTCTTTAAAAAGTCGAAATCTCCATAGTTTTTCTTTATTCATCCTATTTGAGAATTAGTTCTATTCTTCCGGCATTTAAAACTTTTCTTTGACATTGACGAATCCTCTCTTCAAGTGCTAGCCGAATCCCCTATTCTAAGGTAAGTGTCGACTTTTGTTAGATCTCATATTTTATCCCCGGTTTTTGAAAGGCAAAAAGCTAAAAAGCTAATAGTTTAATGATTCTATGATTGGGCGGCAATTGGGGATTTGAAGGAAGCTTGGTCAACTAGATCTAAAAGCCGAAAATAGCTAGTCTCCAATTTCGAGATTTTAAGGTAAGAAGATTTGTTATTCAAATATATAAAATTGGGTAGAACACTAACCATGGCCAAATATAGGAGAGGCCCTAGTTTGATATCCTTCTGGCTTTTTGAGCAAAGTTGTAGATCGGTTTAGCAAGGGTATCGACATTAATCAGGTGTGTAGATCTCTAACACACTCTTTAATTGTGTTTTATGTGTTATGGGCTAAAAAGCCGAAAAGTGGCTGTGTAGACAGTCGAATAAAACCCTAAAAGGGTTAGGCAAGGATGCCATGTACGTAATCATAGAAATCTCTATGTGTATCGATATATATATATATGAAAGCCTGTATGATGTTTTCTTTATGTGTGTCTGCATGGGGTGGGATTTTGATATGATGAAGGGGAAGAAGGTCGCATAGCGATCGGTGGCATTGCCACATAGGTCACATAGTGATCGGTCTTTATGACAGGCAGCTCAGCTGTCGAGATGCTATGATGTATTATTAAGGTCGCATGGTGATCGGTGGCTGAGCCACGTTATATTATGAGGTCACATAGTGATCAGTGGCTATGCTACGTTTAATGATTCCTGAATAATAGGAATAGGCAGTACGGCTGTCGTTATGGTGTGTAGCGGATAGAGGGTTGATTGTAGAAATCCCCAAGGTGTGATGGTTGGTACGGGTTGGTGTGTAGAGGATGGAATTGTAGGATGGGTTGGGCTATTCATCATCTATTATCTGTCATGTGATTATGATTGTTTCCATTGTGTATGGGCCAGGGCTCATAATGTGTTTGTGGGCCCAAGCCTTTTGTGTGTTTTCGGGATTTGCACACTGAGTTTTGGTGACTCACCCTATTATTTTTCCTAACTTTGTAGATGTGCAGTAGGTCGTGGATATGGGAGCCGAGACGGACTCGAGGGGCCATAAAATTTTATTTCTACAAATTATTTTTGGGATTTCTTTAAGTTTATTTTATTTTTATTTAGGAATATTTATGTAATAAGGTCCCTAGTTTTTATTTAACTAAGTAGTTTTCAATGTTATGCAACATACGAATATACCACAAGGTTTATTTACATTTATTAATAAAAATACAAAGGGGTTTATTTTCAAAGAGTCTCTCATTTATTCAAATTTAATTAATTTAACTTGTGTTTTTTAAATGCGATAAAGTGGTATGTGTTCGATAACATGCCAGATCTGGTCGAAATGCATCGACCGGGTTTGGGGTGTTACACCATGTGCCGACTATATTACCATATATAAATCTGTTGGCTCAGCCACAAATTTTATAAAAGGTAGCTTGATTGCAAATTGGAGAAACTGGCGGGGTGGGTTGACTTGACCACAGGAGTGATTAGTTGGTACGGGGGAGAGATTGGCTGGATGGGATGGGTTGCATACATTCTTACAATTGTCTCAATTATTCTTTTTTTTTGCAAATGGGCTTAGGCCCAAGATGGTGCTAAATGGGTTCAAGCCAGTGGTCAACGGTAAGGGGATTATACATTGAGTTCTAGTAACTCACCCCATTTCCTTAACCCTTGCAGGTAATGCTAAGTGACATGGACTTGGGCCATGGATGACTTGGTGGGGGCCATACTTCAAAAACGATTTTATTTGGACTTTGGATTTCTATTTTGTTTACTTTATTTCTTTAATATTTTGATTTAAATGTTGTAATAAGGCCTCTGGGTTATTTTGTTTTGCTTTATGTTTGACGTACCTATGATTTTGCTCAAATTACTTTAAATGGGATTTTCTAAAAACTTAAGTAAAGAATTTTCTAAAATGGATATGCAAATGAATTTCATATAAATTTACATAAATATTTTTAACTCAGAAATTTTCCCTCAAATTTTCATCAATAAGTTTCAAAAGTCACGGCTTGTAAATCATTACTTCTAATTTATCGATTTATCAAACAGTCTTCAAAGCTAGTAATATATTGTCAACCATTTTAAATTTAAACTTATTTTCCTTGATTTTTAACAAATCTATTTACATACAATGTAAAGGACTTAAGTGTATTTTTCTCATGTGACATGTCAGATCTAGCCTTAACGCATGGGCCGGGTTTGGGGTGTTACACATTTTGTATAAGGCCATTTGAAATTGACTAATATTGGTATAAGTATGTTCATATGATGATTCCTTTCATGGAGTTGGAAGATTGCATGATTTGAGTTGATAAGTATGTGATGTATATGTGTGATAGATGTAGCATGTGAATGATGTGTGGATGTCTTTGTTGTGGATGTTTTGGTTGCCTAAGTAAGCTAAGAAATGTGTCATTGAATTGGTATAAGTGTAGGTGTAAATAAGGGTGGAAAATGGCTTGGTAAATAGCCTTATTTTTGTCCACACGGGTAGGCACAGGGGCGTGTGTCTAGGTCGTGTGTGACACACGGTCTGCCCCACGGGCATGTGTTTTCAGCTGTGTGTCCCTTGCACCTTAATTGTTGCAAAACAGAATGTCCAAAATCGACCACACGGGCAGAGACATAGGCGTGTGTCTCGGCCGTATGTGCTACACGGGCATGTCCCCCGGCCGTGTGAAGTCTGCACCTATTTTATGAAAAATTATGAAAATTAATTTGACCACACAGCCTAGTACACGGGCGTGTGGCATGACAAAGCATGTTTTGGGCCTCGTAAGCTTGTATAAGGGACTTTATGAATGAATATGAATGATTTTAAATTGGATGCAAATTTATGACTCCGAATTGTGTGAATGCTTGTGTTATAAGTTCAGTAATACCTCAAGCCCTGTTCCGGTGATGAATACAGGTAAGGGGTTTTACATGAATGTTCAGAAAAAATTTTTGTTCATAAGTTTGTTTGAATGCAAGCATGATCTCTGATTTTATCTCAGTTATTTGTATGCTATCTTGAGTGATAGAATGCTTGTATGATCTTAGTCTTAAGTAGGATTTTCCATGAAAATTTGATTTCTTCAGAAATAGACATGTGTGAAGGTTTAAGTATTTAGAATTGACTTATTAATTTAGAATTGACTTATTAACTTTCATGAGGCAAAGTCCTAGGAGGTATAAGACTCTAATATGATATAGGCACATTTTCTTTGGATCGTTTGAGCCTTTCAAGCCGACCTTATGAAATTTAACCCTTGGAACTTAATTTTAAGCTTAATGGCATGTTTATTGCAAATTACCTACATTATAAGCCACATTAACGTGTTTTTTTATTTTTATCCTATTCTTTTACACCTATCTTAACCAAAAATTTGTCTTGGAAATCAAAGTTTGAGGAAAATTATGAGAAGATGTACATGCTCTTCACATGTTAAAAAAGAGAGAAAAAATTAGATAAAGAAATAAATAAATTTTTTCTCAAATGTAGAAAAATAAGAGCAAATAAATGAGTCTTCAAAGTCTCAAAAATAAAGAGCAAAGTTTGCTTAGAGTTCGAGAAAAATAAAGTGGAGCATAAGTTCGAAATAAGTTTGAGGGTATTCCAAAGATCCATTTGTATGAAGGTTGTGATGCCAAAGGATCTAAGACAAAGTTAGGGTTAAGATGTTTTGAACCTAAAAATCCCTTATCGTTATCCCTGCCTTTGGCCTAGCCCCATTACAACTTAATAAAAGACCTATTGATTGGATGATTATACTGACTACATTAGTGGAGAGGAATTAATGAGTTCAACATATGAAGACACTAATTAAACCATGGGATTCCTATGTTTAGTTGATAAGGGAAGCATATTGATTTGTGAATGTTATGTTTGACTTTGAAAATGCATCCAAACTATGATTCATGTTGACAGTATGATGTACTTAGTATAAAGTTTAGAAATAATATTTGTATTCAAGCTACCTATGAATAAAGAATATTTTTTAGCATGATTTTATTGAAGCATGATTATATGCAAAGATTGATGTTGCTTTATCAATTTGCAAAATTACCTTAGAAAAAATTGTGTTGTGCATGAACATTACCTGGGACGAGCAATTGTTTAAGTTTGAGGGTGTGTAAACTCGAAATTATATAGGGTTTTTCTATATGTTTTTATCACCTTTTTACTTAATTATTATGTTTATCTCGAGTAATTATTATTGAAATAAGTGAATTTTACTTAATTAGTAATTTTAGACATGAATTTGGAAAGTATGTGAAATTATGCTTAATTACATGATTTTCGTGCATATTTTGTATTAATTCATGTTAATTTATTAACGTATGTACTTTTCACTATGTAAGAGGTCCATTGGAGACATGATTTAAATAAATAAAATATGGTCATGCACAAATTATCCATGTGGATGGCAAGACCCTGCAATTCTGGACATGGGGTTAACTACTTGACCCAGTAAAAAAGATGATAAAATATGGACATTTCTACTAAGTCATTGGACTGAAAAACCGTCTAACAAGGGGAATTAAAAGCCAAATTTTGGAACTTGATTGTGGCTTCCCAAAATGTGTTTTGGAATAGTTAATTGAAGGACCTTGCAGTCGAAAAATAATCAACATTCAGTCCAATAACTTCCCTATTTAAACCGTCCACTCTATAGCTATTTTTAGCTTGAAATTTGAATTCAAATTGAGAAGACTTGGTCATCCCTTTTCTTTGAAGCATGGTTAGCCACATGAGAGAGGGAAGGAAGGAAACTTAAACCTATTTTTAGTAAACTCAAACCCTTACCTTCACCTATAAATACCTTGCCATTCCTCACTTTTCCATGATCTCTCATTTCTCAACATTCCTCTCTCACTCACTTTAGTTTTCTCTCAATTATTTTTCCTTTTTTCCCTTGCATAGTCATCCATCCCTTCTCCCTTCTTTAGCCTCAAAAGCTTTATCAAAAGCAATCTTTAGCTGGCTACCTTCTAAACCCTTAGCAAAAGAAGCTTCAATCAGAACGGATGAGCACTTCAATTAGAATAGATCGAAAAGGCTGTTGAATTTAGCAGAGTTGAGCACATTAGTTAGAATAGATCCGAAAGGCTACTGAACTGAGTCTACTCTTTCCTCTTGATTATCTATTTTAACATGTTTGCTTTGAGTTTTATGCTTTTGACATCAACTATGAAGTTTTAAATCCTATTTGTTGGGATAATTATATTAAGTTAATGAGATTTATCTAATTCATGTTAACATGTTTTGTGCCTCAATCGATTATGTTTTCAATTAATATCATGATGCATTTCATTCATACGTGATTGGGTGCACTCAGATTAGCTGAGCTATCCTAACCAGACGATGACTAGTAGACGCATAATTGAAAAGTGCAATGCTTAATTTAAGTCATTCAAAATGACTAAGTTAATATTCATAATATCTTTAGTTAGCTCTATTATCTTGCATGGTTTTTAAATTGATGTAATTAAACTATTGCAAACATAAATGTCCCTATGACGTTGCATAAATGCTAAGAAACCTTTAGTCTAATATGATCAATAACATGCATATTTAACTAAGTAAAAGATCCGAGAGGACTTAATTTGGTTTCCAAACCCATAAGAGATCGAGTTGCCATGGAAGTAATTTCGAACATGTTAGCATGATGAAAGTAATTTGATTTGATTAATATAATTATCCTAGCCCATTTAATGTTGATAGTTTTTATTGCTAAAGCCTTCATTCATACATTTAGGTAAATTGCATTAGGGATCACTCATGCATTTAATTAATCTAATCATCACTATCCAAATTTATTGATTTTTTTACATCAAATTTTTAATTATAATTTTGCAGATTAATTGTTTAAGCTTATATAGTCCCTGTGGAGACGATAACTTATTTTTACTTACTTTTTACATTAACGACTACGTACACTTGCGTAAACATGTTACAATTCGCTAGAAGGTGCCTTAATGAACAGAACATACAAGGATGCATACGAATTAATAGAAAATATGGTGATGAACTCCTGCTAGTGGCCAATTGAATGACACATATTTGGCAAAATACTATCTATGATGAAGGCTGTTTAGGAGGATGACAAATATCTACAACTGGTGGACAGAATCAATTGCATAGAATTTAAAAATAGTGCGCCATCTATATATGAAGGTGACATACCACTCTTCTATTACACCAATAATCCTACCGAGAATGTAAATTACATAGGGAATAGGGGTGGAAACCCTTATTCAAATACTCATAATCTCGGATGGAGAGGTCACTTGAATTTAAATAGAGAGGAAATCAAGGAGGACGTAATATTTTAAATCAGGTTAAAAATACTAACTATCAACCTCGTTATTTATAGAAACCTTAGGAAAGGGACAACCTAAATGACCATATTATATGTGGTCTATGTTTGGATCAAGTCAAAAGGGAAATGCAGTCAAAAAGGATAGTCAACAAAGTCAGACGTTAAGCAGGTGCAGTCTGAGTGCACTAATTCTACAAAGACATTGACTAAAATTGAAGATCAAATGAGTCAAGTGATGAGCATGATCGGTGATATAAAAAGACAAATTTGCACTGGCATTCTGAGCAATACCGAAAATAATCCTTGAAAGTAAGGGAATGAGCATGTGAAAGCAATCGCACTTTGCTCATGCAAAATCTTGAGTAGCCTAGATAACCCAACTTAGGACGTAAAGGAAGTGCTGATGATCTTCATGAAGAACCCTTAAAAGCTAATGATGGACTAGAACCAAAGGAAGTAGTCAAGCCAGAAATTGGATTAGAGAAAGAGACAATTAAAGAACCTGTCATTGCAAAGATAAAATTCCTTTCAAGGTTGGAGACGAGTTTGTAAGCTTTCTAAACTTGTTCCAAACATTAAATGTCAACCTGAATTTAATTGAACTAATTGAAAAAGTCCCTAAATACACCAAATTCTTAAAAGAAATTATGTTTAGGCGTAGAAAAATTAAGGCAAGTGAACAAGTTAATATAAGTGCTTCCTGTAGTGCAATTATTTCTAGATAAGTTACCCAAAAGCTGAAAGACCCGAGAAGTTTTATAATTCCCATAGAGATAGGGAGCATTTATTTTAATAGAGCTCTATGTGACCTAGGGGCTAGCATCAATTTAATGTTTGTATCTATTTACGAAAAACTCAGGTTAGGGGACCTCAAGAACACGCAAGTTACACTACTGTTGGATGATAGATCTTCAATACATCAGAACGGAGTACTGGAAGATGTGTTAGTTAAAGTGTGCATCTTTATCATTCCGGCATATTTTGTAGTTTTAGACTTTGAAGAAGACTGAGAGGTACCGATCCTATTAGGAAGACCTTTTCTAGCCACTTCAAAATCCACCATTGATCTGGAAAATAATGAATTAATAATGAAAATTAATGGCGAAACTGAAATGTTTAAATATGGTAACCAACAGAATGGGGAAAATAAGAGGGACTTAGGGAAGAATTGTAATGAATTATCTATCTTTAACCCTAACAATCCCGAATCAAGGGACATACTTCCTACAACCAATGTAGGTCAAAAGAACAATTTCAAGGAAAGGGATAAATGGAATAAGGTAGAGTGGCACGACAAGCAATGGAATAATACTGAAAGAATCAGAGAATCGTCCTTATATGGATTAATGGTGCTATCGGATGAATCCGATAATAAAACTTGATTATTTAAATTAATATTTAACTTTTTGTAAATTATTGTATATTTAACTAACTCTTTGGTCTAGATTTTAATATTTATCAAATTTATGTTTTATAGGAACCGTGACACTCTAGAAACTGGAGGTTTGGGCAAAAATAGAGCCACTATCGCAACACGGTAACCCTGTGTCACAATACCAAGGCCAGAATCGATGAAATTGAGAAAACCATCTCGATGTCGTGACACAAACTTTGTGTGTCACGATACTGAAGCCAAAATACCTAGAAATCCAGAATTCCAGAGTGTGTTGTGACATCAAACCTTGATGTTGTGACAACAGCAAACTGCCAGGGGTGTCATGACACAGAACCCCTATGTCGCAACATCGTTCGAATTTTCTATAGGGTTAACCCGACCCTAATGTGTAACCCCAATTGTGTAACCTAATTATATTCGATTTTAAGCTCCAAAGTATTTATTTTAAAACTCCAAAACACTTTTTACCAATACTTAAAACCTCTTTAACCTTTAATTCTCTCAAAATCCTCAAAAATATTTATTTGCTTGTTAGTTTGTTAGTTATTGAACTTAAACAATAATTGAAATGCCTCCAAGAAAGGTTAGAAGAACTAATGAATTAGAACCACCGACGGTTTCAAATCCCTCTAATATCCTAAATCCAAACATTGAGAAATATTTTCTAGAACTTCAGGGAAAAACATTTATTCAAGAGAGGGGATTTGAACCATTGATGGTTCTTTATTAGGAGATATGACCTTTAGTTAGATATCATAGATGGGAACACTTTTGTACGATCCCAAAAGACTTTGCCATAGTTCCTGTAGTTCAGGAATTTTTTGCATCTTTACGGGACGAAAAGTCTAGAAAAACTGAAGGTCGTACACAGGAAGCGATACCTGTGTGAGGGAAAAATGTACAAATTACTCATCGTGTTATTTTTGAATTTTATAATGCTCCATTTTATAAAAAATATTTTATAAAAGAAACTTATTTGGAATATTTTCGAGATATAAATATGGAAAACATTGTAAACTTCCTAACAGAGGGAAGAGGTGAATGGAAATGTCACCCAGGTAATGATATTCCAACTCCTTTAATCAAGCAATAATGTTTCCTGAATTAAAAATGTGGAGTCAATTTTTGTGCACTAGAATAGCTCCTACTTTGAATGTTTCTAATGTCAATACTTTTCAAGCGATTTTTCTTTACGCTTTTTTGCAGAAAAAAATGATGCATAGGAATGTGGATATACCGAAATATGAAACAACGCATTAGTGGCCAGAAAGTGGGAGTCTTCTTTTCACACTTAGTGACGACCTTTTGAAAAAGAGCAGGTGTTCCAATGGAGTCTATGGAGCAATCAATGAAGCCATCTCGAAGCATAATTGGCGAAACTTTGTATACATAATACACTGAGTTTTGCGCTAAACAGATTAAGGAGTGGAATAACCGCCTGAAAGAGACGATGGCCGCTCCACTGTCGTCGCAAGGGAATGCAAAATTGTCTGCTCAACAAGAAATTGACAAGAGCAGTTATCCCAAGCTAGACTGGATGATACACTGGATGCAAGACTCAGGCTCGATTTTTTAGGAATTCTCGTGGAAAAGCTAAATTAGGGTGCCTAATTATATGCCGCATATGTTTGGGCCAACACATCCAGAGCAAGAGGAAGAAGAGCGTGAGAGTGAATAAGAAGAAGAAACTGAGGCAGGGGAGGAAGATGATGAGATGGATTTTGAGGATGATGACTAAATTTTTAATTTGTGTTTTTAAATATGGAATTAATCTTTGGTTGGATATAAATTTATTTCTATTGTTAAGAGTAGGAGTAATAGTAGATTACTGGTTTTCTTTTTTAAGTTTTCTATGTAGGGACCCCACATAGTAGATGCACAATAATTTTGAGCTGTCAATAATAGAATGAGGAAACACCCATCAATAGCTCATGAAAATATCACAATCAATCGGGTAACTTCGTTCCTTATCTTATACAAGGCTACACATTGAGGACAATGTGTTATCTAAAGTGTGGGTGAAACACTCCAAACCCGGCCCACGAGCCCTGACCGGATCTAGTATGTTCCTCGATGTAAACCGGTTAAAATTCTTTTGTTACTTTGGAAAATAGTGTGTTTTGAAAGAAATATTGTTTTGGGTTGGGCTCGAGTTGAAAACGAATTCGTTTTATATTGAAAAACCCTTTTATTTTTAGGTGATAAAACATTTAGAGTTCATTAGAAAGTAAATTTACTTAATCTTTAACTTAATAAAAATTTGTAAACATAATAAAATAATGGAATAGCTCAACAGTGGCCTTATTACATCAACATTCAAAATTCGAAATAAATCCAAATACTTAAAATGTAAAAGTCCCAAATTTAAATAAACTTCAAGCTGAGCATGGCCACCACAAGTTCTGCCGTCCCGGTCCATCACTGTTCATCACCTGAAACATGTTCCCACAACGGGGTGAGTCAAACAGACTCAATGTGTAACCAGCACTAAAATTTAACAATCCAGGCATACATTATCATATCACATACGCATTTATATAACAGATAGAAAAGATGATGCAACCCGAACCCAAAACCTAGATGCCATCCGCTACACATCACCCGTACCAACCTGCACACCGTGGGACTACTAAGTCAACCCTCCATCCGTTACACACCATCGAAGGCTGCCGCTGCAGACGACATGCTCATCGCCCTTATAATTTTCGTGGCATAGCCACCAGATAATATTTGTGTCATGTGACACCACATTCAGATAATGTGACCGAAGTCACCACATTCACTTCCCCTTTTCATATAACTCGAATGCCCATATCATACATATCATACACATCATGCCCTAAATTCACAGTCTTATCACTTTTCACATATCATACATAACATGTATTCATAATCCTAGTAGGAGTAGGAAACGTACCTGGGTACTTTGTACCATAGCATGGTACCTTAGCCATATTCACATTCTTATAAACATGCTAATATTAAATATTGCCATAAATCTTATTAAAAGATAGTATGGGGGTGCACACCTGATTCACTTAGCAATTTTCCTGAAATCCCGATTTACGCTTTAGATCTTAATCCTTACATTCGGCCACACTTAATACTTTTAGTAAAAGCCTATTCGACTAATCAACCAAATCCTGAAGGATTAAAACATCTTACCTTGTTGCCGAATTGAATTAAGGGTCAAGTCCCGAAACTTTGTGATGCTCACCCTTGCAATCGGCTAACCACCAAAACTCCTATCTGGTTAGTTCTCGGCTTTTGAATAGGTAAGAAATAAATCTAAGTATTGAAATAGGCCTTAGCTGAACCTTATAATCACTTACCTTGTGGATATTAATCCCGATAATAGTCATCTGGCCTTAGTCTCTTAAATCCTTGTAATCCCGAAACCTTTCTCCTTGTAGTCGACGACTATCAAAAATCCCGAAATTCCTCCTTTAATATTCGGCCAAGAGGCAATAAGAGAATTAGTTCCTAGATCTCGATTAAAAGAGATTGAACAACAAAAATCCATTGTTCTTACCTTAATACCACAGTCGACGGCACCCTTGCTTGAAGCCACAAAGATTCGGCTTTTGAGGCTTAAAAGAAATCAGTTTCACTACAGATTATTGATATATTCGGTGTTGACAAAATAAAAGAGAGGAAAAGAAGTCATTAGAGAATTCGACAATGGTGGAATAAGGATTCGGCTATCTCAGAGAATATTTCGGCTAGTCAGAATTAAAGAGAGAAGAAGTAGAAGAGGTTTAAAGAGGAGAAAGAGTGAAAATTTCGGCACAAATAGGAGGGGATGAAGAGAATGATAAATTTGGCACAACTATCCTACCAAAGCCGAAATTACCAACCATATACTCTCCTTGGCCTACCAACTCTTTAGTTCTTATCAACTTCCTCCTTTTTCTCCTTTATCTCTTGTTCAAATTAATTAAATTAATCCCTCATTTATCCACCTTTTATCTCTTAAAAATAAAAGAATAAAGGCTCCTAAATTATAGCATTGTGCCATCCCTTGCTGCTAATCTCTGCTGCAAAATAAAACTTTTATTTTGCTTCCCCTGCAGCTCAAACCTTGGCCCAATACCCACGTGTGTGTGGCGTCATTTCAGAGGCTCTAGCGGCATCTCAGTGCCACTTTTCCAAGCCCAATTTCATGTCATATTTCCTTCATAAATTTTCTTAAGACCACCTTGCCTTAGTACCCTCTTTTAAACTTTAAACTTAACATTTCTAAAGCATTTCCTTACATTTCCAAGACAAGACATTTCCTTACATTTCCAAGACATTTCCTTACATTTCCAAGACAAAACATTTCCTTACCTTTCCAAGACATTTCCTTACATTTCCAAGACAAAACATTTCCTTACATTTCCTAGGTTCTAAAAATGCACACAACACATCCATATCACAATAGACATGCTATTTCATAAAATTAAGCAAAAATGCACAAGCCCAATTTCAGGATATTACAGTGGGAGGTAACATAGAGAATTTGTTTTTAATTTTTATGCTATCCTTTGGTTTTTCTTGTCAATTGTGTACTTAAGCTTGTAGAAATACAAGTGATTGATTAGGAGTATTTACATAGGTTAATTGTATTTAAAGTAAAATTGGCATGATGATAGGTGATTTTAAAATTTTTATTATTAGGCTATTAAGTTCTATATGTTACACTGTAAATAGGTATTAAGCAATTGAATTGTATCAAATGATATAGAGAACACAAGAAAATGAGCATGCTCGTATGAATAAAAACTATGGAATTTGTAATTATTTGGTTGACTAGATTTGTGACTTTTGAGATACCTAGGGATAACCTAAGGCATTTTTTGGCATACACCCAAAGCCAAAAAGATAACCCTATTTATTCATCTTTATTACCTATTTTGAGCCAAAAAAATACTTCTTGATGAACCTCTATACAAAACCCAAGCTAAAAACGATAATATGTGCTTACTTTTTTCTTTGGTCCTGAATTACATGATTGTAGATGTTTGGCCATACATATTGAGGGTTATAGATACATTACGATGTTCTTGTAAAAACAGAAAGATAGGAAAGATCAGTAGAGTATAGTGATTACAAGTTAGCTTAAGAAGTGCAAAAGAAAAAAAACTAAAAAAGGAAAATTATACGAGTAGAAAAAGTATGTTAAAAATGAAGGCATTTGTGAGTGAGGTATCGCTAAAAAGAAAGAAAAGTGACAAAGTAACAATAATAGAAAAACTCATTCATCAGTGTAACAAAAACTCATGAGTTAGCCGTAGTTACTATATGATACTAAAATTTCCTACAAGGAGATAAAAGGAAGGTGAGAGAAGTAGAAATAAGGCGATGAGTGGGAAAGAATCACTAAGGGGGAGAATAGGGGACAATATGATGTGCCAAACTATTTTCGTGCTTGAAACCATTTGATGCTTACTAATCTTGAATTCCATAACTCTCCCAAGCCTCAGAACATTACAAGTTGAAAAGCCCTATGTGGTATAGGTAGACTTATTCACAATTTGAAATCATATTGAATAATTGCATTTATAATTGTTTGTATTATAGCAGGATAATCAAATTACTTTTATAATTTATTGATGGATTCCTACATTTAAAACCCTTAATGCTTGTATGCTTTGTAATATATTAAACTTAGGTGCTTGATATCAGAAGTGGTAAGTTAGATATATATCATACCAAGATTATGTGTGACTATGAAATGCTTATTCATATGCTCCAAAGCTAACATGTAACACCCCAAATTTTGGGCCTAGAAGAATTGGGCCTTGGGCTTGGGAGCGCCTAAAATTCTTGAGAGAAAGAAAATGACACAAATGCATGTTAGTATTGCTGGGTTAGCAATATTGGAGTTTTTAGGGTCTTAAAAAAGTCCTGGTTTGAAACCTGGGCTTTAGCAAAAATTTTGGTTTGTGGTGAATTAAACCCTGGATGTTGATATGTAGGCCTTAAGAACAATTAAGATTAAATTGGACACAAGAGGAGCTTGTGGCTTAGTGGCAAGTGGCGTATGGAGTGAAGCTTGTGGTCTGAGGTTCAAGTCTCTTGAGAAGCAAGGGAGGTTTTATTTTGCAGCATGGAGGGCAAAAGTTTGTGGTGGATTCAAACTCTTTGGAGTGGTTGTAGACTTGGTAAAAGGGGGAGAGTATCATGGGGTTTGGATAATGGTTGTTATGGATATGGAGGAGATTTTGGTGGAGAAAATCGTGGAGTTTGATAAAGGGTGGAGTTGGCTGAATTTAGGAGTCCATAGGTGCCTATTCAGTTTTGACTTAGTGCCGTTTTGGTAATGGGAAAACATAGGAATTCGGCTAGGTGGGTTCTCTTTTCATTTTTGGTCATTTTCTTTATTTCTGAATTTCTGAGTTCCTAATCTCCTTTCCTCTCTTTTCCTTCTAGTGCCGAAATTGCAAGTAACCATTTGAGATTCTATTGTTCTGCAACTGTTCAGCAAATGTGTCGAAACATTTAATTGTCAAAATACCGAAGCCTTGTGTTGTTTTACCCAAGTCTCTTTCTTTTTTCCCTGTTTCAATCCCTGCCGAATCACTCAATTATGAGTTGTCTCTCTTGTCTTTTCTTGTTTGGCCGAATATTGTTGGACCCTACCTTGTTTTCTTTCAAATTTTCTCCTAAACCAAACCTGTCCTCTTTCGGCAATCAACCGGTTCTGGGAGGTAAGTATTGTTCGGCCAAATATCTCATGACTTATGGATTGGACTTAAAGCCATATTCTCGTAAGTAATTTTTGTTAATAGCATTTGTGATATTACAGATATTTGACTAAGGAGGGTAACCGATTGTGGTCAGTGGATTTAGGAGATACACGGACTCTCATGCAAGCAAGGTGAGGAAGGCTTACGTTCCGAATTTAGTAATGGAATGTAATTAACCTTAAATGATGTTCGGCTAACAATGTGTTTTTGGATTATAGGTTCGGCAAGAGTGGGTTGAACGCACGTTCGTAAACAAGGTGTGTACACACACACACCCCACTAAAACAGTAGTATGGTAAATACCGAAAAGCCGAAGTACCAGCGAATGATGCCACACAAGCATGCGATCGCACGTGTGGTGGACCGAGCCCACGAATATGAGCATAAGATGGTTGAGGCCACCATTAGCATTCTCATGGGCTTAGGCGATTTTTGGGGCCAAATGGACTGAAGTGGGTCGAGTGGGCCTATGGGCCCGTGGGCCTTTCACGAGTAATTTTATGGATGGATAGGAAATAATGAGTCGGCCATGGTGATCACATGGCCAAAGGTAGTTTTGGCCTAAATGGAACACACGAACGTGTGGGCTCACTTGGGCTGAATATTGAGCTTTGGGCCCAAATACTCTGTTTTGATCATATATGTTGTCTGTGTCGCTCGAGGCAACTGTAGACCTTTGGGAAGGTTTGCCAAATTACAGAAATACCCCTGGTTTGCAAAACTATCGAAATACCCCCGGTTTGCAAAATTACCGAAATACCCCCGGTTTGTAAAATTATCGAAATACCATTGGTTTACAAAATTACCAAAATACCCCAGTTTGCAAAATTATCGAAATACTCTCGATTTGTAAAATTACTAAAATACCCCTAATTTACAAAATAACAAAATACCCTCGATTTGTAAAATTATCGAAATACCCTCGGTTTGTAAAATTATCGAGATACTTTCAGTTTGCAAAATTACCACAATACCCCTATAGGGTAGAATTACCAAAATACCCTTGTAGGGTAGAATTACCTAAATACCCCTGAAGGGTAGGATTACTGAAATACCCTTATAGGGTAAAATGACTGTTTTGTCCCCGTGGGTAAATGATTGTTTTATGCTATGTTTTGACTAACCTGAGCTATGATTTGTCTGTCTTTCTAGAGTATGCCATATGACATATATATGTGCTTTTCATACATGACATACTGCATGGGATTGGAGTTTTGTAATTTGAGGAAGTGATTGATCTGTTAGGGTCGCACGGGTTGCCTGAAGCGACTGTGGACCCACCGATTTGATTGTTAGGGTTGCACGGGTCACTCGAGACGATTGTGGACCCACCGATTTGATTGTTAGGGTTGTACGAGTCGCCCAAGATGATTGTAGACCTACTGACGGCTTTAAGCCACTCATATTCTGGTGCTAACATTGGTATGTTGGCTGGGTGGGTCGATTTTATCCCCACATGGTGTGTTGGTTGGTACGGGTGGTGTGCTTGCTGGATTGGGGTGGGGTACATTCTTACACTATATGAGATCCGATACTATATGGGCTAGGCCAAACGATTCTGTTATGGGTCGAGACCCAAACGATATTGCAATAGGCTTAGGCCCACTGAGACTGTACTGTGACAGAATAGGGCTCAGGCCCAAACTGCTTTTGAATTCTATTTATTTGACTGACTGTTTTTATATTAAGGGATTACACACTGAGTTTTCATAAACTAACCCCTTTTTTTAACTGTGCAAGCAATCCCCAGCCTTAGACGGATCAGAGTTGTGAGGGACTCGGATATGGCAACACAACTGCTCCTATTTTTCTATTAAGTTATTCATAAGTACTTTATTCTGGTTTGGTTTGTAATAAGGCCTCTTAAAGTTTTCGGATTGTAAATTTTAGGTTTGGTTTTATTTTAATTTATATCTGTTAGAAGTAAATCGTGGTTTTCCATAATGATTACTTTTTTCAAAACATTACGTTACAACAACTATTTTCGGTATCACGATTCCACAACGTTTTTGAAGCTTCCGCTGTTGAAGGAAATCAATAACATTTTAAAAGTGAACAACCTTTTTCAACGAACCCCATTTTAAAATTAAACGAACACAAGCTAAGGCTTTACACAAGTTTTAAATGGCAAGAAGTTTTTGAATATTAAGAAGGGTTTCCAACGAAAACACGGTTTTTGAAAAACATTTCAATGTGACACGTTAGATTCGGGCCTAACTTCTGGGCTAGGTTTGGGGTGTTACATAACATTTGTACAATACTTGCTCAAAGGTTGTCTTTTCATTTACAGCTTTTGTTTTTGTTGCTTGAGGACAAATAATGACTTAAGTGTTGGAAAGTTTGATCTGCCGTAATTTGGTGCAGTAGATTAAACTAGTTTTTGCACTTTAGGAGCTTGAACATAATCATTTTAGTTATGTTTTAATTATGTTTTTGTAAGTTTAGTTAAATTCAATAAAGTGTGTAATTTGAGTCTTTTATTAACCTTAGGGGCCGAATGAGGCCTCAAGGTGAGGTAATATACTTTATGAGAGTGCAGGAGATTACTAGAAGGCCTTCTAAGTTGATATTGGTCGTTGTGTTGCAACACAGAGCATTGGATGTTGCAACATAATAGAAGAAATCTAAGGCTGCCTTCGGTGTCGCGACACAGCATGAGGATTTAGCAACACACCCTTGAATATGAGCATATTGCCCTCAATGTCGCGACACAGGACCTAGTGTGTCACGACATCACCTCTGTACGGGTAATAATTACAAGCTAGGTGTGCTTTGGTCTGCACAATCAAATGTTAAGCACGATGATGGCAGCTGACCTAGGTTAAGGACGATGAATATTCTAAAGTCTATAAATAGTCTCATTTAGCACATGTTATGGACAACATTCATAGTGTATAATTTTCTTCTTGGATTTAGTTTTAAGTTTTTCTCTTTTCTTAGTCTTAGGATTTATTTCAGTTTTTGTTATTTTGTTTTGTTGGAGAAATAAGATTTGTGAATTATAATCAAACTCCATCAGGTTTCTGCACTCAAATTCCAATAAAAATCAAGCTTTTTCTAAACTTTATATTCTTGAATTATTCTTTATGTCTATTATTTCTATCAAGTTTATATTGTTTATGAGATCCATAAAGAACTAATCCTCATGTGGGGGATTAGCAAGTAGAGGTATGGTTAATTAACTATTTTGTAGGGTTCTCTTAGCGGATCAACTATTCAGGAAAGGAAAAACCTAAACCCAAGTCATGACAACCCTAGAAAGTCATTAAGGTGGCAATTAACATAAATTTGGCATGGTTTTTTTGTGAATACCTTAACCCTAAACCGGTTTGGACTGTGAGGTCAAGAGCTAAGTGGTTTTTGCCGACTCATTATTTTAGTTGAAGATTAGAAGATCCTGTTGGGATATTGACTAGTTGATTGAGCAAAAAAACCCGAAGCAACAATTGGTTATGATTACGGAAGAGAGCAAATCACCCATACTCACATTTGATATATTTTGTTATTTGATTTCTAGCGATTGGATTATTTATTTTATTTCTCTTATTATTATTAGTATAGATCCCAAAAACCTGTCTTTTTATTTACCGTAATATAATCCATTTAAATTACTGATTAGATCTATTTATGCTTAGGTTAGGATTCATTTTGTGCTCGCCTCCATTGGTTACAATTCTCGAAGTACTCACCTTCTCTGCTGTAACTATATTACAAACTAATATGTATACTTGCAATACCTCCGTTCATATATTTTGTGTAGGATTTCTACTCTAGACGTTGGTACGTCCAGAAGCGGTCACAAATTAGGGGAGTTTGGTACTCACCCTTTCACAATCAAGGAAAATTTCACTTTATATGAGAAAACAATACATTTGTGAAGTAAAATAAAAAGTCAAATACAAAACATATGTATACGCCATTCACCAGTCAGTCATACATGATACAAAATAGACAAGTGGCTCACTTACAGACGTAACTCTAACACAGTTCCCTTCTACAAATCTTCTTCTACTAATCAATTGCTTAAGAAAGAAAGGTAATGAGGTAAGTTCAATTGAACATAATGAGTTCCAGGTAGACACATAATGTTTATCAGATTATCGATAATCGACCCAAAAATAAAGACATTTTTGAGACTTGATAAACCGTAAAAGTAACATATTTTAGGCCCACATTTAGCATGCTTTTGGATGATTTAAGCCCTGAATTGTGTAAATTGGTGCTCTTACTCCTTTGTTTTCATGTTTTATACTCAAGAGAGTACCCAATGATGAAAAGAACGGAAAACGGGCCCAAAATGGAGTAAATAGGCCATATCACGAAATCCACACGGCCTGGGCCCAAGACCAAGTGGCTGTGCCCCATTCAATAGGTTCGTACATGGCCTGACCACGACTTACACGGGCGTGTACCATGGGCGCGTCCCTGTCACAGGAAAGAAGAGTTTCACTCGAATTTGGATACTTAAGGGAAAAGAAACATATTCAGAAGCCTATATAAACACCCTAAGTATGACCAGAAAAGGGGGAACCCACGGCTTTAGTCAGGGGCCGTCCAGCTAGGCTAGAGAAGATAGATTTTTGGAGATTTACTCGAAGATAGCCAGTTGATCCATCTCAAGAAGCCGAAATTATACTCAAGAATGAGGATCTCTCCTTTAATTCCTTCAGAGGGTTTTAGGGATTTTTTATGTTTTGTTTCATCTTTTCTTTTGAGGTGTTTTCTTTTATTGTTATGAACTAAACCTTAGATACCTGAGGGGGATAAATCCTTAGATGAATCTTGTTATCGTTTGCTGAACTATATGATAAATATTTAACTTGTTCTTAATTATGTGTTCTTAATTCTTGTGTTGATATTTCTAGAATATTAATTCAAGTATGATGTGCTTAGGTGGAGGAGCAAAAGTCCCTGCCTAAGAGTAGATCTAGCATAATTAAGCGTAGTTGATCGTGTGCCTAGAGATAGGGTGACGAGATTTTGCCGGATTAGGGTGAACCCTATAGGAGTCCATAGATCGAGTTAATGTGATTCTAGGGGTTTTAGTTAGAAAGAGATTTCAATTAATCAACCTAGAGTTAGACGTTAGTCGCCTCGAGAGAGGGATTAATATAACTTAGGGAATCTTACGGATCAAGTCAAGTGAATACATCGTCTGGTTCAGAGTTAGATAACAAGTGAAGTCTAGGTGGTTCTTCCTTGGGTGTCATTTTAGTCAATTGGTTTTTCTTCCCAAGTATTTTCCCAAATTAATTCTTCTTTGCCTTAGAGTCTTTAATTTAGTAGTTAGTTAATTTAGATTAGATAAACAATTTATTCAATTCTTAGGCTAAATAATAAAAAGAGAGTTAGTATTAGTACTTTTGGTTCCTTTGGGTTCGACATTCCAGTCTTGCCTAAACTATACTACTGTTCGATAGGTACGCTTGCCTCAAATCATTATCATAGTTAGTTTCTAGGTTTGATCATTCTTTCTTTATAAATTTTAAGACTTTGACATCGCGAAAACAACGATCAAGTTTTTGGTGCCGTTGCCGGGGAACTAAAATATTTAGAACGCTTTATTTTTATTACTTTAGCCCTATTTATTTTTATTTTTGCAATTAAATTTTATTTTGGGTTTTCTAAATTTTCTTTCTTTTTTTCCTTTGAGGTACCCCTAGTTTATGACTAGAAGGAACCTAACAGGACCCCTGCTTTACGACAGTGATATCGAAGGTACCATTCATAGAAATCGCAGAGAAATAAGGCGAAGCTTAAACTACATAGACAAAGAGCAAGAAGCTGAAATAAATACCACGGAAGAGATGGTTGAAAATAATCTGCCACATCCAGAGATGGCCGAACATCATGCTCCACGTACTATGTATGATTATGCTAAACCTAGATTAACAGGAACAGAGTCTAGTATTATTAGGCCTACTATTGCTGCAAACAATTTTGAACTGAAACCTAACACTATACAGATGATACAACAATTTGTTAAGTTTGATGGTTTGCAGGATGAAGATCTTAACACACACTTAGCAAATTTTCTATAATTTTGTGACACCTTCAAGATAAATGGCGTTTCTGATGATGCCATCCGTCTTTGGTTATTCCCTTTTCTTTAAGAAATAAAACTAAACAGTGCTTACATTCTTTTCCACGAGGGTCAATCACTACATGGGATCAAATGACCAAGAAATTTTTATTCAAATATTTCCCACCAGCCAAAACGGCCAAATTAAGGAATGATATCTCTTCTTTTGTGTAGATGGATTCAGAGACACTTTATGACACATGGGAGAGATACAAAGATTTGTTGAGAAGGTGTCCACACCACGGATTACCTTTGTGGTTATAGGTACAAACTTTTTACAATGGTGTGAACCCTTCAACACGGCAACTAATTGATTCAAATTGCGGCATGAACCACGAACAAAAAACTCAAAAGCGACCTCACGAGTTTATAGAGGAGATGTCACTGAATAACTATCAGTGGCAAGTTACAAGGACAAGGCAAGCCAAAGCAGCCGGAGTTTTCAACCTTGATGCAGTAACCGCGCTATTAAATCAGGTAGAATTGCTACATAAAAAATTTGATGGTTTATATGGTTCTTCGCAGGCACATCCAGTTATGCAGTGTGACGCAAGTGAAGCAGTAGCGAATCCTGAGTCCCCACCCTACGTACAGGGCATGGAGAGTGAACAAATGAACTATATGGGTAATAATTTTCGATCTAACAATAACCCTTATAGTAATAATTATAATCCAGGTTGGAAGAACCACCCCAATTTCTCATGGGGCGGTCAAAGAAATCAAAGGCAACAACCATCCCAAAACTTCCAATAACAGCCCTACCCACAGGAAAAGAAGCCGAACCTTGAAGAGATGCTGACAAAATTCATAGCAGCCTCAGAAATACGGTCTCAAAATACAGAAACACATTTCCAAAACATAGAAACAAAACTTGAGGCATTGACACAAGAGTATAAGGAACTTGCTAAGCAATTGTCTGAGAAACCACAGGGAAGACTACCGAGCAACACCGAGACTAACCCAAGGGAGCAAGTTCAAGCCATAATAGTCAAGATAGTGAAGGGTTAGACGCCCCTAATTCAAAACAAAAGAAGGTGGTAGAAGAATATACGACTGAGGTCAATAACAAGCCGAAACTAGTAATCAAAGAGTACAAACCTCGTATACCATATCCCAAGGCAATAACGAAAGACGACACAGAGGAACAGTTCGGCAAGTTTCTAAAACTTTTAAAGAAATTACATATTAACTTACCGTTTCTTGAAGCTCTTTCACAGGTGCCAGATTCCAGGAAACTTTTAAAGAAGCTATTGACAAATAAGCGGAAGATAGACAAGGAATCACATGTGGAACTGAATGCAGTGTGCTCAGTAATGTTGCAAAATAAAGTACCACAGAAATTAAAAGATCCAGGGAGTTTTACAATTCCATGCTTAATTGGTTGTTTATCTATTGATAATGCGTTAGCTGATTTAGGGGCAAGCATAAATGTCATGCCTTATAAATTGTTTAAACAGCTAGGTCTAGGGAAACCCAAACAGACTGGGATGATCATTCAATTAGCTAATAAAACTATTAGGGTTCCTAGGGGTATAATTGAAGATGTACTCATGAAAATTGACAAATTCGTATTCCCAGTAGACTTAGTCGTTTTAGACATGGATGAGGACAACACGATCCCCCTAATTTTAGGAAGACCATTCTTAGAACCTGCCAGAACTAAAATCGATGTTGATGCAGGCGAACTTATACTCTGTGTAGGTCACAAGACAGTTACTCTTCAAGCCCTTGATTCAGCTAGAACATCGAATAGCCAAGGTGAGAAAGTAAATTCTATTGATAACCATTCGATTAACCCTTCTTTTTAGGAAACACCACAGCATGATCCCAATCCTAAACCCTGTGCCAACAAAGAAATAACTCATGAGGAACAAAGGATTCAGATCGATGAACTAGAAGAGGGGAAGAAGTATTTTAAAAAAGAACTAGGTATACACGAAGCAGAACCAAGGCCACCCTACGAGACAAACAAGTTCAAAATTGGAGATCAGGTATTGCTAGATAAAGCAGATCCATGAGTGTCCCCTCCTGATCCTAACACCAGCAAGGAAATCCCTTTCAAGATAATCGATGTTTTTTCGTACGGAACAGTCGAGGTAAGTAAACCTATGTTCTGTACTTTGAAAATAAACACTACTCTTCTTAAACTCTATCATGATAATGGAACTGCTAGCACGAGGAAGGACTTCCAACTCCTCAAACCACCATGAATATACAAATAAGAGGAGAGTCTAGCTTAAGACTATAAACGAGCGCTTCTCGGGAGGCAACCCGAGTACTAACCCCATTAACTTCTATATTTTTCATTTTTATTTTATTTATTTTATTCTTTCCTTATAGCACCTAACTATAAACTAAACAAAATATAGAATTTTAAACCACACGGCCGTGGTCGTGGCCGTGTGGAAACACTGAATCCCCGTACTGACATGGCAGAGATGGTACGAGTCAGAGCGAATCAGTTTTCAAGCCACAGACTCCAACCACCACACCACGGGCACCGAAAAAACCCCACAGTCGTGTGATGCGAACGTGGTCGACACTGTTAGATTATACACCGGTATGGCAACCTGAGCATGGGTATGGGAGAAACGAACGAAGCCCACCATGGCCATGCGGTGCGGCCGTGTGACATGCCATGCCCACGAGACACGGGCGTGTGAATGTACCTGAAAATTCTATTTAAACCACCGACCCCTCCCTCTTCTCACCCATTCAGCGCATTTAATTTTCCTTTTCTTTCTCAAACTTCTCCCAACTTCCCTTCTCTAACCTTTGCCCACAACCATCGAGCTACACCACCTCTATGTCGAAGAAGCAGAAGGATCCCAGCACAGTCTCCCTCATGAAGACCGATCTACATAAGTTCATGCCGGCCGCTTCATCTACTCGACAAGCCAAGGGTCTTTGAGACCATTTATCTTTTGTTTTACTTTTATCTCCTCATTTATTTTCCTTCTCTTTGACTATCTTATGCTTAATTTAGTTTATTTTATTTTAGTTTCTTAGTGTCAGGTTCTAAAGGCTGCTAGGGAATCACGCCACTTTCGCCACCGCCAACACCACCGCGGCCTTAGAAGTCACACCCACCTCGCGAACCATCCAACAATAAGGACTCTTCGGTCCATTCATCTTTCATTTTAATTTTACTTACATTTATATTTTCTTTCCCTTTATATTTCTTGTCTTTAATTATATATTTAGTTTATTTTAAATATGTCTTAATAATTCCTGGCTAATTCTCTACGAGCTCCCCAATTTCTTCATCTAACGCATAGCTCAGTAACAGCCACCACACCTCGGGACTCCCAACTCAAGGAAAACCATCCACATTCAGGAACTTTCACCTCTCCCTCTCTCTTAAATATAATATACATCTTTGTACATTGAGGGCAATGTACATCTTAAGTGTGGGGGGGTGAATAGTTATTTCGAGAAACTGCCTAACTTTCTTCATTATTCTCAAATCCCTGAATTATGCCTTGTCTTGAAGTAAGTTTTTCATATTATGATTAGAATGAAATTTCCTTTGGTTTATGATTTTTATTGATATGTTTTGGATTAAGTCATTGATAATTGTGCATTGATGATTAAATTTGAAGGATACTAGGGAATCAAGCATGATAAGTCTAATTTTCATTTAATTAAAAAAATTTTTAGGTTGTCTACCTAAATCTAATTATTACTTTGAAATTTGAAATTTACGAGGTTGACATCAAAAACCCATAATTTTTGTGAGACTTTGAGCCTTTTCGAGAATACAGTCTTTTTCTTGCTCACTTCTTTATTATGAGTGTGTCAACATTGATCTGTTATTCTAGAACTTGCATTGATTATACATGTCAAGACCACACCTTTGATTTGATATATAGAGATGATAAAGGCACTTAGGATTTAACCCACTTATTCCATTAAAAGCCTACCTTCATAATTAACCCCTAGTGAGCCCATTTGATCCTAACAACCCTTTTCATTGACTTACCCACTAATATTAACCCAAAGCCCTTTGTATTTGTCATCACCATTCCTTGACTCCCTTTTTGTCGAGATTTGATTTTGAACAATTTCCTAACTATGCTCTATATTTCAATTGTTAAAGTTTTTTTTTTTTATTATTTGACTTGTTCTCAAAAAAAAAAAAAAAGGTCGAAGCATATTCATTATCAGTTCTATGTTAGGTGACCTTATGCATGTAAATTCCAAATCTCGAAAAGAAAAAAAAGCTCGTATTATTGATGTAATTGTTTAAGATTAGTTCATTTTTCTAGTTAGGTAAATTGTCAGGTCAATCTCGATTCTAACCGTCTAATTCAGCCTATATCCATACCCTTAACCTAAGCCTCGTTACAACCTTGTTAAAGACCTTTTGATTTGTGTATCATCTCATATTATAGTGGTGGAGACTTGATTTTCATGCAAGCCTATGGGATTAACTCTTCATGTTTGACTTTTGAGTGCTTAATTCTAAACCTTAAATACTTCGAGTGATTTGAGTGAATCTTTAATAAGGATGTCAATTCTTGTCAGTTTTGAATCAAAGGTAATTATTTAGATAAGGGGAAACACCTATGTTTCCGTGCTACAAACGTATGACTTTGATTGTTTGAATCTTTAGAACTCTTTGAGTTGAATTATCATGACTTTGATTGTTTGAATCTTTAGAACTCTTTGAGTTGACTTATCCATGTATGAATTATCTTTGAATTATGATGAGACATTATTGATAAATATTATGAATTAAAGAGGATCATTTTAATTGTAAGTTGAGAATTTTGCTTGAGGACAAGCAAAAGCTTAAGTGTGGGGGTATTTGATAAATCGTAAAACTAACATATTTTAGGCCTACATTTAGCATGCTTTTGGATGATTTAAGCCCTGAATTGTGTAAATTGGTGCTCTCAATCATTTGTTTTCATGTTTTATACTCAGGAGAGCACCCAATGACGAAAAGAACGAAAAACGGGCCCAAAGTGGAATAAATGGGCCATATCACAAAATCCACACGGCCTGGGCTCAGGACCACACGGGCATGCCCCATTCAACAGGTTCGAACACGGCCTGGCCACGACTTACACGGGCGTGTACCATGGGCGTGTCCCTGTCGCAGGAAAGAAGAGTTTCACTCGGATTTGGATACTTAGGGGCAAAGAAACATATTGAGAAGCCTATATAAACACCCTAAGTATGACCAAAAAAGGGGGAACCCACGGCTTTAGTCAAGTGCCGTCCAACTAGGCCAGAGAAGATAGATTTGTGGAGATTTACTCGAAGATAGCCAGTTGATCCATCTCAAGAAGCCAGAATTATACTCAAGACAGAGGATCTCTCCTTCAATTCCTTCAGGGGGTTTTAAAGATTTCTTATGTTTTGTTTTATCTTTTCTTTTGAGATGTTTTCTTTTATTGTTATGAACTAAACCCTCAGATACCTGAGGGGGATGAAACCTAAAATGAATCTTGTTATTGTTTGCTGAACTATATGATAAATAATTGACTTGTTCTTAATTACGTGTTCTTAATTCTTGTGTTGATATTTCCGGAATATTAATTCAAGTATGATGTGCTTAGGTGGAGGAGCAAAAGTCCCTGCCTAAGAGTAGATCTATCATAATTAAGCGGAGTTGATCGCGCGCCTAGAGATAGGGTGACGAGATTTTGCCAGATTAGGGTGAAACCTAATATGGGAGTCCATAGATCGAGTTAATGCGATTCTAGGGGTTTTAATTAGAAAGAGATTTCAATTAATCAACCTAGGGTTAGACGTTAGTCACCTCGAGAGAGGGATTAATATAACTTAGGGAATCTTAGGGATCAATTCAAGTGAATACATCGTCTGGTTCAGAGTTAGATAACAAGTGAAGTCTAGGTGGATTCTTCCTTGAGTGTCGTTTTAATCAATTGGTTTTTCCTCCCAAGTTTTTTCCCAAATTTATTCTTCTTTGTCTTAGAGTCTTTAGTTTAGTACTTAGTTAATTTACATTAGATAAACAATTCATTCAATTGTTAGGCTAAATAATAAAAAGAGAGTTAGTATTAGTACTTTTGGTTCCTTTGGGTTCGACATTCCAGTCTTGCCTAAACTATACTACTGTTCGATAAGTACGCTTGCCTCCAATCGTTGTCATAGTTAGTTTCCAAGTTTGATCATTCTTTCTTTATAAATTTTAAGACTTTGACATCGCGGAAACAATGATCTAGACTCAATCTTACAGACACACTACACCAAGTTGCCAATACAGTTTTCTAATAACAACACTTCATCAAAACTATGCACACAATATTCCTGGAAGACACATGCCAACAACTTATATGCACTTCTTACAATCACTTATATTTACCTATAGCCCAACTTTGTGCTAGCCTCTGGCCCATTTTTAGAATCCAAAATTGCGTACCAGCAAAATCATATTTGTTTTCATATTCCTTGCTAGATTGAACATGTGTTCTGCCATAAGGTCGGGCCTGATCTTGAAATCTGATTTGCAATAAAGTTGCTCTACCGAAGGCATCACAAATAAAGATTCTTTTTATATTTTCACATATCACAAATAGTTTGGCACTGGGCTCACACAAAAGTGGTTATTTTTACCTCGACCATGGCCATGCTCATATGCACAAAACGAACTTATTACACACTCATCAATACAAGACACATAGACCCATATTTAGTAGGGAAAACTTAACTTTCATAACCCACATATCATAGAATTTTCATAACTCAAGTGAAGAAAAAAGGCACTCACCATAAACTTCAAGATAGAATCTACGCTATTGTCTTTTGCCTCGATTGCTCAGACCTTCTCTAGCTTATTGAGCCAAATAAGAAACAATCATATTCATCAGACCATTCATCTACTAAAAATTAATCATTCATTCACTAATGCAAAGACATAAATTCACTCGACAATATCCTAAGGGTTTCCTAGGAATTACTAGTTATCTAGTACTTATCAATGGCGTTTGAAAAGCTTCTGGAAACCTTCCTCATCTCCTCTAGCAAAGATAACACAAAAATTCTTAGAGACGTAGGGAAGAACACAGGGAGAAAACAAAGATGAAACATGTTGGTTATAGGCATACTTTTATAGCACACACAACGGACAGCAAGCTTAGTGGGAAGGTTAGACAACCCACTATCACCCTTGAAAACTGAGGCTAAACTTGCCTAGCAAGATTTGAAGTCTAATCTTTTTACCAAACACAACTAATACCACTAATCATAATTGTAAATATTGCTTGTACACTTAAGAAACCAACTAAACAAGTCATTTAGTTACGAAAAGACATCAAGCTGTCATATATTGTATTTAGTTAAATTAAAATTAGATTTCAACTAGACTCTAACGATACTCATCAAGTTATCATTTCCATGTAAAATAATTTTACCGCTCTGCGAACTTACAAGTTCACTTGGAAGATCTATGGTTGGTGAATTGTTTCATAAAAGGATCCACCAAACCCTAGAGTTCGTCAAACCATAAAAATGCAAAATGGCAAATTCCAACAAGGCGTCTCTCAACAGGGCGCATTAATAAATTCATGCAACACGCTAACATAGTACTTTAACTGATAATTTACCCCATTTCTACTTTGGCTTACTCAATTATATGCCAAAAACATCTCTACATGACCTACGCCAAACAGGCTGTTATAATGTGACATCCTAAAAATAAACAGATCTAGAAAGATGAGTACGGTAGGTCTGTAGACTGTTGGGCACGCTATGGTAACATAATCCGCCACCTTTTTGACCTAATGGTGAGTTAGAATATTGGTTTATCCTAGCATTAAAGCATCCGCCCATTGGCGATATCTAAGGAATTGGTCATAAGATGTTTCCAAGAGAAGAAAGATTATGCCCAAGAAAGTGCACATGTAATAAACCTTACCCGACCCGATGATTAGGTCTGAGTATGATATCTGACCGCCTCCGGATGTACTAACGTCCAGAGTGTGAATACTATAATATAATATAGAAGGACAAGACGGTATATGCAAGTATACGAGTCAATTTGTAATATAGTTTTATAACGAAGTAGGTAAGTACTCTAAGGTTGTACCCAAGGGAGGCGAGTGCTAGATCATTTCTAACCTAGACACTAGAATATCTAATTAGTACTTTAAATAAATTATAAAACAAAAGCATTAAATAGGGTTTTTATGGATTTTATAATAACAATACTAAAACAACATAAAATAATTAAAACTCAAGAGATAGAATAGTAGAGTAAATCTGTAACACCTCTTACCCGTGTCCGATGCCAGGACAGGATACGAGGCATTACCGTGCTTAACCTTACTAGAGCATACATTTTGGGCCATAAAATTTCGTTCCAACTTAAAACTTTTTCCTTCTTAATCATAACGTGCATATTATGGGCCTATGAGGCCTTAAACATACATCTGGAAGGTTTCAGAGTTCAACCGAGAACTTTGACGCTCTTTGAAATTTTTTCCTAGACAGGGGCCACACGCCCATGTTGTCTAAGGGACACACCCGTGTGCCCCTAAGACATGCCCTTATTCATCACCCGTGGTCGACACTGACTTATTTCACACGGCTGAGCACACGTCCGTGTCTATAACCCGTGTCCTTCACATGGCCTAGACACACCCGTGTCTCTTACCCATGAAGCTCTCTATTTATGATGTCATCAAACCCCAATTAGCACACGGCCAGGGTACATGCCCGTGTGCTGGCCCGTGTGACGGATCGTATTCCCGTAAATTAGTGCAGGGGACACACGGCCTACTAACACACCCATGGGGCGGGCCGTGTGTGACACACAGCCTAGGCACACGCCCGTGTGTCTACCCGTGTAGACAGTTTGAGGCTATTTTCTAAGTCTTTTGCCATCCTGAAACATAAACTCATTTATTTCATCACAAGTAGTACATAACATAGCAACATTAAACTATTAAGAACCCTTAAATTATCATTCATTCCACCCATATTTTACTCAATAACTTGCATGAACATTCAATTCATTATGCGCATCGACTTTATAACGTAAACTTGTCAATATTGGCCAATTCATCCTGGCCATTTACAAAATGAGTGTAAAACATTAAGAGTCAACCCTTTGGCCTTTACGTATGACATGACACAAAATGATCAAGTTCCTATACATTCCATACTCAAAATGAAATAACTTTACTATACCAAAAGAACGGTTGATAGTGTGATCCGAGCTCCAATGTTTTGTGATTCCCGAGCTAACTGGTCGAAACTACAAGGAAAAGGGAAAAGAGAAGGGTAAGCATATAGCTTAGTAAGTTTGTGTGAAATTCTGAAGCAACATAATTGCTCAAACTAAATTCATCCATCTCATAAAATAGTAGCAACATAAGTCTCAAATGCTTAGGCATACTTATTCATATTCATGGTAGCTGTATCACTCAATCAAATAACTTAGCACATATGCTAACATGAACATAAACTCAAATTTTCTTCATTCTTATCATGAATGAAACTCAAGGTCATCCATAAACGAATTTGGCTCTATATTATTTTACATACTTAACTCTTTTGACCATAAACAAATCAGATTATTGTGGGATATTCAAACTCATTGTGCATAAATCTTGATGCCAACGCCATATCCCGGATATGATCTAACATGGGTTCACCCCTTGATGCCGTTGCCATATCCTAGATATGGTTTTACACAGAATCTTATAACTCGATGTCGATGCCATGTCCCAGACATGGTCTTATACGAGATCTTCCTTTGGTGCCGAGGCCATATCCCAGACATGGTCTTACACGGAACCTTCTATATTTAATGCTAATACATGGGTATCCTCATTATTTCGAATCTTTATTCGGGATTTCACATAACTTATTTTCACCAATTCCTAATCGAGGCTTCATCCCTCGATTATTCGTAGTGATAACATACATTGTCACAATATTAAGTAGTTTCAAACATCAATACATTATGAAACTTTAACTTTATACAATCTTACCTCGATTCTCAAAATGTGTATCGATGCTGGATTTAGTCCTCGATTTTGTTCTTGCCTCGATTTCAGTCCGGGCTTCGTGTTCCTTGATCTATAATAACAATTTCACTTGTTAAATACAGACATTGACTAAATCGACTCATAATTCATATTTTGGAAAAATTACGATTTTACCCCAAACTTTTACATAATTATATTTTTACCATTAGGCTCGTAAAATGATTTTCATTCAACTTTCTTATATTTCAAGCCTAGCTGAATCATATTCTCAACTATAACAACCTTCAATTTCCACTATTTCACCCATGTATGACCATTTTTATAACTTTTACAATTTGGTCCCTTTTATGCATTTTTCATGAAAATCACTTAGAAAAAAATGTTTATCATACATCAAACTTTCATATTACTCCATAAAACATCAAAATATATGCTTGTCAAACATGGCTAAATTTTTGAACATGAACCCTAGCTCAAAATATAGCTAGAAATAGCTAAACCGAGCTACGAGCGTCTCAAAAATACGAAGAACATTAAAAACGGGGCCAGGGTGCACTTACTATTAAACTTGAAAGTTGTAGAAACCCTAGCTATGGCTCCTTGAAAATTTAGACTATGGAGGATGAAGATGGACATAATTTTTGCTTCTTTTTCCCTTTTAATTCTTTTATTAACCAAATGACTAAAATGCCCTTAATGGTTCTTTCTTGAGATTTTTCCTTCCCATGTCCATTTTTGTCCAACATCCAATATAATGGTCTAATTGCTAAGTAAGGACCTCTAGAAATTTTTTTAATTCTATTTCATACTTAAATCTTCTAGAATCTCATCTTTTCTATTCTTTGCAATTTAGTCCTAATAGGCAATTTATTCACTAATTAATAAAATTTCTTCATGAGATTTTTACACTATCATGAAATCACCTCATATACCTTATAAAATTTATAAAACTCATATCTACTTCGTATTTGTGGTCTCGCACCGCTATTCCATCTAGGCCCTAAGTCAGGCTATTACAAAATCAAATCTCGATTATGAGTGATTAGCTCGCTTCGGTAATCCCCATCAACTGTTATTTTGAGTTTTCCGTCAATGAACTAGTTGCTACCCTAGTATGACCTTCCGATCTTCCACTAACATAATGAGTCAGCTAGAACTACTTATATTCCGACCTCACATTCCAGACTGGCTTGGAGTGAAGGTGTTCACGAATGGGTAATACCAATTTGGTTAATTCCCAACTTGATGACTTTCCGAGGTTGTCGGGCCCAGGGTTTGCTTCATGTTCTTCCTTTCCCAAACATATGATCCGTTGAGTAACCCTACAAAATAGTTGACAGATCATACCTCCACTCGCTAATCTTCCACAGAGGGATTAGTTCCTCATGGCTTCCATAAACAACATGAAATAGATGGAAGAATTAATCATAATGAA
The DNA here is from genome assembly GCA_025503065.1 of Gossypium bickii. Classification (NCBI taxonomy): domain Eukaryota; kingdom Viridiplantae; phylum Streptophyta; class Magnoliopsida; order Malvales; family Malvaceae; genus Gossypium; species Gossypium bickii. The sequence goes on along the minus strand of CP106711.1, from coordinate 47,265,533 downwards.
TGTGTAACACCCCTAACCCGTATCCGTCGTTGGACTAAGGTTAGGAGGCATTACCGGACATATCAAATCATAACACATACGTTTTATAACATCAAATAATCACAAACATTTCATAATAGAATATACTCAAAGAGTCCTCTTAAAAGGTTTACAAGACCTTAAACATACATTGGGGAGGGGTCTGGACTTAACCGAGCACATACAACTTTTCTAAAAATTAAATATTTTTCAAAGTTACAGAGGTCACACGCCCATGTGGGTAGGCCGTGTGCCTCACATGGCATCAGACACACTCGTGTGTCTAAGCCATGGCAAAATGGAGTATACATTCTGACTTGTCCACAGGGCCACAAGACACACCCATGTGCCAGGCCATGTGAAATTTTTAAGGTTCCTTACTTGCTCACACGGCTAGTCACATGCTCGTGTGTCCAGCCCGTGTGGCTTTCTGACTTATTTCGAAATGCAACCTTGAGAGACACGGTCGAGACACACGCCTGTGTGCTCAACTGTATGGGCAAATATAGGCGATTTGCAAGGCCAATTTACCACCCAAAATTTGGGTCAAACTTACAAGCATCAAACAAGTCTCAATTCATGTCCGAAAGGCATCTAATGTAACAACCTAATTTTAAGGCTAGTCAGAATAGTGGTTTTGAAACCGCTAATCCGAGGCCGGAGAAAGTATTTTTAATATTATTTTATGTGTTTTAGCATGATTATATGAGTGTAAGAAAATTTTGGTGAATTAATTTTAGCGATTGCATGCTAAATTACGGAAAAGGGCTAAATCGCATAAAGTGTGAAAGTCTTAGTTTACAAGCTAAAGGTGTCTAATAGCTATAGAATATTAATTGGAGGTCCTTAAAGTGCAATTAACCCCTCTAGTAAGGGACAAAAAGATGTCAAAATTGGTCAAGTTGGTGGATTAGGTGATAAATTGTCTAGAAATAAAATAAAATAAAGGAAAGAAAGATATCATATTTTCTCTCCATCTTCTCCATCGAAAGTACAAGTAAAATAGGAGTTTGAAAGCTTAAAAATTTCAGCAACTTGTCCTCTTTGCAAGTAAGTGATTTTGGTGATTTTTCTTGATGATTTTTGTACTTTTAGGACCCTTGTGTCATGATCTAGCTAAGGAGGGGACTATTTTACAAAAAGGTTAAGAGTCTAGGGTGTTTCCATGTGAGTGTTCATGTTAATTTCTGAAATTTTATGGAAGAAAATGAATCTTAGTTGTTAAATAAACAACTTTTGTGAAAGGTGTTTCCATGAAAACACCTAAATGGACTATTTTGCAAAGGTTATAAAATAGGTGTAAAATGTGAATAATAATGAGTATTGGTAGTGGCTATAAGAGTAATTAATGTTTAGCTGGGCTTGTTAAGGGAGGAAATTTGATTAGAACCAATTTACGAGCCTAGGGGCAAAATCGTTATCTTGCCAAAGTCTAAGGGCAAAAGGGTAATTTTTGCCATGGTATGATTTTTGAGTCACAATGAATAACGTGACTAATGAATAAGCCAAATGTGATGTTATAGATCAAAGAAAATGAAATTCGGACCTAGAACGGGGGAAAAAAGAAATTGACGATTAGGTCCCTTTTTACCCTTTTGGTATCAAGGTAAGTTCGTGTGTAAATAATGCAACCTTATGTAATGCATTTGATATTTCGATATTGTATGAATTGTATATTTTCTCTATGAGATATGTTATTTACGATTTTGATGAGATGTCAAGGAATGAAAATCTTTAAATTGAACTTAAAGAATGGATAGAATGCAAATGCCATGATACTAAGGTTGTTAATGTAACACCTCTAACCCGTAACCATCGCCGATTTAGGGTTAAGAGGCATTACCAGGCAATCGAAAACTTTTACGGACATTTCATAACTTAATTTGTCAAATCACATCAAAGTGTCCCTTAAATAGGTCTTGGAGACCTTAAACATGCTTTAGAATGGGGCTGGGACTAAACCGAACACATATAGAAATTCAGAAATTTAATTTTTTTTCTAAGTTACAGAGGTCACACGTCTGTGTGGGTAGGCCGTGTGCCTCCCACGGCCTCAGACACGCCCGTGTGTCTAAGCCATGTCAAAATAGGGCATACATACTGACTTGTCCACACGGCCGTGAACATGCCCGTGTGCCTCACCTGTGGTCACTACTGACTTGCACCACACGGCCAATCACACGACCGTGTGTCCAGCCCGTGGTCGAGTCTGACTTGTTTTGAAATACAACCACAAGTGACACGGTCAAGGCACACGCCCGTGTGCTTAACCGTGTGGGTAATTATAGGCCATTTTTAAGGCCAAAATGCCACCCACACTTGGGTCATCCCTACAAGCACATACAAGAATTACCCCATACACAATTGACAACCAAAAACATATCAAATTGTGCATCATTTATACCCATTCATAAACATCATAAACACTCCAATTTAGAACTCATTTAACTCAATATATATATCCACAAGCATTTCAAAGTGTAAACCATCACAAACTTACCATCAATAATATGATAACTATGCATCAATAAGATTACCCTTCATGTGACCATTTCATTTGCTAACAAAACAAACTAAATATCATATAACTTGATCACTCATACACATCACAACCATTTAATTATCCATATCACATGGCTATATGCATATTTCAAACATAAATCAAAGTGACTAGCCTATACATGCCATACTTAATATTTACTCTTTCAAAAAGGTACCAAAATAAGATTAATTAGTGTAGTGATGATCCTCGATGATCCCCGAGCCTTTCGTAGCTTTAACGATCTATAAAATAGAACAAACACACACAAAGTAAGCTTTTAAAACTTAGTAAGCCATATACAAATAAACTTAACATAAATGCATATAAAAACATTAATACAATGTCATTAATATTTTCCAATGGTAAATTCCTAATATTCTCTTTGGCTTATTTGCTTAGCCATAGTTTACCAAACATATCTTATCTCAAGCATTTCATTTGCTCATATCACAAACATACATATATCATCTTTTATCCATTGTCTTTAATCACATAATTGCTTACCTTTCATGCTTATACAAAGCATGCATCAAACATATCTAAAACGATTCTACCATTCACGTAGTCATTCATCTCTCAGACTTGCCTGTTGAACCGTTCGGAATCAAATAGGATACTCAGAATGCTCGGAATAGTCGTACAATGCCAACATCCCAGACGTGGTCTTACATGTAACCAAATGTTGATGCCACTGTCCTAAACAGGGTCTTACACGAATCAATACGAAAACAATGTCCCAGACATGGTCTTACACGTAAATCTTATATCGATGCCAATGTCCCAGATGTGGTCTTACACGAAATCTCGAATCAATGCCAACGTTCCAGATGTGGTCGTACATGAAATCACATATCGAAAATCTATGTCATGACATATGTAATCCTATCTATTACTAGGTTCATACGAGGCTTCTCGGACATTGTTACACTATCGATACTTCCTCAGATTTCATATATCGTATGCATTCATCACAATGAGATTTCACACGAACATACATAAATCAATACAAATACATTTATTTGTATATAGACTTACCTCGGATTCGAGTAAACAAACGGATTCAGCTATTCGATCACTTTCGACTTTCCGTGATCTAAATCTGTTTTCTTCGGTTCTTGATCTATACATATTCAAATTTAATCCATTTATTCACCAAATCATTCAATTCAATCCAAAAACACATATTTAGGGAAATTTACAAATTAGCCTTCACATTTTCATATTTTGACATTTTAGTCCTTATTTCACAAAATCACAAATTACACAAAATATCTATACACCCATGCCTAGCCGAATTTTCTATAGGTCCCTAGCAACCTATATTTTTCATTTATTTCACAATTTAGTCCCTCAAAATATTATTTTCTCAATTAATTCCAAATTACTCAAAATCAACAAAAACTCAAAGACAAACTATGTTAATCTAACACATATATTTCATAATTCATCTTCAAACATCACAAAACTCATGTGTTCATCAATGGCATTTCAAAATCATCATCAATTCACAAAATTGAAGCATGGGTTTTGAAGAACACAAAGCAACGATTACAAAAACGTAGAAATTATCAAAAACTGATCAAAATCCATACCGTAATCAAACTCTTCAATGGCCGAACCCTAAGAAGCTTTATTTCTTTCTTTTTCTTTGATAATTCGTTAAGATGGATGATGATAATGGCTTATTTTTCATGCTTTTATTTTATTTAACATAATAATATACCTTTTACTAAATTACCCTTATTATTTAACATATAAAACATATGTACACAAGGTCATTAATGTGCATTAACCATGTTAATGGTTTAATTACAACAGAAGGCCACCACATTTATAAATACATAACACATTGGTGCTTTTAACATATGGCATGAAATTTTTGCATCTTTCACAATTAGATCCTTTCCTCAAATTAAGCACACAATTAATCAAAGTAATTTACAGAAATTTCACACATACTAATTCACATATTGCAGACACAGAAAATAATATTAAAATATTATTCTGACCCTAATTTGTGGTCCCAAAACCACTGTTTCGACTAGGGTTTAAACTGGACTGTTACAATTAAGATTCCGTATAATACCATATTTGGGATATGGCCTCGGTATGAGAATTTGTATAAGACCATGCCAGGGACATGGCGTCGAATATGATATTTCATGTAAGACAATATCGAGGATATGGCATTGATGTGATACCATATGTATGAGACTCACGAGTATCTGCTAGCATTTCGAGTGATTTAACAGGTATGTTGAAAATGAGAAAGTATGTGATTATGTCATGGGTGGTACAGGTATGTACCTAGAACTCATGTGAAGTGAATTTGGTATATGATGAATTCATGGTAAAAATGTGTATGAATAAGTTATGCTTGTGAGATATTGATAACCTTGCGGTCAGTAATCTCCATTTATTATGAATCGATGTATGACAAGGTTTGAAGGTAATCATGTGTTAAGCTTATGAGCCTAATTTGGAATATGATCGATTAATGTATATGATTGAATTGTGATTCATTGAGTTTGAGAGAGAGGAAAAGCAGGTTTAGATGCCGAATAAAGTTACTATGAGAATATAGTAAAGTATGAGCTTTAACAAATGAGAAGTGGTTAAACCAAATGTGGAAACTATGATCCCTCATAAATGATGAGTGTGTGATTAAGAGGATGGAAATAACTTACTAAAGAATGTGACAAGTTATAACGAAGAGACTATGATGTTAAGGCTATTGCCAAGACACGTAAATGGTATCTGTAAGACAAAAGAATAAGCATTATGAATGATTAAATGGTAATCATGAACTTAAATACAAGTCACATTATAATACCCTTAGGGTTGAGTAAAATAAATGAATTTCAATAGTTGTTTATTTTTTGCATATGAACTTACAAAGCGTTATTGCTTACTCCTCTTCCTTTGCTATCTCTTTAGGTTAATTTAGCTAGTTCGAGTTGAAGATCGCCGGAGATGTCTTCACGCTATCAAGCAGTCATTTTGGGTATAAGTTTTCAGGCTTTCCTAAGATATGGCATGTACAGGGATCTTATTTTTGATTAATTAAGTCATTGTTAATGTAGGCAAATGTGTTGGCCTAAAATGGTTTATTATTTAACTTGAATATAGCCATGAATGATTGCTTGTGTTGATTATATATTTATGCATGTGATAGTACATTCTCATGAATGTGAAGTTAGTATGGTTATCATAGGCTAAATATGATGATTAAGTATCACAAATGAGAATATGAGAATGATATGTGATGTTGTACGAACGTGTGCGAGTGAGGGTGGCAAGATGGCTTGGAAAATGGCCTTGAGTTTGTCCACATGGGTAGACACACAGGAGTGTGTCTAGGCTGTGTATGACACACGGTCAGCCCTATGGGCGTGTTGATAGGCCGTGTGTCCCCCTGCATGTTAAGTTGGCAAGTGAATATGCTTAGTAGTAATCACACGGGCTGAGACACAGCCGTGTGTCTCAACCGTGTGGAAGACATGACCATAGAACATGGGCGTGGCCGTGTGAAGTCTACACCTGAAATTAGGAATTTAATTCGACACATGGTCTAAGGACACGGGCGTGTTCCTCTGTCGTGTGATCTTATTGAGATGATGACGTCATAAACAAAATGTCAATGTTTTCACACACGGGTGAAGACACGGGCGTGTCATGGTCGTGTGAGGGACACAAACTATGGACATGGGCGTGTGTCAGGCCGTGTGAAAACCCCTGTAGGTTTGAATTGAAATTAAATCCACACGGGTGTGGAATATGGGAATGTTATATGCCACACGGGTGTGTCCCATCCTTCACACGGGTGTGTGGCCCTTTTTTGGGCTAAAATTTTCTAAGTGTTCGTAAGATCTCAGTTTAGTCCCAAACCATTCTGTATGTATGTTTAGGGTCTCGTCGACCCATAATAGGGATGTTGTGAATGTGAATGAGAAGTTTCAAGTTGAAACAAAATTTTATGACCTGATGTCATATGTTTGAGCAAGTTAAGTTTGGTAATGCCTCGTATTCGGTTCCGGTGTGGAATACAGGTAAGGGGTGTTACATTCAAAAACATACCAAAACATGCACAATTTGACACTTCACAACATCATTCATTTCCATATACAAATTCAACTCACACATACCAATCCAAAGCATCAATTTCACATCAAAAACATGTGATTCATACTTCATTTAAAACCATTTCAATTCATAGCATTTTTCTTTTTCCTTTCGTAATTTCATAGCATTTAAAACCAAAGCACCGAATGCAACTTGCTTATTTCTTTCTTTTTCCTTTCGTAATTTCAGTCATGAAAGATGAACACATGCATGGCCATTTGTTTTTGTTTTATTTAATTCATATTAATATATCAGTTACCATTTTAACCTTATAAATTTAATTAGTAAACCATATATCTCAAGCCCAAAACCGTCTATACTATTAGTTAATGACCAATTTGCCACATAAGGACCCCACATTATAAAAACAATAGCAATTCAGCACTTACACATTTAATAGCCAACTTTTGCATTTTACACAATTAAGTCCTTTTCATTAAATCAAACACTCAAACGATAAAATTAAATCACGAAAATTTCACACATATAAATTAACATGCTGCAGACACCAAAAATACTATTAAAATATTTTTCTGACTCGGATTTGTGGTTCTGAAACCACTATTCCAATTAGGGTACAAATCGGACTGTTACAACTCTCCCCCTTAGGGATTTTCGTCCTCGAAAATCTTACCGACAAATAGGTTTGGGTAACATTTTCTCATAGCATGTTCGGGCTCCCACGTAGCTTCTTCAACCCCGTGTCAATGCCATAAGACTTTTACTAAAGAAATTTTATTATTTCTCAATTCTTTCATTTCATGATCTAAAATTCGGATCGGTTCTTCCTTGTATGTCACATTGGATCGAATCTCAATCTCAGACAGGAAAATTACATGCGATGGGTCGGATCGGTATCGTCGAAGCATCGAAACATGAAATACATTATGGATTTTTTCTAACTCATGTGGCAACAACAGTCTGTAAGCAACCGGTCCAATACGCTGAATAATCTCATACGACCCAATGAATCTTGGACTCAATTTACCTTTACGACCAAATCGGAGTATTTTCTTACATGGTGAGACTTTCAAAAACTCTTTATCCCCAATCTGAAACTCAATATCTTTACATTTCACGTTTGCGTATGACTTCTGACAGTTTGTCGCGGCTTTCAGACTATCGCGAATCACTTTCACTTTTTGATAAGTCTTTTTGATCAAATCGACCCCGTATATCTTATTCTCACTGAGCTCAGTCCAATATAAAGGTGTTTGACATTTGCGACCGTACAAAGCCTCATAAGGTGCCATTTTGATACTCAATTGAAAGCTATTATTATATGCAAATTCAATTAGTGGCAAGTATCATTCCCATGTACCTTCAAACTCAAGAATACAACATCTCAACATATCCTCGAGTATCTGAACGATTCGCTCGGACTGACCATCTGACTGCGGATGGAAAGCAGTGCTGAATTGTAGTTTTGTACCTAATGCATCTTGTGGTGTTTTCCAAAACTGCGATGTGAATCTCAGACCTCTATCCGAAACAATAGAAATAGGTACTCCGTGCAATCTCACAATCTAAAAAATATACAACTTATCAACTTTATCAAGAGAGTAATCTATGCGAACCGGAACAAAATGAGCCGATTTAGTCAATCTATATACAGTAACCCAGATTGCATCTTTCTTACTCGGTGACAAAAATAAACCTGTTACAATATCCATCGTGACTCTGTCCCATTTCCATTCGGGTATCATAATCGGTTGAAGTAACCCAGACAGAACCTGGTATTCAGCTTTGATTTGCTGATAGATAAAACATCTCGAAACAAAGTCAGAAATGTCTCGTTTCATACCATGTCACTGGTAAAACTGTTTCAAATCATTATACATTTTTGTACTACCCGAGTGATCAGATAACTGACTACTATGAGCTTCATTCAAAATCATCTGAATCAACTCTGAATTTCTCAGAACACATATTCGATCTTTGAACCTCAAACAACCTTCAATATCAACTCGGAATTCTGAATTAGTATTCGCATCATATTGAGCCTGTTTTGCTATCAATTCATTATCAACTTTCTAAGCCTCACAAATTTGCTGAATAAATAACGGTTTCGCTTTCAACTCAGCTACTAGCGAACTGTCATCGGATAAGGCCAACTGAGTATTCATCATATGTAGGGCAAACAACAATTTTTGACTCAAAGCATCAGCAACAACACTAGATTTCCCTGGATGGTAGTCAATTACAAGCTTATAATCTTTTAACAACTCTAACCATCTTCGCTGTCATAGATTCAGATCTTTCTGAGTCATCAAATATTTTAAGCTTTTGTGATCGGAATAAACATGACATTTCTCACCGAACAAATAATGGCACCAAATTTTCAACGCAAACACAATAGTTGCCAATTTTAGATCATGTGTCAAATAGTTCTTTTCGTGTGGCTTTAACTATCTTGAGGCATAAGCTATAACTTTACCTTCCTGCATTAAAACACAGCCTAAACCATCAAAACATGTATCACTATAGATAATGAATTCTTTACCCGATTCTGGCAGAACTAGCACTAGAGCTTCGGTCAACAAAGCTTTCAACTGATCAAAACTTTTATGGCACTTTCTTGACCACTCGAACATAACATCTTTCTGAAGTCGACGCGTCATCGGGGTTGCAATAATAAATAATCCTTTTACGAACCGTCTATAGTAACCAGCTAATCCCAGAAAGCTTCGGACTTTGGATACATTTTTAGGAGGCTTACAATCTAGTATAGCTGAAACCTTGTTCAGATCAACCCGAATACCTGATGTTGATACAATATGTCCTAGAAAACTAACTTCTCATAACTAAAACTCACATTTACTAAAATTCGCATATAACTGCTTATCACGTAAAGTCTGTAGCACTAATCTCAGATGTTCAGCACACTCGGATTCATCACGGGAATAGATCAATATGCCATCTATGAACACAACCACAAATCGATCCAAAAACCATTTGAAGATCTGATTCATTAAATCCATTAAAACAACAAGTGCATTAGTAAGTCCGAAAGGCATAACCAGAAACTCATAGTGTTTGTACCTCATTCGGAAAGCAGTTTTCGGCACACTGGAGTCTTTAACTTGCCACTGATAGTAACCCAATCTCAGATCTATCTTAGAAAACACAGTAGCCCATTTCAACTGATCAAACAAGTCGTCAATCCGTGGCAAAGGATATTTATTCTTTGTATTCACCTTATTGAGCTATCGATAATCAATGCACATTCTTATAGTTTCATCTTTCTTTTTCACAAACAAAATCGGTGCACCCCAGGGAGAAAACCTCAGTCGTACGAAGCCTCTATCAGTCAATTATTGCAACTGAGTTTTTAACTCTTTTAATTCAGTCGGTACCATTCTCTACAGAGCTATCGATATCAGAGTCATCCCCGACACTAACTCAATACCAAACTTTACATCTCAGATCGGTGGGAAACCCGATAATTCTTCGGGAAACACATCCCAATACTCGCACACAATTGGTACTGATTCAATCTTCTTTTTGGTTACTTTAGAGTCAAGCACATAAGCAAAGTAAGCTTCACAATCCTTTCTCACATATTTCTGAGTTAACATCGAATATATCACCGTCAGTAAACCATTCAGATCATTAGGCTCAATCCGAATAATCTCATCATTCTGACATCACAAATCAATAGTCTTCTGTTTGCATTTCACAATAGCATCGTGTAAGGTTAAAAAATCCATACCTAGAATTATATCAAACTCCTCGAATGGAAACAACATCAAATCAGCCGAAAAACATGAATCTCGAATCATCAACGGACAATTCCTGCACACCTTATCAACCAAAACAGACCGGCCTAAGGGGTTCGATACTCTAATCACAAACTCAGTAGACTCTACAGGCAAAGTTTTACTGGATAATAAAGTCTCACATACATACGAATGAGTTAAACCAGGATCAATCATTGCAACAAGACTAGTATTATAGAGAGTAAGAGTACCAATAATCACATCTGGAGACGAAGCTTCTCTGCGAGCGCGAAAGCTCTGGCAGGTGCACAAGCCTCCGATCTAACAGCTGTGTCTTTAGTTCCTCTCTGACTGCTACTCACATTACCTGCATTTCTGGATGGTCTACCACGATCTGCCATGTTACTCGACCTCATATTCTACTTCATGTCTTGCTCAACCAACTCAGGGCATTCACGAATGAAGTGATCCATCGATCCACATTTAAAGCAAGCTCGATCATTCAATCTACAGTTGTCGAGATGTCATTTACCGCAGTGTTTGCACTTAAGTTGATTCTGTAGAATGTTACCAACACTAGCTACTGAGGTAGCTCTTGAGCTCACATGTGGTCTATCTCGATCCCGTCTAGAATAACCCGCAGTAGCCTTTGAACGGCTATAGTCGTCTCAGAATTTCTTTGATGCCGATTGAAATGACTTACTCGATGATCTTTTACGTGCTAGCTTCAAAGTTAGCTTTTCTTTTCTCTTTCCCGTTGCATGCTCGCTCAACAAGTACAACGAACTCTTTTATTTCAAGAATCCCAACGAGCAATTTATTGTCTTCATTTATCTCGTCTTTGAATCTTTTACACATAATTGCTTCTGTCGAAACACACTATCGGGCATATCTGCTAAGTCTCACTAATTCCCGCTCATATTCTGTTACGGCCATAGAACCCTGTTTCAACTCGAGGAATTCTTTGCACTTTTGATCAATGAATCTCTGACTAATGTATTTCTTACAAAATTCAGTCTGAAAGAACTCCGAGGTAACCCGTTCTTTTGGAACTACAGATATCAGTGTATTCCACCAGTGATACGTAGAATCTCAAAGCAATGATACAGTACATTTAATACACTCATCATATGTACATGATAGCTCTTCAAACACACGGATAGTATTACCGACCCAGAATTCAGCTCGCTCAACATCATCATCAACAGTGGCTCTGAATTCTTCAGCCCGTATTTTCTAATTTTATCAATAGGGGGATTATGTGATCTCATCAGATCAAGTACTTGAGGTATTACAAGTATCGGAGGAGGATTAGGCTGGGGTAGGGGTTGTTGAACTGCTGAATTTGCTCTAACATACTGAGTGAACCACTCATTCATCATTTGGAAGAAGGCTGTAACACCCCAAACCCGGCCTAGAAGTTAGGCTCGAATCTGGAATGTCACATTAAAGGCGCTCTTCAAAACAATTTACTATTTAACCATTTACGACCCAAAAGCCCAAAACAAAAGTTTATTTCGAAAACCATATTAACGCTTTAATAATTTTATGAAATTTCTTAAGTGGGTAGTTGAAACAACAATAATAATAACCCAAAATATAAATTCAATTAGGAGTTACATGGCCTTATCGCAATCCAATGGAAAAAACAAAGTATTTAAAAGAAAATTATTTGAATAAATTAAAACATTTGAACAGCTTGTAGTGTGGCCATCTCCAAGTCCTCTCCCACGTCGAGCCGTCTATTCAGGATTACCTGAAACATTAAATTAAAGGGTGTGAGTTTTGAAACTCAGTGCGTACAACCCTTGGCAATCAAATCACATACAAATATTCACATTAGGCCTAAGCCCTACCAAAATCGGTGGTCTTGGGCCTTACCTCAAAATGTCCTCATATCATATCATATCATATCGTATCATATACAAACAAGATAATGCAAAACCCACCCCAAAAGTCCATCCGCTACACACACCATTTCCTTCTAACCTTATGACTCTAGTGGGGAATTCTAGCTCGACCCACCCCTTCGCTACTCACCAAGGGTAAGCCGGTTGCGGTACTACCGAATGTTGTAGCAAAGCTGCTAATCATATATTGGGTTTAAAGCCTCCGGTGGATCCATACCATACAGCCATGCGATCCTCAAATCTTCCTCCGTACCATAAATCCCACCCATATGCATCCTAAGCAGAATATCATATGAATGCATCACACAAGTAACATCTATAAGTTTATGTTTGTCGCGTAGGGGTATTTTTGTCATTTCACTACCCAGGGGTATTTTCATAATTCTACCCTACAAGGGTATTTTGGTAATTTGGAAAAATAAGGGTATCTAGGCAATTTTGCAAAACGGGGGTATTTTGGTACTTTTGCAAAACAAGGGTATTTTGGGTAAATTTACAAAACATGGGTATTTTTGTAATTTACAAAACTAGGGGTATTTTAGTAATTTTATGAGGATAGGGTATTTGGTCCCTTTCGGGTTTTAGTTATGAACTTTGGCCCATCAACAAGTCTTCGCGGCTAAAGTGAACAGACACTACGCACCAGGTAGGATTCCAGAGAAGAGGAGGTGGGCCACTAGGATCGCTTAAGTACCAAGCTCTCCCTAGATCCAATCCTAGACATGTGTATGCCCGTTGCCACACCCTAACCCAGCGACTTGTTCACAGACATGTTTAATTAAATTAAGTCTTATGAAATTTTAGAGTTCAAATTAGGCCTAAAGTTTATTAACCCTAACTTACTTGTCTACATCCCCATAAGCTCATCAAGCCCATTTCATGTCCTTACGGCCCATTAGGCCCAAATCTCATCATATGGCCTATTAGGCCCAAATAAATCCAGATAATGTATCATGCATGACTAATTCAATTCATATTATCAACCAAACCATTTCATCAAACTTAGCCTCAGGGCCCACCAGGCCCATTTTGCCACTTTCGGCATTTCGACTTTTCGGCATTGCTGATATTGTGTGTGTAGTGTTTTTACACACCTGGTATCCATGCGTGCTGCAAACCCCTTAGTCACGAACCTAAAATCGACATTACTAATGATTAACCAAAGCTTTAACATACACTAACTAAAAATCGAAACCTCACCATACCCTTATCATGTACCTCACGTTCTAGTAGCCCTTCCTTTGCTACTATTGGCGATTATCCTCTAGATCTGCACCCAAACACTTATATCGTCAAAACTAAGTTACCCATATTGATCATAATTCACCCCTATGAGCCACAATAGATTCGGTCACTTATTAAAACTCTAACTGAATCGAGAATACTTATTGCCTTGATAACAATCCTTACCTATCGCGCTTGCGATTGTTGAGCCTCACCCTTGTTTGTACATGGTAACAGCAAAGAGGGGTTAGATAGCCCTTCGGCATTTTATTTTATTGCTTTATTATTTTTACTTGAAGGATGATGGGTTATTATTATATTATGTATAGGTAATGATGTAGTATGGGTGAATGATTTAACATTATGATTTTGGTAATTGATGTGAGAATTTAGCAAAAGGGAGAGCATGGCCGTTGGAAGCATGGGAGTTGGTCGGCCTTGGTTGTAGCAAAGGCATGGCCAAATTCATTATCCTTCCCTCCATTTTGATGCATGGCGAATTTCATGCTTGGTTTTCTCTTCTATCCCTTGTGTTTTGACCAGGAAAGAAAAAAAAAGAGAGGAGCAAGCTTTCACAATCAGTTTTGATGTATGCTTAGGAAGTATGCCGAATTTTATTCTCTTTTTGTACCGTTTTCTTTGGTGCTAAAGCCATCTAGTTTTGGCCTTCTCCTCTTGGTTTATGGCGACCAAAACTTCCAGGAGCAACAAGGGTCCTAATCGATTTACCTTGGAGCCGATTCTTTCAAGGGCCGAATGTGCATAGAGGAGAGGTGTTTTCGAGTTCTCGTGATGCAAGCTATCCAATTGATTCCCAAGCAAAAAGGGGGGAGTGTTTTCGGAAAGTCAACCTTTTGTGGTAGGTAGCATTAGTGGTAAGTAAGTTCTCTCCTTGCAATCGGTTTGGATTTCTTTCCATTAAAGTGCCAAAATCAATGGTTAAACCTTGATTTCTAAGGAGGGCGAATATGCATTAAGCTTTTATAAGTGTTCTTTTGTGTAGCCGATGTTAGGGCTTTAAAAAGGAGTCTTGTGGTTCGACTATTCATGGTAAATGGTAAGTATAACATTCGGCCAAGGGCCATTGTTCATATATGTGGGTATTAGCCGATTCTAACAATGTTTTAGTAGGAATTTTGATAACTTCGGGAGCAAATCGACAGGAACAAATGGTGTTTCGGGATCGAAATAAGCAAGGTAAGGAAGTATGACTTTCGGCCATAGGCTATATTTTGGGCTTTGATAATAACCGAATGTTGACCTTGGTTTTAGGGGGTGGCCGAATGTGTATAAGGCTATAGTGATGTGCTCTTTTTGTGTGTAGCTAGTATTAAGGAGCACAAAGGAGTCTTTCGGGAATTGAAGTGCTCAAGGTAAGTGGTGGTGCTATTCGGCCTTAGGCCATTTTGGTATTTAAGTGGCTAACTGATTTTTAACTTTGGTTATAAAGGCAAATCGACAATGATAGGACAAGTTTGGGACTTTAGATTTTGTTAGAATCGATAGATCCGGATCTCGCTATAGTCAAGGCGTAGTTATCGTGCCCGTTTCTTTTGCTTGTTATATGTGTTGTATGTATTATTTTATGTAAAGGTATATGTTGTGCATGTTAGCCGAAATTAGGGTTAAGATGATGGATACCCAAGGTGGGTGATCGCATAATCAGGTTAGTGGTTATGGTACTAATCTTTCAGTGATTTGCGATAATAAATGATTATTGATGAATGTATATTCATGTGTATGGACTATGTGGATATGGGCTTCATAATTGTATATTCATGTGTATGGACTATGTGGATATGGGCTTCATAATTGTATATTCATGTGTATGGACTATGTGGATATGGGCTTCATAATTGTATATTCATGTGTATGGACTATGTGGATATGGGCTTCATAATTGTATATTCATGTGTATGGACTATGTGGATATGGGCTTCATAATTGTATATTCATGTGTATGGACTATATGGATATGCGCTTCATAATTGTATATTCATGTGTATGGACTATGTGGATATGGGCTAAGCCCATATGTGAGGACATGTGTACTAACTATGCACTGAGTCTTGGTGACTCACCCAATTTTTCTAAACTTTTCAGGTGATCGTGATTTTTGGACCAGGTCGGAGTGGATACAAAGGTGGCCATGCGGAAGCGAATTCTCATGCAAAAAGGATATTTTGATTAATTAAGTATCTACATTTTCATTATTCTGATTAAATGTTTAATATAAAAAGGCCCATTGAAGTATTTAAGTACTTTTATTAAGCATCTTTATTATTATGCTCTATTATGGATGGACAATTTAAATGTTGATTGCAAATGGCTTTATTGTCTCAAGTAAAGTTTGAATCCGATATTTTTACAATAAACTTCAATTTTTACTTAGAATATTTCAAGTCACGAAAATGATTTATTAAAGGAAACAAATTTTTCCACAGTTTTTACTATTAAGTAAGAATATTTTTGAAAGTGTTCCGCAGTGGCATTCCAAATTCCGTCGGCGTGAATAGGCCGGGTTTGGGGTGTTACAATCTGCACCTTAAATTTCTCTCCTGAACACTAATAAACCGTAAATGTAACATATTTTAATCCCAATTTAGTATGCTTTTGGATGATTTATACCTCGATTTATGTAAAAAGGTGATTTTAATCATTTCTTTTCATGTCTTATACCCAGGAAAGCACCCGAGGATAAAAAGAATGAGAAACGAGCCCAAAACAGACCAATTCGCGCCAAGGAAGAAATCGACACGGCCTGGACTTAGGCCCACACGGCCGTGCCACGCCAATCATCTAGAACACGGCCTTCTCCTGATTTACACGGCCATGCCTCATTAAAGAAGTCTGAGCACGGCCTGGCCACGATCCACACGGGCGTGTGCCAGGGCCGTGTCCCTGTCGCTGGAAGAAGCAATTTTATTCGGGAAAGGATACTTGAAACACCCCAAACCCGGCCCACGAGCTTTGACCAGATTTGGTATGTTCCTTAAGTAAACCGGTTTCAAATTCTTTTGTTACTTAGAGAAAAACTTGTGTGATTAAAAAAAATATTGTTTGGGTTGGGCTTGTGTTGAAAACAAACTGGATTTTTATATTAGAAAACCCATTTTTAATATTAAGTGATAAAACATATAGAGTATATTTTAAAATAAAATACTTAGTCTTTAACTTAATCAAACTTTGTAACACAATAAAACAACAAGTAGAAATAAAATCGTTCATCATGGCCTTATGGCCTTATTACATCAAATAGTTTCCAAAATATTTCAAAGTACTAAAATAAATTCAAGAGTCCATAAAAATATAAACTTCATGTTGAGCATGGCCACCACAAACCGCCATAGTCGGTCTATCACTTTGCTCATCACACGAAACATGGTCCCACAACGGGTGAGTCAGACCAGACTCAATGTGTACACGAAACTAAATCATAATAGAATCAGCATACAATAGTTACACATTCAAAACATAAAATACAAGTTATGATGCATTCCCAAACCCAAACCTAATTGTCCATCCGCTACACACCCCGGACCCGCCCGTCACACCGTGGGGACTACTAAGTCAACCCTCCTTCCGCCTATACACCATCGGCGCGCATTTGCAATCGACGTGCTCATCGCCCATATAAATTTGTGGCATAGCCACCAGATAATTGTGTCAGGAGACACCACATTCAGATAATGTAACCGAAGTTACAACATTCAGATAATGTGACCGAAGTCACCACATTCAGATAATGTGACCGAAGTCACCACATTCAGATAGTGAGACCGAAGTCACCACATTCACTTCCCCTTTCTCATATAACTCGAATGCCCCATATTATTCATATTATGCATATCATACTTAAATTCACATTCATGTCACTTTTCACATGTTAAATATAACATATTTCGTAATCCTAGTAGAAGCAGGAAATGTACCTGAGTACTTAGTACCATATCATGGTACTTTAGCCACTTTCATATACTTAATAACACATATATTAATAAACATAGCCATAATACATGTTATAAAGTAGTGTGGGGTACACACCTGATTCGCTTAGCAAATTCCTTGAGATTTTGAAATCTGATCTACCGCTTAATTCCTTAATCCCTACATTTGATTAATCACTTACTAATTTAATAAAAAGCCATTCGGCCATAAATCCAAATCCTAGCAGGATTAGTATTCTTAAACTTACCTTGTTGCCGATTGGGACACCAACAAATCCCGAAATTGATCCTTGTTTTCCTAGGAATGTCGAAATTCCTATAACCTTGCGTTAGATTTAATCTAACCATTAAAACATAAAACATGGCCATTGGCTGAATATACATATGTCTTACCTTAATCTTAGAAATCCCGAAACTCACCGAATAACTAGGGAACACGTGGCCTATGGTGTACCTTCGAGAAAAGAACTTCTCCTTCCTTGTAGTCGACACTTAGAAAATCCCGAAAGATCTCTTCAAAGTTTCGGCAACAAGATATTAATGAGGTTAGTCCTAGATTTCGGCAAAACTTAAAAGAAAAAGGATGAAACCGAATGAGATCTTACCTTTACTTGAAGAAATCGATTGTACCTTCACTTCAATCTTCAGAGATTCGGCTATGGCTAGATGATGATCTCACAACTTTCGGCTTTTGGAGGGATTAGAGAAGGAAGAATAAAGATGGAGGATTCGGCTAGAACACAAGGTATTTCGGCTTGGCAAAAATAAAAGAAGAAGAAGATTTGGTGAAGAAAATTCGGCAGAGGCTTTCAAAGAATAGCAAAAAATGCAAAATGGCCTCTCTTTTCCTTTTATAGCTGAAATTACTAAGCTAGAGTCCCTTACTTGGCCACCACTCTTCTATTTTGATAGCTTTATCCCTTTAATTATCATAAATAAAAGAGTTTAATCCAACATTTATCTCTTCAAAATAATCCAATTTAAAAATCCTTTATTTATCACCTTTTTAATCGAATATTTATGAAAATAAAACTCCTCCTTTCTAGAAGGTTTGTGCCAGTCCACTCAAAGCTTACGGAAGCAAAAAAAAATTTCCTTTATTTGCTTCCCAAGTGACTCGAACTCAGGCCCATCACCTTGCATGTGGCGCCATTTCCATAGGCCCTAAGTGACATCTTCAGGCCACTTTTCCAAGCCTGTTTGTGTGTCAAATTTCACAAACTTTTTCTTTTAAGGCCACCTTGCCTTAATTTCCTCTTTTAAATCTTAAAACTCGACATTTCTAAGTCATTTCTAAGTTTCCAAAAATTTTCGTTTCGCTCAGTAAACTTGACATTTCCTTACATTTCCAAGTTTCGTAAATGTTCACTTTCCTCTTTTGAATCGTTTCTTTACATTTCCTAGTTTCTAAAAATGTTCACTTTCCATTTTTAAACTTAACATTTCCATACATTTCCAGATTTCCAAAATGTTCACTTTCCTCTTTTGAAACTTAACATTTCTAAATCATTTCCTTACATTTCCAAGTCATTTCCCTACATTTCCAAGACATTTCCTTTCATTTCCAACATTTCTAAAAATGCACTTTCCTTACATTTCCAAGGTTTCTAGAATTCACATAACACATTCATATCACAATAGACATGCTATTTCATAAAATTAAGCAAGAATGCACAAGCCCATTTTCATGTCTATAAACTCCTAAAAATTTTCCATAAGGCCTCCTTCACCTAACTTCTCCTTTAAAAATAAAATTCCAATACTTTTCCAAGACTTCCTCCTACATCCTTAGATTCTCAAAACCCTTAAAACATGCTCAACCACACTTAAAGCCTACTAACACTTGAGTTATGCTCCAAATGCATAACCCCTAATCTAGGATGTTACAATACTTGGAGGCAAAGAAACACATTCCAAAGCCTATTCAAACACCCTATTGGGAATTCTACTTAAATTAGGATACTTAGGGGCCAAGTAAGGCATCTCAAAGTCTATATAAACACCCAAGGGGGAAACTTGTAGGGGAGTTAGGCAGAAGCCGAAACGAGTGTCAAAGCTAGGCCAAGGAGCCAAGCCGAGAAGGTCAGAGTTAGGGAATAATGCGAAGATAACCAGTTGATCCATCCCATGAAGCCGCAATTCTACTCAAGACGGCGGAATTCTCCTTCAATTCCTTCAGGAAGTTCTAGGATTTTCTTATGTTTTATTTTATCTTTTCCCTTGAGATGTTTTATTTTTTAGTTATGAACTAAACCCTTCAGATACCTGAAGGGGATGAAACCTAGATGGGTCTTTTTATTTGATTTTTAAGTTATATGATAAATTACTTTGTTTGTTCTTAATTGTGTTGTTTAATCCAAATCTAATGTGCTTAGGTGGAGGAGGAATAGACCATGCCTAAGAGTAGATCTAACATAATTAAGCGGAGTTGATCGGGCGCCTAGAGATAGGGTTACGAGATTTTACCGGATTAGGGTGAAACCTAATATGGGAGTCCATTGATCGATTTACTGCTTTCCTAGGGGGTTATTATAATCGAACGGGTGTTCCACTAATTAACCTAGGATTAGACGTTATTCGCTGCGAGAGAAGGTTTAACATAGGTTAGGGAGTCTCACGGATCAAGCTAAGTAAAAGAAATCATATAATTTAAAGGTTAATTAATAAGTGAAGTCTAGGTGGATTCTTCTTGAGGATATCGTCGCAATCAATTAAGTTTTTCTTCAAAGTTATTTTCCTATTCGTCTTCTTTGTCTTTGTGTCCTTAGTTTAGTTTTCATCATAAGCAACTTTCACTCTAATTTTAAGGCTAAATAATAAAAAGAAGGTTAGTGTTAGTACTTTTAGTTCCTTTGGGTTCGATATCCTATCTTGCCTAAGCTATACTATTGTTAGATAGGTACACTTGCCTTAATATCGTTGTCAGAGTTAGTCTCCAGGTTTGATCATTCTTTTATAAATATTTAAAAATCTGATTTTACAGCGATCAAGTTTTTGGTGCCGTTGTCGGGGAACTAAAATATTAAGAAAGCTTTATTTTTATTACTTTAGCCATTTTTTTATTATTGCAATTTATTTTGATTATTATTTTTTTTACTTTGCTAATTTTTCCTCTATTTTGCTTTTGGCAGATAATTTTAGTCTATAGAGAAGATGACACTGAATAATTATCAGTGGCAAGTCATGAGGACAATTCCTACTAAAGCAGCCAGTGTTGTCAACCTCGACGTGTTCACCAGGTTATCTACCCAGCTAGAGATGATGAATACAATGATCGGTGGTTTGTGTAGTCGCTCGCAGGTATACCCAGTAATGCAATATGACTCGAATCCAAGAGGCGTGGCAAATCCTGAGTACCGACCCTACGGATATGGCATGGAGAACGAACAAGTCCACTATATGGGTAACTACTCTAGACCTCAAAATAATTTTTATAATGACACTTGTAATGCAGGTTGGAGGTACCATCCCAATTTCTCGTGGAATGATCAAAGTAGCCAAAGACAGGAACTTTGTCCAGATTTTCAACAACCATCTCACCAACAGGAAGATGAGTCTAACATTGAAAAGATGCTGAAAAAATTCATGGCAACCACAGATACCCTGGTTAGAGAGAACAAGAACCGATTAGAGGAAGTTACTAAGTCAGTAAGGGAAGCCACTAAGGCAGTTGAACAACTCGCAAAGCTCATGTTAGAACAACCGCAAGGACATCTACCGAGTAACACCGAGATTAATCCAAAGGAGCAAATTCAAGCCATAGCAGCTCAAGAAAATGCAGAGATAGACGAATCCATCTCACAACAAGAAAATAAGGTAGAAAAAAGGAAAATAGAGGTAACGCAAAAAAAGCCGAAACCGGTAACAAAGAAGTATCAACCTCGCATACCTTACCCCGAAGCATTAGAAAGAGACGATTCAGAAGAATAGTTCGGTAAGTTTATTAAACGTTTAAGGAAATTACATATCAACTTACCTCTTCTTGAAGCTCTTTCGCAGATGCCAGACTCTAGAAAATTTTTAGGGGAGCTGTTAATGAAAAAGAAAAGGATAGACGAGGAATCACATGTGGAAGTCAACGCAAAGTGCTCGACAATTCTACAGAATAGACTACCACAGAAATTAAAAGAATCAGGGAGGTTTACAATTCCATGCATAATTGGTAGTTTATCTATAGAAAAAACGTTAGCCGATTTAGGGGCAAGCATAAATGTTATGCCTTATAAATTGTTTAAACAACTAGGTCTAGGGAAACCCAAACAAACTAGGATGAGCGTTCAATTAACTGATAAAACTATCAGAATTCCTAGGGGTATAATAGAAAATGTTCTAATCAAAATTGATAAATTCATATTCCTAGTAGACTTTGTTGTCTTAGACATGAATGAGGACAATTCGATTCCTTTAATTTTAGGAAAACCCTTTCTAACAACTGCCAGGACTAAAATTGATGTTGGCACAGGAGAACTCATTCTTCGTGTAGTTGACGAATCAATCAGTCTACAAGCTTTTGACTCGGCCAGGACATCAAGTGATGAAGGTGAGAAAGTAAATTTAGTTGATAATCAAATTGTTCAACTTTGACCACAGGAAACACCACAAGGCTACAAACCTGAGTCGAATTATGAGCCCTAAGATGTACAAGCTCATAACAGTGAATTGTTAGTGGAATCTGACCCAAGGCAAGAAACTGTGGTAAATAAAGGTAAGATTGAGGTAAGCCATGATTTACCAAACCCGATAAATAAATAATACCAACCTCGTGCGCCATATCCCGATGCAATAAAGAAAGACCACACATAGGAAGAATCCGGTGAACTCACACTTTGTGAAAACGACGAAACAATCACTCTTCAAGCTCTTGACTCAGCTAGGACATCGAGTAATAAAGGTACGAACGTTAATTTTATTGATAATTATTTGGTTCAACCTTCTTTACAGGAAGCATCACGAAATCACTTAGCTGAGCTAGATCTTAGACCTAGTACCGACAAAGAAGAAACACCTAAGGAACAAAGCCTTAGGGTTGACAAACTAAAAGAGGAGGAAACACAAATCAAATAGGAATAGGAACCGCATGAAGTGAAACCAAAGGAGACCCTAAACGAGCTGATAGGAACAACAAATCACTTCAAAATAGGGGATCAGGTATTGTTGAATCCTCGAATCACTAATTCAGATCTCAAGGCAAACGAAGAAATCACTTTTGAGGTACTTAATGTCTTCCTATACGGCAAAGTCGAGGTAAGCAATCCTAAATTCAACATTTTTGAGGTAAACATTACTCGACTTAAACTATATATCCATAACTGAAGTGATGGCATGAGAAAGGATTTTCACCTCCTCAAACGACCATAACCATACGAATGAAAGGTAAAGTCTAGCTTAAGACTATAAACGAGCGCTTCTCGGGAGGCAACCCGAGCACTAACCCTATTTTTACATTTTTTATTTTTATTTTTTTTATTTTTATTCTTTTCCTTTTTTTTCCTTTTAAGCACCTAACCATAAACTGACCAAAAAGCAGATTTCTAGGACACACGACCTTACACACGGGCGTGCCCGTGGCCGTGTGGAAGCCAAGGGATGAACCATGGGCGTGCCAATAGTCGTGCACAACCAGAGAAGAATTTCTTTTCCCAACACGGGCTGCGATACTAGGCGACGCCCGTGCTAACTACCCATGCAAAGTTACCGACTTGTCGAACACGGGGTACACACGTCCGTGCCCCACAACCGTGTAACTTCACCGACTTGCATACCACGGGCTAAACACGCCTGTGCTACCTACCCGAGCAAAATTACTTAGTTGTCAAACACGGGCATGTCAGCTATAACACGGCCGTGGCTACCTCACCTGACCCAAAAACTCAAAATCCCAAAACACAGGCTACATCTCTATTTAAACCTCATTCTCCCTTTTTCTAATTGTCTTTCATTTTCCATTATTTATTTTTGTTTTTATTTTATTTTAATTTCATTTTTTTACTTTATTTTATTTTATTTTCTTCTTCTTATTCTTTATGATATTTAGATTTAGCTTAGGATACAATAAAATCAGATTGGCTACTTCGAGGATTCAATTTCAAACGGTTCGAGACGCTTCCCCACGTTCACCTCCAATCCTATCCGGTTTCTTTTCATTGACTTCATCCAAAATTCAGAAAGTTTCACTTCTCTCCCTATCTTATGATTTTATGATTATTTTGATATTATCCATCTTTGTACATTGAGGGCAATGTACATCTTAAGTGTGGGGGGTTAATTATAGTATTATCTGAAAATCCCTGAATTATACCCTGATCTTAAAGTAAGTTTCTCATATTACGATTTGAATGAAATTTTCTTTGATTTATGATTTTATTGATATGTTTTAGATTAAGTCATTGATAATTGTGCATTGATAATTAAATTCAAGGAATACTAGAGAATCAAGCATGGTAAGTCTGTTTTTCAGATATTAAAATTTTTTGCTAGGTTGTTGACCTAAAATTAAATTCTACCTGGAAATTTGAAATTTATAAGGATGATGTCAAAACACCCATAATTTTTGTGAGTATTTGAACCTTATAGAGAATATATTCTCTTCCATGCTCAGTTTTTGATTATGAGTGTGCCAATTATGAACTGTTATTTTAGAACTTGCCTTAATTATACATGTCAAGACCACAATTATGATTTGATATACCGAGATGATAAAGGCACTTAGGTTTTAACCCACTTACACCACTAAAAAGCCTACCCTCATAATTAACCCTTAGTGAACCCCGTTGAGCCTAACAACCCTTTTTATTGACTTACCCGCTAATTTTAACCCAAAAACCCTTTGTATTTGTTATCACCATTTATTTTGACTACCCCTTAATCGAGATTTGATTTGAGCTAGTTACCTAAGTTTATTATTCTGGTAGCTAAATTTATCTTGTATTTAGTTTGTTCTAAAAAAAAAAATTCAAAGTTTTCAATATTAGTAATATGTAAAGTGAGCTTACACAATCAAAGACTATTTCCCAAAAGAAAAAGCTCGTATTAGTAGGATTTTTTATTGTTTTTAGTTGATGTAATTATTATCTTAGAAATTTTTAGGTAGGTAACTTATCAATTCAATCTCGATTCTAACCTTCTAATTTCATCCTTTATCCACACCTTTAACCCTAGCCCCGTTACAACCTTAACAAAGACCTTTTGATCTGTTTAACATTTCATTTTACAATGGTGGAGATTCGATTTTCAGGCAAGCTTATGGGATTAACTTTTCATGTTCGACTTATAAGTGCTTAAGTTTGACCCTTAAACACTTTTTGAGTGATTTGAGTGAATCTTTTGTGAGGATATCAATCCTTGTCAGTTTTGAATTAAAGGTAATTATTTAGAATAAGGGAAACACCTATGTTTTCGTGCTACAAAAATATGACCTATATTGTTTGAATCTTTAGGACTCTTTGAATTGAATTATCCATGTATAAATTATCTATGAATTATGATGAGGCATTGTTGATAGAAATTGTGAATCATGGAAAGTTCGTTTTAATTGTAAGTTGAGAATTTTGCTTGAGGACAAGCAAAAGCTTAACTGTGGGGGTATTTAATAAACCATAAAAGTAACATATTTTAATCCCACATTTAGTATGCTTTTGGATGATTTATCCCTCGATTTATGTAAAAAGATACTTTTAATCCTTTCTTTTCATGTCTTATACCCAGGAAAGCACCCGATGATAAAAAGAATGAGAAACGGGCAGAAAACAGACCAAATTAGGCCAATGAAGAAATTGACACGGCCTGGACTTAAGCCCACACGGTCGTGCCACGCCAATCATCTAGAACACAGCATTCTCCTGATTTACACGACCGTGCCTCATTAAAGAAGTCCGAGCACGGCCTGGCCACGATCCACACGGGCGTGTGCCAAGGCCGTGTCCCTGTCGCTGGAAGAAGCAATTTCATTCGGGAAAGGATACTTGGAGGCAAAGAAACACATTCCAAAGCCTATTCAAACACCCTATTGGGAATTCTACTTAAATTAGGATACTTAGGGGGCTAAGTAAGGCATCTTAAAGTCTATATAAACACCCAAGGGGGCAACTTGAAGGGGAGTTCGATAGAAGCCGAAACCGGCGTCAAAGCTAGGCCAAGGAGCCAAGCCGAGAAGGTCAGAGTTAGGGAATAACGCGAAGATAGCCAGTTGATCCATCCCATGAAGCCGCAATTCTACTCAAGACGGCGGAATTCTCCTTCAATTCCTTCAGGGAGTTCTAGGATTTTCTTATGTTTTGTTTTATCTTTTCTCTTGAGATGTTTTCTTGTTTAGTTATGAACTAAACCCTTCAGATACCTGAAGGGGATGAAACCTAGATGGATCTTTTTATTTGATTTTTAAGTTATATGATAAATTACTTGGTTTGTTCTTAATTGTGTTGTTTAATCCAAATCTAATGTGCTTAGGTGGAGGAGGAATAGACCCTGCCTAAGGGTAGATCTAACATAATTAAGCGGAGTTGATCGGGCGCCTAGAGATAGGGTTATGAGATTTTACCGGATTAGGGTGAAACCTAATATGGGAGTCCATTGATCGATTTACTGCTTTCCTAGGGGGTTATTATAAGCGAACGGGTGTTCCACTAATTAACCTAGGATTAGACGTTATTCACTTTGAGAGAAGGTTTAACATAGGTTAGGGAGTCTCACGGATCAAGCTAAGTAAAAGAAATCATATAATTTAAAGGTTAATTAATAAGTGAAGTCTAGGTGGATTCTTCCTGAGGGTATCGTCGCAATCAATTTAGTTTTTCTTCAAAGTTATTTTCCTATTCATCTTCTTTGTCTTTGTGTCCTTAGTTTAGTTTTCGTCAAAAGTAACTTTCACTCTAATTTTAAGGCTAAATAATAAAAAGAAGGTTAGTATTAGTACTTTTAGTTCCTTTGGGTTTGATATCCGATCTTGCCTAAGCTATACTACTGTTCGATAGGTACACTTGCCTGAATATCATTGTCAGAGTTAGTCTCCAGGTTTGATCATTCTTTTATAAATATTTAAAACTTTGATTTTACAGCGATCAAACACTCCCTTTTAGAGTCCCCTCCAACGCCAACTCCTTCTGTCCAGGCACAAAAATAAAACTCCTTAATTTCCCCTCCTAAGCCTTGAACCTTGGACCTCCTTAACTGCTTAACATGCCACCTCATAGCCCCTATATGATGCCACTTTCCACTGGACTACAAGCCCATATGTGTGTCTTTTCTTCTCTTAATCTGCTTATGAGGCCTCCTACTTGAGACTAGGGTCCATTAAGTAAGAAAGAATAAATTTTCCCTATGGTCACCCCTAACTCTAAGGCCTCAAGTAATCCCGATACTATCCTAATAATATTATTCAAAGTTCTATACATACTTAGGCACAAAAATTAGGGTTTCGGGATTTTTATGGTGTTACAAAGGCTTGTTTAGCCTCTCCTTCCTGACCGCTAGTAACCAGTTTAGAATCAAATGATGCTGTCCCTTAAGCTGGAGCAGGCACTATACTCTCAACATCATCAGCTACAGCTTAATCGGGGGCCATTTACTATACGAAAACACATTTCAATTGTCAGGAATCATCACACTATCGCAATTTATAATTATGGCATGCATAGCTAGATTCACACATGCTACGTAGTTCTAGAAT
Source organism: Gossypium bickii (assembly GCA_025503065.1). Classification (NCBI taxonomy): domain Eukaryota; kingdom Viridiplantae; phylum Streptophyta; class Magnoliopsida; order Malvales; family Malvaceae; genus Gossypium; species Gossypium bickii. Next base: position 47,238,387 of record CP106711.1, on the reverse strand, counting down.
CAACTAAACCGTAAATCTAATACTAATAAATGTAACACCCCAAACCCGTATCCGCCGCCAGACTAAGGCTAAGAGGCATTACCGGACATATCGAATCATAATACATACGTTTCATAACATCAAATAATCAGAAACATTTCATAACGGAATATACTCATAGAGTCCCTTTAAAAGGTTTACAATACCTTAAACATACATTGGGAAGGGGTCGGGACTTAATTAAGCACATACAATATTTTTCAAAAATTCAACATTTTTCAAAGTTACAGAGGTCACACGCCCGTGTGGGTAGGCCGTGTACCTCACACAGCATCAGACACACCCATGTGTCTAAGCTGTAGCGAAACAAAGCATACATTTTGACTTGTCCACACGGCCACAAGACACGCCCATGTGCCAGGCCGTGTGAAATTTTGGAGGTTACTGACTTGCTCACATGGCCAGTCACATGCCCGTGTGTCCAGCCCGTGTGGCTTCCTGACTTATTTCGAAATGCAACCTTGAGAGACACGATTGAGACACATGCCCGTGTGCTCAACTGTATGGGCAAATATAGGCCATTTGTAAGGCCAATTTGCCCCCCAAAATTTGGGTTAAACCTACAAGCATCAAACAAGTTTCAATTCATGTCCCAAAGGCATCCAAAAATATACCAAAACATGCACAATTTGACTCTAAACAATATCATTCATTTCCATATACAAACTCAACTCAAACATACCAATTCAAAGCATCGATTTCACATAAAAAAATGTGATTCATACTTCATTTAAAACTATTTCAAATCATAGTATTTCTCATCATATCAATTTCCTAAAATCAATCATAAAACTTACTAATATTGATCATTTCATTTGATCATTCATGAGCACATCAAAACACACCAACTTTTTCATCATATAGCATGAACTGAACTCATCAATAAGCACATTCATTATCAAGACATGTCACATGGCTATATTTACACATTTCAAAACATAATCAAAGTTCTTTAGCCTATACATGCCATACTTCAATATATACATTTTCAAAAGATACCAAAATATAGTTCGATAGTGCGGTGATGATCCTCGACGATCCCCGAACTTCCCGTAGCATTGATAATCTATAAACAATGAACAAACATACATACAAAGAAAGCTTTCATAGCTTAGTAAGTCATAAGCAAATAATGATCAAATAAACATTCGCATTAAATCAACTAGCCAAATCAAACAAGCCTTAACCAATTTTACATTTATTATATCTACAAACTCAAACATTATGACATATACAATAGCATTATAACATCAAAGGCTGAATGCACATATACTCTTAAGCACATATAAATTTCTCTTTTACCATATCTAATTCATATATTCATCTCAAACATTTAATTACCTTACTATCATATTCACATAACCTAGCACGTACTTAAACCTTTTAGTTCATTTTCACATTTGATCTTAACTTGATAATGCCCGTTGAACCATTCGAAATTAATAAAGATACTCAGATAGTCGCAAATCTCGCACAATGCCAACGTCCCGGACAGGGTCTTACACGAATCAAATACGATGCCAATGTCCCAGACATGGTCTTACACGTAAACACAAGTTGATGCCAACGTCCCAGATGTGGTCTTACACGAAAACACATATCGGAATCCTATGTCATGACATATGTATCCTAACTATTCCTAAGGTTCGTACGGGGCTTATCAAAAACGTAAAAATTATCAAAAGCCGAGAAAAAATGAACCTTGCATTTAGCTTGGACTTAGGCCGAATGTAACTTGCTTATTTCTTTCTGTTTCCTTTAGTAATTTCGGTCATGAAAGATGATCACATGCATGGCCATTTGTTTTTGTTTTATTTAATACATATTAATATATCAATTCCCATTTTAACCTTATAAATTTAATTAGTAAACCATATATCACAAGCCCAAAACCGTCTATAATATTAGTTAATGACCAATTTTCCACATAAAGACCCACATTATAAAAACAATAGCAATTCTGCACTTGCACATTTAATAGCCAACTCTTGCATTTTACACAATTAAATCCTTTTAATTAAATCGAACACTCAAACGATAAAATTAAGTCATGAAAATTTCACACATATAAATTAACATGCTATAGACACCAATATTAATATTAAAATATTCTTCTGAATCGGATCTATGGTTTTGAAACCAGTATTCTGATTAGAGTCTAAATCAGACTGTTATAGAATTAATTGAAGTAGAGAGTTTAAGAAAAACCTGATTTATATGAAAAATAAATGCGAATCCACAGAAGTTGATCCCCTTCACAATTTAGATCTCTTGTAATAAAACAAAGACAAATAAACTGAACTCTAAAAAACCTAAAGAAGCAAGAAAACAAAACTAGATCTAAAGAAAGAATCTAAGCTAATGGATTGGTGTTTATAACATGTTCCAAAAGAGCCTATTTATAGCCTTCAAGTGGCTATCATCCTTAACCCAAGGTTAGTTGACGTTCTCAAGCTTTAAGTTCAATTGTACAGAATAAAATGCCCCTACTTCGTGTTTATTTTTCGTCCTAGAGTCGATGTTGCAATTATCCAGAACATGTGTCACGACAAAGGTGGCATTATGCTCCTCCTTGAGAGGTCTTCAAGGGTTTGTCGCGAAATCCTCAGTTTATGTTGCGACATTGAAGGTAGACTTGAGTTTTATCTATTGTATTCCCTTTGTTGCGACATAAAGTCATCTGTGTTATGACATAGCGACCATAGCAACCATTGTTCATTTAATATGCCTTCTAATGATCTCATGCATGCTCACAAAGTGCGTTAGCTCTCCCTTAGGCCTCCTTCGACCCTTAGGGTCAATAAAAGACTCAATTTGGACATTTTATTAAGGTAAGTAAAGCTAAAGAAACTTAACTAAAATATAACGAAATGCTTGTATTCGAGCTCTTTAAATGTGAAAGCTAGTTTAATCTGGTACACCGATTTACGACAGATCAATATGCAAGAACTTATATTTATACATAATTAGCAGTGGTATTTGAAATTTATTTAAAAATTAAGATATTGGAGTAGTCCTTGACATAATAATGAAAAAATGGTAACACTCAGCTTTGGGCGGGTAAATTGAAAGTAACCTGAGTGGCATAGTGTTATCCAACCAATTGTTGTTTTGGCATATAGATCGAGTGCATAGTATGTAACATATTATTAAGTGAGGGTTTTTATCAAAATGTATTAAGTTATAAAGAATAAGAGGTTTGCTATGTGTTTTGAGAACCTTATAAGTAGGGGATTATTGCCAAAGGTATTGTACGCCCAATTTATTGTGTTGTTGTACTAGTTACATTCTAACGAGGTAGTTGGAAAGGAACAAGAGGACGAACCAGAAATATAAAAATATTGGATTTCTATTTACAGTTGTAAACCATTTATAAAGGTAGCTTTGAAAGCGTGTAACACATGGTTGGTTCCAATAAGAGCTTTAGTCTATATATAGATATTTAGGTCTAAAAAGTGGAAGTATTTATGTCTAGATCTAAAGGAACCCAAAGTCTTTCCTTCTCTAACTTAAGCTAAAGTTGTAGGTTTGGATCTTTATCAATGGTTGCACCACGTGGAGGTAAGATTTATGACTCTGCATATGATTGCTGAAATCAGAGCTTTAAAACTTATAAAAAAATGATCAAACCTGGAAACTAACTCTGACAATGATTAAAGGCAAGTGTACCTATCGAACAGTAGTATAACTTAGGCAAGATCGGATACCGAACCCAAAGGAACCAAAAGTATTAATACTAACTTTCTTTTTATTATTTAGCCTTAAAAATAAAGTGCAGTTTGTTTTAATCTAAATTAACGACAACTAGGCTAAGGACACTAAGACAAAAAGAACGAATTGGGAAATAACTTGAAGAAAAACTCAATTGATCATGACGATACCCTCAGGAAGAATCCACCTAGACTTCACTTGTTATTTAACCCTAAATCATATGATTTATTTACTTAGCTTGATCCGTAGGACTCCCTAACTTATGCTAAACCCTCTCTCGAGGTGAATAATGTCTAACCCTAGGTTAATTAGTGGAACTCTCGTTCTCTTATAATAACCCCCTAGAATAGCAGTAAATCGATCTATGGATTCCCATATTAGGTTTCACCCTAATCCAGCAAAATCTCGTAACCCTATCTCTAGGCATTCGATCAACTCCACTTAATTACGCTAGATCTACTCTTAAGCAGGGTCTATTCCTCCTCTACCTAAGCACATCAGATTTGGATTAAGCATGCATAATTAAGAACAAACTAAGTATTTATCATAAAATTCAGAAATCAAATAACAAGATTCATCTAGGTTTCATCCCCTTCAGGTATTTGAGGGGTTTAGTTCATAACTAAGAAAGCAAACATCTCAAGAGAACATAAGAAATTCCTAAAACTCCCTAAAGGAATTGAAGGAGAATTCTGCCGTCTTGAGTATAAATCCGGCTTCTTGGGATGGATCAACTGGCTAAATTCAAGCAATTCCCACATTTCTGACTTTTTCGGCTTGGCTCCTTGGCCTAGCTCACCTCTTGTTTCGACTTTTATCGAACTCCCCTTTCAAGTTGCCCCATTGGGTGTTTATATAGACTTTGAGATGCCTTACTTGACCCCTAAGTATCCTAATTTAAGTAGAATTCCTAATAGGGTGTTTGAATAGGCTTTGGAATGTGTTTTTTTTGCCTCCAAGTATCCTTTCCTGAATGTAATTGCTCTTTCCAGCGACAGGGACACGGCCATGGCACAGGCCCGTTTGAATCGTGGCTAGGCCGTGTTCGGACTTTCTAACTTGAGGCACGGCCGTGTAAGTCGGGGGTCAAGCCATGCTTTAGATGATCATCGAGGCACGGCCGTGTGGGATTTGGACCAGGCTGTGTTGATTTCGTGCTAAGGCCCATTTACTCCCTTTTGGGCCCGTATTATGTTCTTTTAATCCTCGGGTGCTTTCCTGGATATAAGACATGAAAAGAAATGATTAAAAGCACCTAATTACATAATCCAAGGCTTAAATCATCCAAAAGCATGCTAAATGTGGGCTTAAAATATGTTACTTTTATGGTTTATCAAATACCCCCACACTTAAGCTTTTGTTTGTCCTCAAGCAAAATTCTCAACTCATAATTAAAACGAGCTTTCCTTCAATTCATAATTCCTATCATCAATGTCTCATCCTAATTCATAGATAATTTATACATGGATAACTGAATTCAAAGAGTCCTAAAGATTCAAATATGATAAGTCATGTATTTGTAGAATGAAAACATAGGTGTCTCCCTTTATCTAAATAATTACCTTTAATTCAAAACCTACAAGGATTGACATCCTCACAAAAGATTTACTCAAATCACTCAAAAAAATGTCTAAGGCTCAAAGTCGAAGAATCACTCATAAGTCGAACCTGAAAAGTTAATCCCATAGGCTTGCCTGAAAATCAAATCTCCACCACTGTAAAATGAGATGATAAACAGATCAAAAGGTCTTTGTCAGGGTTATAACGGGGCTAGGGTTAAAGGTGTGGATAAAGGCTGAATTAGAAGGTTAGAATCGAGATCGAAGTGACAAGTTACCTATCTAGAAAAAATAAACTGATCTAAGATAATTTTCATCAATTGAAAATTTTTAATACTAATAATACGAGCTTTTTTTTTCTTTTGATAATTTGATTTTAACTTGTATAAGCTCATTCTTCATAATACTAATACTGAATTTACTTTGATTTTTTTTTTTTGGAAAAAACTAATCATAATAATAAGAAAGAAATTTTACAACTGAAATATAAAACATAGTTAGGAAACTTGTTCAAAATCAAATCTCAACAAAAAGGGTAATTAAAAAGGGATGGTGATACCAAATACAAAGGGTTTTGGGTTAATATTAGTGGGTTAGTCAATAAAAAGGGTTGTTAGGCTCAACGGGGTTCACTAGGGGTTAATTATGAAGGTTGGCTTTTTAGTGGAGTAAGTGGGTTAGAACCTAAGTGCCTTTATCATCTCGATATATCAAATCATAACTGTGGTCTTGACATGTATAATCAAGGCAATTTCTAGAATAACAGTTCATAGTTGACACACTCATAATCAGAAAGTGAGCATGGAAAAGAATGTATGCCCTATAAGGCTCAAAATCTCACAAAAATTATGGGTGTTTTTGACATCAACCTTGTAAATTTCAAACTTCAAGATAACATTCAAATTCAGGTTAACAACCTAAAATTTTAAATTTTTTTTGAAAATTAGACTTATCATGCTTGATTCTATAGTATTCTTCAAATTTAATTATCAATGCACAATTAACTATGACTTATTCAAAAACATATCAATAAAAATCATAAACCATCAGAAATTTCATCCTAATAGTAATATGTGAAAATTACTTTCAAACAAGACTAAATCCAGGGATTTGAGAATAATGAAGAAAGTTAACCCCCACACACTTAAGATGTACATTGCCCTCAATATACAAAGATGGATAATATCAAAATAATCATAAAATCATAAGATAGGGAGAGAAGTGAAACTTCCTGAATTATGAATGAGGTCCTTGGAGGAGGTAGAAAATACGTTGGAGGTGATTGTGGGGTAGCGCCTTGAAGCGTTTGAAATTGAATCCTCGAAGCAGCTGGTCGAATTTTATTGTGTCCTAAGCTAAACCAAAATGACATAAATACAAAAAATAAAATGATAAAAATAAAAGAATAAACAATAAAAATAAGAAATGAAAATAAGGGTAAAAATAAAAAATAAAAATGAAAATAAAAATAAAAGTAAATAATTAGATAACGATATGGTCCACGCCCTTGTGTCGACCTGTGGTGTTCACACGGCCACGACCACGGTCGTGTGCAAGGCCGTGTGGGTATGGAAACCTGCGTTTAAATATGAAAAGGAATTAAACTAAACTAATTAATAAAGTTAGTGCTAGGGTTGCCTCCCGAGAAGCGCTCATTTATAGTCTTAAGCTAGACTTTACCTCTTATTTATATGGTCAAGGTGGTTTGAGGAGGTGAAAATCCTTTTTCATGGGATCAATTCGGTTATGGATATAGAGTTTAAGTCGAGTAAAGTTTACCTCAAAAGTGTCGAATTTAGGATTGCTTACCTCAACTGTGCCGTATAGAAAAACATTAAGTACCTCAAAAGTGATTTATTTGTTTGTCTTGAGGTCTGAATTGGTGATTCGAGGGTTTTCTTTATTCAACAATACCTGATCCCCTAATTTGAAGTGATTCGTTGTTCCTATCAGCTCGTTTGGGGTCTCCTTCGGTTTCACTTCGTGCGGTTCCTGTTCCTCTTTGATTTGTGTTTCCTCCTCTTTTAGTTTGTCAACCCTAAGGCTTTGTTCCTTAGGTGTTTCTTCTTTGTTGGCACGAGGTTTAAGATCTAGCTCAACTAAGTGATTTCACGATGCTTCCTGTAAAGAAGGTTGAACCAAATAATTATCAATAGAATTAACGTTCGTACCTTTATTACTTGATGTCCTAGCTGAGTCAAGAGCTTGAAGAGTGATTGTTTCATCGTTTTCATGAAGTGTGAGTTCATCGGATTCTTCCTCTGTGTGGTTTTTCTTTATTGCATCGGGATATGGCACACGAGGTTGGTATTCTTTATCACTTGATGTTCTACCGAGTCAAGAGCTTGAAGAGTGACTATTTTGTCGCCTACGCGAAATATGAGTTCACCTGCATAGATATCAATTTTAGCTCTGGCAGTTGCTAAAAAGGGTCTTCCTAAAATTAAAGGAATATTATTGTCCTCATCCATGCCTAAAGCGACAAAGTCTACTGGGAATACGAATTTGTCAATTTTGATTAGAACATTGTCTATTTTACCCCTAGGAATTCTGATAGTTTTATTAGTTAATTGAATGCTTATCCTAGTTGTTTAAATAGTTTATAAGGCATAACATTTATGCATGCCCCTAAATTGGCTAACGCATTTTCTATAGATAAACTACCAATTATGGATGGGATTGTATAACTCCCTGAATCTTTTAATTTCTTTGATAGTCTATTTTGTAGAATTGCCAAGCACTTTGCGTTGAGTTCCACATGTGATTCCTCATCTATCCTTTGCTTTTTCGTTAACAGCTGGCATCAGCGAAAGAGCTTCAAGAAGAGGTAAGTTGATATGTAATTTCTTCAAAAGTTTAAGAAACTTACCAAACTGTTCCTCTGTATCGTCTCTCTTTAATGCTTAGGGGTAAGGAATGTGAGGTTGGTATTCTTTGATTACTGATTTTGGCTTTTCTTGTGTCACCTCCACTTTACCTTCTTCTACCGCGTTTTCTTGTTTTGAGATGGGTTCGTCTAACCTTTTACTATCATGAGCTGTGATGGCTTGGATTTGCTGTAACATCCCAAAATTTGAGTATCATTTGTGTTGGCTCGGGTATGAATTTTGTGTGTTAGCATAGTCTTGTGAAGGCTTGATTTTATTTAGGAAGTTAGAATAATTTTTAGTATGGTTTATTTAATGAAGTGGATTAAGTGAGTTTAGCACTTAAGTTAATTTAAGTGTTAATTAAAGCACAAGAAGAGTTAGTGGCAAGGTGGTTAGGATGCTTGAAGGGTTGCTTGAGGTTAGTGGTTCGAGTAGCATAGAAAGCATTTTGAGGATTTTATTTTTCTTCATAGCATTTATGGACGGTCAACCTATGTTTATGATAGGTTGGACTTTCATCTTTTGGTAAGTTGAATGTTGGTTTAAGGAAAGCATGAAATTGGGGATAAGAATCTTAAAGTTACGGAAGGCTGGGGAGACATAAGGCTTGGTTTTAGGAGGATGTTTTGGAAAGTATTCCTAGGCCTTTAGAGCATGTATGTGGACGGCATGTAAGGCTAGGGGAGTGGCCGAATTTTGATAGGTAGCTTGGGGGGATAGTTGGCCAATTTTTCTTTTGTGCATCTTTTTGCATTTTTGTTTTTCCTCTCCAAAACTCCCACTTTGGCCGAATCTCTATTGTGCATTTTGTGCAAATTTTGCTTTTGTTTTAGCTCTTATTTTATTGGAACCAAATTCTATTTTTTTCTTTCTTTCATTTATCCTTTTGAAACCAAAACAACATTGGACTTTTGTGCACTTTTCTTTTAGGCAAAATAGGTGTTGGCTGAACCTTATTTCTTCCATCTCTCACTTTTCTTTTCTTCTTTTGATTTTTGATCAACCAGATTTTCTTTCTCTTTCTTTTGGCCGAACCATTCTCTTCTCCAAACACTCTCTTTTCCTTCTTCCATTGTTGCTAAAAATCAAATTCTCTCTCTCATTTTATCTTCTCTTCTACTTTCGTATTTCATATCCTATTAGACTCAAATCAATTATTTTCTTCTCTCATAACCAAATAGCCGAATCTTCTACTTCCTTTTAGTTTTAGTTTGGCCGATTATTCAAGGGTAGATTCTCTTTTGTTTTCTTCAATCGATTTTGGTTAATAAGTAAGTATTCTTGGCTGATTTTCCTATTATTTCTTTTCTCCTCTCTATGTTATTTTCTTGTGGACAAAAGCCGAACCTATGGTCAATTGTTGCAAGGATCTAACCATTCTAGGAACCGATTTCTTTTAGGCTCCTCAGGACGTTGGAAGCAATCAATCTAAGCCTTGTATCTTCGTCTCTCGTTTTGGGTAAGCTTTTAGGTAAGATTGGTATTTCGAAGCGATAACTCTTTGGGATTTAGTAGTATGGCCGAATGGCCTTTGTTCTTAATTTTAGTATTGGCCGATTGTAGGACAAGGTGATCTAGTGTGGTAGATCGGATCTTCGGACGTTAGTATTTGCTTTTGGTGAAAGGTGTGTACCTTACACACTTTATAACTCTGTTTTGTATATGTACTTATAATATTATTAATTTACTGATCATATTATTAAAGTGGGAAAACAATGAGATCTTGATATGATACCATGATGGTATGAATGAGGATTCGGGTAAGTCCATTTCTATATGTTGTTGATATATGTGGATTGAAATCATGATCTACGATTTATGATATTTTCATTATGTGATTTATATCAAAGTATATTGACATGATTTGTTTATCTATTGCATTGGTATGGGCAATATGAGAGGAGGGGGAAGATTGATATTGTGTCTTCTGGACACCGTGAGGTTTGGTACCTCCAGGTGATTTGGTATCACATTTGTGTCTTGGACACCGTGAGGTTTGGGACCTCATAGCGACTCGTCCCCTGTGGTTAACACCACTGTGGGTTGGCCCCACTTTTGAGATATGGGATTGTCGCCAGTGATTTGGTATCACACGTCGGTTGGCCCCACAACTTGATGATTCGTGTCTTCGGTCACCAGTGGTTTGGCACCACCAGTGATTTGGTATCACATTCGTGTTTTCGGACACCAGAGGTTTGGCACCTCATAGCGACTTGTCCCTGTGGTTTAACACCACTGTGGGTTGACCCCACTTTTGAGATATGGGATCGTCGCTAGTGATTTGGTATCACACCTAGGTTGGCCCCACAGATGGATTATTTGTGACTACGGTCACCAGTGATTTGGTATCACATTTGTGTCTTTGAGACACCAGTGGTTTGGCACCACCAGTGGTTTGGTACCACACGGGGTAGAAAAGGAGTTATGGATGGCTAAGTTGGGTGCATTATACATATATGTTACTTTGTTATAATTTGTGTAAGTATGTGGCATTTACTCGAGAGAGGGATTATGCACTGAGTCTTGGTGACTCACCTTATCCCTTATCATTTCAGGTGATTCATGAGATTGTGGACGAGGAGCCGGATGAACTCGAGGAGGCTATGCAATAAAAGTTGGTTTTATATGAACTTCCATTTGGGTACTTATTTTATTTGGTTTTCATATTTTATGGATTTGTAATAAGGCCTCTTGAAATTATGTTTTTTTGGATTATTTATATGTTTTGGACATGTTTTAAAATGTAATTTATAAATTACTTGGTTAATTTAATAATTGAACCCAAAGTTTTCTAAACTATAAAATCGCAATGGTTTTTCTTACCATCGGGTAATACAAATTGTTTATTGGCAAAATTATAAATTAAGTATTTTCTACAATTTAAGTGATTTCCAAAATTCAAGTTTCTATACTCAAATGCAATCGGTTTCCAAAGTAATAATTCGGATTTTTCTTAAAAGATATAAATGTTTTCTATCCTATGATTTATCGACTTATTTTACACCTGATTTCTACAAATATAGAATTACAAAGAGTTTCTCACTAAAAATTTATCTGTTAAATTCGATTCTTTTCAAAATGTTTTCCTCTGTGGCATGCCAGATTCGGTCATGGCGTATTGACCGGGTTTTGGGGTGTTACAAATTGGTATCAGAGCCAAGTTTAAAAGCTCGACTGTTGGCCCGAGGCTCAAAATGTTTTAAAGTATGGTTTTAAAATGTTATTGTTTAAAATTTTATGGTTGGAAAAGCATGGCACCGAGTCTCCGGTACCGATCCGCCCTGGTAATACATCAAACTGTTGATTTTGATGATATGATGATGTTTGCATGACTGTATAGTAGTAGGAACTACTCTAGAGACCCAAAACTATAGGTTTGGTGTACTCGTGAAACAATCTCTTATTAAAATTTTTCATAAAACTGTGCTTTAAAGAAAGTGGAATATTGATTAAATGCATAAAACTTTTAACTTAGATAAGAAGAGACGTTAGACATGAGTACTTGAGGTCGAGGTCGTGTTATGCGTGGACGTGGTCGAGGTAGGATGGCTGTGTCTGAGCCAGTGAGGTCAGGTCAAGGATCCGAGAATGAGGTACCACCAGTTCCACCACCAGCGGTTGGAGTTGAGCATCAGGACCAAACGGGGGATGACGCAGTGTCTCAGGCGATGCTGCGAGTACTTGAGAGGGTAGCTGGAATAGGTGGAGGCGCGGGAGTTCGAAAATCTGTACCTAAGCGACTCCGAGCCAACGGAGCCGAGGTATTTCGAGGTGTTTCGGGTGTAGCTCCCAGCTCGGCTGAATATTGGCTAAAGGCGACGGAGCGAATCATGGACGATCTGGATCTGAATGCCGAGGAAAAGCTGAAAGGGATTGTATCGCTTCTTCGGGATGAGTCATATCAGTGGTGGCTCACAGTACAGAATGGTGCTACAGCGGAGGATCTCACTTGGGATTATTTCAAGGCAGCGTATCAAAAGAAATATGTTGGGTCTAATTACGTTGATGCGCAGCATAAGGCATTTCTGAATTTGGTCCAAGGGAGTAAATCTGTATCAGAGTATGAGGCTGAGTTCTTAAAATTGAGCTGGTATGCTGGAGGTATTGTGGCTTCGGAGCACGAGCGATGTGTCTGATTTGAGGATGGTTTGAGAGACGAGTCAGGAGCGAGAGTTTGCTGCTTTGGTTGAAAAGGCTAAGATAGCCGAAGGAATCAAGGAATCTACAAGGCAGAGTTAAGACCGAAATAAGCATAAGAGAGGTTATGGATCATCCGGGTCAGCCGGTAATGCTCAGAAGAGGGTTAGGCAGAATGGGCCGAATCAATCTGGAAGGCCTATTAGTGCTAATCAGAGGCCAGCACAGTGTAACCGATGTGGGAAGTATCATTGGGGCGAATGTTGGACCGGAGGGAAAGGATGTTTCGAGTGTGGCTCGCTGGATCATCGTGTGAGAGATTGTCCACGTAAGCAAGCCAGGAATCAATCTGAGGGTCAAGGTCGTGCTCAGTTCAGAAAGGAGGGACCAGCACCGCAGAGAGGTCGTGGTAATGGTTCTGGTCGAGGCCGCGGAGCATCGAGCAGAGGTGCAAGCAACACTGAGGCAAGGCAGCCTGGTTTGGTGTATGGTGCAAGACGTCATGAGGAGGGGGACGCACCGGATGTTATAACCGGTACGTTCTTAATCTTTGGTGTTCCATATACTACTTTGATTGATGTGGGTTCGACGCATTCATATGTTGCTAGTAGCATAGTAGAGACTATGAGCTTAGTTTCTGAGACTGCTTCTAGGAGGATGACAGTACTTAGTCCTCTAGGTCACTCTGTAGAAGTAGATAAGTCAGATAGGATGTACCCCTAGAACTCCAAGGGGTAGCATTTGTAGCTGATCTGATGGAACTGCCGTTTGAGGAGTTCGATCTAATTCTTGGAATGGATTGGTTGGTCAAGTACCAAGCAAGTTTGGATTGCGCTGCTAAGCGCATGGTTTTGAAGACAGTTGAGGGTAAAGAGGTGGTCATGATAGGTAATAGAAGAGATTATCTATCTAATGTGGTATCTGCATTGAAAGCCGTGAAGATGGTCAGGAAGGGCTGTGAGGCGTTTGTAGTCCATGTGTATGCTTTGGAGGCTAAGGAATCTACTGTGGGGAATGTTCAGACTGTAAAGGAATATGCTGATGTATTTCCAGAAGAACTTCCGGGACTGCCTCCGGATCGTGAAGTTGAATTCGGTATAGATCTGTTACCCGGAACGGCGCCAGTGTCTATAGCTCCGTATAGGATGGCACCGAAGGAATTGATGGAATTGAAGGCTCAGATTCAGGAGTTGTTGGATCGAGGTTTCATTCGACCAAGTGTTTCGCCATGGGGAGCACCGGTACTTTTTGTCAAGAAGAAAGATGGTACGATGCGGATGTGTATAGACTACTGCCAGTTAAATAAGTTGACGATCAAAAACAAGTATCCTTTGCCAAGGATAGATTACTTGTTTGATCAACTTAAAGGGGCTGCGGTTTTCTCCAAGATAGATTTAAGGTCTGGATACCATCAGCTAAAGGTGAAAGAGGCTGATATCCATAAGATGGCTTTTCGCACTCGGTATGGGCACTACGAGTTTTTGGTGATGCCATTTGGGTTGACTAACGCGCCGGCAGCATTCATGGATATGATGAATCGGGTATTGCAGTAGTTTTTGGATCAGTTTGTTGTGGTTTTTATAGACAATATTTTGATATACTCGAAGGCAGAGGAGGAGCATGATGCACATTTGCGAGTAGTGTTGCAGATTTTGAGGGAAAAGCAACTGTATGCCAAATTTAGTAAGTGCGAATTTTGGCTTAGGGAGGTGACTTTCTTGGGTCACGTTGTATCAGCCGAGGGGATTAGAGTGGATCCTCGGAAAATCGAAGCGGTGTTGGACTGGAAGCCGCCTAAGTCAGTGGCTAAGATTCGGAGTTTCCTTGTAACAGCCCAATTTCAATAGTGTCGGAGCAGTGATTTGAGATCACTAAATCTGACGAAAAAAAAATGTTAATCGATAATTATAAGTTAAGTGTGATTTTAGAAATATTTATGGAGTGTCATTAAGTTATTATTAAAGTTTAGTTGAGGAATTTTAACGTTTGGATATGTAATTAAATGAAAGAGACTAAATTGAAAAAGGTGTAAAAGTTTCATTATAGATTAAAGAGAGTATAAAGGACCAAAATGGCAATTAAGCCATTTTGTTAGTTGAGGCTGTTATTTGTGAAGAAAATCTGAGATTTTTGGTTTAAGATATATTATTATATTATTATATTATTATATTATTATATATATACAAAAAAAAAAAAAAAGAAGAGAAAGGGGGAGAAGAGAAACAGAACAGAAAAGAAACAGAGAACAAGACGAAAGCAAGGGAAAGAAAGAAAGAAGGAAAGAAAAAGGAGAAATTGATGATTTAAAGCTTGGATGTTTAATAGGTAAGCTAATTTAGTCCTTTTCTTCTAATTTTGATGTTTTATAAGTTTTAGAACAAAAGTTTTGTTGAATTAAGTTGAAATTCTGGGAATTCTTAGATCTTTGAACATGAGTTATGTGGATCAAATTGATGAATTAGGGGTTTAATTAATGGAATACCTAGTTAGAAATTGATTTTAAGGATTAAATTGTGAAAATGTTTGGAATTAAAGTCTATTACTGGAATTCTGATTCCCAAAGATTATAAAGTAGTTTAAAGTGATAGAATAAGGTGTTTATTGAGAAAAATCAGCTCAATTGAGAAGTTAATTGAGCAGGGACGAAATTATCATTTATTGAAAGCTTAGGGGAAAAATGGTAATAAACAGTTTGCACTAAAACAGTTTGGACAGCAGCAGTAGACTAGTTTTGAAAAATCACTAAAAATCGTATAAGTGGAATTAGAAGCTAAATGAGATATGAAATTAAAGCTTATTGAGTCTATTTTCATATGAAAGAAACGGGAAAAGCAAAGAAATTCTGTAATTTGAGATATTTATATTTTTGTAAGACTGGTTTAAAGGGATTTCAGGATCCCCTGTTTTGACTTTGAAAAATCATAACAAATTGAAGAAAAATAATTAGGGGCTTAACTTTATATGTTTAGAATCCTGAATGAGTCTATTTTCAAATGAAATAAATAAGAAGGTCATATGAATTCTGTACGAAGAGTAATTTGATTGTAGTGAAGAGAGGTCAGAACAGTCAAACAGTAAAACAGGGGAAACTTTAAGAATAATCTGGTATTGATTGGCCATACGAAAAATTCTGAAAATTTTATAGGAAGAAGATATGCGAGTCTAGTTTCAGGAAAAATTAACGGTTCTTCATTTGGAGTTTTGTAGCTCTGGAAATAAATAATTTAGTGACTATAACTCAAATGGACAGTTTTGAATATACATATGAGAAATTCAATGAAATTATTGATAATGTTACTTATAGAATATTATATACAGTAAGGATGTGGAATGGAGAGGAGGAGGAGGAAAATATGTATGAATATTTAAGTAGTATGGCTAAATCGAAATGTTTTAAGCTCGTGGACTAAATTGAATAAAAGTAAATTTTATGATTAATTTTGTAAAAATGTGGAAATGACCAGTTTTCATGAAATGGGTTATTTTATTAATTAAAATATCGAAATTGAATGAAATTATGAATTTAGATTAAGATCGATTGAAAAATCGATGAAAATAGAAAATTTCTAAAATGACCCTGAATCTTGATATTTCTACAAATTTAGCCAGATAAGTTCGTGTAACTTAATTATGTGATATAAGAAAATATGAGTTGATGGTACGTGAAATATTGATATGATGAATTAAATCGATTTATGTTTATGAGGATGAGATAATTGGATGATATTTTTCATGATATGTAAATATGTGATTATCTTTAATATGTTAATATAAGATGATTAAGTATGTTGAGACGCGAAATAAATTCAAATAAGATATGAAGTGAAAAAATAAATATGTTTAAGGGACAATATGTTTGATTTTGATTGGTTTCAAATGTAAATGCTAAATTATAATAAAACGTCGATAAATAAATTTGTAATTCCAAGAATGCTCGCGTACCCTATTTCGATTGTCGAATACGGGTAAGGGTGTTACATTTAGTGGTATCGAGCTATGGTTTAGTCGGTTCTCGGACCAAATATAGTATATGTAGAGTCTAGAAATATATGCCATTATTAATATATATAATTTAAAATAATGTGATATCTCCAGATTTTTGATGATATTTGTATCACTAATTTTCAAACTTTATCATTATTATGTGTAAGTATTTAGTAAAATGATAAATTTAAGATTGAGTAATCAAATTGAGACTCGATCATCGAATCGAATTATGGAATACTGAATATTATTTTGTGCAATCGAATTGAATTGTGAAGTTATTGAATATTGTTATGTGTATTGCATTAAACTATGAAATTATTGATATAATGAATTATCGTGAATATCTTGTGAAACTGGGTTGAAATAAGAAGTGAAAATAGAATGAACTGAAAATTAGAAAGTTATTTAAATTACGTAACTAAATTATGAACTATGTGAATATTTGAAGGTATATTAATAGGAAACTAAAAGTGATTTGAATTGAATCAAATTAAATTAAATAAAGAAAATATGTGAGTAATTGAAATGTATATTGATTGAAAAGTAATTAGTGATTTTAAATTTGATTAGACAATAAATTAAAAATACGAATTAAATAAAAATATATTATACATGCTTATTTTGTTAAATAATATAGAAAGTTTATTTGATTATTTTTTTACATATAAATGTTATATGTTTATATGAAATCAATTTGAGAAAGAAAGGAGAGGACCGAATTGAAGGAAAAGGAAAAGAGAAGGTTAAGGAGTGAAGGAAGAATAACATATATCATTTCAACCTTTTTGTTGTAAGTACTACAAGAATTTTAAATTATTGTTATTTATCCTTTTGAAATATTTATGTGAATTATTTAAATATATGAGATTCAAACTTTAATGCCCAAGTAGACGAAATTTAGAACTATGGGATATTAAGGAACATTAGCACGTTAGTGCTCTCGATATTAGCACATTGGTGCTCTCCGATATTAGCACGTCGGTGCTCTCGATATTAGCACATTGGTGCTCTCGATATTAGCACATTGGTGCTCTCCGATATTAGCACGCCGCTGTCTCGATATTAGCACATTGGTGCTTCTCCGATATTAGCACGCCGCTGTGCTCTCGATATTAGCACATTGGTGCTCTCCGATATTAGCACATTGGTGCTCTCCGATATTAGCACGTCGGTGTTTCTCGATATTAGCACGTTTGGTGCTCTTCGATTATTAGCACGTTGGTGCTTTCTCGATTATTAGCACATTGGTGCTCTCTGCTCACTTGTGCATCATAATGCACCTCTCAGATCTGCTCAGTATATCCGGTGTGTTCTATAAAGTCTACTTTGGGCTAAGAAAGTGAAATGAGAACAAAGTGAATCATTGAATTATATACCGATTAGGAAATGGAAAAGTGAATTTGAAATAGAAAAAAAAATGAAATGATGATTTGAATACCCTATTAACTTATCGGGCTAGATTGGATATAAATGGCATGCCATAGGATTGGAAGTGTTCAGGGATTCTTCGACCTTGAGTCGATGAGGCACTGGGTGCCAATCTGGTGTGTTTGGTTGATCCGCGTATCCGCCAAAGTCCGAGTCTTGTTAATAGGGGTAGATATGAATATTAAGTGAAATTAAAATGAGAATTGATCTCCTATTAACTTGTCGGACTAGTCGGATATAATTGGCATGCTATAGGATATGGAAGAGTGCAGGTTTTGCTTGAAACATCGATCGAGCACTTACATGCCGACTCATCATTATTCGTTATCATTATCGATTCGACACTTTGTGTGTCGATATTGTGTACCGTTAAGGCACAATGTGCCGCATCTTGGTGTGTTTGGGTTGGAATCCGTGTATCTGTCAAAGTCCGGATTGTTAATAGGTGAATAACTAAAATGAGAAAAACTAAATAAATTTGATCGATTGAACTATTGAAAATATGAGTAAGAAATTATGAGTTGAATTGTGAATCGAATTGAAATGTGAGAATTGAAGTATGAACTTAAGGTTCATAAATTTGTTAAAATATCAAATTATTATTATTGAAATGTTGAATAAACGAAATGAGAAAAATCGATTGAATTTGATCGGTTAAACTATTGAAAGTATGGAAAAGTGGAATTAGGAATTGAAATGTAAATTGAAATTGAGATATGAGATTGAAAACTTGAACCAAAGGTTTATGAATTGATTAAAAATAATATAGATGATATATGATGCTATTTGATGAAATACTATTGTTGAGGTATGAAATTAAAGTATAAATTAACACATATGACTTATATTGTTGCATGCTTGATGTTTACTATTTAATATTAAATGTTAAATTTAAATTATGCGTATAGTAAGTGAAGTATGAGGTAAGCGTTATTGATGAATTAAATGGAAAGCGAATTAATCGATGGATAAATATTAGTATTGAATTGTATATTGAAGAGAAAGTGAAATTAAATTTATTTGTGAATACATTTAAGTGAAATTGGAAAAAAATGATATGTAAAAGCATTATGTTAAAATTGTAAAAGTGACATGCGTGTATAATGTAATTTTCTCAAGTAAATGAGATTAGATTTACTAATATATTAGTGGTATACCATTAATGAACTCTAGCACATTCTCTCGATAATAACACTTTGGTACTCGTCAAGTACTATCCGATTAATAGTACATAATAATACACTTCTATATTTGCTTCATATATCTTAAGTGTTCATTTTAATCGATTGGGCCTCTTATAAAAAAAAAAAAAAAAAAAAAAGTAAGTAAGTAATTTTAGTTATAAGGTATGTTCGCAATATTGGATTAAAAATAAATTGCAAACTGAAAAGGATATGGAATGGATATAAATGATACACTAGATAAATATGTGCACAAAGGAACTATAGAATTATAGAAATAATGAAGTTCATGATCAAAATATAAGGAAATTTCGAGGACTAAATTTTTTTAAGGAGGGAAAGAGTTATAACACCCAATTTCAATAGTGTCGGAGCGGTGATTTGAGATCACTAAATCGATTTAAAAAAATGTTAATCGATAATTATAAGTTAAGTGTGATTTTAGAAATATTTATGGAGTGTCATTAAGTTATTATTAAAGTTTAGTTGAGGAATTTTAACGTTTGGATATGTAATTAAATGAAAGAGACTAAATTGAAAAAGGTGTAAAAGTTTCATTATAGATTAAAGAGAGAAAAAGGACCAAAATGGCAATTAAGCCATTTTGTTAGTTGAGGCTGTTATTTGTGAAGAAAATCTGAGATTTTTGGTTTAAGATATATTATTATATTATTATATTATTATATTATTATATATATACAAACAAAAAAAAAAGAAGAGAAAAGGGGAAGAGAAACAGAACAGAAAAAGAAACAGAGAACAAGACGAAAGCAAGGAAAGAAAGAAAGAAGGAAAGAAAAAAAGAGAAATTGATGATTTAAAGCTTGGATGTTTAATAGGTAAGCTAATTTAGTCCTTTTCTTCTAATTTTGATGTTTTATAAGTTTTAGAACAAAAGTTTTGTTGAATTAAGTTGAAATTCTGGGAATTCTTAGATCTTTGAACATGAGTTATGTGGATCAAATTGATGAATTAGGGGTTTAATTAATGGAATACCTAGTTAGAAATTGATTTTAAGGATTAAATTGTGAAAATGTTTGGAATTAAAGTCTATTACTGGAATTCTGATTCCCAAAGATTATAAAGTAGTTTAAAGTGATAGAATAAGGTGTTTATTGAGAAAAATCAGCTCAATTGAGAAGTTAATTGAGCAGGGACGAAATTATCATTTATTGAAAGCTTAGGGGAAAATGGTAATAAACAGTTTGCACTAAAACAGTTTGGACAGCAGCAGTAGACTAGTTTTGAAAAATCACTAAAAATCGTATAAGTGGAATTAGAAGCTAAATGAGATATGAAATTAAAGCTTATTGAGTCTATTTTCATATGAAAGAAACGGGAAAAGCAAAGAAATTCTGTAATTTGAGATATTTATATTTTTGTAAGACTGGTTTAAAGGGATTTCAGGATCCCCTGTTTTGACTTTGAAAAATCATAACAAATTGAAGAAAAATAATTAGGGGCTTAACTTTATATGTTTAGAATCCTGAATGAGTCTATTTTCAAATGAAATAAATAAGAAGGTCATATGAATTCTGTACGAAGAGTAATTTGATTCGTAGTGAAGAGAGGTCAGAACAGTCAAACAGTAAAACAGGGGAAACTTTAAGAATAATCTGGTATTGATTGGCCATACGAAAAATTCTGAAAATTTTATAGGAAGAAGATATGCGAGTCTAGTTTCAGGAAAAATTAACGGTTCTTCATTTGGAGTTTTGTAGCTCTGGAAATAAATAATTTAGTGACTATAACTCAAATGGACAGTTTTGAATATACATATGAGAAATTCAATGAAATTATTGATAATGTTACTTATAGAATATTATATACAGTAAGGATGTGGAATGGAGAGGAGGAGGAGGAAAATATGTATGAATATTTAAGTAGTATGGCTAAATCGAAATGTTTTAAGCTCAGGGACTAAATTGAATAAAAGTAAATTTTATGATTAATTTTGTAAAAATGTGGAAATGACCAGTTTTCATGAAATGGGTTATTTTATTAATTAAAATATCGAAATTGAATGAAATTATGAATTTAGATTAAGATCGATTGAAAAATCGATGAAAATAGAAAATTTCTAAAATGACCCCCGAATCTTGATATTTCTACAAATTTAGCTTGAGATAAGTTCGTGTAACTTAATTATGTGATATAAGAAAATATGAGTTGATGGTACGTGAAATATTGATATGATGAATTAACTGATTTATGTTTATGAGGATGAGATAATTGGATGATATTTTTCATGATATGTAAATATGTGATTATCTTTAATATGTTAATATAAGATGATTAAGTATGTTGAGACGAGAAATAAATTCAAATAAGATATGAAGTGAAAAAAATAAATATGTTTAAGGGACAATATGTTTGATTTTGATTGGTTTCAAATGTAAATGCTAAATTATAATAAAACGTCTGATAAATAAATTTGTAATTCCAGTAATGCCTCGTACCCTATTTCGGTGTCGAATACGGGTAAGGGGTGTTACATTCCTAGGTCTGGCGGGGTATTATCGAAGATTTGTGGAAGGATTTTCTTTGATCGCTGCACCGATGACCAAGTTGTTGAGGAAAGGAGTTTGTGTGGACCGAGAAGCAGCAGGAAAGTTTCGACAAGTTGAAGAAGATTCTGACTGAAGCTCCGATTTTGATTCAACCTGAGGCAGGCAAGGAATTCACGGTTTATTGTGATGCATCACATACTGGTTTGGGATGTGTGCTGGTGCAGGAAGGGAAGGTAGTGGCTTATGCATCTCGACAGTTGAGACCACATGAAGTTAATTATCCGATGCATGACTTGGAATTAGCTGCTGTGGTTTTCGCTTTGAAGATTTAGAGACACTATTTGTACGAAGAGAAGTCGATAGTCTACACGGATCACAAGAGTCTTAAGTATCTTTTGACTCAGAAGGACTTGAACTTGAGGCAGCATAGATGGATCGAGTTGTTGAAAGACTACGACTGTTCGATTGAGTATCATCTCGGTAAGGCTAACGTGGTGGCAGACGTGTTGAGCCGTAAGGTTGTATCGGATTTAAGATCGATGTTTGCTCGTCTTAGCTTGTATGACGATGAGAGTCTTTTGGCGGAATTGCAAGTCAAGCCGACTTGGTTAGATCAGATCAAGGAGAAGTAGTTGAAGGATGATGGTTTGAATGATCGGAGGTTGCAGGTTCAGAACGGAGGTTTAGAGGATTATAGTTTGTCCAGTGATGGAGTTTTGTGTTTTAAAGGGAGAGCTTGTATGCCGAAAGATGTTGAGTTGAGGCAAAGGACTCTTCAGGACGCACATAGCAGCCCATATGCTATGCATCCTGGAGGTAACAAGATGTATCGGGATTTAAGAGAGCAGTTTTGGTGGCCAAGTCTGAAGCGGGAGGTAACTGAGTTTATGGGTAAATGTCTGACGTGTCAGCAAATCAAGGCTGAACATCAGTTGCCGTCTGGGTTACTTCAGCCGGTGAAGATTCCACAGTGGAAGTGGGAGAGGATCACTATGGACTTTGTTAGTGGATTACCTCTTACGCCTAGTAAGAAGGACTCAGTATGGGTAATTGTGGATCGTCTGACTAAGTCAGCTCATTTCATTCCGGTTAGGATGGATTATTCGCTTCAGAGGTTAGCTAAGTTGTATGTGGAAGAGATAGTGAGGTTGCACGGTGTGCCTGTGTACCGCATCAGGCTTTGGGTACGCGGTTGGATTTTAGTACCGCATTTCATTCATAGTCTGACGGGCAGTCGGAAAGAGTTATTCAGATTTTAGAGGATATGTTGAGAGGATGTGTTTTGGACTTCAGAGGCAGCTGGGAAGAGTTTTTATCATTAGCTGAGTTCACATACAACAATCGTTATCAGGCAAGCATTAAGATGGCCCCATATGAGGCGTTGTATGGTAGGAGGTGTCGCACACCTACTTGCTGGACAGAGTTGGGTGAGCATCAGATGTTAGGACCAGAGTTGGTTGCAGAGACTGAGGATAAGGTTAAGATGATTCAGGCTCGTCTGAAGGAAGCTTCGGATAGGCAAAAGTCGTATGCCGATCTCAAGCGGAGGGATATAGAGTTTGCCGTGGGTGACAAAGTTTTTCTGAAGGTCTCGCCATGGAAGAAAGTGTTAAGATTTGGGAGAAAAGGCAAGTTAAGTCCATGGTTCATTGGGCCGTATAAGGTATTGAGACGAGTGGGACCAGTAGCTTATCAGCTTGAGTTGCCAGCGGAACTGAGTTAGATTCACAATGTGTTCCATGTATCCATGCTTAGACGCTATCGTTCTGATCCATCGCATGTCGTGGCCATAGAGGAAATAGAAGTGAGTCCAGATTTGACGGTGGAAGAGGAACCTGTGCAGATTCTAGATCGAGATGTGAAAGTTCTGCGTAGGAAGACAGTTCCTTTAGTGAAGGTCTTATGGCGGAATCATGGCGTAGAAGAAGCTACGTGGGAACCAAAGGATGCGATGAGGCAGCAGTATCCTCAACTCTTTTGATCAGGTAATTTCGAGGACGAAATTTTCTTAAGGGGGTAGAATTGTAACATCCCAAAATTTGAGTATCATTTGTGTTGGCTCGGGTATGAATTTTGTGTGTTAGCATAGTCTTGTGAAGGCTTGATTTTATTTAGGAAGTTAGAATAATTTTTAGTATGGTTTATTTAATGAAGTGGATTAAGTGAGTTTAGCACTTAAGTTAATTTAAGTGTTAATTAAAGCACAATAGGAGTTAGTGGCAAGGTGGTTAGGATGCTTGAAGGGTTGCTTGAGGTTAGTGGTTCGAGTAGCATGGAAAGCATTTTGAGGATTTTATTTTTCTTCATAGCATTTATGGATGGTCAACCTATGTTTATGATAGGTTTGACTTTCATCTTTTGGTAAGTTGAATATTGGTTTAAGGAAAGCATGAAATTGGGCATAAGAATCTTAAAGTTATGGAAGGTTGGGGAGACATAAGGCTTGGTTTTTGGAGGATGTTTTGGAAAGTATTCCTAGGCCTTTAGAGCATGTATGTGGACAGCATGTAAGGCTAGGGGGGCGGCCAAATTTTGATAGATAGATTGGGGGGATAGTTGGCCAATTTTTCTTTTGTGCATCTTTTTGTAATTTTGTTTTTCCTCTCCAAAAACTCCCACCTTGGCCGAATGTCTATTGTGCATTTTGTGCAAATTTTGCTTTTGTTTTAGCTCTTATTTTGTTGGAACCAAATTCTATTTTTTTCTTTCTTTCATTTATCCTTTTGAAACCGAAACAACATTGGACTTTTATGCACTTTTCTTTTAGGCAAAATAGGTGTTGGTCGAACCTTATTTCTTCCATCTCTCTCTTTTTTTTTTTCTTCTTTTGATTTTTGATCAACCAGATTTTCTTTCTCTTTCTTTTGGCCGAACCATTCTCTTCTCCAAACACTCTCTTTTCCTTCTTCCATTGTTGCTAAAAATCAAATTCTCTCTCTCATTTTATCTTCTCTTCTACTTTCGTATTTCATATCCTATTAGACTCAAATCAATTATTTTCTTCTCTCATAACCAAATAGCCGAATCTTCTACTTCCTTTTAGTTTTAGTTTGGCCGATTATTCAAGGGTAGATTCTCTTTTGCTTTCTTCAATCGATTTTGGTTAATAAGTAAGTATTCTTGGCCGATTTTCCTATTATTTCTTTTCTCCTCTCTATGTTATTTTCTTGTGGACAAAAGCCGAACCTATGGTCAATTGTTGCAAGGATCTAACCATTCTAGGAACCGATTTCTTTTAGGCTCCTCGGGACGTTGGAAGCAATCAATCTAAGCCTTGTATCTTCGTCTCTCGTTTTGGGTAAGCTTTTAGGTAAGATTGGTATTTCGAAGCGATAACTCTTTGGGATTTAGTAGTATGGCCGAATGGCCTTTGTTCTTAATTTTAGTATTGGCCGATTGTAGGACAAGGTGTTCTAGTGTGGTAGATCGTATCTTCGGACGTTAGTATTTGCTTTTGGTGAAAGGTGTGTACCTTACACACTTTATAACTCTGTTTTGTATATGTACTTATAATATTATTAATTTACTGATCATATTATTAAAGTGGGAAAACGATGAGATCTTGATATGATACCATAATGGTATGAATGAGGATTCGGGTAAGTCCGTTTCTATATGTTGTTGATATATGTGGATTGAAATCATGATCTACGTTTTATGATATTTTCATTATGTGATTTATATCAAAGTATATTGACATGATTTGTCTATCTATTGCATTGGTATGGGCAATATGAGAGGTGGGGGAAGATTGATATTGTGTCTTCGAACACCAGAGGTTTGGTACATCCAGTGATTTGGTATCACATTTGTGTCTTCGGACACCAGAGGTTTGGGACCTCATAGCGACTCGTCCCTATGGTTAACACCACCGTGGGTTGGCCCCACTTTTGATATATGGGATTGTTGCCAGTGATTTGGTATCACACGTGGGTTGGCCCCACAACTTGATGATTCGTGACTTCGGTCACCAGTGGTTTGGCACCACCAGTGATTTGGTATCACATTCGTGTCTTCGGACACCAGAGGTTTGGCACCTCATAGCGACTTGTCCCTGTGGTTTAACACCACCGTGGGTTGACCCCACTTTTGAGATATGCGATCGTCGCCAGTGATTTGGGATCACACGTGGGTTGGCCCCACAGATGGATTATTTGTGACTACGGTCACCAGTGATTTGGTATCACATTTGTGTCTTTGAGACACCAGTGGTTTGGCACCACCAGTGGTTTGGTACCACACTGGGTAGAAAAGGAGTTATGGATGGCTAAGTTGGGTGCATTATGCATATATGTTGCTTTGTTCTAATTTGTGTAAGTATGTGGCATTTACCCGGGAGAGGGATTATGCACTGAGTCTTGGTGACTCACCTTCTCCCTTATCATTTCAGGTGATTCGTAAGATTGCGGACGAGGAGCCGGATGAACTCGAGGAGGCCATGCAATAAAAGTTGGTTTTATATGAACTTCCATCTGGGTACTTATTTTATTTGGTTTTCATATTTTATGGATTTGTAATAAGGCCTCTTGAAATTATGTTTTTTTGGATTATTTATATGTTTTGGACATGTTTTAAAATGTAATTTATAAATTACTTGGTTAATTTAATAATTGAACCCAAAGTTTTCTAAACTATAAAATCGCAATGGTTTTTCTTACCATCGGGTAATACAAATTGTTTATTGGCAAAATTATAAATTAAGTATTTTCTACAATTTAAGTGATTTCCAAAATTCAAGTTTCTATACTCAAATGCAATCGGTTTCCAAAGTAATAATTCGGATTTTTCTTAAAAGATATAAATGTTTTCTATCCTATGATTTATCGACTAAGTTTTAAAGTTTTTATTTATGAAATTTCAAGTAAATTTTCGGTGTTAACTTATTTTACACCTGATTTCTACAAATATAGAATTACAAAGAGTTCCTCACTAAAAATTTATCTGTTAAATTCGATTCTTTTCAAAATGTTTTCCTCTGTGGCATGCCAGATTCGGTCATGGCGTATTGACCGGGTTTTGGGGTGTTACATTTGGTCTTGTGGGTTAATCTCCGTGTTACTTGGTAGACGTCCTTGTGGTCATTTGGATATTAACTTTGCAAGTTGTTCTACTGCCTTAGTGACTTCCCTTACTAACTTAGTAACTTCCTCTAATCGGTTCTTGTTCTCTTCAACCGGTGTTTGTTGACTTTTAAATGTTTTCTCAGTTGTTATTTAACCCTGAATCATATGATTTATTTACTTAGCTTGATCCATAGGACTCCCTAACCTATGCTAAACCCTCTCTCGAGGCGAATAACGTCTAACCCTAGGTTAATTAGTGGAACTCTCGTTCTCTTATAATAACCCCCTAGAATAGCAGTAAATCAATCTATGGATTCTCATATTAGGTTTCACCCTAATCCGGTAAAATCTCGTAACCCTATCTCTAGGCGTTCGATCAACTCCGCTTAATTATGCTAGATCTACTCTTAAGCAGGGTCTATTCCTCCTCCACCTAAACACATCAGATTTGGATTAAGCAGGCATAATTAAGAACAAACTAAGTGTTTATCATAAAATTCAGAAATCAAATAACAAGATTCATCTAGGTTTTATCCCCTTCAGGTATCTGAGGGGTTTAGTTCATTATTAAGAAAGAAAATATCTCAAGAGAAAAGATAAAACAAAACATAAGAAATTCCTAAAACTCCCTAAAGGAATTGAAGGAGAATTTCGTCGTCTTGAGTAAAACTCCGGCTTCTTGGGATGGATCAACTGGCTAACTTCAAGCAATTCCCACAATTCTGACCTTTCCGGGTTGGCTCCTTGGCCTAGCTCGCCTCAAGTTTCGGCTTCTACCAAACTCCCCTTTCAAGTTGCCCCATTGGGTGTCTATATAGAATTTGAGATGCCTTACTTGGCCCCTAAGTATCCTAATTTAAGTAGAATTCCTAATAGGGTGTTTGAATAGGCTTCGGAATGTGTTTCTTTGCCTCCAAGTATCCTTTCCCGAATGTAATTGCTCTTTCTAGTGATAGGGACACGGCCATGGCACACGCCCGTGCGAATCATTGCCAGGCCGTGTTCAGACTTTATAACTTGAGGCATGGCCGTGTAAGTCGGGGGTCAGGCCGTGCTCTAGATGATCGGCGAGGCACGGCTGTGTGGGATTTGGGCCAGGCCGTGTTGATTTCGTACTAAGGCCCATTTACTCCATTTTGGGCCCGTTTTATGTTCTTTTCATCCTCGAGTGCTTTCCTGGATATAAGACATGAAAAGAAAGGACTACAAGCACCTAATTACATAATTCAAGGCTTAAATCATCCAAAAGCATGCTAAATGTGGGCTTAAAATATGTTACTTTTATGGTTTATCAGCATATTATGTTGTGAAGAGTAAATCTATTAGACTTGGAAGATCAGTAAGATAAAGAATAAAAAGACCCTCCTTAGGGATTTCCAATCTATCTATATATAGGTAATTTCATGATGGAATCCTGGATCTGGAGTTTTGAACTACAATAAGTGAGAATGAGATAAGTTTCTATGTTGACTCTTGTTTGTGTAATGATAGTACTTGTAGATCTATAAGGAAGTGGCTGAAATATGATGTTTTCATCCTTGAGGTTACAATATGTTATGTATGTGATTCTGTGTGTGATTATTGAAGTATGTTTATGATTGTGCTAAATTTTTATAAGAATCATAGGCATAGTTGGTATAGATTTGTAGAATTCAAGTAGGACGATATGAAGTATGGTTACGTCTGGATGTCTAGATTGTGTATATCCGTCTTAGTTGTATGATATATGATATTTTCTAATGAAAGTGGGTCTTTGCACGATGAGTCTGTGCCTATTCTGTGGACTCATCTAAAGGGGTTCGTCGAGACTTTTAACACAATCGCTGAAAGGAAAAGTACATGGCCATAACATCTTATCGTGTAAGACCATAGCTGGGTTATGGCATCATATAGGAAGAACTAAAGAAAGGTGATTACCTACTGAGGTTCCCTGCCTGTCTGAATACGATGAGGGGAAAGCCTTACAAAATGTGAGTCTAGGTGAGTCTCTATCGTAAACACGCCAGGAAAAAAAAGCCTTTGTGGCGAGCTTTGAAGGGAATGCCTTTGTGGTCCACTCTATAGAATTGCCTTTGTGTCAACCATCCGAAAGAAACACCCCTGTGGCAGACCCTAAGGGAAAGAAATGGATTTGATGGTGAACTTTAAAGGAATGAGTTGTAATGAACTTATAAGGAAAAGCCCTTGTGGCGTATCATGTTACACATTCGATGAGATATTCTACTGAGCTTCCTTTGTGGCGAGCTTGATAGTACTAGAAAGAACATATGTTTTATCCCTACTTATTTGTTAATTTTTCCCCATTTAGTTATCTTTAGCACATATTTTAGAATTTTCAGTTCAGTAAATTCTATTTTATAACTCAGTGGATCTTAGCCTATTTATCATTAAATTTGTCATGTTTTGGTACCGATGTCGCTACATGAGTAATTCCAGATTGCGCCCCAAATTGTCATCGCACTTGATAGCTGTATGGATAAGAACAAAAATGTGTGAGTTGTCCAGTTTGGTACAACCAACATGTACGTACAGAGGCAGCAATTATGATGAAAGGACACCTGTGCTATTTGAATAATTCACGTGAAAATGAAAAGGAGGAGAGATTTTTTAGGGGTATTATCTTCTTCAACCTATCTTTTGAAACTTTTCAGCTATGGCAGCTTAAGTCTTCTACGGGTGAACCGACATGAAAGGGATGTAGATCAGCTCCTAACGAAGAGCCCTGAGTGCGACATAAGAGGGAATGGAGAGATTCAAGTTGAGATTTTCTAGGAATAGTATTCTCCACTTTTTTCTTTTATATTTCTTTTATAAATGATGGTGATTACTTTCTATTTCTTGTTTGTATGAAAGCACACATGATTTTTGGGTTAAATGTTATTTTATTCAATCTTACTTCTATTATTTAATCCTTGGGTTTGAATGTTTTTAGCTTAGAAGTGTTATCGCGGTCACTAACACTAGAAAATGCAGCGACAGTTCAAGCTAACAAGCATGACAATAGAAGTTAGTTGAGGATTAGAGGAATTTAATCAACTTGTTCTTAAGAGTGTTCTGTTGCCATCATTGGAAGGTGTGGTTAATGTGCATGTTTAAGACTTAGATTAAATATAGAAGTTAAGCTTGGTAAGATATTCATTGCAATTTAATGCATCGACAATCGCCTATCATTTTATACCTTGTAAGCACTTAGTATTCTGTTGAATATTCACTTTGGGGATCCCAGTTTGTCATTATCATATTTTATCTTATTGTTTTCAAGTTATTGCTTAGACAACTACTCTCACAATTTATCCTGTTTCTATCTATTTATTGCACTGACATTGATAGACAAAAGACAACCATTGATGTGTCTAAAACTGACTATGACCACAATAAAGGCAAGCACACCTATCATTCAATAGTATAGTTATGGTAAGACCGGTAATATCGTACCCACAAGGACCAAGAGTACTAGTAATTACTATCTTTATATTATCTAGCCTAAGAATTGAAGTGATTTCTTTTAAACTAAACTTAATTAAAAACATGACAGAGAAAGAATTGAGAAAATACTTTAAGACAACTTTATCAGATGGGTAATACCTAATGAAGAATCCACCTAGACTTCACTTATTACTTTTGATTCATATGATTTATTCACTTGACTTAATCCGTAGAAATCCCTAATTTATGTTAATATCTCTTTCAAGACTAAAAACAGCTGACCCTAGGTTGATTAATTGAAATCTCTTTCTAATTAAAACCCCTATTGTCGCATTAACTCGATCTATGGATCCCCTTATTAGATTTGACTCTAATCTAGCAGATTTTCATCGCCCTATTTCTAGGGTTGCAATCAACTCTGCTTAATTGTGTTGATCTTCTCTTAAACAGGGCTTTTGCTCCACTGAATAAGCACATTCGACTTTGAATTAATAACCTGAATTATCAAAACAAGAATAACAACTCACAATTAAGAATAAGAACAAGAATTAATCTTATAAATGAAATAATAATAAGATTCGTCTTAGGTTTCATCCCCTTAGGTTTTTAAGGGATTTAGTTTATACTGATAGAGGGAAACATCTTAAAATAGGGAAAACAACAAAACATAAGAAAACCCAAAAACTTCTAAAGAAATTGAGAGGAGATCTTCAGTCTTGATGGAGATCCTTCTCCTAAGCTGCTCCCGACGGCTGTCTTTGAGTATTTTCTGCCTTCTATTCGGCGTCCTCCCCTAGGTTGGCCCCTAAGGTGTTTATATAGGTTTTGGAACGCCTTTCTTGCCCACAAGTAACCTATTTTGAATAAAATACGGCAGGGCCATGACCGTGTGACACGTCCGTGTGCAAGAGCTTAGGTCGTGCTCGACTCTGCTCGCCACACACGGCCGCGTGATCTTCCCTTGGACGATAGTCCAGGTCGTGTGATTTCTGATGTAGGCCCATTTAGTCCCTTTTGGCCCGTTTCTCGATCTTTTCGACTCCTCAGCTCTCATGAGTATAAAACATGAAATTAAATGATTACGAGCATCAAATTCATCAAATCTAATGAAAATTCATCCAAAAATAAGCCAAGCATAGGGTAAAAATATGTATACATTATGGTTTATCAAATATCCCCACACTTAAGCCTTTTCTTGTCCTCAAGCAAAATCCTCAACTCACAATTAAAACTAACTTCTTTATTTCATAATTCTTATCAATAATGTTTCATCATAATTCATAGATAATTCATACATTGATAATTTAAATAAAAGAGTCCTAAAGATTCAAACAATCTATGTCATAAATTTTTATAGCACGAAAACATAGGTGTTTCCTCTTACCTAAATTATTACCTCTGATTCAAAACCTGACAAGAATTGGTATCCTCACTAAAGATTCACTCAAATCACTGAAGGTGTTTAAGGTTTAAATTAAGCACTCAAAAAGTCAAACATGAAAAGTTAATCCCATAGGCTTGCATGAATATCAAATCTCCACCACTATAAAATGAGATGATACACAAATCAAAAGGTCTTTTAAAGGGTTGTAACGGGGCTTGGGTTAAAGGTATGGATAAAGGCTGAATTAGAGGGTTAGAATTGAGATTACATTGACTATTTACTTAACTAGAAAAATAACTAATATTGAATAATTACATTGATTGAAAGCTTATCACTAAATAATACCAGCTTCTTCTAAAGATATGAAATTAACAGTTTAAGCTCATAACACTAATAATGATTAAATTTCCAACTTTTTTCTTTTTAAGAATAAGACCATATTGATAGAATTTAACAACTGAAATAAAGAAAATAGTTAGGCAACTGATCAAATCAAATCTCGACATAAGGGGGGCTCAAAGGATGAGAAGTAAAAATTTGGTTTTGGGTTAATATTAAAGGGTGAGTCAAGAAACGGTTTATTAGGCTCAACAGGGTTCACTGGGGGTTAATTATGGAGGTAGGCTTTTTTTTTTTTTTGGAAGTAAGTGGGTTAAATCCTAGGTGCCTTTATCATCTTTAGTATATCAAATCAGAAATGTGGTCCTGAGATGTATAATCAAAGGAAGTTCTAGAATAACAAATCAATGTTGACACACTCATAATCAATAAAGTGAGTAAGAAAAATGTATGCTCTTAAAGGCTCAAAATTTCACAAAAATTATGGTTTTTGATGTCAACATTGCAAATTTCAAACTTCAAAGTAATATTTAAGGTTAGGGAAACAACCTAATAAAATTTTTAATCCTGAAAATAGACTTATCATGCTTGATTCTCTAATATCTTAAAGTTAAACTATCAATGCACAATTATCTATGACTTACTCTAAAACGTATCAACAAAATCATAAATCAATAGAAGTTTCATTCTAATAGTAATATGAGAAAGTCACTTGAGAACAAGGCATAATTCAGTATTGTTGATGTAACGCCTCGAATTTAGGCCTAGTAGAATTGGGCCTATTGGGCTTTGGGTCTCATAAAATTTTTAAGTGAGCAAGAAAATGACAAATGACATGAAGGCTTTAAAGGTTTAATGAATTTAGAGTGTCTAAGTGTGTTGGAGAAGCTTTGGGTTCAAGTTTTCTGGTGGAGGATTCTTAATTTAATTAATTACGAAATCAGGATTATGACTAATGGGCTTTTAAATAAAAATAAGTGAAAAATGGCACAAAGAAGCCTGTGGTGAAGTGGCTAAGTGACGCCACTAAGGTGTAGAGAGATGGCGACATATGCATGCAGGAAGGTCTGAGGTTCAAGTGCTAGCTTAGCTTTATTTTGGAGTTTAATTTTAGGCTTCTAGAAGGCTAGAAGTGGCATGTAGAGGGACTCTAAGGCGAAGTGATGAATAGAGAGAATATAGGAGAAGGATAAGGGAGATATCATGGAAAAAAATTAGGAGATGAGCAGTGGATGAGGTGGTGCCAAATTGGACTTTTGGGGTGGCTAAGTTTTGGCTATAAGCTATATAAATGTGTGTGCGCCGAATCTGGGGTCCTAGGTAATGCCGAATTTTCCATTCTTTTTCTTTTCCTTGCCGAAATCTTATTTTTCCACAACCGAAAATACCTTACCTTGTTGCCGAAATCTCCTATAGCCGAATCCCTTTTTGCTGAATTCTCTCATAGCCAAACTCTTTTATTGCCGAAGTATCATCATCTTCTCTTGTTGAAATCCCTATTAGTGTAATATCTTTGTTGTTTTCCTCCATCACAAAATGATTGGTATCTACTTTCAGTCAAGGTTAAAAGTCGAATCTCATTCAGTAGCTATCTAAACCGTAGGATCAAAGGTTAGATTCGGTAAGTATTTAGTTAACCCCTTTGTGTGTTTTGTTAAAAGCCGAAGGGATATCTAACTTTTCGTTGTCGTTAATCTCGTATTAACAAGGGTAAGGTTCAGAGATCGCAAGCGTGGTAAGGATCGTTAGCAATGTGTAAGTGTACTCAACTCGATTATGGTTTAAGTAAGTGGCCGAATGTGGGTATGATCTATAGGGGTGACTTGTATGGATTATGAGTCACTCGAATTTTGGTAATGTATGTGTGGGTGCAGAACTAGGGGATACTCAGGAATAGTAGCTAAGGAAGGGCTACTTGAACTAGTGGCACATGGTAGGATACGATAAGGCTTCGGTTTTTGGTAAATGTTTTGATTAAGTATGGGTGATTGATTGAAGGTTGGTTGCTTGTAGGTTCAAGGCTAAGGATAGTATAGCACGTCATAGTAACTAGGTGTGTACAAACACTACACAGATATGATATCGGCAATGCTAGAAAGCCGAAAAGCCGAAAGTGGCTAAATGGGCCCAGTGGGCCCTGAGGCTAAGTTTGATGAAATTGATTGATTTGGTTATATGAATTGAGTTAGTCATGCATGTTACATGATCTAGAATTGTTTTGGGCCTAATAGGCCATATGAATGAGATCTAGGCCTAATGGGCCATAAGGATGTGATTTGGGCTTAATGGGATATATGAGTGTGAAATGGGCTTGATGGGCTTTATGTGGACGTAGACAAGTATGCTAGGGTTAGAGTGTGGTAATGGACATATGCATGTCTTGGATTGGATCTAAGGAGAGCTTGGTACTTAAGCGGTTCTAACGACCCACCTCCTCTTCTCTGGAATCTTACTTGGTGCGTAGTGTCTGTTCACTTTAGCCACAAGGACTTGTTAATGGGCCAAAGTTCATAACTAAAACCCGAGAGGGACCAAAATACCCCTAATTTGAAAATTACCAAAATACCCTTAGTTTAAAAAATTCCAAAATACCCTTAGTTTGAGATTTTCCAAAATATCCTTAGATTTGCAAAATTACTAAAATACCCCTAATTTGTAAAATTACAAGAAATCCCTTGATTGTAGAATTACCAAAATATCCTTGATTTACAAAATTTCCAAAATACCCCTGTTTTGTAAAATTACCTAAATACCCCTGTAGGGTAGAATTACGAAAATACCCCTAGGTAGTGAAATGAATAATATACCCCTAAGTGCTTAATGTGTGAAATTATGTATGTTCCATTCATGAAATATTTGTTTCACTTGGGTGGGTTTTGATGATACGGAGGAAGATTTGAGGACCGCATAGTCGCTTGACGACCGTGGATCCACCAGTGGCTTTAAGGCCATTATAGCAGCTTTGCTGCAACGTTTGAGTAGTGCCGCTGCTACTGTTACCTTTAGAGTGTAGGGATGGGTGTATTGATATTTATATCCCTACAGGAGTGTAGGGTTGGAAGTGAAATGGAGTGCAGGGCTGGATTTGGGATGGGTGCATTACATTCATGTGATACTGATGTGATATGAGGTCATTCTGGGCTAAGGCCCAAGACCACCATTTTTTAGGGCTTAGGCCCAATGTAATAATTGTATGTTGATTAGATTACCAAGGGTCGTACACACTGAGTTTCGAAGCTCACACCCTTTTATTAAATGTTT
Organism: Gossypium bickii; assembly: GCA_025503065.1. Taxonomy (NCBI): domain Eukaryota; kingdom Viridiplantae; phylum Streptophyta; class Magnoliopsida; order Malvales; family Malvaceae; genus Gossypium; species Gossypium bickii. The sequence continues at coordinate 47,203,492 of CP106711.1, read as the reverse complement.
CAGGTGACCCTCAGTAGACGGCTTGACATGGGAGAGGAATCGGAGATGGCTGCACTACAAGATACTTAAGAGTTTTGTTTATTTCTTTCAAAGGACGTGATTTTAATTACTTTATTTTCGCTGGTTGTAATAAGGCCTTGTACTCCGATTTGACTTTAGATTTTGTGTTTTGTTGTCATTGTTCAACTATTTACTTAATTGTTAAACTTAAATAAATTTTCTTAAATATGGTTTTCGAAATACCTAAAAATATGGGCTTTTATCATTACTTAACAATATTCAAGGATTTTGGGCTTTTAGGCCTTGGATTTTAACTTAGCAAAATTATTTTGAATTATTACTTTGATGTGACATTCCCGGATTCGGCCATAACATCTGGGCTGGGTCTGGGGGTGTTACAGTTGACACCTCTCCACACTTAAGATGTACATTGTCCTAAATGTGCAGAAATAGGTATCGACAATGTAGAAAATCATAAGATAGGGAAAGAAGTGAAACTTCTTGAATTTTGGATGAATGCCTTAAAATAAGCATGATAGACTAGGTAGAGGTGAATGGTGGGAGGATACTCCGGTGGTGTAGTCGTTTCTCGATAGCGCCTTCAACCTGTTGAAACTGACCTGTCGAGTCGATGAAGCAACCGGCATGAACTTATGGTACCTTAAGCTAAATCTAAATGGTATGAAGAATAAGAATAGCATACTAAGGAAAATGAATATAAATAATGAAAAAGAGATATGAATTTAAAAATAAAGGGGAAAAGAGTGACCGTCGGTGGCAGGGATGATGGTTGATGTGGTGGCTAGGGTTGGGGAGGAAGGGATTTGGGGAAGAAAGTGAACAAAAAATGAGGCTTAAATAGAGATTGGGGCACATGGTCGTGGCCCACGCTCGTGTGCCCTGGGCGTGTTAGGTCACACGGCCGTATCGCACGGCCGTGTGGTGCCTCATTCATTTCTCCCGTGCTTGTGTAGAGGTTTCCACGCCCATGTTAATTAATCAGTGTTGACTACGGCCTAGGGACATGGGCGTGTCGCACACCCATGTTTCTTTCTTAGTATCGACCATGGTCGTATCGCACGGCCGTGAGATTTTATCGCCGCCCGTGGTTTAGGAAATTATCGTCCTTGGTTCGCACTGTCTTTGTCACGCCGATGTGCCTATTCGTGGTGTCCACACAGCCACGATCACGGCCGTGTGTTAGACTGTGTGGGTAGAGAAACATACACTTTATTAATTTGGTTAGTTTTGAGTTAGGTGCTAAAAATAAAAACTATGACATTAGTGAAGTAAGTACTTGGGTTGCCTCCTGAGAAGCGCTCGTTTAAAGTCTTAAGCTAGACTTACCTTTCATTCGCATAATCATGGTGGTTTGAGGAGTTGAAACTCCTCATTCTTGCTATCAATTGTATTAAAATAAGGTTTTAGACGAGTATGATTTACCTTGAAGGTGCCAAATTGAGAATGAGTTACCTCGACTGTACTGTATGGGAAATTATTAAGTACCGTGAAAGGGATCTCTTCGGTTGTATTAAGGTCTGAAGTGGTGATTTGAGGGTTTGTTTTATCCAACAGTACCTAATCCCCGATCTTAAATTGGTTTGTCCCGTCCTTAAGTTTGACATGGAGTTGCTTTGGTTCATCGTGTTTTTCGAGTGTCCACCATTCGTCTAGTTCATCGATCTGAAGCCTTCGCTCCTCATGAGTTATTTCATTTTTGGCACGAGATCTAGGATGTGGCTCAGTTTTGTATTTTCGAGGTGCTTTCTGAAAAGAAGGTTGAACCAAATGGTTATTAATAGAATTTATGTTCTCACCTTTATTACTCGATGTCCTAGCCGAGTAACGAGCCTGGAGAATGATCGTTTCATCACCTACACGAAGTGTGAGTTCATCTGTACCAATATCAATTCTAGTTTTAGCAATTGCTAAAATAGGTCTTCCTAAAATTAAAGGAATGTCACTATCCTCATCCATGTCTAAAACAACAAAGTCTACTGGGAATATGAATTTGTCAATTTTCACTAGTACATCCTCAATTATACCCCTAGGAACTCTAATGGTTTTATCAGCCAATTGAATGCTCATCCTAGTTTGTTTGGGTTTCCCAAGACCTAGCTGCTTAAACATTTTATAAGGCATAACATTGATACTTGCCCCTAAATCAGCTAAAGCATTATGAATAGATAAACCACCAATTAAGTAAGGAATTGTAAAACTCCTTGGATATTTTAACTTTTGAGGTAGTTTATTTTGTAAAATTGCTGAGCACACTGCATTTAGCTCCACATGTAACGCATCATCTAACTTCAATTTGTTTGTCAAAAGCTCTTTTAATTTTTTTTCGAATTGGGCATCTGCAAAAAAGCTTCATAAACGGTAAGTTAATATGTATTTTTTTTAAAAGTTTAAGAAATTTACCGAATTGTTCATTTGTGCGGTCTTTCTGCGTCATATTGGGATATGGCATACGAGTTTGGTATTCTGTACTTACCAGTTTTGGTTTATCATGGCGTATCTCAACCTTACCTTCCTCTACCACATTCTCTTACCTCAATTTTGGTACATCTAGCCCTTCACTATCGTGAGAAGTAATGGCATGAAGTTGCTCCTTTGGGTTAGTTTCAGTGCTGCTTGGTAAGCTGCCTTGTGGCCATTCAGATATGAGCTTAGCAAGTTGTCCTAATTGGTTCTCGAGCCCTTGAGTCAATGCTTGCTAATTTTTTAGTGTTGTTTCAGTGTTTTGGAAATGGATTTCTGACACTTCGATAAATTTTGTTAGCATCTCCTTAAGGTTCGGCTTTTTCTCTTGTGGGTAGGGTTGCTGTTGAAAGCCTGGAGGGGGTTGTTGTCTCTGATTTCCTTGACCACCCCATGAGATGTTTGGGTGGTTCCTCCAACCTGGATTATAAGTGTTACTATATGGATTATTTTTGAGGTCTAGAATTGTTACCCATATTGTTCATCTGTTCGCTTTCTATGCCAGGGTTGTAGGATGGATATTCTGTATTGTTCGTCCCTCCTCCATTTGTATCGCACTGCATCACTGGATGTACCTGCGAAGAACCATAGAAACCATCAATCTTTTTATTTAAAAGCTCTACCTGGTTGGATAGCATGGTAACTGCGTCGAGGTTGAAAACACTGGCAGCTTTTGTCGGCTTTGTTTTCATGACTTACCACTGATAGTTATTTAGTGTCATCTCCTCTATAAACTCATAAGCCGCTTTAGGGGTCTTGTTAGTTAGTGTTCCACTGACAGCTGAATCAATCAACTGCCTGGTTGAGGGGTTCACACCATTGTAAAAGGTTGGACCTGTAGCCATAAAGGTAACCAATGGTGAGGGCACCCTCTTAGGAGATCCTTATATCTCTCCCATGCATCGTAAAATGTCTCTAAATCCATCTGCATAAAAGAAGAGATATCATTCCTCAACTTAGCCGTTCTAGCCAACAGAAAATATTTAAGTAAAAGTTTTCAGTCATTCGATCCCATGTAGTGATTAATCCTCGTGGTAATGAGTTCAACCACTGTTTAGCTTTGTTTCTCAATGAAAAGGGAAACAACCAAAAGCGAATGGCATCGTCACAAACGCCATTTATTTTGAAAGTGTCACAGAATTCCAGAAAATTTGCCAAGTGATTGTTTGGATCCTTATCCTGCAAACCATCAAACTAAACAAATTGTTGAATCATCTGAATAGTGTTAGGTTTCAGTTCAAAATTATTTGAAGTAATAGACGGTCAAACAATACTTGATCCAGTTGCTATTAAATTAGGTTTAGCATAGTCATACATAATACGAGTAGCAAGATTTTGATTCACCAGATTTACGACAACCATAGGAGGTAGCGGATTATTGTCAGCCATCTCCTCGGTAGTATTTGTTTTGTCTTATTTCTCTTCTTCTATGTAATGTAGATTTCACCTTATTTCTCTTCGGTTTCTATGAGCTGTACTTTCAATCTCACTGTAAAAAAGTAATGGTCCTGACGGGTTCCTTCTAGTAATAAACTAAAAGTTCCTTCTAGAAACAAAGAAAAGAAAAATTAGCAAGTTAAAATAAAATAAAAAGAAATTGCAAATAAAAATAAGAATGGCTAAAGTAATAAAAATTTAGTGTTCCTAATATCTTAGTCCTTAGCAACGGCGCCAATAACTTGATGTGTCTAAAACTAAGTATGGGCACAATAAAGGCAAGCGCACCTATCGTTCAATAGTATAGTTATGGTAAGACTAGTAATATCGTATCCACAAGGACCAATAGTACTAGTAATTACTATCTTTCTATTATATAGCCTAAGAATTGGAGTGATTTCTTTTAAACTAAAACTTAATTAAAAACACGACAGAGAAAGAATTGAGAAAATAATTTAAGACAACTTTATGAGATGGGCAATACCTTAGGAAGAATCCACCTAGACTTCACTTATTACTTTTGATTCATATGATTTATTCACTTGACTTAATCCGTAGAAATCCCTAATTTATGTTAATATCTCTTTTAAGACTAAAAACAACTGACTCTAGGTTTATTAATTGAAATCTCTATCTAATTAAAACCCGGATTGTCGCATTAACTCGATCTATGGATCCCCTTATTGATATTTATTTTGTTTTTGCACTTTGTTTTTTTTTATATATAATATTTAGTTGTCACTAACTTGTTTTGTTTTTGTCGCTATTTTCACATTCTGTTTTAGGTGTTTGCTGCCTCAAAGCAATTCAGAGTTTCTTACCGATTTTGATCCAAAAATTGAAAAAACTGTTCGGAGGAGACTCCAAGGACAAAGGAATATAGCTTTAACAAAAAACAATGAAGCCATACCCTAGGTGCAGCACCAAAATGCTAATGAGTCACCATTGCCGCAAGATGTTCAAATACAAAATAGGACTACACAAAGACTTTCTAGTTTCTGTCTTAAATGACTTACAACCGGGAGTTGTTAGGCCAGCAATTCAAGATGGGAATTTTGAACTCAAGCCAGTAATGTTTCAAATGTTGAATTCTAATGTGCAATATGCTGTACTGCTACATGAAGATGCACGAGAACATCTTAAATCATTTTTTTTATTTGTGCTTCCTTTAGTCAACAAGGCATTCAAGATGACACTTTAAAGATACAATTATTTCCTTATTCCTTGTAGGGAAGAACTTGTACTTAGTTCCTTGGGCTACCTGCCAATCAATTACTTCTTGGAATGCACTAGCAACATAGTTTGTTTTCCACTTTAACCCACCGACAATGAATGCTCATCTCTGAAATGATATTACAGCTTACCATAAACTGGATGATGAGAATCTTCACACTAAATAAGAATGTTATAAACATTTGCTTCAACGTTGCCCCATGCATGACATTCAACAGGAAACACAGATTGAAATTTTCTATAATGGGCTGAATTCACACAAGAGTAATCTTGTTGACGCATCAGCCAATGGTCCTTTGCTGGATTATATTTATAATGATGTTATTGGAATACTTGAGAGAATTACTTAGAATGATTATCAATATCCTATCTCTAGAGCTGCATAAGCAAAAGCTACTCCGGGAGTTACTGAATTGGATGCAATATCTGTACTTAGTGCTCAAGTTTCTTCTTTTGCAAATATGATAAAAAAATATGCAAGGGACTAGTGACGTTGCACCTAAACAAGTCTTTCAACAAGTTGATGTTCCTACATTTTGTTGTGTGATTTGCAGTGATAACCATAGCTAGGAAGATTGTCCGCAACATGAAGAGAATGCATTTTATGTCAGTAACATTTGTAACAATTCTTACGGCAACTCTTATAATAATTTTGCATGCAATCAACAATCTTGGGAAACTCAGACTGCTAGACAAAATGCTGCGACATTTTGATATGGGAATATATCTACTCAAGGAAATTATAGTCCAAGACAAGGGAATTACAATCAACAATAGCAGAAATACAATCAGCACACTCAGATGCATCCACAAGAAATCTAGATGCATCCACATCAGAACCAGATGCATCCACAACACTCTTCAATGCCAAATCGGCATGTTCAAGGGCATCAATAACAATAGTACATGCAAGCTTCTCCTTATGACCTGTTAGCAGCTCTTGAGGCTTTAATGTGGGAGAATATTACTCGCATAGAAGCTATTGTGCAAGGGAATTCATCATCTATTCAGACATTGCAGGTACAATTAAGACAACATGCTTTTAATCTGAATACTCGACCACCGGGCACACTGCCTAGTGACATGGAAAATTTGAATCCAAGGGGGAAAGAACATTGCAAGGTTATCACTCTTAGGAGTGTTAAACAAACTAGAGAGCTGACTACAGACTCTACTGTAGACCCTTGAGATACTAGTGAAGTGATCCCTGGTTAAGAGCTTGTCGATGTACCAGACAACGAAGTTCCACAAATTGTCACTCATATGCCTAATGTCTGACCCTCAAAACTGTTGATGCAATCAGATGTATCTCCACCTATAAATTTTCCATAAATATTTAAGGAGAATGAGCAAGATAAGCAGTACTGACAGTTCCTGAACTTATTAAAGCAACTTCAGGTCAATATTCCTTTAGTAGACGATCTTGTGCAAATTCCAAATTATGGGAAATTTATGAAGGAGCTCTTGTTCAAGAAGTAAAAGCTCAGTGATATTGAAACTATTGCACTCACGGAAGGCTGTAGTGCTATTTTGACAAATAAGTTGCCCCCAAAATGAAAGATTGATGGTGGTGGGAAAGTCTTAAAATTTATATAATGAATGATTGAGCCAAGAAACTAACTATCACCACGATTGAGGGAAGGGCACCTATCGAACAGTAGTATAGTTTAGTGGAAAGACCGGATTGTCGAACCCAAGGGAACCAAAAGTACTAATACTAGCTGTCTTTTTATTATCTAGCCTAAAATAAAAGTGATTAATATTTATTTAACTAATTACTAAGGAAGAGATGCTAAGACACAGAGAATGAATTGGGGAAATACTTGTGGGAAAAACCAATTGATTAAGACACTACACGAGGAAGAATCCACCTAGACTTCACTTGTTATTTAACTCTGAACAAGACGATTTATTCACTTGACTTGATCCGTAGGATTCTTTAATTTATATTAATACCTCTCTCGAGGCTACTAACATCTAACCCTAGATTGATTAATTGAAATCTCTTTTTAATTAAAACCCCTAGAATTGCATTAACTCGATCTATAGACTCCTATATTAGGTTTGACCCTAATCCTGCAGATTTTCGTCATCCTATCTCTAGGGTTGCGATCAACTCCGCTTAATTATGCTAGATCTACTCTTAAACAGGGAATATTCCTCAACTGCCTAAGCATATCTATACTTGAATCAATATCTTAAAATATCAAGACAAGAATTAAGACATATAATTAAGAACAAATCAAGTAGTTATCATATAGTTCAGAAAATAATAACAAGATCCGTCTTAGGTTTCATCCCCCTCAGGTATTTGAGGGCCGTAAAAGTAACCAATTTCATTTCCACATTTAACCTACTTTTTGATGATTTATTCCTTTAATTATATAAAAAGGTGCTTGTAATCCTTTCTTTTTATGTTTTATACCCCAGAAAGGACCACTGAAACCACCACACTGACAGAGCAGAGGCCGTGCAAGTCAGTCCAACCAACTCCCAACGTCACAGATCCAACCACCCTCCCTACGGGCACCGATAGAAAGGCGCGGTAGTGCCCCTCAACCGTTTGAAGCTAATGACTTCCACACCATCGGCAGAACACGCCCATGCCTACAAACCGTACGAAGCTACTGACTTGCCGAACACAGGCGTGGGGATCCAAAGAACGGGCGTAGACTAACAACTCACCCATACACACGGTTGTGTAAATCGAAACGGGCTTGGACCAAGACCATGGGAATGTGCCAGAATTCAACCACTATTTAAACCCCACAGCTTTTTTCTTCACCCTCTAACTTCCCCCATCCTCTTTCTCTTTAAAAATTTCTCTATTTTACTTAGAAAAAGTGTCCAGATTCTTTTGCCATGCAAGAACCATGCCGAAAGAAGCGGAAGCAACCCAGCATAGTCTCCCTAACGGAGACCCTACACATAAGCTCATGCTGGCCGCTTCATCCAAACAACAGGCCAAGGGTCTTTGAGACCATTTAGTTTTTATTTTTCATTTCTCTTTCCTTTCATTCTCCCTTTCTTTAATAATCTTATGTTTAATTTAGTTTAACTTAATTTAGTTTCTTAATGTCAGGTTCCCAGGCTGCTTGGGAATCACACCGACCACCACGATAACCTCTTCACTTCCGCCATCGCCATCACATCCCCAACCTTAGTGTTGATTCCCACCTTGCGAACCATACTTCAATAAGGACTTCACAGTCCATTAATATTTTCTTTTCATTTTAGTTTTCTTCTTAGTCTCCTTCCCTCTAGTTTGTTTTTCTTTAATTTTATATTTAGTTTATTTTATTAGGTCTTAATAAATCCTGGCTACTTCTCAATGCGCTACCCAATTTCTTCATCTAGCACAGGTTCATCATTCAGACTGACCATCACCACCACCAGAGACACTCATCTGGGAAAACATCCACAATTCAGGGAGTAATTCCTTCCCCTTCTCTTTTGATTTATCCATTAAATGTTATTATCTATCTGTGTACAATGAGGACAATATACATCTTCAGTGTGGGGGGTGAATAGTTATTTTGAGAAAATGCTTAATTTTTTTTTCATTATTCTCAAACCCTGAGGATAGAAATGCCCAGCTTTCTACATTATTCTCAAATCCCTAAATTTAATCTTGTTTTAAAGTAATTTTCTCATATTACTAATTAAGATGAAATTTCTGATGACTTGTGATTGTTATTGACATGTTTTTGAATAAGTCATAGTTAATTGTGCATTGATAATTAAATTTAAAGAATACTAGAGAATCAAGCATGATAAGTTTACTTTTCAGGAATTAAAATTTTGCTAGGTTGTTGATCTAAATTTGAATATTACCTTGAAATTTGAAATTTACAAGGATGATGTCAAAACACCCGTAATTTTTGTGAGGTTTTGAACCTTATAGAGCATACATTCTTTTTGCTGCTCATTCTTTGATTATGAGTGTGTCAGCTATGAACTGTTATTCTAGAACTTGCCTCGTTTATACATGTTGAGACCACACTTTTGATTTGGTATTATAGAGATGATAAAGGCACCTAGGTTTAACCCCACTCACTCCACTAGATAGCCGACCTTTACAATTGACCCCCAGTGAACCCCGTTGATCCTAACAAACCCTTTTTGTTGACTCACCTACTAATATTAACCTAAAGCCCCTTTGTATTTGTTATCACCTTTTCTTTTGACTACCCCCTAATCGAGATTTGGTTTGAGCTAGTTACCTAAGTATATTATTCTGGTAGTTAAATTTATCTTGTATTTAGTTTGTTCTTAAAAAAAAATTCGAAGTATTCAATATTAGTAAGTATAAAAAGTGAGCTTACACAATCAAAGTCTATTTCCAAAAGAAAAGCTCGTATTAGTAGGTTTATTACTTTTCAGTTGATGAAATTTCGAAAAAGTTTTAGGTCGGTACTTATCAATTCAATCTTGATTCTAACCTTCTAATTTCATCCTGTGACCACACCTTTTACCCCAGCCCAGTTACAACCCTAACAAAGACCTTTTGATTAGTTTATCATTTCATATTACAGTGGTGGAGATTTGATTTTCAGGCAAGCCTATGGGATTAAATTTTCAGGTTCAACTTACGAGTGATCTTTTCCTGAACCTTAAACACTTTAGAGTGATTTGAGAGAATCTTTAGTGAGGATATCAATCCTTGTTGGTTTTGGATTGAAAAGGTAGTTATTTAAATGAAGGGAGACACCTATGTTTTTCGAGGTACAAACTCATGACTAATCTCGTTTGAATCTTTAGGACTCTTTGAATTGAATTATCCATGTATGAATTATCTATGAATTAGGATAAGGCATTATTGATAAGAATTATGAATCATGGAAGATTCTTTTTAATTGTAAGTTGAGAATTTTGCTTGAGGACAAGGAAAAGCTTAAGTGTAGGGTATTTGATAAACCGTAGAAGTAACATATTTTAAACCCACATTTAGCCTACTTTTCAATGATTTATTCCTTGAATTATATAAAAAGGTGCTTGTAATCCTTTGTTTTTATGTTTTATACCCAGGAAAGCACCCGAGGATGAAATGAACACAAAACAGACCCAAGACAGAGTAAATGGGCCTTAGCAAGAAATTGACACGGCCTAGCCCAAAATCCACACGGCCGTGCCTCGACAAACACCTAGAGCACGGCCTCAACTCTGCCTCACATAGTCGCGCCTCAAGTTAGAAATTTGAACACGGTTTAGTCTCGATTCACACGGGCGTGTGCCATGGTCGTGCCTCTGTCGCTGGAAAGATAATTTCAGTCGGAAAAGGATACTTAGGGAGAAAGAATCGTATTCCAAGAGCCTCTATATATCCCTTAAGTGCCACCTTTGAAGAGGCATCAAAGCTAGGCCAAGGAGCCAAGCCGGGAAGGTCAGAATTAGGGAATAACACGAGGATAGCCAGTTGATCCATCCCAAGAAGCTAGAATTATACTTAAAATGGTAGAATTCTCCTTCAATTCCTTCAGGGGGTTTTAGGGTTTTCTTATGTTTTGTTTTATCTTTTCTCTTGTGATGTTCTTTTTATTCATTATGAACTAAACCCTTCAGATACCTGAAGGGGATGAAACCTAGATGAATCTTTTTATTTGATTTCTTAGTTATATGATAATTGCTTAGTTTGTTCTTAATTATGTTGCTTAGTCCAAATCTAATGTGCTTAGATGGAGGAGGAATAGACCCTGCCTAAGAGTAGATCTAACATAATTAAGTGGAGTTAATCGAACGCCTAGAGATAGGGTTACGAGATTTTGCCGGATTAGGGTGAAACCTATAATGGGAGTCAATTGATCGATTTACTGCTATCCTAGGGGGTTATTATAAGCGAACAAGAGCTCCACTAATTAACCTAGGGTTAGACGTTATTCGCCTCGAGAGAGGGTTTAATATAGGTTAGGGAGTCTTACGGATCAAGCTAAGTAAAGAAATCATATAATTTAGGGTCAGATAAACAAGTGAAGTCTAGGTGGATTCTTCCTGAGGGTATCGTCTTAGTCAACTGAGTTTTCATTGAAAGTTATTTTCCTATTCGTCCTTTTTGTCTTTGTGTCCTTAGTTTAGTCTTTGTTAATATAGTTTAAAGCAACTTCACTCTATAATAAAAAGAAAGTTAGTATTAGTGCTCTTAGTTTCTTTGGGTTCGATATCCGGTCTTGCCTAAGCTATACTACTGTGCGATAGGTACACTTGCCGTTAATCGTTGTCAGAGTTAGTTTTTAGGTTTTGATTATTCTTTTATAAATTTTAAAAATCTGATTTACAGCGATCAGTTTACTTCATAATCATAAAAGAATATATCTCAGAAGAAAATATAAAATGAAACATATGAAAAACCCTAAAACCCCTTGAAGGAAATTGAAGGGAAGATCTTCCTTCTTGAGTATGATTCCGGCTTCTGGAGATGAATCAACTACTTTCTTCGAGTAAATCCCACAATTCTGTCCTCTCTGGCTTGGCTCCTCGGCCTCCCTGAACCCCCCTTTGATGGTTGGCCTCTAAGGTGTTTATATAGGCTTTTGGAATGTCTTTCTTTGCCTCTAAGTACCCTATTCCGAATAGAATTAAAATAGGTCACGTCAGGGACACGCCCGTGTGGCACGGTCGTGTGGATCGAATCTAGGTCGTGGTCGGGTCTGCTAAAGAGGCACGACCGTGTGGCATGGGCCCAAGCAGTGTGCATTTCGTACTTTGGCCCATTTTCTCATTTTTTGGCTTGCTTCTCATTTTTTTCATCCTCCGATGCTCTCCTAAGTATAAAACATGAATTTAAAGGATTAGGAGCACCAAATTCCATAATCCAGGGAATAAATCATCCAAAAGTATGCTAAATGTGGGATTAAAATATGTATATATTACGGTTTATCAAATACCCCCACAGTTAAGCATTTGCTTGTCCTCAAGCAAAATTCTCAACTCACAATTATAATGAACTTCCTCAATTCATAATATTCATCAATAGTGTTTCATCATAATTCATAGATAATTTATACATTGATAATTTAAGTAGAAGGGTCCTAAAGATTCAAACAATCAAAGTCATAGTTTTTGTAAAATGAAAATATAGGTGTTTCCCCTTACCTAAATAATCACCTTTAATTTAAAATCGACAAGAGTTGACATCCTCACTAAAGATTCACTCAAATCATCAAAGTGTTTAAAATTCAAAATTAAGCTCTCAAAAGTCGAACATGAACAGTTAATCCCATAGGCTTGCATGAAAATCAAATCTCCACCACCATAAAATGAAATGATACACAGATCAAAAGTTCTTTAAAAGGGTTGTATCGGGGCTATGGTTAAAGGTGTGGATAAAGGCTAAATTAAAGGGTTAGAATCGAGCTTGAATTGACAATTTACCTAACTAGAAAAATGAACTAATCCTGAATAATTACAACAATTGAAAACTTGTAATACTAAAAATATGAGCTTCTTTTTCAAGATGTGGAATTTAAACTTATAAGCTCACTTAATTATAAAACTAATAATGAATATACTTTGATTTTTTTTTTTTTAAGAATCTACAATAATAGGAAAGAACTTTAACAAATGAAATATAGAACATAGTTAGGCAACTACTCAAAATCAAATCTCGACAAAAAGGGTAGTCAAGAGAAACGGTGATAACAAATACAAGATGGGTTTTGGGTTAATATTAGTGGGTGAGTCAATAAAAGGGTTGCTAGGATCAAAGGGGTTTACTGAGGGTTAATTGTGAGGGTAGGCTTTTTAGTGGAGTGAATGGGTTAAATCCTAAGTGCCTTAATCATTTCTGTATATCAATTCAATGATTTGGTCTTGACATGTATAATCAAAGCAAGTTCTAGAATCAAATCAACGTTGACAAACTCATAATCAATAAAGTGAGAAAGAAAGAATGTATGCTCTAAAAGGCTCAAAATCTCACAAAAATTATGGGTTTTTGATATTAACTTTGTAAATTTCAAACTTCAAGGTAATAATTAGATTCAGGTAGACAACCTAACAAAATTTTAATTTTTTTGAAAATAGACTCATCATGCTTGATTCTCTAGTCTCGTAAAGTTTAAATCATCATTGCACAATTAACTATGACTTACTCCAAAACATATCAAAGAAAATCATAAATCAATAGGAGTTTCATACTAATTAGTAATATGAGAAAATTACTTAAGAACAAGACATAATTCAGGGATTTGAGAATAATGCAAAAAGTTAGGAACTTTCCAAAATAACATTCACCCCCACACTTGAGACGTACATTGCCCTCAATGTACAAAGATATATAAGAAATCATAAGAGATAAGGAGAAGTGAAACTTCCTAAATTTTTGGATGTTTCCTTGAGTTGGGAGTGTAATGGTGTGGTGATTTTCCTCTTAAAGTTGAATATTCCATGGTGCTAGTTTATGCTTTTTTAACTGTGATAAAAGCAGTCGGTTTGTTATCATTGTAAGGATTACTCAAATATTGCTAGGAAATGTAAATTGGATAATAGAGATTATGAACTGAAAAATAACTAAAATAAACATTAGTCAAAGGTAAAAGATAAAATGAAAATTAACATTTTAAACATGAAAATAATATAAAGGTAAAAGAAAAAGGACTCAGAAGTCCTCATCGCCAGATGGATCGCGTGGTGGGGGGCGACGATGAAATGTGAAGGTGCTGACATATTTGGTGGAGGGTGGTGTCGATGTTGTCGAAACGTTGGAAGCATTGCTGCTCAAATCGTGTGAGGCGCTCAGATATGTCTGAAAGAGAAGCTGCCGCATGAACTGGGCGACGGCTTGGTGTTGGCTCCTTATGTGGGTGTGGGTCATCGTCAGCAATGTCCTCAGGGTCCTCTTCCTCGGTGGTATGGGCTAGCTGATATTGGGGAGGATCGATCCTACGGCGACGCTTGATCATCCGCATGTTGATCACCGTCGAGATGCCCTGTGGAGACATCTGGCCTATCAAGGTGAGCGAGCCTGATTGTGTTGCAGTGTTGAGGAGACCAAAGTGTCTCGCGAGCCGTGTTACATAAGGCCCCATTGAAATGACCCCCTTACAATGTCACACCGTCTGATGCTGGATGGCTAGAGCAATGAAGTAGGCAAGGTCGAAGACGTGCCTGTTCGCCATGCACCATAGGAAATATGCTTCATAAGTGTTAACTACCCTTGTGCTCTCTCGCCTTCCTGTCAATGTAGGAGCTAAGATGGCGTGTAAGTACCTCAAAGATGGCGTGAGAGCTGTCACTTTGGAGTGACTAGGGTCATAAGTGGCTGAGGCGGGGGCTATATTATACCAACATCTCATAGGAGAGTTTCGCAACATCATTTTCTCTCATGAACTCATCCATGTAGAGGCCCAAAGTAACTCCAAATTCGGGGACACTCATTTTACAAACAAAACCACCTAGGCGGAATTAGATGGTGCTTGGGTCGTCATGGTTCGTTATTACCACCTGTAAATGAAAAGTGGAGTAAAGCTCTAATGTTAGTTTGAGGTAGGTGGGCTCGACAATACTAAAGAACTGATCCCAAGGGTCCATGGTTAGTAGGGCCCAACATCATTAGCAAGTTGTACTTGTTCCAGGGTGGCCCAGTCGATACATCTGCCTTGACTGAGAGGTCACGCTCGTAGGATCTGAAAACATTCCTCTTGAGCTCCAGGAGGAAATCGTAAGAATGGGTATCTTACTTCGACCGATGCGCTGGCTGATGACGAGCTGGTCCCTTTCGTTTTTTCGAGACAGGGACTACGGTTTTCTTGCCACGGGAAGATGATATTATGTTCCTGCAAGATAGATAGAATAACATCATCCCATATTTTGCCACAAGAGTGATAGAACTTATGATTCCAAAATTATTAACTTATGATATTGATAATGAAGAGTTTTCCTAAGTATTCTCCTAATACTAGTGGCTTAAAAACTCAGAGTAATAATACCTCTAACACTTAAATAACTATCAATATTGAATATGATTATCCAAAATGAAAACTACAAATTGACAGGGATAAATCTAAGGTTTAAAAGAAAATAAACATGGAGTAAATAAGATTAGAAACAAAGTAGAGAGGGGGATAATAGAGTGAACCATCAGAGGCGTGGAGATGGCGCACGGTCGTGGGAGGGTGTGGGTGTGGCGTCTGCACATAGGCGTGGTTTGCGTGTGTTGTGTGTGGATGAGGAAGAGAAAGATGGAGGAGGGAGAGGTGTATGAGAGTCAGGTTAAAGGGGAAGTGAAGGGAGGAGAAGGGAGTTATCAATGGCGGCTGGGGAGGGGAGGAGGATTTGGGGATGCTTGGAGGGAACGGCTAGGGCTGGGGGTTGGGGAAGAAGATGAATAGGAAGGGGTCTAAATAGAAAATTGGTCACAGAGGTAGGTGCCACGCCCGAATTTATTTTTTTGGGTCGTGTGTTTCGAAAATTTTGAATTTAGGCGCATCTGAATTGTGTCCAACACCCATGTTAATTGGGCGTACCGGGCCACACGACCATTTAGCACGGTCGTGTACTGTCTCGTTCGCTTCTTCTACTCCCGTGTAAAGGGTCCTACACCCGTGCTCGTAAATCAGTGTCCTCCACGGCCTTAGGGCACGGGTGTGCAGAACGTCCGTGTCCATTACTCATTGTTGGCCATGGTTTAGATACATGGGCGTGTTGCACGCCCATGTATATTAATTAGTATCGGCAATGGTCGCATCACACAGGCGTGTGGATTTATCATAGCCCGTGTTCTTTAGGCAGTTTCAACCACGGTCGTGCGACTAGTCGGAGCCCGTGTCTTAGTAAAATTTTTGTCCTATTTCTGTACAATTTTTGCCACGCCCATGTACCCATTCATGGCGTCCACACGGCCACGGCCACGCTCGTGTGCAAGGCCGTCTGGTAGGGAAACCTAGGCTTTATTAAATTGGTTAGTTTGTAGTTAGGTGCTAAAAATCGAAAATATGATATTAGTGAAGTTAGTGCTCGGGTTGCCTCCCGAGAAGCACTTGTTTAAAGTCTTAAGCTATACTTACCCTGTTTTCATTTCTAAATGAAGGATCACGGAGCTGAAGCTCCTCTCTCATATCCCTAAAATCTTCACCATTATAAATTTTCAGTCGCTGACCATTTACCTTGAATGTGCCATGAGTTGGATGAGTTACCTCTATTGTGCCGTAGGGAAAAATAGTTTTGATTACAAATGGACGTGACCATCTTGATTTCAGCTTTCTAGGAAACAATTTTAACCTTGAATTGTATAGCAGGACTAAATCTCTTACTTCAAATTGCTTTGGTTGTATTAAACGAGCATCATGGCGTCACTTTGTTGCCTCCTTATATAGTCGTGAGTTCTCATAGGCATTAGCTCGCCATTCATCTAGCTTATTCAACTGTATCATCCTCTTTTCACCTGTAGTTTTAAGATCGTAATTTAAGAATTTTACAGCCCAAAAAGCTTTGTGCTCTAACTCAAATGGTAGATGACAACTTTTTCCGTAGACAAGTTTGTGTGGGGATGTTCCTATGGGAGTTTTAAACGCTGTTCTATAGGCCCATAAAGCATTGTCTACTTTTAAAGCCCAATCTTTTCTATTTGATTCAAGTGTTTTCTCTAGAATACACTTAAGCTCTCGATTTGCTACTTCCACTTGTCCACTGGTTTGAGGGTGATAAGGGGTAGCTATTCTGTGGTGTACTGCATATTTCTTGAAGACCTTCTCAAATTGAGTATTACAAAATTGAGTACGCCTATCACTAATAATTTCTCTGGGTGTTCCAAATCGAGAGAAGAGTTTCTTAAGAAATCTCACTACCATTCTGGCATCATTAGTGGGTAAAGCTTGAGCTTTCACCCATTTTGACATATAGTCCACTGCTACTAAGGTGTATTTATTCCCAAATGAGCTAGGGAATGGGCCCGTAAAATCAATACCCCTTACATAAAAAATTTCGCATGATAGCATGTACGTTTGAGGCATTTCACTGCGTTTAGAGATATTACTTATTCTCTGACATCTATCTCATGGAGCAATATATCTGTTAGTGCCCTTGAACAAGGTAGGCCAAGAAAGACTTGATTCGAGCGTTTTGTGTGCTGTCCTGATCCCGCTGTAATGTCCTCCTGAAGGTCCTCAATGGCAATGTTCTAAGATTTTCCTTGCTTTTGCTTTTGTAACACATCTCTGAATTACTTGATCTGTTCATATACGAAAAAGAAAAGGATCTTCCCAAAAATAGTTTTTCGCATCAGCAAAGAATCGCTTCTTTTGATGATGCGTTAACCTTTTTGGTAGGATGTTAACAGCTAAGTAATTTGCAATGTCTGCGAACCAGGGTACCTCAGAGTTAGATATATTGAAAAGTTATTCTTCGGGAAATGAGTCATTTATCTCACTCTCATCTAGTTCTTCGATATGTGGATTTTCAAGCCTAGAAAGATGATCTGCTGCAAGATTTTCAGCTCCTTTCTTATCTTGAATTTCCAAATCAAATTACTGTAAGAGTAAAATCCATCTTATGAGTCGAGGTTTTGCATCGAAATTAGTTAAAAGATAACAAAGAGATGAATGGTCAGTGTAAACGACAACTTTAGATAATATCAAATACTGTCTAAATTTGTCAAATGCAAAACCATGACTAGCAATTCTTTTACGTCGTCGTGTAGTTTAGTTTTCTTTTTGATCGTCAATGTTTTGCTAGAATAATAAATTGGCTGAAAATACTTGTCTCTTCGCTGTCCCAAAACTGCACCTACTGCAAAATCACTCGTATCACACATTAGTTCAAAGGGTAAGTTCCAATCAGGTGCAATTATAATTGGGGAATTTATTAATTTATTTTTAAGGGTGTTAAATGCATCTAAACATTCCTGATCAAAATCGAAAGGCACATCCTTTTCTAGTAGTTTTGTTAAAGGCTTAGCTACTTTAGAAAAATCCTTAATAAATCTTCGATAAAATCCAGCATGTCTTAAAAAGCTTCGAATAGCCTTAATTGAACTAGGAGGAGGTAATTTTTCTATGGTTTCAACCTTTTCTTTATCAACCTCGATCCCTTTACTAGAAATTTTGTGTCCTAACACAATCCCCTATCGAACCACAAAGTGACACTTTTTCCAATTTAGCATAAGATTCATTTCCTCACATCTTATTAGAACTCGTCTTAGATTTTTAAGGCAAAGATGGAAAGAATTACCAAATACCAAAAATTCGTCCATAAATACCTCCATAATTTCTTCCACGAGTTCATCAAAAATGGCCAGCATGCAGCGCTGAAAAGTAGCAGGAGTATTACATAATCCAAAAGGCATTCTACTATAAGCAAATGTACCGTATGGACATGTAAATGTTGTCTTTTCTTGATCCTCGGGAGCTATTGGGATTTGGAAGTAGTCGGAGAGTCCGTCTAGGAAGTAGTAGTACATATGGCCAGATAACCTTTCTAACATCTGATCAAGAAAGGGCAAAGGGAAGTGATCTTTTTTGGTGGCGACATTCAACTTTCTATAGTCAATACAGACTCTCTAACCTGTGACTGTTCTTGTAGGAATCAATTCATTCTTTTCGTTAGCTACAATAGTCATGCCTCCTTTCTTTAGAAAGTACTATCAGAAATAGGATAAATTATTTCAGCATCTAGAAGTTTAATTACCTCAGCTTTAACAACTTCTTTCACGTTGGGATTCAATCGTCTTTGAGGTTGCACACATGGTTTATACTCATCTTCCATTAAAATTTTGTGTGTGCAAAACCATGGGCTTATTCCTTTAATGTTAAAAATTTTCCAAGCTATGGCTCTTTTAAGTTCCCTTAGTACCTGTAGCAACTCGTCTTTCTCTTTGGGTTCCAGTTTTGAAGAGATTATTACTGGTAGCATAGAAATATCCCCGAGGAATGCATATTCTAAGTGATTTGACAACTGTTTTAATTCCAATTCGGGTGGCTCATCAATAGAGGGTTTTTGTTTTAGTTTGTCGTTGATTTCAATGCCATCTTCTTTCTTTTTTCTAGAGGAAGATGTATTAGAATTTAACTCATCGGTATCATCATCTACCTTCTCACCTTGGGTAAGACACAGTTCCATCATGTCATCATGTATGATTTCTTGCAAAGAATCTTGAATAAAATGATCAATAGCATCAATAAAATAACAGGAATCATCTTGTTCTCTAGAATATCGCATAGCATCGTAAATTTGAAAAATAATTTCCTCGTTGCCTACCGTTAGCATAAGTTTACCATCACCTACATCAATAACAGCCCTAGTAGTAGCTAAAAAGGGGCGCCCCAAAATTAAAGTTACCTCAACGTCCTAATGCATGTCAAGCACAAAAAAATCAACAAGGAATATAAATTTATCAACTTTTACCAGAATATCTTCAATAACTCCCCTAAGGTATTTAATAGATCTGTTAGCTAACTGAATGCTCATCCTAGTGGGTTTTGGTTCCCCATGACCAAGTTGCTTAAACATTTTATAAGGCATTAAATTAATACTGGCACCTAGATCAGCTAGTGCTTTCTCAATGTTTAAACTACCAATTAAATAGGGAATAGTAAAACTTCTTGGATCTTTCAACTTGGTTGGTAGCCTATTTTGGAGGATGGCTGAACATTTGTAACACCCCAAACCCGGTCAACACACCACGACCGAATCTGGCATGTTACGGAGTGAAAACATCTAAATAAAACAAGTTACCGGTTAAAATTTTATTGGAAACCCTTTTATCGTTTAAAGTTTAGGAACATTGTATGAAGTGAAGTTTGAAATCAATTTTGGTGTTGCTTTAAACCTAGCAAAGTTATGTTTGAGAAATCTATTTGTTATTCTCGATATTAGGAAAACATTTGGTACTTACCAAAAACAGCGTGTGATGAGTATTGTCAAGTATAGAAACCTTGTACATTTGGAGTGGTTTAAAAATTAGAATTTTTAAAACCATTTAAGTTACCTTTGTTATCATCTTATAAGTTGTGTTACCCGATGGTAACGGTTAAAAACCCAAAAGAGTTATAGATTTGAAAACATTGCTTTTTACCGGTTAATTTAACAAGTCTATAAATCCAATATATGTATAATCTAATCAAAATAAAAGCAAATAATTAAAACCTAAAATAATACTAACGGCCTTATTACAAACCCAAAACCAAATTAAAGAAAATTTAGAAAATTGAAATAGCAGTTTAAAGTCCAAAACCAAACTAAGATGCATGGCCACCTCGAGTCCTCCCCGGCTCCATATCCGCGATCTATCCTTATCTGCAAAATATAAGGGAAGAGGAGAGTCACCAAGACTCAGTGTATAAATCCCCAACCCGATATTTCAACCACTTACACAGATCATTAGCAAAACATGCAAATCATGCACCCCATAACCTAACCATCCAATCTCCTTTAACTACCCTGTGTGGTCAAAACCACTGGTGGTCAAAACCACTGGTGACCGAAGTCACAAATACATATATATATTGATGATGGGGCCAACCCATCGTGTGGTCAAAACCACTGATGGCAATCCCGTAATATCATGTGGGGCCAACCCATTGTGGTACCAAACCGCTGGGACAAGTCACAATAATCCATATGTGGTCAAAACCACTGGTGACCGTAGCCACAAATATCAATCGTATGGTCAAAACCACTGGTGGTCAAAACCACTGGGACTTAGTCACAAATCATATTAATAGTGTGGTCAAAACCACTGGTGACCGTAGTCACAAATCAACTGATGGGGCTAACCCATCTTGTGGTCAAAACCACTGGTGACAGTCCAAAATGAATCATCCCCCTCCTCTCATCAATCCCATCATCTTGCTCATATCATCCGTCTCATAACATCATGTATCATGCAATAAGGCATAGCATAGCACTTAAGATAACATGAATATACATATATCGTGAATCACATAACAGGGGACTTACCTGGTTTCCAAGCTCATGCCCGTAAGGCACATTCACTGATTCAATAGTTATAACGGTTACATAATATACATATTATACTAATAAAGTGTGTAAGCGTTTTACACACCTGGCTAATCGCAAATCTAAGTAAGAATCCCAAAACTACTCGAATCTAGCGAAATCCCGAAGTGTAGCTTTCCCTTTCCTACATTCGGCCAACACCCTGTTAGTAACTGAAAGCCTATTCGGCTCTATTAGAAATCCCGAAGGATATATCGCCCCAAATACAGCACTCACCTTAAGCCGATTTGGTTTCCAACCAAATCCCGAAACTCTGCGATATATCTCCCTTGTATTCAGCTAGACACTGATAAACACAACTGGTTAGCCTTCGGCTTTTGAATCAATAGATAAGGAATATATCTAAACGTTGAACCCTTACCTAGATTGGAAATCGAAACCCGAAGATCCACTGCGCTAGACTGCACTTACCCCTACAATCGGCCTTACCACATTGTTATGAATCATAGAACCATTCGGCCATGGCAAAAACCCAAAACCACATGAGTTGTCACACACTTACCTTGATGACAAGTTCGGCTACCAAGCACCAACGTTCGGCCCCACTAAATGATGTTTAGTGGTTTCGGCTACCACCAACTAAGGGATCTTAATCTACAACGGATGGCGAATAAAAGAAAACATAATAAAAGGGATTTCGGCTTTGCCCAAAGCAACTGAGAAAGAGAAAATAAAGAATCTATACTCACCAGAAGGATTCGGCTATGAGTCCAAATGAGAAGAAAGATGAGAATGAAGCTAAGAATATTCGGCCACAACAAGAGAAAAATTTGGCTTAAGTGATGGTTTGATTCGGGAAAGATGGTGAAGAGAAGAGAAGTGGAAGGAGATAGATTCGGCAAAAGGCTAACCAAAGAGAACCAACAAGAAAAAGGGAGGGAATGGCTACCAAATTCGGCTCTTCAAAGAAAATGCACAAAAGGTTCAGCCAATCACAAGAGCTACCGAAAAAAGAAATGAAGCAAAGGTAATTGATGGTTCGGCTTTGACACAAAATGAAAAAGGAAAGACCCTCTCCTCACTAGCCGAAATACTCACTTAATCCCCCACAATATTCGGCCACCACAAAAGGCTTCCAAAACCGATAGCACCCCTTGCCCAGAGTCCTTTATTCGGCCAACACTCTTCAAATGAGTTTGAAAATATTCAAACTCCTAAATTTACTCCCCTCCATCAATTTAAATCTGTTTGAATGAGTCAAAACTCCTAAATTTTCTCCTCCTTATCCATTCCAGAGAGTCGCACCTGAGCACTCCCCCTCTAGCTTATGGCGTCAAAAAGAAATAGCAAGGAGTGCAATTCCTGCTGCTCAAACACAGGCACTCCCTCCTGCATGTGGCGTCATCTCCCTTGCTCTTAAGTGGCGCCTCCTTGCCACTTTTCCAATTGATTTCTTGTGCCAAATTCCCCCAATAAATTCTCTTAACCCCTATACCACCTAGCTCCCTCTTCCTAAGTACAAAAAGAAAGTTTTAGCCCTAACTCAGGCCTAACCCAGGGTTATAACTAGACCCCTAAACATGATAACCCACTTTATAAACAATTCAACACATGCAACACAAGCAAAATGCAAAACCCCAATTTAAGGATGTTACAGTTCTACCCCCCTTAAAAATAATTTCGACCCCGAAATTACCTGATCAGAAGAGTTGAGGGTACTGCTGTCACATTACATCTTCTGCTTCCCACGTGGCCTCCTCCGTGCCATGGTTCCGCTATAATACTTTCACCAAGGGAACTGACTTCCATCGCAGAACCTTGACATCCCGTTCCAAAATGCGCACCGGTTCTTCCTCGAAAGACAAGTCAGGACTCACCTCTATCTCCTTAACTGGTACAACATGTGACGGATCTGATCGATAGCGCCTAAGCATGGAAACGTGAAAGACATCATGAATCTGACTTAACTCTGCTGGTAACTCGAGCTGATAAGCTATCGGTCCCACTCGCTTCAACACTATATATGGCCCGATGAACCTAGGGCTTAGCTTGCCCTTCCGGCCAAATCTCAACACCTTTTTCTAGGGCGATACCTTCAGGAAAACCTTATCACCCACTGCATACTCAATATCCCTGCGCTTAAGGTCAGCGTAAGATTTTTGCCTATCCGACGCTTCCTTAAGACGAGCCCAAATCACCTTAACCTTATCCTCTGTTTCTGTCATCAACTCTGGACCCAACATCTGCCGTTCACCCAATTCTGTCCAACACGTCGGAGTACGACATTTCTGCCCATAGAGTGCCTCGTAAGGCGCCATCCGAATACTCGCTTGATAACTATTGTTATAAGTGAACTCTGCCAATGGAAGATACTCCTCCCAACTACCACTGAAATCCAGAACACAGCCCCTTAACACGTCCTCCAGAATCTGGATTACCCTCTCGCATATCCATCGATTTGCGGATGAAAAGCCGTGCTGAAATCCAATTTGGTACCCAAAGCCTGATGCAAAGCTTTCCAAAACCTCGACGTGAACCTGGGATCCCTATCCGAGATAATGGACACTGGCACCCCATGTAACCGCACTATCTCTGCCACATACAACTTGGCTAATTTCTGAAGCGAATAATCAACCCTCACTGGTATAAATGAGTAATTTAGTCAAACGATCCACTATTACCCATACTGAGTCCTTCTTACTAGGCGTAAGGGGAAGCCCACTGACGAAATCCATCGTAATCCTTTCCCACTTCCACCGTGGGATCTTTACCGGCTGCAACAGCCCTGACGGTAATTGATGCTCAGCTTTAACTTGCTGGCATGTCAAACACTTGCCCACAAACTCTGTTACTTCCCGCTTAAGGCCTGGCCACCAGAACTGTTCCCTCAAATCACGATACATCTTGCTGCCTCCAGGATGCATAGCGTATGGGCTGCTATGAGCTTCCTGGAGAATCTGCTGTCTCAATTCAACATTCTTAGGCATACATACTTTCCCTTGAAAACACAATACTCCATCACTTCCCAAGCTGTAGCCCTCAGATTCACCATTCTGCACTTGTACCCTCCGAGAACTTAAAACCTCATCTGTCAACTGTTTCTCCTTAACCTGATCAATCCAATTCGGCTTTACTTGCAATTCTGCCAAAAGACTCCCATCATCATAAAGACTAAGGTGAGCAAACATTGCTCGCAAGTCCGTTACCACCTTACAGCTTAACGCATCAGCTACTACGTTAGCCTTACCCGGATGGTACTCAATCGAACAGTCGTAATCTTTCAACAATTCGATCCACCTTCGCTGCCTCAAATTTAAATCCTTCTATGTCAAATGATACTTCAGACTTTTATGATCCGTATACACTATCGACTTCTCCCATACAAGTAATGCCTCCAAATCTTCAAGGAAAAAACCACTGCAGCCAATTCCAAGTCGTGTGTCAGATAGTTACCTTCATGAGGCCTCAACTGCCGAGATGCATAAGCAACCACTTTTCCATCTTGCATCAGCACACACCCTAAACCAGTATGCGATGCATCACAATAAACCGTGAATTCCTTTCCTGCCTCAGGCTGAATCAAGACTGGAGCTTCAGTCAGAATCTTCTTCAACTTATCAAAACTCTCTTGTTGTTTCTCAGTCCAAAAAAACGAAACCCCTTTTCTCAACAGTTTAGTTAACGGTGCTGCAATTAAGGAAAATCCTTCTACAAACCTTCTGTAGTATCCAGCCAAACCCAAAAAACTCTGAATCTCTGCAACTGACTTAGGTGGTTTCCAATCCAATACTACCTTAATCTTACGAGGATCCACCCTAATCCCCTCAGCTTTTACCATATGACCTAAGAAAGTTACCTCCTTAAGCCAAAACTCACATTTACCAAATTTGGCGTATAACTGCTTTTCCCTTAGAACCTGTAGAACCACTCGAAGATGCGCGTCGTGTTCCTCCTTGGATTTCGAGTACACCAAAATATCGTCTATAAACACTACGACAAATTGGTCCAGATACGGCTGAAACACCCAATTCATCATGTCCATGAATACTGCCGGTGCATTGCTCAAACCAAAAGGCATCACCAGGAACTCGTAGTGCCCATATCGAGTACGAAATGTCGTCTTATAAATATCAGCCTCCTTCACTTTGAGCTGATGATACCCTGACCTAAGGTCGATTTTAGAGAAAATCGATGCACCCTTGACCTGATCAAACAAGTCGCCAATCCTGGGCAATGGATACTTTTTTTTATAGTCAACTTGTTCAGTTGGCGGTAGTCCATACACATCCGCATCGTACCATCCTTCTTTTTGACAAAAAGCACTGGAGCTCACCAAGATGATACACTCGGCTGGATGAAACCTCTGTCCAACAACTCCTGAATCTGGGCCTTCAACTCCACCAATTCCTTTGGCGCCATCCTATATGGAGCAATAGATACTAGCGCAGTTCCGGGTAACAAGTCTATACCAAACTCAACCTTGCGATCGAGAGGTATACCTGGAAGTTCCTCTGGAAAAACATCAGCAAATTCCCCTATAGTTCGGACATTCTTCACAGCTGCATCCTTAGCTTCCAAAGCACAAACACGCACCAAAAATGATTCACAACCCTTCCTAACCATTTTCTCAGCCTTCAGTGCAGAGACAACATTAGATAAGTAATCTCCCCTATTACCTATCATCACCACCTCAACACTTTCCATGGTCTTCAACACCATACGCTTAGCTGTGCAATCCAAACTAGCTTGATACTTTACCAGCCAATCCATCCTAAGAATCAGATCGAACTCCCCAAACGACAGTTCCATCAAATCAGCCAAAAACACGACCCCTTGAAGTTCTAGGGGTACATCCCTATATAATTTACTTACTTCTACAGAGTGACCTAGAGGGCTTATCACAGTCGTCTTCCTAGAAGTAATCTCAGAGTCTAAGTTCATGGTTTCCACTATGCTACTAGCAACATACGAGTGCGTCGAACCAACATCAATTAAAGCATTATAAGGTACTCCAAAAATTAAGAACGTACCGGTTATGAAGTCTGGTGTGTCGCCCTCCTCTCGACGCCTCACTGCGTAGACCAACCCAGGCTGTCTCACCTCTGTACCACCTCCACCTCTGCTCGGTGCTCCACGACCTCTACCTGAGCCATTACTTCCCCGGCCTGAACCTCGGCCCCTCTGTGGCTGCTGATTATCCCTCCTAAACTGTGCACGATTCTGATCCTCAGACTGCAGCCTAGCTGATCTCTGTGGACAATCCCTAACTCAATACCCTATCGATCCACACTCAAAACATCCCCTGTTACCAGTCCAACATTTCCCCGTGTGAGACTTTCCACACCGACCACACCGTGGCGGTCACTGAGTGTTAGTAACAGTAGGCCTAGCAACTTGATTCGGCCCACTATATCTAACCCTTTTCTGCTGATTCCCAGAAAACCCAGATGATCCAGAACTTCTTTTATTCCAACCCCTATCCTGATTCTGCCTTACAGACTGTCTTACCCCTTCAGCAACCTTAGCTTTCTCTACTAGAACGGCGAATTCTCGTTCCTGCTGTGTGGCAATTATCATCCGCAGCTCATCTCTCAGTCCATCCTCAAATCTGCCATAGCGTTCATGCTCTGTACCCACAATACCCCGAGCATACCTACTCAACCGAAGGAATTCTGCCTCATATTCCGCTACAGTCTTATTACCCTGAACCAAGTTCAAGAATGCCCTGCGCTACGCATCAACATAAGTAGCCCCTATGTATTTCCTCTGATAAGCTGCCCTAAAGAACTCCCAAGTGAGGTCATCTGCCATCACTCCGTCCCTAACCATGAGCCACCACTGATATGACTCATCTCTCAGCAAAGATACTATCCCTTTCAGCTTCTCCTTAGCTGAAAAATCCAGGTCATCCATGATGCGTTCTGTCACCTCCAACCAATATTCCACTGTACTAGGTGCTACACCAGACACACCTCTGAATACCTCTGCACCATTAGCCTTGAGTCGCTCGGTCACAGATTTTCGAGCTCCAGTTCCTACTCCTGCACTCGTAACCATCTCCAATACTCGCAGCACAACCTGCGATACTGTATCATTACCACCCATCTGATCCTGATATTCCACGCCCACAGCTGGCGACAGTGGTACCTCATTTTTCGAACCATGTCCGGACCCTACTGGTTCCGAGACTGTCATCCTACCCCTACCTCATCCACGAGTGTTACGCCCACGTCTACGTGCAATCATATCTATCGATAAATTTGAGCTGGTTAACAGTTTTACGCGTTAGACTTTTATTCCACTGTCTATTAAACCACAGTCTTGTGGAGGGATTTAATAAGAGTTTGTTTCGCGAGTTCACACCATTCTATGGTTCATGTCTCTAAAGTAGTTCCTACTACTACTCAGTCATGCCATCATCATAACCACATAATTATATCATCACAAGAAATAGTTCGGGGCACTTACCTGGGCGGATTGGTGCCGGAGACTCGGTGCCATGCTTTCACCACTGTACTTTTCCCATAAAAGCCTTTTGTAAACCATTTTAAAACATTTTTGGGCCTCGGCTCACAGCCGAGCTGTTGAACCTGGCTCTGATACCACAATTGTAACACCCCAAACCCGGTCAACACACCACGACCGAATCTGGCATGTTACGAAGTGAAAACATCTAAATAAAACAAGTTACCTGTTAAAATTTTATTGGAAACCCTTTTATCGTTTAAAGTTTAGGAACATCGTATGAAGTGAAGTTTGAAATCAATTTTGGTGTTGCTTTAAACCTAGAAAGTTATGTTTGAGAAATCTATTTGTTATCCTCGATATTAGGAAAACATTTGGTACTTACCAAAAATAGCGTGTGATGAGTATTGTCAAGTATAGAAACCTTGTACATTTGGAGTGGTTTAAAAATTAGAATTTGTAAAACCATTTAAGTTACCTTTGTTGTCATCTTATAAGTTGTGTTACCCGATGGTAACGGTTAACAACACGAAAGAGTTATAGTTTTGAAAACATTGCTTTTTACCGGTTAATTTAACAAGTCTATAAATCCAATATATGTATAATCTAATCAAAATAAAAGTAAATAATTAAAACCCAAAATAATACTAGCGGCCTTATTACAAACCCAAAACCAAATTAAAGAAAATTTAGAAAATTGAAATAGCAGTTTAAAGTCCAAAACCAAACTAAGATGCATGGCCACCTCGAGTCCTCCCCGACTCCATACCCGCGATCTATGCCTCATCTGCAAAATATAAGGGAAGGGGTGAGTCACCAAGACTCAGTGTATAAATCCCCAACCCGATATTTCAACCACTTACACATATCGTTAGCAAAACATGCAAATCATGCACCCCATAACCTAACCATCCAACCTCCTTTAACTACCCCGTGTGGTCAAAACCACTAGCGGTCAAAACCACTGGTGACCGAAGTCACAAATACATATATATATCGGTGATGGGCCCAACCTATCGTGTGGTCAAAACCGCTGACGACAATCCCGTAATATCATGTGGGGCCAACCCACTGTGGTACCAAACCACTGGGACAAGTCATAATAATCCATGTGTGGTCAAAACCACTGGTGACCGTAGTCCAAAATAAGTCATCCCCCTCTTCTCATCAATCCCATCATCATGCTCATATCATCCGTGTTATAACATCATGTATCATGCAATAAGGCATAGCATAGCATTTAAGATAACATGAATATACATATATCGTAAATCACATAACAGGGGACTTACCCGATTTCCAAGCTCATGCCCGTAAGGCACATTCACTGATTCAATAGTTATAATGGTTACATAATATACATATTATACTAATAAAGCGTGTAAGCGTTTTACACACCTGGCTAATCGCAGATCTAAGTAAGAATCCCGAAACTACTCGAATCTAGCGAAATCCCGAAGCATAGCTTTCTCTTTCCTACATTCGACCAACACCCTGTTAGTACCTAAAAGCCTATTCGGCTCTATTAGAAATCTCGAAGGATATATCGCCCCAAATACAGCACTCACCTTAAGCCGATTTGGTTTCCAACCAAATCTCGAAGCTCTGTGATATATCTCCCTTGTATTCGGCCAGACACTGATACACACAACTGGTTAGCCTTCGGCTTTTGTATCAATAGATAAGGAATATATCTAAACGTTGAACCCTTACCTAGATCAGAAATCGAAACCCGAAGATCCACTGTGCTAGACTGCACTTCCCCCTACAATTGGCCTTAACACATCGTTATGGATCATAGGACCATTCGGCCATGGCAAAAACGCAAAACCACATGAGTTGTCGCACACTTACCTTAATGACAAGTTCGGATACCAAGCACCAACGTTCGGCATCCCTAAATGATGTTTAGGGGTTTCGGCTACCACCAAGTAAGGGATCTTAATCTACAACGGATGGAGAATAAAAGAAAACATAATAAAAGGGATTTCGGCTTTGTCCAAAGCAACTGAGAAAGAGAAAATAAAGAATCTATACTCACCAGAAGGATTCGGCTATGAGTCCAAATGAGAAGAAAGAAGAGAATGAAGCTAAGAATATTCGGCCACAACAAGAGAAAAATTCAGCTTAAGTGATGGTTTGATTCGGGAAAGATGGTGAAGAGAAGAGAAGTGGAAGGAGATAGATTCGGTAAAAGGCTAACCAAAGAGAACCAACAAGAAAAAGGGAGGGAATGGCTACCAAATTCGGCTCTTCAAAGAAAATGCACAAAAGGTTCGGCCAATCACAAGAGCTACCGAAAAAGAAAGGAAGCAAAGGTAATTGATGGTTCGGCTTTGACACAGAACGAAAAAGGAAAGACCCTCTCTTCACTAGTCGAAATACTCACTTAATCCCCCACAACATTCGGCCACCACAAAAGGCTTCCAAAATTGATAGCACACCTTGCCCAGAGTCTCTTATTTGGCTAACTCTTCAAATGAGTTTGAAAATATTCAAACTCCTAAATTTACTCCCCTCCATCAATTCAAATCTGTTTGAACGAGTCAAAACTCCTAAATTTTCTCCTCCTCATCCATTCCAGAGAGTCCCACCTAAGCACTCCTCCTCTAGCTTGTGGCATCAAAAAGAAATAGCAGGGCGTGCAATTCCTGCTGCTCGAACATAGGCACTCCCTCCTGCATGTGGCATCATCTCCCTTGCTCTTAAGTGGCGCCTCCTTGCCACTTTTCCAATAGATTTCTTGTTCCAAATTCCCCCAGTAAATTCTCTTAACCCCTATACCACCTAGCTCCCTCTTCCTAAGTACTAAAAGAAAGTTTTAGCCCAAACTCAGGCCTAACCCAGGGTTATAACTAGACCCCTAAACATGATAACCCACTTTATTCAACACATGCAACACAAGCAAAATGCAGAACCCCGATTTAAGGATGTTACAACATTCTTCATTAAGTTCTACTTTTAATATATCTTCAAACTTCCTTTTATTTGTTAGAAGCTCTTTTAGGAATTTGCGTAAGTTGGCATCTGTGAAATAGCTTCAACAAAAGGTAAGTTAATATGTAACTGTTTAAAAAGTTCAAGAAATTTACCGTATTGTGCGTCTAAGTGATCTTTCTTCAACTTTGCCGGATATGAGATCGGTGGCTTAAAGTCTTCATGTACTAGTGTTACATTCTCGATTTCCTCACTTTTTTTCTTATTAGTTTCTTGTGGCATCTTCTTTTCTGCTTCAACCAATTCCTTCCCACTCCTTAATTTTACTGCCTTCACTTGCTCTTTTGGTTCAGGTTCAATATTATTAGGTAAACGACCTGGTTGCTTTTTAGAAACTAACTTGGTCAGCTATCCTAGTTGAATTTTTAGCTCGTGTTAATGTTTATTGATTATTCAACGTCGTTTCGGTATTCTAAAAATGAATTTCTGACGCTAAAATGAATTTTTCTAGCATATCCTCAAGGTTCGCCTTTTTCTTTTATAGATAAGGTTGCTATTGGAAGTTTGGAGGGGGTTGTTGTCTTTGATTTCCTTGACCACCCTATGAAAAATTGGGTTGGTTCCTCTAACCTGGATTATAATTATTACTATAAGGGTTATTTTGAGGTCGAGAACTATTACCCATATAGTGAACTTGCTCGTTTTCAGTGCTCGGGTTGTAAGGAGGATATTCTGCATTGCTCATCCCTCCTCCATTCATATCACACTGCATAATTGAATGTACCTGTGAAGAACCACATAAACCATCAATCTTTTTATTTAACATCTCTACCTGATTTGATAGCATGGTTACTGCGTCGAGGTTGAAAACACTGGCGGCTTTTGTTGGCCTTGTCCTCGTAACTTGCCACTGATAGTTATTTAGTGACATCTCCTCAATGAATTCGTAGGCAGTCTCATGTGTTTTGTTATTCAAGGTTCCACCGGCGGTTGAATCAATCAACTGCCTAGTTGAGGGGTTCACACCGTTGTAAAAAGTTTGGACTTGTAGCCACAAGGGTGATACAAGGTATGGGCACCTTCTCAATTGATCTTTCTATCTCTCCCATGCATCGTAAATTGTTTCTAAATCCATCTGCACAAAAGAAGAGATATCATTCCTCAACTTAGCCATTTTAGCCGGTGAAAAATATTTCAATAAAAAATTTTCGGTCATTTGTTCCATGTAGTGATCGATCCTCGTGGAAGAGAATTCAACCACTGTTTAGCTTTATTCCTAAAAGAAAAGGGAAATAATCGAAGACGGATGGCATCATCAGAAACACCATTTATTTTGAAAGTATCGCAAAATTCTAGGAAATTCGCCAAGTGATTATTTAGATCTTCATCCTGCAAACCATCAAACTGAACAAATTGCAGTATCATCTGAATTGTGTTAGGTTTCAATTCAAAATTATTTGTAGCAATAGCAGGTCTAATAATACTTGACTCAGTTCCTGTCAAATTAGGTTTAGCATAATCATACATAGTTTGAGGAGCACAATTTTCGGCCACTCTGGAGGTAGCGGATTATTCTCAGCCATCTTTTCGGTAGTATTAATTTCGTTCTAGGTATTGTAGGCTTCTCATTATTTCTCTTTGGTTTCTGTGAACTGTGCTTTCAATTTCACTATCGTAAAGTAGAGGTCCAGACAGGTCTCTTCTAGTCATAAACTAGAATACCAGCCAGAAGCAAAGAAGAAAATTTAGAAAAGTAAAAATAAAATTTAATTGCAAAAATAAAATATGACTAAAGTAATAAAAATTGATCGTTCTTAATATTTTAGTTCCCCGACAATGGCGCTAAAAACTTGATGGTGGTAGGAAAGTCTTAAAATTTATATCATGAATGATCGAGCCTAGAAACTAACTATAACCACGATTAAGGCAAGCGCACCTATTGAACAGTAGTATAGTTTAATGGCAAGACCAGATTGTCGAACCCAAGGGAACCAAAAGTACTAATACTAGCTTTCTTTTTATTATCTAGCCTAAAATAAAAGTGATTAATATTTATTTAACTAATTACTAAGGAAAAGATGCTAAGACACAGAGAATGAATTGGGGAAATACTTGTGGGAAAAACCAATTAATTAAGACAATATCCGAGGAAGAATCCACTTAGACTTCGCTTATTATTTAACTCAGACCTAGATGATTTATTCACTTGACTTGATCCGTAGGATTCCCTAATTTATATTAATACCTCTCTCGAGGCTACTAACGTCTAAGCCTAGGTTGATTAATTAAAATCTCTTTCTAATTAAAACCCCTAGAATTGCATTAACTCGATCTATCGACTCCCATATTAGGTTTGATCCTAATCCAGCAGATTATTCTCATCCTATCTCTAGGGTTGCGATCAACTCCACTTAATTATGCTAGATCTACTCTTAAACAGAGAATACTCCTTAACTACCTAAGCATATCAATACTTGAATCAATATCCTAAAATATCAAGACAAGAATTAAGAACACATAATTAAGAACAAATAAGTAGTTATCATATAGTTCAAAAATTAATAACAAGATTCGTCTTAGGTTTCATCCCCCTCAGGTATTTGAGGGATTTACTTCATAATAATAAAAGAATAAATCTCAGAAGAAAATATAAAACACCTTAAAACCCCCTGAAGGAAATTGAAGGGAAGATCTTCCGTCTTGAGTATGAATCCGGCTTCTTGAGATGAATCAACTGGCTTTCTTCGAGTAAATCCCACAATTCTGGCCTCTCTGGCTTGGCTCCTCGTCCTCTCTGAAACCCCCTTTGAAGGTTTGCCTCTAGGGTGTTTATATAGGCTTTTCAAATGTCTTTCTTTGCCACTAAATACCCTATTCCGAATAGAATTAGAACAGGTCACATCAGAGACACGCCCGTGTGGCACGACCGTGTGAATTGAATCTAAGCTCTGGTCGGGTCTGCTAAAGAGGCACGACCGTGTGGCATGGGCCCAGGCCATGTGCATTTTGTACTTTGGCACATTTTCTCTTTTTTTGGCCTGTTTCTCGTTCTTTTCATCCTCCGATGCTCTCCTAACTATAAAACGTGAAATTAAAGGATTAGGAGCACCAAATTCCACAATTCAGGGAATAAATCATCCAAAAGTATGCTAAAAGTGAGATCAAAATATGTATATATTACGGTTTATCAAAGATCCTGGGAGCTATAGTATCCAATGTTCAATTGGCAAACATTATTTGGGCAAGGCTTTATGCGACTTGGGAGCTAGCATCAACCTAATGCCACTATATAGTTTCAGAAAGTTGGGAATTAGTCACATGAAACCTACTACAGTGACATTGCAACTAGCAGATCGATCCTTTGCTCAACCTGAAGGGAAAATCAAAGATATCTTAGTTCGTGTGGATAAATTCATTTTTTAGGCTAATTTTATCATACTTGACTATAAGGCAGAAAAGGAGGTTCCCATAATCTTGGGATGACCATTTTTAGCCATCGGACGAATTCTTATTGATGTTTAAAAAGGTGAAATGACCGTGCGACTTAATGATGAGCACATTACCTTCAATGTTTTCGAATATATTCAATGCAATGATAAAGAAGAATGTTATACTGTCAATGTGCTAGACGGTTTAATTGAGGAAGAATTCAATGACAAAAGCACAATACTTTCTAAGGAGTTTGCAGTGACATCTGATGATGAATTCTTAGATGATTGTGACAACATGGTTGAAGTTAATAATATTGAACTCAGGCATGGTTGGTAGATTGAATCCTTAGACTTAGCCAATAGAACAGCTCCAATTTTCAAGCCATCTATTGATGAAGCTCCTACTTTAGAATTGAAACCATTGCCTACTCATCTTAAATACGTCTTTCTTGGTGTTAACAATACTCTCCCAGTTATTGTCTCTGCAGCACTAGATGTAACTCAAGTAGAGAAATTGGTCCATATTCTTAAGCAATATAAACGAGCTATTGCTTGGAGTATTCCTGATATTCGAGGCATTAGTCAATCTTTTTGCAAGCACGAGATCAAGTTTGAAGATGAAGGCAAGCAATCGATTGAGCAACAAAGACGATTAAATAATAATATAAAGGAAGTTGTTAAGAAAGAAATTATAAAATGGCTTGATCCTGGAATAATTTGCCCTATTTCTGATAGCAATTGGGTATGTCCAGTGCAATGTGTTCCTAAAAAGAGTGGCACCATTATGGTTAGCAATGAAAAAGACGAATTAATTCACACGCATTTTTACAGGATGGCGAGTCTGTATGGATTATCGCAAACTTAATGCTGCCACAAGGAAGGACCACTTCCCACTTCCTTTCATTGACCAAATGTTGGACAGGCTTACTGGAAGAGCCTATTATTTATTTTCAGACAACTATTCTGGGTACAATCAAATTGTGTAACATCCCCAAACCCGGCCCATTCACTACGACTGAATCTGGTTATGTTATCGCGGAAAGACGGTTGAAAAACCTCGTTAACTTAGCATAAAGCATGAAAGAATTCAATTTTGAAAACTATATCAGATATGTGAGTAAAACGAATTCCTCTTACTTAAAACTCATGTAATTTCTTTTGTTGTGTGAAAATATTTTTGAGTTAATAAGAATTTAAAATAACAAAACCATAATCAAGTAATACCAAATAATAAAATGGCCTTTATTACAACCCAATAATTCAAATAAAGTACTTATATCAAAACCAAACATAAAATATTAAATCATCATCTTGGCATAGGCCACCTTGTCCTCTCCGATCCCGGCCCGACCTTATGCAATACACGAAAATGGTTAAAGGAAAAGGTGAGTCACCAAGACTCGATGTGCCACCCTTTTTCCGGATTAGCAAAATATCATATGCAACATAAACATAACCATCATGCATCCAATCAATATGCACCCAATCCTAACCATCCATACACCTTTTCTACCCCGTGTGGTACCAAACCACCTGGTGGTGCCAAACCCTTTGGTGACATATAGTCACAATGTGTTTACAAAACACCTGGTGTCCCAAAGACACGACGATATCCGTCAATGTGGTGCCAAACCTTTGGTGTCCCAAAGACACGTTTGTGATACCAAATCTTTGGTGACCGAAGTCACAAATCCGATGATGGGGCCAACCCATCGCGTGTGATACCAAATCACTAGCGACAATCCCGTATCTCTCAAGTGGGGCCAACCCACGGTGGTGTCCAACCACAGGGACGAGTCGCAATGAGGTGCCAAACCTCTGGTGTCCCAAAGACACAAATGTGGTACCAAACCACTGGTGACCAAAATCCACAATAATCGGGTGATGGGGCCAACCCATCGTGTGATACCAAATCACTGGCGTCAATCCCTCAATACCGCCTTGTGGGGCCAACCCACTGTGGTGCGAAACCACGGGGACGAGACGCTGAGGTGCCAAACCTCTGGAGGTGCCAAACCTCTGGTGACCCAAAGTCACAAAGTTGTGTTACCAAAACACTGGTGCTCGTCAGCACAAAATATCACTGCCCCCTCCTCTCATATCACCCATCATTATACCAACTCATGTATAGTATTCAAATCATGCAAACATGTTTAACGTTGCATCTCATAGCACATACATCATAAATCATGACATCATGTA
Source organism: Gossypium bickii (assembly GCA_025503065.1). Taxonomy (NCBI): domain Eukaryota; kingdom Viridiplantae; phylum Streptophyta; class Magnoliopsida; order Malvales; family Malvaceae; genus Gossypium; species Gossypium bickii. Next base: position 47,167,418 of record CP106711.1, on the reverse strand, counting down.
TCAATAACAGTACTCATAATGAAACGGACTTACCTGAATCCGTGCACATACCCCATAGGGTATCATATCACCCAACCATACTGTTCCAATTTTACCAATCAATCAGTTTATCAAACATATACAAAGCAAGAAGTGTGTTAGTTTACACACCTGGTTACTAATACGACTATCAAATCCCGGAGATCAAGATCTAACGCACTAGATCCCCCTTCCTTAACACTTTTCGAGCACTAGCCACAACTCGAGATATGCGAGATCAAGCCTTCCCCTACAATCGGCCAAAACTAAACAACATAATCATGCTAATCAACCTCTAAGGGTATAATCGTAATTTTACCTACTAAGGGTATTTTCGTAAATTCACAACTGAAATGGCCTTTCCGAAGGCCTAATGTCACCACTAGCGACTCAGCTACCATTTCCGGTCATACCGGACGATTGGGCCTAAAACCCAATTTCGGCCTATTTGGGCCCACACGCTCGTGTGGCCCACCTAGCACAAATCTAGCCATGTATATAACTTCCACCTAGTCTAGTTCAACATATACTAACCAATCATACAATTTACTCATATGGGCCCACAGGCCCATTGGGCCCACTTTGGCCCATCGAGGCCCAAGCAGCCCCAACCCACGAGAATACTACTGATGGCCTCAACTATCGCGTCGAAGCCCCACACGTGCGCTCGCACGCTTGTGTGGCTACTAATGCCGTGTCACCGGCATTTCGGCATTTGCCGCTCTACAACTAGAGTAGAGAGAGTTTCACACCTGATAGGACTCTGGGGCTAATCCGCGCTCCGACCGCTCTTGTGCCCAAACGCCCTCCAAGATGTGTTTACTCTCCTCCTAGGATGCTCCTTATATAGCTAGCTCTTCACCTTCATTCTTTGTGTCTTTCCGATGTGGGATCCCTTCGTCAAGAGAGTTTAAATTCAAGCTGAAACTCTTGCCGTCCAATCCATAAAATAAATACTCCTTGCTTCTCATGAGATTCGAACCCAGGCTCCCTTGTAGCATAATCCACGCTGCTAACCACTTGGCCACAAGCTCCTCTTGTGTCTTAAACCATGCGCAACTAAATATAAACTATGGGCCAAATTCTAAGGTCCAAGCAAAAAGAAACCAAAATGCAAAAGCCAAGACTTGAACCTTGGACCTCCTTCCTTCCTTGTGGCGTCATTCCCTTGTCTCTTATGTGGCGTCACTTTGCCACTACACCACACACTCCACTTGTGTCATTTTTCTCCATATTTTATTCTTAAGGCCTATCTACCAACTTCCGGGGTTTTTTTTTCACCTAAAACCAAAATTTCCCCAAAGCCAATATTTGATCCCGGGACTTCATAGAAGCCCTCTAATCTTCAAAATCACTTATCTAATAAGTCTAACTTGCATTTAAGCCGATCTCTTATTCTCACGAAAATTTAAACGCTACTACGCCTAAGGCCCATTGGGCTCAATTCTCCTAGGCCCAATTTTGGGATGTTACAAATCTACCCTCCTTAAAGAAATTTCGTCCTCAAAATTTCCAACTAACTAATGATCGCACATCCTAACCTACCACACTACGCTCTTGTGCGCAGACTCGATCTTAATAAAGTCGTCATTCCACCTTGACCACGTCGCGACAACCACGTCCCCTAGAACTCATATCTAGCGTCGCGATTTAATCGATTAAAAGTTTTATGCATTAGAAATTTTGTTCCCTTTTGTTTTATCCACGAGCAAATTTTATAAAAGCGAAGTTTCGGAAGTCGTTCTTTCGAGCAATCAAAGTTTCATCTCAAGTTCTCTGTTCTAATTTAAACATTCACATACTTCTCTAAAGACACATTCATTCATCCATGTCACTTTCTTGAGCATTCCCAACCTGGGGTAATTTCGACATTTTCCTATAAGGGTATTTGGTAATAACTCGAGGTCAATTTGAAAATAGTTTTCAAATTAAAGATATTTCAAAGTTTACAAAATCTCAGGGTCATCTTGAAAAATTTGTTTTTCAAACGGATGTGTTGCAAAAAATTTGAAATCGGGGTTATTTTGAGTAATTTTAGAAGTTAAAGGTATTTTCGTAAGTTTCCCAAATCAGGATATCTCGATATTTGTAAAACAAAAGTTTTTGATATTTTCATAATCTAAGAACATTTTAGTAAAAATCGAGGAATTATGAAAATTTAGAAACCAAGGGCATTTCGGTAATTTTGTTCATCAGGGTAATTTTGTAAATTTTCAAATCGGGTATCTTGAAAATAGCATTTTTGTATACTTTTGCAAAGTAGTAGGGAAATTTTATTAAAATTGGAGTTAACCGAAAATCTTGAAAAGTCGGGGGCATTTTAGTAATTTTTAACACAGGGGGTATTTTTGTAATTCCCCATACCAGAAGTATCTTAACATTTTGAAATTTGAGATTTTGGTATTTTGCAAAGTAAAATCATTTTAATGAAGTTGAGGGTAGTACCAGTAATTTTACAATACAAGGGCATTTTTGTAATTTTTGCCACTAGGGGCATTTTGGAAATTTTGGTAAATCGAGAAAACGTCTTTCAAAATCAGATTTAGGGTTTACAACCCAAAGGGGTAAGTTTGAAAATTTTAAAACTAGGGGTTTTAAACAAGAAGGCTAATCCCTTTCGGGTTTTAATACTTGGTTTAGCCTATGAACAAGTCTTCTTGGTTAAGGTGAACCGTAGCTACACCGGTAGGATTCGCGTAAAGAAGAGGTGAGTCGCTGGGACCGCTTAAATACCAAGCTCCATTGAATACCAATCCTCGACATGCAAATGCGGTGGTTACCACACCTTAACTCGGTGACTTACTTCTTTGGTTTGTTTAGTAGCCTTAAGTCTTATGCATGTGTTTAAGTAGACTAGTCCTAGGGTTCAACAGATCCTAGTTCACTAATCTACGTTCCCATAAAAGCCCATAATATTCACATATAAATCAATTCATACAAACAAATCACTTCAAGAAAGTCCGAAGTACTTACCTAGTGGACTTCTGGTCGGAGGTACAGGTGCCATGCCAGAATAACCTGAAAAGTTTCTTAAAAGCCCATATTTTGAAAAGCCCCCTTTTTTTTTTTAAAAGTGTTTTTGGGCCCAAAACCCTCAAAGCCGAGTTTTGAACCTGGCTCTGATACCAAACTGTAACATCCCCAAACCCGGCCTATTCACTACGCCAAGATACGGTTATGTTATTGAAAGACGGTTGAAAAACCTCGTTAACTTAGCATAAAGCATGAAAGAATTCAATTTTGAAAACTATATCAGATATGTGAGTAAAACGAATTCCTCTTACTTAAAACTCATGTAATTTCTTTTGTTGTGTGAAAACATTTTTGAGTTAATAAGAATTTAAAATAACAAAACCATAATCAAGTAATACCAAATAATAAAATGGCCTTTATTACAACCCAATAATTCAAATAAAGTACTTATATCAAAACCAAACATAAAATATTAAATCATCATCTTTGGCATAGGCCACCTTGTCCTCTCCGATCCGGTGGCCCGACCTTATGCAATACACGAAAATGGTTAAAGGAAAAAGGTGAGTCACCAAGACTCAGTGTGCCACCCTTTTTCCCAGATTAGCAAAATATCATATGCAACATAAACATAACCATCATGCATCCAATCAATATGCACCCAATCCTAACCATCCATACACCTTTTCTACCCCGTGTGGTACCAAACCACTGGTGGTGTCAAACCACTGGTGACATATAGTCACAATGTGTTACCAAAACACTGGTGTCCCAAAGACACGATATCCGTCAATGTGGTGCCAAACCACTGGTGTCCCAAAGACACGTTTGTGATACCAAATCACGGGTGACCGAAGTCACAAATCCGATGATGGGGCCAACCCATCGTGTCATACCAAATCACTAGCGACAATCCCGTATCTCTCAAGTGGGGCCAACCCATGGTGGTGTCCAACCACAGGGACGAGTCGCAATGAGGTGCCAAACCTTTGGTGTCCCAAAGACACAAATGTGGTACCAAACCACTGGTGACCGAAGTCACAATAATCGGGTGATGGGGCCAACCCATCATGTGATACCAAATCACTAGCGACAATCCCGTATCTCTCAAGTGGGGCCAACCCACGGTGGTGTCCAACCACGAGGGACGAGTCGCAATGAGGTGCCAAACCTCGGTGTCCCAAAGACACAAATGTGGTACCAAACCACCTTTGGTGACCAGAAGTCACAATAATCGGGTGATGGGGCCAACCCATCGTGTGATACCAAATCACGGCGTCAATCCTCAATACCGCCTTGTGGGGCCAACCCACCGTGGTGCGAAACCACGGGGACGAGGCGCCGAGGTGCCAAACCTCTGGAGGTGCCAAACCTCCGGTGACCCAAAGTCACAAAGTTGTGTTACCAAAACACTAGTGCTCACAAAGCACAAAATATCACTTTGCCCCCTCCTCTCATATCACCCATCATTATACCAACTCATGTATAGTATTCAAATCATGCAAACATGTTTAACGTTGCATCTCATAGCACATACATCATAAATCATGACATCATGTATCAATAACGATTACTCATAATAAAGCGGACGTGCACTGAATCCGTGCACATACCCCATAGGGTATCATATCACTCAACCATCTTGTTTCAATTTTACCAATCAATCAGTTTATCAAACATATACAAAGCAAGAAGTGTGTTAGTTTACACACACGGTTACTAATACGACTATCAAATCCAGGAGATCAAGATCTAACGCACTAGATCCCCTTCCTTAACACTTTTCGAGCACTAGCCACAACTCGAGATATGCGAGATCAAGCCTTCCCTACAATCGGCCAAAACTAAACAACATAATCATGCTAATCAACCTCTAAGGGTATAATCGTAATTTTACCTACTAAGGGTATTTTCAGTAAATTCACAACCGAAATGGCCTTTCCAGAAGGCCTAATGTCACCACTAGCGACTCGGCTACCATTTAGGTCATCAGGACGATTGGGCCTAAAACCCGATTTGGCCCATTTGGGCCCCCACACGCTCGTGTGGCCCACCTAGCACAAATCTAGCCATGTATATAACTTCCACCTAGTCTAGTTTAACATATACTAACCAATCATACAATTTACTCATATGGGGCCACGGGCCCATTGGGCCCACTTCACCCATCGAGGCCCAAGCGACCCCAACCCACGAGAATACTACTAATGGCCTCAACTATCGTGTCGAAGCCCCACGCGTGCGCGCTGCGCGCGCTCGTGTAACTACTAATGCCGTGTCACCGGTATTTCGGCATTTGCCGCATTTCTACAACTAGTAGAGAGAGTTACACACCGATAGGACTCTGCAGGGCTAATCAGGTGCTCAGACCACTCTTGTGCCCAAACGCCTCCAAGATGTGTTTACTCTCCTCCTAGGATGCTCCTTATATAGCTAGCTCTTCACCTTCATTCTTTGTGTCTTTCCGATGTGGGATCCTTCGTCGAGTAGAGTTTAAATTCAATGAAACTCTTGCCAGTCCAATTCGCAAAATAAATACTCCCTTGCTTCTCATGAGATTCGAACCCAGGCTCCTTGTAGCATAATCCACGTTGCTAACCACTTGGCCACAAGCTCCTCTTGTGTCTTAAACCATGCGCAACTAAATATAAACTATGGGCCAAATTCTAAGGTCCAAGCAAAAGAAACCAAAATGCAAAAGCCAAGACTTGAACCTTGGACCTCCTTCCTTCCTTGTGGCGTCATTCCCTTGTCTCTTATGTGGCGTCACTTTGCCACTACACCACACACTCCACTTGTGTCATTTTTCTCCATATTTTATTCTTAAGGCCTATCTGCCAACTTCCAGGGTTTTTTTTCACCTAAAACCAAAATTTCCACAAAGCCAATATTTGATCCTGGGACTTCATAGAAGCCCTCTAATCTTCCAAAATCACTTATCTAATAAGTCTAACTTGCATTTAAGCCGATCTCTTATTCTCTGAAAATTTAAACGCTACTATGCCTAAGGCCCATTGGGCTCAATTCTCCTAGGCCCAATTTTGGGATGTTACAAATTGCTATTGCATTAAAGGATCAGGAGAAAACAACATTCCTATCCATATGGTACTTTTGCTTTTCGTCGTATGCCTTTCGATCTTTGCAACGCATCAGCCACATTTCAAAGGTGCATGATGGCAATATTCTCAGATATGATTGAAGATTCTTTAGAGGTTTTTATGGATGATTTCTCAGTCTATGGAATGATTTTGATCATTGCGTTGACAATTTGGATAAAGTATTGAAGCGATGTGAAGACACACATCTTATTCTAAATTGGGAAAAATTTCATTTCATGGCAACTGAAGCCATTGTGTTAGGCCATCGCATCTCTAGTCAAGGCATTGAAGTAGACAAATCTAAAGTGGGGATCATTGAGAAATTACCTCCACTGACAAATGTGAAAGGTATTCACAGTTTTCTTGGGCATGCAGGGTTTTAGCGAAGATTTATTAGAGATTTCTCGAAAATTACAAAACCTTTATGCTCATTACTGGAACATAATAAAAAATTCTTCTTTAACGATGCATGTCTGGATGCATTAATTTAATTAAAGAATCAGCTAGTAAATGCATCCATTGTCGTTGCACCAAATTGGTCTCAACCTTTTGAAGTTATGTGCGATGCAAGTAACTTTGCTGTGTGTGCTATTCTAAGACAACGCAAGGGAAAAATATTTCACGCCATCTATTAGGCTAGCAAAACTCTTACAGAGGCTCAAATCAATTGTAACACTACAGAGAAAGAATTGTTGGTTGTAATCTTTGCTTTCTACAAGTTTCATTCTTATCTTGCCGGTGTAAAGGTTACCGTATTTACTAATCACTTGGATTTGTAATGAACTTAGAAGGAAAAGCCCTTGTGGCGTATCATGTTACACATTTGATGAGATATTCTAATGAGCTTCCTTTGTGGCGAGCTTGATAGTACTAGAAAGAACATATATTTTCTAACTACTTATTGGTTAATTTGTCCCCATTTAGTTATCTTTAGCACATATTTTAGCATTTTCAGTTCAGTAAATTGCATTTTATAACTCAGAGGATCTTAGCCTATTTATCCTTAATTTTGTCATGCATTAGTACCGATGTCGCTGCATACGTATTTCTAGATTGCGCCCAGAATTGTCGCCGCACCCGACAGCTGTCCGGATAAGAACAAAAATGTGAGTTGTCCAATCTGGTACAACTAACTTGTACGTACAAAGGACACTTGTGCTATTTGGATAAATATTAATATTCACGTGAAAAGGAAAAGGAGGAAAGGCTTTTCAGCTATGGCGGCTTAAGTCTCCTCGAGTGAACCGATGTGAAAGGGACACAGATCAGCTCCTGACGAGGATCCTTGAGTGCTACACAAGAGGGAATTGAGAGATTTAAGTAGAGATTGTCCAGGAATAGTGTTCTTCACTTGTTTCTTTTATATTTCTTTTCTAAATGATGGTGATTACTTTCTATTTCATGTTTGTACGGAAGTACTCATGATTTCTAGGTTAAATGTTATTTTATTCAATCTTACTTCTACTATTTAATCTTTGGGTTTGAATGTTTTTAGCACGGAAGTGTTATTGCGATCACTTACACTGGAAAGTGCAGCGATAGTTCAAGCTAACAACCATGACAACAGAAGTTGCTTGAGAATTAGAGGAATTTAATCCACTTGTTCTTAATAGTGTTCCATTGCCATCATCGGAAGGTGTGGTTAATGTGCATGTTTAAGTCTTAGATTAAATATAGAAGTTAAGCTTGGTAAGATATTCATTGCAATTTAATGCATCGACAATCACCTATCCTTTTATACCTTGTGAGCACTTAGTATTCTGTTGAATATTCACATTGGGGATCCCATTTTATCATTATCATATTTTCTCTTATTGTTTTCAAGTTATTGCTTCGGCAACTACTCTCACAATTTATCTCATTTCTATCCATTTATTGCACTAGCTTTGATAGACAAAAGACAACCATCCTTGTGGGATCAATATCCAACAGACTAATAACTGTCTACTATACTTGCATCGACAGTGTACGCTTGTATATTATTGTTGTGACGTTAAACAGTAGATCAGAGCTTTGTTTGAAATGTTATGTCGTATCCTGCATGGTCTTAAGACAAGAACAGAGAAACTGGAATACGCTGGAGCATGTGGTGAATTCAAGGCATGGGTTAAATAGAGTTGAAGAACAAATTTGAGTAAGTGTTGTGTCAATAAATTAAAGAAGGTTACCTATCTATAAGTATCAGAGGAAAAATGGGTATTCACTAGAAAGGATCAAATCGTATAATTAAAGAATGTATGAAGCCATTCATGGATTTTGAATTAATGATGGCTTAGAGTTTGTCTATAGGAATAACATTACTTTTTTTGTATGGTCCTCTAGAACAAGTATGGTTAAGGAATGACAAAAGTGCAGAGTTAAGAACCTGAGTGATGTATACAAGATGCGGAAAGTAAAGCATGATTTCAGAGTTAGGGGTTACATCTATGGTACAAAAAATGGCATTTTGCGAAGGTATTCGCTAAAGTCAAGTTGAAGAACAAAGAACAATGAGATGGAGAATTGGATTACTAGTGTAACGCCCAGAATTTGGGCCTAGTAGATTTGGGCCTATTGGGTTGTAACGCCCCAAAAATCCCGAAACTTTAAATTCTGTGCACTGAGGTTGGTATGTATGAGTAGCACTTAGAATAATAATATTAAGGTATTATCGGGATTATTTGAAGCCTTAGAGATAGGGGAGACCATAGGGAAAATTTATTTTTTCTTGATTAGTGGACCCTAGTCTCAGGCATGAGGCCTCTTAAGCAAATTGAGTGAAAATAGGCCACAAGATGGGCTTGTGGTCCAGTGGCAAGTGGCGTCATTTAGGAGCTATGAAGTGGCGTGTTTTTCAGTTAAGGAGGTGTAAGGTTCGAGGCTAAAGAGGGGAGAATTAAGGAGTTTTATTTTTGTGCCTGGACCGAAGGAGTTGGCGTTGGAGGGGACTCTGGAAGGGAGTGTTCAGGAGAGAAATTTAAGGTGAATATAAGGGAGAAAAGTTAAGAGATGGGGAGTAAGGATGTGATGGTGCCGAATTGGACTCTAAGGGAGGGGAGTGTTCGGCCTATGGCTTTAAAAAGAGAAGGGGCCGAATGCTGAAAGGTTCTTTGAGCATTCTCTAGTTTTATTCTCCCCCTCAAACGGTTTCTCCCTTTTTGTCAAAATTTTGCTAAGTCAAATTCCCTCCATTGCTGAAAATTCTATCATCCCTCTTTGCCGAATCCTTCATACTCTCCCTTCTCAAATTTCCTTTTTGGTTCACCACTTGGTTCTAGCCGAATCACCTCTTTTCTTATTCTCCCTAGTGTTGTCGAATTGCCTCTGTCACCTTACTAGTCTCAAAAGCCGGACTTAAGCCACAAGATCAAAGGAGAATTTTAGTAAGTTCTTAGTTGAATTTTTACTGTGTTTTGTTAAAAGCCAAAGGGCTATCTAACCCAATCGTTGTTGTTGACCTGTATTAACAAGGGTAAGGCTCAACAATCGCAAGCGTGGTAGGTAAGGATTGCAAACAATGGGGTAAGTGTTCTCGACTTAGTCATGGTTTAGTAAATGGCTGAATCTAATGTGGCTCGTAGGGGTGACTTATGTAAAATATGGGTCACTTGGTTTTGACGATATAGGTGTTTGAGGGCAAATCTAGAGGATAATTGCAAATAGTAGCAAAGGAAGGGCTACTAGAACGTGAGGCACACGGTAAGGGTACGGTGAAGATTCAATTTTTGATAAGTATACGTTAAAGCCATGGTTAATCGTTAGTAATGTTGATTGTAGGTTCGTGACTAAGGGGTTTGCAGTGCGCGTGGATACCAGGTGTGTACAAACACTACACACACGATATCAGTAATGCCGAAAAGCCGAAAAGCCGAAAGTGGCTAAATGGGCCTGCCGAACTTATGGGCCCAAAATGACAATGGTTGATATGTGAGCATGGTTAATGATTTGGCATGAACGGTTGTATGATTGGCTTATAGTTGAGCCTAATGAGCTATATGACATGAAATAGGCTTGATGGGCTTTATGGAGATGTAGACAAGTATGTTAGAGTTAATGGACTTTAGGCCTAGTTTGAACAACTCTTAAATTTCATAAGACTTAATCTAATTAAACATGTCCATGAACAAGTCGCTAGGTTAGAGTGTGGCAAAACACATACGCATGTCTAGGATTGGATCTAGGGAGAGCCTGGTACTTAAGCGGCCCTAGTGGCCCACCTCCTCTTCTCTGGAATCCAACCTGGTGCGTAGTGCCTGTTCACTTTAGCCGCGAGGACTTGTTGATGGGCCAAAGTTCATAACTAAAACCCGAGAGGGACCAAATACCCCTATATTTGTAAAATTACTAAAATACCCTTATATTTATAAAATTACCAAAATACCCCTAGATTTGTAAATTATCAAAATACCCTTGTGCTGCAAAAGTACCAAAATACCCCTATTTTGCAAAATTATCAAGATACCCCTATTTTTCCAAATTACCGAAATAGCCCTGCAAGGTAGAATTACGAAAATACCCCTGGGTAGTGAAATGACGAAAATACCCCTATGTGACGAATATGAGTTTATGGATGTTACTCGTGTGTTTGATGCATTCATATGATATTCTGCTTAGGATGCATATGGGTGGGAATTATGGTACGGAGGAAGATTTGAGGATCGCATAGTCGTATGACCATGGATCCACTGGTGGCTTTAAGCCCATTATATGATTAGCAGCCTTGCTGGAACGTTAGGTAGTACCGCAACCAGGCTACCATTGGTGTGTAGAGGATGGGTGGGTTGATTTAGAAATCCCCACAAGTGTGTATAAGGTTGGAAGGGAAATGGTGTGTGTAGCGGATGGATTATTGGGATGGGTTTTGCATTAACTTTTTTTGTATATGATAGTGTATGATATGATATGATGTCATTGTGGGCTAAGGCCCAAGACCACCGATTTTGATAGGGCTTAGGCCCAATATGAATATTTGTATGTGATTTGATTGCCAAGGGTTGTACACACTGAGTTTCGAAACTCACACCACTTTAATTTAATGTTTCAGGTAATCCTGAATAGATGCCTTGACGTGGGAGAGGACTCGGAGATAGCGACACTACAAGCTGATCAAATGTTTTATTTTGTTCAAATAAATTTATTTTAAATACTTTGTTTTTTTCATTGGATTGTAATAAGGCCATGCAACTCCTAATTGACTTTAGATTTTGGGTTTTATTATTATTATTTCAACTATCCGCTTAATAAATTTCATAAAATTTCCAAAGTTAACATGGTTTTTAAAATAACTTAACCTATGAATGTTTTCTAAAATATGGGCTTTTCAACGTAACTTAACAAGATACAAGGGTTTTGGGCTTTTAGGCTTTTGGGCCTTAAATTGTTAAATGGTAAAATAATTTTAAAGTGTGCCTTTAATGTGACATTCCGGACTCGGGCCTAACTTCTAGGCCGGGTTTGGGGTGTTACAACCAGATGTAAAGTACACAAAAGATTAAGGTAAATGGGTGTTTCTTGATAACTCTTAAAAAGATATATATTTCATGCCTTTAGACCTAGCTAATTGCTTGTACTTAGGTACATTTAGTTGCATTTTAGAATAGTTCATTCGTATTTTCATCATTTCATTAGGAGCTTGGACTGTGTTTAAATATTAGATACTTTTAATTGCTTGTGGTAGGGTTGTGTTTGGTGGTTTGGTAGGTGCAGGTTGAGCAACAAGAAATAAAGGGAGTGAAAGGTTTTCGGGGCAAAGAGTTGGACATTTTGTCAACACGGATGCCATGGCAATACCGAGAAGACTGAGTTAACACTCAACGCATACCAGTTTCAGCCCAATTGTACTTGTACCAGAAAAATTTACCTAAAAAAGAGAAAATAATCTTGGGATGTTGAAAAAGAATTTAGAAAGAGGAGAAGATAAACATGGGCTGTTGGAGATACCCTAGGCAAAAAGGCTATAAAAATCCAAAAGAGGAAACCCTAAATGATGAATAAGAGTGGAGAGCCTTAGGCAAAGATAGAGGATTGCAATTGAGTAGATACAGAAAGTGGAAGACGAAAGTAGCCCCTCTAAGCCACCACAGGACACTGTGCTACTGGAGTGTGAACTAGATACACGAAAGTTGTCTTCTGGAAGTCTTTCATTTTTATTACTTTGTTCTTCTGTGTATTGAATGATGAAAATGGTGTTGGATGTTGTTTTAGATTGCAATTTTATTTCCCAGCCCATGAGCTAAACCTCATAGGGTTGGGATTACTTTTGAGAAAACCTAAAACTATTTTTATGGATGCAGTATATATCTAATTTACATTACTATTTCATTTGATTGTTCTTATTTCTTATTTAAAATACAAACTATCCCTAGACATACAATACTGCTCGCATAATTATAAAATTGATTCTAATTCAGAGAGGGTTGGATTGGTTTGATTAAAATTAAAGGCAATGAGAAAGTATTCGATAGACACTTATAGTCGACTCTAGACATAGAGTCATGATCATACAAAAAGAACCCATGCAAGATATGTAACACCTCTCACCCGTATTCGATGCCAGAACTGGGTACGAGGCATTATCGGACTTAACATACTTAATCATACAAAATCGGGCCATAAATTTTCATTCCAACTTAAAACTTTTAATTCATGTTCATAACGTCCCTATTATGAGCCTCACGAGACCGAAACATAAATATAGAATGGTTCGGGACTAAGCGGAAGCTTACGAACACTTAGAAAAGTTTTGGTCAAAAGCAGGCCACACGCTCGTGTGGAAAGGAACACGCCCGTGTGGGCAGGCCGTTGGTCACACATTCATATGTTCCTAGTCCGTGCGGATTTTATTTTTCATTTCAAACCTACAAGGGTTTTCACACGCCTATGTCTATGGCCTGTGTCCTTTATACGGCCATGACACGTTCGTGTCTTAGCCCATGCATGAAAACCTTGACAGTCTATTTATGACGTTAGCAAACATTTAGGGTCACACGGCCGAGTCACACACCCGTGTGCTAGGCCATGTGGCGAATTTAATTCTCGCAACTAAAGTACAAACTTCACACGGCCTCGGCACACGCCCATGTCTAGAGGCCGTGTCCTTCACACGGCTGAGACACACTACCGTGTCTCTACCCGTGTGTTTACTACTGGGCATTTTGTTTTGCTAAATTTGGATGCAGGGGACACACGACCTATCAACACACACACGAGGTTGACCGTGTGTCACACACGGCCTAGACACACACCTATGTGTCTACTCGTGTGGACAAATATAAGGCTATTTACCAAGCCATTTGCCACCCTGAAAAGCAATCACACTTATACCATTTCCAGCAACACATAGCATAACAATAATGCACCTCTAATATTCATAATCAAGACATCTGTACCATGATTTCACACTGCGTTCATCATGCTTATACTTCACAGATTACTCATTCAATTGCGCAAGCTTGCACTTCATGAATTTCATCATCATTGAATAGATATAACTTAACTAGTATTGGCCATTTACAAAATGAAACAAGTAACATTAATAGCCAACACATTAGCTAACCACTATGACATAACAAAATGACCAAGTTCCTATACATGCCATACACAAAATAATCAAACTTTACTATACCCAAAAGAATAGCTTGATAGTGTGAATCGAGCTCCGACGTCCTTCGATCCTCGAGCTAGTTTGACGATACTACAAAAAAAGGGAAAAGAGAGGGAGTAAGCAGGCAACATAAAATCTTGTAATAACATCCACATATTACATTATGAATTAACACAAAATTCTCAAGGAATATCGATATGGCTTAGTCATGCTCACTTTTACCAACCACATATCACATACCGAACTCATTTCTCGTGAGTTTCGCATATGTATCTGTATCACTCCATCACATAACTTTAGCCCTTTTTTTCCATCTTTAACATAAAATTTAATTCTTTACCCCGTTGAACCACTTGGAATATCGAAGGGTACTCGAAAAATTGTCATACACGTAGTAAGATGCCAATGCCATATCCCAGATATGGTCTTACATGGGATCACATGTTGATGCCGATGCCATATCCCAGATATGGTCTTATCGAGATCTCATATTGATGTCGATGCCATATCCCGAATATGGTCTTACACGAGATCGTATGTCGATGCCATGTCCCAGACATGGTCTTACACAAAATCACTATTCGATGCCAATGCCATATCCGATATATGGTCTTACTGGATCTCAATTCGGTCTTTGAGCACATATCCCATATACAGTCTTATACGGGACCTTATTAATCTAATGTCGTGACAATGGCTTCCTTTCTTTTCCTGAGGTTCAACCGGGACTTCGATATAGTAAAACTTCAACATTTTTTTCATCGAGACCTCATTAACCAATTTCATAAAAAGAATATACATTTCATGTAATATCAAGCATTTAAATACACAATAACATAATGTTGATTTATTACACACAAACTTACCTCGTTACCAATATATAGATAGTTGTTCAATTTAGTCTACCACCTTGTTCTTTCCTCGGTTTAGGTCCAGACTTCATGTTTCTTAATCTATAATGAAAAATTTCACTTATTTAATTATCACATTAACTAAAACAGACCATGAATCATACTTTGGAAAAATTATAATTTTGCCCTTAAACTTTCACATGTTTACAAAATGGCCCCTAGGCTCGTATGATGAAATGTACTCATTTTCTTGGTTACTCAAGCCTAGCCGAACCTATCTTAAACTTATATAGCTCACATTTTCCTTCAAAACATATTTTTACTACATATTTTATCACTTGTACAAATAGGTCCTTTTTAGGTGTTTCCATGAAACAGCACTTAGAGAAAGATGTTCATCACACATCAAACTTCCATATTCCTGCATTAAACATCAAAATACATGCATGTCATACATGGGTAAGTTTTTAAACATGAACTCTTGAAACACACCAAACCTAGCCCACAAGCCTTGACCGGATCTGGTATGTTCCTCGATGTAATCCGGTTCAAATTCTTTATCTACTTTGACAAGAAACTGTGTGTTTTGAAAGAAACATTATTTTTTTGTTGGGTTGGGCTCGAGTTGAAAACAAGGTTATCTTTTATTAAAAATTCTTTAGTTTAGGTGACAAAACACTTAGAGTTTATTTTAGAAATAAATTTACTAAAACTTTATTTGATAAATATCTATAACCTAATAAATCAAAGTAAAATAAGTAGTTCAACTATGGCCTTATTACATCAAATTGAAACCCAAAATTAAATTCAAAGTACGTAAAAAATAAAAAATCCAAATAATAACTTCCTTGCTGAGCATGGCCACCCCTAAGCTTCTGCCAACCCGGTCCGTCACTGATCGTCACCTGGAAGAAAAAGTTCCCCAACGGGGTGAGTCAAACAGACTCAATGTGTAACCAACACTAAAATTTAATAAGTCAGGCATACATTATCATATCACATACATATTCATATATCAGATAGAAAAAAGTGATGCAACCCGAACCCAAACCTATATGCCATCCGCTACACATCACCCATACCATCCTGCACACCATGGGGACTACTAAGTCAACCTCCATCCGCCACACACCACCATCGAAAATTTGCTATTCTGACGACATGCTCATCGCCCTTATAAAATTCGTGGCATAGCCACTTACGATAATATTTGTGTCATGTGACACCACATTCAGATAATGTGACCGAAGTCACCACATTCAGATAATGTGACCGAAGTCACCACATTCACTTCCCCTTTTTCATATAACCCGAATGCCCCATATCATACATATCATGCACATCATGCCTTAATTCGCATTCTTATCACTTTTCACATGGTATATATAACATATATTCATATTCCTAGTAGGAGTAGGAAACGTACCTGGGTACTTTGTACCATAGCATGGTATCTAGCCATATTTTTCACATTCATATTAACACATGCATATAATCAATACCATAAAACTATTAAGGTTTAGTGTGGGGTGCACTTTGATTCGCTTAACAAATTCACTGAAATCCCGAAATCCCGATCTATGCTTTAGATCCTTTAGTTCCTATATTCGGCCAATACCAAGTGTTTAAACAAAAAGTCATTCGGCCACTTAATCAAATCCCGAAGGATTGGCACAACCAAAATCTTACCTTGCTGCCGATTCACTTCCTAATCAGATCCCGAAACTTTGTAGTGTTTCTTGTATTCGGCTAGCACTAAATCACTTTCTGATTAGCTTCCGCTTTTAATCGAATAATAAAAACATATCTAAATACTAAAATAGGGCCTTGGCCGAATATTCATAGTCACTTACCTTAAGATTCTTTGAATCCAGAAAATTCTCTTCCTTATAGTCGACCTAGACAAATCCGAAAGATCCTTCAAGGTTTGGTCACAACAATAATGAGATTAAAGCCTTGCTTTTTGTCGAGTTAGAGAATGAAAAAAGTAAGGGTTCAGCTAAAAGAGATTCTTACCAAAAGAACAATCGAAACACACCTTAAGAAATCGGCAAAAAGCTTGCAAGAGAAATCGATTCAGAAGAAGTAACCCTTCGGCTTTGGGCTTTGAACAATCGGCTAATGGTTGCCTTGGGGTTCGGCACTTGGAGAATTGAGAGAAAAAGAAGAAGAATGGTGAAGAAATTGGCTAAACTTTGCTTGAGTTTTTAGCTTTGGCAAAATAAAAGAGAAGACAGAAATTTTGCTAGAGGATTTCGGCAGATGAACAAAAGAGAAAAGGAAGAATGAAGGTTGGCCTCTCTTTTCCTTTTTCAGGCGAAATTACTAAGCTAGAGTCCCTTACTTGGCCATCACTTCTCATATCTTTATCACTTCATTTTAAAAATTAATAGGAATAATCCTTCAATTATCTCTTGAAAATAAAAGGATAAAACTCCTAAAATTTAGCCTTGGTGCCGTCCCCCTTACTCCCTCTTATTAACGTCACAAGCCCAAAATAAAAGCCTTGGAATTATGCTTCCCACGCGACTCGAACACAAGCCCTTCCTCTAGCATATGGCGTCATTTCCAGAGCCCTAAGTGGCACCTCCAAGCCACTTTTCCAAGCCCAATTGTGTGTCATATTTTCGCTACATTTTCTCTTAAGGCCACCTTGCTTTAGTTCCCTCTTTTGTAGGCTCGAAGCTTAATATTTTCTAAGGCATTTCCTTACATTTCCAAGACATTTCCTTACATTTCCAAGACAAGACATTTCCTTACATTTCCAAGACATTTCCTTACATTTCCAAGACAAGACATTTCCTTACATTTCCAAGACAAGACATTTCCTTACATTTCCAAGGTTCTAAAATGCACACAACACATCCATATCACAATAGACATGCTATTTCAAAAAAATTAAGCAAAAATGCATAAGCCCAATTTCAGGATATTATAGTTCTACCCCCTTAAAATAATTTCGTCCTCGAAATTACCTGGCTGAAATAAGTGAGGGTATTGCTGTCGCATTGCCTCTTGTGGCTCCCACGAAGCTTCCTCCGCTCCATGATTGCGCCATAAAACTTTGACTAGAGAAACTGACTTCCTCCGTAACACTTTCACATCACGTTCCAATATCTGAATCGGCTCTTCCTCGCAGGACAAATCTCGTCTGAGCTCCACCTCCTCGACTGGTACCACATGATATGGGTCTGATCAACATCGAGGTAGCATGGACACATGGAATACGTCGTGCATCTGCTTCAATTCCAAAGGCAGCTCCAACTGGTATGCCACTTTGGTCCAATTCGCTTCAATACTTGATGGGTCCTATAAACCTTGGACTTAACTTTCCTTTTCGTCCAAATCTCATTACCTTCTTCCAAGGTGACACTTTAAGGAACACTTGATCCCCCACATCAAACTCTATTTCCTTCCGTTTCAGGTCCGCGTACGACTTTTGCCTATCAGATGCTTCCTTCAACCGTGCCTAAATTATCTCAACCTTTTCTTCGGATTCTGCCACAATTTCTAGGCCCAAAACTCGACGTTCTCCTAATTCTGTCCAACATTTAGGAGTTCGACACTTTCGGCCATACAACGCTTCATACAGTGCCATCCGAATACTAGCCTGATAGCTGTTGTTGTAGGCGAACTCTACTAAAAGCAAGTAGTCTTCCCAACTTCCTCGGAAATCCATCACATAGCCTCTCAACATATCCTTCAACACTTGTATTACCCGTTCAGACTGACCGTCCGGCTGTGGATGAAAAGTCGTAGTGAAATCCAACTTAGTGCCTAAAGCTTGATGTAGCGCTTTCCAAAACCGAGGCGTAAACCTTGGGTCCCTATCGAAATGATTGACCTTTGGCGATCCATGCAACCTCACAATTTACGCCACATATAACTTTGCCAACTTCGCAAAGAATAATCAACTCTTCTGCGGGATGAAGTGCGCGGACTTGGTGAAACGATCCACTATTACCCATAAGAATCCTTTTAGTAGGCTTGCAGGGAAGCCCACTAACGAAGTCCATGGTGATTCTCTCCCACTTCCATTGCGGAATCTCGATTGGTGAAGTAATCCGATGGAACTTGGTGCTCGGGCCTTAACTTGGCGACACGTCGGACACTTTCCCATGAATTGATAACTTCCCATTTAAGATCAGGCCACCAAAAGCTGTTCCCTTAGATCCTGTCTGACTAGTGCCTCCGGGATGCATAGCATAAGGGCTACTATGCACTTCAGAAGAATCCTCTGTCTTAACTCCTCGTCTCTCGGCATCTGGACCTTTCCATTGAAGCACAATACTCCCTCATCATTAACACCATAATCCTCTAACTCTCCATTCTGTACTTGTTGCAACTTAACACTTAGATCCTTATCCACCAACTGACTTTCCTTTACCTCATTCAACCATGTTGGTTTGACTTGCAATTCTGCCAGCAGACTTCCATCATCATACAAACTCAAGTGTGCGAACATCACCCTCAGATCCGACACCACCTTCTGACTTAAAGCATCTGCTACCACATTCGCCTTGCCTGGGTGATACTCTATCGAACAATCATAATCCTTCAATAATTCCACCCACCTTCGCTGTCTCAAGTTCAACTCCTTCTGAGTCAATAGATACTTGAGGCTCTTGTGGTCTGTGTAAATTATCGACTTTTCTCCATAAAGATAATTCCTCCACACCTTAAGAGCGAAGACCATAGCCGCCAATTCCAAGTCATGAGTCGGGTAATTAACTTCATGAGGCCTTAATTGTCGAGACGCATATGCGACCACCTTCCCGTCTTGCATCAATACGCAACCCAAACCTGTATGGGAAGCGTCACAATACACCGTAAAATCCTTTCTTGCCTCAGGCTGAATTAACACTGGAGCTTGGTCAAAACCCTTTTGAGCTTCTAAAAGCCCTCCTATTGCTTATCCGTCCATACAAAGGGTACTTCCTTCCTCAACAACTTTGTCGAGGCGCGGCTATTGATGAGAACCCTTCCACGAACTTCTACGTAATAACTTTGCCAAACCTAAGAAACTACGGATCTCGACCACGGACCTAGGTGGTTTCCAATCCAACAACGCTTTGATCTTCCTAGGATCTACCCTTATTCCCTCTGCGGATACCACATGCCCTAAGAATGCCACCTCCTTAAGCCAAAATTCACACTTTTGAATTTGGCATGAAGTCGCTTCTCCTTAATACTTGTAACACTATCCGTAGTGTGCTCATCATGCTCTCTTCCTCGACTTGAGTATACTAAGATGTCGTCGATGAACATAACGACGAACCTATCCAAGTAGGGTTGAAAACCCGGTTCATCATATCCATGAATGCGGTTTGGAGCGTTTGTTAACCCAAGCGGCATTACTACAAACTCATAGTGGCCGTACCTTGTCCTAAAGGCTGTCTTATGGATATCTGCCTCCTTCACCTTCAACTGATGATATCCCGACCTTAAGTCGATCTTTGAGAATACCGCGGCCCCCTTAAGCTGATCGAACAAGTCATCTATCCTTGGCAAAGGATACTTGTTCTTGATGGTCAGCTTATTCAACTGACGATAGTCTATGCACATACGCATAGTTCCATCCTTCTTCTTCACAAACAGGACCGGTGCTCCCCACAGAGACACACTGGGTCGAATAAACCCACGATCTAACAACTCCTAAATCTGAGCCTTCAGCTTAACCAACTCCTTTGGTGCCATTAGGACCACGGCCTCGTTGAGGCTGCTGTCCACCTCTACCAACCTGATTAACATTCTGAGCTGCTGGTCGATTCCCATCAGGTTTCATTGGACAGTTCTTAATCATATGATCTTTGGACCCACACTTAAAGCATCCTCCCGTCTTTTTCCAACACTCCCCTAAGTGCTTCTTCCCACACTGATCACAAGTACGATAGTGCCCTTCTGTGGCAGCTTCCTGGCCTCGCGGCCCATCAACTCTAGGCCTCTTATTCCCAGATGCTCCTGACGATCCAAAACCTCTTTTTGGCCTATTTCGATCTATATTCTGCTTCACAGAGTCCTTAATTCCCTTAGCTTCTTTTGCCTTCTCGACTAACGCAGAAAATTCTCGCTCCTGATGTGGAGCTATCAACAACCTTAGATCATCCCTTAGTCCATCCTCAAAACGGACACATCGCTTATGCTCCGTTGCCACTACTCCTCGAGCATCACGAAGCTTAACCTTAAAAATTCGACTTCATACTACTGCTCACGGACTTGTTCCCTTGAACTAGTTCCAGAAAAGCCATTCTCTGCTCATCAGTATACTGTGTGCCAACTTATTTCTTCTGATATGCTACCTTAACATATTCCCAGGTCAGATCTTTAGCCGTGGCACCGTCTCGAACTGTTAACCACCATTGATACGCTTCATCGCGTAACAGTGCCACCATTCCTTTCAACTTCTCCTCAGGGGTCAGATCGAGCTCATCCATAATGCGCTCGGTTGCCTCCAACCAATATTCAGCCGTACTAGGTGCTACACCAGATACGCCACGGAATACCTCAGCTCCATTGGCACGAAGTCGCTCAGGTACCGACTTTTGAGCTCCCGAATTTCCTTCTGCACTAGCCACCAACTCAAGAACTTCGCGGCGATAGCTGCGATACAAAGATCGTCTCCGTCCCGATCGATCTCATTGCTCGGCACCAACAGCTGGTGGTGGCGGTGGCGGTACCTCATTCTCAAATCCTTGACCCGACCTCACGGGTTCCGACACGGTCATTCTACCTCTACCGCGTCCTCGTACGTTTCAACCGCGTCCCCTAGAGCTCATGTCTACATTCGTGCTTTAATCTGATTAAGAAATTTTATGAATTAATACTGGTTTCACTGTTTATCCGCGAAGAAATTTTATGAAAGAAGTTTAGTAGTAGTTCTTTCGATCAATCAAAGTTCAAGTTTTCTATCCTAATTCAGAGAAGCACATTCATTCAAACATTCATTCACACACGTTTTCTATTTCCCTATTTTTGTCTATTCCTACCCCAGGGGTATTTTCGTAATTTGTCCTACAGGGTATTTTCGTAATTTTTCAAAATAAGGTTCCTTGGTGATTTTGTCAATAAGGGTATTTTGGTAATTTTGCATTCCCGGGGGTATTTTTGGAAATTTTAAAATCTGGCGGTACTTCGGTAATTTTGTAACTCGAGGGTATTTCGGTAATAAACCAGGGTAAATTTGTAAAGTG
Organism: Gossypium bickii; assembly: GCA_025503065.1. NCBI lineage: Eukaryota > Viridiplantae > Streptophyta > Magnoliopsida > Malvales > Malvaceae > Gossypium > Gossypium bickii. Next base: position 47,145,706 of record CP106711.1, on the reverse strand, counting down.
TTAATAATTCCGAGGTATTTCAAAATTTGCAAAACTTGGGGGTCTTTTTTGAGAATTTGTTTTCCAAAACGGTGATGTTGCAAAAATTTTGGAAATTAGGGTCATTTTGGTAATTTGCAAGTTAAGGGCAATTTCGTAATTTTCTAAAATCAAGGTATTTTGATATTTTGCAAATTAGGGTTTTTGGACTTGTCATAAAGTAAGGAAATTTTTGATAAAACTATGAGTAGTTTAGACATTTTATAAACCCAAGGGCATTTTTGTAATTTTACAACCAGGGGTATTTAGGTAATTTTTATAAATCAAAAATATTTTGAAAATTTTCCAAAAATAAATTTTTGCAACTATTTAAAGGGGTAATTTCGTGATTTTTAAAACTAGGGTTTTCCTAAAAATATGGCTAATCCCTTTCGGGTTTTAATTATTGAGTTTAGCCTGCGACTGAGCCCTTTTGGTTAGGGTGAACCGAAGCAACGTACCAGGTAGGATTCCAGGGAAGAGGAAGTGATTCCAGGCTCTTCCGGATCCAATCTTAAACATGTGTACAGGGGTTGCCACACCCTAACTTAGCAACTTAGCCATAGGTTTGTTTAATTAGGCATTAAAGTCTTATGTAATAGTTGGGGTAAACTAATACTAGGGTTCAAGTACCTATCATACTATTCTACGTTCCATTTATACCCTTATACAATCCATAACATAAATCACACATATGGTTAGGGGTACTTGCCTGGTGGACTTCGGGCCAGAGACTTAGGTGCCATGCCAGAAAAACCTGCTTAAAAACTTTCTCAAAATTCATTTGGGCTCGATTTTTGAAAATGTTTTAGGCCTTAAACCCCAGGCCAAGAGTTTAAAACTGGGCTCTGATACCAAATTGAATCACCCCAAACCTAGCCCACGAGCCTTGACCGGATCTGGTATGTTCCTCGATGTAATCCGGTTCAAATTCTTTAGTTACTTTGAAAAGAAATTGTGTGTTTTGAAAGAAACATTATTTTTTTGTTGGGTTGGGCTTGAGTTGAAAACAAGGTTATCTTTTATTAAAAATTCTTTAGTTTAGGTGACAAAACACTTAGAGTTTATTTTAGAAATAAATTTACTAAAACTTTAATTGGTAAATATCCATAACCTAATAAATCAAAGTAAAATAAGTAGTTCAACTATGGCCTTATTACATCAAATTGAAACCCAAAATTAAATTCAAAGTACGTAAAAAATAAAAAATCCAAATAATAACTTCCTTGCTGAGCAAGGCCACCCCTAAGCTTCTACCGACCCGATCCGTCACTGATCGTCACCTGGAAGAAAAAGTTCCCCAACGGGGTGAGTCAAACAGACTCAATGTGTAACCAACACTAAAATTTAATAACTCAGGCATACATTATCATATCACATACATATTCATATATCAGATAGGAAAAAGTGATGCAACTCGAACCCAAACCTATATGCCATCCGCTACACATCACCCGTACCATCCCGCGCACACCATGGGGACTACTAAATCAACCTCCATCCGCTACACACCACCATCGAATCGCGCTTGCGCAGATGACATGCTCATCGCCCTTATAAAATTCGTGGCATAGCCACCAGATAATATTTGTGTCATGTGACACCACATTCAGATAATGTGACCGAAGTCACCACATTCAGATAATGTGACCGAAGTCACCATATTCACTTCCCCTTTTTCATATAACCCGAATGCCCCATATCATACATATCATGCACATCATGCCTTAATTTGCAGTCTTATCACTTTTCACATGGTATATATAACATATATTCATATTCCTAGTAGAGTATGAAACGCGTGCACAGGTACTTTGTACCATAGCATGGTACTTAGCCATATTTTCCACATTCATATTAACACATGCATATAATCAATACCATAAAACTATTAAGGTTTAGTGTGGGGTACACACCTGATTCGCTTAACATATTCACTGAAATCCCGAAATCCCGATCTACGCTTTAGATCCTTTAGTTCCTATATTCGGCCAATACCAAGTTTTTAAACAAAAAGTCATTCGGCCACTTAATCAAATCCCAAAGGATTAGCACAACCAAAACCTTACCTTGCTGCCGATTCACTTCCTAATCAGATCCCGAAACTTTGTAGTGTTTCTTGTATTCGGCTAGCACTAAATCACTTTACAGATTAGCTTTCGGCTTTTAATCGAATAATAAAACATATCTAAATACTAAAATAGGGCCTTGGCCAAATATTCATAGTCACTTACCTTAAGATTCTTTGAATCCGAAAATTCTCTTCCTTATAGTCGACCTAGACAAATCGAAAAGATCCTTCAAGGTTTTGGTCACAACAATAATGAGATTAAAGCCTTGCTTTTCGTCAGTTAGAGAATGAAAAGAATAAGGGTTCAGCTAAAAGAGATTCTTACCAAAAGAACAATCGAAACACAATTGTCCACCACCCTTAAGAAATCGGCAAAAAGCTTGCAAGAGAAATCGATTCAGAAGAAGTAACCCTTCGGCTTTGGGCTTTGAACAATCGGCTAATGGTTGCCTTGGGGTTCGGCACTTGGAGAATTGAAAGAAAAAGAAGAAGAATGGTGAAGAAATTGGCTAAACTTTGCTTGAGTTTTCACTTTGGCAAAATAAAAGAGAAGAGAAATTTTGCTAGAGGATTTGTGGATGAACAAAAAGAAAAGGAAGAATGAAGGTTGGCCTCTCTTTTCCTTTTTCAAAGTAAATTACTAAGCTAGAGTCCCTTACTTGGCCATCACTTCTCATATCTTTATCACTTCATTTTAAAAATTAATAGGAATAATCCTTCAATTATCTCTTGAAAATAAAAGGATAAAACTCCTAAAATTTAGCCTTGGTGCCGTCCCCCTTACTCCCTCTTATTAACGTCACAAGCCCAAAATAAAAGCCTTGGAATTATGCTTCCCACGCGACTCGAACACAAGCCCTTCCTCTAGCATATGGCGTCATTTCCAGAGCCCTAAGTGGCACCTCCAAGCCACTTTTCCAAGCCCAATTGTGTGTCATATTTTCGCTACATTTTCTCTTAAGGCCACATTTCTTTAGTTCCCTCTTTTGTATGCTTGAAGCTTAATATTTTCTAAGGCATTTCCTTAAATTTCCAAGACATTTCCTTACATTTCCAAGACAAGACATTTCCTTACATTTCCAAGACAAGACATTTCCTTACATTTCCAAGACATTTCCTTACATTTCCAAGGTTCTAAAATGTACACAACACATCCATATCACAATAGACATGCTATTTCATAAAATTAAGCAAAAATGTATAAGCCCAATTTCAGGATATTACAACTCTAGTTTAAAATATGGCTAGAAATAGCTATATCGAGCTACGAGGATCTCAAAGATGTAAAGAACATTAAAAACAGGGCTAGGATGCACTTACTTTGAGCTTGAAAATAAACAAAACCCTAGCTATGGCTTCTCTTCAATTTTTGACACTTAGGGAAGAAGATGGACACCGATTTTGACTTTTTTTCCCATTTTTATTAATTTATTAACTCAATGACCAAAATGCCCTTAGGCCATTCCTTGAGATTTTTCCCTTCCATGTCTATTTCTGTCCATCATGAGATATAATGGTCTAATTACTAAATAATAACCTCTAATAAATTTTCTAATGCTATCTCATACTTAAAATTTCTAAAATCTCATTTTTTCAATTTTTACAATTTAGTCCTAAAAGATAAATTGATCACTAAATCATAAAATTTAATCATGAAATTTTCACACAACCATGTAAACATGTCATAGACCTCATAACAACCATAAAACATATATTTTTACTTCGGATTTGCCATCTCACAACCACTATTTTGACTAGGCCCTAAATCAGGCTGTTACAAGATATCTAAAAATCCTATAGACACGAGCAAGGTAACTTGAGGTTTTGCTCTTGCAAGAGGCAGGCCATTTTAGAACTCTTCTGTGTAGTAAAGAAGATACTATTTTTCTAAGGCATTATTGACAGTAAGGGTTGATTCTGAGTAATCCTGACCTTCCGAGTCAACATCACTCTATCCTTATTATTTGTCGTAGTAACTTTGCCACATCATATTTAGTTGTTTATTTCTTCGTTTACATTTTATTCGGGTAATCACTCTTGTTATTGCCATTACATTTCTGCTCTTGTAGCGCCCCAAAAATCTCAAAACTCTAAATTTCTGTGCACTGAAGTTGGTATGTCTGAGTAGCACTTAGAACATTAATTTTAAGGTATTATTGGGATTATTTGAAGTCTTTGAGATAGGGAAGACCATAGGGAAAAAATTATTTTCTTGTTTTAGTGGACCCTAGTCTTAGGCATTAAGCCTATTAAGTAGATTAAGGGGAAAATAGGACACAAGTGGGCGTATGGTCTAGTGGCAAGTGGGGTCACGTGGGAAGCTATAAGGTGGCGTGATTGTCAGCTGAGGGGGTCCAAGGTTCGAGGCTTAGGAGTGGTATTTTGTGGAGTGTTTATTTTACAGAATGGACGGCCAGAGTTGTGTTGGTTTTGAACTCTTGCCGTGGAGAGTTTGAAGTGATCTGGTGTGATGGATGTGGAGGAATTTTGGATAGGATTAAGTTGTTATTAGGGAGAAAAGTTAGGAGATGAGGAGGGGAGGAATTAGTGCGGAATGGGACTTTGGGGAAAGGTGTATTCGAATTGTGGTTGTCAAGGAGAGAGGTAGAATGCTTTGAAAGGTTCTTTGAATTCCATTAGTCTTTTCTTTTTCCCCTCAATCAATTTTCCCCATGGCCAAATTCTCCCATTGCTGAATCCCTTTTTTGTCGAATTCTCTCATAGCCAAATTCTCCTATTGCCGAATTACACCATCATCCTTCCTTGCCGAAATTCCTATTTGTGTCAAACCCTTGTTGTTTTCCTCCATTACAGATAGATTGTTATCTACTCTCAGTCAAGGTTAAAAACCGAATCTCGTTCAGTAGCTATCTAGGCCGAAGGATCTAAGGTTGGATTCGGTAAGTATTCTGGTAATTTTTCCAAATTACCGAAATAGCCCTGCAAGGTAGAATTACGAAAATACCCCTGGGTAGTGAAATGACGAAAATACCCCTATGTGACGAATATAAGTTTATGCATGTTACTCGTGTGTTTGATGCATTCATATGATATCCTGCTTAGGATGCATATGGGTGGGAATTATGGTACGGAGGAAGATTTGAGGATCGCATAGTCGTATGACCATGGATCCACTGGTGGCTTTAAGCCCATTATATGATTAGCAGCCTTGCTGGAACGTTAGGTAGTACCGCAACCAGGCTACCATTGGTGTGTAGAGGATGGGTGGGTTGATTTAGAAATCCCCACAAGTGTGTATAAGGTTGGAAGGGAAATGGTGTGTGTAGCGGATGGATTATTGGGATGGGTTTTGCATTAACTTTTTTTGTATATGATAGTGTATGATATGATATGATGTCATTGTGGGCTAAGGCCCAAGACCACCGATTTTGATAGGGCTTAGGCCCAATATGAATATTTGTATGTGATTTGATTGCCAAGGGTTGTACACACTGAGTTTCGAAACTCACACCACTTTAATTTAATGTTTCAGGTAATCCTGAATAGATGCCTTGACGTGGGAGAGGACTCGGAGATAGCGACACTACAAGCTGATCAAATGTTTTATTTTGTTCAAATAAATTTATTTTAAATACTTTGTTTTTTTCATTGGATTGTAATAAGGCCATGCAACTCCTAATTGACTTTAGATTTTGGGTTTTATTATTATTATTTCAACTATCCGCTTAATAAATTTCATAAAATTTCCAAAGTTAACATGGTTTTTAAAATAACTTAACCTATGAATGTTTTCTAAAATATGGGCTTTTCAACGTAACTTAACAAGATACAAGGGTTTTTGGCTTTTAGGCTTTTGGGCCTTAAATTGTTAAATGGTAAAATAATTTTAAAGTGTGCCTTTAATGTGACATTCCGGACTCGGGCCTAACTTCTAGGCCGGGTTTGGGGTGTTACAACCAGATGTAAAGTACACAAAAGATTAAGGTAAATGGGTGTTTCTTGATAACTCTTAAAAAGATATATATTTCATGCCTTTAGACCTAGCTAATTGCTTGTACTTAGGTACATTTAGTTGCATTTTAGAATAGTTCATTCGTATTTTCATCATTTCATTAGGAGCTTTGGTGTGTTTAAATATTAGATACTTTTAATTGCTTGTGGTAGGAGTGTGTTTGGTGGTTTGGTAGGTGCGAGTTGAGCAACAAGAAATAAAGGGAGTGAAAGGTTTTCGGGGCAAAGAGTTGGACATTTTGTCAACACGGATGCCATGGCAATCCGAGAAGATCGAGTTAACACTCAACGCATACCAGTTTCAGCCCAATTGTACTTGTACCGAAAAATTTACCTAAAAGAGAAAATAATCTTGGGATGTTGAAAAGAATTTAGAAAGAGGAGAAGATAAACATGGGTGTTTGAGATACCCTAGGCAAAAAGGCTATAAAAATCCAAAAGAGGAAACCCTAAATGACGAATAAAGTGGAGAGCCTTAGGCAAAGATAGAGGATTGCAATTGAGTAGATACAGAAAGTGGAAGACGAAAGTAGCCCTCTAAGCCACCACGGGACACTTTGTACTACTCTTTGGAGTGTGAACTAGATACACGAAAGTTGTCTTCTGGAAGTCTTTCATTTTTATTACTTTGTTCTTACGTGTATTGAATGATGAAAATGGTGTTGGATGTTGTTTTAGATTGCAATTTTATTTCCCACCCATGAGCTAAACCTCATAGGGTTGGGATTACTTTTGAGAAAACCTAAAACTATTTTTATGGATGCGATATATATCTAATTTACATTACTATTTCATTTGATTGTTCTTATTTCTTATTTAAAATACAAACTATCCCTAGACATACAATACTGCTCGCATAATTATAAAATTGATTCTAATTCAGAGAGGGTTGGATTGGTTTGATTAAAATTAAAGGCAATGAGAAAGTATTCGATAGACACTTATAGTCGACTCTAGACATAGAGTCATGATCATACAAAAAGAACCCATGCAAGATATGTAACACCTCTCACCCGTATTCGATGCCAGAACTGGGTACGAGGCATTATCGGACTTAACATACTTAATCATACAAAATCGGGCCATAAATTTTCATTCCAACTTAAAACTTTTAATTCATGTTCATAACGTCCCTATTATGAGCCTACGAGACCCGAAACATAAATATAGAATGGTTCGGGACTAAACCGGAAGCTTACGAACACTTAGAAAAGTTTTGGTCAAAACAGGGCCACACGCTCGTGTGGAAAGGAACACGCCCGTGTGGGCAGGCCGTTGGTCACACATTCATATGTTCCTAGTCCGTGCGGATTTTATTTTTCATTTCAAACCTACAAGGGTTTTCACACGCCTATGTCTATGGCCTGTGTCCTTTATACGGCCATGACACGTTCGTGTCTTAGCCCATGCATGAAAACCTTGACAGTCTATTTATGACGTTAGCAAACATTTAGGGTCACACGGCCGAGTCACACACCCGTGTGCTAGGCCATGTGGCGAATTTAATTCTCGCAACTAAAGTACAAACTTCACACGGCCTCGGCACACGCCCATGTCTAGAGGCCGTGTCCTTCACACGGCTGAGACACACTACCGTGTCTCTACCCGTGTGTTTACTACTGGGCATTTTGTTTTGCTAAATTTGGATGCAGGGGACACACGACCTATCAACACACACACGAGGTTGACCGTGTGTCACACACTGACCTAGACACACACCTATGTGTCTACTCGTGTGGACAAATATAAGGCTATTTACCAAGCCATTTGCCACCACGAAAAGCAATCACACTTATACCATTTCAAAGCAACACATAGCATAACAATAATGCACCTCTAATATTCATAATCAAGACATACGTACCATGATTTCACGCTGCGTTCATCATGCTTATACTTCACAGATTACTCATTCAATTGCGCAAGCTTGCACTTCATGAATTTCATCATCATTGAATAGATATAACTTAACTAGTATTGGCCATTTACAAAATGAAACAAGTAACATTAATAGCCAACACATTAGCTAACCACTATGACATAACAAAATGACCAAGTTCCTATACATGCCATACACAAAATAATCAAACTTTACTATACCCAAAAAGAATAGCTTGATAGTGTGAATCGAGCTCGACGTCCTTCGATCCTCGAGCTAGTTTGACGATACTACAAAAAAAGGGAAAAGAGAGGGAGTAAGCAGGCAACATAAAATCTTGTAATAACATCCACATATTACATTATGAATTAACACAAAATTCTCAAGGAATATCGATATGGCTTAGTCATGCTCACTTTTACCAACCACATATCACATACCGAACTCATTTCTCGTGAGTTTCGCATATGTATCTGTATCACTCCATCACATAACTTTAGCCCTTTTTTTCCATCTTTAACATAAAATTTAATTCTTTACCCCGTTGAACCACTTGGAATATCGAAGGGTACTCGAAAAATTGTCATACACGTAGTAAGATGCCAATGCCATATCCCAGATATGGTCTTACATGGGATCACATGTTGATGCCGATGCCATATCCCAGATATGGTCTTATCGAGATCTCATATTGATGTCGATGCCATATCCCGAATATGGTCTTACACGAGATCGTATGTCGATGCCATGTCCCAGACATGGTCTTACACAAAATCACTATTCGATGCCAATGCCATATCCCAGATATGGTCTTACACTGGATCTCAATTCGGTGCTGAGCACATATCCCATATACAGTCTTATACGGGACCTTATTAATCTAATGTCGTGACAATGGCTTCCTTTCTTTTCCTGAGGTTCAACCGGGACTTCGATATAGTAAAACTTCAACATTTTTTTCATCGAGACCTCATTAACCAATTTCATAAAAAGAATATACATTTCATGTAATATCAAGCATTTAAATACACAATAACATAATGTTGATTTATTACACACAAACTTACCTCGTTACCAATATATAGATAGTTGTTCAATTTAGTCTACCACCTTGTTCTTTCCTCGGTTTAGGTCCAGACTTCATGTTTCTTAATCTATAATGAAAAATTTCACTTATTTAATTATCACATTAACTAAAACAGACCATGAATCATACTTTGGAAAAATTATAATTTTGCCCTTAAACTTTCACATGTTTACAAAATGGCCCCTAGGCTCGTATGATGAAATGTACTCATTTTCTTGGTTACTCAAGCCTAGCCGAACCTATCTTAAACTTATATAGCTCACATTTTCCTTCAAAACATATTTTTACTACATATTTTATCACTTGTACAAATAGGTCCTTTTTAGGTGTTTCCATGAAACAGCACTTAGAGAAAGATGTTCATCACACATCAAACTTCCATATTCCTGCATTAAACATCAAAATACATGCATGTCATACATGGGTAAGTTTTTAAACATGAACTCTTGAAACACACCAAACCTAGCCCACAAGCCTTGACCGGATCTGGTATGTTCCTCGATGTAATCCAGGTTCAAATTCTTTATCTACTTTGACAAGAAAGCTGTGTGTTTTGAAAGAAACATTATTTTTTTTGGGTTGGGCTCGAGTTGAAAACAAGGTTATCTTTTATTAAAAATTCTTTAGTTTAGGTGACAAAACACTTAGAGTTTATTTTAGAAATAAATTTACTAAAACTTTATTTGATAAATATCTATAACCTAATAAATCAAAGTAAAATAAGTAGTTCAACTATGGCCTTATTACATCAAATTGAAACCCAAAATTAAATTCAAAGTACGTAAAAAATAAAAAATCCAAATAATAACTTCCTTGCTGAGCATGGCCACCCCTAAGCTTCTGCCAACCCGGTCCGTCACTGATCGTCACCTGGAAGAAAAAGTTCCCCAACGGGGTGAGTCAAACAGACTCAATGTGTAACCAACACTAAAATTTAATAAGTCAGGCATACATTATCATATCACATACATATTCATATATCAGATAGAAAAAAGTGATGCAACCCGAACCCAAACCTATATGCCATCCGCTACACATCACCCATACCATCCTGCACACCATGGGGACTACTAAGTCAACCCTCCATCCGCCACACACCATCGAAGGCTGCCGCTACAGACGACATGCTCATCGCCCTTATAAAATTCGTGGCATAGCCACCAGATAATATTTGTGTCATGTGACACCACATTCAGATAATGTGACCGAAGTCACCACATTCAGATAATGTGACCGAAGTCACCACATTCACTTCCCCTTTTTCATATAACCCGAATGCCCCATATCATACATATCATGCACATCATGCCTTAATTCGCATTCTTATCACTTTTCACATGGTATATATAACATATATTCATATTCCTAGTAGGAGTAGGAAACGTACCTGGGTACTTTGTACCATAGCATGGTATCTAGCCATATTTTTCACATTCATATTAACACATGCATATAATCAATACCATAAAACTATTAAGGTTTAGTGTGGGGTGCACACCTGATTCGCTTAACAAATTCACTGAAATCCCGAAATCCCGATCTATGCTTTAGATCCTTTAGTTCCTATATTCGGCCAATACCAAGTGTTTAAACAAAAAGTCATTCGGCCACTTAATCAAATCCCGAAGGATTGGCACAACCAAAATCTTACCTTGCTGCCGATTCACTTCCTAATCAGATCCCGAAACTTTGTAGTGTTTCTTGTATTCGGCTAGCACTAAATCACTTTACAGATTAGCTTCCGGCTTTTAATCGAATAATAAAAACATATCTAAATACTAAAATAGGGCCTTGGCCGAATATTCATAGTCACTTACCTTAAGATTCTTTGAATCCCGAAAATTCTCTTCCTTATAGTCGACCTAGACAAATCCCGAAAGATCCTTCAAGGTTTCGGTCACAACAATAATGAGATTAAAGCCTTGCTTTTTGTCAGTTAGAGAATGAAAAAAGTAAGGGTTCAGCTAAAAGAGATTCTTACCAAAAGAACAATCGAAACACACCTTAAGAAATCGGCAAAAAGCTTGCAAGAGAAATCGATTCAGAAGAAGTAACCCTTCGGCTTTGGGCTTTGAACAATCGGCTAATGGTTGCCTTGGGGTTCGGCACTTGGAGAATTGAGAGAAAAAGAAGAAGAATGGTGAAGAAATTGGCTAAACTTTGCTTGAGTTTTTAGCTTTGGCAAAATAAAAGAGAAGACAGAAATTTTGCTAGAGGATTTCGGCAGATGAACAAAAGAGAAAAGGAAGAATGAAGGTTGGCCTCTCTTTTCCTTTTTCAGGCGAAATTACTAAGCTAGAGTCCCTTACTTGGCCATCACTTCTCATATCTTTATCACTTCATTTTAAAAATTAATAGGAATAATCCTTCAATTATCTCTTGAAAATAAAAGGATAAAACTCCTAAAATTTAGCCTTGGTGCCGTCCCCCTTACTCCCTCTTATTAACGTCACAAGCCCAAAATAAAAGCCTTGGAATTATGCTTCCCACGCGACTCGAACACAAGCCCTTCCTCTAGCATATGGCGTCATTTCCAGAGCCCTAAGTGGCACCTCCAAGCCACTTTTCCAAGCCCAATTGTGTGTCATATTTTCGCTACATTTTCTCTTAAGGCCACCTTGCTTTAGTTCCCTCTTTTGTAGGCTCGAAGCTTAATATTTTCTAAGGCATTTCCTTACATTTCCAAGACATTTCCTTACATTTCCAAGACAAGACATTTCCTTACATTTCCAAGACATTTCCTTACATTTCCAAGACAAGACATTTCCTTACATTTCCAAGACAAGACATTTCCTTACATTTCCAAGGTTCTAAAATGCACACAACACATCCATATCACAATAGACATGCTATTTCAAAAAAATTAAGCAAAAATGCATAAGCCCAATTTCAGGATATTATAGTTCTACCCCCTTAAAATAATTTCGTCCTCGAAATTACCTGGCTGAAATAAGTGAGGGTATTGCTGTCGCATTGCCTCTTGTGGCTCCCACGAAGCTTCCTCCGCTCCATGATTGCGCCATAAAACTTTGACTAGAGGAACTGACTTCCTCCGTAACACTTTCACATCACGTTCCAATATCTGAATCGGCTCTTCCTCGCAGGACAAATCTCGTCTGAGCTCCACCTCCTCGACTGGTACCACATGATATGGGTCTGATCAACATCGAGGTAGCATGGACACATGGAATACGTCGTGCATCTGCTTCAATTCCAAAGGCAGCTCCAACTGGTATGCCACTGGTCCAATTCGCTTCAATACTTGATAGGGTCCTATAAACCTTGGACTTAACTTTCCTTTTCGTCCAAATCTCATTACCTTCTTCCAAGGTGACACTTTAAGGAACACTTGATCCCCCACATCAAACTCTATTTCCTTCCGTTTCAGGTCCGCGTACGACTTTTGCCTATCAGATGCTTCCTTCAACCGTGCCTAAATTATCTCAACCTTTTCTTCGGATTCTGCCACAATTTCTAGGCCCAAAACTCGACGTTCTCCTAATTCTGTCCAACATTTAGGAGTTCGACACTTTCGGCCATACAACGCTTCATACAGTGCCATCCGAATACTAGCCTGATAGCTGTTGTTGTAGGCGAACTCTACTAAAAGCAAGTAGTCTTCCCAACTTCCTCGGAAATCCATCACATAGCCTCTCAACATATCCTTCAACACTTGTATTACCCGTTCAGACTGACCGTCCGGCTGTGGATGAAAAGTCGTAGTGAAATCCAACTTAGTGCCTAAAGCTTGATGTAGCGCTTTCCAAAACCGAGACGTAAACCTTGGGTCCCTATCAGAAATGATTGACACTGGCAGTCCATGCAACCTCACAATTTCTGCCACATATAACTTTGCCAACTTCTGCAAAGAATAATCAACTCTTACCGGGATGAAGTGCGCGGACTTGGTGAAACGATCCACTATTACCCATACCGAATCCTTTTTAGTAGGCTTAAGGGGAAGCCCACTAACGAAGTCCATGGTGATTCTCTCCCACTTCCATTGCGGAATCTCGATTGGCTGAAGTAATCCCGATGGAACTTGGTGCTCAGCCTTAACTTGCTGACACGTCAGACACTTTCCCATGAATTCAGTAACTTCCCATTTAAGATCAGGCCACCAAAACTGTTCCCTTAGATCCCTGTACAGCTAGTGCCTCCGGGATGCATAGCATAAGGGCTACTATGCACTTCCCGAAGAATCCTCTGTCTTAACTCCTCGTCTCTCGGCATACAGACCTTTCCATTGAAGCACAATACTCCCTCATCATTAACACCATAATCCTCTAACTCTCCATTCTGTACTTGTTGCAACTTAACACTTAGATCCTTATCCACCAACTGACTTTCCTTTACCTCATTCAACCATGTTGGTTTGACTTGCAATTCTGCCAGCAGACTTCCATCATCATACAAACTCAAGTGTGCGAACATCACCTCGATCCGACACCACCTTCCTCGACTTAAAGCATCGCTACCACATTCGCCTTGCTCGGGTGATACTCTATCGAACAATCATAATCCTTCAATAATTCCACCCACCTTCGCTGTCTCAAGTTCAACTCCTTCTGAGTCAATAGATACTTGAGGCTCTTGTGGTCTGTGTAAATTATCGACTTTTCTCCATAAAGATAATTCCTCCACACCTTAAGAGCGAAGACCATAGCCGCCAATTCCAAGTCATGAGTCGGGTAATTAACTTCATGAGGCCTTAATTGTCGAGACGCATATGCGACCACCTTCCCGTCTTGCATCAATACGCAACCCAAACCTGTATGGGAAGCGTCACAATACACCGTAAAATCCTTTCTTGCCTCAGGCTGAATTAACACTGGAGCTTCAGTCAAAACCCTTTTGAGCTTCTAAAAGCCCTCCTATTGCTTATCCGTCCATACAAAGGGTACTTCCTTCCTCAACAACTTTGTCAGAGGCGCGGCTATTGATGAGAACCCTTCCACGAACCTTCTGTAATAACCTGCCAAACCTAAGAAACTACGGATCTCAGCCACGGACCTAGGTGGTTTCCAATCCAACACTGCTTTGATCTTCCTAGGATCTACCCTTATTCCCTCTGCGGATACCACATGCCCTAAGAATGCCACCTCCTTAAGCCAAAATTCACACTTGCTGAATTTGGCATAGAGCTGCTTCTCCCTTAATACTTGTAACACTATCCGTAGGTGCTCATCATGCTCTTCCTCTGACTTCGAGTATACTAAGATGTCGTCGATGAACATAACGACGAACCTATCCAAGTAGGGTTGAAAAACCCGGTTCATCATATCCATGAATGCGGCTGGAGCGTTTGTTAACCCAAACGGCATTACTACAAACTCATAGTGGCCGTACCTTGTCCTAAAGGCTGTCTTATGGATATCTGCCTCCTTCACCTTCAACTGATGATATCCCGACCTTAAGTCGATCTTTGAGAATACGCATGGCCCCTTAAGGCGATCGAACAAGTCATCTATCCTTGGCAAAGGATACTTGTTCTTGATGGTCACTTATTCAATCGACGATAGTCTATGCACACATACGCATAGTTCCATCCTTCTTCTTCACAAAGCAGACCGGTGCTCAGAGAGACACACTGGGTCGAATAAACCCACGATCTAACAACTCCTAAATCTGAGCCTTCAGCTTAACCAACTCCTTTGGTGCCATTCGGACCACGGCCTCGTTGAGGCTGCTGTCCACCTCTACCAACCTGATTAACATTCTGAGCTGCTGGTCGATTCCCATCAGGTTTCATTGGGCGATTCTTAATCATATGATCTTTGGACCCACACTTAAAGCATCCTCCCGTCTTTTTCCAACACTCCCCTAAGTGCTTCTTCCCACACTGATCACAAGTACGATAGTGCCCTTCTGTGGTAGCTTCCTGGCCTCGCGGCCCATCAACTCTAGGCCTCTTATTCCCAGATGCTCCTGACGATCCAAAACCTCTTTTTGGCCTATTCCGATCTATATTCTGCTTCACAGAGTCCTCAATTCCCTTAGCTACTTTTGCCTTCTCGACTAACGCAGAAAATTCTCGCTCCTGATGTGGAGCTATCAACAACCTTAGATCATCCCTTAGTCCATCCTCAAAACGGACACATCGCTTATGCTCCGTTGCCACTACTCCTCGAGCATACCGGCTTAACCTTAAAATTTCAGCTTCATACTCTGCTACGGACTTGTTCCCTTGAACTAGTTCCAGAAAAGCCATTCTCTGCTCATCAGTATACTGTGTGCCAACTTATTTCTTCTGATATGCTACCTTAACATATTCCCAGGTTAGATCTTTAGCCGTGGCACCGTCTCGAACTGTTAACCACCATTGATACGCTTCATCGCGTAACAGTGCCACCATTCCTTTCAACTTCTCCTCAGGGGTCAGATCGAGCTCATCCATAATGCGCTCGGTTGCCTCCAACCAATATTCAGCCGTACTAGGTGCTACACCAGATACGCCACGGAATACCTCAGCTCCATTGGCACGAAGTCGCTCAGGTACCGACTTTTGAGCTCTCGAATTTCCTTCTGCACTAGCCACCAACTCAAGAACTCGCGAAGATAGCTGCGATACAAAGATCGTCTCCCGTCTCGATCTTGCTTCATTCAAAGACCAACAAATTGGTGGTGGTGGCGGTGGCGGTACCTCATTCTCAAATCCTTGACCCGACCTCACGGGTTCCGACACGGTCATTCTACCTCTACCGCGGCCCCAAATGCGTTTTCGACCGCGCCCCAGAGCTCATGTCTACATTCGTGCTTTAATCTGATTAAGAAATTTTATGAATTAATACTGGTTTCACTGTTTATCCGCGAAGAAATTTTATGAAAGAAGTTTAGTAGTAGTTCTTTCGATCAATCAAAGTTCAAGTTTTCTATCCTAATTCTGAGAAGCACATTCATTCAAACATTCATTCACACACGTTTTCTATTTCCCTATTTTTGTCTATTCCTACCCCAGGGGTATTTTCGTAATTTGTCCTACAGGGTATTTTCGTAATTTTTCAAAATAAGGTTCCTTGGTGATTTTGTCAATAAGGGTATTTTGGTAATTTTGCATTCCCGGGGGTATTTTTGGAAATTTTAAAATCTGGGGGTACTTCGGTAATTTTGTAACTCGAGGGTATTTCGGTAATAAACCAGGGTAAATTTGTAAAGTGTTAATAATTCGAGGTATTTCAAAATTTGCAAAACTTGGGGTCTTTTTGAGAATTTGTTTTCCAAAAGCGGTGATGTTGCAAAAATTTTGGAAATTAGGGTCATTTTGGTAATTTGCAAGTTAAAGGGCAATTTCAGTAATTTTCTAAAATCAAGGTATTTTGATATTTTGCAAATTAGGGTTTTTGGACTTGTCATAAAGTAAGGAAATTTTTGATAAAACTATGAGTAGTTTAGACATTTTATAAACCCAAGGGCATTTTTGTAATTTTACAACAGGGGTATTTAGGTAATTTTTATAAATCAAAAATATTTTGAAAATTTTCCAAAAATAAATTTTTGCAACTATTTAAAGGGGTAATTTCGTGATTTTTAAAACTAGGGTTTTCCTAAAAATATGGCTAATCCCTTTCGGGTTTTAATTATTGAGTTTAGCTTCATGATCGAGCCCTTTTGGTTAGGGTGAACCGAAGCAACGTACCAGGTAGGATTCCAGGGAAGAGGAAGTGATTCCAGGCTCTTCCGGATCCAATCTTAAACATGTGTACAGGGGTTGCCACACCCTAACTTAGCAACTTAGCCATAGGTTTGTTTAATTAGGCATTAAAGTCTTATGTAATAGTTGGGGTAAACTAATACTAGGGTTCAAGTACCTATCATACTATTCTACGTTCCATTTATACCCTTATACAATCCATAACATAAATCACACATATGGTTAGGGGTACTTGCCTGGTGGACTTCGGGCCAGAGACTTAGGTGCCATGCCAGAAAAACCTGCTTAAAAACTTTCTCAAAATTCATTTGGGCTCGATTTTTGAAAATGTTTTAGGCCTTAAACCCCAGGCCAAGAGTTTAAAACTGGGCTCTGATACCAAATTGAATCACCCCAAACCTGGCCCACGAGCCTTGACCGGATCTGGTATGTTCCTCGATGTAATCCGGTTCAAATTCTTTAGTTACTTTGAAAAGAAACTGTGTGTTTTGAAAGAAACATTATTTTTTTGTTGGGTTGGGCTTGAGTTGAAAACAAGGTTATCTTTTATTAAAAATTCTTTAGTTTAGGTGACAAAACACTTAGAGTTTATTTTAAAAATAAATTTACTAAAACTTTAATTGGTAAATATCCATAACCTAATAAATCAAAGTAAAATAAGTAGTTCAACTATGGCCTTATTACATCAAATTGAAACCCAAAATTAAATTCAAAGTACGTAAAACATAAAAAATCCAAATAATAACTTCCTTGCTGAGCAAGGCCACCCCTAAGCTTCTACCGACCCGATCCGTCACTGATCGTCACCTGGAAGAAAAAGTTCCCCAACGGGGTGAGTCAAACAGACTCAATGTGTAACCAACACTAAAATTTAATAACTCAGGCATACATTATCATATCACATACATATTCATATATCAGATAGGAAAAAGTGATGCAACCCGAACCCAAACCTATATGCCATCCGCTACACATCACCCGTACCATCCTGCACACCATGGGGACTACTAAATCAACCCTCCATCCGCTACACACCATCGGAAGTCGCGCATTGCGAGGCGACATGCTCATCGCCCTTATAAAATTCGTGGCATAGCCACCAGATAATATTTGTGTCATGTGACACCACATTCAGATAATGTGACCGAAGTCACCACATTCAGATAATGTGACCGAAGTCACCATATTCACTTCCCCTTTTTCATATAACCCGAATGCCCCATATCATACATATCATGCACATCATGCCTTAATTCGTAGTCTTATCACTTTTCACATGGTATATATAACATATATTCATATTCCTAGTAGGAGTAGGAAACGTACCTGGGTACTTTGTACCATAGCATGGTACTTAGCCATATTTTCCACATTCATATTAACACATGCATATAATCAATACCATAAAACTATTAAGGTTTAGTGTGGGGTACACACCTGATTCGCTTAACATATTCACTGAAATCCCGAAATCCCGATCTACGCTTTAGATCCTTTAGTTCCAATATTCGGCCAATACCAAGTTTTTAAACAAAAAGTCATTCGGCCACTTAATCAAATCCCAAAGGATTAGCACAACCAAAACCTTACCTTGCTGCCGATTCACTTCCTAATCAGATCCCGAAACTTTGTAGTGTTTCTTGTATTCGGCTAGCACTAAATCACTTTACAGATTAGCTTTCGGCTTTTAATCGAATAATAAAACATATCTAAATACTAAAATAGGGCCTTGGCCAAATATTCATAGTCACTTACCTTAAGATTCTTTGAATCCCGAAAATTCTCTTCCTTATAGTCGACCTAGACAAATCCCGAAAGATCCTTCAAGGTTTCGGTCACAACAATAATGAGATTAAAGCCTTGCTTTTCGTCAGTTAGAGAATGAAAAGAATAAGGGTTCAGCTAAAAGAGATTCTTACCAAAAGAACAATCGAAACACAATTGTCCACCACCCTTAAGAAATCGGCAAAAAGCTTACAAGAGAAATCGATTCAGAAGAAGTAACCCTTCGGCTTTGGGCTTTGAACAATCGGCTAATGGTTGCCTTGGGGTTCGGCACTTGGAGAATTGAAAGAAAAAGAAGAAGAATGGTGAAGAAATTGGCTAAACTTTGCTTGAGTTTTCAGCTTTGGCAAAATAAAAGAGAAGACAGAAATTTTGCTAGAGGATTTGTGAGATGAACAAAAGAAAAAAAGAAGAATGAAGGTTGGCCTCTCTTTTCCTTTTTCAAAGTAAATTACTAAGCTAGAGTCCCTTACTTGGCCATCACTTCTCATATCTTTATCACTTCATTTTAAAAATTAATAGGAATAATCCTTCAATTATCTCTTGAAAATAAAAGGATAAAACTCCTAAAATTTAGCCTTGGTGCCGTCCCTTACTCCCTCTTATTAACGCGTCACAAGCCCAAAATAAAAGCCTTGGAATTATGCTTCCCACGCGACTCGAACACAAGCCCTTCCTCTAGCATATGGCGTCATTTCCAGAGCCCTAAGTGGCACCTCCAAGCCACTTTTCCAAGCCCAATTGTGTGTCATATTTTCGCTACATTTTCTCTTAAGGCCACATTTCTTTAGTTCCCTCTTTTGTATGCTTGAAGCTTAATATTTTCTAAGGCATTTCCTTAAATTTCCAAGACATTTCCTTACATTTCCAAGACAAGACATTTCCTTACATTTCCAAGACAAGACATTTCCTTACATTTCCAAGGTTCTAAAATGTACACAACACATCCATATCACAATAGACATGCTATTTCATAAAATTAAGCAAAAATGTAGAAGCCCAATTTCAGGATATTACAACTCTAGTTTAAAATATGGCTAGAAATAGCTATATCGAGCTACGAGGATCTCAAAGATGTAAAGAACATTAAAAACAGGGCTAGGATGCACTTACTTTAAGCTTGAAAATAAACAAAACCCTAGCTATGGCTTCTCTTCAATTTTCGACACTTAGGGAAGAAGATGGACACCGATTTTGACTTTTTTCCCCATTTTTATTAATTTATTAACTCAATGACCAAAATGCCCTTAGGCCATTCCTTGAGATTTTTCCCTTCCATGTCTATTTCTGTCCATCATGAGATATAATGGTCTAATTACTAAATAATAACCTCTAATAAATTTTCTAATGCTATCTCATACTTAAAATTTCTAAAATCTCATTTTTTCAATTTTTACAATTTAGTCCTAAAAGATAAATTGATCACTAAATCATAAAATTTAATCATGAAATTTTCACACAACCATGTAAACATGTCATAGACCTCATAACAACCATAAAACATATATTTTTACTTCGGATTTGCCATCTCACAACCACTATTTTGACTAGGCCCTAAATCAGGCTGTTACAAGATATCTAAAAATCCTATAGACACGAGCAAGGTAACTTGAGGTTTTGCTCTTGCAAGAGGCAGGCCATTTTAGAACTCTTCTGTGTAGTAAAGAAGATACTATTTTTCTAAGGCATTATTTGTGATGAGGTTGATTTCGAGTAATCCTGACCTTCCGAGTCAACATCACTCTATCCTTATTATTTGTCGTAGTAACTTTGCCACATCATATTTAGTTGTTTATTTCTTCGTTTACATTTTATTCGGGTAATCACTCTTGTTATTGCCATTACATTTCTGCTCTTGTAGCGCCCCAAAAATCTCAAAACTCTAAATTTCTGTGCACTGAAGTTGGTATGTCTGAGTAGCACTTAGAACATTAATTTTAAGGTATTATTGGGATTATTTGAAGTCTTTGAGATAGGGAAGACCATAGGGAAAAAATTATTTTCTTGTTTTAGTGGACCCTAGTCTTAGGCATTAAGCCTATTAAGTAGATTAAGGGGAAAATAGGACACAAGTGGGCGTATGGTCTAGTGGCAAGTGGGGTCACGTGGGAAGCTATAAGGTGGCGTGATTGTCAGCTGAGGGGGTCCAAGGTTCGAGGCTTAGGAGTGGTATTTTGTGGAGTGTTTATTTTACAGAATGGACGGCCAGAGTTGTGTTGGTTTTGAACTCTTGCCGTGGAGAGTTTGAAGTGATCTGGTGTGATGGATGTGGAGGGAATTTCGGATAGGATTAAGTTGTTATTAGGGAGAAAAGTTAGGAGATGAGGAGGGGGAGGAATTAGTGCGGAATGGGACTTTGGGGAAAGGTGTATTCGAATTGTGGTTGTCAAAGGAGAGGGCCGAATGCTTTGAAAGGTTCTTTGAATTCCATTAGTCTTTTTCTTTTTTCCCCTCAATCAATTTTCCCCATGGCCAAATTCTCCCATTGCTGAATCCCTTTTTTGTCGAATTCTCTCATAGCCAAATTCTCCTATTGCCGAATTACACCATCATCCTTCCTTGTCGAAATTCCTATTTGTGTCAAACCCTTGTTGTTTTCCTCCATTACAGATAGATTGTTATCTACTCTCAGTCAAGGTTAAAAACCGAATCTCGTTCAGTAGCTATCTAGGCCGAAGGATCTAAGGTTGGATTCGGTAAGTATTCTGGTAACCCCCTTAGTGCGTTTTGTTAAAAGCCAAAGGGCTATCTAACTTCTCATTGTCATTAATCTTGTATTAACAAGGGTAAGGTTGAGGGATCCCAAGCGTGGTAAGGATCGTAGCAAAGTGTAACTATACTAAACTTGATTATGGTTTAAGTAAATGGCCGAATGTGGGTATGATCTATAGGGGTGACTTGTGTGGATTATGAGTCACTCAAATTTTGATGGTGTATGTGTGGGTGTAGATCCAGGGATATTTGCGAATAGTAGCTAAGGAAGGGCTACTAGAACCTGTAGCACACGGTAAGGTTACAGTGAGGTTTCAATTTTTGATTAAGTGTGTATTAAGTCAAGATTAATCGTTAAGTGATGACTATTGTAGGTTCGTGATTAAAGGGTTGTAGCACGCGTTGTTACTAGGTGTGTACAAACACTGCACACATATGGTGTTGGCGATGCCAGGAAGTCGAAAAGCCAAAAGTGGCTAAATGGGCCCAGTGGGCCATGAGGCTAAGTTTTGTGAAATTGTTGATTTGGATATATGAATTGAATTTGTCTTGCATGTTACATGCTCTGGAATTGATTTGGGCCTAATGGGCTTATGAATGAGATTTGGGCCTAATGGGCCATATAGAGTTATTTGGGCCTAAAAGGGCCATATGAATGGGATTGGGCTTAGTAGGCCGTTTGCATGTATGTGGGCTTATTTGGGCTTTGTATATGGGTTTGATCTTAGTATCTGAAAACTGCTAAAACGTACATAAAACTTAAACACAAAATTTCAACTGTGGACAAGTCATATGGTTGAGGTGTGGTAATGGGTATATGCATGTCTAGGATTGGATCTAGAGAGAGCTTAGTACTTAAGCGGTCTCAAGGACCCACCTCTTCTTCTCTGGAATCCTACTTGGTACATAGTGCCTGTTCACTTTGACCGATGGGGACTTGTTAACGGGCCCAGGTAGGTACTAAATCAATAAAACTTAAGAATGATCGAAATGCCCCTAAGGTTGAAAATGACTAAAATACCCTTAGTCTGGAAAATTACCAAAGTACCCCTCATTTGCAGAATTTCCAAAAATACCCTCAATTTGGAAATTTACGAAAAAACCCTTGGGGGGTAGAATTATGAAAATATCCCTAGGTAGTGAAATGACTAAAATACCCCTAAGTGCTTAATGTGTGTAAATGTGTGTTGCATTCATGAAATGTATGTTGCACTTGGGTGGGTTTTGATGATACGGAGGAAGATATGTGACGATCGCATAGTTGCTCGACTATCGTGGATCCACCGGTGGCTTTAAGCCTATTATAGCAGCTTACTGCAACGTTTGAGTAGTGCCATGATCATTGAAATCAGAGCTTGAAAATTTATAAGAGAATGATCGAACCTGAAAACTAACTCTGACAACGATTAAAGGCAAGTATACCTATCGAACAGTAGTATAGCTTAGGCAAGACCAGATTATCAAACCCAAAGGAACCAAAAGTATTAATTGTAACTTTCTTTTTATTATTCAACCTTAAAAATAAAGTGAAGTTTGTTTTAATCTAAATTAACGACAACTAGGCTAAGGACACCAAGAAAAAAAGAACGAATTGGGAAATAACTTAAAGAAAAACTCAATTGATCACGATGATACCGTCAGGAAGAATCCACCTAGACTTCACCTTTTATTTAACCCTGAATCATATGATTTATTTACTTAGCTTGATCTGTGAGACTCCCTAACGTATATTAAACCCTCTCTCGAGGCGAATAACGTCAAACCCTAGGTTAATTAGTGGAACTCTCATTCTCTTATAATAACCCCCTAGAATAGCAGTAAATCGATCTATGGACTCCCATATTAGGTTTCACCCTAATCCGGCAAAATCTCGTCACCCTATCTCTAGGCGTTCGATCAACTCCCCTTAATTACGCTAGATCTACTCTTAAGCAGGGTCTATTCCTCCTCCACCTAAGCACATCAGATTTGGATTAAGCATGCATAATTAAGAACAAAGTAAGTATTTATCATAAAATTCAGAAATCAAATAACAAGATTCATCTAGGTTTCATCCCCTTCAGGTATCTTAGGGGTTTAGTTCATAACTAAGAAAGAAAACATCTCAAGAAGAAAGATAAAACAAAACATAAGAAATTCCTAAAACTCCCTAAAGGAATTGAAGGAGAATTCCGCCGTCTTGAGTATAACTCCGGCTTCTTGGGATGGATCAACTGGCTAACTTCAAGCAATTCCCACAATTCTGACCTTTCCGGCTTGGCTCCTTGGCCTAGCTCAACTCCCGTTTCGGCTTCTGCTGAACTCCCCTTCAAGTTGCCCCCTTGGGTGTTTATATAGACTTTGAGATGCCTTACTTGGGCTCCAAGTATCCTAATCTGAATAGTATTCCTATTTGGATGTTTGAATAGGCTTTGGAATATGTTTCTTTGCCTTTAAGCATCCTTTCCCGAATGAAATTGCTCTTTCCAGCGACAGGGACACGGTCATGGCACACGCCCGTGTGGATCATGGCCAGGTCGTGCTCAAACTTCTTTAATGAGGCACAGCCGTGTAAATCGGGAGAAGGCCGTGTTCTAGATGATTGGTATGGCACGACCGTGTGAGCTTAAGTCCAGGCCATGTCGATTTCTTCCTTGGCCCAATTTGGTCCATTTTAAGCCCGTTTCTCGTTCTTTTCATCCTTGGGTGCTTTTCTGAGCATAAGACATGAAAAGAAAGGATTAAGAGCACCTTTTTACATAAATCAAGGGATAAATCATCAAAAAGCATACTAAATGTGGGATTAAAATATGTTACTTTTACGGTTTATCATGCCACTACTGGTGCTACCTTTGGAGTGTAGGCATGGGTGGGTTGATATTTATATCCCCACAGGAGTGTAGCGTTGGACGGGAAATGTTGTGCAGGGTTGGATTTGGGATGGGTGCATTGTATTCATGTGATATTGTTTTGATATGATGTCATTGTGGGCTAGGTCCAAGACCATTGAATTTGATAGGGCTTCGGTCTAATGTGATATTTGCATGATTGGATTGGATTACCAAGGGTCGTACACACTGAGTTTCGAAACTCACACCCTTTTATTTAATGATTCTGGTGATCCTCAATAGAAGGCTTGACGTGGAAGAGGACTCGGAGGTGGCCACACTGCAAGCAGTTTTATTTAGTTTTGAAAGACCTAGTTTTAATTACTTTGTTGTAATAAGTCCTTGTATCTCCTGTTTGACTTTCAATTTTGAGTTTTGTTAATATTGTTTAAATTGTTTACCTATTAAACTTAAATAAAATTTTTAAAAAGGGTTTAACAAGGTTTCAATAAACAGTAACATATGGATGGTTTTAAAAACATGGGCTTTTAACCCAACTTAATAAATTGCAAGGATTTTGAGTTTGTAATATCCCGGGTTAGGGGCTATTTTTGTGTTGCATGATATTGTATGTGTTTGGTAGGCTGTGTTGTTATTTCAGTGTTTTAGGGGCTTGATTATAGGCTAGGTGTATGCCTGAGGGAATGGGAAAATTTTGGTTTTTGGGTGTTAAGTCAGGGGAGCTGTTGGAGCTGGGGTATAAGAGTTTTAATTGTGGTTTTGTTGCACAAAAAGGGAGCTGGTGTAGTGGCAAGCTAGACGCCACTAAGGCTTGGTGTGGGTAACGCCTAAAGCAAGCAAGGTGGTCTTGTGTTCGAGCTGCGAAATTCTCCATTTTGGCATTTATTTTGGGCGGCATGGAGGAGGAGTTTGTGGCGAGTTCAAACTCGCCATTGACTTGGTCATACCATTCAAATGGAAGGTGGGGAGTGAAGATAGGAGTGTGACTTGGTCCACTCAATTCAAATGAGTGTATGGGAGCTTTTGGGGATTCTTGGCGAATTTGGTGGGGTGTTTGGAGGTGTTGGCGAAACTTGGGGGTGTGGCTTAGGGAGTGGGCGGTTTGGTAAGTGGTAAGAGAGCTAGCGAAATTCATTTTGGTATCTTTGTGCATTTTTCGGTCATCAAATTGTAAAGCCGAATTCTCTCTTTTGTTACCAAATTTCCAAATAGTCTTTCATTTTCTCTCTTGAAACCGAAAGATTGAGCAACACATACCATAGCCGAAACTTGCCCTTTTGCTTTCTCTTAATTTCATGTTAGCCGAATGCTCTTTTATGTCCCTAAATTTATTTTGTGTTCACTCTTTTTGTTCTTCTTTCTTCTTGTGATTCCTTGGCCGAACATACACCTTTCCAGCATTCTCTTTTCTTTTCATTAAGGTTAGCCGAAACTAGTGTTCCTTCATCTTGTAGTTTCTTTCTTTTCCTTGAAGCTCTTGGGTCGAATTTCCCTTCACCTATTGGCTGATTTCTCTCATCTCTTAAGCCACATTTCTTTTGATTCACTCTTGAGATAGTGGCCGAATCCCTCCCCAGTGTTACCGAATTTGCCTTCATTCTTTTGTTCTATTTTGGCTGAATAGTAGTGGGGCGTGGAGTTCTTTTAGTGCGATTTTCATCCAAGTTTAAAGGAAGGTATGTATAGGCCGAATGTTCATCTCTTCTCTCCCTGGTTCTTGGTTGATTTTGAGTTAGTTAAGTGCTGATTTTGGCCTTGTTGTTAATAGTTAACCTTTTATTTTGGAACCGAATTCATGATAGGGCAATCAGGGATTTCGAACAGTCAGGTGGAGCCTTCTCTCTGTTGACCGATTGGGTAAGTGGTGGTAAGAAGTCGATTGAGGGTCCATTCTTCTAGTTTTGTTATAAATCATAAGTTTTGAGACTAACTGGTTGTGTTTTAGAGGAAGGCCGATTGTCTTAGAAGGGCCATTGTGGTTCGGGTTTGATAAAGAATCAAACCAATAGCAAGGTAAGGGTGTTCGACAACCCTTTTTGGATTAAATGGTTGTTGGCCGAATGTCTTAGATGCCTAACCCCTATGTTTGGCCGATTGTAGGAGTCGGTACTCGAGGGACTTAGATCGTTTCGATTGGGATTTTAGACTCGGTTTTATCAGGTGTGTAAACTAACACACTAATACTTGGTAATGTTGTTAATTAAACCTGTTTGCCTGTTAAAAACTATAACAGTATGATGGATGATGGGATACCCAAATGGGGTATGTGTACGGATCAGGGGTAAGTCTCATGTTATTACCAGTCCTATTATGGATACTTTGGGTATGATGATCTATGCTATATATGTATATGCTATGAGATGCTATGTTGGGCATGGTTGCATGAATTACATGAATTGCATATTGCACATGAGTCAGTATGTCATGTATGGGTGACATGAGAGGAGGAGCGGTGATATTTGTGCCGACGAGCACCGGTGCTTTGGTAGCACACTTTGTGACTTTGGGTCACAGAGGTTTGGCACCTCCAGAGGTTTGGTACCTCGGCGTCTCGTCCCAGTGGCTCAGTACCACCGTGGGTTGGCCCGCAGATGATTATACTGGGATTGACGCCGGTGTTTTGGTAACACACGATGGGTTGGCCCCATCACCGATTTGTGACTACGGTCACCGGTGCTTTGGTAGCACATTGTGTCTTTGGGACACGGAGGTTTGGCACCTCATTGCGACTTGTCCCCTGTGGTTTGACCACCGTGGGTTGGCCCCACTTGAGATATGGGATTGTCTCTGCTAGTGTTTTGGTAACACACGATGGGTTGGCCCCATCATCGTTGGATTTGTGACTTGGTCACCGGTGCTTTGGTAGCACAATTGTGTCTTTGGGACACGGTGGTTTGGTACCACATTGACGGATATTATGTCTTTGGGACATCGGTGTTTTGGTAACACATCGTGATGTATGTCACCGGTGGTTTGGTACTACGGGGTAGAAAAGGTGATATGGATGGCTAGGATCGGGTTGCATTAATTATGTTGCTATGTATGATGTGTGTTAGTATGTGGTTTCATCGGGGGGCGGGATTTACACATCTGAGTCACTCGACTCACCCTCTCCTTTGACATTTCGGTGACTCGTGAGACGCGGACTTGGGTAAAGGATGGACTCGGGGTGCACATGCCATGCTATAATAAAAGTGTTGCTTGGACTATTGAATTTGGGTACTTAAATTATTTACTTTCGATCGGGTTTTTTTATTGGATTTGTAAAAGGCTTTATAATTTATGTTTTATCTTTGTTTATGTTTAAATTTTAATATGCCTTAACAAATAAGTTGGTATGAATTCTACTAAAACTTGGAAAGATAATGATTTCAAAATTTTAACGCGAGGTGTTTTCAACTATACCATCGGGTATCCCACTGATTTTATAAACCAATAAAGATCAAATGGCTTCAATCGTGAAATCCAATTTTATTAAGTCTAAATTTTAAACAACTTGATTTTCACAAAGGAACATAGTTTTATCAAATCTATTAGTACAAACTCGAAATTTTCAAACACGTTTTCCCGTAACATACCAGATTCGATCGTGGTGTTTGGACCGGGTTTGGGGTGTTACAATTGTGGTATCAGAGCTAAGTTCAAAAGCTCGGCTGTGGGCTTGAGGCCCAAATTGTTTTCAAAAATTCGTTTTGAGTGTTTTGGGATTGAATACATGGTTTACAAGGCATGGCACCGAGTCTCCGGCACCAGTTCGCCCAGGTAAGTAATTCTAAACTCTTCTGTGAATTATTATTTGTAGAAGGGTAGGTGATATGGAACGTAGTTAGATTTATAGGACTTGAACCCTAGGATTAGATCACTCAAACACTTGAACTAAAGCATAAGACTTAAAGCACTAAACCAATCTATGACTCAGCCACGGGGCTAGGGTGTGGTAACTCCTGTACGCATGTCTAGGAGAGGAACCGGAAGAGCTTGGTATTTAAGCAGTCCTCGTGACTCACCTCCTCTTCGCAGTATCCCACAGTGCGTAGCTCGAGTTCACCACGACCAAGAAGGCTCGGTCATAGACTTAACCTAACGACTAAAACCGAAAAAGGAATTAGCCATGTTTTCAAAAATACAACAACAACCCTAATGTTTTCAAACTTTTTGCAATAAACTCTTTCAAAACCGAAAATGTCACATTTACAACCATTTTCTTGAAAAACCTGATTTATGGAAAATTACAAAAATGCCCTTAGGGGTAAATTTACTAAAATGCCCTCGGTTTATAAAATAGCAATCCAAAGATTTTGCCCCAAAATTTCAATGATGTTACGAAACTCAAACACTCTGTTTTACAACATATCAATCGAAAATTTTGATTTTGGAAATTTACTGGCAACGCCTCGATTTGTGAAAATTTCTAAAATACCACGGTTTCCAAAGCGAAGTATTTTTCAAAATTTTCAAAGAACACTCTCAAATTTTTGGAATTTCAAATTGACCAGGTTTCTGAAAGTTTAAAATATCTTTTCTTACGAAAATACCTAGGGAAAATGACGAAAATACCCTTGGGCTAGAATGGGCAGCAATGTCCGATGAGTGAATAGGTATGGAAAGGATTAAGGAATGGATGTATGACCTCTTTTTGGTGAATAGGATAGAAGATTGAAACCTTGGTTGCTCGAAAGAACCCCTGAATAAACTCCATTCATAAAATTTCTTTGCGGTTAAGAAAGTGGAACGATACTAATGCATAAAAATCTTTTTAATCAGAAACGTAGATCGTTTAGTCATGAGTACTCGAGGTGGACGTGGCCGTAATACTCGTGGTCGAGGTCGAGGTAGGATGACGGTTTCTGAGCCCGTAGGATCTGGGCAGGGTTTAGAAAATGAGATCTGGGGTCCGCCACCGGTGGAGGTGGTGAGTTCGAGGATCGATCGAGACGATGCGATGTCACGAGCGATCTTTGCGGGTGTTGGAAAAGTAGTAGTGGTGTAAGTGGTGGTGCGGAGTTAGGAAATCTGTTCTGGCGACTCTCGGGCTAACGGGCCGAGTTCTTCCGAGGTGTATCGGGTGTTGCTCCTAGCACTCGCCGAGTATTGGCCGAGGCAACGGAGGCGGATCATGGACGATCTGGACTTGACGGCGAGGAGAAGTTGAAGGGCATCGTATCGCTTCTTCGGGATGAGTCATATCAATGGTGGCTCACGGTTCGGGACGGTGTGGCGGTGAGGATCGACATGGGATTATTTTAGGCTGCATATCAAAAGAAATACATCGGGGCTAGTTACATCGACTCCCGAGAGAAAGGCATTTTCGAGGCTCGTTCGAGGAGTAAATCATTCTTCGAGTACGAGGTGAGTTCTGGTGAGTAGGTATGCCGGGGCATTGTAGCCACCGAGCATGAGAGGTGTGTTCGTTCGAGGGCGGGCCGAGGCGAGTTGAGGCGCTGATTGCTCCTCGCCAGGAGCGCGAGTTCTTTGTCTTAGTCGAGAAGGCTAAGGTAGCCGAAGGTGTTAAGGAGTCGATAAGACAAAGCATGGGCGAGGAGTAGGCTTAAGAGGAGCTTTGGGTCTTGGGGATCCCGGCAATCCGCAGAAGAGGCTAGACCGAGTGGGGCGAGAATCGATCTGCTAGGTTTGTTCTTTGCTAAGCGAGGACCGCCGCAGATGTGTCGGTGTGGGAAAACTCATTGGGGTGGTTGTTGGGTGGTGGAAAAGGTTACTTCGAGTGTGGTTCTCGGATCATCGCATTAGGGATTGTCCGCATAGGATGGCGAGATTCGATCGAGAGTCGGGCGTGTCGATTCGAGAGAAATGGACCGCCACCACGAGAGGGGCCGTGGTAATGGCGAGAGGTGGTAATGGATTTGGTCGAGGTCGTGGAGGCAGGCGAGGAGGTGCGGGTGGTTACGAGCACGACGGCTGGTGCAGTGTATCTTTGCTAGGCGCCGCGAGAGGCGACGCGCCGGACGTAATCACCCCGATGTTTTTGATTTTTGGTTCTCCTATACCGCTTTAATTGATTTGGGTTCCACGCATTCGTATGTTGCCGATAGTATAGTTGAGACCATGGACTTAGACTCGGCGCTTCTAGACAAATGGCATACTTAGCCCTCAGGTCACTCTGTAGTGGTAGATAAGTTGTATAAGGATGTACCCCTAGAACTCCAAGGGTCATTTTTTTCAGCGATCCGATGGAAGCGCCGTTTGAGGAGTTCGATCGATTCTCGGGATGGACCGGGTGGTGAAGTACGGGCCAAGGTGGATTGCGTGGCTAAGCGCATGGTTCTATCGACGGATAAGGAGATGAAGTGATTATGATAGGTAATAGGAGAGATTACTTATCCAATGTGGTATCGGCATTAAAAGTCTGTAAAGATGGTCGGGAAGCGGTTGCGAAAGCGTATGTGGTTCATGTGTATGCCTTGGAGGCTAAGGAGTCCTTTGTTGAGAAGGTTAAATCTTGTTAAGGAATTTGTGGATGTGTTTCGGAGGAGCTTAGGGTTTGCCACCCGATCGTGAGGTAGAGTTTGGGATAGATCTGCTACCGTGGATCGCGCGCCGGTGTCTATTGCTCCATATAGGATGGCACCAAAGGAATTGGTGGAGCTTAAGGCTCGGTCGTGATTTGTTGGATCGAGGCTTCATTAGGCCAAGTGTTTCGCCGTGGGGAGCGCGGTATTATTCGTCAAGAAGAAAGCGGTTCGATGCGGATGTGTATCGACTACCGCCAACTGAATAAGCTGACGATTAAAAACAAGTATCCGTTACCACGGATAGATGACTTGTTTGATCAGCTGAAAGGTGCATCGGTGTTTTCGAAGATCGATTTGAGGTCTGGGTACCATCAGTTGAGAGTTAAGGAAGCGGATATCCATAAGGCGGCGTTTGGACTCGATGCGGCGCTCACAATTCTGGTAATGCCGTTCGGGTTGACTAACGCTCGGCGGCTTTTATGGATATGATGAATAGGGTGTTTTTAATGATATCTGGATCGGTTCGTCGTGGTTTTTATTGACGATATCTTGGTATATTCAAGGTCGGAAGAAGAGCATGATGCACACTTAAGAGTGGTGTTGCAAATTTTGAGGGAGAAGCAACTCTATGCTAAGTTCAGTAAGTGTGAGTTCTGGCTTAGTGAGGTGACGTTTTTGGGTCATGTAGTATCGGTGAGGATTAGAGTAGATCCTCGAAAGGTTGAGGCGGTTTTGGATTGGAAGCCTCCTAAGTCAGTTGTTGAGATTCGGAGTTTCCTGGGTTTGGCAGGATACTACCGAAGGTTTGTTGAGGGTTTCTCGTTAATTGCAGCACCGATGACTAATTCATTAAGAAAGGGAGTTCCGTTCGTTTGGGTGAGAAACAAGCAGGAGAGTTTTGATAAGTTGAAGAAGATCTTGTGAGAGGCTCTGTGTTAATTCAACCCGAGGTGGTAAGGAATTCCACGGTATCGCGACGCATCACATACGGGATTGGGTTGTGTCTTTGATGCGGGAGGGTAAGGTTGTGGCTTACGCTTCTCGGCGGTGAGGCCACACGAGGTCAACTATCCGAGCGCATGATTTAGAAAGTGGCGGTTGTAGTCTTCGCTCTAAAAATCTGGAGGCACTACTTGTGCGGGGAGAAGTCAATCGTCTACCACGGATCATAAGAGTTTGAAGTACCTATTGACTCGAAGGATCCGAATTTGAGGCGGCGTAGATGGGTTGAATTGCTCAAGGACTACGATCGCTCGATCGAGTATCATCGGGCAAGGCTAACGTGGTGGCGACGCGTTGAGCCGTAGGGTTATTACGGACTTAAGAGCTTTGTTTGCCCATTTAAGTTTGTATGACGACGGGAGTATTCTGGCAGAGCTGCGAGTTAAGCCTACTTGGGTTTGAGCAGATCAAAGAGAAGCAGATTGGAGGATGAGGTTCTAAGTGCGCGAAGGTTGCAAGTGCAGAATGGTGGTTTGGAGGGTTCTGACTTGTCGGGTGATGAGATTCTGTGCTTTCAAGGGAAGGCTTGTATGCCTAAAGATGTTGAGCTGAGGCAGAGGATTCTTCAGACGCGCACATAGCGATCCTTATGCTATGCATCCCGGAGGTAGTAAAATGTATAAGGATCTTAGAGAAGCGATTTTGGTGGCACGGCTTGAAGAAAGAAGTAGCAGAGTTTGTTGGGAAGTGTCGACTTGTCGGCCAGTCAAGCGGAACATCGATTACCGTCGGGTTTGCTTGACTGTAAAGATTCCTCGGTGGAAGTGGGAAAGGATAACTATGGATTTCGTCGGTGGTTTACCGCTTACGCCAAGCAAGAAGGATTGATTTGGGTTATCGTGGACCGTCGACTAAGTCGACCCATTTCATTCGGTGAGAGTGGACTATTCACTTGAGAGATTGGCGAAGCTCTATGTGTCGAGATAGTGAGAGCGCACGGCGTTCAGTTCGATAATCTCGAGATGAGGATCCGAGGTTTACGTCGAGGTTACGAGAGCGTTGCATCGAGCTCGGGTACTCGTTTGGATTTTCAAGACGGCTTTTCACCGCGATCGGCGAGGCAATGTGAAAAGGTTATTCGGATCTTGGAAGACATGTTGAGAGGTTGTATTTCGGACTTGAGGCGGTTGGGATGAGTTTCTGCCGTTGGCGAGTTCGCCTATAACAATAGCTATCAAGCAAGCATCAAAATGGCACCATATGATGGTATTTGTATGGTAGGAAGTGTCGCTCACCTACTTGTTGGACAGAGTTAGGTGAACGTCGGTTGTTGGGACTCGAGTTGGTTGTTGAGACGAGAAGACAAGGTTAGGTTGATTGATCCGTTTGAAGGAAGCTTTTGGACGGCAAAAGTCTTATGCCGATCTTAAGCGAAGAGATATAGAGTTATTTGTGGGAGATCGGAGTCTTCTTAAAGGTCTCGCCTTGGAAAAAGGTCTTGAGGTTTGGCGAAAAGGCAAAAGGTCGAGTCCGAGGTTCATTGGGGCGTATAAGGTATTGAGGCGAGTTGGACCGATGGCGTATCGGCTTGAGTTGCCGCAGAGCTTAGTCGATTCACGATGTTTTTCACGTGTCGATGCTTCGAGGTATCGCTCGGATCCATCACATGTAGTAGCGATGGAGAGATCGAGGTAAATCGGATTTGACTATGGAAGAGGAACCCGTGCGATTCTAGATCGAGATGTCAAGGTTCTGCGCGTAGGAAGTCCGTGCCTTTGGTTAAGGTTCTTTGGCGGAATCATGGTGTGGAGGAAGCCACGTGGGAACCCGAGGATGCGATGAGACAGCAATACCCGCAACTCTTTTTTTGAGGTAATTTCGAGGCGAAATTATTCTTAAGGGTAGAAGCGTAATATCCGGGTTAGGGGCTATTTTTGTGTTGCATGATATTGTATGTGTTTGGTAGGTCGTGTTGTTATTTGGTGTTTTAGGGGCTTGATTATAGGCTAGGTGTATGCACTGAGGAATGGGAAAATTTTGGTTTTGGGTGTTAAGTCGGGATTTGTTGGAGTGGGGTATAAGAGTTTTAATTGTGGTTTTGTTGCACAAAAGGGAGCTGGTGTAGTGGCAAGCTAGACGCCACTAAGGCTTAGTGTGGGTAACGCCTAAAGCAAGCAAGGTGGTCTTGTGTTCGAGTGCGAAATTCTCCATTTTGGCATTTATTTTGGACGGCATGGAGGAAGAGTTTGTGGCGGTTCAAACTCGCCATTGACTTGGTCATACCATTCAAATGGAAGGTGGGGAGTGAAGATAGGAGTGTGACTTGGTCCACTCAATTCAAATGAGTGTATGGGAGCTTTTGGGGGATTCTTGGCGAATTTGGTGGGGTGTTTGGAGGTGTTGGCGAAACTTGGGGTGTGGCTTAGGGAGTGGACGGTTTGGTAAGTGGTAAGAGAGCTAGCGAAATTCATTTTGGTATCTTTGTGCATTTTTCGGTCATCAAATTGTAAAGCCGAATTCTCTCTTTTGTTACCAAATTTCCAAATAGTCTTTCATTTTCTCTCTTGAAACCGAAAGATTGAGCCAACACATACCATAGCGAAACTTGCCCTTTTGCTTTCTCTTAATTTCATGTTAGCCAGAATGCTCTTTTATGTCCCTAAATTTATTTTGTGTTCACTCTTTTTTTGTTCTTCTTTCTTCTTGTGATTCCTTGGCCGAACATACACCTTTCCAAAGATTCTCTTTTCTTTTCATTAAGGTTAATTGAAACTAGTGTTCCTTCATCTTGTAGTTTCTTTCTTTTCCTTGAAGCTCTTGGGTCGAATTTCCCTTCACCTATTGGCTGATTTCTCTCATCTCTTAAGCCACATTTCTTTTGATTCACTCTTGAGATAGTGGCCGAATCCCTCCCCAGTGTTACCGAATTTGCCTTCATTCTTTTGTTCTATTTTGGCTGAATAGTAGTGGGGCGTGGAGTTCTTTTAGTGCGATTTTCATCCAAGTTTAAAGGAAGGTATGTATAGGCCGAATGTTCATCTCTTCTCTCCCTGGTTCTTGGTTGATTTTGAGTTAGTTAAGTGCTGATTTTGGCCTTGTTGTTAATAGTTAACCTTTTATTTTGGAACCGAGATTCATGATAGGGCAATCGGGGATTTGAGCGATGTCAGTGGAGCCTTCTCTCTGTGGACCGATTGGGTAAGTGGTGGTAAGAAGTCGATTGAGGGTCCATTCTTCTAGTTTTGTTATAAATCATAAGTTTTGAGACTAATCGGTTGTGTTTTTTAGGAAGGCCGATTGTCTTAGAAGGGCCATTGTGGTTCGGGTTTGATAAAGAATCAAACCAATAGCAAGGTAAGGGTGTTCGACAACCCTTTTTGGATTAAATGGTTGTTGGCCGAATGTCTTAGATGCCTAACCCCTATGTTTGGCCGATTGTAGGAGTCGGTACTCGAGGGACTTAGATCGTTTCGATTGGGATTTTAGACTCGGTTTTATCAGGTGTGTAAACTAACACACTAATACTTGGTAATGTTGTTAATTAAACCTGTTTGCCTGTTAAAAACTATAACAGTATGATGGATGATGGGATACCCAAATGGGGTATGTGTACGGATCCGGGTAAGTCTATGTTATTACCAGTCCTATTATGGATACTTTGGGTATGATGATCTATGCTATATATGTATATGCTATGAGATGCTATGTTGGGCATGGTTGCATGAATTACATGAATTGCATATTGCACATGAGTCAGTATGTCATGTATGGGTGACATGAGAGGAGAGGAGCAGTGATATTTGTGTGGCCGACGAGCACCGGTGCTTTGGTAGCACACTTTGTGACTTTGGGTCACGGAGGTTTGGCACCTCCAGAGGTTTGGTACCTCGGCGTCGTCCCGGTGGCTCAGTACCACCGTGGGTTGGCCCCTGAGATGATTATACGGGATTGACGCCGGTGTTTTGGTAACACACGATGGGTTGGCCCCATCACCGATTTGTGACTACGGTCACCGGTGCTTTGGTAGCACATTGTGTCTTTGGGACACCGAGAGGTTTGGCACCTCATTGCGACTTGTCCCCGTGGTTTGACCACCGTGGGTTGGCCCCACTTGAGATATGGGATTGTCTCGCTAGTGTTTTGGTAACACACGATGGGTTGGCCCCATCATCGTTGGATTTGTGACTTTGGTCACAGTCTTTTGTATGCACAATTGTGTCTTTGGGACACCGGTGGGTTTAGTACCACATTGTGGATATTATGTCTTTGGGACATCAGTGTTTTGGTAACACATCGTGACTGTATGTCACCAGTGGTTTGGTACCACACGGGGTAGAAAAGGTGATATGGATGGCTAGGATCGGGTTGCATTAATTATGTTGCTATGTATGATGTGTGTTAGTATGTGGTTTCATCGGGAGCGGGATTTACACACTGAGTCACTCGACTCACCCTCTCCTTTGACATTTCAGGTGACTCGTAGACGCGGACTTGGAGCCGGGATGGACTCGGGGTGCACATGCCATGCTATAATAAAAGTGTTGCTTGGACTATTGAGTTTGGGTACTTAAATTATTTACTTTCAGTCGGGTTTTTTTTTTATTGGATTTGTAAAAGGCTTTATAATTTATGTTTTATACTGTTTATGTTTAAATTTTAATATGCCTTAACAAATAAGTTGGTATGAATTCTACTAAAACTTGGAAAGATAATGATTTCAAAATTTTAACGCGAGGTGTTTTCAACTATACCATCGGGTATCCCACTGATTTTATAAACCAATAGAGATCAAATGGCTTCAATCGTGAAATCCAATTTTATTAAGTCTAAATTTTAAACAACTTGATTTTCACAAAGGAACATAGTTTTATCAAATCTATTAGTACAAACTCGAAATTTTCAAACACGTTTTCCCGTAACATACCAGATTCGGTCGTGGTGTTTGGACCGGGTTTGGGGTGTTACAGAGTTTCTTAGTCTTAAATCTAGATTTTTAACTTAGTAAAATAATTTTGAATTATTCCTTTGATGTGACATTCCTAGATTCGACCATAACATCTGGGCCGGGTCTGGGGGTGTTACATTTAGTGGTATTTGAGCCGGGTTGCAAAGCTCGGGCTATGAAATGGGCCTAAGATTTTGGGTTTTTTTAAAAAATAGATTAAAAAGCTTCAGCAGGGTTTTTGAAGTATGGTTCACCGAGCCTTTGACGTCGAGCCAAGTAAGTTTTCTGCGCTTACATCTGTTTAAATTACTGAACTATATCTAGATATTGGGCCACTCAAACAATAGGTTTTTAGAGACTGAAGCCAGTAGGAAACTTAAGCCTGTAGTGGATTTATGACCACGAAATAACTTTAAAAATTGTTACTTACATAAGACATGTGCTTTAGACAGTGGAAGTACGAACTAATTTCATAAAAATTTTAATCCAGAAATACGAAACGATGAGCGTTAGAAGAGGTGCAAGAGGCCACGGCAGAGGCCGTGGAAGTGTTTAGGTTGGGTCGTTGGCGTCGTACCATATGCCCAACATTGAGTAGGGAGGCTCGGCCTCACGATGGTAAACAGGACCACACAAAAGGGTGCATTACTACGAAGATGCGAGATCGCTTGAGCCATGTTAAGGATTTTGGAAAGGGTTGTTGGGATCAATAATGGTATGGGAAGTCGTGGGTTGATCACGGAGTGACTCCGAGCGAATGGGGCAGAGATTTTCAAAGAAGTAGCTGGGGTGGCCCCGAATGTGGCGGAGTACTGGTTGGAAGCTACGGAAAGAATAATGGACGACCTGGATTGCAGGACGGAACAAAAGTTGAATGGGGCGATATTCCTACTTAGGGAAGAAGCTTATCACTGGTGGTTGACCGTAAAGGAAGGCAACCAACCGGAGCAGATCACCTGAGAGCTCTTCAAGTCGACTTTCGAGGGGAAGTATATTGGACCAGGCTATGTGGATGCCCGAAGGAAGAAGTTTTTAAGGCTTGCTCAGGGAGATAAGTCAGTAGCAGAATATGAGGCTGAGTTTCTGCGCCTTAGTCGGTATGCCAAAGGAATAGTCGCAACAGAGTATGAAAGATACGTACGGTTCGAGGATGCGTTAAGAGACAACCTTAGGGTACTTATAGCTCTACAGAGGGAGCGGGATTTTGCGGTCTTGGTAGAGAAAGTAAAGATAGCTGAAGAAGTGAAGTGCACTAAGCGCCTCAACCAAGAGAAGGAGAAGGGTAAGAAGAAACGGAACGTGGAAGCTATGGAGGCTAGACAGAGACCTATGAGGAGGGCCAGAGTGAATGGGCTGGTTAGAGTTGGGGCCCCTATTGCTGCTGCTAATAATGGAATACCACCTTGTGCTGTGTGTGGGAAAATGCATACGGGCGAATGTTGGAGGCGGATAGGTGCTTTTTTAAGCTATGGATCTATGGAACATATGATTAGAGAGTGCCCAAGAAGGCCAGATCAGGTGCGAACTGAGGGCAGAGGTGATTTCCAGCTACAGAGGGGTGGTCAACAACCACCAAGGGGCCGTGGGCAAGCTAGAGGTGGCAATGGTGCAGGACGAGGATGTGGAACACCGGGCAGAGGTGCAGGTCAGGCAGAGGCGAGATAGCCAGCGTTAGTCTATGCTACTCATCGCAGAGAGGAAGGTGATGCACCAGATGTGATAACAGGTATGTTCCTTATTTGTGAGCTACCTTATATTGAGCTAATTGATGTGGGGTCTACACATTCGTACATTGCATGCAATTGGACTGAAACTGTAGGGGTTGAGTTTGAAACCATTGAGAATGAAATGTTTGTGTTAAGTCTTTTAGGGTAGTCGGTGAAAGTTAGTAAGTTGTTTAGGAATGTACCATTGGTAGTTCAAGGAGTTACTTTATTAGCGGACTTGATGGAATTACCATTTGGTGAGTTCGACCTCATCTTAGGCATGGATTGGTTGACGAGGCACCAAGCAATTCTAGATTGTGCTGTGAAGCGGATGGTGTTAAGAAATGTGGAAGGTGATGAAGTAGTAGTGATCGGGGAGCGACGTGATTACTTGTCGAACGTGATCTCAACTTTAAGAGCAGAAAAGTTGGTGAGGAAAGGCTGTGAAGCTTACTTAGCTTATATTAGTGATTTAGAATCTAATAGCCCTACTGTTAAGGATTTGAGAACAGTAAAAGAATTCCCTAATGTTTTCCCGGAGGAATTGCCTGGATTGCCTCCCAATAGAGAGATGGAGTTTGGAATAGAATTGTTACCGGGTATGGCTCTAGTGTCCACCGCACCTTATAGGATGGCACTGAAGGAGCTGGTGGAGTTGAATGCCCAGATTCAGGAGTTATTGGACTGCAAATTTATTAGACCAAGTGTGTCTCCATGGGGAGCACCGGTGTTATTCGTGAAGAAGAAGGATGGGTCCATGAGGATGTGCATCGACTATAGGCAGTTAAACAAGTTAACCATTAAGAATAAGTACCCTCTGCCTAGGATAGATGACCTTTCCGATCAACTTAGGGGAGCCTTGATTTTCTTGAAGATTGGTACCATCAATTGAGGGTTAAGGAAGCAGATGTGCATAAGACAACCTTCAGAACTCGTTATGGACATTACGAGTTTTTGGTGATGTCGTTTAGGCGAACGAACGCACCTGCTGCTTTTATGGATCTTATGAACCGGGTTTTTCAACCGTATTTAGACCAGTTCGTAGTAGTTTTCATAGACGACATTCTAGTATACTCAAGAACGGAAGATGATCATGATGCACACTTAAGGATTATGTTGCAGATTCTAAGGGAGAAGTAACTTTATGCTTAGTTTAGCAAGTGCGAATTCTAGCTAAGGGGAGTCACTTTCTTAGGGCATGTGGTCTCCGCTGAGGGAATTAGAGTTGACCCTCGGAAATTGGAAGCGGTGTTGGATTGGAAACGACCTAAGATGGTGTCAGAAATTTGGAGTTTTCTAGGCCTGGCAGGGTACTATAGGCAGTTTGTTGAAGGGTTCTCCCTAATCGCTGCACCCTTGACCAAGCTGCTACATGATAAACTGTAAAATTAACATATTTTAAGCCCACATTTAGCATGTTTATGGATGACTTAAGCCTTGAACTATGTAATTTTATGCTCTTAATCCTTTGTTTTCATGTTTTATACTCAGAAGAGCACTGAATGATGAAAAGAATGGAAAACGGGGCCAAAACAGAGTAAATGGGCCATATCACGAAATCCAGATGGCATGGGCCCAAGACCACACAGCCATGCCTCATTCAACAGCTTCAAACATGGCCTGACCACGATTCACATGGGCGTGTGCCATGGGCTTGTTCCTGACATGAAGAAGAGGAGTTACACTCAGAATAGGATACTTGGAGGCAAAGAAACACATTCCAAAGCCTATTTAAACACCCTAGTAGGAATTCTACTCAGATTAGGATACTTAGAGGCCAAGTAAGGCATCTCAAAGCCTATATAAATACCTTAGGGGGCAACTTAAGCGGGGAGTTCAGCAGAAGCTAGAACCCAAGGCTTTAGTCAGGGGGCGTCCAGCTAGGCCAAAGAGGGCAGATTTGTGGGGATATACTCGAAGATAGCTAGTTGATTCATCTCAAGAAGCCGGAATCATACTCAAGATGAAGGATCTCTCCTTCAATTCCTTCAGGGGGTTTTAGGGATTTCTTATGTTTTTTTTTATCTTTTCTTTTGAAATATTTTCTTTCATCATTATGAACTAAACCCTCAGATACCTGAGGGGGATGAAACCTAAGATGAATCTTGTTATCGTTTGCTGAACTATATGATAAATATTTGACTTGTTCTTAATTATGTGTTCTTAATTCTTGTGTTGATATTTCTGGGATATTAGTTCAAGTGTGATGTTTTTAGGTGGAGGAGAAAAAGTCCCTGCCTAAGAGTAGATCTAGCATAATTAAGCGGAGTTGATCGCACGCCTAGAGATAGGGTGACGAGATTTTGCCGGATTAGGGTAAAACCTAATATGGGAGTCCATAGATCAAGTTAATGCAATTCTAGGGGTTTTAATTAGAAAGGTATTTCAATTAATCAACCTAGGGTTAGACGATAGTCGCCTCGAGAGAGGGATTAATATAACTTAGAGAATCTTACGGATCAAGTCAAATGAATAAATCATCTGGTTCAGAGTTAGATCACAAGTAAAGTCTAGGTGGATTGTTCCTTGGGTGTCGTCTCAATCAATTGGTTTTTCCTAAAAGTTATTCTCCAAATTCATTCTTCTTTGTCTTAGAGTCTTTAGTTTAGTCTTTAATTAATTTTAGATTAGATAAACAATTCCCTTAATTATTAGGTTAAATAATAAAAAGAGAGTTAGTATTAGTACTTTTGGTTCCTTTGGGTTCGACATTCCGATCTTGCCTAACTATACTATTGTTCGACAGGTGCGCTTGCCTCAAATCATTGTCATAGTTAGTTTCCAGGTTCGAACATTCTTTATATAAATTTTAAGACTTTGACATCGCATAAAACAACGATCATGTTTTTGGCGCTGTTGCCGGGAAACTAAGATATTAAGAACGCTTAATTTTTATTACTTTAGCCATTTTTTATTATTGCAATTTATTTTCATTATTATTATTTTTTTTACTTTGCTAAATTTTTCTCTATCTGCTTTTGGCAGATAATTTTAGTTTATAGAGAAGATGGCACTTAATAATTATCAGTGGCAAGTCATGAGGACAATTCCTACTAAAGCAGCCAGTCTCTTCAACCTCGACTTGGTCACCAGGTTATCTAACCAGTTAGAGATGATGAATAAAAAGATTGATGGTTTGTATAGTCTCTCGTAGGTACACCCAATTATGCAGTATCACTCGAATCTAGGAGGCATGGCGAATCCTAAGTACTCACCCTACGGATATGGCATGGAGAATGAACAAGTCCACTATATGGGTAGCTATTCTAGACCTCAAAAAAATTTCTATAGTGACACTTACAATGCGGGTTGGAGGTACCATCCCAATTTCTCGTGGGATGATCAAAGTAGCCAAAGACCGAAACTTCCTCCAGATTTTCAACAACAACCTCACCAATAGGAAGAGGAGTCGAACCTTGAGGAGATGCTGACAAAATTCATAGCAACCACAGACACACATTTTCAGAATACTGAGACAACCCTTAAAAATCAACTTGAGGCATCGACACAAGAGCTCAAGGATCAAATCAGGCAACTTGCTAAGCAGATCTCAGAACAACTACAAGAAAGCTTGCCAAGCAGCACTGAAACTAACCCAAAAGAGAAAATTCAAGCCGTAACAGCTCATGACAGTGAAAGGTTAGTGGAATCTGACCCAAGGCAAGAGCCTATGGTAAGTGAAGGTAAGGTTGAGGTAAGCCATGATTTACCAAACTCAGTAATTACAGAGTACCAACCCCGTGTGCCATACCACAATACGATAAAGAAAGACCACACAGAGGAACAATTCAGTAAGTCTCTTAAACTTCCAAAGAAATTTCTTATTAACTTGTCGTTTCTTGAAGCTCTTTCACAGATGCCAGCTCCTAGACCTCGAGTCGATGAAGATGAAAGTCATGAGGAACGAAAGCTTTGGATTGATGAACTAGACGAATGGAAGACACACTTCAAGGAGAGACTAAAAACACACGAAGCAAAAATGAGGCAACTCCTCGAAGAACTTAATGATGGGACAACCCAGCTTAAGATAGGAGATCAGGTACTCAAAATCTTCCCAGATGGAACAGTCGAGGTAACTAGTTCTAAAATCAGCACCTTTAGGGTAAACACTACTCGGCTTAAACTTTATATCAATAACCAAATTGATCGATTGAGAAAGGATTTTCACCTCCTCAAACCACCATAATTATGCGAATGAGAGGTAAGTCTAGCTCAAGACTTTAAACGAACGCTTCTCGGGAGGCAACCCGAGCACTAACGTTACTAATTAGTTTAGTTTATTTTCATGTTTAGGCGCAGGTTCTCCATACCCCCACGGCCTTACACACGGCCGTGGCCATGGCTGTGGCCGTATGGGTACCACAAGTAGGAATATGGGCGTGGGCTGCATCTTTATTTAAACCCCCTTCTTCTTTTCCTTTTACCGTTATCTTTCTGCTTCCATTTTCCATTATTTACTTTTATTTTTATTTTTATTATTTTATTCTTATTCTTCGTACCGTTTAGATTTAGCTTAGGATATAATAATATCAAGCCGGCTACTTCTAGGGTTCAATTTCAAACGCTTCAAGGCGCTACCCCACATTCACCTCTACCAATCCTATCCAGTTCCCTTTCAAATGACTCCATCCGAAATTCAGGAAGTTTCACTTCTCTCCCTATCTTATGATTTTATTATTATTTTGATATTATCTATCTTTGTACATTGAGGGTAAAGTACATCTTAAGTATGGGGGGTCAACTATAGTATTATTGGAAAATCCCTGAATTATGCCTTGTTCTAAAGTAAGTTTCTCATATTATGATTAGAATGAAATTTCCTTAGATTTATGATTTTTTATTGATGTGTTTTGGATTAAGTCATTTATAATTGTGCATTGATGATTAAATTTGAAGGATACTAGAGAATCAAGCATGATAAGCCTATTTTTCAGAAATTAAAAATTTTTCTAGGTTGTCTACCTGAATCTAAATGTTACCTTGAAGTTTGAAATTTACAAGACTAATATAAAATACCCATAATTTTTGTGAGATTTTGAGCCTTGTAGAGCATATATTATTTTTCTTGCTCATTTTTTTATTATGAGTGTGTCAACATTGACTTGTTTTCTAGAACTTGCTTCGATTATAAATGTCGAGACCACACCTTTGATTTGATATACAAAGATGATAAAGGAACCTAGGTTTTAACCCACTTACTCCACTAAAAGCCTAACTTCATAATTAACCCCTAGTGAACCCCGTTGATCCTAACAACCCATTTATTGACTCACCCACTAATATTAACCAAAAAAAAAACCTTCGTATTTGTTATCACCATTCCTTGGCTACCTTTTTGTCGAGATTTGTTCTTTCATATTATGTTCTTGATTTGTTCTTAAAAAAAACGAAGTATATTTAGTATTTGTTCTATGTAATCGAGCTTATACATTTAAAACTCCACATCTTGAAGAAGCTCGTATTATTAGTAATGAAGTTTTCAATTGATGTAAGTAATTAGGATTAGTTTATTTTTTTCTAGTTAGGTAAATTGTCAAATTCAATCTCGATTCTAACCCTCTAATTCAGCCTTTGTCCACACCTTTTACCCAAGCCCCGTTACAACCCTGTTAAAGACCTTTTGATTTGTGTATCATCTCATATTATAGTGGTGGAGATTTGATTTTCATGCAAGCCTATGGGATTAACTCTTTATGTTTGACTTTTGAGTGCTTAATTCTGAACCTTAAACACTTCGAGTGATTTGAGTGAATCTTTAGTGAGGATGTTAACCCTTGTCGATTTTGAATCAGAGGTAACTATTTAGGTAAGGGGAAACACCTATATTTTCATACTATAAAAACTATGACTTTGATTATTTGAATTTTTAGGACCCTTTGAAGTGAATTGTCCATGTATGAATTATCTTTGAATTATGATTATTGATGAATGTTATGAATCAAGGAAGTTCATTTTAATTGTAAGTTGAGAATTTTGCTTGAGGACAAGCAAAACATTAAGTGTGGGGGTATTTGATAAACCGTAAAAGTAACATATTCTAAGCCCACATTTAGCATGCTTTTGGATGATTTAAGCCTTGAATTATGTAATTTGGTGCTCTTAATCCTTTTTTTTCATGTTTTATACTTATAAGAGCACCAAATGACGAAAAGAATGCAAAACGAGGCCAAAACGGAGTAAATGGGCCATATCACGAAATCCAGACAGCCTGAGCCCAAGACCAAACGGCCGTGCCTCATTCAATAGCTTCGAACACGGCCTGGCCACGATTCATACCGGCGTGTGCCATGGGCATGTCCCTGACATGAAGAAGAGGAATTACACTCGGAATAGGATACTTAGAGGCAAAGAAACACATTCCAAAGCCTATTTAAACACCCTAGTAGGAATTCTACTCAGATTAGGATACTTAGGGGCCAAGTAAGGCATCTCAAAGCCTATATATAACACACCTAGGGGAACTTAACCGGGAGTTCGCGCAGGCTTGTAACCCAAGGCTTTAGTCAGGGGGCGTCCAGCTAGGCCAAATAGGGCAGATTTGTGGGGATTTACTCGAAGATAGCCAGTTGATTCATCTCAAGAAGCAAAATCATACTTAAGACGGATGATGTCTCCTTCAATTCCTTCAAGGGGTTTTACGGATTTCTTAT
Source organism: Gossypium bickii (assembly GCA_025503065.1). Taxonomy (NCBI): domain Eukaryota; kingdom Viridiplantae; phylum Streptophyta; class Magnoliopsida; order Malvales; family Malvaceae; genus Gossypium; species Gossypium bickii. The sequence goes on along the minus strand of CP106711.1, from coordinate 47,100,990 downwards.
GTTTTGTTCTATCTTTTCTTTTGAGATGTTTTCTTTTATCATTACGAACTAAACTCTCAGATACCTGAGGGGGATGAAACCTAAGATGAATCTTGTTATCGTTTGTTGAACTATATGATAAATATTTGACTTGTTTGTAATTATGTGTTCTTAAATCTTGTGTTGATATTTCCGGGATATTATTTCATGTGTGATGTGCTTAGGTGGAGGAGCAAAAGTCCTTGCCTAATAGTAGATCTAGCATAATTAAGCGGAGTTGTTCGCACGCCTAGAGATAGGGTGACGAGATTTTGCCGTATTAGGGTGAAACCTAATATGGGAGTCCATATATCAAGTTAATGCAATTCTAGGGGTTTTAATTAGAAAGAGATTTCAATTAATCAACCTAAGGTTAGACGTTAGTTGCCTTAAGAGAGGGATTAATATAACTTAGGGAATCTTAAGGATCAAGTCAAATGAATAAATCGTCTGGTTCAGAGTTAGATCACAAGTGAAGTCTAGGTGGATTCTTCATTGGGTGTCGTCTTAATCAATTGGTTTTTCCTAAAAGTTATCCTCCAAATTCATTCTTCTTTGTCTTAGAGTTTTTAGTTTAGTAGTTAATTAGTTTTAGATTAGATAAACAATTCCCTTAATTATTAGGCTAAATAATAAAAAGAGAGTTAGAATTAGTACTTTTGGTTCCTTTGGGTTCGGCATTCCTGTCTTGCCTAACTATACTATTGTTCGATAGGTGCGCTTGCCTCAAATCATTGTCATAGTTAGTTTCCAAGTTCGATCATTGTTTATATAAAATTTAAGACTTTGACATCACATAAAACAATGATCACTATGAAAGAGGGTGTCGTTTGTGTGGACTGATAAACAGCAGGAAAGCTTTGAGAAGCTTAAGAGGGTTTTAACGAAGGCCCCTGCTTTGATTCAACTGAAGCATGGGAAGGAGTTTACGGTTTATAGTGATGCATCACACGTGGGCTTGGGCTGTCTTTGATGCAGGAAGAGAAGGTGGTTGCATATGCGTCACGCCAGCTTAAGACTAATGATAGAAATTACCCAACCCACGATTTGGAGTTGGCGGCAGTGGTTTTCGCACTTAAGATTTGGAGGCACTATTTGTATGGAGAGAAGTTCACCATTTATACGGATCACAAGAGCCTGAAGTACCAACGTGAGCCAATGGTGTGAGTGACTTCAGTGACGATCCCTAGAGCTCGTAGCTTGGTAAAATCTATAAAACAAACCAATAAACACATATAAGGTGCTAGTAAGTCTTAAGCAAGTACATTATAACTTCAATCATCCAAGCATTTTAACAAACAAATCAAAACATCAGGCATACATAGTTTAACTCATAAACTCATCATAGCCGAATACCATTATTTCATTTAACCTAACAACTTTCATTTTCTTCCCAAAGTACACCATTCACCGAATATACCAACACATATATAAGTATAGATATACTTACATAAACATTTTCAACCACCCTCATGCTTTCAAGTAATCAATCTCCTCATGGCATAATATATACATAATTTTCAACAACCAATGTATAACACATTTGCTTCCTCATATTATTTTCTCATTAACGTCATCTGTAACATATAAGCATGAAAAACACATACCTCAAGGCCAAATTAACATAATTCATTTTCAAAAGCTTAAACTCCCTCGATTTATTTCATAACTTTGTTGTTACATAATCTGAGCTCGGAATTTCAGTTCACCGGTATAGAACCTGCTAGGCATAAACCCGAATCACACACACTGGCACTAGGCCTGCTAGACTCAAGGTCTGAGATTTAAACACCGGCATTTAGCCTGCTTGGTAATAAACCCGATATGATTCACCGGTACAAGGCCTGCTAGGCATTTAGCCTGAATAGATCACAGGCACAAGGCCTGCTAGGCTCGAAGCCCGAATATCAACACAATTATCCATTCCATATACATCACTTAATACCACTACCACATGTATTACTTATTTTTCATAATTCCACCACATTTCAATTTCAAGTAAACTTATTCACATTACAAATAAATAAACCAACTCAACATTATACAATTCACATTTGGCAATTATATATATATATTTCCAACATTTCAATTTTCAATATTTATTAGAGTACGTAGGTAATTTTTGACATATAATTGCTTAAAGACTTACCTCGACTATCGACGGACAACGTAGACCGGCTATTCGGTAACCTTCGCCTTTCCCCGATCCAAATCCATTTTTCTTCGTTCTTGATCTAAACACATTAAAATTTAGCTCATTCAAGCATATTCATCTCAATTTAGTCCCTATACACATTAATAGGCAAATTACCATTTTACCCCTGATGTTTCACATTTTTACAATTTAGTCCAATTTGCATAAAACACAAAATACACATATTTTCATTATACCACCCAAGGGCCGAATATTATTAGGGACCATACAAGTCCATTTATTTCATTTATTTTGTATTTTAGCCCCTCAAAAATTTATTCTTTGAAATTTAGCCCAAAATACTCAAATTCACTAAAATTTCCAACACAAAACAGCTAATCTTTAACATAACTTTAATATAAAATCATCAAACATAAAAAAGCACAAGAACATGACAATGGCTGAACATCAAGCATGCTCAAATTTAAAAATTCTAGCATGGGTCAACTAATGTTCGAAGCAACGGTCTCAAAAACGTAAAAATCAACAAAAACCGAGCTAAAATTCATACCTAATTAAGCTTGAACAAGGCCGAATGTATTTAAGCTTTTCTTTCTTCCTCCCTTGCTAACTTTCGTCCAAAAAGATGAACTATGGCTTCTTATTTTATTATAATTAATATATATATCAATATTTATCTAATTACATATTTGGCCATTGTTAAAACATAACCAAATTTTATAATTTAAAGTTAGTTTTGTCCATGACCGGCCACTAACTCTTAAAATGGGCTAATTGTCCTTTTAACACCTCATTTTAAGAAGCCATTATCAATTTAACACATTTCACTTTAGTATGCCACTTTTACATATTATGCGATTAAGTCCTTTTTCTAAATTAAACACACAAACAATTAAATTTTTCTACGAAACTTTCACACACTTTAATTCACATATAATAAGCACAGGAAAAATTATTTAAATATTTCCCGAACTCGAATTCGTGATCCCAAAACCATTGTCCCGATTAGAGTCAAATTCAGACTGTTACAGTCTATTGTCTTTGATTTCCTTGACCACCCAATGAAAAATTGGGATGGTTCTTCCAACTTGGATTATAAGTATTACTATAAGGGTTATTTTGAGGTCTAAAATTATCACCCATGTAGTGAACTTGCTCGTTTTCAGCGCTCGGGTTGTAAGGCGGATATTCTGTGTTGTTCATCCCTCCCCCATTTGTATCGCACTGCATAACTGGATGTACTTGCGAAGAACCACATAAACCATCAATTTTCTTAATTAACAGTTTTACCTAGTTTGATAGCATGGTCACTTTGTCGAGGTTGACAACACTGGTAGCTTTTGTTGGCTTTGTCCTTGTGACTTGCCACTGATAGTTATTCAGTAACATCTCTTCAATGAATTCATAAGCGACCTCGTGTGTTTCTTTTGTTCAGAGGTTTTGCGATTCTTTGAATCAATCAACCGCTGCACAGTTTCTGATATTGTAAAAGGTTTGAACCTGTAGCCATAAGGGTAATCCATGGTGTGGGAATCTTCTCAATAGATCTTTGTATCTCTCCCATGTATCGTAAAGTATCTCTAAATCCATCTGCACAAAAGGAGCGAAATCATTCCTCAACTTAGCCGTTTTAGCCGGTGAAAGATATTTTAACAAAAAATTTTCAGTCATCTGTTCCCATTTAGTGATTGATCCTCGTGGTAATGAGTTCAACCATTATTTAGTTTTGTTTCTCAAAGAAAAAGAAAACAACTAAAGACGAATGGCATCATCAGAAATGCCATTTATTTTGAAAGTATCGCAAAATTCTAGAAAATTCGCCAAGTGATTATTTGGATCTTCATCCTGCAAACCATCAAACTGAACAAATTGTTGTATCATCTGAATTGTGTTAGGTTTCAGTTCAAAATTATTTGCAGCAATAGCAGGTCTAACAATACTTGACTCAGTTCTTGTTAAAATGGGTTTAGCATTGTAACATCCTTAAAATGGGGCCTTTGCATTTTATCTGTCTGCATGTTGATGGTGTGAACGTTATGTTAGTTTAGGGTGTTTTGGGGTCCAGGCATGAGCCAGGGGTAGGTCTGAGCCATTGCAAAAATTTTATTTTAGGGCACTAGGAAGGGGAGCTGAGTGAGTTAGGTGTTAAGGGAAATTACTGGTGTGTTTTGACACAAGAATCCAGGTGGTAAAGTGGCAAGGGAGGTGCCACTTAGGAAGCAAGGGTGTGACACCTCATGTAAGTGGGAGAGCCTTGGTTCGAGCTACAAGAATCGCTTTTGCTGCTTATTCTTTTTTACGCCAGGACCTGGAGGAGGAGTACTCAGGATGGACTCTGGTGGATAGCTGTTGAATGAGTCAATAGGATTTGAATGCGTGGAAGGGAGAAGATTTAGGAGTTTGAATCATTCAAACTCATTTGAATGAGTGGATGAGAGGGAAGCAAGGAGAAAAAGAAGAGATTGAATTGGGATAGGTGTTAGCCGAATTTGGGAGGAGCTAGAAGGGGGTCAAGCATTCGGTTCTTGGATGTTTAGGGGTGTCCCGAAACTTGGGTGTGGGTTCTTGCATTTTTGATTTTGGGTGCTAGTGAGGTAGGTGGCCGATTAAGAAATAGGCCTTGGTGGGGTGTGCAAGTTCGGCTAGTTAGAGGACCTTGGAGATTTTCTTCCCATTTCTTTTGTTGCCAAAATTAAACCCCTCTCATTTGGCATTCTTGCATTTTCTTCTTTTCTCTCATCTACTCCAAAACCGAATGCTCTCCTAGGTCTTTTTTTTATTTCTATTTTGTTGGTGGCCGAATCCACCTTGTTTCCATTCATCAACTGTGTTCCAATTGCCATCTTCTTCAAAAGCTAAAAACCCTCTGCAGCCTGCTGAAACATCATTCTTCATTTTTTTTCTTCTCAAAAGCTAAAGCCAAATTCTTCTACCCTTTTCTCATCTTGTGTCAAGGCCGAATCCATCACCCCTCCCTCTCTTTCAACTTCTTTCTTTTCTCTTCTTTTGGATCCGTAGCCGAATCCTTTTTAGCCTCATCCTTTGCCGAAACTTTTGTGACTCATCTCTTCTCTTTTAATCTTTGGCTGAATACCATCTGTTAGGGATTCCCCTTCGGTCCCATCTTTCTCCTCGCATAAGTGGAACACTGTCAGCATTTGGGTAAGTCTTGGCACTTTGGCCGAATCTTTTCTATCTCTATTCCCTTCCTTCTATCGTATTCTATAGGGAGGAAAAGCCGGGATTTGGCTTCTGTGATGGGTAGTTCTTTAGCTGAATTCCCTTGGCTAACATAATCGTTTCTTTGGGCTTTTTGTAACAGGGGATCGTCGTTGTCTATCCACTCTCAATCGATTTTGCTAGTACTGTGGTATGTGTCCCTGCTGTTCAATCTTTTCCTATTGTGTTAAATGCCGAAGACAGTAGCTAATCTTGTAGATCTTGGCTGATTGGAGGGTGTTAAGGGAGCCTTGGCGTTATTTGACTGAGTATTCAAGTAGTGCTTTGTTCTAAGTCACTAAATCTCTGGGATTTGTCAATCTAGGTAAGGGATCTATTCATTCGAGTTAAATCTCTATTCTTAGTTACTCTCTGTGTTAATCCGATTTAGTGACCAAAGGTGTTATGGACCCTAATGTCAGCCAAACGTTAGGGGGGGTTGGATCTGAGACCCCAGCCCCTAAGCTCAAGAAGGTGGCTGCATCAGCTGTTCGAGATTGGCCACCTGGGTGTGGGCGGGCATCTAAGTAAAGCAGTAGACAGATAGCAGTAGTGTCGATTAACGATAGTGTCGACGTAGAGAGCGTCGTATTATAGGTATTCAGGTGTGTAGCTCTTACACACTTCATACGTTAATATGTTTTATCATGTATATTGCCAAAAGCCAGAATAGTTGTTGAAATTGGTATGTTACCCTTGTGGGTAAGAGCGAGGACTCCGGGTAAGTCCACTTTCACTGGCTAATGTTAAATGCCTGTGTTAGCTCTGCATATGCCATGCCATGATATTTCTGTATGATAAGCATGATTATTATGCCATGAAAAGTATGTTCATAAAAACGGGTGTTGGGAAGAGGGGGAAGGTATAATTTCAGACTGTCACCAGTGGTTTTGACCACACAGTGGCTTGGCCCTGCTTTCTCTAATATTGTGACTAAGTCTCAATGGTTTTGACCACTAGTGGTTTGGTACCACATATATCTATCTTTGTGACTTGTCCCAGTGGTTTGGTACCACAGTGGGTTGGCCCCACATATCGATATACGGGATTGTCACCAGTGGTTTTGACCACAATGTGGGTCAGCCCCACACATACTATTTGTGACTTTGGTCACCAGTGTTTTTGACCACCAGTTGTTTGGCACCACACTTATATTATTCGTGACTACGGTCACCAGTGGTTTTGACCACCAGTGGTTTGGTACTACACGGGGTAGACTCAGGAGTTTCAGACGGTTAGGTTTTGGGTTACATGGCATACATATTCTCTTATGAAATTGTGTAAGGGCATCAATATCTTCGGGATGGGGATTTATGCACTGAGTCTCGGTGACTCACCCCTTCCTTTACATATTGCAGGTGATTCATAGATCGCGGGTACGGAGCCGGGGCAGACTCGAGGTGGCCATGCGCAATATTTCGGGTTTTTATTTTAAACTATTGTTTCGATTTTTATTTTACTTTAAATTTGGTTTTGGGTTTGTAATAAGGCCACTGGATTTCATTTTTGGGATTATTTATTTGTTTTGAGTTTTCACTAAATTTTGTTTAAGTTGAATAAAACGGCATGCCTACTTAACTTATAAAATGAATATTTTCTAACCTTCCACAAATTATCGGGATTTTCCAAAACATTACCATCGGGTAATAGCAAACAAGTGGTAACAACAAGTTAACTCAATTTTCCTTAAGTCTGAATTGGAAACGGTTTCAGCAATATTACTCAAATTAATTTGGTTTTTCTAAAAATCAAAAGTTTTCTTAAAGAAAGAAACGACACCTTATTTCTGATTACGTTTCTTTACAAAATTAAATCAACAACATGTTTCTACAAAAATGATTTCCCTGTGACATACCAAATTTGGTCGTAGCGTTTTGACCGGGTTTAGGGTGTTACAATTTTGGTATCAGAGCCTGGTTCAAAGCTCAGCTATGGGTCTGAGGCCCAAAATGTTTTCAAAAAGGGGTTACGAAATGATTTAGATGGAAAATGCATGATTTGGGAACGCATGGCACCGAGTCTCCAGCACCAATCCACGAAGGTAAGTCCCTTAACTACTTTTATATGTTTTCGGTGATTGTGATATGAATGATAGTAATAGGAATATACTTTAGAGACTGAAACCTGTAGGATTGTGTGAACTTACGAGAACAATCCCTATAATAAACTGTTCATAAAACTGTGCTGTAATAACAGTGGAATAAACCTAATGCATAAAATTCTTAAATCAGATTAAATCGTTTACGGTAGTCATGAGCACCTGAAGACGTGGGCGTAATACGCGTGGTCGTGGTAGAGGTAGGTTGAGTGTGTCGGAACCGGCAGGGTCTGGCCATGGGTCAGAGAATGAGGTGCCGCCACCGCCAGCTGAGGCCGCGGGGTTCCAAGGTCAGATGGGTGGTAATGACGCAGTGTCGCAAGTGATGCTGTGGTTTTGGGAGAGAGTCGCGGGTGCAGGCGTCAGAACGGAAGCTCGAAAATCTATGTCCGAACGACTCTATGTTAATGGAGCAGACGTATTTAGGGGTGTATCTGGTGTGGCTCTTAATACAGCTGAGTATTAGGTGGAGGCAAAAGAACGCATAATGGACGATTTGGACTTTACAGCTGAGTAGAAGCTGAAAGGGATAGTGTCTCTTCTCCGAGATGAGTCTTATCAGTGGTGGCTCATGGTCAGGGATGGAGCAATGGCTGATGACATCACCTGGGATTTCTTTAAGGCGGCTTATCAAAAGAAGTATGTCGGGTCCAGTTACATTGATGCGCAGCGTAAGGCGTTCTTGAATTTGGTCCAAGGGAGTAAGTCAGTATCGGAGTATGAGGCAGAGTTTCTTCGGTTGAGTCGTTATGCTCAGGGTATCATGGCTACAGACACGAGCGCTTTGTTAGATTTGAGGATGGGTTGAGAGATGAGCTACAGATGTTGATTGCTCCACAACAGGAGAGAGAATTTGCGGTCTTAGTAGAGAAGGCTAAGATTGCTGAGGAGATGAAACAGTCGGTGAGACAGAATCAGGATAGAATTTGGAGTAAGAGGAGTTCTGGGTCATCAGGGTTTGCTGGGAATTCGCTGAAAAGGGCTAGATATGGTGGACAAAGTCAAGCTACAAAGCCTGCTGCTACTACTCAGTGGCCGCCACGGTGTGCTCGGTGTGGGAAGTGTCACTTGGGAGAGTGTTGGACCGAAAACGGAGGGTGCTTCGAGTGTGGGTTAATGGGGCACCGGGTAAGGGATTGTCCACAGAGGTCAGCTAGGATCCAGTCTGAGGGGCAAGGACGTGCACAATTCAGGAGGGATGGTCAGCAACCACAGAGGGGTCGCGGTTTGGCCAGGGGAGGTAATGGTTCTGGACAGAGGTGCTGAGAGCTCAGAGGTAAGACAGCCTGGGTTGGTCTATGTAGCGAGGCGTCGTGAGAAGGGCGACCTACTGAATGTCATAACCGGTACGTTCTTAATCTTTGGACTGCCTTATACTGCTTTGATAGATGTTGGTTCAACGCACTCCTATGTTGCAAGTAGTATAGTGGGAACTATGAACTTAGCTTATGAGATTTCTTCTAGGGAAATGACAGTAATTAGGCCCTCTAGGTCACTCTGTAGAAGTAAACTATAGAGATGTACCCCTAGAACTTCAAGGGGTAGTGTTCTTGGCTGATCTGATGGAACTGCCATTTGGGGAGTTCGATTAGATCCTAGGGATGGGCTGGCTAGTGAAGTGCCAAGCAAGTCTGGACTGTGCTGCGAAGCGCATGGTGTTGAGGTCTGTTGAGGGTGAAGAGGTGGTGATGATAGGTAACAAAAGGAATTACCGATCCAATGTAGTGTCCGCTCTTAAGGCCGAGAAAATGGTGAGAAAGGGATGTGAGGCGTTCATGGTTCATGTTTGTACAATGGAGGCCAAGGAATCAACTGTAGGGAATGTCTGAATGGTGAAGGAATTTACTGATGTGTTTCTACAAGAGCTTCCGGGTCTGCCTCCGGACCACGAAGTTGAGTTTGGTATAGATCTGTTACCCGGAACCGCGCCAGTGTCTATTGCTCCATATAGGATGGCGCCGAATGAGTTGGTGGAACTGAAAGCGCAGATTCAGGAATTGTTGGACCGGGGTTTTATCCTGCCGAGTGTATCACCTTGGTGAGCGCCGGTGCTTTTTGTTAAAAAGAAAGACGGAACAATGCGGATGTGTATAGATTATCGACAGCTGAATAAGTTGATAATTAAGAATAAGTATCCATTACCAAGGATAGACGATCTGTTTGACCAGCTTAAGGGAGCATCGATTTTCTCTAAGATTGATTTGAGGTCGGGGTATCACCAGCTTAAGGTAAAGGAGGCTGATATCCATAAGACGGCATTTTGCACTCGTTATAGGCACTACGAGTTATTGGTAATGCCGTTTGGGTTGACCAACACGCCAGCAGCATTCATGGACATGATGAATTGGTTGTTTCAGCCGTACTTGGACCGGTTCGTTGTGGTGTTTATAGATGACATATTGGTGTACTCGAAATCTAAGGAGGGGCACGATGCGTATCTACGTGTGGTTTTACAGATTCTGAGGGAGAAGCAATTATTCGCAAAGTTTAGTAAGTGCGAGTTCTGGCTAAAGGAAGTAACCTTCTTGGGTCATGTGGTGTCAGCTGAGGGGATTAGAGTGGATCCTCGGAGGATTGAGGCGGTATTGGACTGGAAACCACCTTAGTCAGTGGCAGAGATTCGAAATTTTTTGAGTTTAGCAGGATATTACAGAAGGTTTGTGGAAGGGTTTTCTTTCATTGCAGCGCCGTTGACCAAGTTACTGAGGAAAGGAGTTCTATTTGTGTGGTCAGATAAACAACAAGAAAGTTTTGACAAGCTAAAGAGGATTTTGATAGAAGCTCCGATTCTGATTCAGCCAGAAGCAGGGAAGGAGATTACGTGTATTGTGATGCATCGTATACTGGATTAGGATGTGTGTTGATGCAAGAGGGGAAAGTAGTGGCGTATGCATCTTCGCAGTTAAGACCTCACGAAGTGAATTACCCAACACATGATCTGGAATTGGCTGCAGTGGTTTTTGCCCTGAAAATTTAGAGGCATTACTGATATGGGGAGAAGTCTATAGTCTACACGGACCATAAGAGTTTGAAGTACCTCCTGACTCAGACGGAATTGAACTTGAGGCAGAGGAGGTGGATCGAGTTGTTAAAGGACTACGACTGCTCGATTGAATACCATCCAGGCAAGGCTAACCTAGTGGCCGATGTGTTGAGCCGTAAAGTGGTAGCAGACTTAAGAGCAAGGTTTGGCCACCTTAGTCTGTATGATGACAGGAGTTTGTTTGCGGAATTACAGATGAAGCTGACTTGGGTAAATCGGGTTAAGTAGAAACAGTTAGTGGATGAAGTCTTAAGTGCTCAATATTTGCAAGTGCAAAATAGGGGATTGGAGAGATATAGCTTGAGTAGCGATGGAGTGTTGTGTTTCCAAGGGAAAGTTTGTATGCCAAAGGATGTTGAGTTAAGGCAGAGGATTCTTCAGAAAGCTCATAGCAGCCCATACGCTATGCATTCTGGAGGTAGTAAGATGTACCGGGATTTGTGGAGCGATTTCGGTGGCCGGTCCGGCGCGAGAGGTATGAATTTGTAAGTAAGTGTCTGACGTGTCAGTAAGTCAAAGCTAAACATCAATTACCATCGGGTCTGTTGCAGCCGGTAAAGATTCCGCAATGGAAATGGCAAAGGATTGCGATGGATTTTGTCAGTGGGCCACCCCTTATGCCTAGCAAGAAGGATTCGGTCTGGGTGATTGTGGATCGCCTGACAAAGTCTGCTCACTTTATACCAGTGCGTATGGATTACTCACTTCAAAGGCTGGCTAAGTTTATGTAATGGAAATCGTGAGACTGCATGGAGTGCCATTGTCGATTATCTCAGATAGGGATCCTAGATTCACGTCAAGGTTTTGGAAAGCGTTACATCAGGCATTGAGTAAAAGGTTGGATTTCAAAGACACGCATTTCATCGCGATCGGATGGGCGAAATGAAAAGAGTGATTTGATTTTAGAAGATATGCTGAGGGGTTGTGTTGTGGATTTCAAAGGTAGTTGGGAAGAATTTCTACCGTTGGCAGAGTTCGCATATAACAATAGTTATCAGGCAAGTATCCAGATGGCACCATATGAAGCGTTATATGGACGGAAGTGTCGTACCCTTACGTGTTGGACAGAGTTGGGTGAACGTCAGTTGCTGGGTCCAGAGTTGGTTACTGAAACAGAAGATAAGGTTAAGCTGACTCCAGCTCGTCTAAAGGAAGCTTCAGACAGGCAGAAATCTTATACCGATCTTAAGCGGAAGGATATAGAGTTTGCAGTGTGACAAGGTCTTTCTAAAGGTGTTGCCATGGAAGAAAGTGCTGAAGTTTGGTCAGAAGGGCAAGCTGAGCCCTAGGTTTATCGGGCTCGAGCTTATCAGCTTGTGGGGGATCCATAACATCAGAATTGAGTCGGATCCATAACATGTTTCATGTTTCCATGTTTAGACACTATCGTTCAGATCCGTCTCATGTTGTGCCAGTGAAGGAGATCGAGGTGAGGCCAGATTTGTCCTTTGAGGAGGAACCAGTGCAGATTCTGGATCGGGATGTTAAAGTCTTGTATAGGAAATCAGTTCCTTTGGTGAAGGTGTTATGGCAGAATCACGGAGCAGAAGAGGCCACGTGAGAGCCAGAGGATGTGATGCGGCACAATACCTCAACTCTTCTGACCAGGTAATTTTGAGGCTGAAATTATTTTTAAGGGGGTAGAATTGTAACATCCTTAAAACGGGGCCTTTGTATTTTATCTGTCTGCATGTTGATGGTGTGAATGTTATGTTAGTTTAGGGTGTTTTGGGTTCCAGGCATGAGCCAGGGGTAGGTCTGAGCCATTGTAAAAATTTTCTTTTAGGGCACTAGGAAGGGGAGCTGAGTGAGTTAGGTGTTAAGGGAAATTATTGGTGTGTTTTGACACAATAATCCAGGTGGTAAAGTGGCAAGGGAGGCGCCACTTAGGAAGCAAGGGTGTGACGCCTCATGCAAGTGGGAGAGCCTTGGTTTCGAGCTGCAAGTAGCCCTTTTACTGCTTATTCTTTTTGATGCCAGGACCTAGGGGAGGAGTACTCAGGATAGACTCTGGTGGATAGCTATTGAATGAGTCAACAGGATTTGACTGTGTGGAAAGGAGAAGATTTAGGAGTTTGAATCATTCAAACTCATTATAATGAGTGGATAAGAGGGAAGAAAGGAGAAAAAGAAGGGATTGAATTGGGATAGTTGTTAGCCGAATTTTTGGAGGAGCTAGAAGGGGGTCAAGCATTCGGTTCTTGGGTGTTTAGGGGTGTGCCGAAACTTGGGTGTGGGTTCTTGCATTATCGGTTTTGAGTGCTAGTGAGGTAGGTGGTCGATTAAGAAATAGGCCTTGGTGGGGTGTGCAAGTTCAGCTAGTTAGGGGACCTTGGAGATTTTCCTTCCCATTTCTTTTGTTGCTGAAATTAAACCCCTCTCATTTGGCATTCTTGCATTTTCTTCTCTTTTCTCATCTACTCCAAAATCGAATCCTCTCCTAGGTCTCTTTTTCTTTCTATTTTGTTGGTGGCCGAATCCACCTTGTTTCCATTCATCAACTGTGTCCCAAATGCCATCTTCTTCAAAAGCCGAAAACCCTCTGTAGCCTGCCGAAACATCATTCTTTATTTTCTTTCTTCTCAAAAGCTAAAGCCGAATTCTTCTACTCTTTTCTTATCTTGTGTCAAAGCCGAATACATCACCCCTCCCTCTCTTTCGACTTCTTTCTTTTCTCTTCTTTTGGATCAGTAGCCAAATCCTTTTTAGCCTCATCCTTTGCCGAAATTTTTGTGACTCATCTCTTCTCTTTTAATCTTTGGCCGAATACCATCTGTTAGGGATTCCCCTTCGATCTCATCTTTCTCGCATAAGTGGAACACTGTCGGCATTTGGCTAAGTCTTGGCACTTTGGCCGAATCTTTTCTATCTCTATTCCCTTACCTCTATCGTATTCTATAGGGGGGAAAAGCCGGGATTTGGCTTCTGTGATGGGTAGTTCTTTAGCTGAATTCCCTTGGCTATCATAATCATTTCTTCGGGGTTTTTGGAACAGGGGATCGTCGTTGTCTATCCACTCTCAATCGATTTTGCTAGTGTTGTGGTAAGTGTCCCTGCTATTCAATCTTTTCCTATTGTCTTAATTGCCGAAGGCAGTAGCTAATTTTGTAGATCTTGGCCAATTGGAGGGTGTTAAAGGAGCCTTGGTGTTAGTCGATTGAGTATTCAAGTAATGCTTTGGTCAAGTCACTAAATCTCCAAGATTTGTCAATCTAGGTAAGGGATCTATTCATTCGGGTTAAACCTCTATTCTTAGTTATTCTCTGTGTTAATCTGATTTAGTGACAAAAGGTGTTATGGACCCTAATGTCAGCCAAATGATAGGGGGGTTGGATCTGAGACCCCAGCCCCTAAGTTCAAGAAGAAGGGTGTCGGTCACTGCTCGCGATTAGCCACCAGGTGTGGAGCAGCATCCGAGTAAAGCAAGAGATGATAGCGGTAATGTCGATTAATGGCGATTGTCGATGTAGAGAGCGTTGTATTACGGGTAATCAGGTGTGTAGCTCTTACACACTTCATACGTTAATATGTTTTATCATGTATATTGCCAAAAGCCAGGATAGTTGTTGAAATCGGTATGTTACCTTGTGGGTAAAAGCGAGGACTCTGGGTAAGTCCACTTTAACTGGCTAATGTTAAATGCCTGTGTTAGCTCTGCATATGCCATGCCATGATATTTCTGTATGATAAGCATGATTATTATGCCATAAAAAGTATGTTCATAAAAACGGGTGTTGAGAGGAGGGGAAAGGTATAATTTTAGACTATCACCAGTGGTTTTGACCACATAGTGGGTTGGCCCCGCTTTCTCTAATGTCGTGACTAGGTCTCAGTGGTTTTGACCACCAGTGGTTTGGCACCACAGTCGGTTGGCCCCACATATCGATAAACGGGATTGTCACCAGTGGTTTTGACCACAATGTGGGTTGGCCCCACACATATTATTTGTGCCTTCGGTCACCAGTGGTTTTGACCACCAGTGGTTTGACACCACACTTATATTATTTGTGACTACGGTCACCAGTGGTTTTGACTACCAGTGGTTTGGTATCACATGGGGTAGACGCAGGAGTTTCGAACGGTTATGTTTTGGGTTGCATGGCATACATATTCTCTTATGAAATTGTGTAAGGGCATCAATATCTTCGGGATGGGGATTTATGCACTGAGTCTCGGTGACTCACCCCTTCCTTTACATATTGCAGGTGATTTATAGATCGCGGGTACGGAGCCGGGGCGGACTCGAGGTGGCCATGCGCAGTATTTCGGGTTTTTGTTTTAAACTATTATTTTGGTTTTTATTTTACCTTAAATTTGGTTTTGGGTTTGTAATAAGGCCACTGGATTTCATTTTTGGGATTATTTTTCTGTTTTGAGTTTTCACTAAATTTTGTTTAAGTTGAATAAAACGGCATGCCTACTTAACCTATAAAATGAATGTTTTCCAACTTTCCACAAATTATCGAGATTTTCCAAAACATTACCATCGTGTAATAGCAAACAAGTGGTAACAAATAAGTTAACTCAATTTTCCTTAAGTCTAAATTGGAAATGGTTTCAGCAATATTACTCAAATTAATTCGGTTTTTCTTAAAAATCAAAAGTTTTCTTAAAGAAAGAAACGACACCTTATTTCCGATAACGTTTCTTTACAAAATTAAATCAATAACATGTTTTCTGCAAAAACGATTTTCCCTGTGACATACCAGATTCGGTCGTAGCATTTTGACCGGGTTTAGGGTGTTACAATTAGTTCGAGGAGCATGATTTTTGGCCACCTCTGGAGGTAGCAGATTATTCTCAGCCATCTATTTGGTAGTATTAATTTCGTCTTCTTGCTCTTCTTGTATGTATTGTAGGCTTCTCCTTATTTCTCTTCGGTTTCTGTGAACTGTGCTTTCAATTTCACTATCGTAAAGCAGCGGTCCTGATGGGTTTCTTCTAGTCATAAACTAGAATACCTGCCAGTAGCAAAGAAGAAAATTTAGAAAAGTAAAAATAAAATTTAATTGCAAAAATAAAATATGGCTAAAGTAATAAAAATTGAGCGATCTTAATATTTCAGTTCCCCGACAACGATGCCAAAAACTTGATCGTGTATGAAAGTCTTAATATTTATATAATGAATGATCAAGCCTAGAAAACTAACTTACGACAACGATTGAGGCAAGCGCACCTATCGAACAGTAGTATAGTTTAGTGGCAAGACTGGGATGTCGAACCCAAGGGAACCAAAACTACTAATATTAGCTTTCTTTTTATTATCTAGCCTAAAATAAAAGTGATTAATATTTATTTAACTAATTACTAAGGAAAAGATGCTAAGACAAAGAGAATGAATTGGGGAAATACTTGTGAGAAAAACAAATTGATTAAGACAATACCCAATGAAGAATCCACCTAGACTTCACTTGTTATTTAACTCTGAACTAGACGATTAATTCACTTGACTTGATCTATAGGATTCCCTAATTTATATTAATACTTTTCTCGAGGCTACTAACATCTAGCCCTAGGTTGATTAATTGAAATCTCTTTCTAATTAAAACCCCTAGAATTGCACTAACTCGATCTGTGGACTCTCATATTTGGTTTGACCCTAATCCGGCAGATTTTCGTATCCTATCTTTAGGGTTGCGATCAACTCCGTTTAACTATTCTAGATCTACTCTAAAATAGGGAATATTCCTCCACTGCCTAAGTACATCAATACTTGAATCAATATCCTGAAATATCAAGACAAGAATTAAGAATACATAATTAAGAACAAATCAAGTATTTATAAATACTAACGAGATCCGTCTTAGGTTTCATTCCCCTCAGGTATTTGAGGGATTTAGTTCATAATTATAAAAGAATACATCTCAGAAGAAAATATAAAACAAAACATATGAAAAATCCTAAAACCCCCTGAAGAAAATTGAAGGGAAGATCTTCCGTCTTGAGTATGATTCCGGCTTCTTGAGATGAATCAACTGGATTTCTTCGAGTAAATCCCACAATTCTGGCCTCTCTGGCTTGGCTCTTCGGCCTACCTGAACCCCCCTTTTTAGGTCACACTTAGGGTGTTTATATAGGCTTTCGGAATGTCTTTCTTTGCTCCTAAGTATCCTAATCCAAATGATATTAAAACAGGCTATGATAGGGACACGCCGTGTGGCACGCCCGTGTAAATCGAGTCCAAGCTGTGTTTGGATCTGCTAGAGAGGCACGGCCTTGTGGATTTCTCCAGGCCGTGTGGATTTCGTACTTTGGCCCATTTTCTCCATTTTTGGCCCATTTCTCGTTCTTTTCATCTTCCGATGCTCTCCTAAGTATAAAACATGAAAGTAAAGGATTAGGAGCACTAAATTCCACAATTCAGGGAAAAAATCATCCAAAAGTATGCTAAATGTGGGATTAAAATATGTATATATTACTGTTTATCACCAGTCTTGTCGTAACCTTAACTATATTGCAATAACTTGACCAATTTTGTGCCTCAATGATCATTGTTTTATGCGATGTCAAAGTCTTAAAATTTATATAAAGAATGATTGAACTTGGAAACTAACTATGGCAACGATTTGAGGCAAGCGCACCTATCAAACAATAGTACAGTTAAGGCAAGACCGGATTGTCGAACCTAAAGGAACCAAAAGTACTAATACTAACTTCCTTTTTATTATTTAGCCTAAGGATTAAATGAATTTTTATCTAATCTTAAAATTAAATAACTACTAAACTAAAGACTCTAAGAAAAAGTGGAATGAAATTGGGAAAATAACTTTGAGGAAAACAAATTGATTAAGACGATACCCAAGCAAGAATCCACCTAGACTTCTCTTGTTATCTAACTCTGAACCAGAAGATTTATTCATTTGACTTGATCCGTAAGATTTCCTAAGTTATATTAACCCCTCTCTCGAGGCGACTAACGTCTAACCCTAGGTTGATTAATTGAAATCTCTTTCTAATTAAAACCCCTAGAATTGTATTAACTCAATCTATGGACTCCCATATTAGGTTTCACCCTAATCCAGCAAAATCTTGTCATCCTATCTCTAGGCGTGCGATCAACTCTGCTTAATTATACTAGATCTACTCTTAGGCAGCGACTTTTGCTCCTCCACCTAAGCACATCATACTTGAATTAATATCCCGGAAATATCAACATAAGAATTAAGAGCACATAATTAAGAACAAGTCAAATATTTACCACATAGTTCAATAAACGATAAGAAGATTAATCTTAGGTTTCATCCCCTCAGGTATCTGAGGGTTTAGTTCATAATAACAAAAGAAAACATCTCAGAAGAAAAGATAAAACAAAACATAAGAAATCCCTAAAACCCCTGAAGGAATTGAAGGAGAGATCCTTCGTCTTGAGTATAATTCTGGCTTCTTGAGATGAATCAACTGGCTATCTGTGAGTGAATCCCCACAAATCTGCCCTCTTTGACCTAGCTGGACGCCTCCTGACTAAAGCCTTGGGTTCCCCCCTTTTAGGTTATACTTGAGGTGTTTATATAGGCTTCTAAATGTGTTTCTTCGGCCCTAAGTATCCTAATCTGAGATAAATTTCTTTTTGTCACGACAGGGACACGCCCATGGCACACGCCCATGTGAATCGTGGGCAGGTAGTGTTAGAGTCTATTGAGTAAGGCACGGCCGTGTGGCTTGGGCCCAGGCCATGTTGATTTCGTGATATGTCTCATTTACTCCTTTTTGGGCCCGTTTCTCATTCTTTTCATCATCCGGTGCTCTTCTGAGTATAAAACATGAAAACAAAGGATTAAGAGCACCAAATTACATAATTCAAGGCTTAAATCATCCAAAAGCATGCTAAATGTGGGCTTAAAATATGTTACTTTTACGGTTTATCACTCAATCAGATCCTCATAGGAAGGATACTCACTCATCACTTTATTACTTGAGCTGAAGTGTATACATGCACAAAATCACACATCATTTTACACGCAACAAGTTTTTAGCGCCATTGTCGAGGATCGACAATTTGGTGAAAATTAGATTTTTTATTTTACTTAGTTCCATTAGTTTTATTTAACTTATTATATTTAGTTTCTATAGGCTTTCCATCAGTGCATGAGAAGAGGCATTCCTGCTAACAAGGAATACTCTTTTAACCCTGTAACATCTTCATTTTGGTCCTAGTTGGAACAGTGGTTGCGGGACCACAAATCTGACATCAAAAAATTTATTTCATTATTATTTTTATGTCTACAGTATGATACTAAAGTTTTGTGGAATTTTTATAAAGAAATTTCCTCGTTTGAATGCTCAATTTGATAAAAAAGACTAAATCATGTAAGGTGCAAAACTTGAGGTCTAATTGATAAAGACACTAAATAGCTATAGAATTGAAAAGTATGAGCACTTGCATGGTAATTATACCAATAGAAAAGTGAGGAGACAAAGATGGACATGTAGTAGGTGAATTTGGTGTAGTTATTAAAATGTTAAATTGGTAAATAAAGTAATAGGTGTAATAAGACAAAATAGCAAAAGTTACCATCTTTTTTATTTCTCTTTCTTCTCCACCGATTCTTACCCAAGGAAATGGCCATGGAAGCTTGAAAATTTCAGCAACTTCTAACTCCCACAAATCAAGGAAGATGGGATTCAGAATTAGATCGGAGGAAAAGCAAGATAATCGAGTAATTGACTTATTTTGTCGTCTCATATCGAGGTAAGTTCGTAAGTTAACCATAAATTTTTATTTGTTAAATTGATGAATAATTTGTGAATTTAATTATATTAATTTCTGTACAATGAAAATTTGATGTTCGAGACTAGCGAACGCAATGTTGAACACTTTCGTTCGGTACTAAAAGATGAATTGACAGAAAAGACCATGACTGAGTCATGGAAAAGTGTGACTAAGTGAAATTGTGTAAGACCATAGTTAGACTATGGCATCGAGATATGGTTCTATGTGCGATTGTGGAATAAAATAGCTATGGTCACATGTGTAGTACTAAGTGGAGGCTACTATGTACACTGGGTAACATCTATTATTATTGGTGGGCTGTGTGTGTTACCACCATGAATCTGTTATTATTGGTGGGCTGTGTGCGATACCACCGTGAATCTGTTATTATTAATGGGTTGTGCATGAAACCACTGTGTATCTGTTATTATGGGTGGGATATGTGTGAAACCACTGTGTATCCGTATTTACTCTAAAGTGTTCATCGGGAAAATTTGACTAAGTGGCATTTCACGTGAGCAATGAATTCGATATGTAATGAATTTTTGGTGAGGATTAAAATGAGTAAGTGAAGTGATAAAGTTTTTTATTATTCATGCTAATCAAATTATGTTATTGAATGTGAGCATATTGTTATGATGTTTCATGAAAGATTGAAATTTGAATTAAAACAGTTTTGAACAGCAGCAGTTATGTAACTTTGAAAAATCGCCAAAAATGTTGGAAATCTAATTTGAGGTTGAATGAGGTAAGAAAATAAATCTTATTGAGTCTATTTCAACATAAAAGAAACAGAATAAGAAAATTTTTTCATATGGTGAGATAATTGGATTTTAGTGAGATAGAGTTAGAATGATTTCAGAATCCCCTATCCTGAATTGGGAAATCCATAAAAAATTGTAAAAAAATAATCATGGGATAAAATTTATACTCTTGAAATTTTTAATGAGTCTATTTTCAAGAGCAACATAAAGAACATCATTCAAGTTCTATACAATGAGATAATTAATATTTAGTGAAGAGGGGTTGGAACTATTGGATAGCGAAACAGGGAAGACTTTAAAGAATAAACTGTACTGATTGGCTAAACCAAAAATTCTGGAAATTTTATGGTAAGAAGATATGTGAGTTTAGTGTCAGGGAAAAATAGTAGATCTTAATTTGGAGTTTCGTAGCTGCAGATAAAAATAATTTAGTGACTATAACTAGAGTAAATAGCTCAAGATGAACATAAATGAATTGTGAAATTTTATGCAATAATGATGGTATTATCTTGAGAGCTTATAATGAGGATTGTTAAAAGCATGGTAATTAATTGTTTATTATTTACATGCATACTTACTAAGCTTTATAGCTTCCTCCATTGTTTTCCGTGTTTATAATGTACTAAGGTTAGCTCAGGTTGGAAGTCACCAGAGAACCTATCACACTATTAAGCTTACAATTTAGGTATCGATGATTTTATACTGAAGGTTATGGCATGTATAGGGAACTTGGTCACGTGTATATGTTACTATGCGTTGTCCTAGAATAATGACCCATGATAATCAGAGTTCATTGTTGTATAAGGCCATTTAATGTGGCCAATAAATTGGTTATGCTTTAAACTCATGATGATGCATTCCATGGTTGAGTAAATTGTATGCTATGACCTATTACGTGTGTGTAGTGGATGTTTTTGTAGCTTTAATATGTCATGAAATGTGTCATTCAAGTTATACTCAAGTATGGGCAGGATAGGGTAGAAATTTTCTTGGAAAATAGTCAACTTCTTGACCACACAGGTAGAGGCACGACCTTGTGTCCCAGCCGTGTGGAGGACATGGTCTAGCACACGGGGGTGTGACTTGGTCGTGTAATCCAAAACGAATGGTGACGTCATAAACAGAGAGTTATGCGAGTGGAGGACACAGGCGTGTCCTAGGCCACACGGGCGGGTGTAACCACACGGCCTGCCCACACGAGCGTGTGACTCTCCAGAACAAAGAAATTTTCTAAAGGTTCCAATAGTTTTAAAAGTTCTCGATTTAGTCTAGAATCACTCCCAAAGCATGTTCTAGGCCTCGCAGGCCCATTTTAAGGACTTGATGATATAAGATAAAAGTTTTAAATTTTAAACGAAAATTTATGCCTTGAATTTGTTCAGTTGCAAGCGTTATTGTCCGGTAACGCCTCGTACCCTGTTCTGGCGTTGAACACGGGTAAGGGGCGTTATGGACTCATAGATCGAAAGAACTTTGTGAAGGAGGCAAAAAGAGCTGTGAAACATGGCTAGGAATTAGAATGATCCTGGACTCAAGGGTAATCCACATGGTCAGGGCGCTAATCCTCATGTCCGTCAGGAGATAGATGACTAAGACAGACCCATTCAAGAGCATGTTGTTCCAATATTAGATTATTAGAATCCAGGGATAGTCAAGCCACAAATACAAGCTCAACAATTTGAATTGAAATCGGTAATGTTTAAGATGTTTCAAATAGTAAGACAGTTTGGTGGACTGCTCACTGAAGATCCAATATTACATTTACGAATTTTCCTAGAGGTTTGTGACTTGTTCAAGCAACAGGGTGTACCTGAAGGTGCTCTAAGGCTTAAACTATTCATGTACTCTTTAAGAGATCGTGCGAGAGCTTGACTGAATGCTTTGCCATCGAGAACAGTGGCATCATGGAATGATGTTTGCCAGAATTTTTTTCTACTTTACAATCCACCAACTATAAATGCCAAACTTAGAAATTGTAACATCCGGGATTTGAGGGTCTTGTATTTTATCTCGTATCTATGTCCTCCTATGTGTTGCATGACTGTTTAAGTGTATTTGTGGGCTTCGGGAAACATTGGGGTTAGGTAGGAGCCTTAGTGAAATTTTGGTTTGAAGCTGATAAGGGGAGAGCTAAGGGAGCTAGGCTTTAAGGGATTTAAGGTGGTGTTTATGGATACAACAAGTAGAGTGGTGGAGTGGCAAGGAGGCGTCATTTGGAGTGTAGGGGAGTTGCGTCAAGGGGAGTTCTAAGGGGGAGGAGGTTCGAGCAACATGGGCAGCATTTTGGGTTGTATTTTGCGTCAAGAGGGGGAGGTAGTGGATTCGGCAATGGCACTTTGGAGGTGGAAGTTTGAATGGGTCAAACATTTTGAATAGATGGTGGAGAGTTATTTATGGAGTTTGAATGATTCAAACTCATTTGAATAGGTGATGTAGAGGGAGTTAAGGAGAAAATCCTGGGGGGTGTTGGCTAGTTGAGTGTTTGCCGAATTTCTTGAGGGATTGAGAGGGGGGAGTAGTCGGTTTTGAGTTTAAGGAGTGGGTGCCGAAATTTGGTGCTAGGGTATAGTGGCTATTTTTCGGCATTTGTTTTGTGCTTCATATTTTTGCTCTCATCCTCTTGTGCTGAAAATCACTTAACATTTCAACTCTTTTCTTTCTTTTTTACTCATAGCCGAAATCTAGAGGACCATTAGGGTCACTTTTGTTCATCTCTTCTTCTCATCTTCAAAAGTCGAAAGCATCACTTTTTTCCTCCATTTTCATTTCAAGTTTTCTTCTTTCTTGAAGCCTCTCTAGCCGTCTACTTGGAATTAGGGGTTGTTCTTTTCTTTCTTGTCCCTCTTGCCGAATTCCTGAGCATCCATCTTCTTCTCTTTTTTTTTGCTAAAGCCGAATAACCCTTCTATAGCTTGGCCGAATCTTCCATTCACCACTAACCCTCTCTTTTCATCTTTATTTGTTCTCCTATTATTTCCTTGAACCTCATCTCTTGACCGAAGCTTTCAAGCCGGATATCATATCTCAGTGGTGGTAAGGGTTCATTTTTTCTTTAATCCATCTAAGTTCTCTTTGGGTTGCTGAAACCAAGAGTTTGACTTTATTGCTTCTGTGTGGCCGAATCTAGGAAGGATTGATTTCGAGTTCTCTGTATAAGCTAACGTTAAGGGCGTTACGTATCATTTGGGATTCGATCAATCAAGGCAAAGGGTATAACGTTAGACCGAAGGCCACTTCTTTTGTCCATAAGTGTTAGGCCGAATCTGACATGGCTTATGTAGGGATTTTGACAACCTTCAAGTTCAAGTGGGAGCCTTCGGGATTTAGGTCGACTTTGGTAAGAGTGTTCTTTTGATCTTAGCATTCATTTGGTTTCGCTATTGTTTCCTATTCAACGTTTTAACCCGAGTCTACTGACCAAAGATTTTGTTTGATGGATTCGAGTATTAGCCAAGGAGAGAAAGGGGTTGGACACATAGTCCCTACCCCTAAATTCAAGAAGCGGTCAGTTTCAGCGATTCGGGATTGGCCACCGAGGTGTGGGCGAGCGTCGGATAAAGACAAGCAGATCGCTGTAGTCTCTTCGAGTGAGGACGTTAGGGAGATCGATAGTCTAGTTCTTTAGGTTTTCAGATGTGTAGTTATCGCACTCTTTTCTTAATGGCTTTAATAAAATATATGTGTATTACTTGTGGTAGCCGAAATAGTGGTTATAGTGGTGTTGTTAACCACATCGGGTAATCGGTAACCAGGTTAGTATATTACCTACATTAAAATTGAGGATAAATGTTTATGGATGCATGTTAGTATGAGATATATGTGTACACGGATGTGTTCATAATCGGTTACTCTGTCATCTCATTATATTATGATGCATGTGTTGCCATCTCTTATATTATGCTGCGTGTGCATGGGGTTCGGGATATGTGTATTGATTAAAGGGGAAGTGTGTATATTTTAATATAAGTGGGTGAGTCTGTCACGATTAATGATAGCCTCGAGCCTCATTGTGGATTGATGACGACCTTGTGTCTCATCGTGGATATCTGTGATTTAATCACGTGGTTCAGTGGCTAGACCACTAAGTGGACTTTGAGCGGTGTGTCGTCAGCATAGACTGCCAAAGAGGTGTGTAGCAGATGGAGGGTCGATTTAGTAATCCCCAGGTGTGTATTGGATGGATGTACGGGTGGTGTGTAGCGGACGGATACTAGGTTGTGTGGGCTATCATATTGCATTTCTGTTTTACTCATGGTATGTCGGTTGATGTGGTTGTGGGGCCAAGCCCATTAGGGGAAACAGTGTTGTATAATTGCACACTGAGTCGGTTTGACTCACCCTATTTTTTAAAAATAATGCAGGTGGCACATTATTCGATGGACCGGGCTTGAGGGGATTCGAGGTGGCCATGCAGAAGTTGTTTTCGTACATTATATTTTAAACTTTTAGTTTTACTTTGGGTTATTTTGTTTTTGTAATAAGGCCACTCCAACTATTCGGAATTTTATGGTTTTAAGCTGGATTTATTATTCAGTACTTTTAAAAATGTGTCACTAAAATATTTTCGACGTGGAAACATAAAATAAGTTTCAATTACCTAAAAGCAAATGTTTTCTCACAAAACCGTCACAAACAGCGAGTCGAATTTAATATTACTTGGAAATCTGTTTTAAATTTTCGGCTATTTACTATTGCTTAATGGCAACCCTTGCAAAGACAATTTTTTTCAAATTTAAAGTTTAATCCCATTCCCAAAGATAACAACTCATTTTCACCTCTTTTCCCGTAACATTTCGAATTCGGCCATGGTGTTTTGTGTCGGGTTTAGAGTGTTGCAATTTAGTATCAGAGCCTAGCTTTTAAACTTGGCCTTTGTGTTTTGAGACCCACAATGTTTTCAAACTTGGTATTCAAAAGTGGTCAAAAGAAATTCTTAAGTGGAATGGATCAGTAGAGGCATGGCACTCGAATCTTCCGGCCCAGGTCTACCAGGTAAGTCTTCTGACTATTAAATGAATTGGATGGAAGTGGTTATATGATGCATTGCTATGGATGTTAGAATCTAGGATATTCTCTTTAGTGACAAAAACTTTTAGGGGTGTATGAACCTTACGAAAGAACAACTTGAAATACTGTGTTATAAAACTACTCCTTTAATCAATAAGTGGAAAAAAAGCTAATGCATAAAACTTCTTAACACAGATTAAGACGCGACAATAGACATGAGTAGTACGGGACGTGGTCGTAATGCACGTGGGCATGGTAGAGGCAGGATGACTGTGTCGTAACCATTTGGGTCTGGTCAGGGATCGGAGAACGAGGCGCCGCTACCGGTAGCAGAAGCGGAGTTTCAGGATCAAACTGGTGGAGATGACGCGGTGTCGCAGGCTATGTTACGGATTTTGGAGAGAGTTGCGGGAGCTAATACGGATACTGGGGCCTGGAAGTCCGTGTCTGAGTGACTCTGAGCGAATGGAGCAGAGATATTTAGGGGTGTCTAGGGGGTAGCTCTGAATGTGGCGGAGTATTGGTTAGAGGCAGTCGAGAGGATCATGGATGACTTAGACTGCACAACCGAGGAGAAATTGAAGGGCACTGTGTCCTTACTTCAGGATGAGGCCTACCAGTGGTGGCTCACTGTCAGAGAGGGTACTTCAGTAGACCGAGTGGATTGGAGTTTCTTTAAGATGAAGTTGAGGGGAAGTACGTTGGAGCTAGTTACGTGGATGCACAGAGGAAGGCGATTTTAAACTTAGTGCAAGGGGGTAAGACAGTAGCTGAGTATGAGGCAGAATTCTTGCGTTGAGCCGGTACGCTCGGGGAATTGTTGCAACTGACTACGGGCGCTGTGTGAGATTCGAGGATGGGTTGCGAGATGAGCTGCGGGTGTTGATAGCTCCTCAATGAGAAAGGGACTTTGCTACCTTGGTGGAAAAAGCTCAGATAGCCGAGGAGGTTAAGTGAACTGAGAGGCAGAACAGAGATAAGGATAGAGGCAGGAATAAGAGGAGTTATGGGCCGTTAGCTTCATCGGGGAGTTTTCATAAAAAGCCTAGGGTTGAGGGACCTGCTCGCATTTCTACGCCATTGATTGGGAGTCAGTTTCGACAGTGTGCTCAGTGTGGGAGGTCACACGCAGGAGAGTGCTGGGGAAACAAGTAAGGAGTGTTTCAGTTATGGGTCAAAGGATCACCTGATTAAGAATTGTCTGCAGGACACGAGCAGAGCTCGGACGGTAAGTCAGGGGTATGTGCAGCCAGGAAGGGGTGGTCAACAGATGTCAAGGGGCTGTGGTCCGAACCGAGGAGGGAATAGTTCTGGTCCGGGTCGTGGAGCATTAGGCAGAGGTACTGGGAGTGCAGATGTGAGACAGCCTGGGTTGGTTTACGCAGCCAGACGTCGTGAGGAGGGGGATGCACCAGACGTTATCACGGGTACGTTTCTCATTTTTGGGTTGCCCTTTACTGCTTTAATTGATGTTGGGTCGACTCACTCCTATATTGCTAGTATGGAGTCTGGAACCTTGAATGTGAAACCTGAAATTGTCTCTAGGAAGATGACAGTACTTAGTCCTTTAGGGCAATCAGTAGTGGTGGATAAATGTTTTAGGGTAGTGCCTTTAGAAGTTCAGGGGTCAGTGTTTCCGGCTGACTTGATGGAGCTATCGTTTGGGGAATTTGACTTGATCTTAGGCATGGACTGGTTAGTAAATTATCGTGCGAATTTAGACTATGCTGCTAAGTGCATGACGTTGAAGACTCTCGAGGACAAGGAAGTTTTGGTGATAGGTGAGAGGAGAGACTACTTGTCTAATGTAGTGTCTGCTCTTAAGGCGGAGAGGATGGTGAGGAAGGGGTGCTTGGCTTTCTTGATGTTTGTTAGTGCTTTGGATACAAAGGAAGCAACTGTGGGGGAGGTTAGAATAGTAAAGGAGTTTGTAGATGTTTTTCCGGAAGAACTTCCAAGGTTGCCTCTGGATAGGAAGGTAGAGTTTGGAATCGACCTGCTGCCAGGTACAGCGTCGGTGTCCATCCCTCCTTACAGGATGGCTCCGAAGGAGTTGGTTGAACTTAAAGCCCAGATCCAAGAGTTGTTAGATCGCGATTTCATTCGACCCAGTGTGTCTCCATGGGGAGCACCGGTGTTGTTTGTAAAGAAGAAGGACGGATCTATGCGTATGTGCATAGACTACCGCCAGTTGAATAAACTGACGATCAAGAACAAGTACCCACTACCGAGGATAGACGACTTGTTTGATCAGCTTAAGGGGATTGGGGTCTTTTCAAAGGTAGATTTGAGGTCTGGGTATCATCAGCTTAAGGTGAAGGAAGCAGATATTCACAAAACAGCTTTCCGGACTCGATACGGGCACTATGAATTCCTGGTAATGCCATTCGGGTTGACAAATGCCCCAGCTGCGTTCATGGATATGATAAACTGGGTTTTTCAACCCTACTTGGACCAGTTCATCGTGGTGTTCATAGACGACATTCTGGTATATTCCAAGTCAGGGGAGGAGCATGATGCGCATCTTCGGGTAGTGCTACAGGTTTTAAGGGAAAAGAAATTGTACGCCAAATTTAGCAAGTACGAATTTTGGTTGAGAGAAGTTGCTTTTCTGGGTCATGTGGTATCTGCAGAAGGGATAAGAGTGGATCCTCGGAAGATTGAGGCGGTACTGGATTGGAAACCACCTAAGTCGGTGGCGTAGTTTCGCAGTTTCTTGGGGTTAGCAGGATATTACAGAAGATTTGCCGAAGGTTTTTCCTCAATAGCAGCACCTTTGACTAAGTTGTTGAGGAAAGAGGTACCTTTTGTGTGGACGGACAAGCAGCAGCAGATTTTCGAGAAGCTAAAACGGGTTTTGACTGAGGCTCCGGTTTTAATTCAGCCTGAAGCAGGGAAAGATTTTGTGGTATATTGTGATGCTTCTCATACGGGGTTAGGTTGTGTGCTGATGCAGGAAGGGAAGGTTGTTGCCTATGCGTCTCGACAGTTAAGACCACATGAGGTTAACTATTCCACTCATGATCTGGAATTGGATGCTGTGGTTTTCGCCTTGAAAGTGTGGAGACATTATTTGTATAGAGAGAAGTCAGTGATCTACACTGACCATAAGAGTTTAAAGTATCTGCTGACTCGGAAGGAGCTGAACTTGAGACAACAAAGATGGGTGGAGCTGTTAAAAGATTATGACTGTTCGATTGAATATCACCTAGGTAAAGCGAATGTAGTGGCGGATGCACTAAGCCGGAAGGTGGTATCGGATTTGAGAGCGATGTTCACTCATCTTAGCCTATATGATGACGGGAGTTTATTGGCGGAGCTGCAGGTGAAGCCGACATGGATAAGTCAGGTAAAAGAAAAACAGCTGTTGGATGAGGTTCTGAGTGCTCGACTTCTGCAAGTACAGGGTGGGGGAATAGAGGATTACAGTGTGAACAGCGACGGAGTTTTGTGTTTCTGTAGAAGGGTTTGTATGCCGAATGATGTGGAGTTAAGTCAGAAGATTCTTCGGGAATCCAATGGTAACTCTTATGCTATGCATCCTGGAGGAAGTAAGATGTACGGAGATCTACAGGAACAGTTCTGGTAGCCTGGATTGAAGCGAAAAGTTACGAAATTTGTGGGGAAGTGTTTGACATGTCAGCAGGTTAAAGCTGAACACCAGGTGCCTTCGGGGCTGCTGCAACCGGTAAAGATTCCACAGTGGAAGTGGGAGAGAATCACTATGGACTTTGTTAGTGGGTTTCCTCTGATACGAACTCACCTAAGAAGCCTGTGATGGACTTCAACCATGACCTAATCGAGCTACCTAATGGGCCAATTACACGTTCCCGTGCCAAACAATTCAAAGATGCCGCGACGGTTTTGGTGGCACAAATTTGGAATGCCAATAGAAAAGAGCCCAAGAACATGCTGAACTCTTACAACTTATTTGAAGTTGAATATACTAGATATTTTGACTGCTAGTTTGTTTAACACTTTAAATTATGCATGCTTGATTTATTTTCAGTAGTAGCTGCATTTTTCTTATTTCATACTTATTTGTTTAGATAGTACGAGTTTTTAATAAGTCCTTTGTCGAAGTTGAATGTTAGTATGCTCTTACCTAGTGTTTAAATAAGGTGATTAAAATTCTGTGCTAACTATGTTTAGTTGAATTTTAATTAATGTGATTTATACATTTTGTAGTGTTCCACGACCTTGATGCAAATTGGATGACCACAATTCATGAAAGATGGTAGCTGGAAGAAACCAAGATGGACGGCAACTAATGGGTGAATAAACAAATCATGTATGTGCAAATGGGTGGAGCTTAAGCATGGTTTGCACTTGGAATGAATGAATTAAGATGGGCACCATGGGAAGCATGCGTGAAAGGCTTTAAACAATTGGAGAATGTGCATGTGTGTGACTAGTGGGAATGCATGGACGGCAATGCCATTTTTGAGATGATGGAGCATGCTTGTTTTTGAATAAAATAAGCAAACATAATTTTGTCTTCTTGTGAACATGGTGGACAGCATAGCACATTTGGAATTGGAATATTTTAATCATCATGTTGGCACTTACAAACGGCAACAAGGCTTGGTATAGAAGGCATGGACGACTATAGTGGAGTGAGTCATAAACAATTAAGGCATTTGCTTGTGAAATATTAAGGAAATGGAGCATGTAAGGCTAGTGGGTTGTTGGACGGCAAAGATTGGTGCATGGAGAAAAGGGAATTTAATTTGAAAACACATGGGGTATGGGGTTTATCCTTGAATTAAATAATGAAAAAAATGCACTTCTTATTGGAAGCCTATATGGACGGCAATGTTTTGAAAATTAGGGGAACCATGGCTAAATGGGGTTGTTGACATGAATAAAATAATAGAACATATTTTGTTATTAGAAGGATATGGGACGGCAACAATTTGGAGATGGGATTTTAATTTTTTTTTAATTTGTTTGAAACATTTGGCTACCTATCTTTAGCCTATAAGTATGTGTTATTTTTCCATTTGTAGACACTTTTGAATTTTAATGAATGAAGAATTTCTTTTGGTGAGTTTAATTCACTCTCCTAATTCTCAAGGTTCGAATTGACTTATCTAGTTCCTAGTGGCGTCGTTCTATCCTTGTTTTGAACTTATCATCCTTTCGGGTGTGGCGTTCATTTATCTATACCGTTGGTTCCTATCTTGTTAGATAGCGGGTCTCAGTTTTTATTCAAAACTTCTTTCATCAATATGAAACTTATAGGATTCGGGTCTTTAATTTCTATTAAAGATTCTTTCTTGTTTCAAATACGTATCCATCTCAACCTCTTGCCTATCTTTGCCTTTCGAAGACATTATTTCTATAAAAATATCCTTTTTGTTATCTCAAGGAAAAACTACCTAATTTACGATCGGGCAACATTTACGATTCATTTTCAAACCCGAGATGATTCATATCATCCTCTTACGCCTACTAAGAAAGACTCTGTGTGGGTAATCGTGGATCGGTTGACAAAGTCCGTGCATTTCATACCTGTTCGTGTCGATTACTCTCTGCAGAGGTTGGCGAAGCTGTATATGGTGAAAATTGTGAGACTGCACGGGGTGCCAGTATCGATCATATCAAATAGGGACCCTAGATTTACGTCGCGGTTTTGGAGGGCATTGCATCAGGCTTTGGGCACCAGGTTGGACTTTAGCACTGCATTTCATGCGCAGACGGATGGCCAGTCAGAAAGGGTAATTCAGGTGTTGGAGGATATGTTGAGGGGTTGCGTCATTGATTTCAGAGGTAGCTGGGAGGAGTTCTTGCCTTTAGCAGAATTCGCGTAAAACAACAGTTATCAAGCAAGTATTCGGATGGCACCGTACGAAGCATTGTATGGGCAGAAGTGTCGCACTCCTACGTGTTGGACAGAACTAGGTGAACATCATGTCTTGGGTCTGGAGATGGTTGCAGAGACGGAGGAGAAGGTTAAGGTAATTCGAACTCAGTTGAAAGAGGCATCGGACAGATAGAAATCGTATGCGGATCTTAAGTGGAAAGAGATAGAGTTTGCAGTGGGTGACTGGGTTTTTCTGAAAGTTTCACCTTGGAAGAAGGTGATGAGATTTGGACGTAAGGGTAAGCTAAGCCCCAGGTTTATAGGGCCGTATCAGGTTGTGAAGCGTGTGGGACCAGTAGCGTACCAGTTGGAATTGCCTCCCAAACTGAAGCAGATGCATGATGTGTTTCACGTCTCAATGCTAAGACGTTATCGGTCAGATCCGTCCCACGTGGTGCCAGGAGAAGAGGTTGAGTTAAGACCAGACTTGACCTATGAAGAGGAGCCAATTCAGATTTTGGAGCGAGATATGAAGGTACTACGGAAGAAATCAGTTCCTTTAGTCAAGGTGTTGTGGCGGAACCATGGTTTAGAAGAAGAGTCGTGGGAGCCAGAGGAGGCAATGCGACAGCAATACCCTCATCTATTTGACCAGGTAATTTCGAGGCCAAAATTTCTTTAAAGGGGTGGAACTGTAACATTCGGGATTTGGGGGTCTTGCATTTTATCTCGTATCTATGTGCTCTTGTGTGTTGCATGACTGTTTAAGTGTATTTGTGAGCTTTGGGAAACATTGGTGTTAGGTAGGAGCCTTAGTGAAATTTTGGTTTGAAGCTGATAAGGGGAGAGCTAAGGGAGCTAGGCTTTAAGGGATTTAAGGTGGTGTTTATGAACACAACAAGTGGAGTGGTGGAGTGGCTAGGAGGCGTCATTTGGAGTGCAGGGGAGTTGCGTCAAGGGGAGTTCCAAGGGGGAGGAGGTTCGAGCAACATGGACAGCATTTTGGGTTGTGTTTTGCATCAAGAGGGGGAGGTAGTGGATTCGGCAATGGCACTTGGGAGGTGGAGGTTTGAATGGGTCAAACATTTTGAATAGATAGTGAAGAGTTATTTGTGGAGTTTGAATGATTCAAGCTCATTTGAATGGGTGATATAGAGGGAGTTAAGGAGAAAATCGTGGGGGGTGTTGGCTAGTTGAGTGTTTGCAGAATTTCTTGAGGGATTGAGAGGGGGGAGTAGTCGGTTTTGCGTTTAAGGAGTGGGTGCCGAAATTTGGTGCTAGGGTATAGTGGCTATTTTTCGGCATTTGTTTTGTGCTTCATATTTTTTGTTTTAGTTTTGCTCTCATCCTCTTGTGCCAAAAATCACTTAACAATTCAGCTCTTTTCTTTCTTTTTGACTCATAGCCGAAATCTAGAGGACCATTAGGGTCACTTTTGTTCATCTCTTCTTCTCATCTTCAAAAGCCGAAAGCATCACTTTTTCCTCCCTTTTCATTTAAAGTTTTCTTCTTTCTTGAAGCCTCGCTAGCCGTACCTTCTACTTGGAATTAGGGGTTGTTCTTTTCTTTCTTGTCCCTCTTGCCGAATTCTTGAGTATCCATCTTCTTCTCTTTTCTTTTGCTAAAGCCGAATAACCCTTCTATAGCTTGGCCGAATCTTCCATTCACCACTAACCCTCTCTTTTCATCTTTATTTGTTCTCCTATCATTTCCTTGAACCTCATCTCTTGACCGAAGCTTTCAAGCTGGATATTATATCTTAGTGGTGGTAAAGGTTCATTCTTTCTTTAATCCATCTAAGTTCTTTTTGGGTTGCCGAAACCAAGAGTTTGACTTTATTGCTTCTGTGTGGCCGAATCTAGGAAGGATTGATTTTGGGTTCTCTTTATAAGCCAATGTTAAGGGAGTTAAGTATCTTTCGGGATTCGATCAATCAAGGTAAAAGGTATAACGTTAGGCCGAAGGCCACTTCTTTTGTCCATAAGTGTTAAGCGGAATCTGACATGGCTTATGTAGGGATTTCGACAACCTTCAAGTTCAAGTGGGAGCCTTCGGGATTTGGGTCAACTTTGGTAAGGGTGTTCTTCCGATCTTAGCATTCATTTGGTTTCGCTATTCTTCCTATTCAACGTTTTAACCTGGGTCTTCTGGCCAAAGATTTTGTTTGATGGATTCTTGTATCAGCCAAGGAGAGAACCGGGTTGGACACGTAGTCCCTACCCCTAAATTCAAGAAGCAGTCAGTTTCAGCGGTTCAGGATTGGCCACCGGGGTGTGGGCGAGCGTCGGATAAACACAAACAGATCGCTGTAGTCTCTTCGAGTGAGAATGTTAGGGAGATCGATAGTCTAGTTCTTCAAGTTTTCAGGTCTGTATTTATCGCACTATTTTCTTAATGGCTTTAATAAAATATATGTGTATTATGTGTGGCAGCCGAAATAGTGGTTGTGAAGGTGTTGTTACCCACATCGGGTAATCCGATAACTAGGTTAGTATATTACCTACATCGAAATTGAGGATAAATGCTTATGGATGCATGTCAGTATGTGATATATGTGTACACGGATGTGTTCATAATCGGTTACTCTGTCATCTCATTATATTATGATGCATGTGTTGCCATCTCTTATATTATGCTGCCTGTGCATGGGGTTCGGGATATGTGTATTGATTAAAGGGGAAGTGTGTATATTTTAATATACGTGGGTGACTCTGTCACGATTAATGATGGCCTCGAGCCTCATTGTGGATTGATGACGACCTTGTGTTTCATCGTGGATATCTGTGATTTAATCACGTAGATCAGTGGCTAGACTACTAAGTGGACTTTGAGCGGTGTGTCCGTCGGCATAGACTGCCAAAGAGGTGTGTAGCGGATAGAGGGTCGATTTAGTAATCCCCAGGTGTGTATTGGATGGATGTACGGGTGGTGTGTAGCGGATGGATACTAGGTTGGGTGGGCTATCATATTGCATTTCTGTTTTGCTCATGGTATGCTGGTTGATGTGGTTGTGGGGCCAAGCCCATTAGGGGAAACTGTGTTGTATAATTGCACACTGAGTCGGTTTGACTCACCCTATTTTCTAAAAACAATACAGGTGACACATGATTCGATGGACCGGGCTGGAGGGGATTCGAGGTGGCCATACAGAAGTTATTTTCGTACATTTTATTTTAAACTTTTAATTTTACTTTGGGTTATTTTGTTGTTGTAATAGGGCCACTCTAACTATTCGGAATTTTATGCTTTTAAGCTGGATTTATTATTCAGTACTTTTAAAAATGTGTCACTAAAATATTTTCGACATGGAAACATAAAATGAGTTTCAATTACCTAAAAGCAAATGTTTTCTCACAAAACCGTCACAAACAGCGAGTCGAATTTAATACTACTTGGACATCTGTTTTAAATTTTTGGCTATTTACTATTGCTTAATGGCAACCCTTGCAAAGACAGTTTTTTTCAAATTAAATTTTAATTCCATTCCTAAAGATAACAACTCGTTTTCACCTCTTTTCCCATAACATTCCGGATTCGGCCATGGTGTTTTGGGCTGGGTTTGGGGTGTTACAGAAATGGTATCACATATTTTCGGAAAAAGGAGGACGAAACGCTATATAAAGCTTGGGAGTGATTTAAAGGCTTAATTTAGAAGTGTTCAATGCATGGATATTAGCATTGGACATGGATGGTAATATTCTATAATGGGTTGAATGCACATAGGAGAATGGTATTTGATACATTTGCCAATGGTACATTGTTGGATAAATTTTACAACGAAGCATATGAGATTTTGAAGATTGCCAACAATGACTATCAGTACCCTACCACAAGAGTTGGGATGTACAAGAGAGCTGCTAGTACTATAGAGCTTGATACAATCACTTCGTTGATAGCCCAAGTATCTTCTCTAACTAATATGATCAAAACAATGAAGAGACCTACTGCAGTTTAGGAATCATGTATTTATTGTACTGAAGACCATGTGATTGATGAATGCCCATCAAATCTATCATTTGTGTGCTACATGGGCAATTTCAATCACAACAATAACCCCTATTCCAACATCTATAATCAATGGTGGAGGCAAAATCCAAGCTTTAGTTGGAATAATTAAAGTTAGGGAATTTTAACAATACTACAAGGCAGAATGCCATCAATGCACCGCATGGTTATAATCAACCTATGCTGAGGCAAAATGTCCAGCAAGGTCAGGCACTGGTTTCATCACTATCATCATTTGTTGAAGCCTGTTTGAACAAATATATGACCAAGAATGATGTTGTGATCCAGAGTCAAACTGCATCTCACCGAGCTCTTGAGAATTAAGGGGTAGATAGCAAATCCTTTAAGTTCAAGGCCATAAGGTGCATTTCCAAATGATACTGAAAATTGGATAACCCAAGGGAAAGAGCACTGCAACACCATTACTCTTAGATGTGGGACTCAGTTGGATGAAGTTGTTCAAGATGCCATGAAAGAGGAAGACAAATCCAGCCGCAATCAGGAAAAGATCTTAGAACTTCCTGAACGGTAGACATAATCTAAAAAGGGTAAGCAGCAAAATGTTATGGCAGACCCAGATCATGTTGTCGAAAAAAATGCCACACCAAAACAATATTAACAACCTGAAAGGAGACCACCTCTACCTTTTCCTCATCGATTCTATAATTCTAAATAGGATATTCAGTTTAAAACATTTTTTGAGGTCTTGAAGCAACTCCACATTAATGCATCACTAGTAGAAGCTTTGGACCAAATGCTGAATTATGTAAAATTCATGAAAGATATACTGCTGAAGAAGCATAGATTGGGATAATTTGAGACTGTTGCTCTCACTAAAGGGTGTACAACAATGTTGATGAATAAGCTACCTCCAAAGTTAAAGGACCCAGGGAGTTTCACTATCTCAAGTTTCGTTGGAAATCATTATGTGGGTAAGGTGCTATGTGATTTAGGAGCGAGTATAAATTTAATGCCTCTATCTATTTTCAGGAGGCTGGGAATTGGGAAATGGGGACCTACTCCAGTTACATTGCTACTTGTTGATCGGTCCTATGCCCATCCGGAAGGTAAAATTGAAGACATACTGGTAAGAGTAGATAAATTTATCTTTCCTGTAGATTTCTTTATTTTAGAATGTGAAGCTGACCATGATGTGCCAATTATTCTTGGAAAATCTTTTCTTGCTACTGGCAGGACTTTAATTGATATGCAGAAAGGTGAATTGGCCATGAGGATGAATGATTAGCAGATAACATTCAGTGTATTTAATGCCTTGAAATGTGCTTATGAGAATTAAGAATGTCGAGCCATTAACTTGATAGAAATAGCAGTGGAGGAAGAATTCACAAGATTTTGTTACATCAAGTCTGAGAGTGATGATGATTCATTTGAGTGGAGACCCTTGTGCACTTTGTTGGAGCTAAATAGACCTTTCAATTTTGATGAACAATGCTTGGTAGCTCATGTATATCTGCATGGAGCTGTTGATGTCAAGGACATGAAAATGGGGACAGATTTAAAGTTGATGGACAATGCTTGAAGCACTACTGGGTGCTCATGTAGAGTGAGACAAACAGTCCATTGATCTTTGATATGTTTAACTTCAACATCTTGAAAATTCTTTTTATTTTATTTTATTGATTTAAATTTCTCTTAGTTATTTCATTTCCTCTGTTTAATAAATTGTATGAGTGGAAGGGGTTGGTGACGTAAAGCCCGTTGAGAAGAATCCTGCCAATGAAGAGAATGCACCTAAAGCCTTGGAGCAAGAACAAGAGAAAAAAAGGTCTGTCAGCATTGAGACTGGCCATGGGGACAAAGAGGAAGCAAATCATTCAATTGCACCACTAATGGATAGCACATGGCTGTTCCAACTCCTTCTACTGAATTGGTGACTGAACAGGATTGATAATGAAAAGGAGGATGTACCATTCAATTTACTTAAAAGGTCGATGCATTATAAGATTAGTGCATGAAAGAGCACTTGCTGCAATTAAAGTACCACCATTCAGTTCCAAGCTCAGGAAGTTTTTCTTCCTTTATTACATCTTATTATGTACATATATATGTTCTTGCATTCATTATTCATATCTGTACATGCATTGAAGATAATGCATCCATTAGGTTTGGGCGTGTATTGTACATCTAGACTGCATGAGATATTTAGTTCAGTATGTTGTTTTAGTATATTTTTCATTTGTTGTTCATTTTTTCCATGGCACGCATGATTGCCAGAACCTGTTGAGACTATGATGAGTGTGTTTTTGTCTCTGATGTTTGATGAGGAGCTTAATTATTCTATAAACTTACAAAGTCGTGACAGTGGATTAGGTGACATTAGCTTAGGATAGTTTGCTTGTAAATTGATCCTTAAAATTAGGATGTCTTAATTCCAATTACAATTGATCCATGGTAAGTTTCTTTTGATAAACTTATGGACTCTTAAAGCTATACTCGGTAACATGGAAATACTCAATAATTAATACAGTGACAAAGTCTAAGAAAATTCTTTAAAAAAAAATTCCATCAAATACTCCAATGCTTAGAATTGTTTAGTAAGTTAGCACCACTTTGTTTGCTCCATCATGCTGTTGACTAGAAAGATGGGTTTCAGTAAGAGTGTGTAATAAAGAAAATTAGGGGCACTCCACTGTAGTAATGGGATGAGTAGCTAAGGAGGTAGTTGTTTGCTCCATACATCTTTTTATTCAAAAGCCGTAGCTTCATGAGTGAGTATTCAAATCGTGACATGATTGAGTATTTGAAAATTTAGTGTGATGAGCTTCATTGTAAATCATGTGATGAGCTGAATCCCTAGTAAAAAAAAGGCATAATAAAGAGATATGTATGTGTTTGAGTATGTATAAAGCCAAAAAAAAAAAAAAAGGAAAACTGAGGTAGTTAAAAGATGAACCAGGTAAATTAGGAGGTACATGCTATAGTGAAAATTGCATGAATACTTAAGATTTTTCTTTCATTTAGGACAATATTTCCTGCACTGCCTTTGCTAAATAAGCTTATGAAACTTGATCAAATACTTAAATAAGAAAATTGCTGAGAACTGAAGTACAAAATACTCTCTTAAGGGTTTCACAATGCAAAGATGATTATGTTGCTACGAGAATTCTAAAATTCATGCAGTTAAATGTATTTTGCTTAAGGATAAGCAATCCTTAGGCTTGGGGGTGTGATCACTCTTGAAAAGAGTTATATTTCATGCCTTTATACCTATCTAATTGCTTGTACTTAGGTACATTTAGTTGCATTTTAGGACATTTCATTCGTATTTTTATCATTTTATTAAGAGGTTGGACTGTGTTTAAATATTAGGTACTTTTAATTGCTTGTGGTAAGGCTGTGCTTGGTGGTTTGGCAAATGCAGGTTGCGAAACAAGAAATAAAGGAGTCAAGGTTTGTCGGGGCAAATAGTTGACTTTGTCAACACGATTATTGTGGCAATGCCAAGAAAACTGAGTCAACACTCAACGCATAACAGTTTCAGCACAACTGTACTTGTACCAGAAAAGTCTACCTAAAAAGGTGGAGAAGATAATCTTGGGTTGTTGGTTTTTATCCTAGAAAATAAATAATTTAAAAAAGGAGAAGATAATCTTGGGTTGTTGAAAAAAGAATTTAAAAAAAGGAGAAGATAAACATGGGTTGTTGGAGTTACCCTAGGAAAAATAGCTATAAAAAGCCAAAAGAGGAAACCCTAAAGGGCGAACAAGAGTGGAGAGCCTTAGGCAAAGATAGAGGGTAGTGGCTAAGTAGAGACGAAAAGAGAAAGACGAAAGCAGTCCCTCTCAGCCATCACAGGACATAATATTGTTAGAGTGTGAACTGGACACACGAAAGTTGTCTTCCCGAAGTCTTCCCTATTTCTTACTTTGTTCTTCTGTGTATTGAATGATGAAAATGGTTTTGGATGTTGTTTTGGATTGCAATTTTATTTCCTAACCCATGAGCTAAATCTCATAGAGTTGGGATTACTTTTGAGGAAACCTTAAACTGTTTTTATGGATGTAGTATATATCGAATTTACTTTACTGTTTCATTTGATTTTTCTTATTTCTTATTTAAAATACCCATGATCTCTGGACGTAGAAGAGTGCTTGCATACTTATAAAATTGATGCTAATTCCGAAAGGATTGGATTGGTTGAATTAAAATTAAATGAATTGAGCAAGTATTCAATAGACACTTGTGGTCGAATTTAGACATAGAGTTACAATCATACATAAGGAACCCATGCAAGATATCTAAAAACCCTATAGACACGGGCAAGGTAACTTGAGGCTTTTCTCTCGCAAGAGGCAGACCATTTTAAAACTCTTCTGTGTAGTAAAGAAGATACGGTTTTGCCAAGGCATTATTGACAATAAGGGTCGATTCTGGGTAATCTCGACCTTCCGAATCAACACCACTCTATCCTTATTCTTGGTCCTAGTAACTTTTCCATAGCATATTTAGTTGTTTATTTCTTTGTTTACATTATATTCGGATAATCACTCTCAATATTGCCATTACATTTATGCTCTCACTTTTGCCATAGCATTTTCAATTATTCATCAATTCCATCCATCACATACATCAACATTCCTTTGAATTATCACTGCATACTTACCTTAGTTTACTATAGCATCTTATTCGTCAGTCTTGCCATAACATTAACCATATTGCAATAACTTGACCAATTTTGTGCCTCAATCTGATCCTCGTGTGAATGAAACTCACTCATCACTTTATTACGTGAACCGATGTGTATACTTCCCCAAAATCATACATCATTTTACGCGAAATTTATCTAACTAAGTTCTCATGAACTTACCTCTATGCGTTATGTTTCAGATAAGTTGATTTGTGTCTACGCCAAGAGGGACGAAGCTAAGGCTACGCCTAAGGAGTGGTGTATTAGGTTGTTATGTATACAGAGCAAGTTGGTAACGTGTTCAAAGACTATAATTCTCCTTAGAAATTTAATTACCGTATCTATAAAAAATTCGGGTTCCATTTTGGATATGATTGTAATTTAATTCCCTTATGTTGTATCAGTATTTGATCATTATATTTACTAATGTATTGAATTTTGAGATTTTATAGTTAAGTTGTTTTTATCTGTACATATCTTTAGTAAATTAAGATTGTGACCGTATCTGTTTGGTAATACCCAAGATCTAGATTTGCTTTATTGGATCGAGTTAAGCGTGTTACAAAAACAATTAAATTCTTTATACGCTAATAATATAGCACTTTAAAACAAAACATTTAATGGAAGCCTTATGAAACTCAATAAATTTATTTCCTTTAAAAAAGTTTCAATGTACATCATTAGTAGTTAAAAACTATGTTCAAACAGTTTGGCATACACCCCTAAAATATTATATCATAAACCATCACATTGGCTCAAACCACTTATGTATATATATTCCTGGAGTTGAACCAAGGATTTCATTAAACAGAACATAGTAAAAACTGTAACTCATTATTTAAGTTGATACAAAAATTTCTATACGCCACCCCGCCCATGGCATGCATGATACAGAACTTAACAGAAGGCTCAAAATCAACAGTACTCTGGCATAACCCCTTTAGAGTTCACTTCCATCAATCAACTCGCCTGAAATGGAAAAGTTAACAACATAAGTTTGAATGAACTTAGTGAGTTCCAGAGACAAAGAAAGCACATATAAATCAACCACAATAGTATCCAAGGTAATACCAAACCTGTCAAAAGGGTTTCAATAGTAAGATCATAATACGCTTTCGGCACAAGCCACATTCGGACGAACTCAAGGTACCAACTTAATATGACATAAGGGCAATCACTATACGCCAACTTAACCATAATGAATATACAACCCATCCTCATGCCAGCCATGTACCTAGAATCAGAAGTATATCAAAAAGTCGTAATCATAATCATACACCCCCTTAACTCCTCATATCATTTATGTTCAGCCAAATATGTTTTCTTGTGATCTGCCAGTCTGGTTTCCAATATAGCTGCCCTACCAGAGGAATCACAAGCATAATCCCCTTCTTCATCCAAACATTTCTCATATCACATATCACATATCACATATTGTGCTATTGGCTTGAGCATGAATGATGGCATTTTTTTCATAACACAGATATACTATACTCATACCAATTACTTCAGATTACCACCACCCATGTAACACCCCTTACCCGTATTCGATGCCGGAATAGGGTACGAGGCATTACCGAAACACATACACTTGTAAACGTATTAACGGAGTCACACAATTTCATCCAAATTAAAAATTTTCAAATTTTTATCTTTAAGTCCATAAATAGGGCCTACGAGGCCCAATACATACTTTGGAAGTGGTCCGAGACTAAACTGAAAACTTTGGAAAACAATAGAAAATTTCTTGAAAAACAGGGGCACACGCCCGTGTCCAAGGCCATATCCTTCGCACAGTCGAGATACACGCCCGTGTGTTAGGCCGTGTGGCATTTCAAATTTCTGAAAATCAAGTGCAGACTTCACACACCCTGGGCACATGGCCGTGTGGCTACCCGTGTGGCCACAAGTAAGGCTATTTACCAAGCCCTTTGCCACCCCAAAACACTTATACATTTATACAAATTTATCATCACACAACATGGTATTATTAAGCATTCAAACATCCACACTAAGACATCCACATACCATTTACAAACCAAATTCATCATGCATAATCACACACACACACACACTGAACTATTCACATGCAAGCATACACATCCTTGAAATGCATCTTCATAGACTTATAACATAACAAATATTGGCCACATTAAATGGCCTTATACAACAACAACCATCAAATAGAATAGGCCAACATTCTAGGCCAACTCATAATAACATATACACATAATCAAGTCCCTATACATGCCATAGACTTAAAAATATTTGAAGATCATTGATACAATACCAATCAATAACTTGTTAGTGTGATAGAATCTCCGACGACCTCCAACTCAAGCTAGCATCTGTGACACTATAGGAAAAAGGAAAGGAAGAGGGGTAAGCATTATAGCTTAGTAAGTATGCATGTAAATAATAAGTGATGTATTAATAGGCTTTTATAAATCTTCACAATATGTTCTCAATATAATACTATCATAATTGCACATAGTTCCACTATTTATTCATGTTCATCTCAAGCTGTCTACTTGAGTCACAGTCACTAAATTATTTATATCCTGAACTAGAAACACCAAATTATGATCCACTAATTTTCCCTCAAACAAGACTCACATATCTTCTTACCATAAAATTTTCAAAATTTTTGGTTTAGCCAATAAGTACAGTTTATTCTTTAAAGTTTCCCCTGTTCTGCTATCTGACAATTTCGACCCTTCTTTACTAAAAATTAATTATCTCCTCGTACGGAATTCGGATGATGTTTTTGTTTGTTTTTATTTGAAACTATACTCATTAAGTATTTTAAGCATATAAATTATCACCCATAATTATTTTTGTACAATTCTTACTGATTTTCCCAAGTCAGAATAGGAAATTCTGAAATCATTCTGACCCTATCTCACAAAAATTCAAATATCTAAGAATATGAAATTCTTTCGCTTACACGTTTCTTTTATGAAAAAATATACTCAATAAGTTTTAATTTCATATCTTATTCAACTTCTAATTCAATTTCTACCATTTTTGGTGATTTTTCAAAGACACATAACTGCTGCTGTCCCAAAACTGTTTTATTGCTAATTTTACTCTTTCATGTTTTCTTTGTATTAACTTTCATAGTAACACTTACTCCATATCAACCTTACCAAGTTCGATCACATATCGAGCACATTGCTCATAAGTTTACACACACATACATGCACTTATTCATCACATAATCATACTCGTTTACACTTAATCATTTCCCGTTTAACGCATCAGAATAATAACGGATACACAGAAATTTGCACATAAGTGCCACACTTGTAGCTAAAGATACTTCATATCACACTTTTCACATAGGCCCGCTCTCGAGCTAATCACATTCACGGGTCTGCTCACACAAGCTATCGATCATACGTAACTATTCAGTGCTGCTCACACAAGTTGTCAAGTATTCACAACACATGCCGGATTACCCAGCCACTGGTAGAACTTATAAGACCAGCACCCGTTTCACATATTACCAATCTCGGGTCTGCTCACACAAGCTGTCGGCGATGATGAAACTAAGGTGCTGCTTACACAAGCTGTCGAGTATTCGTAACACATGCTGGATAACTCAGCCACCGGTAGAACGTACATACCAGCACTCGGATCACTTATTTCACTTAGATTTCAAATAGGTTTCTAGTGAACATGTCAGTCGTATCCATTTTTATTCCTAAGGTTCAATCGAGAAATTTCTCACGTGTCGATATTTTGTCAATTACATCAAATATTCAGCCACAATTCATCCCATTTATCAAAATATGAAAACGTAAGTAAAAATGATGCATTATTTACATACAAACTTACCTCGGTAGCACAACTGGTGAATAAGACTTATTCGTCATATTTTTTTGTTCTCCCTCTTTCTAAGTCCAAACCTCGTTTTCCTTGATAAATGAGCTTAGAAGCTTGAAAAACCCTAGCCATGATTTCCCCTTGTGAAATTCGGCCATGGGGTTGAAGATGGACAAAAATTGGCTTTTAATTTTGATTATTTAATCATTTAATCACTAAATGACCAAAATGCCCCTAACATAAAAATATTCTATTTCACCTATTCCATGTCCATTTTTATCCAAAAAATTAACCAATGGTCTAATTACCATTTAAGGACCTCCAATTTAAAATTTCATAACAATTGGACGCTTATAACATGTAGAACTCAACTTTTTGACTTTTTACAATTTAGTCCTTTTGACGAAATCATTCCGTGAAATTGTAGACCATAAAAATATATTAAAAATAAATTTTTCCTCGTCGAATTTGTGGTCCCGAAACCAATGTTCCGACTAGGCCCAAGTTCAGGCTGTTACAACCCACACAAACACCATTCACGTGATATTGAGAGAGATTACTTATGTAACATCCCTTACACGAGTTCTACGCCAGAATCGGGCCCGAGGAGTTACCGAATTAAAACCTCATGATCGCCACTTAAGCTCACCGTGACTACTCTCTTAAGTCACCTTAATAACCTCTTTCTCGACTTATGAAGCCTCACTCATACACACGAGGTCTCTCGAGACTACTCCGAAATCTTTTCACTTCTTCAAATTTTTCTCTTTTATACAGGACTCACACGCCCATGTAAGATAAGACACGCCCATGTATACACCCACATGCCCATGCTCCACAACTGTGGAAAATACTGACTACATGCACACGGCCTCTAAGCCTAGTCACACGCTCGCGTGGCTAGCCCGTGGCCAACACTGACTAAACTCACACGGCTTATGCAGACGCCCTGTGACTAGCCCGTGGTCCATTCTAA
This sequence comes from Gossypium bickii, assembly GCA_025503065.1. Classification (NCBI taxonomy): domain Eukaryota; kingdom Viridiplantae; phylum Streptophyta; class Magnoliopsida; order Malvales; family Malvaceae; genus Gossypium; species Gossypium bickii. The sequence goes on along the minus strand of CP106711.1, from coordinate 47,056,713 downwards.
CTAAAAATGTTAACATGCAGGGGACACACGGCCAAGTCACACGCCCATGGGCTGACCGTGTGTCATACATGGCCTAGGCACACGCCCGTGAGTTAATCCACATGGACAAGAACAAAGCTATTTGCTAAGCCTTTCTCACCCTTACAGCATACACAACATGCACTCATTCAACACATCTATAATCAACTCAAATAATATCACAATATCACATAGATAAGTCCAATCTTTTCGTATTATAAGGTAGCCAACAACTATGGCATTATACAAAATGGACTGTCCATCTAAAGGTTAACACTTCTTAACCATTTACAACAAAATTCACTAACTTGTCTAGTCCCTATAAATGCCATATACAAAACATTGAGTCTCATGTACCAGAGTGTGCTGATAGTGTGGGCGATCTTCCAACTGATCCTCGTATCTCGATTCAACACTTTTACTCTATAAGGCAAGGGAAAAGAAAAGGAGTAAGCTTTGAGCTTAGTAAGTTTACACATAAACAATTTACCATCATAGTATAAGCGAAACAACAATTAGCATTATGCTAACAAATAATGTACAAGTATGCTTACTCTTTCTATCCCTTACTACATTCCTGACACATCATGAGTCACATACTCATAACCATTGAAATGAACCCTACATTCAATATCACATTTACACAATATACCACACAATATCATTTCTCGATAATTCACCCACACAGCTACTTAACTCAATAATACAACCACACAGCTAATCCACACATCTAATTTCTCGGTGGTTTTGCACTTAGGCCACCACAATCAATTATTAAGGTAGCATCGCACTTAGCCTACCACAAAGTTAATCATAGTGGTTTCACACATAGCCCACTAGATGATATACCTAACGATAGCATCGCACATAGCCAACTTATCTTCAATATGCATTAAGATGGTTTCGCACTTAGCCCAGCATTTGGCATTCTCACCACACATTCATATATGTACTTACTTAATCATACATCCATTCACAAATTCTAACACATTCATGCCACATAGGTTCTTAATCATTCTCAATTATTCTCAATCATGCTACACACTAGCTAGCGTTAACAAATTGTAAGTATGAATGCATTGTTTATGCATAGACTTACCTTGATACTCAAAAGTCTAGGAACGTGCAATTTAGTCCACCACATTGCTCTTGCCATGGTTTCGATCCGGGCTTTGTTTTTCTTGATCTATAATGAATAAATCAGCTCATTCAATACACACATTGACTAGATTGACCCTTATCTCATACTTTAGTAAAATTATTATTTTGCCCCTAAACTTTTCATAATTACACTTTTGCCCCAAGGCTCGTAAAGTGATTTTTATTCAACTTTCTAGCCTTTCATGCTTAGCCGAATCACTTACTCAACTAAAGCATTCATCAATTCTCACTAAATCACACATGTATGACCAAACTCAAAACTTTCACAAACTAGTCCCTACATGCATTTTCATGGAAAATCACTTAGCAAAAGATGTTCTACTACATCAAGCTTCCATATTCTTCAATAAAACATCAAAATACATGCATGTCATACATGAGTACATTTTTGAACATCCATCATAGCTCATCAAATGGCTAAAAATAGCTTACTCATGCTACAAGGACTTAAAAAATACAAAGAATATCAAAAACGGGGCTTGAATGCACTTACTAGCAAGCTTCAAAAATTTGAAGAACCCTAACAATGGCTCTTGAAATTTTCGGCAGCCTTGGAGAAGAAAATGAATGAATTTTGTCATCTTTTCTCATATTTTAATCATTTAATTGTTAAATGACCAAAATGCCCTTTTTGATAAACTTTCAATTTTAACTCATCCATGCCCAATTTTGTCCAAAAATTAGAATTTGGGTAAATTTCTATTTAAGCACCTCTAATTAATATTCTAAAGCTATTTCACACAAATAGCTTATAGAATCTCACATTTTGCAACTTTTGCAATTTAGTCCTTTTGGACAATTCAACCGTAATTTCACAAAATTGTTTCATGAAACTTCCATACTAACATGCAAACATAACATAAACCTCAAAAACTCATTCATATACCTCAGATTTGTGGTCTTGCACCACTATTCTAACTAGGCCCTAAATCGGGATGTTACAACTCTCCTTTAAGATTTTCGCCCTCGAAAATCTTACCAGTAAAGAGGTTTGGATATTGCTCTCTCATAGATTCTTCCGTTTCCCACGTAGCCTCTTCCACACCGTGCTTCTGCCACAACACTTTCACTAGTGCTATGCTCTTATTTCTCAACTATTTCACTTTTCGAGCTAAGATCTTAATCGGCTCCTCTTCATAAGACATATCCGGTCTTATTTCAATTTTCGTTGAAGGAATCATATGTGAAGGATCAGAGTGATACCGTCGCAACATCGATACATAGAACATATTATAAATCTTTTCCATCTCTACCGGCAAAGCCAACCGGTATGCTACAGGCCCAACTCTGTCGATAATCTCATAGGGCCTTATGGATCTTGGACTCAATTTCCTTTTTGGTCCAAATCTCATAATCTTCTTCCACGGGGACACTTTCAAAAACACTTTGTCACCCACCTCAAACTCAATCTCTTTTCTTTTCAGATCAGCGTACGACTTCTGTCGGTCTGAAGTAGCTTTCAGACTATTACGGATCACTCTCACTTTCTCTTCGATCTCTTTTACCAGATCAACTCCATGGATCTGCTTCTCACTAAGCTCGATCCAATGCAGAGGAGTTCGACACTTACGACTATACAAGGCCTCATACGGTGCCATCTGTATACTCGATTGATAACTGTTGTTGTAGGCGAATTCGACCAAAGGTAGATACCTCTCCCAACTACCTACGAATTCTAACACACACCATCGAAGCATATCTTCAAGAATCTAAGTTACTCTTTCAGACTGACCATCAATTTGCGGATTGAACACAGTACTGAAATTTAATCTCGTACCCAAGGCCTCTTGCAACTTCTTCCAAAATCTCGAAGTAAATCTCGAATCTCTATCCAAAATAATCGACAATGGTACTCCATGCAATCTCATTATCTCTACAACATACAACTCATCTAACTTATCCAGTGAATAATCAACACGTACTGGAATAAAGTGAGCCTACTTTGTTAGTCTATCCACAACAACCCACACAGCATCTTTCTTTTTCAGAGTCATCGGCAACCCCGTTACAAAATCCATGGTAACCCGACCCCACTTCCATTCGAGTACTAACACTGGCTGAAGTAATCCCGAAGGCACTTGGTGCTCAGCTTTCACTTGTTGACAAATCAAACACTTTGTTACAAACTCTGAACTATCTCTTTTCATACCCAGCCACCAATAAAACTTCCTCAAGTCGTTGTACATTTTTGTACTGCCCGGATGTACTGACAAACATCCATTGTGGGCCTCCTACAAAACATTTCGGATTAACTTTTCATCTCTAGGTACACAAATTTTGTCTTGGTACATCAAACAACCATTCAAGTCCATTCGAAAATCAGAATCACTTTCAGATCCACACATAGCTCTCTTAGCTTGCATCTCACTGTCATTTCTCTGAGCCTCACATATCTGTTGAACAAATAGTGGCTTAGCTCTCAACTCTGCCAAAATAACACCATCATTAGCTATTACTAAACTAGTGCTCATAACTCTTAGAGCATACAAGGATTTCATACTCAGGGCATCCGCAACCATATTCGCTTTTCCCAGGTGATAATCAATGACTAACTCATAGTCTTTCAACAACTCAAGCCACCACCCCTGTCTCAGATTCAGATTCCTCTGATCCATCAAATACTTTAAACTCTTGTGATCTGTAAAGATTCGACACCTCTCACCATATAAATAATGTCGCCAAAGCTTTAACGCGAAAAAAATCGCGGCCAACTCCAAATCATGAGTCGGATAATTCTTCTCATGTGGTTTTAACTGCTTCGAGGCATAAGCGACTAGCTTACCCTCTTGCATCAACACACAACCGAGACCATTAAACGACGCATCACTGTAAACCACAAACTCTTTCCCCAATTTTGGATGAACTAAAACTGGTGCCTCAGTCAACATTGTTTTCAGTCTCTTGAAACTCTGTTGACAAGTCTCAGTCCATTCAAACTTGACATCTTTGTGCAATAGTTTCATCATCGGGGTAGCAATCACAGAGAACCCCTTTATGAAACGTTTGTAATATCCCGCTAATCCCAAGAAACTTTTGATTTCCGACACGTTCCTCAGCTGTTTCCAATCTACAATAGCCGAAATCTTACTTGGGTCAACTTTGACACCATTACCCGACACAATGTGTCCTAGGAATCCGACTTCTTGGAGCCAAAACTCACTCTTGCTAAACTTAGCATACAATTGCTTATCACTTAAAGTTTGCAAGACAATTCTCAAATGCTCTTCGTGATCGTTCTCATCCCGAGAATAGATCAATATGTCGTCAATGAAGACAACTACAAACTTGTCCACATACGGTCTGAAGACACGGTTCATCAGATCCATAAAACTCGCAGGTGCATTCGTTAAACCAAACGGCATAACCAAAAATTCATAATGGCCATACCTCGTTCAAAATGCAGTTTTCAACACATCTTACTCTTTTATTCTGAGCTGATAATAACCAGACCTCAAATCTATCTTGGAGAACACTGTAGCTCCTTTCAGTTGATCAAAAAGATCATCAATCCTTGATAAAGGATACTTATTCTTCACTGTCACCTTGTTGAGTTGTCTATAATCTATACACAACTCATAGACCCATTTTTCTTCTTCACAAACAATACCGGAGCACCCCACGGTGAGTAGCTCAGTCTTAAAAAACCCTTATCTGTCAACTCTTGCAACTAAACCTTCAGTTCTTTCAACTCTAAAGGTGCCATTCTAAATGAAGCAATTAAAATAAGTGCCGTTCCCAGAACTAACTCAATCCCAAACTCGACCTCTCTCACTGGATGTAATCTGGGTAACTCTTCTGAGAATACATCCAGATACTCGCTTACCACTGGCACTGTTTCCAACTTCACTCCAACCTCTTGAGTATTCAACACAAAGGCGAGATAGGACTCACACCCTTTTCTCAAACATTTCTCAGCACTAAGGAATAAATCATCACTGTAGACTATCTGATCCACATGATTCAACCCGAACCACATCTCCACTCTCACATTTCAATTCAATGTACTTACTACCACAGTTCACTAAAACACTATGGGTAGTCAACCAATCCATGCAGGATCAAATCAAACTCATCAAATGGCAATAACATCAGGTTTTTCGGAAAACAATGATTCTCAATCCATAAAGGACAATTTTTACACATTTTGTCCACTAACACATGCCTTCCTAACGGGTTCGACACCTTAACCACAATATTCGTAGATTCAACGGTCATACTCGAACTAGATGCTAATCTCATGCAAATATAAGAATGAGAAGATTCTGGATCTATTAAAGCAATAACAAAGGTGTCAAGAAAAGAAAAATTACCCGTTATCACATCTGGGGAGGATACCTCTTCGCGAGCGCGAATAGCATATGTCCTCACAGGCGCCCGACCCTCTGGTCTCACAGCAGAATCTCTGGACGCACCTTTACCACTATTTCCACCTCTCGGGTTCCTAGATGATCTACCTCTTGCAGACACATCACTGGATCTTATCTCTTACTTCTCTTCCTTATCATCCCTCCCGGGGCAGTTTTGGATAAAATGGTCAGGGGAACCATACTTATAACAGTTTCGACTGTTACCCCAACACTCTCCGGTGTGATATCTACCACAACATGGACATTCTGGCTTGCTTTTTGGATTGCCTACACTTTCCATTGAGGTGGCTTGAACCCTCGAACCCGAACGAATATTGCCCAAGTCTCGATGCGAATATCCCACTGAGGCTGTTGTCCGAGGATTCCCTTCCTTGGATCTTTTTGACTGGACTTGATACGACTTGCCCATTGGCCTCTTTCTCGCATCTCGGGCTTCACTCACAGCATTTCTCTTTTCTTTACTCAACTCTTCGGCCTTACTTGCCCTTTCCACCAACACAACAAATTCTTTCAACTCCAAAATACCCACTAGGAGTTCGATGTCCTCATTCAGTCCGTCTTCAAACCTCTTACACAAGATGGTCTCTATCGATACACACTCTTGAGCGTATTTGCTAAGCCTAACAAACTCACGCTCATACTCTGCTACTGACATTCTTCCTTGTTTCAACTCAAGGAACTCCTTCCTTTTCCAATCAGTAAATCGTTGGCTTATATACTTTTTCCAAAACTCTTCCAGAAAGAAATCCCACGTCACTCGCTCTTTCGGGACCACTAACGTTAATGTTTTTCACCAATGGTATGCCGAATCTCTTAGCAAGGATACAGCACACTTCAAGCTCTCTTTAGGTGTACATGAGAGTTCATCGAACACTCTTATCGAGTTCTTTAACCAGAACTCCGCCCTCTCAGGGTCATCATCTACCTTAGCTCTAAACTCCTCAACCCCGTACTTCCTAACCTTATCCACCGGGGGTTTCGATATCCTCACTACATCCATACCTTGATGAGCCACTGGATTTGGCTGAGGTATAGAAGGAGATGGAGGAGGTTGAGCATTAGGGTTTGCTCGAACATAGTCTGAGTACCAATTACTCATCATCTGAAGAAAGGCTTCCCGTGCCTCTTCCCCTTGACCTCTAGCCTCGGGTCCACTTTGAACTGGCACGGTTCCTTGCGCAGGAGCCGGCGCATTACTAGCTACTTCATCAGTAGTAGATTGATTGGGATCCATATCCTATATAAAACAAGATTCAAATCATCAGAAACCACCACACTATCATTTTACACTTATGGCATGTATAGCTAGACTCTTACACCCGCTACGGTAGTTCTAGAAATGATTAAACCATAGCTCTGATACCACTAAATGTAACATCTGATCGCTATGAATCAGAGCTTTAAAATTTATAAAAGAATGGTCGAACGTAGAAGCTAACTCTGACAATGATTAAAGGCAAGTGTACCTATCGAACAGTAGTATAGCTAAGGCAAGACCGAATTATCGAACCCAAAGGAACTAAAAGTACTAATACTAACTTTCTTTTTATTAATTAGCCTAAAATAAAGTGAAGTTAAATTAATCTAATCTATATTAACTACTAAGCTAAACACACAAAGACAAAAAGGATGAATTGGGAAATAACTTTTGGAAAAACTCAATTGATTAAGATGATACCCTCAGGAAGAATCCACCTAGACTTAACTTGTTATTTAACTCTGAACCATACGATTTATTCAGTTAGTTTAATTCGTAAGACTCCCTAACGTATATTAAACCCTCTCTCAAGGCGAATACCGTCTAACCCTAGGTTAATTAATGAAAATCTCTTTCTCTCTTAATAACCCCCTAGAATAGCAGTAAATCGATCTATGGACTCCCATATTAGGTTTCACCCTAATCTGGCAAAATCTTGCCACCCTATCTCTAGGCGTGCGATCACCTCTGCTTAATTATACTAGATCTACTCTTAGGCAGGGTCTATTCCTCCTCCACCCAATCACATTAAATTTGGATTAAGCTCACATAATTAAGAACAAACTAAGTATTTCTCATATAATTAAGAAAACAATAACAAGATCCATCATCAATTTCATCCCCTTCAGGTATCTGAAGGGTTTAGTTTATAACAAATAAAGAAAGCATCTCAAGAGAAAAGATAAAACAAAACATAAGAAATTCCTAAAACTCCCTGAAGGAATTGAAGAAGAGATCCGCCGTCTTGAATAGAATTCCCGCTTCTTGAGATGGATCAACTGGCTATCTTCGAGTGATTCCCACAAATCTTACCTTTTCGGCTTGGCTCCTTGGCCTAACTAACCGCCCCCTTTCAGCTGACACTTAGGGGGTCTATATAGGCTTTTGAAATAGGTTTCTTTGCCCCAAAGTATTCAAATTCGAATGAAATTGCTCTTCGCCATGACAGGGACACGGCCATGTCACACGCCCGTGTGGTCGGCCTTCAAGCCGTGTTCGGATTCCTTTAATGAGACACGACCATGTGACTCGAGGAAAGACCGTGTTCTAGATGATCAATGAGGCACAGCTGTGTGGGCTTTGGTCCAGGCCGTGTCGATTTCTTTCTTGGCTCAATTTACTCCGTATTGGGCTCGTTTCTCATTCTTTTTATCCTTGGGTGCTATCCTAGGTATAAGACATGAAAAGAAAGGATTAAAAGCACCTTTTTACATAAATCGTGGGATAAATCATCCAAAAGCATACTAAATGTGGGATTAAAATATGTTACTTTTACGGTTTATCAAATACCCCCACACTTAAGCTTTTGCTTATCCTCATGCAAAAATTCTCAACTTACAATTAAAATAAACTTTCCATAATTCATAATTCCTATCAATAATGTCTTATCATAATTCATAGATAATTTATACATGGATAATTCAACTCAAAGAGTCCTAAAGATTCAAACAATATAAGTCATATATTTGTAGCACGAAAACATACGCGTTTCCCTTCATCTAAATAATTACTTTTAATTCAAAATCGACAAGGATCGACATCCTCACAAAAGATTAACTCAAATCACTCAAAGTGTTTAAGGTTCAAAATTAAAAACTCAATAAGTTGAAAATGAAAAGTTAATCCCATAGGCTTGCCTGAAAATCAAATCTCCACCCCTATAAAATGAGATGCCAAATAGATCAAAAGGTCTTTAACAGGGTTGTAACAGGGCTAAGTTAAGGGTATGGATATAGGCTAAATTAGATGGGTTAAAATCGATGTTGAATTGACAAGTTACCTACCTAGAAAAATAAACTAATCTAAGATAATTACATCAATGGAAAATTTATAATACTAATAATATGAGCTTTTTCCTTTGATGAATGGACTTTAACTGTATAAGCTCACTCTTCATAACACTAATACTAAGTATACTTTGATTTTTTTTAAAGAACAAACTAAGTAATAGAGGATAAATTCTACTACGGAAATAATATAATTATGTAACTAATCAAATCAAATCTCGATATAAGGGTAGTCAAAAAGGAATGGTGATAACAAATACAAAGGGTTTTGGGTTAATATTAGTGGGTGAGTCAATTAAAAAGGGTTGTTAGGATCAAAGGGGTTCACTAGGGGTTAATTATGAAGGTAGGAATTTTAGTGGAGTAAGTGGGTTAAATCTTAGGTGTCTTTATCATCTCTATATATCAAATCATAACTGTGGTCGTGACATGTATAATTAAGGCAAGTTCTAGAAAAATAGTTCAATGTTGATACACTCATAATCAATAAAGTGAGAATGGAAAAGAATGTATGCTCTATAAGGCTAAAAATCTCACAAAAAATTATGGGTGTTTTTTTACATCAACCTTATAGATTTCAAATTTCAAGTAATAGTCAGATTCAGGTTAACAACATAAAAATTTTAAATTTTTAAAAAATAGACTTATCATGCTTGATTCTCTAGTATTTTTCAAATTTAATCATCAACGCACAATTATCAATGACTTACTCAGAAACATGTCAATAAAAACCATAAATCATCAAAAATTTCATTCTAATTAGTAATATGAGGAAATTACTTTAGAAAAAGATTAAATTCAGGGATTTGAGAATAATGAAAAAATTAGGCATTTTCTCAAAATAACTATTCTCCCCCCACACTTAAGATGTACATTGCCCTCAATGTACACAGATAGATAATAACAGTTAAGGGATAAATCAAAAGGGAAGGGGAAAGAACACTCCCTGAATTTTGGATGGATTCCTTGAGGCGGAAGTGAAAGGAGGATAGGGAGGTCGGTCTGGATGACGACCCTATGCTAAATGAAGAAATTGGGTAGCGAACTGAGAAGTAGCCAGGAATTATTAAGACCTAATTAAAATAAACTAAATATATAATTAAAGGCAAGAAAGATAAAGAAAGAGGAAACAAAAATGTAAACAAAATGAAAATTAAAGATAAATGGACCGAAGAGTCCGTATTGTTGGATGGTTCGCGAGGTGGGTGTGACCTCTAAGGTTAAGGAGGTGTTGGCAGTGGCGGAAGTGGCGTGATTCCCTAGTAGCCTTTTGAACCTGATAATAAAAAAGTAAACTAAGTTAGACTAAATTAAGCATAAGATTGTCAAAGGGAAGGAAATTGAAGAAAAAGAGAAAAGAAAAGTAAAAACTAAATGGTCTTAAAGACCCTTGGCTTTTTTTTTTTGGATGAAGCTGTCGGCATGAGCTCATGTAAATCGTTCCCCTTTAAGGAGATTGGCCTTTTACGCTTCCTTGGCATGGTTTCGGTGTGGCTCAAGGGTTAGTGAGACTTGTTATGGATAAATCTGATAAGAGGGAAGAAGAGAAGGGGTGGAGAGTAGAGGAGGAGCATGAGGGAGGGTTCAATTTGGTACACGTACACGCCCGTGGTCTGAGGGCGTGTCAAAAATTCGGTTGAATCTGACTTGTACCGTCCTGCCATGTTAGTACCAAGATTCTCGAGGTACACACGGTTTCGGCCACCGTGTGCAAGACCGTGTGTCCTGGAAATCTGCACCCTTGGTTATTTTTAAAGTTAGATAGAAGAAAGAGTAAAAAAAATGAAAAACATAAAAGTTAAAGATGTTAGTACTCGGATTGCCTCCCGAGAAGTGCTTGTTTATAGTCTTAAGCTAGACTTGTCCTTGTATTTATAAAAATTTTCAGGGGGTTTAAAGGTTTGAATATCTTCCCTCATGCTTACAGATCTATTTTCTTGATAAAGTTTAAGTCGAGAGGCGTTTACCTTCAAATTGTCTAATGTTGGAGTGCTTACCTCGACTGTTCCGTGTGGGAAGATATTATGTACCTTGAGATGAATTCCTTCGTTTACCTTCAGGTCTGATGTGGTGATTCGATGGTCGACTTTGTTTAACAGTACCTGGTTTCCTATTTTGAAGTGGTTCGATGTTTCTACAAGCTCTTCTAGGGGTTCCTTCGATTTTACTTTGTGCGGTTCCGATTCTTCTTTAAGGTGTGCTTTCCATTCATCTAGTTCATTGGTCTGAATCCTTTGATCCTTAGGATTTATTTCTTTACAGATTTTAAGATCAGGTTCAATTTTGTCCTTTTGTGGTGCTTCCTAAAAAGAAGGGTTAACCGGATGGTTATCAAAAGAATTCACATTCTCACCTTTTTTGCTTGATGTTCTAGCTGAGTCGAGGGCTTGAAGAGTGACCGTCTTCTTGCCTACAACATTAATTTTAGTTCTGGCAGTTGCTAAGAATGGCCTTCCTAAAATTAAGGGAATTGAGTTATCCTCATCCATGTCTAAAACAACAAAATCTACTAGAAGAACGAATTTGTCGATTTTGACAAGAACATCTTTGATAATGCCCCTAGGAATTCTAACAGTTTTATCAGCTAATTGAATACTCATCCGAGTTTGTTTGGGTTTTCCTAGACCTAGTCATTTAAACAATGTATAAGGCATGACATTTATAATTGCCCCTAAATCAGCTAACGCATTATCAATAGTTAAACTACCAATTAAACATGGAATTGTGAAACTCCCTAGATCTTTTTGCTTCTGTGGTAGTCTATTTTGTAGAATTACTGAGCACGCTGCATTCAATTTGTCTTAAAATTTTCCTCGAGTCTGGCATCTGAAAAAGAGCTTCAAGAAGAGGTATGTTAATATGTAATTTCTTTAGAAGTTTAAGAAACTCACTGAATTGTTCTAATAAATCGTCTCTTTTCATCGCTTCGGGATAAGGTATGCGAGGTTGGTACTCCTTGATTACCTGTTTTAGCTTTTCTTGTGTTACCTCTACTTTATCTTCCTCTACCTTGTTTTCTTGTATTGGATTGGGTTCATCTAACCTTTTACTGTCATGAGCTGTGATAGCTTGAATTTGCTCCTTTGGGTTAATCTCAGTGTTACTTGGTAGATGTCCTTGTGGTCGTTCTGACATTAGCTTTGTGAGTTGTTCGACTGCATTAGTGACTTCCTTGACTGACTTAGTAAGTTCCTCGACTCGGTTCTCGATGCTTTTAAGTGTTTTCTCAGTATCTTGGAAGCGGTTTTTTGTAGCTGCCATGAATTTTGTCAGCATCTCTTCGAGATTTGGCTTCTTTTCTTGCAGATAGGGCTGACTTTGGAAATTTTGAGGAGGTTGTTGTCTTTGATTCCGTTGATTTCCTTGACCTCCCCATGAAAAGTTTGGGTGGTTCCTCCAGCCTGGATTGTAAGTATTACTATAGGGGTTATTATTAGGTCTGAAGTTATTACCTATATAGTTCATCCGTCGCTCTGCTCTGGTTGGTAGGGTGGGTACTGCACCGCCATACGCAGTCCACTTGCGTCGCCTTTGCACATGGATGTACTTGCGAAGAACAAACTATCAATCTTTTTATTCATCATCTCCATCTGTGTCGATAGCATGGTTACTATATCAAGGTTGAAAACTCTGGCTGATTTTGTCAGTTTCGTCCTTGTAACCTACCACTGATAGTTATTCAGTGAAATCTCTTCAATGAACTCGTAAGTTGCTTCAGGAGTTTTATTATTCAAGGTTCCACCGGCGGCTGAGTTGATTAGTTGCCTCGTTGAGGGGTTTACACCGTTATAAATAGTTTGGACTTGTAGCCACAAGGGTAAACCGTGGTGTGGACACCTTCTTAATAGGTCCTTGTATCTCTCCCATGCATCGTATAATGTCTCTAAATCCATCTGCACAAAAGAAGAGATATCATTCCGTAATTTGGCCGTTTTGGCCGGTGGGAAATATTTTAATAAAAATTTTCGGTCATTTGGTCCCATGTAGTGATTGACCCCCGTGGTAACGAGTTTAACCACTGTTTGGTTTTATTCCTTAATGAAAAGGGAAATAACCGAAGACGTATGGCATCATCAGAAACGCCATTTATTTTGAAGGTATCACAGAACTCTAAGAAATTAGCTATATGAGAATTTGGATCTTCGTCCTGCAAACCATCAAATTAAACAAATTGTTGAATCATTTGGATTGTGTTAGGCTTTAATTCAAAATTATTAGCAGCTATAGCAGGCCTAACAATACTCGATTTTGCTCCTGTTAAATGTGGTTTAGCATAATCGAAGATGGTACGTAGAGCATTATTTTGTCCCAGATCATGTGGTTGTGGATTATTCTCGTCCATCCCTAGGTTAATTAATGGAAATCTCTTTCTCTCTTAATAACCCCCTAGAATAGCAGTAAATTGATCTATGGACTCCCATATTAGGTTTCACCCTAATCCGGCAAAATCTCGTCACCCTATCTCTAGGCGTGCGATCAACTCCGCTTAATTATTCTAGATCTACTCTTAGGAAGGGTCTATTCCTCCTCCACCTAAGCACATTAAATTTAGATTAAGTTCACATAATCAAGAACAAACTAAGTATTTATCATATAATTCAGAAAACAATAACAAGATCCATCATCAATTTCATCCCCTTCAAGTATCTGAAGGGTTTAGCTCATAACAAATAAAGAAAACATCTCAAGAGAAAAGATAAAACAAAACATAAGAAATCCCTAAAACTCCCTGAAGGAATTGAAGGAGAGATCCGCCATCTTGATTAGGATTCCGGCTTCTTGAGATGGATCAACTGGCTATCTTCGAGTGATTCCCACAAATCTAACCTCTTCGGATTGGCTCCTTAGCCTAGCTAACCGCCCCCTTTTAGCTGACACTTAGGGGGTTTATATAGGCTTTTGAAATAGGTTTCTTTGCCCCAAAGTATCCAAATCTGAATGAAATTACTCCTTGCCACGATAGGGACACGGCCATGTCACACGCCCGTATGGTCAGTCTTCAAGCCATGTTCAAATTCCTTTAATGAGACACGACCGTGTGACTCGAGGAAAGACCGTATTCTACATGATCAGTGAGGCACGACCGTGTGGGCTTTGGTCTAGGCTGTGTCGATCTCTTCCTTGGCTCAATTTACTCTGTATTGGGCTCGTTTCTCGTTCTTTTTATCTTCGGGTGCTTTCTTAGGTATAAGACATGAAAAGAAAGGATTAAGAGCACCTTTTTACATAAATCGAGGGATAAATCATCCAAAAGCATACTAAATGTGGGATTATAATATGTTACTTTTACGGTTTATCAACATCCCTTACCCGAGTTCTAAGCCGGAATCGGGCTCGAGGAGTTACCGAATTAAAACCTCATGATCGCCACTTAAGCTCACCGTGAATACTCTCTTAAGTCACCTCAATAACCTCTTTCTCGACTTACGAAGCCTCACTCATACACATGAGGGCCTCGAGACTACTCTAGAAACTTTTCGATTCTTAAAATTTTTCTCTTTTATACAGGACTCATACGCCCGTGTAAGATAAGACACGCCCGTGTATAGACCCACACGCCCATTCTCCACAACTGTGAAAATACTGACTACATGGACATGGCCTCTAAGCCTAGTCACATGCCCGTGTGGCTAGCCCATGGCCAACACTGACTAAACTCACACGGCCTATGCATACGCCCGTGTGACTAGCATGTGGTCCATTCTAACTAAAAATGTTAACTTGCAGGGGACACACGGCCAAGTCACATGCCCATGGGCTGACCGTGTGTCACACGTGGCCTAGACACACGCCCGTATGTCAATCCACATGGACAAGAACAAAGTTATTTGCTAAGCCCTTCTCACCCTTATAGCATACACAACATGCACTCAATCAACACATCCATAATCAACTCAAATAAAATCACAATCTCCCATAGATAACTACAATCTTTTCGTATTATAAGGTAGCCAACAACTATGGCATTATACAAAATGGACTATCCATCTAAAGGTCAACACTTCTTAACCATTTACAATAAAATTCACTAACTTGTCTAGTCCCTATAAATGCTATAAACAAAACATTGAGTCTCATGTACCAGAGTGTGCTGATAGTGTGGGCGATCTTCTAATTGATCCTCGTATCTCGATTGAACACTTTTACTCTATAAGGCAAGGGAAAAGAAAAGGAGTAAGCTTTTAGCTTATTAAGTTTACACATAAACAATTTACCATCATAGTATAAGCTAAACAACAATTAGCATTATGCTAACAAATAATGTACAACTATGCTTACTCTTTCTATCCCTTACCACATTCCCAACACATCATGAGTCACATACTCATAACCATTGAAATGCACCCTACATTCAATATCACATTTACACAATATACCACACAATATCATTTCTCTGTAATTCACCCACACAGCTACTTAACTCAATAATACAACCACACAGCTCTTCCACACAGTTAATTTCTTGGTGGTTTCGCACTTAGCCCACCACAATCAATTATTAAGGTAGCATCGCACTTAGCCTACCACAAAGGTAATCATAGTGGTTTCGCACATAGCCCATTAGACGATATACCTAACGATAGTATCGCATATAGCCAGCTTATTGTCAATATGCATTAAGATGGTATCTCACTTAGCCCACCATTTAGCATTTTCACCACACATTCTTATATTCTCAATTATTCTCAATCATGCTACACACTAGCTAGCGTTAATAAATTGTAAGTATGAATGCACTGTTTATGCATAGACTTACCTTGATACTCAAAAGTATAAGAACGTGCAATTTAGTCCACCACCTTGCTATTGCCTCGGTTTCAATCCGGGCTTCGTTTTTCTTGATCTATAATGAATAAATCAACTCATTCAATGCACACATTGACTAGATTGACCCTTATCTCATACTTTAATAAAATTACTATTTTGCCCTTAAACTTTCTCATAATTACACTTTTGCCCCAAGGCTCGTAAGGTGATTTTTATTCAACCTTCTAGCCTTTAATGCTTAGGCAAATCACTTACTCAACTAAAGCATTCATCAATTCTCACTAAATCACACATGTATGACCAAACTCAAAACTTTCACAAACTAGTCCCTACATGCATTTTCATGGAAAAATCACTTAGCAAGAGATGTTTCTACTACATCAAGCTTTCATATTCTTCAATAAAACATCAAAATACATGCATTTCATACATGAGTACATTTTTGAACATCCATCATAGCTCATCAAATAGCTAAAAATAGCTTACTCATGCTACAAGGACTTCAAAAATACGAAGAATATAAAAAACGGGGCTTGAATGCACTTACTAGCAAGCTTGAAAAATTTGAAGAACCCTAACAATGGCTCTTGAAATTTTCGGTAGCCTTGGAGAAGATGATGAATGAATTTTGTCATCTTTTCTCCTATTTTAATCATTTAATTGTTAAATGACCAAAATGCCCTTTTTGATAAACTTTCAATTTTAACTCATCCATGCCCAATTTTGTCCAAAAATTAGAATTTGGGTAAATTTCTATTTAAAGACCTCTAATTAATATTCTAAAGCTACTTCACACCAATAGCTTCTTGAATCTCACTTTTTGCAACTTTTGCAATTTAGTCCTTTTGGACAATTCAACTACAATTTCACAAAATTGCTTCATGAAACTTCCACACTATTCTGACTAGGCCCTAAACCGAGATGTTACAACTTACCTTACATAATCTATACAAAAATGGAATTTTTAACACATGGAAGTAAGAAAGATCTCACCAGAAATTCTAGTAGAATGATCTACACAACAGGTCATTTGCCCTTATCGCTGGAACCTTCGTTAGCTTCTTGAGCTAAAAGAAAGATAAATATCTTTATCAGATCATTAAACTATTGAAGCTTAACATGAATGCAAGAATCAGTATCAACAAAACAGAATTAGGAAGTTTCCTTCCTCAACAACAGTTCTAAGGTCTATCCATGCAACACTATAAACATGTAAAATTTTCAATTATAACCTAAGGGTTTATTATAAATTACCAGCAAGCTGGTACAAGCGTGAATGCTAACTAAACACTGCAAACTCTATCAAAGCAGCTGTCTGTGCTAAAGCTTTTCAAAAATTTATAGAGTAATTTAGGGAAGAAAAAGATGTAAAAGTGATTTAGAATGGCCATTGACATCCTTATATACTTAAGCAATAGAGACAAGTTTTAATAGGAAAATCAAATAATTCCAATAAGATCCTTGATTCTTATCATTAAGTGCACTTCACAAGTTTTAAGCCTTATCATCTATAGTACTCCATTTCAATTCTAAGTAAGTCACCATGCACAAGATATAAAACAAGTCCAAACAATCTGGAAACTTAACATGTAACACCCTTAACCAGTATTCATCGTCAGAATAGCGTTACAGAGCATCACAGTAAAAAAAAGTAACCTTAAAACATTCATTTCAATCCTCAACATAAACGTATCATAAATTATTCATATGCATGCATATCGTCTCTTAATAAAGCCTTCGAGGCCTTAGAAACACTTTAGAAATTATTCGGGACTAAATTGGAATCAATCAGAAAGCTCATGAAAAAGTTAGAAAAATTGAATTGCAGGGGTCACACAGCCATGTGGCCAAGCCGTGTGAATCACATGGCTGAGACACACACCCGTGTCCTAGGCTGTGTAACATTAGAAATAGGGACACATGGCCATGTCCCAGCCCGTGTCTGTGCCCATATAACTCTCTAAGTTGGTTTACACAGCCAAGCCACCCGCCCGTGTGCCAAGCCATGTAACTTTCAAAATGGCCTCACATACCCGTGTGCCAGGCTATGTGCTAGGCCGTGTAACTGCCTAACTTGTATCCCTTAAAACCTATAAGGGACACATCGCCATGTCGCATGGTCGTGTGTCACACAAGGCTGAGACACACACTTGTGTCTTTGGCCGTGTGGACATGAAATTGACCAAAATCAAGCCATTTCTATCACCCATTTCAAGCTTGTACCTAACACAATTTGTACACAACCTCAAGGCATTAAAAACATACCAAAACATGCTTAAAATGACGAATTCAATAGACCATTACCATACAACCAATATGCCATGTAAGGCACCTCAATCAAACATACCTAAACATATGCATAATTGACCATATTTCAATCATCTCAAAATATACCATAACTTGACCTATTCCATGTCAATCTAAACTTACCATTGTACCATTTCTTTCATGCATCAAAAGCACATAAATTACACAATTCAACAACTACATGCCATTATAACCTTGGCCAAAACATCAAAAACTATCAATATAATCATTGGATAGTATGGTAGATCTCCAACGAGCTTCCAAACCGATCGAGCTTCCGATCACCTATAAAACAGGGGAAAGAAAACCACGTAAGCATATAATGCTTAGTAAGTTTGTAAAACATGAACATAACTTACCATTTCAATTCATAACATTAAAATTAAGCATGATATAATCCAACCATAATCTTGGCACAAGCCTAAGCACCATCAACAACACCTGTTAGTGCATCAACTCATAATTCACTTGAACTATCATGAGATAAGTCATTATACATGAACAATTTCATTTGAAATCATTAATTTCATGAACATAAGTATACTTTCGATAAACACTTCCTGTTCATTCTTTTTCATAAATTCATGACATAAATCATTTGAATACTTATCGTTTCTTTCCTTTTCATGCCCGTTTAACCATTTAGAATAACATCTGATACGCGGGAAAGCTCACACAAAGTGTGCTAAACATATAACCTTTCCTTTAACTTTACATCGTTGCTCATACGAGCAATGAAATGGGTCTGCTCACACAAGCTGACGGTCAAAATGTAAGCTACACGATGCTGCTCACACAAGCTGTTGAATATCCACAACAAATGCGGGACCTCAACCATCAATAGGAAATTCAGGACCAACACCCGAAACATGGTAACACTAATGACATATCATTTGTATCCAATATATTCCTCAGGTTCAAACGGGGCTCGATAATCATCATAACATTGTTAGGTTTCCACATTTATTTACATGATAAATAGCATAATGACATATGAATCAAAATAATATTTAAATTGATATTTAAACATACGAACTTACCTCGACAAATAAAGCGCAAAAAACGTAGTCGATCAATCCGAGGCTTTCGCTTTTCCTCTATCTAAATATGTACGAGGTTTATCTTGAAATAAATAATCAAATTCAATCAATTTAATACTCATAATATTCAATTTAGTCCAAAATTCATACTTTTGAAAAATTACAATTTTCTCCCTAATATTTTAACTTCTTTACAATTTAGTCCTTAAGCTCCTTAAATGAAATTTAAGCAATCTCATCCACATTTCATGCTAGCTGGATGCACAAGGGACTTCTACTAATCCATAAAGATCATCAGTTCAAGAATTAAACATAAACTTTTGTCATTTTTATAATTAGGTCCTTAAATAATAATTTCATCAAAAATCCCTTCACAAAACTTGTTTATTTAACAACAAGAACTTAAAATCTTCCATTAAACTTCAAAAAACATACAAACATATTCATGGAAAACCCTAAACATTTAATAGTTTTGCAAATTTTCCCCCGGGCTAGCTAGATTAAGCAACAACGATCCCGAAAACATAAAAATCACTAAAAACGAAATCGAAAGACATACCATGCAAGCAAAATTGAAATGGCCGAACCCTAGCTATGGTATTTTGATAATTTTGGTTGAAGAAAGAAACAAATGGAAGATGATATCTCATTTTCTTTCTTCTGTTTTTATTATTTTAACCTTTATTTACTTAATTACCAAAATAACCTTTAAAACTTTAAAAGATTTCGATAAAACCTTGCCATATAATCCCACTACCTAATTTATTGGTCTAATTACTATCTAATTCCTTTCACTTTAAAGTTCTATTACTAATTGATACTTTTAACTTATAGAATTCTACTTTTGCACCTTCTACAATTTAGTCCTTTTCACAGAATTAAGCATACAAACGTCAAAATTTCTTAATGAAATTTTTATATGACCATATAACATTTCGTAGAAATTAAAATAATAATAAAATTAAATTTTATTCATCAGATTTGTGGTCCCAAAACCACTATTCTGATTCCACAGAAAACGGGCTGTTACATAACAAGTTCACCCAAAACATCAAGGATGGGCAGATACTTAACAAAAAAAAAAAAAGACTGCCAAACCTTAAAGTTCGCTAGAACATAGAGTTCGCCAAATGGAGAATCCCATAAAGTTCTCTACTTAGCCACAACAAATAATTTACTTAATTATACCCTTGACTTTACCAACTATACGCCAAACAACAACGACGTATTGACTCTCTGCCAGGCAAGCTGTTACAACGTGCCTATGAAGGGGTACGCCTCAAAGTTTTGTTTGAGCACTAAGAGCATGTTTAGTGAATGTGGAAGTTATAGGAGAATTAATTGTCTTTAAGATCACACTGAACGTGAGTCACTACCAAGATATGGTATGCCCAATTTGCATGAGTATTGTCCAATTGGATTTTGTATCGGATTTGGTTGGAAGTTGTTATGTAACAGCCCAATTTCGGTGAAATCGAAACAATGGTTTTGGGACCACAAATCCGAGCTGAAAAGAAAATATATTTTTTATTTTATTTTATGGTCCGTAATACGATAGAAATGTCATGTGAAATTTTTGATAAGATTTTTCTTACCGATTATGTGCTTTATTACAAGAAGGACTAAATTGCATAAAATGCAAAACTTGAATTCTAGTAGCTATAAGGATTCAATAGCTATGGAATTCAAAAATTAAGGCCCTTATATGGTAATTAGACCATTAAAGAAAAGTATATAGATATTATGGTGACTCATCCATGGAAATTTAGAAAAAAAGGTAAGGACTAAATTGGAAAGTGAAATATTTTAATCAATTAAAAGATGATAAAAAGAAATATCATCCTATTTTATCATCTTCTTCCCCAAAAATACATGGAAACTCTAGGAGAGAGAGAAAAAACTTTCATGGCCAAATTGGGTAAGTTTCTATGTCCCGTTTTTAGTAATTTTGATATTTTTGAAACCGAGATAGCTTAATCTGTCTATTTGGGGGATTAATTTGAGAAGTTATCAAAGTATGGAAAATGGTTCATGGATGTATATGCTAAAAATTAGAAATTTTTGGTAGAAAATGAAAGGTTGTTGATAATTAAACAACTTTTAGAAACTGATTTTTTATTAAAACATGATTTAGGGACTAAAATGTAAAGTTGTGAAAATTGATGAAAAATTATGAAATTCATGGAAAACATGTGATGTAAATTTTATGATTGAATTATGGTTAGGCTTGGAATAGAGAGTAAATTGCACAAATTTCATTTTTCAAGCCTAGGGACGAAATGGAAATTTATGGAAAAGTTAGGGGCAAAATGGTAATTTTTCTTAGGATGAAAATTGAGTCCACTTGAATATGAAATGTAATAAGTTGATGTTAAATATACTCATATAGATCCAGATAGACCAAATTTGGAGTTAGAACAAGGAAAAGAGGAAAATGTCGAATTAGTAGATTTTACGTACACAAACAATTATCGAGGTAAGTTCGTGTAACTAAATTGTGTATTTTATATGCTTGAATTAGATGTTGTGTTTGTGAATTGTATAAATATCATATATGTATATGACAGTGAAAATATACCTGACAAAGCCCAGTCAACGATAATGCCCGATAAAGGATAAACGATAAAAATGTTACTTTTATGCTTGGGATGAATATGGAATGTGATCATTTGAATTTTATGAATGTTATAGATGTATGAAATAATCACATGCCAGGAAATGCTTGAAAATGTTAAATCTCGTTTTGAATAAATGAAAATCGATGGATATGTGATTTCCCGAAACTAATGAGGTTCTGCATTTGTCGCTGACGGGATTTAGCTCGGAAAAGTAATCCTATTGACCTCATTTATGAAAGGATTTAGCCCGAACGGGAAATCATGATATAAGTCCTCTCGATCATATGTTATGTATTGGATTTAGCCCGGGCAGGTAACCAGATCAAGTACTTTAGAGCATATGTCATAAAAAGAATTTAGCCTAGACTGGTAATCCTGACTAAGCTCTATTGAGTATATATTGTGGACAGGATATATCTTGGACTGGTAATCCTATTGTTTATATATATGTGGCTCGAGAGTGTACTCTCTGAAATAGTACCCTATGGGTATCATTGAATATGTATTGACAGATCCTGATTTGTACACCACGAATGTACTACTTGTGCATCCATCGATATTTCAGATAAACTCAACAGGTAAAAGTTCTTGACATGAGAAGATATGAATAAGAAATGAGTTATTACACATATCGGCCTAAAATACGTGAAAATGAAGATACGAGATAATTGATTTATGGAAATATGAAATGATGATATTGTACATAGAAGTTATTTGATGAGTATGTACATCCTTGATTATAGACTTGTACACCTTGAGTGTACTAATCGTGACCTTAATATTCTAAGTAATATGGGTAAATTTTTGATATGAAATGATCTGAACTCGATACGAACTATTATGAAGTTATACTTGTAATATAAAGAGATTATTTATACATGTTGTAGAAGGCATATGTGCATGGAAACTTGATTGTTGTTGAGCCCATTTATGTTTGTGATGTTATTATGGAATATATGACTAACAAAGGCAATGAAGATGTGTGTAGGGCTTGAGGTCAAATTGATTGAATATGTCTTACATAGTTACCTCCAAATAGAATGAATGGTAAGTTAAGTACCATGTTATACGAACTTACTAAGCATTTTATGCTTACTTAGTTTTAATTTCTTATTTTAGAGTAAATCGGAAGCTCGTTGGATTAGAAACTTGGCGGAGATCACTCACACTATCCATCAGCCCATATCGGTACAATATGGTAAAGCAATTATGGTTACAATGGCATGTATGGGTCATATTGGTTATATTGGCATGTAAATGTAAATGATTATTATAACCTAGCCATTGAATGGCTAGTTATGATTATGTTTTGATACATGTATAATATGTATTTAAGTTTACTTTATGGAGATAACATAAGTGTTTATTATTAATTGATTGAGAAAGGTTAAGTGAGTATGCTTATAAAAGATAAGATTAAAAGCATGAATGGATGTAACAATATATCGTGTTAGATGTTACAAATTTCTTGAATTCAATGCTTGGAATGGTTGGTATTTGGATTCTAAGCTTGGTGTAGGATTTTGGTATGATTTTGGATGAGAAAATGATGCTAGAAATGGTTTTGTTTTGTCCACACGGGCAGACACACGGGAATTTGTCTGGACCGTGTGTGACACATGGCCCAGGACATGGGCGTGTAGTTAGGCCGTGTGTCTCGTGCACCTTAATTTTGAGAAACAGAATGCTCAGAATTAAGCATACGGGTAGAGTCACAGGCCTGTGTCTTAGCCATGTGTGCTACATGGGCATGTGTCTTGGCCGTATGAAACCTGCACCTAATTTTGAAAGAATTAAATTAACCACACGGCCTAGCACACGAGCGTATGGCATGGCCGTGTGCACAAGTCAGAGAATTACATGGGGTTAAACACGGCCTATAACATAGGCGTGTCCTAGGGTCACACGGGCATGTCCCTTGGACCACACGGGCGTGTGAGCCCTCCACCTTGGAAAAAATTTGAAATTTCACAAAAAAATCTTAGAGTATCCGATTTAGTCCCGACTCGATTCTAATGCTTATATTGGGCCTCAAGGGTCCATTTAAGGGACGTTATGAATAATCTCAGAAAATGAATCGTGATTTACATGATTTATCTAAAAATACTCTAAAAGTTTCGATAATACTTCGTAACTCTATTCCGGTGATAGATACGGGTTTGGGGTGTTACATGTTGGGATTCTACAGCAACAAAAATAGATATCAGAGTACAGAGTAGAGTAGCAAGATGTGTGAAAAATTGTTTGTACACTAAAACAATCCAACCAAACAAATCTTCAAAAGCAACATGATTGGCCATTTCTCAACCAAAGTCAATTAGATTGATTTGACCCTCCCCATGACTGGGCTACAATAAGGTAAACCTTCACCGGATTTCCCATTACCTACCCTGGAATTAGTAGGGAAATCAGGGGGACTGAGAGTATATTTATGGGGAGGAGATATTTCAAATGGTTTTTCTATTTGGTTAATGTTCATGTTATTCTACCTAACCTCAACAACGTCTTCTTCTTCTTGTTTTTTAAGATCAAACTAAGATTTCATTCAATGAGTAGATGATTTTTCCTTCTAGCAAGTCTTATAGCTTTGCACGTTACTATTATAAAATTGATGAATGTTATAGGAAGACCCTTCATGGGGGTCGCATGTAGTTGAAATGTTAGTAAAATGTTTGTAATGAGATTTTAATAGAAATATTATGATCTTGTAAGCAGTCGTTGCTACTAGATTAGTAAACATAATCGAAATAGAAAATCTAAGTCGAAGAAAAGGTAGGTCTCTAATGAGCCTCTGAACATGACTCCTGCATGTAATTTTATGTTGATTATGTTATGTTTGATGTTCCTATGAATGAGTATGTATTCTTGTAAAGTGATGTAAATATGTGTACATGTGTTTTCTAAAAAGTATTTGCAAGTACATAAATGAAGTGAATAATTTGCGACATGGTATAACAATGTGTGATATACTTGTATGGGGAATTATGTGTTAAAAAGTATGATTCCGTTATAAATATGAATGAGACTTGCATAAGTGTCTCTATGGTGATGAGTTGGCTCATGGATTCTGGGTAGGTGTGATAATTTACGTTGCAAGCGTGAGTATGGTCATTATCTAATACCTTCCTGTTATATGATTCCAATACTAAAAATTTTGTGTCATATAAAAATGTGTAAAGAAGCTTTATTTGTGATGCCTCCAGTAGGGCAGCTTTATTGAAAACCAAACTAACAGATCATGGTCCGGCCTTGCGGGTAAATATAATACATGTAATACCATGTGGGTGAGGCCTCATGGCATCGTTTAATAATACGCCAAGATGGCGAGACGGAGTAAGATCATGAGTGAGGCTCCGTGGCATCCATCGAATTAGTCCGTCGGGACAGTAAACACGAAGGCAAGCATAGCAAAGATGTAGTCCACTGAGACTGTAAGCATGAGGTTCGTTGGGACTGTAAACTTGAGAATTCTCTGGAGAGCCTTTATGGCGTATCATTTGGAAAGCCTTTTTATCGAATTCTCTAGAAGCTTTTGTGGTTAATTCTCTAAAAAGTCTTTGTGGTGAATTCTCTGGAAACCATTGTGGTGAGCTGTTATTTCATCCTTGTAGTAAGACCTGGGAATTCTTGTAACACCCCAAACACGGCCTCAACGTTATGATTGGATCTTGAGGAATTACATTGTAATGCCCCAACATCTAGGTATTCATTTTTTTGTATGTTTGTAAAATAAATTCATGTTTGCTTCAATGGTTAAGTGATTTGGGTGTGCTTGGGAGTGTCTGAGAAGTCCTGGGTTCAAGCTTGGGCTTGTGCAAAAAGTTTTTTTTAGGGAATAAACCCTTGCCTATAGTTAGTAGGCTTTTAAATTATTGTGGGTAAAAGCAAGACATAAAAAACATGCTGGTCTAGGGGGTAAGTGGCGTGTTACCCATGCCAGAGGACTGGTGTTCGAATCTTGGTGGGAGCAGTGGAGTGTTTATTTTGCTGTTGTGCCGTGGAGGTGTTTGAGTTTGACTGAAACACTGAAGTGGTTGAGGAGAATTCAAATTGATTGGTTGAGGGGAGGTGTGATCAGGTGGAGAGATTTGAGGAGGGATTTTAGGAGAAAATCAAGGGAGATGAGGGGAGGGAGAGTTGTGCCGAAAATGGACTCTGGAACTTAAGAAATTCGGCCAGAGAGGAGAGTTGTGCCGAAAATGGACTTTGGAACTTAAGAAATTCGGCCAGAGAGGTATACTTCACATTTCGGGTTTTTTTGTGCATTTGGTGATTTCTCCCTTTTTGCTTGAGTGCCGTATGTGGTAGGGGTGTTTGCATATTCGTCCGTTTCTCTTTTGACAACTTTTTCTTTGGCCGAATATACATTTTCTCTTCTTGTCATCTCCTCTTCCTCTCTTTGCCTCTTCTTCGATTCTTTTCCCAAATATTTCTGACGCTTACTGTTGTTTCTCCCTATCGAATCAGTGGTCCTGTGGTCTCTCTCTTTGGACTTCCTAGGATATTACTTTTCTGAAAAAGGTGAGCAAACAATTTCCTTTTCCCTTGGCCGAATCTTCCCCCTCTTTTCACCCTTTCCTTTTCATTTCTTTTTAGTGATTCATTTCTTTCCCTTACAGTTGACTGCTTTCCCTTCCTCTATTGTTCTGGTTATCATTTTATATTTGCCGATAAAGTTCTTACACTTCGAAGTGGGTACTCTTCTCGTGTTGTGGGTAAGTGGATCATGTTTATTAATAGCCCTCGGTATTGGGGTCTTGATTAAATTGTTGTGTACAATTAATAAGTATGTTTAATATTCGACTTTTAAGTTGGTAAGTGGGGGATCTTTGTTGATTGTGATGACATCCGAAAGTCTGGAGCGAAGGGTTGTGCTGGTGCCGAGTTGTTAAGGGCAGCATCCGGTGTTCGTAAGGTAAAAGTTCGGTTAAGGTCTTAAGATGATGTCTTCCGATTTTAGTTAATGGGTTATTGATTGAGGTGTATAATAAAGTGCTATATTGGTCAATTGATAGGCATTGGGTGCTCAGGAGTGCTTTTGCAAAGAATCGGAACCAGGTGTGTGTAAACACTGCCAAAATGCAAACTGGCAAAAGCTAGAAAAAGTATGAAAATCTACCCTACACGAGCGTGTGTTCGCTCGTGTGGTGAACCGAACGCATAAAACTTGGGCGTTAGACTACCGTGGCCACCATGAGTGAATCGTGGTCTTGGGCCATTTTGGGCCATGTTGGGCCAAAATGGGCTGTGTGGGCCCAACGGGCTTGTTGGCCCCACATGGATAAACCGCACAAGCGTGCTGAGAATTTTGGGCCAAGTTGTGTAAATTACATGGCTGAGCCCATTTTTGGGCTAAGTGGGCCTCACGAGCGTGTGGGCCCACATGGGAACGCATTATCGGCCTTGGGCCCATTTGCACTATATGATTGTTAAGGTTGCACGGGTCACCCAATACCACTGTGGACCTACTGATGGGTCAGTAGGTACACCTAGACCCTAAACTGATAAAATGACTATTATACCCCTATGTTAAGTATGATCGTATATGAGCATGCCATGATATATATATATGTATGTATGTTGCATTCAAGTGTGATATGTTGCATGGGGTGGGATTAATATGAATGGAGTGTAACGCCCCAAATTCGGGCCTAATAGATTCGGGCCTATTGGATTGTAATGCCCCAAAAATCTCGAAACCCTAATTTCTGTAGGTTGAAGTTAGTATGTATGTGTAGCATTTAGAATATTAATTTTAAGGTATTATCGGGATTATTTGAAGCCTTAAAGATAGGGGAGACCATAGGGAAAAATTTATTTTTTTCTTGCTTTAGTGGACCCTAGTCTCAGGCATTGGGCTAATGGGCTTGTGGTCCAGTGGCAAGGTGGCGTCACTAGGGGAGCTACAAGGTGGCGTGAAGAGGTCCAAGGTTCGAGTAGTGGTAAGGTGTTTTTGGAGTGTTTATTTTGCATAGTGGACGGCTAGAGTTGTGTGGAATTTTGATTCTTTTGTTGAAGTGTTTGAATTGGTCTTGTAAGCTGATAAAGGAGAGAATTTTAGATGCGATAAGGGAGATATAATGGAGAAAAATTAGGAGATGAGAGGTGGGAAGAGTTAGTGCCGAATTGGACTGTGAGGGAAGGTAGGATTCGACAATTGGCAATAAAAGGATGTGCCACATTCTTTTGAGAGGTTCTTTGGGTTCCATCACATTTCTTTTTCTCCCCCTTAGCCGAATTCTTCCATTTGCCAAAAAAAAAAAACCCATCATTCCTTTGCCGAAATATTGGTTTTCTCTCTAGCCGAATTCCCCATACCTTCTCTTTTAAAATTGCTTCTCTTGTTCACCTTTAGTTCTAGCCGATCACTTCTCCTCTTCTTCTCCCTATTGGTGCCAAATTGTCTCTGCTACCATACTAATTTCAAAAGCCAAATTTATGCCTCAGGATCGAAAGTAGGATTTGGTAAGTATTCGATTAACCTCTTTTGTACGTTTTGCTAAAAGTTGAAAGGCTATCTAACTGTCCTGTCATTAACTCTGTGGTAACAAGGATAAGATTCAAATATCGTAAGCGTGGTAGGATCGTTCGCAAGGGTAAGTGTTCCTTACTTCGGTTTAAGGGTTGGCCGAATGGTCATATATGTTGTGAGGGTGACCGGTGGGCCCTAAGGCTAAGTTTGACTAGTTTGTTTGGTTTGGTATATGAACTGAGTTAGTCAAGCATGTTACATGATCTGGAATTGATCTGGGCCTAATAGGCCATAAGAATGTGATTTGGGCCTAATGGGCCGTAAGGATGTAATTTGGGCTTGATGGGTTTTATGGGGATGTAGACAAGCATGCTAGGGTTAATGGAATTTATGCCTAGTTTGAACAACTCTTAAACCGCATAAGACTTTACAATAATTAAACATTGTCCGTGGACAAGTCACTAGGTTAAAATGTGGTAACGAGCATGTGCATGTCTAGGATTCGATCTAGGGAGAGCTTGGTACTTAAGCGGCCCTAGCGACCCACCTCCTCTTCTCTGGAATCCTACATGGTGCATAGTGTCTGTTCACTTTAGTCGCAAGGACTTGTTAATGGGCCAAAGTTCATAACTAAAACCCGAGAGGGACCAAATACCCCTAGGTTTGTAAAATTACTAAAATAACTCTGATTTGAAAATAACTAGAATACCCTTAGTTTGAAAATTACCAAAACATCCTTAAATTTACAAAATCACTAAAATAGCCCTGAATTGTGGAATTACCAAAATACCCTTGGTTTGTAGAATTACGAAAACATCCCTGATTTACAAAATTTCCAAAGTACCTCTGTTTTACAAAATTACCTAAATACCCCTATAGAGTAGATTTACGGAAATACCCTTGGGCTGTGAAATGACAAAAATACCCCTATGTGATGAGTATGAGTTTTGTGGATGTTACTTATGTGCATGTTGCATTTATATGATATTCTGCTTAGGATGCATATGGGTGGGAATTATGGTACGGAGGAAGATTTGAGGATTGCATAGTCACTTGACGACCATGGATCCACTGGTGGTTTAAGCCCATTATATGATTAGCAGCTTTGCTGCAACGTTGAGTAAGGCCACTGTGAGTGCTACCTTTGGTGTGTAGAGGATGGGTGGGTCGATTTAGAAATCCCCACAGGTGTGTAGGATTGGAAGGGAAATGGTATGTGTAGCGGATGGATTTTTGGGAGGGTTTTGCATTACCTTGTCTTGCATATGATATGATATGAGGTCTTTGTGGGCTAAGGCCCAAGACCATCGATTTCGATAGGGCTTAGGCCCAATGTGAATATTTTTATGTTGATTTGATTGCCAAGGGTTGTACACACTGAGTTTCGAAACTCGCACCCTTTATTTAATGTTTCAGGTAATCCTCAGTAAATGGCTCGATGCGGGAGAGGACTCGGAGATGGCCACACTACAAGATGTTTAAAATTTTATTTTTTATTTATTTGTTTCAAAGGACATGGTTTTAGTTGCTTTACTTTCGTTAGAAGTAATAAGGCCTTATACTTTGATTTGATTTTAAATTTTTGATTTTGGATATTTTAACTATTTACTTAATGATTAAACTTAAGTAAATTTCTTATGCTTAAACTTAGTTTCCGAAATACTTAAAGCTATAAAATGGGCTTTTATCATTACTTAACAAGACTCATGGGTTTTTGGCTTTTGGGCCCTAAAATTTAACTTAGCAAAACCATTTTGAAATATGCCTTTGATATGACACGTCGGATTTGGGCCTAACTTTTAGGCTGGGTTTGGGGTGTTACATTTAGTGGTATTAGAGCCCGGTTGCAAAGCTCGGGCTGTGAAATGGGCATTAGATTTTGGGTTTTGAAAGCAAGTAGATTAAAAAGGTTTTTGCAGGACTCTTGAAGTGTGGTTCACCGAGCCCTCGACATCGAGCTAAGTAAGTTTTCGGTCTTTACCTTTGTTTAAATTACTGAACTATAGCTAGATATTGGGCCACTTTAAAAATAGGTTCTTAGAGACTAAAGCCCGTAGGAAACTTAAGCTTATAGTGGATCTACGAAGGTAAAACAACTTTTAAATTGTTACTTACATAAGACATGTGCTTTAAACAGTGGAACTATGAATTAATTTCATAAAAATTCTAAACCAGAAATACGTACGCAACGATGAGCACTAGAAGAGGTGCAAGAGGCCGCGGCAGAGGCTGTGGAAGTGTTAGGGCTGGATCGTAGGTGTCGGGCCATATGAACGGGCTGCCGCTACAGAAGATGTAGCACCACAGGCCATGTTAAAGGTTTTTGAAAGGATTTTAGAAATTGTAACCTATCTGCGACGATAGGTGGATGTTTTGGATGTGTGTTAAAGACGTTGGGATCAGAGTGCACAACGGTAGTGTAGTGGGGTCGTTGTTACACGACTACCCTATTAGTTGGAAATTTCAAGGGCAAAATTTCTTTAAGAGGACATTTGTAACGCCTCGAATTCGGGCTTAGTAGATTTGGGCCTACTAGATTGTAACGCCCTAAAAATCCTTAAACCCTAATTTCTGTGCATTGAAGTTAGTATGTATGTGTAGCACTTAGAATATTAATTTTAAGGTATTATCGAGATTATTTGAAGCCTTAGAGATAGGGTAGACCATACGGAAAATTTTATTTTTTCCTGCTTTAGTGGACCAAGGCATTAGGCCTCTTAAGCAGATTAAGGGGAAAATAGGACACAAATAGGCTTGTGGTCCAGTGGCAAGGTGGCGTCACTGGGGGCATTACAAGGTGGCGTGAAGAGGTCCAAGGTTCGAGTAGTGGTAAGGTGCTTTTAGAGTGTTTATTTTGCATAGTGGACGGCCAGAGTTGTGTGGAATTTTGACTCATTTGTTGAAGTGTTTGAATTGGTCATGTGAGCTGATAAAGGAGGAAATTTCGGATGAAATAAGGGAGATATCATGGAGAAAAATTAAGAGATAAGAGGTGGGAAGAGTTAGTGCCGAATTGGACTGTGGGGGAAGGTAGGATTCGAAAATTGGCTCTAAAAGGAGGTGCCGAATTTCTTTGAGAGGTTCCTTGGGTTCCATTACATTTCTTTTTCTCCCACTTATCCGAATTCTTCCATTTGACGAAAAAAAACCCATCATTCCTTTGTCGAAATTTTGGTTTTCTCTCTAGCCGAATGCCCCATACCTTCTCTTCTTAAATTCCTTCTCTTGTTCACTTTTACTTCTAGCCGATCACTTCTCCTCTTCTTCTCCCTATTAGTGCCAAATTGTCTCTGTCACCATACTAATCTCAAAGCCAAATTTATGCCGCAGGACCGAAAGTAGGATTTGGTAAGTATTCGGTTAACCTCTCTTGTACATTTTGCTAAAATCTGAAAGGCTATCTAACTGTCCTGCCATTAACTATGTGATAACACCGATAAGGTTCATAGATCGCAAGCGTGGTAGGATCGTTAGCAAGGGTAAGTGTTCCTTACTTCAGTTTAAGGGTTGGTCGAATGGACATATATGTTGTGAGGCTAACTGGTGTTGGATGCAAGTCATCTATTACTTAGGCTCTAATGTTTAAGTTGGTACAGATCTAGGGTCTAATCGCAGCTGGTGTTGAAGGAAGGAGCTATTAAGGCTTGTCGCACACGGAAAGGTTACGGTGATGTTTCGGTTGTTGTTAGAGTTTCTATTTAGTCTATGATTAATGGTTAAGGAATATCGAATGTAGGTTCGTGACTAAGAGGAATTCGTAGCACATGCTATTACGAGGTGTGTACAAACACTACATACATGATATTGGTAATGCCGAAAGGTCGAAAAGCCAAAAGTGGCTACATGGGCCCGTGGGCCCTAAAGCTAAGTTTGATGAGTTTGTTTGGTTTGGTATATGAACTGAGTTAGCCAAGCATGTTACATGATTTGGAATTGTTTTGGGTCTAATAGGCCATAAGTATGTGATTTGGGCCTAATGGGCCGTAAGGATGTAATTTCGGCTTGATGGGCTTTATGGGGACGTAGACAAGCATGCTAGGATTAATGGACTTTAGGCCTAGTTTGAACAACTCTTAAACCACATAAGAATTTATAATAATTAAACATTTTCTATGGACAAGTCGCTAGGTTAAAGTGTGGTAACGGGCATGTGCATGTCTAGGATTAGATCTAGGGAGAGTTTGGTACTTAAACGGCCCTAGCGGCCCACCTCCTCTTCTCTGGAATCCTACTTGGTGCATAGTGTCTGTTCACTTTAGCCGGGATTGTTAATGGGCCAAAGTTCATAACTAAAACCCGAGAGGGACCAAATACCCCTAGATTTGTAAAATTACTAAAATACCTTTGATTTGAAAATAACCAGAATACCCTTAGTTTGAAAATTACCAAAACATCTTTAGATTTGCAAAATCACTAAAATAGCCCCGAATTGTGGAATTACCAGAATACCCTTGGTTTGCAGAATTACCAAAACATCCCTGATTCACAAAATTTCCAAAGTACCTCTGTTTTGCAAAATTACCTAAATACCCCTATAGAGTAGATTTACGGAAATACCCTTGGATTGTGAAATGAAAAAAATACCCCTATGTGATGAGTATGAGTTTTGTGGATGTTACTCATGTGCATGTTGCATTCATATGATAGTCTACTTAGGATGCATATGGGTGGGAATTATAGTACGGAGGAAGATTTGAGGATTACATTGTCGCTTGACGACCATGGATCCACCGGTGGCTTTAAGTTCATTATATGATTAGCAGCTTTGCTGCAACGTTGAGTAGTGCCGCTGTGAGTGCTACATTTGGTGTGTAGAGGATGAGTGGGTCGATTTAAGAATCCCCACAGGTGTGTAGGGTTGGAAGGGAAATGGTGTGTGTAGCGGATGGATTTTTGGGAGGGTTTTGCATTACCTTGTCTTACATATGATATGGTATGAGGTCATTGTGGGCTAAGGCCTTAGACCACCGACTTCGATAGGGCTTAGGCCTAATGTGAATATTTGTATGTTGATTTGATTGCCAAGGGTTGTACACACTGAGTTTTGAAACTCACACCCTTTATTTAATGTTTCAGGTAATCCTCAGTAAACGGCTCGATGTGGAAGAGGACTCGGAGATGGCCACACTACGAGATGTTTAAATTTTTATTTTTTATTTATTTGTTTCAATGGACATGGTTTTAGTTGCTTTACTTTTGTTGGATGTAATAAGGCCTTGTACTTTGATTTTGTTTTAAAATTTGGGTTTTTATATTTTAACTATTTACTTAATGATTAAACTTAAGAAAATTTTTTATGCTTAAACTTGGTTTCCGAAATACTTAAAGCTATAAAATGGGCTTTTATCATTACTTAACAAGACTCATGGGTTTTGGGCTTTTGGGCCCTAAAATTTAGCTTAGAAAAATCATTTTGAAATATGCCTTTGATGTGACATGCCAGATTCGATTTTGAAAAATCATTTTGAAATATGCCTTTGATGTGATATGGTTTTAGTTGCATTACTTTCGTTAGATGTAATAAGGCCTTGTACTTTGATTTGATTTTAAATTTTTTGTTTTGGATATTTTAACTATTTACTTAATGATTAAACTTAAGTAAATTTCTTATGCTTAAACTTGGTTTTTGAAATACTTAAAGCTATAAAATGGGCTTTTATCACTACTTAACTAGACTCATGGGTTTTGGGCTTTTGGGCCCTAAAATTTAACTTAGCAAAAACATTTTGAAATATGCCTTTGATGTGACATGTCGGATTTAGGCCTAACGTTTATGCTGGGTTTGGGGTGTTACATTTAGTGGTATTAGAGCCCAGTTGCAAAGCTCGGGCTGTGAAATGGGCACTAGATTTTGGGTTTTGAAAGCAAGTGGATTAAAAAGGTTTTTGCAGGACTCTTGAAGTGTGGTTCACCGAGCCCTCGACGTCGAGCCAAGTAAGTTTTCTGTCTTTACCTTTGTTTAAATTACTGAACTATAGCTAGATATTGGGCCACTTTAAATAATAGGTTCTTAGAGACTAAAGCCCGTAGGAAACTTAAGCCTATAGTGGATATACGAAGGCAAAACAACTTTTTAATTGTTACTTACATAAGACATGTGCTTTAAACAGTGGAACTATGAACTAATTTCATAAAAATTCTAAACCAGAAATACGTACGCAATGATGAGCACTAGAAGAGGTGCAAGAGGTGCGGCAGAGGCTGTGGAAGTGTTAGGGCTGGATCGTCGGTGTCGGGCCATATGAACGGGCTGCCACTACAGAAGATGTAGCATCACAGGCCATGTGAAGGGTTTTTGAAAGGATTTTAAAAATTGTAACCTATCTGCTACGATAGGTGGATGTTTTGGATGTGTGTTAAAGATGTTGGGATCAGAGTGCGCAACGGTAGCGTAGTGGGATAGTTGTTACACGACTACCCTATTAGTTGAAAATTTCGAGGGCAAAATTTCTTGAAGAGGGGTAGATTTGTAACGCCTCGAATTCGGGCCTAGTAGATTTGGGCCTATTGGATTGTAACGCCCCAAAAATCCTAAAACCCTAATTTCTGTGCATTGAAGTTAGTATGTATGTGTAGCACTTAGAATATTAATTTTAAGGTATTATCGAGATTATTTGAAGTCTTAGAGATAGGGTAGACCATACGGAAAAATTTATTTTTTTCCTGCTTTAGTGGGCCCTAGTCTCAGGCATTAGGCCTCTTAAGCAGATTAAGGGGAAAATAAGACACAAATGGGCTTGTGGTCCAGTGGGAAGGTGGCGTCACTGGGGGTGCTACAACGTGGCGTGAAGAGGTCCAAGGTTCGAGTAGTGTTAAGGTGCTTTTAAAGTGTTTATTTTGCATATTGGACGACCAGAGTTGTGTGGAATTTTGACTCATTTGTTGAAGTGTTTGAATTGGTCATGTGAGCTGATAAAGGAGGAAATTTCGGATGAGATAAGGGAGATATCATGGAGAAAAATTAAGAGATGAGAGGTGGGAAGAGTTAGTGCTGAATTGGACTGTGGGGGAAGGTAAGATTCGAAAATTGGCTCTAAAAGGAGGTGCCGAATTCCTTTGAGAAGTTCCTTGGGTTCCATTACATTTCTTTTTCTCCCACTTAGCCGAATTCTTCCATTTGACGAAAAAAAAACCCATCATTCCTTTGTCTAAATTTTGGTTTTCTCTCTAGCCGAATGCCCCATGCCTTCTCTTCTTAAATTCCTTCTCTTGTTCACCTTTAGTTCTAGCCGATCACTTCTCCTCTTCTTCTTCCTATTAGTGCCGAATTATCTCTGGCACCATACTAATCTCAAAGCCAAATTTATACCGCAGGACCGAAAGTAGGATTTGGTAAGTATTCGGTTAACCTCTCTTGTACATTTTGCTAAAAGCTGAAAGGCTATCTAACTGTCTTGTCATTAACTATGTGATAACACCGATAAGGTTCATAGATCACAAGCGTGGTAGGATTGTTAGCAAGGGTAAGTGTTCCTTACTTCGGTTTAAGGGTTTGTCGAATGGTCATATATGTTGTGAGGCTTACTGGTGTTGGATGCAAGTCATCTATTACTTAGGCTCTAATGTTTAAGTTGGTACAGATCTAGGGTCTAATCGCAGTTGGTGTTAAAGGAAGGAGCTATTAAGGCTTGTCGCACACGGTAAGGCTACGGTGATGTTTCGGTTGTTGTTAGAGTTTCTATTTAGCCTATTATTAATAGTTCAGGAATATCGAATGTAGGTTCATGACTAAGAGGAATTCGTAGCACATGCTATTACGAGGTGTGTACAAACACTACACACACGATATTGGTAATGCCGAAAAGTCGAAAAGCCAAAACTGGCTAAATTGGCCTGTAACACCCCAAACCCGGTCAATACGCCACGACCGAATCTGGCATGCCACGAAGGAAAACGTTTTGAAGAAAATCGAGTTAACGATTAAATTTTAGTGAAAAACTCTTTGTTGTTCTATGTTTGTAGAAATCAGGTGTATAATAAGTTTAAAACTAACAATTTACTTTGAAATTCCGTAAATAATTCTTTAAAACATAGTTGTAAATCCATGGATTAGAAAACCTTTTATAATTTAAAAGAAACCAAAGCGAATAGTTTGAAAACTGTTTCTAATTGAAATTTGGGAACTTGAGTTTTGGAAAATAGTATGAGTTATCGAAAACCCTTAAGTTGTTAAATATTATCAAATGATTTATATTACCCGATGGTAACATTTTAAAAACCATTGCGTTTTGTAGTTTAGAAAACTTTACACTCATATTATTTAATTAACCATGTAGTTTATTAAGCCATGTTTAAAACAAGTCCAAAGCATATAAATAATCCAAAAACATAATTTGAAAGGCCTTATTACAAATCCAAATAAAGATGGAAACCAAATTAAAATAAAATACCCAAATCAAAGTTCATGTAAAACCAATTTTTATTGCATGGCCTCCTTGAGTTCATCCGGCTCCTCATCCGCGAATTTACGAATCACCTGAAAAGGTAAGGGAGAAGGTGAGTCACCAAGACTCAGTGCATAATCCCTCTCCCGGGTGAATGCCACATTCTTACACAAATTATAACCAAGCAATGTATACATATGATGCACCCAACCTAGCCATCCATAACTCCTTTTTCTACCCCGTGTGGTACCAAACCACTGGTGGTGCCAAACCACTGGTGACCCAAAGTCACGATATCCAATAATGTGATGCCAAATCACTGGTGACCCAAAGTCACGAATAATCAAGTTGTGGGGCCAACCCACATGTGATACCAAATCACTGGCGACGATCCCAATACATCAAATGTGGGGCCAACCCACGGTGGTGTGAAACCACTGGGATGAATCGCTATGAGGTGCCAAACCTCTGGTGTCCCAAAGACACGAAATATGTGGTACCAAACCTTTGGAGGTGCCAAACCTCGGTGTCACAAGGACACGGATATCAAATCTTCCTCCTCTCATATCGCCCATACCAATGCAATAGATAAACAAATCATGTCATTATACTTTGATATGAATATATAACCAATATATATATATCGTAGATCGTGAAAATTAACAACATATAGCAACATCATATCGAAACGGACTTACCCGTATCCATGCTCATACCCATCAAGGTATCATATCAAGATCTCATAGTTTTCGGCTTTAACAACATGAATAGTTATTTAACACATATATACATATTACCGAGTTATAAATTGTGTAAGGTACACACCTTTCACCAACGCAAATACTAACTTCCGAAGATCCGATCTACCGCACTAGATCACCTTGTCCTACATTCGGCCAAACCACAAAACTATAATCAAGACCATTCGGCCAACATCACACCTTAATCCCAATAGCCTTAGGCTTTTCATCCTCAAAAAGAATAATGAATCATGAATCCTTACCACTTAACTTACCAACTTCGATTGCTAGAGAAGTAAGGCTTAGATCGATTGCTTCCAAAATCCCAAAGAGCCTAAAAGAATGATCGATTCCTAATAATGGTTAGAACTTTGCAAACAAATGCCCAAAGATTCGGCCTTTGTCCACAAGAAAACGACTTAGAAAGGAGAAAGAAATAACGGAAATACGACCATGAACACTTACCTATCTTCCAAAACCGATTGAAGAAAACCCAAAGATTATCTACCCTTGATGATATTCGGCCAATATAACACCAAAAGAGAGAAAGAAGATTCAGCTATGGTGGAGTAAAAAGAAAGGAAAAATAAAAATGAAAGTGAAATAGGAGAAGGATGATTCGGAAATGGAAGAAAGAAGAAAATAGAAAAAGAAAATAGAATGATAATGGATGTTTTTAACTTTGAACAAAAAAATGAAAGAAATGGGATTTGGGAAGGAGGAAGATTCAGCCAAGAGGAAGTGAAAAGGAAATGTGGTTTTTTTGAGCAACTATCAAAAGAAAGAAAAGAGAGAGATGGGAGAAAGAGGTTCGGCCAAACACCTAGTTTGCCGAAAAGAAAAGTGCACAAAAATGCAAAATGTGGTTTCAGTTTCAAAAGGGAAATGAGAGAAAGAAATTAGAATTTGATTCAAACACAAATGAGAGCTAAATCAAAAGCAAAATTGCACAAAAATGCCTAAGGTACATTCGGCTAAAGAGGGAGTTTTTGGAGAGGAAGAGAAAAATGCCAAATGATGCACAAAATGCTAAAGTTGGCCAACTATTTCCCCCTCAAACTTCCTATCAACATTTGGCCACCCCCCTAGCCACACATGCCATCCACATTCATGCACTAATGGCCATAGGAGAGTTTCCAAAACAACTCCCATAAGCCAAGCCTTATGTCCCCCCATCCTTCCATAAACCTTAAGATTCCTTTCCCAAAGTACAAACTTTCCTAAACCAATATTCAACTTGCCAAAAATTGAAAGTCCAACCTTCCATAACTAGAACTTGACCTACACTTAATGCTAGGATGCATAAAAATAAAATCCTTAATATGCCTTCCATGCTACTCGAACCACTTCCTTCAAGCAACCATCCATGCGCCATAACCACCTTGCCACTAACTCCTCATGTGCTAGAATTTAACACTTAAATTAACTTAAGTGTCATGTTCACTTAATCCACTTCACTAAATTTTCAATACTAAAAATTATTCTAGCTTAGCTAATAATTCCAAGCCTTCACACAAATATACTAAGCACACAATAAACATCCTATCCGAGCTAACACAAGTAACAAAATAATACTCTAATTTTTAGGATGTTACAATTCTACCCCCTTAAGAAAATTTCGTCCTCGAAATTACCTGATCAAAAGAGTTGAGGGTGCTGCTGCCTCATCGCATCCTCTAGTTCCCACGTAGCTTCTTCTATGCCATGGTTCCGCTATAAAACCTTCACTAATGGAACTGATTGCCTACGCAACAATTTCACGTCTCGATCTAGAATCGTGACTTTGGTTCCTCTTCCACCGCCGATCCGACTCACCTCTATTTCTCTCATCGCCATGACATGCGATGGATCAGAACGATAGCGTCTAAGCATGGAGACATGAAACACATCGTGAATCTGACTCAGCTCTGACAGGCTACTGGTCCCACTCGTCTCAACACCTTATACGGCCCAATGACTTAACTTGCCTTTTCTCCCAAATCTTAACACTTTCTTCCATGGCGAGACTTTTAGAAAAACTTTGTCACCCAGGGAAAACTCTATATCCCTCCGCTTGAGATCGGCATAAGACTTCTGCCTATCCGAAGCTTTCTTCAACCGAGCTTGAATCAGCTTCACCTTATCTTCGGTTTCTGCAACCAACTCTGGTCCTAACATTTGACGCTCACCCAACTCAGTCCAGCATGTAGGTGTGCGACACCTCCTACCATACAACGCCTTATATGGTGCCATCTTAATGCTTCCCTGATAACTATTGTTGTATGCGAATCAGCTAATGGTAAAAACTCTTCCGAGCTGCCTCTGAAATCCAAAGCACAACCTCTCAACATATCCTCTAAAATCTGAATAACTCTTTCCGACTGCCCGTCAGACTATGGATGAATGCGGTACTGAAATCCAACCGCGTACCCAAAGCCTGATGTAACGCTCTCCAAAACCTCGACGTAAAACTAGGATCCCTGTCTGAGATAATCAACACTGGTACATCGTGCAACCTCACTATCTCCGCCACATACAACTTAGCTAACTTCTGAAGCGAGTAATCCACCTTTATCGAAATGAAATGAGCTGACTTAGTCAGATGATCCACAATCACCCAAACTGAATCTTTCTTACTAAGCGTAAGGGGTAATCCACTGACAAAGTCCATAGTGATCCTTTCTTACTTCCACTGTGGAATCTTCACTGGCTGAAGTAACCCAGACGATAACTGATGCTCCGCCTTGACCTGCTGACACGTCAGACATTTGCCCACAAACTCAGTTACATCCCGCTTCAAACCTGGCCACCAAAACTGCTCTCTTAAATCCCGATACATCTTGCTACCTCTAGGATGCATAGCGTATGGGCTGCTATGTGCATCTCGATGAATCCTCTGCCTCAACTCAACATCCTTCGGCATACAAGCTCTCCCTTGAAAACACAAAACTCCAGCACCGGACAAACTATAATCCTCTAAACCTCCATTCTGAACCTGCAACCTCCGATCATTCAAACCATCATCCTCTAACTGTTTCTCCTTGATTTGCTCTAACCAGGTCAGCTTGACTTGCAATTCCGCCAAAAGACTTCCATCGTCATATAAGCTAAGACGAGCAAACATCAATCTTAAGTCTGATACAACCTTACGGCTCAACGCGTCTGCCACCACGTTAGCCTTGCCCGGATGGTACTCAATCGAAAAGTCGTAGTCCTTCAACAACTCAATCTATCTATGTTGCCTTAAGTTCAAATCCTTCTGAGTCAAAAGATACTTAAGACTCTTGTGATCCGTATAGACTATCGACTTCTCTCCATAAAAGTAGTGTCTCCATATCTTCAAAGCAAAAACCACTGCAGCTAATTCCAAATCATGCGTCGGATAGTTAACCTCATGTGGTCTCAACTGTCGAGATGCGTAAGCCACTACCTTCCTTCCTCAGATCAAAGACACATCCCAAACCAGTATGTGATGCATCACAGTAAACCGTGAATTCCTTGCCTGCCTTAGGTTGAATCAAAACCGGAGCTTCAGTCAGAATCTTCTTCAACTTGTCGAAACTTCCTTGCTGCTTCTCGGTCCACACAAATGGAACTCCTTTCCTCAATAACATAGTCATTGGTGCTGCTATCAAAGAAAATCCTTCCACAAATCTTCGATAATACCCCGCCAGACCTAGAAAACTCCGAATTTCAGCCACTG
The DNA here is from genome assembly GCA_025503065.1 of Gossypium bickii. Classification (NCBI taxonomy): domain Eukaryota; kingdom Viridiplantae; phylum Streptophyta; class Magnoliopsida; order Malvales; family Malvaceae; genus Gossypium; species Gossypium bickii. Next base: position 47,015,892 of record CP106711.1, on the reverse strand, counting down.
ACTTAGGCGGCTTCTAATCTAACACTGCCTCAATCTTCCGATGATCCACTCTAATCCCCTCAGCTGATACACGTGACCCAATAAAGCAGCTTTTCCCTCAAAATCTGCAACACTAATCGCAAATGCGCATCATGCTCCTCCTCTGACTTTGAGTATACCAAAATATCGTCTATGAATACCACAACAAACTGGTCCAAAAACTGCTAGAAAATCCGATTCATCATGTCCATGAATGCTGCCTGCGCGTTAGTCAACCCAAACGGCATTACCAGAAACTCGTAGTGCCCATACCGAGTGCAAAATGTCGTCTTGTGGATATCCTCCTCTTTCACCTTCAGCTGATGATATCCAGACCTTAAATCAATCTTGGAGAAAACCGCTGCCCCCTTAAGCTGATCAAACAAGTCATCTATCCTCGGCAAAGGATACTTGTTTTTGATCGTCAGCTTATTCAACTGGTGGTAGTCAATACACATCCGCATCGTACCATCTTTCTTCTTGACGAAGAGTACCGGCGTTCTCCAAGGCGAAACACTAGGTCGAATGAAACCTCGATCCAACAACTCCTGAATCTAAGCCTTCAATTCCCCTAATTCCTTTGGCGCCATCCTATACGGAGCAATAGACATCGTGCGATTAGGGTAATGAGATCTATACCAAATTCAACTTCACGATCCGGAGGCAGTCCCAGAAGTTTTTCAGGAAATACGTCAACATATTCCTTTACCGTTCGAACATTCCCCACATTAGACTCCTTAGCCTCCAACGCACATACATGGACCACAAATGCCTCACAGCCCTTCCTGACCAACTTCACAGCTTTCAACGCAGATACCACGTTGGATAGATAATCTCTTCTATTACCTATCATAACCACCTCTTCGCCCTTAACTGTCTTCAAAACCATGCGCTTACAGCACAATCCAAACTTGCTTGGTACTTGACCAACCAGTCCATCCCAAGAATCAGATTAAACTCCTCAAACGGCAGTTCCATCAGATCAGCTACGAACACTACCCCTTGAAGTTCTAGGGTACATCCCTATCTGACTTATTTACTTTACAGAGTGACTAGAGAGGGCTAAAAATCTTGTCATCTTCCTAGAAGTAGTCTCAGAGTCTAAATTTATAGTCTCTACAATGCTACTAGCAACATACGAATGTGTCGAACCCATATCTATCAAAGCAGAATATGGTACACCAAAGATTAAGAATATACGGTTATGGACGCCCGGTCGTCGCCCTCCTCTCGACGTCTCTCATTTGCATACACCAAACCAGCCGTCTTGCCTCGGTGTTGCTGCACCGCGCCGATGCTCTGCGGCCTCGACCAGAACCATTACCTCCTCTACCATTACCCCGACCTCTCTGCGGTGGCGGTCCCTCCTTTCTGAACTGAGCACGACCTTGACTCTCAGACTGATTCCTGGCTAGCTTACATGGACAATCCCTCACACGATGATCCAGCGAGCCACATTCAAAACATCCTTTCCCTCCAGTCCAACATTCGCCCCAATGAGATTTCCCACATCGGTTACACTGTGCTGGCCCCGGACTAGTAGTAACAGGCCTCCAAGACTGATTCGGCCCACTCTGCCTAGCCTTCTTTTGAGAATTACCGGCTGACCCGGATGATCCATAACCTCTCTTATGCTTATTCCGGTCGTGACTCTGCCTTACAGATTCTTTTATCCCCTAGGCTATCTTAGCCTTATCCACTAGCGCAGCAAACTCTCGCTCATGGTATGGAGCAATCAGCAATCTCAGCTCGTCCCTCAAACCGTCTTCGAACCGAACACATCGCTCGTGCTTCGAAACCACGATACCTCCAAAGATATCCGGCTCGGTCTTTAAAATTCGCCTCATATTCGAGATCACGGACTTACTCCCTGGACCAAACTCGAAATGCCTTACATTTACGCACATCAATGTAATTAGACCCAACATATTTCTTTTGATATGCGCTTTAAAATAGTCCCAAGTGTGATCCTCCGCGCAAAGACTATTCCGCATCGTGAGCCACCACTGATATGACTCATCTCGAAGAAGCGACACTATCCCTTTCAACTTTTCCTCACCATTCAGATCCAAATCATCCATGATTCGCTCCGTCGCCTCTAACCAATACTCGACCGTACTGGGAGCCACACCTGAAACACCTCGAAATACCTCAGCTCCATTGGCTCGGAGTCGCTCAGATACGGATTTCTGAGCTCCCGCGCCTCCACCTAATCCAGCTACCCTCTTAAGAACTCGCAGCACCACTTGAGACACTGCGCCATCCCCCGTTTGATCCTGATGCTCGATTCCAACCGCTGGTGGTGGGGGTGGTGGTACCTCATTTTTGGATCCTTGACCAGACCTCACTGGCTCAGACACAGCCATCCTACCTCGACCGTGTCCACGAGTAATACGACCCCGACCTCGAGTACTCATGTCTAAAGTCTCGACTTGTCTGATTTAAAAGTTTTATGCATTAGTCAAAATTTCACTATCTTTAAAGCACAGTTTTATGAAAAGTTTTAATAAGAAGTTGTTTCGCGAGTACATCCAACCTATAGTTTTGGGTTTCTACTACTATACAGTCATATCATCATCATATCATCAAAATAAATAGTTTGAGGTACTTACCAGGGTGAATCGGTACCAGAGACTCGGTGCTGTGCCTTCCCAACCATATAATTTAAACAAAAACATTTTTAAGACCATACTTTAAATTATTTTGGGCCTCGAGCCCACAGCCGAGCTTTTGAACTTGGCTCTGATACCAATTTGTAACACCCCAAACCCGGTCAATACGCCATGACCGTATCTGGCATGCCACGAAGGAAAACGTTTTGAAGAAAATCGAGTTAACTATTAAATTTTAGTGAAAAACTCTTTGTTGTTCTATGTTTGTAGAAATCAGGTGTATAATAAGTTTAAAACTAACAATTTACTTTGAAATTCTGTAAATAATTCTTTAAAACATAGTTATAAATCCATGGATTAGAAAACCTTTTATAATTTAAAAGAAACCAAAGCGAATAGTTTGAAAACTGTTTCTAATTGAAATTTGGGAAGTTGAGTTTTGGAAAATAGTATGAGTTATCGAAAACCCTTAAGTTGTTAAATATTATCAAATGATTTATATTACCCGATGGTAACATTTTAAAAACCATTGCATTTTGTAGTTTAGAAAACTTTGCACTCATATTATTTAATTAACCATGTAGTTTATTAAGCCATGTTTAAAACAAGTCAAAAGCATATAAATAATCCAAAAACATAACTTGAAAGGCCTTATTACAAATCCAAATAAAGATGGAAACCAAATTAAAATAAAGTACCCAAATGGAAGTTCATGTAAAACCAATTTTTATTGCATGGCCTCCTTGAGTTCATCCGGCCTTATTACAAATCCTTAATATGCCTTCCATGCTACTCAAACCACTTCCCTCAAACAATAATCCATGCGCCATAACCACCTTGCCACTAACTCCTCATGTGCTAGAATTTAACACTTAAATTAACTTAAGTGTCAAGTTCACTTAATCCACTTCACTAAATTTTCAATACTAAAAATTATTCTAGCTTAGCTAATAATTCCAAGCCTTCACAAAAATATACTAAGCACACAATGAACATCCTATCCGAGCTAACACAAGTAACAAAACAATACTCTAATTTTTAGGATGTTACAGGGCCCGTTGGCCCTAAGGCTAAGTTTGATGAGTTTGTTTGGTTTGGTATATGAACTGAGTTAGTCAAGCATGTTACATGATTTGGAATTGTTTTGGGCCTAATAGGCCATAAGAATGTGATTTGGGCCTAATAGGCCGTAAGGATGTAATTTCGGCTTGATGGGCTTTATGGGGACGTAAACAAGCATGCTAGGATTAATGGGTTTCAGGCCTAGTTTGAACAACTCTTAAACCACATAAGAATTTATAATAATTAAACATTGTCTGTGGGCTTTTGGGCCCTAAAATTTAGCTTAGAAATATCATTTTGAAATATGCCTTTGATGTGACATGCCATATTCAGTTTTGAAAAATCATTTTGAAATATGCCTTTGATGTGACATGGTTTTAGTTGCTTTACTTTCGTTAGATGTAATAAGACCTTGTACTTTGATTTGATTTTAAATTTTTGGTTTTGGATATTTTAACTATTTACTTAATGATTAAGCTTAAGTAAATTTCTTATGCTTAAACTTGGTTTTCGAAATACTTAAAGCTATAAAATGGGCTTTTATCATTACTTAACAAGACTCATGGGTTTTGGGCTTTTGGACCCTAAAATTTAACTTATAAAAATCATTTTGAAATATGTTTTTGATGTGACATGCCAGATTCGGGCCTAATGATAAGCCATAAAAGTAACATGTTTTAATCCCACATTTAGCATACTTTTGGATGATTTATCCCTTGATTTATGTAAAAAGGTGCTCTTAATCCTTTAATTTCATGTTTTATACTTAAGAAAGCACCCGAGGATGAAAAGAACAAGAAACGGGCTTAAAACGGACAAAATTAGGCCAAAAGAGAAATCGACACGGCCTGGAGAAGAGCAATTCTACTCGGAAAAGGATTTCTCTTCTCCAGGCCGTGTCGATTTCTCGGAAAAGAATCAAACCTAATATAGGAATCCATAGATCGAGTTAATGTAATTCTAGGGGTTTTAATTAGAAAGAGATTTCAATTAATCAACCTAGGGTTAGACGTTATTCGCCTCGAGAGAGGGTTTAATATAAATTAGGGAATCTTACGGATCAAGTCAAGTGAATACATCGTCTGGTTCAGTGTTAGATAACAAGTGAATTCTAGGTTGATTCTTCCTAAGGGTATCGTTTTAATCAACTGAGTGTTTCCCAACAGTATTTCCCCAATTCATTCTTTTTGTCTTTGCGTCATTAGCTCAGTAGTTAGATAAACTTAGATTAAACAAACTTTACTTATTTTAGGCTAGATAATAGAAATAAGGTTACTATTAGTACTTTTAGTTCCTTTGGGTTCGACAATCCGGTCTTGCTTAAGCTATACAACTATTCGATAGGTGCACTTGCCTTAAGTCATTGTCACAGTTAGTTTCTAGGTTTGATCATTCTCTTTTTATAAATTTTAAGACTCGACAACCACGATCACCTAACTTTTAGGATGGGTTTGGGGTGTTACATGGAGGAAGTGTACTGTATTGGTAGCTCTATTGCAAATACTGTTTAGTGCCGCAACCAGTGCTAATTTTTGGAGTGTAGGGATAGGTGGGTGATTTTATCCCCACATGGAGTCTTGGGCTGGACGGAGCGGAATGTAGAGGCTGGATGGGTAGGATTTTTGATTACATGCTTAAACTGTTACTAATATTGTAATGGGCTAAGGCCCACGCTGATACTATTATGGGCTAAAGCCCACACTGATACTATAATGGGCTAAGGCCCAACTTGACTGAACTGTTATTGACTTGGGCTTGAGCCCAAACTGTACTTGCTTAAAAGCATGATTGGTTGTTTAATTGTATGGGGTTTCACATTGAGTTTTTGTAAACTCACCTTTCTGTTTTTTTGTACAGGTAATCCTCAGTCTTAGGCGGATCGGTGCTGTGAGGGATTTGGAGGTGGCCACACAACCGCACCTATATATATTTTAAAATTTATTTTCTATAAGTTTAATTTGGATTTTTGTTATGTAATAAGGCCTCTTAATTTTTAACTTTTAATTTGGGGATTTTACTTATTTTCATTTACATTTGATTAGTAGTAGAATACGGTTTTCCAAAAGATAATTGGTTTTCAAAGCACCACGTTTTTGCAACTTATAATAATAGGTTCCACATCAAATCTGGTTTTAAAGTATAGTACCAAAAAGAAATTATCAACGTTCTACTAAAATAACTTGAGTTTTAAAAGAACAAGATAACCTAAATTTTTGTAAGATACATAAACGAGGTTTAATAATAAGCATGGATTTTCTATAGATACGTTGTTTTCAAAAAACACTTCAATGTGATGTCGGCAGATTCGACCATAACGCCTGGGCCGGGTTTGGTGTGTTACATACATCAACGTGTTTAAAAACCTTTGATTTCTTTTAACATGATGTGTGTTATGAAAGAATAAATTATTGGTAAAACACTCGCATATATATATTCTTTTAGAAAATGTAACAGCCTGATTTAGGGGCTATCAGAACAGTGATCTCGGGATCACTAATTCGAGGTTAGACAAAATTATTTTCATGTTATTTTATGAGTTAAAGCATGATTGTATAAGTGGATGAAAATTTTGGTGCTTTAATTTTAGCGAATTCAAGCTTAATCGCGAAAAAGGACTAAATCGTATAAAGTGCAAAAGTTTAATTTTATAAGCCAAAGGGGTTAGATAGCACTAGATTATTAATTGTAGGTCTTTAAAGGGCAATTAGTCCCTTGGAACTTAGACTGGCCGACCATAGGAGATAAAAATTGACAAATTGGTCAAAGTTGGTAAAAGTTGGTGACTAAATTGACTTGTGTTAAAAAAATAAAGAAAGAAAAGATATCATCTTTTTTCTCCATCTTCCTCCAAAAATAGCAAGCAAAATAAGGGTTTTGAAAGCTCAAAATTTCAGCAAACTCATCTCCATTCAAGTAAGTGATTTTAATGGTTTTTCTTGAAGATAGTTGTACTTTTAAAACCCCTAGAGCTTAGTTTGTGATATGGTGAAGAGTTTAGAGATTTTCCATGAGAGCTTTCATTTTTATTTACTACATTTTTATGGAAGAAAATGAGTCTTGGTTGTTAGATGAACAACTTTTGTGAAAGGTATTTCCATGAAAAAACCTAATTGGACCTTCTTTTAAAGGTTATAAAGTTTGTAGTAAATGTGTGAAATGTTGGATTTTGATGATAGCCATAAGAGAAATAAATGTTCACCTAGGCTCATTAAAGGTAGAAATTTGATTAGAATTAATTTTTGATCCCATGAGAACGTTCGTGGCAGCCTCTACGGTCCATCGCCAACGATTGTGGCTCGATTTATCCCTACGAGCGTTCGCACGCTCATGAGCCTTCAGATGCTGAATTTTTGGCTTTTTGGCTGTTGCTGATTCACAATTAAACAAGGATGTGAATACACACCTTCATCGGTTGTTTTGACAGAAACAACACTGGGTGTACGATTACACACCTTTTATGGGTTGTAGTTGAAGCGCTTTCAAGATTAAACACCTATGATAACAACAACCCCATCAATTAGACTCAAACCCTCATTAATCCATCACCATAATATTGAAAAAGCTTTAATCAAACTAATGCTACTTACCAATCAACAACCACAATCTTCTCTAGTCCCAAAACCACATATTCTTTTCAATGTTATACCTTCACAAGAATCGTTAACCGATTCATAAAAATCTACTATCCCATAAGAATATGTATATACTAATTCTTAAAGCACTTACCATGAATCAAAAGATCCCTTGCAGGGAAAAGTAATCGGCCTACCCCTTGGTTAAAGAAAACGAGTCCTTAGCAACATTCGAACGAAAAAGAAGGTGTTAGATAAGCTTATCTCCACGGTAAACAAGGAGAAATAGCCTTTCGGCCCAAGAAATACAAAACCGAGCATGGAGAAAGAAGCCAACCAAGATTTGGCTAGAGTAACCACTTAGCAATAAATTGAAGAGATCAAGAAATGGTTAGGGACGAAGAAAGGAAGGTGTTTAGGCCTTAACAGGGTCGGTCAACACAAGAAGAACAAATGTTTTGAGAGAGAAGTATTCGGCTATCTTGAAAAGAAAAGAAACAATGAGTGGGAAAAGAAGAAGTTGAGTTCGGCTAGAAGAAAGGAAAAGGCAACAGATATTCAGCTGTGAGTGATACTACAGCTTTTGAAACAAGAAAGAGAGAAAAAGGTTTGAGAAAAATGGCACAAGACTTTCGATATTTTGGTACTTACGATTCGGCACAAAACACTTGTGCTAAAATCCCAAAGAAACACTAGTGATTACCAAAGAAATCGGCACAAGAGAGAAAAAGGAGCCAAAAATGCAAAACCCCAAAATAGCTAAGAGGATATTCGACATCTGCTCAAAACACCATTTTCCGAAAATGCACATCCCAACCGCTTAGCCGAATTTTGCACCCACCAGTTACCCATTTCGGCTACAACTCTTTCTTCCATCCAACTCCTAGAAAATCTCCATGATACTCTCCCCTTATCCCTCCTTGAAATCCTCCACAACCATCTTACAAGACCATTTCAAACTCTCCAATGCTAGAGTTCAAATCCAACACAAACTCTTGGTGCCCCCAGTCAGCAAAATAAACGCTCCCTGCTTGACATGGGATTCGAACCCTTGCCCTCTCCTATGCTCCACACGCTACATGCCACAACAACACAAGCTCCTTTTGTGACTTAAAACAACACAACTTAATAAATAAACCCTTTATGCTAACATCCAGGTTTCCAAAAGAGCAAAATCAAAGTTTTTCCAAAGGCCATACTTGAACCCGGGCTTCCTAAAATCCCCAAAACACTTAGCCATTGAAGCAAACAAGCAATTTGGTCAGGCCATGAAAAATTAAAGACCCTATATTTTCGAGCGTTACACCCGAGGAGTCCATGAGAAACCAATATCCCAACCTTTTCATCGGTAAGATATTCGGGGACGAAAATCCTTAAGGGGGAGAATTGTAACAGCCCGATTTAGGGGCTAGTCAGAACAATGATATCAGGATCACTAATCCAATGTTAGAGAAAATTATTTTCATGTTATTTTATGAGTTAGAGCATGATTGTATAAGTGCATGGAAATTTTGGTGCTTTAATTTTAGTGCTTTAATTTTAGCGAATTCAAGCTTAATCGCGAAAAAGGACTAAATCGAATAAAGTGCGAAAGTTCAATTTTATAAGCCAAGGGCATTAGATAGCCCTAGATTATTAATTGGAGGTCTTTAAAGGGCAATTAGTCTCTTAGAACATAGAGTGGCCGGCCATAGGAGACAAAATTTGACAAATTGGTCAAAGTTGGTAAAAGTTGGTGACTAAATTGACTTGTATTAATAAAATAAAGAAAGAAAAGATATCATCTTTCCTCTCCATCTTTGTCCACTGAAAATAGCAAGCAAAATATGGGTTTTGAAAGCTTAAAATTTCAGCAAACTCATCTCCATTCAAGTAAGTGATTTTAATGGTTTTTCTTGAAGATAGTTGTACTTTTAGAACCCCTAGAGCTTAAGCTTTCTAAAGAGGGGACTAATTTGTGATATGGTGAAGAGTTTAGAGATTTGCCATGAGATCTTTCATTGTTATTTGCTGCATTTTTATGGAAGAAAATGATTCTTGGTTGTTAGATGAACAACTTTTGTAAAGGTATTGCCATGAAAACACCTTAATTAGACCTTGTTTTAAAGGTTATAAAGTTTTTTAGTAAATGTGTGAAATGTTGGATTTTGATGATAGCCATAAGAGAAATAAATGTTCACCTAGGTTCATTAAAGGTAGAAATTTTATTAGAATTAATTGCCGAGCCTAGGGTAAAATGTTCATTTTGCCAAAGACTAAGGACAAAATGGTAATTTTGCCAAAGCATGATTTTTGAAATATATTTATTAATGTGATGATTAAAACGAGCTAATTTGCTATTATAGAGCAAGAAGAACCAAGAGTCCACCTCGATCAGGGAAATAATAAAGTTTAGACTAGATCGACGATCTAGCTTATTTTGAAATCGAGGTAAGTTTGTTTGTGATAATTCAATATTTATGCTAGCATGTTTGAGAATGGTTGATATTATAACAACATTCTATGAAATTGAATATTAGTGTTATATGAGAAAGATGATAAAATTTGAGATGTTGATGTCCTGGTGGGACTATAATAAGTGTGAAAATGCTATCATGAAGATATGAGATGAATAAGGTCCCTTGTAAGACCATGTTTGAGACATGGCCTCGGCGCCAAGTTGAGATTCTGTATAAGACCATATCCGGGATATGGCTTCAGTATTGAGTATGAGAATCGTATAAGACCATATCCGGGATATGGCATCGATGCTTAATGAGAGATTACGTATAAGACCATATCTGGGATATGGCATCGGCACTCAGAAATGACCCTACGTAAGACCACATCCGAGATGTGGCATTGGTTTCATGTTATGCTAATGTTTATGAATATACATCCTTGAGTATCCCTAGTGAATTATCGGGATGAATTGATTAGCTTAGAAATAGTGAAGAGGATTTTACTAAAGTTATGTGATTGAGGTAACACAGGTACTTGTGAGTAATTCATGAAGAAACAATTACAATATGTGGCATGGTATGTGCTAGATAAGGGCAAGTATGAGTATGTATAAATATGGCAAGAAGCCTATGACTTGTGTATGGTTAATTAATGCCATGGATGGATTATATTGTGAGCTTATTATTGCCATTTGTTTCCATGCAAACTTACTAAGCTTTATGCTTACCTCTTTTCATTGCCCTTTTTCCTTGTAGTATTGCAAAGTTAGCTCGAAAATTCGCGGATGTCGGAATTGGAGATCACACTATCGACCACAACTTGGTATAGCCAAATTAAATTTATTTTGACTATGGCATGTGTAGGACTTGAGTATTTTTTTTATGTCATATTGGTAAGCCAAATGTGTTGGCTACTAAGATTGTTCCAATTCATTTTGTAAATGGTCATTAAAGTTAGGCCAATACTTGGCTAATTCTTATGTTTAATGAAGATGAATTTCATGAAGTGTATGTTTTTAAGGATGTAGTGATTCTTTTTGAGTTCATGGAGGTACCATTTGGTCATCTTATATATTGAAAAGTTTTGGTATGAGTGTGATTACCTGATAGGGTGGCAATGGCTTGGTAGATAGCCATCTAGTTGTCCACACGAGCATGTGTCTACACACGGCCAGCCCTATGGGCTTGTTGATCGGCTGTGTGTCCCTTTGCATGCTAGAATTCCAAGTCAATATGCTCAGTAGTTAACACACGAGCAGAGACACGGCCGTATGTCTCAGCCGTGTGGGAGGCACGGCCTAGGACATGGGCGTGTGCCCAGACTGTGTGAAGTCTGCATCTGAAATTGGGAATTTAATTCGACACATGGGCTAAGGACACGGGCATGTGCCTTGGCCGTGTAAGCTTAGTGAAATGATGATGTCATAAACAGAATGCCCAGGTTTTTGACACACGGGTTGAGACACGGTTGTGTCAAGGCCGTGTAAGGGACATGTGCGTGTGCCTGGCCGTGTGAAATAAGTCAGTGTCAACCACAGGTAAGGGACATGGGCGTGTGTGACCACACGGCCTACCCCCACGGGCGTGTCCCATTTCACACGGGCTGGCCCCTATTAAGCAAAATTTTTTTAAGTGCATGAAAGTTTTCGATTAATTCCTCAAAACCTTCCGAAAGTATGTTTAAGGTCTCGTAGGCCCAGGATGAATATGTTATGAGATTGAATTGAAAGTTTTTAAGATGAAATAAAATTTTACAACCCGAAACGTCATGTTTAAGCAAGTTAAGTTAGGTAAAGCCTCGTATCAGGCTCCGGCTTCAAACATGGGTAAGGGGTGTTACAGAAAATCTTATGTTCGAAAGCACTTATTAGTTTGGCAGCGGAAATTTTCAGATTTTTAATTTTGAAAATTGAGTTCTAGTTTGGCACTTCATACGATTTTGCAATTTTACATTAAAAATACCAAAAAAAAATGACGAACAGAACAAAAACCAAAACAAAACAATCTAAAACCAAATTTACAGTCCAAAATAGTTAAAAACATAAATCATCTTATTTATTTATCCTAGAAAACAATCCAAGCTCTCGCACGCCATCCGATCAAATATAGAAGGGTGAGGTAAAAAGCTCAGTGTGTAACTTAGCTCAAAAAAAAAAAAATCACAAATAACACAATAAATAGTTCAAAATGTCACAAAGAATTTCACCAAACCCAAATTACAAAATTCATGCATGCATGATTAAGCCAGTGCAATATTTCAGAAAATAGAATGCATATTTTTTAGAAAACTTCCTACCTATCTCCGCTACACACCAAATTTGAGTTCCAAAAAGTTGTCCATCCAAAATCACACCAACAGATAATTGTGGACAATGCCACGAGATTTGCTGTTAAAACTGCCAAATCAGATATATGTGGTCAAGCCACTATATTATAGCCAAGCTACTAGAATAGATATGTGTGGTCGAGCCACTATAATTGCAATCAAGGTACCAGAACAGAAACTTGGTTAAACCACCAAATAATGTAGATCATTAAACTGTCATAACTTTCTCCTTACCATATTATCTCAACCCCATGCAATGTGATATGACATGCAGAAACAAAATATGAATGAGAAGCATGTAGGAAATGCAATTGTACAATAACATAAATCTGAGGCATGGAATTTCATGCTTTGCAGAATAGATGTGTCACAAATTTCAACAAAAGAAAATAAGCTTTATCATAAAGTCACATGCATGGTTATATACAACTTAACATAGCTAGACATCATATCCTCATATACAAACGTAGCAAAATAGAAATATGCCATCCAAATTACCAGTATATAGATTATGCATATGATATTCACATACATTTTCCATATAACGTACAGTATCATACTATTAGATATCATGTTTTTAGGTCCTATTTATATAGTTTGGACCTTACGAAGTGGCTAAATACGCATCACAGTTAAATACGACCCTACAAAAATTTTCCCAAAACAGGGACCAGAAGCTCGTGTGGCCCATACAGCCCAAATAACCCAGCTCGTATGACACACACGATCTGACACATGATAGTGTGGCTCAAATGGACTGCCACACAACCGTGTGACGTCGATAGTGAGTTTTTTAACATCACGTCGTTCGTTGTTTTTTGAGTTTCGCATTATAAACCTAATCATTTTTCAATGCAAATCCAACCACGAGATTTCCAATACCTAAATCAACATTTTACACATATTAGCCAATGAAAATCAGCAGTTCCAAATCCTCAATTTGGCTCCAAACATTCATAATCAACTTCAATACCATAAAAATTTAAACAAAGCGTAACGTCACTTACCCTCAAAGAATCAGCAACTCAACGCAATTAATTCGTTAGAGGATCATCGAATGTCACACTTTCCTTTCCTATCAGAAAACCATGATTATCAATCAACAAAATTTGTATCACACCAAAACATGAACTGAATATCAAGAACACTAAAACTTAAGCCATAGAAAATAACAATACTTACACCAGATTTACTTACGTTCAATTCTAACGACACCACGTAATGTTCGTATAAAAGATGGAAAAAGAATTAACATCAGGATGGGAAAATGAAAATAAAAAAGAATGAACAAGAAGAATTAAAGAAGAAAAAGAAAAGGGAAAGATAGAGATAGTGCACGTCAGATTGTTGGTGAAATTTTGATTACAAAATTATTATTTTAGAAAAATAAGTCTGATAAGATGCTATCTTAACCAATTTCCTAACCACTTATCAGCCTATCAAAATTTGAATTTAGCCTAAACACTACCACATGGGTGGCACTGATCGTGTGTCAGAGTCTTAAAAATTTATAAAAAGAATGATCGAGCCTAGAAACTAATAGTAACAACGATTGAGGCAAGCGCACCTATCGAACAGTAGTATAGTTTAGTGGCAAGACCGAATTGTCAAACCCAAAGGAACTAAAAGTACTAATACTAACTTTCTTTTTATTATTTAGCCTAAGATAAAAGTTAATTAACTAACTATTAAGCTAAAGATGCAAAGCTAAAGAGAATGAATTGGGGAAATACTTGTGGGAAAAACCAATCGATTAAGACAATACCCGAGGAAGAATCTACCTAGACTTCACTTGTTATTTAACTCTGAACCAGACGATTTATTCACTTGACTTGATCTGTAGGATTCCCTAAGTTATATTAATACCTCTCCCGAGGCTACTAACGTCTAACCTAGGTTGATTAATTGAAATCTCTTTCTAATTGAAACCCCTAGAATTACATTAACTCGATCTATGGACCCCCATATTAGGTTTGACCCTAATCCGGCAGATTTCAATCATCCTATCTCTAGGGTTGCGATTAACTCCGCTTAATTATGCTAGATCTACTCTTAGACAGGGTCTATTCCTCCTCTACCTTGAATCAATATCCTGAAATATCAAAACAAGAATTAAGAACACATAATTAAGAACAAATCAAGTGTTTATCATATAGTTCAGAAAACAATAACAAGATCTGTCTTAGGTTTCATCCCCCTCAGGTATTTGAGGGGTTTAGTTCGTAATAATAAAAGAATACATCTCAGAAGAAAATATAAAACAAAACATAAGAAAAACCCTAAAACCCCCTGAAGGAATTGAAGAGAAGATCCTCTGTCTTGAGTATAACTCCGGCTTCGTGAGATGAATCAACTGGCTTTCTTTGAGTAAATTCCACAATTCTGGCCTCTCTAGCTTGGCTCTTCGGCCTAACTCGACGGTCCCTTGAAGGTTGGCCTCTAGGGTGTTTATATAGGCTTTTGGAATGGCTTTCTTTGCCTCTAAGTACCCTATCCGAATGAAATTCAAGCAGGTCATGTCAGGCACACGCCCATGGCACACGCCCGTGCAAGTTGTGGCTAGGCCATGTTTGGGTCTGTTAATGAGGCACGACCGTGTGGTCTTGGGCCCAAGCAGTGTCGATTTCGTGATTTGGCCCATTTACTCCTTTTTAGGCCCGTTTCTTGTCCTTTTCATCCTTCTGTGCTTTCCTAAGTATAAAACATGAAATTAAAGGATTAAGAGCACCAAATTCTACAATTCAAGGCTTAAATCATCGAAAAGTATGCTAAATGTGGGATTAAAATATGTTCATATTACGGTTTATCAAATACCCCCACACTTAAGCATTTGCTTGTCCTCAAGCAAAATTCATAACTCACAATTAAAATGAACTTCCTTGATTCATAATATTTCTCAATAATGTTCCATCATAATTCGAAGATAATTCATACATTGATAATTTAAATAGAAGGATCCTAAAGATTCAAACAATTAAAGTCATAGTTTTTGTAGCATAAAAACATAGGTGTTTTCCCCTTACCTAAATAACTATCTTTAATTCAAAATCGACAAGAGTTGACATCCTTACTAAAGATTCACTCAAATCACTCAAAGTGTTTAAGGTTTAAAATTAAGCACCCAAAAGTCGAACATGAAAAGTTAATCCCATAGGCTTGCCTGGAAATCAAATCTCCACCACTGTAAAATGAGATGGTACACAAATCAAAAGGTCTTTAAAAAGGGCTGTAATTCGGCTCGGGTTAAAGGTGTGGATAAAGGCTGAATTAGAAGGTTAGAATCGAGATTGAATTGACAATTTACCTAACTAGAAAAATGAACGACTCCTAAATAACTACATTAATTGAAAACTTGTAATACTAATAATGCGTGCTTTTTCTCAAGATGTGGAATTTAAATGTATAAGCTCACTTAAATATAGAGCTAATAATGAATATACTTTGAGTTTTTTTTTTTTAAGAACAAATCATTACAATAATGAGAAAGAACTTTAACAACTAAAATATAAAACATGGTTAGGCAACTGCTCAAATCAAGTCTCGACAAAAAAAGACTCAAGGAATGGTGATAACAAATACAAGATGGGTTTTAGGGTAATATTAGTGGGTGAGTCAACAAAAGGGTTGTTAGGATCAAAAGGGTTCACTAAGGGTTAATTGTGAAGGTAGGTTTTTTTTAGTAGAGTAAGTGGGTTAAATCCTAAGTGCCTTTATCATCTCTGTATATCAAATCAATAATGTGTTCTTGACATGTATAATCAAAGCAAGTTCTAGAATAACAAATCAATGTTGACACACTCTGTAACACCCCAAACCCGGCCAACACACCAGGACCGAATCTGGTATGTTACGGAGTGAAAACAGTTTGAAAACACAAGTGTGTCGGGTAATTTTTAAGAAAACTCTTTGATTGTTTAAAAAGGTATGAAATCCCTGTTTAAAGTGATGTTGAAATCGTGTGAATGTTGTTTTGAAATATATGCTAGGAAATTCATTAGATATTATGAATTTTTAGAAAAACATTTGATACTTATTAAAAACTAAGTGCGACGGGTATAATCAAGTTTAAAACCATTTGCCTTTGAAGTTGTTTGAAAATTAGTAATTGTAAAATCATTCAAGTTACCTTTGTTATCAACTTATAAGTTGTGTTACCTGATGGCAACGTTTAAAAACCCGAAAGAATCATAGTTTTGAAAACATTGCTTTTTACCGCTTAATTTTACAAATTCATAAATCCGACATATGTATAATATAATCAAAATAAAAGCAAGTAATTAAAACCCAAAATAATACTAGCGGCCTTATTACCAACCCAAAACCAAATTAAAAGAAAATTAATAAAATTGAAATAGCAGTTTAAAGTCCAAAACCAAACTAAGATGCATGGCCACCTCGAGTCCTCCTCGGCTCCATGCCCGCGATCTATGCCTCATCTGCAAAATATGAGGGAATGGGTGAGTCACCAAGACTCAGTGTATAAATCCCCAACCCGAGCATTCAAGCACTTACACAGATCATCAGTAAAACATGTAGATTATGCAATCCATAACCTAGCCATCCAATCTTCTTTTAACTACCCCGTGTGGTCAAAACCACTGGTGGTCAAAAACCACTGGTGACCGAGGTCACAAATATATCGGTGTGGTTAAAACCACTGGTGACCGTAGTCACAAATCAAGTGATGAGGCCAACCCATCGTGTGGTCAAAACCACTAATGACAATCCCCTAATATATCATGTGGGGCCAACCCACTGTGGTACCAAACCACTGGGACGAGTCACAATATCCATGTGTGGTCAAAACCACTGGTGACCATAGCCATAAATATCAGTAGTGTGGTCAAAACCACTGGCGACAGTCCAAATAAATCATCCCCCTCCTCTCATCAATCCCATCATCATCATGCTCATATCATACGTGTCATAATATGATGTATCATGCATTTAAGGCATAACATAGCTTTTAACAAATCATGATGATGTACAACAAAAATCACATAGCAGGGGACTTACCCGGAATCCAAGCTCATGCCCACAAGGCAAAGTCACTAATATCGAAGGTTATACAGTAACATAATAAGCATCATTAAACTAATAAAGTGTGTAAGCGTTTACACACCTGGCTAATCGCAGATCTAAGTAAGAATCCTGAAACTACTCGAATCTAGCGAAATCCCGAAACGTAGTTTCCCTTTCCTACAATCGGCCAACACCTTGTTAGTGACTAGAAAGCCTATTGGGCTCTATTAGAAATCCCGAAGGATATGCCGCCCACATGTAGCCCTCACCTTAAGCCAATTTCATTTCCAACCAAATCCCGAATCCACACAATGAACCCCCTTGCAACTGGCCACACCTTGTTGCACGTAAACGATTAGCATTCAGCTTTTGAACGAGTAAGGAATAGATCTAAACATTGAACCCTTACCTAGATCGGAAATTGAAACCCGAAGATCCATTGTGTTAGGCTGCACTTCTCCGTACAATCGGCCTTAACATATCATTACGAATCATAGGGCCATTCGACCATGGCATAAATCCCGAAAAGAGGAAACCACAAGGGCTAAACTTACATTAACGCAAGAGATCCCTTCAGCACCTAAAGGGGTTCGGCCCTAGCACCAAAGTAAGGGAAATCGGCAATCAAAAGAGAACATAAGGCTGCTAAAAGATTCGGCCATAATCCTGAAAGAAAATGAGAGAAATAAAGATGGAATAACAAGTGTTTACCACACCAAAGTTTGGGATTCGGCAAAGAGAACCAAAGAAGAGGTAACTGTCGGCACTTGAGATGATGAAAGGAAAACACAAAAAGAGAGGGGTTTATGAATAAGGTATTCGGCCAAGAGGAGAACAACAACAAGGTTTCGGCTTGTGAGAATAATCAAGATGAAGAAGAAAAAGACAATGGAGAGTGAAGGTTTCGGCAGAGGTAAATGAAAGGGAGATAGGTATGGTGTTTTTGGCTTTTGAACAAAATAAAGAGAAGAAGAATGAACATGAATTCGGCAATATGGCTAACAATGAATGACCAAAAAGGTACAAAAAAGAAGTGTGAGCATTGAGTTTTGGGACATTGGCAAAATTTTCAAAAAGGACAATTCGGCCAGCAGCTAGAGTTGTCGAAATTGAAAGAAGAAAACAAGCTCCTAGAGTTTCGGTTTTGGCACCTCACGAAAAGAAAAGAAAAGACAACCCCTTTAGGCTATGAAGATTCGGCACACCAAGCCTTCCAAAACATATAGCCTCCCTTGCCCATAGTCCACCATTCGTGAAACACCCCCAAACCCGGCCCACGAGCCTTGACCGGATCTGGAATGTTCTTCGAGTAAAACATTTTAAAAACTCGTTTGTTACTTTGGAAAAATTTGAGTGGTTTTGAAGGAAGGGTGATTTGTGTTGAGCTTAAATTGAAAACTGTGTTTTCACTTGAAGTCTGGATTTTTATGAAACCTCATTTTCATATTTCAAAACTAAAAAGAATTGCCAAATTTGTTTTATAGTTTACCTTCAAATTGAAAATCATTTGTGTTTAGGTGTCAAAATATTTAAAAGTTTATTTTTAAGAAAAGTTACTTAAACTTTAATTTGATAAAAATCGTATCATGATAAAACAAATAACATGCATGCTTGAAACAGTTAATAATAATGGCCTTATTACATCAAGCAAAACCCGAAATAAATCCAAAATACTTAAATATAAAATTCAAAATAAAATAAATGCTGAGCTGAGCATGGCCACCACTAAGTTCCTGCCGATCCGGTCCATCTACTGAGTGTCACCTGAAAAGATATCCCACAACGGGGTGAGTCAACAGACTCAATGTGTAACAACCAACACAAAGTCCCAAAAGATTTATGCATATCAAATCATACATATATAACAAATATAAATAATGATGCAATCCTGAACCCAAGCCTAGATATCCATCCTCTACACATCACCCGTACCTGCATCACACCGTGGGGATTAGTAAATCGACCCTTCATCCGCTACACATCATCGAAGGCAGTCGCTGCAGACGACTTGCACATCGCCCTTATAAATTGTGGCATAGCCACCAGATAATGTAACAGAGTCACCAGATAACAATTTGTGACATAAGTCACCACATTCAGATTATGTGACATGCGTCACCAGATATTGTGGTAATAACCACCAGATCACTTCCCCTTTAATAATCACCCATATGCCCATGCACAATAATACATGCAGAAATCTTGCCATATTCCTTATTCCATATTCATAACATATTCACGTATGTGTCATATTCCAAATGTTCATAACATTTAATATCATAATATTAAGGGTTACGTACCTGAATACTCTGTACCATTGTATGGTACCTTTAGCCACATTCTCGTATTTTTCATTAACACATACATAATATTAGTACCGTAAATCTATCGAAAATTAGTGTAGGGCTACACACCTGGTTACTACCGTGTTCACTGATTCCCGAAAGTCTCGATCTAAAGCTCTAGGTCCCTATTTCCTACATTCGGCAAACACTAAGTATTTTAGCAAAAAGCCATTCGGCTAAATAATCAAATCCCGAAGTATTATCGCAACCAAAATCCTTACCTTGCTGCCGATTTGGTTACTACACAAATCCCGAAACTTTGTGATGTCTCCTCCTTGCAATTGGCCAAACACTAGATCACTTCACTGTTTAGTTTTCGGCGTGTGAACGAATAAGAAACAGATCTGGACCACTAAATATGGCCTTGGCCGAATATCATATTCTCTTACCTTGTGGATCTAAATCCCGAAATTGCTACTTGGTTGTGGTATCTGTCGAAATCACTATAGGCATATGTTAGATCCAATTCTAACATTTAATCACAATAAATGGCCTTCGGCCTAATATCGTACTTTGCTTACCTTAGATTTTGAAATCCCGAATAATCTCCCCTAGAAGTCGGCTACTTCAAAAATCCCGAAAGATCCTTCAAGGTTTCGGCTAGAAACAATAATGCGGTTAGTTTCTAGATTTCGGCTAATCTAAGGGAAAGAGGTAGGAAACATTAAATACCAAGAATCACTTACCAACTCAATCGGATGTCCTTGCTTGGAACAGAGATTCGGCTCCTGATCAAATGGTCAAATCGACACCAAAAAGGGGTAGAAGAGCATTCGGCTATGGCCTCAAAATAGAGGATTCGTCTTAGGCAATAGGTGAACAATCGGTTAGGGGTTACTTGAGTATTCGGCTTAGAGTGAATTTGCAAAAGAAGAAGAGAAAGGTTGATGATGAAGATTCGGCTTCAACAAGGATGAAAAGGAAGAGTATAAAGCTTTAGGGAGAATCGGCAGTGGCTAGGAGAATTCTACTTTCGGCTTTGACAAAATAAGAGAAGAAGAGCAAATTTGCTAAAGAATTCGGCAAAGGCATAAAAGAGAAAAAAGAATGAAGAATGGCCTCACTTCTCCCCTCTTGCCGAAAATACTACCCCTAGACCCCTCCAATCGGCCAATCTCCTTCCCCCTATCTCATCCATTCCTTTTCTCCTCTTTTTTCTCCTTTTTGCACATTCAAAATAATTTAAAATAAACCAACATTTATCTTCTACCTTAGCCGAATTTTAAAAGGAATTGACCAAGTCTAATCCTCATCTAAATAAAGTCCCTATGCCGTCCACTACTGCTCCCCATTGCCGCAAAATAAAAGCTCCCTTTTTGCTTCCCCTGTGGCTCGAACCCAAGCCCTTCTCCACCTCTTGAGGCGTCACTTACCAAGGCCTTAAGTGGCGCCTCCTTGCCACTTTAACAAGCTGATTTTTATGCCTAATTTCCCCTACAAATTCTCTTAAGGCCTCTCCTACTCAGTTCCACTTCAAGACTTAAAATCTGATATTTTCTAAGGCATTCACCTACACTCTAAAGTTCTCAAAAATTTGTACAACACATTCAAACACACATAGGCATACTAGCACATGTAATTAAGCAAAAATGCACAAGCCCTAAATCCCGAATATTACAATTTGGCCAACTCTTCCCTAATGAGTTTAAAATAATTCAAACTCCTAAATTTGCTCCCCTCTATCAATTCAAATCTGTTTGAACTGGTCAAACTCCTAAAATTTCTCTTCTCCATCCATTCGAAAGAGTCTCACCTGAGAACTCATCTCCTTACCTGTGGCGTCAAAAATAAATGAGCAGGAAGGGATTTCTGCAGCTCGAACCCAGGTCCTCCTTGCTCCCTGTGGTGTCACCTTCCTTGCCCTTAAGTGGCGCCTCCTTGCCACTTTACCAGGGCACTTCTTGTGTCTAAAACCTCAAATGAAATCTCTTAACCCCTATCTCACCTAACTTCTTCCTCTTAAGCATTAAAACAAAAATTTGGCCATGACCTAGGACTAACCCGAGGTCATGCCTAAACCCCAAAACATACCAAACAAACACAATAACCATACTATCACATGCAAACACATGCAAGATGCAGAGACCCCGATTTAAGGATGTTACAGTTCTACCCCCTTAAAATAATTTCGGCCTCGAAATTACCTGGTCAAAAGAGTTGAGGGTATTGCTGTTGCATCACATCCTCCAGTTCCCACGTGGCCTCCTCCGTGCCATGGTTCCGCCATAATACTTTCACCAGTGGTACTGACTTCCGTCGTAGAACCTTAACATCCCAGTCCAAAATCCGTACCGGTTCCTCCTCGAAAGACAAGTCAGGGCTCACCTCTATCTCCTCAACTGGTACCACATGTAACGGATCTGATCGATATCGCCTAAGCATCGAAACATGAAAGACATCATGAATCTGACTTAACTCTGCTGGTAGCTCGAGCTGATAAGCTACCGGTCCCACTCGCTTCAACACAGTGTAAGGCTCGATGAATCTAGGGCTTAGCTTGCCCTTTCGACCAAATATCAACACTTTTTTCCAAGGCGATACCTTCAGAAAAACCTTATCACCCACTGCATACTTAATATCCTCGCGCTTAAGATCGGCGTAAGATTTACGCTGTTCGACGCCTCCTTAAGACGACGAGCGAATTACCTTAACCTTATCCTCTGTTTACGCCACTAACTCTGGACCCAAAGAACCGTCGTTCACCCCGATTCGCTCAATACGTAGGAGTACGACATTTCTGTCCATGTAGCGCCTCATATGGTGCCATCTGAATACTCGCTTAATAACTATTGTTATAAGCAAACTCTGCCAATGGAAGATACTCCTCCCAACTACCACTGAAATCCAAAACACAGCCCCTTAACATGTCCTCCAGAATCTGAATTACCCTCTCAGACTGCCCATCAGACTGTGTATGAAAAGTCGTGCTGAAATCCAATCTGGTACACAAAGCCTGATGCAAAACTTTCCAAAACCTCGACGTAAACTTGGGATCCCTATCCGAAATAATTGACACAGGCACTCCATGCAACCTTACTATCTTTACCACATACAGCTTGGCTAATTTCTGAAGCGAATAATCAACCCTCACCGGTATGAAATGAGCCAACTTAGTCAAATAATCCACTATTACCCATACTGAATCCTTCTTGCAAGGCGTAAGGGGAAGCCCACTAACGAAATCTATCGTAATCCTTTCCCACTTCCACTGTGGGATCTTTACCGGCTGCAACAGCCCTGATGGCAACTGATGCTCAGCCTTAACTTGTTGGCATGTCAAACACTTGCCCACAAACTCTGTTACTTCCCGCTTAAGCCCTGGCCACCAAAACTGTTCCCTTAAATCACGATACATCTTACTGCCTCCAGGATGCATAGCGTATGAGCTTCCTGAGCTTCCTGAAGAATCCGCTGTCTCAATTCAACATCCTTAGGCATACATACCTTCCCTTGAAAACACAGTACTCCACCACTATCCAAGTTGTAACCCTCAGATTCACCATTCTGCACTTGTAACCTCCGAGCACTCAAAACCTCATCCGTCAGCTGTTTCTCCTTAACCTGATCAATCCAATTCGGCTTTACTTGCAATTCTGCCAAAAGACTCCCATCACTATAAAGGCTAAGGTGAGCAAACATCGCTCGCAAGTCCGCTACCACCTTACGGCTCAATGCATCAGCTACTACGTTAGCCTTACCCGGATGGTACTCAATCGAACAGTCGTAATCTTTCAACAATTCGATCCACCTTCGCTGCCTCAAATTTAAATCCTTCTGAGTCAAAAGATACTTCAGACTTTTATGATTCGTATACACTACCGACTTTTCCCCATACAAGTAATGTCTCCAAATCTTCAAGGCAAAAACCACTGCATCCAATTCCAAGTCGTGTGTCAGATAGTTACCTTCATGAGGCCTCAACTGTAGAGATGCATACGCTACCACTTCACCATCTTGCATCAACACACACCCTAAGCCAGTATGCGATGCATCATAATAAACCGTGAATTCCTTTCCTACCTCAGGTTGAATCAAGACTAGAGCTTCAGTCAGAATCTTCTTCAACTTGTCAAAACTCTCTTGTTGTTTCTCAGTCCACACAAAAGGAATCCTTTTTCTCAACAGCTTAGTCAATGGTGCTGTAATTAAGGAAAACCCTTCTACAAATCTTCTGTAGTATCAGCCAAGCCCAGAAAACTCTGAATCTCTGCAATCGACTTAGGTGGTTTCCAATCCAATACTGCTTCAATCTTACGAGGATCCACCCTAATTCCCTCAGCTGATACAACATGACCCAAGAAAGTTACCTCTTTAAGCCAAAACTCACATTTACTAAATTTGGCGTATAACTGCTTTTCCCTTAGAACCTGCAGAACCACTCGAAGATGCGAGTCATGTTCCTCTTCTGATTTTGAGTACACCAAAATATCGTCTATAAACACTACGACAAATTGGTCCAGATACGGCTGAAACACCCGATTCATCATGTCCATTAATGCTGCCGGTGCATTGGTTAAACCAAAAGGCATTACCAGAAACTCGTATTGCCCATACCGAGTACGAAATGCCGTCTTATGAGTATCAGCCTCCTTCACTTTGAGCTGATGATACCCTGACCTAAGGTCGATCTTAGAGAAAACCGATGCACCCTTGAGTTGATCAAACAAGTCGTCAATCCTGGGCAACAGATACTTGTTTTTTATAGTCAACTTGTTCAGCTGGCGGTTGTCTATACACATCCGCATCGTACCATCCTTCTTCTTGACAAAAAGCACTGGAGCTCCCCAAGGTGATACACTCGGCCGGATGAAACCTTTGTCCAATAACTCCTGAATCTGAGCCTTTAATTCCACCAACTCTTTCGGCGGCATCCTATATGGAGCAATAGATACTGGCACAGTTTCGGGTAACAAGTCTATACCAAACTTAACCTCGCGATCAGGAGGTATACCCGGGAGTTCCTCTGGAAAAACATCAACAAATTCCCCTACGGTTCGAACATTCTTCACAGTTGCATCCTTAGCTTCCAAAGTACATACATGCACCAAAAATGCTTCACAACCCTTCCTAACCATTTTTTCAGCCTTCAGTGCAGAAACCACATTGGATAGCTAATCTCTCCTATTACCTATCATCACCACCTCGTCACCTCCCATGGTCTTCAACACCATGTGCTTAGCAGCATAATCCAACTCCCCAAACGGCAGTTCCATCAAGTTAGCCAGAAACACGACCCCTTGGAGTTCTAGGGGTACACCCCTAAATAGTTTACTTACTTCTACAGAGTGACCTAGAGGGCTTATCACAGTCATCTTCCTAGAAGCAATCTCTGAGTCTAAGTTCAAGGTTTCCACTATGCTACTAGCAACATACGAGTGCGTCAAACCAACATCAATTAAAGCATTATAAGGTACTCCAAAAATTAAGAACGTACCGGTTATGACGTCCGATGCCTCGCCCTCCTCTCGACGCCTCGCCGCATAGACCAACCTAGGCTGTCTCGCCTCTGTACCACCTGCACCTCTGCCCGGTGCTCCACGGCCTCTACCTGAGCCATTACCTTCCCCAACTGAACCATGGCCCCTCTGTGGCTGCTGATCATCCCTCCTAATCTGTGTACGGTTCTGATCCTCAGACCGCAGCCTAGCTGATCTCTGTGGACAATCCCTAACTCGATGCCCCATCGAGCCACACTCAAAGCATCCCCTGTTACAAGTCCAACACTCTCCCGTGTGAGACTTTCCACACCGCGTACACTGCGGTGGCCACTAAGTATTAATAGCGGCAGGTCTAGCAGCTTGATTTGGGCCACTAGATCTAACCCTTTTCTGCTGATTCCCAGAAAACCCAGATGATTCAGAACTCCTTTTATTCCAAACCCTATTCTGATTCCACCTTACAGACTATCTTACCCCTTCAGCAACCTTAGAACGACAAACTCTCGTTCCTGCTGTGGGGCAATTATCATCCGCAGCTCGTCTCTCAGGCCATCCTCAAATCTGACACAACGCTCATGCTCGATACCCACAATACCCCGAGCATACCTACTCAATCGAAGGAATTCTGCCTCATATTCCGCTACAGTCTTATTACCCTGAACCAAATTCAAGAAAGCTCTGCGCTGCGCATCAACATAGCTAGCTCCTATGTATTTCCTCTGATAAGCTGCCCTAAAGAACTCCCAAGTGAGGTCATTTGCCATCGTTCCATCCCTAACAGTGAGCCACCACTGATATGACTCATCTCGCAGTAGAGACACTATGCCCCTTGACTTTTCTCATTTGAAAAATCCGAGTCATCCATGATGCGTTAAAAGCGCCTCCAACCAATATTCCGCTGTACTAGGTGCCACCCCAGACACACCTCTGAATACCTCTGCACCATTAGCCTTGAGTCGCTCGGTCACAGATTTTCGAGCTCCAGTTCCTACTCCTGTACTCGCAACCCTCTTCAATACTCGCAGCACAGCCTGCGACACTGCATCATTGCCACCCGTCTGATCCAGATATTCCGCGCCCACAGCTGGCGGTGGTGGTACCTCGTTCTCCAACCCATGTCCGGACCCTACTGGTTCTGAGACCGTCATCCTACCCCTACCTCGTCCACGAGTGTTACGCCTACGTCCACGTGCAATCATATCTACCGGTATATTCGAGCTGATTAAGAGTTTTATGCGTTAGACTTTTATTCCGCTGTCTATTAAAGCACAGTCTTATGAGGGGGTTTAATAAGAATTTGTTTCGCGAGTTCACCTCATCCTATGGTTCATGTCTCTAAAGTAGTCCCTACTACTACTCAGTCATGCCATCATCATATCCACATAATTATATCATCACAAGAAATAGTTCGGGGTACTTACCTGGGCGGATTGGTGCCGGAGACTCGGTGCCATGCTTTCACCACTGTTCTTTTTCCATAAAAGCCTTTTATGAACCATTTTGAAACATTTTTGGGCCTCGAGTCCACAGCCGAGCTGTTGAAATTGGCTCGGATACCACAATTGTAACACCCAAACCCGGCCAATACACCAGGACCGAATCTGGTATGTTACGTTGTGAAAACAGTTTGAAAACACAAGTGTGTCGGGTAATTTTTAAGAAAACTCTTTGATCGTTTAAAAAGGTTAGAAATCCCTGTTTAAAGTGATGTTGAAATCGTGTGAATGTTGTTTTGAAATCTATGCTAGGAAATTCACTTGATATTACCAATTTTTAGAAAAACATTTGATACTTATTAAAAACTGAGTGCGACGAGTATAATCAAGTTTAAAACCATTTGCCTTTGAAGTTGTTTGAAAATTAGTAATTGTAAAATCATTCAAGTTACCTTTGTTATCAACTTATAAGTTGTGTTACCTGATGGCAACGTTTAAAAACCCGAAAGAATCATAGTTTTGAAAACATTGCTTTTTACCGGTTAATTTTACAAATTCATAAATCCGACATATGTATAATATAATCAAAATAAAAGCAAGTAATTAAAACCCAAAATAATACTAGCGGCCTTATTACAAACCCAAAACCAAATTAAAAGAAAATTAATAAAATCGAAATAGCAGTTTAAAGTCCAAAACCAAACTAAGATGCATGGCCACCTCGAGTCCTCCCCGGCTCCATGTCCGCGATCTATGCCTCATCTGCAAAATATGAGGGAAGGGGTGAGTCACCAAGACTCAGTGTATAAATCCCCAAATCGAGCATTGAAGCACTTACATAGATCATTAGTAAAACATGCAGATTCTGCAACCCATAAGTTAACCATCCAATCTCCTTTTAACTACCCCGTGTGGTCAAAACCACTGGTGGTCAAAACCACTGGTGACCGTAGTCACAAATCAAGTGATGGGGCCAACCCATCGTGTGGTCAAAACCACTGATGACAATCCCATAATATATCATGTAGGGCCAACCCACTATGGTACCAAACCACTGGGACGAGTCACAATATCTATGTGTGTCAAAACCACTGGTGACCGTAGTCACAAATATCAATAGTTGGTCAAAACCACTGGTGACAATCCAAATAAATCATCCCTCTCCTCTCATCAATTCCATCATCATCATGCTCATATCATACGTGTCATAATATCATGTATCATGCATTTAAGGCATAACATAGCTTTTAACAAATCATGATGATGTACAACAAAAATCACATAGCAGGGGACTTACCCGGAATCCAAGCTCATGCCCACAAGGCAAAGTCACTAATATCGAAGGTTATACAATAACATAATAAGCATCATTAAACTAATAAAGTGTGTAAGCGTTTATACACCTGGCTAATCGTAGATCTAAGTAAGAATCTCGAAACTACTCGAATCTAGCGAAATCTCGAAACGTAGTTTCCCTTTCCTACAATCGGCCAACACCTTGTTAGTGACTAGAAAGCCTATTGGGCTCTATTAGAAATCCCGAAGGATATGCCGCCCACATGTAGCCCTCACCTTAAGCCGATTTGGCTTCCAACCAAATCCCGAATCCACACAATGAACCCTCTTGCAATCAGCCACACCCTGCTGCACGTAAACGATTAGCCTTCGGCTTTTGAACGAGTAAGGAATAGATCTAAACGTTGAACCCTTACCTAGATCGGAAATCGAAACCTGAAGATCCACTGTGTTAGGATGTACTTCTCCCTATAATCGGCCTTAACATATCATTACGAATCATAGGGCCATTCAGCCATGGCATAAATCCCGAAAAGAGTAAACCACAAGGGCTAAACTTACCTTAATGCAAGAGATCCCTTCAGCACCTAAAGGGGTTCGGCCCTAGCACCAAAGTAAGGGAAATCGACAATCAAAAGAGAACATAATGTTGTTAAAAGATTCGGCCATAATCCCGAAAGAAAATGAGAGAAATAGAGATGGAATAACAAGGGCTTACCACACCACAGTTTGGGATTTGGCAAAGAGAACCAAAGAAGAGGTAACTGTCGGCACTTGAGATGATGAAAGGAAAACACAAAAAGAGAGGGGTTTATGAGCAAGGTACTCGGCCAAGAGGAGAACAACAACAAGGTTTTGGCTTGTGAGAATAATCAAGATGAAGAAGAAAAAGACAATGGAGAATGAAGGTTTCAGCAAAGGTAAATGAAAGGGAGATAGGTATGGTGTTTTCGACTTTTGAACAAAATAAAGAGAAGAAGAAAGAAGGTGAATTCGGCAGTATGGCTAACAATGAATGACCAAAAAGGTACAAAAAGGAAGTGTGAGCATTGAGTTTCGGAACATTGGCAAAATTTTCAAAAAGGACAATTCGGCCAGCAGCTAGAGTTGCCGAAATTGAAAGAAGAAAACAAGCTCCTAGAGTTTCGGTTTTGGCACCTCACGAAAAGAAAAGAAAAGACAACCCCTTTAGGCTATGAAGATTTGGCACACCTAGCCTTCCAAAACCGATAGCCTCCCTTGCCCATAGTCCACCATTCGGCCAACTCTTCCCAAATGAGTTTGAAATAATTCAAACTCCTAAATTTGCTCCCCTCCATCAATTCAAATCTGTTTGAACTGGTCAAACTCCTAAAATTTCTCTTCTCCATCCATTCAAAAGAGTCCCACCTGAGCACTCCTCTCCTTACCTGTGGCGTCAAAAATAAATGAGCAGGAAGGGATTTCTGCAGCTCGAACCCAGGTCCTCCTTGCTCCCTGTGGCGTCACCTTCCTTGCCCTTAAGTGGCGCCTCCTTGCCACTTTACCAGGGCACTTCTTGTGTCTAAAACCTCAAATGAAATCTCTTAACCCCTATCTCACCTAAGTCCTTCCTCTTTAGCATTAAAACAAAAATTTGGCCATGACCCAAGACTAACCCGAGGTCATGCCTAAACCCCAAAACATACCAAACAAACACAATAACCATACTATCACATGCAGACACATTCAAGATGCAGAGACCCCGATTTAAGGATGTTACACGCTCATAATAAAAAAGTGAGTAAGAAACGAATATTGCTCTAAAGGGTTTAAACTCTCACAAAAATTATGGGTTTTTTATATCAATCTTGTAAATTTCAAACTTCAAGGTAATAATTAGATCCAGGTAGCCAACCTAACAAAATTTTAATTTTTCAAAATAGACTCATCATGCTTGATTCTCTAGTTCCCTAAAGTTTAAATCATCACTGCACAATTATCAATGACTTAATCCCAAAACATATCAATAAAAATCATGAATCACAGGAAATTTCATTCTAATAGTAACATGTGAAAATTACTTAAGAACAAGACATAATTCAGGGATTTTCAAATAATACTATAGTTGTCCCCCCCACACTTAAGATTTACATTATCCTCAATGTACAAAGATATATAATAGAAAAAAAGTAATAAGATCATAAGATAGGGAGAGAAGTGAAACTTCCTGAATTTTGGATGGAGTCAATAAAAAGAAACCGGATAGGAATTGGCAGAGGTGAATGTGGGGGAGCGTATCGAAACGTTTTAAATTTAATCCTCAAAGTAGCAGGCCTGATTTTATTATATCCTAAGCTAAATATAAATGACATGAAGAATAAGAAGAAAATAATAAATGAGGTAAAAATAAAAATAAAAATAAAGAAAAGAAAAAGACTCAAGGGTCCTCATCATCAGAGTGATCTCGAGGTGGTGGTGGCGATGATATGTGAAAAAGCCGATAATGTCGACCACGGCCACCTCGCACGGCTATGTGGATTTATCTCAGCCCGTATTCTTTAGGTAGTTTCGACCACGGCCATGTCGCTCGGCCGTGGCATTTAGTCGGAGCCTGTGTCTTATGAAAAATTTTCATCCTATTTCTGCACTATCTCCGCCACGCCCATGTACCTATTCGTGGTGTCCACACGGCCACGGCCACGGCCACGACCACGACCGTGTGCAAGGCCGTGTGGAGAGAGAAACTTGCGCTTTATTAAATTTGGTTGGTTTTTAGTTAGATGCTAAAATTTGAAAATATGGACGTTAGTGGGGTTAGTGCTCGGGTTGCCTCCTGAGAAGCGCTCATTTAAAGTCTTGAGCTAGACTTACCTATTATTCGTATGGCTATGGTGGTTCATGGAGCCGAAACTCCTTTTTCTTACTATTAATTCTATCAACATATGGCTTGAGTCGGGTAATATTTACCTCAAAAGTGCCGAAATTAGAATGTGTTACCTCGACCGTTCCGTATGGAAAGACCTTACGTGCTGAAAAAGGAGTCGCACCGTTTGTATTAAGCTCTGAAGTGGCTATTCGAAGGTCGGTTGCATCTGACAGTACACGGAATGTAAGCTCACGTGGTAGTTTATTTTGTAAAATTGTTGGGCACGCAGCGTTTAGCTCCACTTGCGGCGTATCGTCTAACTTCTGTTTGTTTGTCAAAATCTCTTTTAAAAAATTCCTTGAATTTGGCATCTGCGAAAGAGCTTCAAGAAATGGCAAGTTAATATGTAATTTCTTTGGAAGTTTAAGAGATTTACCGAATTGTTCCTCTGTGTGGTCTTTCTTTATAGCATTTGGGTACGGCACATGTGGTTGGTACTCTTTAATTACTGGGTTTGGTTTATCATGGCTTACCTCAACCTTACCTTCCTCTACCACATTCTTTTGCTTCAATTTTGGTTCATCTAACCCTTCACTATCGTGAGCAATTATTACTCGAGGTTGCTCTCTCGAGTTAGTTTCGGTGTTGTTAGGCAAGATATCTTGTGGTCTTTCTGAGATCAGCTTAGCAAGCTGACCTAATTGATTCTCGAGCTCTTGAATCGACGCTTGTTGATTTTTAAGCATTTTTTTCAGTGTTTTGGAAGCGTGTTTCTGACACCGAGATAAATTTCGTTAGCATCTCTTCAAGGTTCGGAATCTTTTCCCACTGGTGAGGTGGTTGTTGAAAGCCTGGAGGAAGTTGCGGTCGTTGATTACCTTGACCACTCCAGGAGAAATTGGGATGGTACCTCTAACCTGCATTGTAAGTGTTAATGTAGAGATTATGTTGAGGTCTAGAATAGTTAACCATATAGTTGACTTGTTCGTTCTTTGTGTTAAGTTTGTAGGATAGATATTTTGTGTTGTTCACCCCTTTTCCATCTGTATCGTACTGTATTGCCGGATGTACCTGCGTAGAGCCATACCTGTAACACCCCTTACCCGAGATCGTTGCCGGAGTCGAGCTCGAGGCATTACTAAACTTAACTACTAATTCGGGGCATAAAAATTGAAACTGTCCATCTGCGTCATGTTGACTAAATTAACTATAACTCGAGTTACAAAACTCGAAATTTAGATCCGTAAATTTTACTTGAAACTAGATTCATATATCTTCTCCCTATAATTTTTCCAGAATTTTTCATGTGGTCAATCAGTACAGTTTATTCATTAAAGTTTCCCCTTTTCACGGACCAATGGTTCTGACCTCTCCTAACCTAAATTCAAATATCTCATTGTACAGTTTTCAAATGTTGTTACCAATTATTTCTATTTAACATAGACTCACAAAGGAAACTATAAATATAAATTATAACTCATAATTCATTTTGTATATTTTTTTATGAATTTCCAAAGTCAGAACAGGGGATTCCAAAATCATTCTGACTTATCTCACCAAAATTCAAATATCACATAATATAAAATTTCTTTTCCTACTTTGTTTCTTTCATATAAAAGTAGACACAATAAGATTGAATACTATATCTTATTCACTTTCTAATTCCATTTCTCCTATTTTTTGTGATTTTTCAAAATCACGTCACTGCTGCTAACCAAAAACTGTTTCATTGCAAAAATATGGTTAACTAGTTTATAACATCTTTACCAAATTAACAACCAAATTCACTCATACTCTTATCTATCCATATGTCACAACCGAATCAACCAAATGCACACAATAGATATCATGAATACCCTTCAATCAAGACATATAGCATAATAACCAAATGAACGTAAGCCATAATCAATAAAACCGTAGTAAAGCATTGAAGTTAGGCCATTTTCGCATGGCTTAATTTATACAAAACCAAAATCTAACATTTCAAATTTCAATCTAGCCTATACATATACATTTGTTCAAGTATATACATATTAACTACTAAATTTTCTTTCTTACCTTTCAATCCATATAATTCACATACATTCTCCAATTGTATCACATATAACTAGTAACAAATATCAATTTACTAATTTACCGTATCTCCAATAACCAATAGACTTACACATACTTGAACATCGAACTCATTTACCGAATTTAAGTTCCACATCATCAAAAATCTATTTAAACATATACTTATAATAATTCACCGGCATAAAGCCTGCTAAGCATAAAGCCCGATATCTTTCAGTGGCACAAAGCACGCTAGGCTTAAAGCCCGATATTATCCATCCAAGCACAAAGCTGCTAGGCTTAAAGCCCGAATACTTTCATCGGCACAAAGCTCTGCTAGGCTCAAAGCCTGAATATCATATTTATAATGTTGTTTCGCAACCAATTCATATATCGAAACTTTTATACACTTCATAATCTTTGTACGAATTTTTTTAACATCATATCTCAATCGAACTAAACTTAATCATATTAAATTATACCTTTAAAATAACGATCCACCTAAGCCACCCTTTAACATATATACTAGATCCCGAATGATAAGATCTCATTGTATCAACTTCATCGAATTCAACCATTGAGATTACAATTGATCGCATACTTAGTGCTCTTTAGCCGATCATGTCCTCGAATACATAAACATATATAATTTCACTATCAATATTATCTATACCCAATTAAAACATCTATTATTCATAGTTCATTCTTCCATCTCAACCCATCATATTCAGCAACCATTAATGCACGTATAAATATATATACATATCAAGGATAACTCTTATCAATTATCAACCGCCAACACATTCGGGTAACATACAATATATGAACCTAACCACCGAATTCAATACAACCAAAATTCTTCGCTATTTATTTTCACATATACTATCACCCAATGTAAATATATATATACATATACTTTTATCCATCTCAACTAATCAAAGCTTAAATATTCATATATATAAAACTTAAACCACAATTGTATATATACCAATTCACTTATTTTATTTCTATGATCAACATCACATTCAATTATATCATTGCCATATATATGCATCACATTCGGTTATATTCATTTCACAATTCAATGTCACATTCGGGTATATCATTGACATATATATACACGTCACATTCGAATGAACCAATGACATATATATATATGCCTCTCATTCGGTTCTACTTTATGCATATATAAATAATACATTTGGCTACATTAAAAATCAGTATACATACTTCCATTAAATTTTAGTACATCAATATAGATAAATTCCATATAACCTGATTGCTTAAAAACTTACCTCGGACGATGTAAAATGGAACGGGGCGACTAGTCGACAACTTTCGTTTTTTCCCCAATCCGAGTCCGATTTCTTTTGTTCTTGATCTATATAATTTCAAATTAACCCCATTTAAACATTATTTCATTCAATTTAATCTAACAACACATAAATACACAAATTGCCATTTTTACCCCTAATATTTACATTATTAACAATTTAGTCCATATAGCCCAAAACACAAAATATTAAGAATTTAACCATATCCAACAAGGGCCGAATATTCATTACTCTTCTATCAACTCATTTCTTCAATTATTTTGCTATTTAACCCTTTCAAAAATTTTCTTTTTACAAAATAATCCCTATACCAAGTTTCAAATAGAAATCCAAAGAAAAATCTTGTTAATCTAGCATGCTAATATTCTATTCTATTATTAACTATCCAAACATCAAATTTTATCCATGGCAACATTAAATTTTTATAACCAATTTCAAAATTTGGTTATGGCTAGATAGATTTCATGGCAACAACCTCAAAAATGCTAAGATTAACAAAACCAAGTTCATTTACTCACCTTATGAGAACATGCAAGGACCGAATATTTTGAGAGCTCAAACCCATCTCTTCTTCTTTTTGTTTCGGTGATAAAAAGGAGAAGATGATGATGATTCCCTCTTTTGTTTTTCTTATTTTCGGTCACTAGAAAGAAAGATGAACACACTTGCTTTTCTTTTATTATTAATTCATTTATCACTTTTTTTTTATTACCTAGTGACATGTAATATAATAATAAATAATTATGTTACTATTACATGCAAATGATGGCCGGCCACTTGGCTTGATCTTTTGGCAAATTTACACTTTTAATACCTCAATCTAAAAAGCCATCTCCAATTTAGTACTAACACATTCTACCACCAATTTTTCATTTTATGCAATTAAACCCTTTTTCACAATTAAGCACCGAAACGATCAAATTTTAATACGAAATTTTCATTAACATCAAATCACACATATTAAGCATAGAAAGTAATATTAATATTTTTTTTGACTCGGATTCATGGTCCCGAAACCACCGTTTTGATCAGGGTCAAAATCGGGCTGTTACAACTTTTCCCCCCTTAAGGATTTTCGTCCTCGAAAATCTTACCGTTGAATAAATTTAGGTATCGTTCTTTCATCGAAGCCTCAAGTTCCCAAGCTACTTCCTCGACCCCATGCTTATACCACAGTACTCTCACCAACGAGATTTTCTTATTACGCAACTCTTTCACTTCGTGAGCCAAAATACGAATCGGTTTTTCCTCTTAGGTCAAATCAGACTGAATCTCAATTTCTGACGGAAAAATCACATGAAAAGGATCGGATCTATATCTTCGAGGCATCGAAACATGGAAAATGTTGTTGATCTTTTCTAACTCAAGTGCAACATCAACCTGTATACAACCGGCCCGATACGCTCAATAATCTCGTACAGTCTAATAAATCTCAGACTCAGCTTGCCCTTACGACCGAATCTAAGTATCTTTTTCCATGGCGATACTTTCAAGAACACTCGATCACCCTCTTGAAACTCTATATCTTTTCGTTTCAAATCCGCGTACGACTTCTGACGATGTGGCTTGTAAACTTTCTCGTATCACATTTACTTTCTGTTCAGTCTCCCTGATTAACTCAACCCGTATATCTTGCTTTCACTAAGCTCGGTCCAATATAAAGGTGTACGATATTTACGACCGTACAAAGCTTCATAAGGTGCTTCTTCTTTTTTTTTTTTTTTACGGAAATCCAATCAGAGGTCGATGTCGTTCCTACGTACCTTCGAACTCAAGAATAATACAACATTTCAACATATCCTCCAGTATCTGTCGTTTAGACTGACTACTTGTCTGTGGACGGAAAGCTGTGCTGAAATATAATTTCGTACCTAAAGCATCATGCAGTTTCTTCCAAAACCCCAATGTAAACCTCGGATCTTTATTCAAATTAATAGATATAGGTACACCATGTAATCTTTCAAATTGAGAAACATAAAATTCAACCAACTTATCAAACGAGTAGACTGTACATAACTAAAACAAAATAAACCGATTTAGCCATTTAATCGACAATAACCCAAATTGCATCTTTATTGCTCAATGTCAACAGAAAACCAAATACACAATAACTCTATGTCCTTTCCATTCAGGTATCATTATCAGCTGAAGCAACCCAGAAGGTACCTGGTGCTCGACTTTTTACTTGTTAACAGATTAAGCATTTCAATGAAAAGTCAAAAATATCTCATTTCATACCATACCACCAGTAAAATTGTTTTATATCATTATGCATATTTATACTACCTGAGTGAATAGATAATCAACTATTGTGGGCTTTATTCAAAATCATCTGAATCAACATCAAAATTCCTCGGAACATATATTTGGTTTTTGAACCTCAGACAAATTTTAGCTTCAACTTCGAAACTCTGAATCAACCTTCAAATCACATTGGACCTGCTTTGCTAACAAATCATTATCAACTTTTTGACTATCACTAATTTTGCTGAATAAATAACGGTCTTACTTTTAATTCAACTATTATTGAACTATCATCAGACATAGCCATATACGCATTCATTGCACACCAAGCAAACAGTGATTTTCGGCTTAAAGCATCAGTAACAACATTAGCTTTTCTCGGATGGTAGTCAATCACAAGCTCATAGTCCTTTAACAATTCTAACCATAAGGAATCACAGGATATCTCTGTATGCTCCATTATTATACTTCAACCCATCCATTGACACATAAATGAGGTTCGTAAACTCTTTATTCAATTTAGGCTAAATCAGAACTAATATTTTAATGGATAATGTCTTCGTGCAAAAGAAAACTTCAACAATTGAACTAACTTTAATTTTCATCATCTGAAGCTACACTGAATATCAGAAAATTACAACCCATATAAAATGATATCAATTTCGATGATATTCCAAAAATGTCCAAAAAGAACAATATCACTCGTAAATGCTGAAATCCACAGTAGTAGAAGCAATATAATCTTCATATATTTTCAACAGAACAAGAGCCAGCAGAAACATAATATTAGCATTATACAGATTTCACCATCGTCTTTCATATCTGCACAAAGGAATAAATACCAAAGAAAAACATAACAATGTCGAATATAACCCCAAACGAACCAACGATACTTTCGTCTATTAATATGTTTAGCCAATGTTCTTTTATGATAAAAATTCCTTCTGAAATCAAACAATCACATATACTTCTGAGAATCAATATACTCATAGAATGCCTAAAAGGAATCATAATAACTGCCCGACTATAACCACCACACCCAGGCCTCAATACAATTCAAACATTATTTCAACTGTCTAATTCTGCCATTAGAAATTTTCACATTATCCCTTCTCTAACAGAAATCAATTTAGAAAAGATTTTAACTAATATTTTCCTTAGTTAACATACCCGAATAAGTCATTTGATCGAAGATAACTTCTTCTTTAACAGCGACGTCACATAATTTGAATAATCTGCAGAACTATCCAATGTCTCCTTTAATACTGTCTTCATTTCTTTGATTCAATCTCTTTTTCGCCACATCATTAATCTTTAGAACACGGACTTCTGTAATTCCACACTCTTGAGCTTATTCGACCCAGATCTTACAGATTTCACAACAACATTTCGCTAATAACGGGGGTGAGGGTAATAAAGCCTCAAATTTAACTTACATATATATATACAACACACACTTTCACCAATAGTCAATTCATTAATACTTTCATATTGTCCAAACGTTTAAATAAACATTTTCTTTTAATCACCTTTATTCTTAGCACTTAATTCATATCCCAACTCAAATAATTAATTTACGATCAAAACATTTCAGATAGAAATCACAACTCACATATCATAATCTATGTGCTCATATAATTATAACATTTATCAACATCAATATATCATACTCTTTGATCCATACCTTTATGAGTTTTAAACTCATCATCAACACATTTCCATTCAAACATTCGAGTACACATTCCGTACTATCAAAATTAGCTCAGTTGAAAACTTATCTGTCTCATCAAAAAAAAAAAATCGTCAGAGTCAAGAGATATCACACTATCGCAGGTTAAATATGGCATGTATAGCTAGACTCACACGCACTACTTTAGTCCAAGAACTGACTAAACCATAGCTCTGATACCAATCAATTGTAACACCCCTTACCCGAGACCGTTGCCGGAGTCGAGCTCGAGGCATTACTAAACTTAACTACTAATTCGGGGCATAAAAATTGAAACTGTCCATCTGCGTCATGTTGACTAAATTAACTATAACTCGAGTTACGAAACTCAAAATTTAGATCCGTAAATTTTCCTTGAAACTAGACTCATATATCTTCCCACTATAATTTTTCCATAATTTTTCATGAGGTCAATTAGTACAGTTTATTCATTAAAGTTTCCCCTTTTCACTGACCAAAGGTTCTGACCTCTCCTAACCTAAATTCAAATATCTCATTGTACAGTTTTCAAATGTTGTTCCTAATTGTTTCTATTTAAAATAGACTCACAAAGAAATCTAGACATATAAATTATAACTCATAATTCATTTTGTATATTTTTTTTATGAATTTCCAAAGTTAGAACAGGGGATTCCGAAATCATTCTGACTTATCTCACCAAAATTCAAATATCACATAATATAAAATTTCTTTTCCTACTTTGTTTCTTTCATATAAAAGTAGACACAATAAGCTTTAATACTATATCTTATTCACTTTCTAATTCCATTTCTCCTGTTTTTTGTGATTTTTCAAAATCACGTCACTGCTGTTAACCAAAAACTATTTCATTGCAAAAGTATGGTTAACTAGTTTATAACATCTTTACCAAATTAACAACCAAATTCACTCATACTCTTATCTATCCATATGTCACAACCGAATCAACCAAATGCACACAATAGATATCATGAATACCCTTCAATCAAGACATATAGCATAATAACCAAATGAACGTAAGCCATAATCAATAAAACCGTAGTAAAGCATTGAAGTTAGGCCATTTTCGCATGGCTTAATTTATACAAAACCAAAATCTAACATTTCAAATTTCAATCTAGCCTATACATATACATTTGTTCAAGTATATACATATTAACTACTAAATTTTCTTTCTTACCTTTCAATCCATATAATTCACATACATTCTCCAATTGTATCACATATAACTAGTAACAAATATCAATTTACTAATTTACCTTATCTCCAATAACCAATAGACTTACACATACCTGAACATCGAACTCATTTACCAAATTTAAGTTCCACATCATCAAAAATCTATTTAAACATATACTTATAATAATTCACCGGCATAAAGCCTGCTAGGCATAAAGCCCGATATCTTTCATCGGCACAAAGCACCTGCTAGGCTTAAAGCCCGATATTATCCACCAAGCACAAAGCACCGCTAGGCTTAAAGCCCGAATACTTTCAACGGCACAAAGCCCGCTAGTCTCAAAGCTCGAATATCATATTTATAAAGTTGTTTCGCAACCAATTCATATATCGAAACTTTTATACACTTCATAACCTTTGTACGAATTTTTTTAACATCATATCTCAATCAAACTAAACTTAATCATATTAAATTAAACCTTTAAAATAACGATCCACCTAAGCCACCCTTTAACATATATACTAGATCCCGAATGATAAGATCTCATAGTATCAACTTACTGAATTCAACCTTTGAGATTACAATTGATCGCACACTTAGTGCTCTTTAGCCGATCATGTCCTCAGTCACATAAACATATATAATTTCACTATCAATATTATCAATACCCAATTAAAACATCTATTATTCATAGTTCATTCTTCCATCTCAACCCATCATACTCAGCAACCATTAATGCACGTATAAATATATATATACATATCAAGGATAGCTCTTATCAATTATCAACCGCCAACACATTCGGGTAACATACAATATATGAACCTAACCACCGAATTCAATACAACCAAAATTCTTCGCTATTTATTTTCACATATACTATCACCCAATGTAAATATATATATACACATACTTTTATCCATCTCAAATAATCAAGCTTAAATATTCATATATATAAAACTTAAACCACAATTGTATATATACCAATTCACTTATTTTATTTCTATGATCAACATCACATTCAATTATATCATTGCCATATATATGCATCACATTCGGTTATATTCATTTCTCAATTCAATGTCACATTCGGGTATATCATTGACATATATATACACGTCACATTCGAATGAACCAATGACATATATATATGCCTCTCATTCGGTTCTACTTTATACATATATAAATAATACATTTGGCTACATTAAAAATCATTATACATACTTCCATTAAATTTTAGAACATCAATATAGATAAATTCCATATAACCTGATTGCTTAAAAACTTACCTCGGACGATGTAAAATGGAACGGGGCGACTAGTCGACAACTTTCATTTTCTCCCCAATCCGAGTCCGATTTCTTTTGTTCTTGATCTATATAATTTCAAATTAACCCCATTTAAACATTATTTCATTCAATTTAATCTAACAACACATAAATACACAAATTTCCATTTTTACCCCCAATATTTACATTATTAACAATTTAGTCCATATAGCCCAAAACACAAAATATTAAGAATTTAACCATATCCAACAAGGGCCGAATATTCATTACTCTTCTATCAACTCATTTCTTCAATTATTTTGCTATTTAACCCTTTCAAAAATTTTCTTTTTACAAAATAATCCCTATACCAAGTTTCAAATAGAAATCCAAAGAAAAATCTTGTTAATCTAGCATGCTAATATTCTATTCTATTATTAAGTATCCAAACATCAAATTTTATCCATGGCAACATTAAATTTTTATAACCAATTTCAAAATTTCAGTTATGGCTAGATAGATTTCATGGCAACAACCTCAAAAATGCTAAGATTAACAAAAACCAAGTTCATTTACTCACCTTATGAGAACATGCAAGGACCGAATATTTTGAGAGCTCAAACCCATCTCTTCTTCTTTTTGTTTCGGTGATAAAAAGGAGAAGATGATGATGATTCCCTCTTTTGTTTTTCTTATTTTCGGTCACTGGAAAGAAAGATGAACACACTTGCTTTTCTTTTATTATTAATTCATTTATCACTTTTTTTTATTACCTAGTGACATATAATATAATAGTAAATAATTATGTTACTATTACATGCAAATGATGGCCGGCCACTTGGCTTGATCTTTTGGCAAATTTACACTTTTAATACCTCAATCTAAAAAGCCATCTCCAATTTAGTACTAACACATTCTACCACCAATTTTTCATTTTATGCAATTAAACCCTTTTTCACAATTAAGCACCAAAACGATCAAATTTTAATACGAAATTTTCACTAACATCAAATCACACATATTAAGCATAGAAAGTAATATTAATATATTTTTTTTTGACTCGGATTCATGGTCCCGAAACCAACGTTCCAATCAGGGTCAAAATCGGGCTGTTACAATACCAACCATCAAATTTTTTTATTTAAAAGCTCTACCTGGTTAGATAACATGGTGACTGCGTCAAGGTTGAAAACATCGGATGCTTTAGTAGGCTTTTTCCTCATGACTTGCCACTGATAACTATTCAATGACATCTCTTTAGTTTCTGCGAGCGGTATGTTTTATTTCACTGTCAAAAATCAAGGGTCCTTACGGGTACCTCCTAGTCATAAACTAGAATACCTGCCAGAATAAAAGAAGAAAATTTAGAAAAGTAAAAATAAAATTTAATTGCAAAAATAAAATATGGCTAAAGTAATAAAAATTAAGCGTTCTTAATATTTTAGTTCCCCGGCAATGGCGCCAAAAACTTGATCATGTGCCAGAGTCTTAAAAATTTATAAAAAGAATGATCGAGCCTAGAAAATAACTATGACAACGGTTAAGGATAGTGCACCTATTGAACAGTAGTATAGTTTAGTGGCAAGACCGGATTGTCGAACCTAAAGGAACTAAAAGTACTAATACTAACTTTCTTTTTATTATTTAGCCTAAGATAAAAGTGAATTGTTCATCTAATCTAAAATTAACTAACTACTAAGCTAAAGATGCAAAGACAAAGAGAATGAATTAGGGAAATACTTGTGGGAAAAACAAATTGATTAAGACAATACCCGAGGAAGAATCCACCTAGACTTCACTTATTATTTAACTCTGAACCAGACGATTTATTCACTTGACTTGATCTGTAGGATTCCCTAAGTTATATTAATACCTCTCTCGAGGCTACTAACGTCTAACCCTAGGTTGATTAATTGAAATCTCTTTCTAATTAAAACCCCTAGAATTGCACTAACTCGATCTATGGACTCCCATATTAGGTTTGACCCTAATCCGGAAGATTTTCGTCATCCTATCTCTATGGTTGCGATCAACTCTGCTTAATTATGCTAGATCTACTCTTAGACAGGGTTTATTCCTCCTCTACCTAAGCACATCAATACTTGAATCAATATCCTGAAATATCAAAACAAGAATTAAGAACACATAATTAAAAACAAATCAAGTATTTATCATATAATTCAGAAAACAATAACAAGATCCGTCTTAGGTTTCATCCCCCTCAGGTAATTGAGGGGTTTAGTTCATAATAATAAAAGAATACATCTCAGAAGAAAATATAAAACAAAACCAACAAGCTCATTCTGTTAATAGTTGTGTAAAAATAGCATTTAAACCAGACTTTCAAGGATAGGAGTTGGGACAAAAAAATAAAATGATTCCAAGGGAGAGGATTCAAACCCAAAACCTCACACACACAAGCACAAAACCTAACCATTGAACCAGATTAATTCGCTTGAAAAAATTTTCATAATCTTAACTCAAAAACAGGACATGACTACACTTGGTTTCACAAACCTAATTTCTACTAACCCAGTTTTTAGGATGTGTCAATGCTTACGAGGCATTATCTGAAATAGTTCTCGATAGTGAACCCATTTAATGATTTCATCATGGTGACCGCCATAACAGGGAACTTAGGGTATTTGGAATGTTAGTGGTGTAAGTGTTCGTTAAACTTGGAATTTCTTAAATTCTGTATTGAAGTCATCTGGGATTCCATCGCTTGAATTAAATGTTACATTCTTCAAAGCAAATTTGTCTAGATTGATTTGAAAACACGATGTAACTGGTGTTTTGATAATTGTTGGATTCTTTGAAGGAACACATTAAGAATAACATCTGTTGAGTATCATTTTGGAAACTGTAATCAACTACTATTTGTAAAGAAATTATGTAATAGGATTTGAAATATGGTGTAAGGCCTGTGATGCGCCAATTGGGTGAAATTAGTATTTGGCAGTTAAGTGCAGAGATTGGCGTATAGTTATCTGCCAACAAAGAATTGGAAAAGTGTCTGCCAAGGTCTGAGAAAAAATCCAAACCCTTGAGTTGAATAATTCTGCAACACCATATAAAGATAATAATGAGTGAGGCCCAGTAAATTCATTTGAACTTAGATATGTCTATTGGTATGAAGGTCTGAGAATCGAACTAGTGCCCGGGAGGGACCAAGCCAAGGATGTGCCATAGTGGTAGACCGAGGGCAATATTATGCTTACAAAGGGACATTCTTAGAAATATGTTTTTCAAATGAAAAATAGTAATACACGGTATGAATATGTCTATTAAATCAAACATTTATGTTGTAAGGTTTTATGCTTCCTTTGAAAGTGTGTGACAAACGATAAATGTTTTATTCAACTTATTGTCTTAGAATAGATTTGAAATAAATTAGAGGTATATTCAATATGGATTTTGTTGATTGTAAAATTTTGCTAAGTATTTAAGCACTGTGACATCTTATATCCAAATCCATTAAATCCGGTTGGGTATAGGGTGTTGCACATTAAGATGATGCATATGTCTTACACTAAACCTTGAAAGCATTTGCAAGTCGTTGCAATGATAATTCATATACCCATTGAATAAAGCCACCTTTAGGTGATTATGAACAACTAGTAAGAACATGGATTTCCATCCAATTAGTACATGAACCTAATTCCTTAGGCATTCATGATAACTCTTGAAAAGAGTTATAATTCATACTTTTAGACTAAGTTAACTTCTTGTACTTAAGTAAAATTAGTTTGATTTTAGGTAATTGCATGATTAATTTTAGTTAATCGAGCATTGCATGTAAAGACTTGGGATGGGGATTACTTTAGTGCATTTGTACTTTTAATTGTTGGTGGAAAGGCTTTGTGGTGGTTGAATGACAGGTTTTAGGAAGAAAGATAGCAAAGGATGGAGATTTTTCCAGGCATTATGAGATATTGTCATGGAAATACTGAGGAAGAAAACGAAAAATACCCAGTCATCAATTAGAGCATTCAGCACTTGCCCCCACATGTACGTGTAATGGAAAATATCCACCTCAAAATTAGGGAAAGAGCAATCATTGGTTGACAGCTTTTACCCTAGAGGAGGACCTAAGTATGAAAGAAAAAAGGAGGATTGACGACAAGAGAGAGAGATCTCTACCATTAATGATAGCTGAAGGTACGACTGATTGGAAATAAAAAGCTTCGACAGAGGTCTCTTTGTGACAAAAAGGGTAATTTGAGCAACTGGGAGCTTAGGTTAAGACGCTCAATAGACGCCAAGTTAGGGGAATTCGTGCTCTGAGCCTAAATTTCTTCCTCTACAATTTGTTCTAAATCTGTTGATTTAAACTGTTATTTTAGGATGTTAATGATATTAAAATACTTGAATTTGCATAGCCATCAACTCAACACCTATCGCATCATGCAACACAAATGAGTCATCTTGGTACAATCTCACCGAGTAGCATGTTGAGGCTAGT
Organism: Gossypium bickii; assembly: GCA_025503065.1. Taxonomy (NCBI): domain Eukaryota; kingdom Viridiplantae; phylum Streptophyta; class Magnoliopsida; order Malvales; family Malvaceae; genus Gossypium; species Gossypium bickii. The sequence goes on along the minus strand of CP106711.1, from coordinate 46,971,246 downwards.
TGTCCTCTTTGAAGACAGAATTACTTAATGTATCGCATGATAATAGCTACCAAAGGGGCTGATCCAACTATCATATGATCATAAGAAAATTCTACTTACTTTCAGGAAATTTTCTCAGTGAATTCCACGTGAAAATATCTAGCTTAAGGCAGGTTAATTTCATGCCATCACAAAAGACCATTGATCAATCATGAATGATCAATATATGCAAGGTTTTTAATTTTAAAAATATCTACCTTGAAGAAGGTTCATTTCGTAGGTCTTCTTTAAGGACCTTCTCCCACAAAATATTTTAAAAACATACAAGGTTTTTAATTTTCGGTTCAATCATGAATGATCAATATATGCATGACAACTACATGTGGCATTCTTCCCTAAACTATATGGCATGCTTATCTCATATATGCATGACATCCTATGGAAATTTTATAATATACACATTCATTTATTCATAAAAATAAAAAATTTTGATTCTCTGCAAGTTTTCTTTTAAGCGAAAAAACTGAAAAAGTGAAAGTGAACCATGCACTAGATAAGGTATCAAGAAAAGGAGGAGAGTCATAATCAACAGCTTAAAAACCTAGTCTTTCATTGCCAGATCAAATCCTAGATACGCAAATTATCAATACCACACTTCTTATCTTTAATTGATCAATTATGGATCATCTCATACTGATCTACCATGAAATACACTATTATTTACATCATTTTTACACATAATTTTAGCTTTTTAATAGTTAAATAAAATCATCTTAGTATATATTTAGGTTTTCATGCTTAAAGAAGTAATTTATGTTTTCTGGTAGTTTTTATTACATTCTATATATCTAAATAAGGTAACATGGTCTTGTAGGACAAATTAGGAGCTAAATATGCATATTCGGCCAAAACTAATGCCTATATCACGACACTAGGATACTGATGTCTCAATATCGAATATAGAACCTAAACACAAGTTTTGAAGCGAAACTTCCCTTGATGTCGCAACATTGGACTCTAATGTTGCAACACTGCAGGCCTGTGTTGCAACCAACCCCCTGCGCAGCCTAAAAACTTCTGCACGTTTAATTACATTGGAAGGAAATTAGGTGTATTTGTCCCTGTCAAACTCTAATGACTTCAAGGATAATTTAGGCACTTTAATATTTCTTTTTTAGCCTATATAAAGGTCATTGTAATCAATTTAAACACATAATTTTGAGGGTTTTGATTCTTAGGTTTTTCTTTCATTCTTAGTTTTTACTTAGGTCTTTTTATGTTCTTGTAATCAAAAGATTCTATTCTTAAGTGAAACTTCCATGGGGGAGATTGTTCCAAAATCACGCTTTCATTGATAAATCCATGAAAATCTCTTTTCCTTATTCTCTTATTTATATTTTTGTCTTTAACATTGTTAGATGAATGTTAGTGTAAAGATTAGAATTAATTTATGCTTTCTACATATTTTACATGTTTCAATTGCTTTAACTTAATTAATTGATTAAATGATAGAGTTTCTTAGAGGATCAGCTATTTGGGAGAGGAAGACCTTAAACCCTAGGCTTGACAACCCTAAGAAGTCATTTAGGTGAGAATTAACCCAAAATTCTTATGGTCTATTCGTGACCACCTTAACCTTGAACCAGTCTGGACTTTGAGGTCAGAAGATAAATAGTTCTTGTTGACTCGTTATTCTAGTGGAAGATCAGAAGATCCTACTAGGGTATCGACTAGTTGATTGATTAGAACCCTATATCAATAATTAATTAGGTAAAACAATTGGTTCTAGGTTAAAAGGGACTCACATAGTCAAAACAAGGAATAGGAAAAGCCGATACAGGAATCTAGGAGTAGATTTAGGTTTAGTTAAATTTATTTAGTTTATTATTATTATCATCTTACTTATTAATTAACACTACTAATTCGTGACTCGGGTAGATTAGTAATTATACTGCAATCCGTTGGGTGTGATCCTCAGAATACTTACCAAATGTTTCATTGTAAACAAACTATATTACAATCTCACCCGTATACTTGAGGACGCTTCCTCAAATCTACATCTTTAGTTGCAGTATTCACACTCTAGACATTGGTACGTCCAGAGGCGGACACATACATATATATATCATAATTATATTATTAAAAATTACTAAATAGATATATAAAGAGATGGGTAATAAAATAAAATTATCAGTTAAGATTTTCATGATTCTATTTCTAGAAAATAAATGAAAAACAAGATTACATAATTTTTCACCACAAGGCATTCATCGGATCTTTGACCGCCATCACTCCATCTTCTCCTCGTCTTGGACTCCTATTGGAAAAATTACATTAATGTTCTATGTTTGTTTTTGGCTCGCAAGAATTCTATATGAAAAAATAATCTTATGTGGAGATGATAGTTAACAGTCTGCTTCCTAAAAACCACAACCTTGGAAAAAAAATAACAATTATATAACAATTATATAATATCACATTCATTCTCATATATTCCCCTAAATATGCGAATAATTATAAGAATGTCACATGTTATCAAATATCAATCAAATAAGATGAAGAAAATGATTCTATCTCAATTTACACTATAAACATAGCACAACCTGGCTTAAATACCAATTGTTCAAAAAATCCGGTTTGAAAACAATTTTCGTGCACAACGGAAAATAAAAAGTTTTGAAAATTGACCCACTTTGTAATATTTATAGAAATAAACCTTAGACCAAAATCATACCTATGTTTTCATATAAGCGGATCCTTGATATTTTCCACCTTTCAAACAAACGATCTTCTCTATTATATTCGTATCATGAACTGGTTCGAGTGTGGGCTTAAACCAATTGAATCAAAACACAGAACTAGAAAAAGTTTTCCTTTTGGGGTGAAAATGAAAATTCTTTTTTCTTTAATAGAAACCTATTCTAGAAAAATATATTTAATAGTTGGGAATAAATTCTCTCTGTTTTTTGGTAGAATAGCAATCTCTTAAAGTTATGTAAATAGCTCTATTGGTGCCATCTATTTATAGGAAGAGAAGGTAGAACCCTTGTTAAATTGTAGAGATTTATTTCAAATAGAAAAACAACTTCCTATTCCAAATAGAAGAGGGAGAGGGGATAATATGGTGTGCTTCCCCTCATATGTATTATGATGGGGAATTAAGCCTCTCATTCTATTGGGCCCGATTATATATTCTTTTTGGAATTTTAACCCAACACTTTACAATTTAATTCAACCCAAAATGTATTTTTCTATTTTCAAAAATAAACATTGATTCTCCAATTAAATAAATTTCTCATCCCAATTTTACCCTCAAGAAAATTATGATGATTTTAACCCTGGAAAATTTCCAAGAAAATATATTCAATATTTCACAACTCAACTTGTTCACTATGACTGAATGGTTTATTTTCATTTTTTAAAACTGCTTAAAAACATAGACTTATTCTTTCGATCATTTTTTAGTAATCCGTGAATATTTGCAAATGAATCATTTCTTGTTTTGATTTTCATTTTCATTTCCATTTTGAGAGAACCACATTCATTTCCAAATGATTTCATTTTTCCATTTCAAAGAAAACCATTTCTAAATGTTTTCCATTTTCTCTCTTTCTATTCATTCTACTTATTTTTATTCAAACACACAATTCATTTCTAGTTTCAACAAGCTAACGAAGGGACCAATTAGACGTAATTAGGGCTCAACTGATTTATGATTAAGTTATGGCTTTTCACCTATTAATTATAAACTCATTTAGTCCTGAAGTCATTCCACTATAGTATCATACTGAGCTCTCTCTAACAACATGCCATTACGAAAGCATCTACCCAATACTTGTCTAATGACCTTGTCATAAGTGTGTTACCCTCATAGGATATCCTTGATCTCTTTGGGATAATATCCGCTCCGCAATATGATCCTATTTTATCTCATGGTAACCATTACATCTTCCTTCATGAAAAGTCAATTACTATCAAATAGCAATCAAGTCATTCATCACAAAAACGAACGACTCGTGGCCAAGTTTACTTTTCCTCAACCATGTAATACCAATAAAAGGACATCATTTACCCATGTCTCGGGCTATGAATTCCACTATTGTGAATGACGCTACATACTACAGAACTCGTACACCTAATGCACCAACTTCTGGTTCCTTATCTATTCAAACTCAAGCTTTTACTTACATCAAAGAATACAAGTCACACATACATAGTCCATCATCCACTAGGGATTTAGGTATGTCACACTATGAACATCACAAGTGCATAAATCCATAAAAGGATTCAAGATCTATTCTGCTTGGCTCCTATCCGATATATTGTCAGTCCAGTCAGTCATATCTATGTCTTTATCTTCTAGGAACCGTCCGATTTGATGCCTAAATCAAAGCATCTCCCCAATTGAACTTGATAGACGACATATTAGTTTTTCAATCGGTTTGCTCTTTCTGATTAGACGAAGGACATGTTTAGGTTTGTCTACTAATATAAGTTGTCTTTTCGTCTTACGTCTGACCATGTAATACCATTTAGTATTAGTTAAACACTAGACAACCAATGAGCAAAATTTGCTTCCATTTTGCTTTGCGTACAAAAACCATGTGAGGACGATATTCAAAGTATTAATGTAATTCATGAATAATATTATTAACCAATCTGTTTGAAAAATTACAAGTGTACTTAGACAAAAATAATACACTTAGGGCACCAGATCCAACAGTTTTAAGACACTTGAAAAGAAAAATGTGGCGACTAGTCTTCCTCCAACTATCTTTCTGACATTATTTTGTCAAGAATGTGTTGTTGGAAAACAACACTGATCTCAATTTCCCAAAGGCAAGTCATGGAGAGCAAAAGAGGTATTGAGTTGGTGCACTCAAACATTTGTGGGCCAATAAATCTAATTTCTAATAAAGGTAAAAGGTATTTTATTACCTTTACTAATTATTATTCTTGTAAAACTTGTGTTTACCATTTGCAAGAAAAATTAAAGTCTTTTAAGGCATTGAAAACCTTCAAGTCTCGTGTAGAAACTAAGAAAGGAAAAACCATTCAGGCTCTCCAAACTGATCGTGGTGGTAAATACTACTCTAAGGTGTTTGAATATTTTGTTGATGTTCATGGCATCCAAAAAGAGCTCACAGTTGGTTATAGACCACAACAAAATGGTGTATCGAAGAGGAAAAATGGAACCATTCTCAACATGGTTCGAAGCTTGCTAGCAATAGGGAAAATTCCAAAGGTGTTTCGGCCATAAGTTGTAAATTGGTGCATCCATATCTTGAATATGAGTCCTGAAACACCCCTCTCCCGTATTCAACGCTGAAATAGGGTTACGGAGCATTACCGGACTTACAACACATTTAAACAAACTTTCTCATACATTTAACCAATTCAACATTCACCAATCAATATCAATCATTATGTCCCTAATACGAGCCTACGAGGCCCTAAACATGCATTGGGAGTGGTTCGAGACTAAACCGATAACTTTTAAAACATTTGGAGCACTTGGAAAAATTTTCTCAAAATAGGGGACACACGCCCGTGTGGCCAGGCACTGTGGATATTTGAAATGGGATCACATGGCCATGTCCGAGCCCGTGTCCAAACAAGTATGCTACTGACTTGGGTCACACGGCCAACCACTCGCCCGTCTGTCTAGCCCGTGTACCCTACGAAGTGGCCACACAGACCCATGTACCAGGCCATGTCAAACCTGTAGGGTATACTGACTTATGCCACACGGCCAAGTCACACACCCGTGTGTGAGCCCGTGTAGAGCATAACCACACCAAGGGACACACAGCCGTGTAACATAACCGTGTGTCACGCATGGTTGAGACACACGCCCATGTCTCTGTCCGTTTTGATAAAAATATGCTATTTACCAAGCCATTTTTCCACCCAAATTTGCATGCACCTACACAATTCAAATGGTACTCAATCATAGCATAAGTGTGTATCCAATTCAACCACAATCAAGGCTAAAACATACCATTTCAATATCAACAACTAACATGTTTATAATCTCATGTTTTACTCATTCAAATCATACCAACTTCACTTATTCAAATCATCTAATTAAAACTTTCTAAACATACATCATCATGTACCAATTCACAAGCACATAGTTTCTCAATTATCAACCATTTGACATTCAAATTACCTATTATCAATAAGCATCATGAATCCAACCTTAATCACATAACATAAAACATATGCACACACATATATAAATACATAACCATATCAACCAAAATAAGCCAACTCACATGGCCAAATATATACAAACCAAACCTTAGACATTTACAAGGCAACTCAAATGGTTAATTTCTATCATTAATAAAACATGTAGGCTATCATTACCCAAAACTACCTATACATGCCATCATAACCGAAAGTATAAAACCATAAGTACCAAAATAGCCGATAAATAGTGTGATGATGTCTCCGACACCTTCCAACCCGAACGAGCTTCCGATATCTATAAACACAAAGAAATTAAAAATGCTTAGTAAGTTTGAAATTTAAAAAGAATAAACCTTATAACTTCACTTTAAGCGTAAACCACTTTAGCCAACTCAATATGTCTTGGCCTTAGCCTAAACAACATTAGCATTTCAATTTTAGTTATCACATAAATTAGCAAATCATCTCAAAACATCATAGCATAAGTAACCAACACTTATTACATTCACATTTTCAACATGTGTCTAAGCATATTTGGATCATCTAATAACTCATACTCTTTCCATGCTTTCGATAGTAATTCGAATCAAAGAATCTGCTAATCTTTACCTTTTTCTCATATTTGTTGAATCACAATTTAAGTGAGTAAAATGAGGCATGACCCAACTCAATTTGGCTCAAAAGCCTTACACATACCCATCAACCAAGTTTACCATTCAATCGCCATTCAAGTATTATAACATAATATACTACCAAGCCATTAAGCATAATAATTAATACATATTGATTCCCATAATGATCATGAACTCACAATTTCATCAATTCAATACTCAGTTGAATTTTCGTACATACATGTACCAATATATGCATATCTTTCACCATTTCTTATCTTTGATATACTCGTTGAACAATTTCGGAGTGTCAAATAAACAACTGAAGTTATATCAATCTCGCACACTAAGTGCCAATATATATAACCGGATTTATCTCAATCATGCACACTAAGTGCCAATATATATAGTCGAAGCTATCTCGGTCTCGCACAGTAAGTGCCAATATATATATAGCCGAAGTTATTTCAATTTCGCAAACCAAGTGCCAAAAAATAACCGAACCTTCATTACACATGTCTATAATCTCGTATTCACAATTTATGCAATATCAAAGCATATAAAGCACCATTATAAAAATGCTTATTACAAACGAACATACCTCGAACTCGTATGACGAAAAACGGTCATTTAAACAACAATTTATCTTTCTCTTGATCTAATTTTGTACGTCATTTTTCTTGATCTATATAATCAAATTTAACCCATTTAATCATTATCCTACCCAATTCAATCAAAATTCATATTATGGAAAAATTACCATTTTGCCCTATACTTTTGACCTTTTTACAATTTAGTCCCTAGGCTCGTAAAATGAAATTCATGCAATTTCATCAACATATAAGCCTAGCCGAATTTAGTGTATACTTATACCAGCCCATAAATTTCACTATTTCTCACATTTAACACCCAATTTTCACATTTCTCAATTTAGCCCCTAATTGACCATGTAACACCCCTCACCCGTATTCACGGTCAGAATAGGGTTACGAGGTATCACCGATCAATACACATCATTTAACATGCATAACTCATACATTTATGTATCCATACTCAAATATCATTCTATCATTTTCAAATTGTCCCTTATAAAGGCCTACGAGACCTTAAAAATACTTTAGAAGTGGTTCGGGACTAAACCGATAACATATAAAAATTTTGGAAACCTAGAAAAATTTCAAACATACAAGGGTCACACGCCCGTGTAAACAGGCCGTGTGCCTCACACGGCTCCAGACACGCACGTGTCTCAGGCCGTGTGAAAACAGGGCATACATACTGACTTGGGTCACACTGCGAACCACACGCCCGTGTGCCCTTCGAAATGGCCACCCACGCCCGTGTACCAGGCCATGTACTAGTCCATGCCAAACCTGTAGGGTATACTGACTTATGCAACACAGCCAAGTCACACGCCCGTGTGCTAGGCTGTGTGCCATTTAGGGGGTATACTGACTTGTGCCACACGGCCAGTCACATGCCCGTGTGTGAGACCGTGTGGAGCATATTGACTTCATTTTAATATCAACACTAGGGGACACACGACCATATAGCATGACTGTGTATGACACACAGCTGAGGCACATGCCCGTGTCTCTGCCTGTGTGGACAAAATTAGGTCATTTACAAGACCAAATTTCCACCCCAATTTCAATGTACCTACACAAGGCAAAATGTACAATTTTCATACACAAAGAGTAGCCAAATCAATCCCAATTCATGCATAAATCATGCTACAATAAGGCCTTTCTCAAACTTTCATCCACCAATTCAAATAACCATTTTAACTTCCATAGTATCTTGGTTACAATCATGCCTAAACAAACCATCTCACAAGGCAATATAAACATCATACAAAAATCATTATCAACCATTTCTAAAAGCCAAACACAAAGCGATATTAACATTATTTATAAGCCATATCGCATAGCTATAATCACAAACAAAATATCACATCTAGCCTATACATGCCATTATAACCAAAATTTATAAAGCCACAATACCAAACTAATTGATAGATAGTGTGATGAAATCTCCGCCAACTTTTAACCTGAACGAGCTTCCGATATCTATGCACACAAAGAAATTAACACAAAGTAAGCATCTTAGTAAGTTCGTAATTCAAAAAAATAAAAATAATAACTTCAATTTATAAGCATAATTCATTTAAGTCACTCCAACATGCCTTGGCATTAGCCTAAACAACATTAGCCTTTCAATTTAAACATCACATGAACTAGCAAATTATTACAAAACATTACAACATAAGTTTAAATTACTTATGTGCATTCACATATCAAGCATATGGCTAAATATATTTAAATTATCCAAAAATTCATTCTTTTCTATGCTCTTAATAGCAATTCAAATCGAAGAATTTGCCGAACTTTACCTTTTTCTCACATCTATTGAGTCACAATTTAAATTAATAAGCATATCTTAATATAACTCATACTATTCCACAAACCTGTCACACATTCATTCACAAGGTTAGTAATGAAATTCACAAATTCCATCTATTTACTACTTGCACGGTTCTTGTATATACATGTACCATCTCATACCGATTTCATACTCAATCACATATTTTGTTTACCCATTGAACCATTTAGAATAGAAGTCGGATACTCAAAGATCTCAATCGATAAGTAGCTATACCATAGCCTGAAGACAAATCAAGGTAACTCATTTCTGGAGTACCTATACCATGGCCCGTAGCCAAATCAAGGTATCACTCGCACCCATAGTGCCGATATCGTGTCCTGAAGCCAACAGATCCGATATGCATGGCCCTAATCCAAATCTATATATCATCTTATAACATATCATCAGTATTCAAAATCTATTCCTAAGGTTCAACCGGGAAGTTGCACTTGTCGATTTCATCATCGAACACATCCGTAGAGTCGTATTCACTGTTCAAACATTATCCGTAATCTCATAATCACAGTTTATGCAATATCAAAGAATTTAAAATACATTTATAATGAAATTACCACATACGAACTTACCTCGTTCGCCGTATCGATGAATTAGGTCGACTAATCCGATACTTTGTTTTCCCCCATTCTAGATCCAAACCTCATTTTTCTCAATCTATATAATATCAAAATTTACTTATTTAATCATCATTTCATTCAATTTAACACAATTTATACATTTTGGCAAAATTACATTTTCACCCTATTATTTCACATTTTTGCAATTTAGTCCTTATCACATAAAATCACAATTCATTCAATTTAGTACCAACCCATGCTTATCTGAAATTAGTACATAATGCTAGCAGCCCATATTTTCAATTTATTCACACTTTTACCCACATAATTTAAAAATTCTCAATTTAATCCCTTTTTGACATTTTTGTCAAAAATCACTTTACAAAACTAGTAAATCTATCAATAAACCTTCTTAATCTATCATCAATCATCAAATTACACAAACATTCAACAATGGAAACATTCAAATACATTAACAGTTTTGAAATCGGAGGTACGGGCTAGCTAGATTAAGAAGCAACGATCACAAGAACGTAGAAATCATTAAAAATCTAGTCAAAAATGGACTTAGATGATCAAGGATACAAGGACGAAAGCTTGAAGATTCTTTAATGGCTTTCTTTGTTCTCATATTCAGTTATGAAGATGATAAATAGAAGAAAATAGATTTTTTTTTTATTTTTACTATACTTTAATTACTAAATTCCAATTTTAACCTTAAAAATATTTAATAACTACACCAAATACCACTCCACTATCATCCATTAACACTCAAATGGATTAATTACCACTTAAGGTCCTTTACTTTAAGGTTTTATAGCTATTTAATTTAATATCCGGGATTTAGGGGTTGTGCATTTTTGCTTAAATATATGTGGAAGCATGCTTGTGTGTAATTTGAAAGTGTTTTATGAATTTTTAGAACTTTAGAGTGTAGGTGAATGCCTTAGAAATTATTTGATTTTAAGTTTTAAAGGGGAGCTAAGCCTGAGAGGCCTTAAGAAAAATTGTAAGGGAAATTAGACATAAAAATCAACTTGGTAAAGTGGCAAGGAGGCGCCACCTAAAGCCTCTGTAAGTGACGCCACAAGCAGGGTAAAAGGGCCTAGGTTCGAGCAACAAGGGGCGCAAATAGGAGTTTTATTTTGCAGCAAGGATGAGCAGTGGTGGACGGCAATGGGACACTTGATGGATGAGGATTAGACCTTGTCAAGATCACTCAAAAATTTGTCAAAGAAAAGGAAATAATTAATTAATTTATTTGAAGTTTTTTGAAGGGGTAAAGAAGAGAGGAAGTAGGAGAAAAATGAGGAAACTGATAAGGGGAGAAGAGTTGGCCGGCCTAGCGACTCCCTTGATGGCATTTTCGGCTAGTAATAATGGGATAGGTGTGCCGAAATTTGCTTCTCTTCTCATCTTTCTCATTGGTACCTAAAATCCTAAAGAAATCAACTTGTGTCCTTTTTCTTTTTCTTCCTTTTTGTTACTCACTCTCATAAGCCAAAACTCATCAAACTACATTCTCTTCTTCTTTTATCAAAGGCCGAATATCCCTCTCTCAAAATCCCATCATTGCCGATTCTTTTAAAGCCTCATACTCTTCCTTTCCTTTCCCTTGTTCAAGCCGAATCTTCCTAATGTTCATCAAGCCGAATCTATAACCCTTTTCTATTTTCTTCTAAGCATCAAGAGCCGATTATCTTGCTCATCTAAGTCGATTTCTTCTGCAAGTTCGTCTTGTCGACTTCATGAAAGTGGTTGACCATTTGCGTTTTGGCCATTCGGTAAGAATCTCTTTTTAAGTTGATCTCTTTCTTATTCTTTTCTGACGACTGAAAAATAAAGATCTAATCCCTCGTATTCTTCTTGGCTAAAACCTTGAAAAGGGATTTCGGGATTCTGTTATTGTCGACTACAAGGGAGGAGATTTTTCGAGATTTTAATATCCAAGGTAAGCCATGATTGATATTCGGCCAAGGGCCATTTTCATAGATCTTGTACAAAAGGCTGACCCTAACATGTATTATGTAGGATTTCGGCAGCTCTATAGTCAAGTGACTATTTTCGGGATTTAGATCCACAAGGTAAGGGAGTAGGAACATTCGGCCAAGGCCATATTTTATGTTAGTGACTAGCCGATTCTGGCATTAATTTATTAGGAGAAGTATAAGCTGTTTCAGCAAACTTTCGGGATTCAGTGAATACGATAGTAACCAGGTGTGTAGCCCCACACTGATTCTTAATTGATTTATGGTATTAGTTTAATATACGTGTTAATGGAAATAAGGAAAGTATGGCTAAAAGGTACCATTCAATTGTACAGAGTATTCAGGTACGTTAACCTACTATTACTATGTTAATAATGTTATGAATATTTGCTATGACACATATGTGAATTTGTAACGAATGTGAAATAAGGAATATGGCATGATTTATGCATGTTTGTATGACGCATGGGGCATATGGGAGAATATGAAAAGGGGAAGTGATCTGGTGGTTTTTACCACGTTATCTGGTGACTCATGTCACATAATCTGAATGTGGTGACTAATGTCACGTATTATTATCTAGTGACTTTGTCACATTATCTGATGGCTATGCCACAATTAATAACGGCGATGTGCAAGTCGTCTGCGGCGATTGCCTTCGATGGTGTGTAGCGGATGGAGGGTCGATTTAGTAATCCCCACGGTGTGATGGCAGGTACGGGTGATGTGTAGAGGATGGATATCTAGGCTTGGGTTCGGGATTGCATCATTATTTATATTTGTTATATATGTATGATTTGATATGCCTAAATCTTTTGGGATTATGTGTTTGTTTGTTATTACACATCGAGTCTATTTGACTCACCCGTTGTCAGGATATCTTTTCAGTGACACTCAAGAAATGGACCGGGTCGGCAGAAACTTAGTGGTGGCCATGCTCAGCTCAGCATTTATTTTATTTTGAATTTTATATTTAAATATTTTGGATTTATTTCGAGTTTTGCTTGATGTAATAAGGCCATTATTATTAACTGTTTTATGCTTTCATTTTAAATTTCTGTTATGGAACGATTAATTTTAAACCATATGTTAAACAGTTTTCTTAAAATAAATTCAAATGGGTTGAAATTCGGCCACATCTTATAACTTATGGTTTTCAATTACGAAGATAATGTTTTAATACAATTTAATCACAACACAAATCGATTTCTCTTCAAAATGATCAAATTTTCCAAATTAACAGACAAGCCTTGAAAGTGTTTTACTCCAGGAGCATGCCAGATCCGGTCGAGGCTCGTGGGCCGGGTTTGTGATGTTTTAGTTTGGTATCAGAGCCCAGTTTTAAACTCTCAGCCTCGGGTTTAAAGCCCATAACGTTTTCAAAATTAAGCCCAAATAAGTTTTGTGAAAATCTTTGTGAAGTAAGCAGGTTTTTCTGGCATGGCACCTAAGTCTCCGACCCGAAGTCCACCAGGTAAGTACCCCTAACTATGGTGTGATTTATTGTATGTGGGTATAACGGGAACGTAGATTAGTATATTAAGTTATTGAACCCTAGGATTAGCTTACCCCAACACAAGAATTACATAAAAATTTAAGGCCTAATTAAACAAAACCGTGAATAAGTCGAGTTAGTTAGGGTGTGGCAACCATTGTGCGCTTTGTCAGGATTGGATTGAGGAGAGCACGGTATTTAAGCGATCCTAGTGACTCACCTCCTCTTCGCTCGAATCCTGCCTAGTGCGTAGTGTCGGTTCACCCTAACCAAGAGGACTCATTCACAGGCTAAACTTAATAATTAAAACCTGAAAGGGACTAGCCATATTTTTATAAAAATCTTAGTTTTTAAAATCACCAAATCACCCCTTTGTTTGTAAACATTATTTTAAGATTTTGAAAAAAACAAAATTTTTTTTGAAATATTCCCGACTTACAAAATTACCCAAATACCCCCGATTTGTAAAATTACTAAAATACCCTTGGTTTATAAAAATTACCATATTACCCTCGACTTTTATTAAAATATTACAAAAACTGAAATTTACCAAAATACCCCTATTTGGAATTTACCAAAAGACCCCTATAGGACAAATTACGAAAATACCCTTGGGTTTGGAACGAACGAAGATATTTGAGTGGTGAATGTGTATAATAGATACTATGGAATGAATGTGTTTCTCTGAACTAGGATAGAAGACTTGAAATGAAAACTTTGAAATGATTGAAAGAACTACTTCTAAAATTTTTTTCATAAAATTGTTCGCGGATAATCAGTGGAACAAAATACTAATGCATAAAATTTCTTAAATCAGATTAAATTGCGATCGTAGATATGAGCTCTAGGGGACGTAGTTGTAATGTGCGAGGGCATGGTAGAGGCAGAATGACTGTATCGAAACCCGTTAGGTCTGGTCAAGGGTCCGAGAATGAGGTACCACCACCCCCACCACCAGCTGCTGGTGTTGAGCATCGAGGATCGACACGGGGATGATGCGATGTGCAGCGGTGCTAAGGGTTCTTGAGATGGTGGCTGGAGCAGGTGGAGGTATGGGAGCTCAGAAATCTGTACTCGAGCGACTCCGAGCTAATGGAGCTGAGGTGTTTCGTGGTGTATCTGGTGTGGCACCCAATACGGCTGAGTATTGGTTGGAGGCAACAGAGCGAATCATGGATGATTTGGATCCGATCGGCGATGATGGCGAAAGGAATGGTGTCGCTACTTCGTGATGAGTCATATCAATGGTGGCTCACGGTACGGGATGGTGCTACAGTGGAGGATCTCACTTGGGAGTATGTTAAGGCAGCGTATCAAAAGAAGTATGTTGGTACTAGTTATGCTGATGCGCAGAGGAAGGCATTTCTGGGGCTGGTTTAAGGGAATAAGTCCGTAGCGGAGTACGAGGTGGAATTCTTAAGGTTGAGCTGGTATGCTCGAGGGATCTTGGCTACGGAGCATGAGCGATGTGTCTGATTCGATGACGGACTGAGGGATGACCTGAGGTTGTTGATAGCTCCACAACAGGAGCGGGAGTTTGCTGTGTTGGTAGAAAAGGCCAAGGTGGCTGAGGGGATTAAGGATTCTGTAAGGCAGAATACGGATCAGAATAGGCAAAAGAGAGGTTTTAGATCATCAGGGTCATCCGGGAATGTTCAAAAGAGGCCGAGAGTTGATGGGCCGCGAGGTCAGCAGGTTGTGACAAGAGGGCAGTACCGCACTTGTACTCAGTGTGGAAAGATGCACCTAGGAGAGTGTTGGAAGAAGACAGGGGGATGTTTTAAGTACGGGTCCAAGGAATACATGATTAAGGACTGCCCTATGAAAATCGATGGGAGCTGACCAACAGGTCAGGGTTTTAATCAGGCTGGAAGAGGTAGACAGCAGCCACCGTAGGGTTGTGGTCCGATTGGTAGAGGAAATGGTTCTGGAAGAGGACATGGAACACCAGGCAGAGGTGTTGGTAATACAGAGGCAAGACAGCCGGGTCTGGTGTATGCAGTTCACCGGAGAGAGGATGGAGACGCACCGGACGTCATAATCGGTATGTTCCTTATAGCTGGCAAGCCTTATTTTGCTTTAATTGATGTTGGCTCGACCCATTCTTATGTTGCATGTAGAGTAGTTGAAACACTAGGCATATCTTTCGAACTGTCTAATAGGGAGATGACTATAGTAAGCCCGTTAGGTCAAACGGTGGTAGTGAACAAGATATTTTGGAAAGTACCTCTAGAGATCCAGGGAGTGATATTCCCTACCGACTTGATGGAACTACCTTTTGGAGAATTTGATCTCATTCTTGGCATGGACTGGCTAGTGGAACATCGGGCTATATTGGATTGTGCAGCTAAGCGAATGGAGTTAAGGACCCCGTAGGATGAGGAGATAATTATGATAAGGGAAAGAAGGGTGCAAGGCATTTTTTACCTTCGTCAGTGCGTTGGATGCAAAAGAAGGGGGAGTTAGTGGAGTTAGAACAGTAATGGAATTTGTGGATGTTTTTAGGAGGAGTTACAGGATACCCCGGATAGGAGGCGGAGTTCGGAATTGACTTACTACTGTGCGACACGTGTCAATTGCCCCGTCTGAATGGCACCAAAAGAATTGGTTGCTTTAAGGCTCGATTCGGGAGTTGCTTGATCAGGTTTATCCGACCCCAGTGTGTCTCCATGGGGAGCACCGGTCTTGTTTGTGAAGAAAAAAGACGGAACTACGCGTATGTGCATAGATTATCGTCAGTTGAATAAGCTGACCATCAAGAACAAGTACCCTTTGCCAAGGATAGATGACTTGTTCGATCAGCTTAAGGGGGCCGCGGTGTTTTCAAAAATAGACTTACGGTCTGGATATCATCAGCTTAAGGTGAAGGAAGCAGATATTCATAAGACAGTTTTTCGGACAAGATACGGGCATTATGAGTTCTTAGTAATGCCGTTTGGATTGACGAATGCCCCAGCCGCATTCATGGATATGATGAACCGAGTTTTTCAACCTTACTTGGATAGGTTCGTCGTTGTGTTCACAGACGACATCCTAGTGTATTCCAAGTCTGAGGAGGAACATGATGAGCATCTCCGGATAATGTTGCAAGTGTTAAGGAAGAAGAAGCTCTATGCCAAATTCAGCAAGTGTGAATTTTGGCTTAAGGAAGTTGCGTTCTTAGGACATGTGGTGTCTACAGAAGGGATAAGGGTGGATCCTCGGAAGATCGAGGCTGTGCTAGTTGGAAACCACCTAAGTCTGTGGCTGAGATTCGTAGTTTCTTGGGATTAGCAGGGTACTACAGAAGGTTCGTGGAAGGGTTCTCAACGATAGTCGCACCTTTGACAAAGTTGTTGAGATAGGAGGTACCTTACGTATGGACAGATAAGCAACAGGAGAGCTTTGAGAAGCTTGAAAGGGTTTTGACTGATGCTCCGGTTCTGATTCAACCTGAGGCAAGGAAGAATTTTCTGGTGTATTGTGACGCTTCTAATACAGGTTTGGGATGTGTATTGATGCAGGATGGGAAGGTAGTCGCTTATGCGTCTCGGCAATTAAGGCCACATGAGGTTAGCTATCCGACACATGATTTGGAATTGGCGGCAGTGGTCTTTGCTCTTAAGGTATGAAGGCACTACTTATATGGAGAAAAGTCAGTGATCTACATGGACCATAAGAGCCTTAAGTATCTGTTGACTCAGAAAGAGCTGAACCTGAGACAGCGAAGGTGGGTGGAGTTACTGAAAGATTACAATTGTTCCATAGAGTATCACCCGGGCAAGGCGAACGTAGTGGCAGATGCCCTAAGTCGAAAAGTAGTGTCGGAGCTGAGAGCGATGTTTGCACATCTTAGCTTGTATGACGATGGAAGTTTATTGGCAGAATTGCAAGTCAAGCCGACATGGTTGGACGAGGTGAAAGAAGGGCAGTTGGTAGACGATGATTTAAGTGCTAAGTTGCGGCAAGTGCAGTGTGGGGAGTTGTAAAACTATGGTGTTAACAGTGAAAGAGTGCTGTGTTTTCATGGCAAGGTCTGTATGCCAAAGAATAAGGAGTTAAGGCAGAGGATTCTTCAGGAATCGCATAGTAGCCCTTATGCTATGCACCCTGGAGGTAGTAAGTTGTATAGAGATCTGGGGGAGCGATTACGGTGGCCTGGTCTTAAGCGGAAGATTCTACAGATTTTGTAGGGAAATGCTTAACGTGTCAGCAAGTCAAGGCTGAACACCAAGTTCCGTCAGGATTGCTTCAGCTGATAATGATTCCGCAGTGGAAGTGGGAGAGAATCACCATGGACTTCGTTAGTGGGCTTCCCCTTACGCCTACTAAGAAGGACTCGATCTGGGTGGTAGTGGATTGATTGACAAAGTCCGCGCATTTCATACCAGTGCGGGTTGACTATTCTTTGCAAAAGTTGGCAAGGTTGTATATGGCAGAAATTGTAAGGTTGCATGAAGTTCCGGTTCGATTATTTTGGATAGGGATCCAAGGTTTACGTCTCGGTTTTGGAAAGCACTACATCAAGCTTTAGGCACCAGACTAGATTTCACTACGGCATTTCATCTACAGTCGGACGGTCAGTCGGAGCGAGTGATCCAAGTGTTAAAAGACATGCTGAGGGGCTGTGTGATAGACTTCAGAGGAAGTTGGGATGAATATTTGCCTTTAGTGGAATTTGCATATAACAACAGCTATCAAGCCAGTATTCAAATGGCACCGTATGAAGCACTGTATGGACAGAAGTGTCGCACTCCTACGTGTTGGATAGAATTAGGGGAACGTCGAGTTTTGCGTCCAGAAATTATGGCAGAATCCGAGGAGAAGGTTGAGGTAATTCGGGCACGGTTGAAGGAAGCATCCGATAGGCAAAAGTCGTACACAGATCTTAAGCGTAAGGAAATAGAGTTTGCTGTGGGAGATCAGGTGTTTCTTAAAGTATCGCCATGGAAGAAGGTTATGAGATTTGGTCGCAAAGGGAAGTTAAGTCCAGGTTTATAGGACCTTATCGGGTATTGAAGCGAGTTGGACCAGTGGCATACCAGTTAGAGTTGCCTCTGGAGTTGAAACAAATGCACGATGTATCCCATGTTTCTATGCTACGTCGTTACCGATCAGATCCATCTCATGTAGTGCCAGTTGAGGAGGTGGAGCTGAGACCAGATTTGTCCTACAAGGAAGAGTCGATTCAGATCTTGGAGCGAGATGTGAAGGTGTTACGGAGGAAATCAGTTCCTTTAGTCAAAGTGTTATGGCGTAATCATGGGTCGGAAGAAGCTTCATGGGAGCCGGAAGAAGCAATGCGATAGCAATACCCTCACTTATTTTAGCCAGGTAATTTCGAGGTCGAAATTATTTTTAAGGGGGGTAGAACTGTAATATCCAGGATTTAGGAGTTGTGCATTTTTCCTTAAATATATGTGGAAGCATGCTTGTGTGTAATTTGAAAATGTTTTATGAATTTTTAGAACTTTAGAGTGTAGGTGAATGCCTTAGAAATTATTTGATTTTAAGTTTTAAAGGGGAGCTAAGCCTGAGAGGCCTTAAGAAAAATTGTAAGGGAAATTAGTCATAAAAATCAACTTGGTAAAGTGGCAAGGAGGCCCCACCTAAAGCCTCTGTAAATGACGCCACAAGCAGGGTAAAAGGGTCTAGGTTCAAGCAACAAGGGGCGCAAATAGGAGTTTTATTTTGCAGCAAGGATGAGCAATGGTGGACGGCAATGGGACACTTGATGGATGAGGATTAGACTTGGTCAAGATCACTCAAAAATTCGGCTAAGAAAAGGAGATAATTAATTGATTTATTTGAAGTATTTTGAAGGGGTAAAGAAGAGAGAAAGTAGGAGAAAAATGAGGAAACTGATAAGGGGAGAAGAGTTGGCCGGCCTAGCGACTCCCTTGATGGCATTTTCGGCTAGTAATAATAGGATAGATGTGCCGAAATTTGCTTCTCTTCTCATCTTTCTCATTGGTGCCGAAAATCCCAAAGAAATCAACTTGTGTCCTTTTTCTTTTTCTTCCTTTTTGCTGCTCACTCTCATAAGCCAAAACTCATCAAACTACATTCTCTTCTTCTTTTATCAAAGGCCGAATATCCCTCTCTCAAAATCCCATCATTGCCGATTCTCCCTAAAGCCTCATACTCTTCCTTTCATTTCCCTTGTTGAAGCTGAATCTCCCTAGTGTTCATCAAGCCGAATCTATAACCCTTTTCTATTTTCTTCTAAGCATCAAGAGCCGATTATCTTGCTCATCTACGTTGATTTCTTCTGCAAGTTCGTCTTGTCGACTTATTGAAAGTGGTTGACCATTTGCGTTTTGGTCATTCGGTAAGAATCTCTTTTTAAGTTGATCTCTTCCTTATTCTTTTCTGACGACTGAAAAACAAAGATCTAATCCATCCTATTCTTCTTGGCCGAAACCTTGAAAAGGGATTTTGGGATTCTGTTATTGTCAACTACAGGGGAGGAGATTTTTCGGGATTTTAAGATCCAAGGTAAGCCATGATTGATATTCGGCCAAGGGCCGTTTTCATAGATCTTGTACAAAAGGTTGACCTTAACATGTATTATGTAGGATTTCGACATCTCCATAGTCAAGTGACAATTTTCGGGATTTAGATCCACAAGGTAAGGGAGTAGGAACATTCGACCAAGGCCATATTAAATGTTAGTGACTAGCCGATTCTGACATTGATTTATTAGGAGTATAAGCTGTTTCAGCAAACTTTTGGGATTCAGTGAATACGATAGTAACCAGGTGTGTAGCCCCACACTGATTCTTAATTGATTTATGGTATTAGTTTAATATACGTGTTAATGGAAATACGGAAAGTATGGCTAAAAGGTACCATTCAATGGTACAGAATATTCAGGTACGTTAACCTACTATTACTATGTTAATAATGTTATGAATATCTGTTATGACACATATATGAATTTGTAATGAATGTGGAATAAGGAATATGGCATGTTTATGCATGTTTGTATGACGCATGGAGCATATGGGAGAATATGAAAAGGGGAAGTGATCTGGTGGTTTTTACCACGTTATCTGGTGACTCATGTCGCATAATCTGAATGTGGTGACTAATGTCACGTATTATTATCTGGTGACTTTGTCGCATTATCTGGTGGCTATGCCACAATTTATAAGGGCGATGTTCAAGTCGTCTGCAGCAACTGCCTTCAATGGTGTGTAGCGGATGGAGGGTCGATTTAGTAATCCCCACGGTGTGATGGCAGGTACGGGTGATGTGTAGAGGATGGATATCTAGGCTTAGGTTCAGGATTGCATCATTATTTATATTTTTTATATATGTATGATTTGATATGCCTAAATCTTTTGGGACTATGTGTTGTTTTGTTTACACCACTGAGTCTGTTTGACTCACCCTGTTGTGGGATATCTTTCAGGTGACATTCAGTAAATGGACCGGGTCGGCAGGAACTTAGTGGTGGCCATGCTCAGCTCAGCATTTATTTTATTTTGAATTTTATATTTAAATATTTTGGATTTATTTCAAGTTTTGCTTGATGTAATAAGGCCATTATTATTAACTGTTTTATGCTTTCATTTTAAATTTTTGTTATGGAACGATTAATTTTAAACCATATGTTAAACAGTTTTCTTAAAATAAATTCAAATGGGTTGAAATTCAGCCACATCTTATAACTTATGGTTTTCAATTATGAAGATAATGTTTTAATAAAATACGGACTCCAATAAAGACAACGTTTTCAATTTAATCACAACACAAATCGATTTCTCTTCAAAATGATCAAATTTTCCAAATTAACAAACAAGCTCTGAAAGTGTTTTACTCCAGGAGCATGCTAGATCCTGTCGAGGCTAGTGGGCCGGGTTTGGGGTGTTTCATTTTATACCTTTAGCTAATAGACAACACTTTTACACTTTACGCGATTTAGTCCTTTTTACCGAATTAAGCATTTAAACGGTAAAATTTTTTTTACAAAACTTTCACATAATTAATCTATCATACTGTAGACCTTATTAAAAAATAAAATAAATAATTTGACTTCGGATTTGTAGTCCCGAAACCACTGTTCTGATATGACCAAAAATGGGCTGTTACAGACCATTTCATTAAAAATCACTTAACAAAAGTTGTTTAACTAACAACAAGGTTGCATTTTCTTTCATTAAACTTCTAAAACCTTAACATTTTAATCAATGGAAAATCTCAAACTATTCAATAGTTTTGCAATTTAATCTCCTAGTTAGCTAGCTTAAGCTACAACGATCTTGAAAACATAAAAATCAATATAAATGGGGTAGTTTTTCACTTACATGCAAGAGATTTTCTTATGAAAAATTTTAAGCTTCCATGACCCTTCATTGCTGTCCATTTTCGGCTGGAGAAGACTAACCAAGATGGTGGTTTTGTTGTGTTTTATTATTTTTATCTTTATATGCCTTTTTACCAAAATACCCTTATCAAACTTTAAAAATTTCAAAAATTCCAAGACATGTACATCCATTAACTCATTTAATAGTCTAATTACCATATAAGAACTTCCACTTTAGTGTTCTATATCCATTTAACACTTTTAGTAAATAGAACCCAACTTTTGCACTTTACGCGATTTAGTCCTTTTTCACAAATTGAACATGCAAACAGTAAAATTTCTTAACGAAATTTTTACACAAGAATACTATTATTCTGTAGATCATAAAATAATATTAAATAAATATTTTGAATTTAGTTTTGTGGTCTCGAAACTACTATTCTGATTTGACCCAAGAACGAGCTGTTACAAGTCCCACTCATGCTCTTCGAAAAGTGACTCTAAAGGAGGCTTGGAATGGAAGGATAGTAGTAGTAGATAACTTCAGAATTTTTGGGTGCATTGCCTATGCATATGCTCCAAAAGAGAAAAGGAGAAGATTGATGATAGAGCTGAGAAGTGTGTCTTTCTTGGTATTATCAAAACATAAAAGGCATACAAATTGTTCAGTCCTATGACAAAGAAGGTTGTGATTAGCTAAGCTGTTGTGTTTGTTGAAGAAAACACTTGGGATTGGGATGAAGTGCAACCTACTCAAGTCCTTGTGATAATGACATTGAAGAAATGTTCAAGAATACTTTTCCACCAGCTATTAAAATATTGCCTACACATGGAGAAGAAATTAGTGCAGCAACTGAAGTACGTTGTCATGTTCGAAGAAAGTCCACATGGATGCAAGATTATAAGGTAATTGAAATTGGAGAAAATGATTATGCGATTGCTCATTTTGCATTATTTGTATATTATGACCCAATAAGTTTTGAAAGTGTTGTTAAGAGGAAAATTTGAAAGAGGTATTGGATGTTGAAATTGAAGTCATTAAAAGGAATAATACTTGGGAGCTGATTAGTCTTCTTAAGGGGAAAAAATCCATTGGGTTCATTGGGTCTACAAGACAAAGCTAAAGGAAAATGAGGAGGTTGTAACACCCCTAACCCATATCAGTCGCCGAAGTAGGGTTACAGAGTGTTATCAAAAATTTTCGAAACATTTACAAACATTTCATGTCAATCACTGTTCATTTTCTGAAATTTTCCATATCGTCCCTTAAATGGACCCTCGAGCCCCAATACAAGCATTAAAATCGAGTCGGGACTTAATTGGAAACTCTTAAGAATTTTTCACGTAATTCCAATAATTTCCTAAGGTGAAGGGCTCACACGCCCGTGTGGTCCAAGGGATACGCCTGTGTGACCCTAGGACACGCCCGTGCTACAGGCCACGTTTGACCCCACGTAACTCTCTGACTTGTGCACACAACCATGCCACACGCCCGTGTTCTAGGTCGTGTGGTTTATTAAATTCTTTTGAAATCAGGTGCAGATTTCACACTGCCAAGACACACACTCGTGTTCAAGGTCGTGTCTTCCACACGGCTGAGACACACGCCCGTGTCTCTGCCCGTGTGCTCAATTTTGAGCATTTTGTTGCTCAAATTTAAGGTGCAGGGGATACACGGCTTAACCACACGCCCTTGTACCCGGGCGTGTGTCACACACGATCTAGACACACTCCCGTGTGTCTGCCCGTATGGAAAAAAATAAAGTCATTCCTAGCTTCATTTCTCACCCAAAATTTTTCCAATGACCTACACCAAAATTAACATCCAAATACCAACCATTTCAAGTATTCAAATTAAGCAAATTCTATCATTTAACATGGTATACCACTACATGCATACATGTTTATATTCTTACCTTGGTTTAGTCCATATGTTAGACATAATTTGATCAACAACTTAACATATATGTTACTACCATAGTATGACATTACAAGTATATCATAACAAACTATTGCCATTCCAATGGCTAGATTAAAGCATCATTTACATTTACATGCCAATATGGCGAATATAACCTATACATGCCATTGTAACCATAATTGTTCTACCATGTTGTACCGACATGGGCCGATAGATAATGTGAGTGATCTCTGCCAAGCTTCCAATCCAAAAAGCTTCTGATTTACTCTAAAACAGAGAAATAAAACTAAGTAAGAATAAAATGCTTTATAAATTCATATAACATGGTACTTATGTAACAGCCTAGTTTAAACCCTAGTCAGAATAGTGGTTTCGGGACCACAAATTTGAGTATAAAAAATATTTTAATATTATTTTTCGTGCTTATAGTATGTGAATTGACATGTGTGAAATTTCCGTGATTTAATTTTACCGTTTGTGAGCTGATTTGTGAAAAAAGGACTTAATTGCGTAAAATGCAAAAGCTGTGTGCTAATAGTTAAAAGTGCTTAATTTCCATGGCTTATTAAAGTAAAGGTCCTTATATTGGTATTAGACCATTGATTGTGGATTATGACATAAATGGTCATCCATTATAAGTTTGATTAATGTTTTAATTGAGGGCATTTTAGTAATTTTGTAATTAAAGGTTAATTAAATAAAACTAAAGCCAAAATTAGTCCATCTTTGTCTTCCTTAACCGAATAAAAAGAAAGAAAAGAGAGTTTGGTGGCATTTCAGGGTTCAGCCCTTGTGTAGCTTTATTTAGGTATGTATTTTGTTTCGGTTTTTGATAATTTCTACGTTTTTGTGATCGTTGCTTAGCATTCTATCAAGCCCATGCCTCAATTTTAGAATTTGATGATAATTTTGAGTTATGTTATTGATGATATTGTGAGCCTTGTGATGTTAGTTGATGAAATATTAAAGATATATGATAGATTAAAATGTTTTGTCTTTGAATTTTTGATGAATTTGACTATTTTTGGCTAAATTGTGAAAATGAGAAATTTAGGGGCTAAAATGTGAAATAAATGAAATATATGGGCTTATATGGACTAATGGAATGTTTGGCCAAGCATGTGTATAAAGCAATTATGTGTATTTTGTGATTTTATGAAATAGAGACTAAAATGTCAAAATGTAAAAATGTACGGGTTAATTTGTAAAATGCCCTAAATATGTGTATATGGATTGAATTGAATGATTTGGTGATTGAATAAGCTAAATTTGAATGTGTATAAATCAAGAACCAAAGAAAATAGAACTGGATCAGGGGAAATCTAAAGTGGTCGAGTAATCGTTTATTTCCATCCGAATCTGTATGAGGTAAGTCTATATACAATTAAATGTGTTTGAATTGAATTATTATTGTTTATATGTGAATGAATTGTGATATATGCCAATTTGAGCTGAATATGTGAAATCCAGGAAAGTTCCGGTAATGTGACGACGTTTGAAAAGCCCCATACGAACCTTAGGAAGTAGTTAGGATACGTATGTTATGACATAGGATTTCGATATGTGTTATCGTGTAAGACCATGTCTGGGACGTTGTCATCAATTTGTTATTTATGTGTAAGATCATGTCTGGGACATCGGCATCGTATTTGGTTTCGTGTAAGACCCTGTCTGGGACACTGGCATCGATACTGATTAGATGTAAGACCATGTCTAGGACGTTGGCATTGTACAAGCTTTCTGAGTAATCCAAGTATCCTTATTGATTTCGAACGGTTCAACGAGCATTCTAAGATATGATTGAATATGTGAATCTGTATCCGTTTCAGGTACGTATGAAATATATATGAAGTTTGGCAATGGAAGTTAAGTATTAATATGTTCATTTGATATGTGAGCTACATGAAGTTGTGATATGTTTATGAGCAAGTGGTTATGAACAATTGAGCTAGATGAGAAATATGAATTTGCTATTGTAATTGCCATAGTTTATACGAAAGAAATAATTTGAAATTGTTTATGTAATAAGTTTATTTGTATATGGCTTACTAAGCTTTTATAAGCTTACTTTGTGTGTGTTAATTGTTTTATAGATTATCGAAGCTACTGGAAGCTCGGGGATCGTCGAGGATCATCGCCACACTATCGAACTATACTTTGGTACCTTTTGAAAATGTACATATAGAAATATGGCATGTATAGGCTAGAGAACTTTTATTATGTTTTGAATTGTGCAATTATAGCCATGTGATATGGCTTGATAATTGAATGTGACTATGGGGTGAATTTAGTCCATGTTATGTGATACAAAAGTTGATATGTTCTGATGTGCTCATGAATGGTTAAAAGAGATGGTCAACCTTGGTAAGCTCCATGGTTGATTTGGGGAATTGAAATGATGAGAAATGCTATGAATTGAAATGGTTTTATATGAGGTATGAATCACATGTTTTTTATGTGAGATTAGTATTTTGAATTGGTATGCTTGAGTTGGATTTGTATATAGAAATGAATGATGTTGTTATGGGTCAAATGGTGTATAATTCGTTATGTTTTAACTACCTTTGGGACATGAATTGATGCTTGTTTGATGCTTGTAGGTATGACCCAAAATGAGTGGCAATTTGGCCTTCTAAATGTCCTATAATTGCCAACACGGTTCAGCACACGAGCGTGTGTCTCAATTGTGTCCATCACTATCCCAATACAAAGCAAGTCAGACTTGCACACAAGCCAGACACATGGACATGTGATAGGCCATGTGATTCAAGTCAGTGTTGCACATGAGCCAGGCACACAAGTGTGTGACCGGCCGTGTGATTCAAGTTAGTTTTGAACACGGGCTGAGACATGGTCCAAGGCACGGCCGTGTGAGGCACACGACCTAGCCACATAGGCGTGTGCCCTATTTAAAAAGAAAAATTTTCTAAGTTCCGTAAAGTTTCCGTATGAGATCGATTCGGTCCCGAACCCTTTCTTAAGCATGTTTAAGGTCTCGTAGAATTTCTAAAGGGACTATATGTGTATGAATTATTATAAAATGATGTTGTATGATTGATATTGTGAAATGAGAGTAAAATGTTTCGATATGTCCAGTAATGCCTCTTAACCTTCGTCCGGCGAGGATACGGGTTAGGGGTGTTACAACTTAACTTACCATTCATTCTATTTTGAGGTAACTATGTAAGGCATATTCAATCAATTAGACCTCAAGCCCTACACACATCCTCATTGCTCTTGTTAGTCGTACATTCTATAATAACATCAAATCATATATATGGGCTCAACAACAATCAAGTTTCCAAACACATATGCTTTCCATAACATGTATGCACTCAACATGCATAATTCATCTCATTATTGCAAGTATAATTTCATACTAGTTCATTTCAAGTTCAAATCATTTCCTATCAGAACTTTACTCATATTACTCAAAATATCAAGATCACGATTAGTACACTCAAGTTGTATAAGTCTAGAATCAAAGATGTACATACTTATCAAATAAATTCCATGTACAATATCATCATTTCATATTTCCATATATCAATTATCATGTATCATCATTTTCATGTATTTCAGGCCAATATGTGTAGTAACTTATTTCTTATCCATATCTTCTCATGTCAAGAACTTTTACCCATTGAATTTATCTGAAATTTCGATGGATACACAGGTATTACACCCATGGTGTACAAATCAGAATTCGTCAATTCGTATTCAATGGTACCCATAGGGTACTATTTCACGGAGTACGCTCTTGATAAACCATAAAAGTAACATATTTTAATCCCACATTTAACATACTTTTGGAAGATTTAAGCCTTGAATTGTGTAATTTGGTGCTCTTAATCCTTTGTTTTCATGTTTTATACTCAGAAGAGCACCGGATGATGAAAAGAATGAGAAACGAGCCCAACACGGAGTAAATGGGCCATATCACGAAATTAACATGGCCTGGGCCCAAGACCACACGGCCGTGCCTCATTCAACAACCTCAAACACGGCCTGGCCATGACTTACACGGGCGTGTGCCATGGGCGTGTCCCTACCGTGACTAAGAAGAATTTCACTCGGATTAGGATACTTAAGGGCGAAGAAAAACATTCAGAAGCCTCTATAAACACCCTAAGTATGACCTAAAAGGGGGAACCAAAGACTTTAGTCAGGGGGCGTCCAGCTAGGCCAAAAAGGACAGATTTGTGGGGATTTACTCGAAGATAGCCAGTTGATTCATCTCAAGAAGCCGGAATCATACTCAAGACGAAGGATCTCTCCTTCAATTCCTTCAGGGGGTTTTAGGGATTTCTTATGTTTTGTTTTATTCTTCTGAGATGTTTTCTTTTATTATTATGAACTAAACCCTCAGATACCTGAAGGGGATGAAACCTAAGATAAATCTTGTTATCGTTTGATCAACTATATGATAAATATTTGACTTGCTCTTAATTATGAGTTCTTAATTCTTGTGTTGATATTTTCGGGATATTAATTCAAGTATGATGTGCTTAGATGAAGGAGCAAAAGTCCCTGCCTAAGAGTAGATCTAGCATAGTTAAGCGGAGTTGATCGCACGCCTAGAGATAGGGTGACGAGATTTTTCTAGATTAGGGTGAAACCTAATATGGGAGTCCATAGATCGAGTTAATGCAATTCCAGGGGTTTTAATTAAAAAGAGATTTCAATTAATCAACCTAGGGTTAGACGTTAGTCGCCTCAAGAGAGGGATTAATATAACTTAGGGAATCTTACAAATCAAGTCAAATGGATAAATCGTCTGTTCAGAGTTAGATAACAAGTGAAGTCTAGGTGGATTCTTCCTTGGGTATTGTCTTAATCAATTGGTTTTTCTCAAAGTTATCTTCCTAAATTTCATTCTTCTTTGTCTTAGAGTCTTTAGTTTAGTAGTTAGTTAATTTTAGATTAGATAAACAATTCCCTTAATTCTTAGGCTAAATAATAAAAAGAAAGTTGGTATTAGTACTTTTGGTTCCTTTGGGTTCGACAATCCAGTCTTGCCTTAACTATACTACTGTTCGATAGGTGCGCTTGCCTCAAATCATTGTCATAGTTAGTTTCCAGGTTCGATCATTCTTTATATAAATTTTTAAGACTTTGACATCGCATAAAACAATGATCAAGTTTTTGGCGTCATTGTCGGGGAACTAAATTATTAAGAACGCTCAATTTTTATTACTTTAGCCATTTTTATTTTTTGCAATTTTTTTTTTTTATTTTTAACCTTGCTAATTTTTTTTCTTTTGTTCCTTTCAGGCACCTCTAGTTTATGACTAGAAGGAACCCGATAGGACCCCTACTTTACGATAGTGATATTGAAGGTACCATTCACAGAAATCGCAGAGAAATAAGGCGAAGCTTAAACTACATAGAAGAAGAGCAAGAAGCCGAAATAAATACTATAGAAGAGATGGCTGAAAATCATCTGCCACCTCCAGAGATGGCCGAAAATCATGCTCCTCGAACTATGTATGGTTATGCTAAACTTAGTTTAACAGAAACTGAGTCAAGTATTGTTAGGCCTACTATTGCTGCAACTAATTTTGAATTGGAACCTAACACTATACAGATGATACAACAGTTTGTTCAGTTTGATTGTTTGTAGGATGAGGATCCTAATACACACTTAGCGAGTTTTCTAGAATTCTGTGATACCTTCAAAATAAATGGCATTTTTGATGATGCCATCCGTCTTCGGTTATTCCCCTTTTCTTTGAGGAACAAAGCCAAACAGTGGTTGCATTCTCTTCCACGAGGGTCAATCACTACATGGGATCAAATGATCGAAAATTTTTATTAAAATATTTTTCACCGGCCAAAACAGCCAAGTTAAGGAATGATACCTCTTCTTTTGTGCCTATGGATTTAGAGACACTTTACGATGCATGGGAGAGATACAAAGACTTGTTGAGGAGGTGCCCACACCATGGATTACCTTTGTGGCTACAGGTCCAAACTTTTTACAATGGTGTGAACCCTTCAACAAGGCAACTAATCGATTCAACCGCCGACGGAACCCTGAACAACAAAACACTTGAAGCAGCCTACGAGTTTATAGAGGAGATGTCATTGAATAACTATCAGTGGCAAGTTACAAGGACAAGGCCAGCCAAAGCAGCCGGAGTTTTCAACCTCGACGCAGTAATCATGCTATCAAATCATGTAGAGATGTTACAAAAAAAAATTTTATGGTTTATACGGTTCTTCGCAGGTACATCCAGTTATGCAGTGCGACGCAAGTGGAGGAGTGGCGAATCCTATGTACCCACCCTACGGATTGGGCACGGAGAGCGAACAAATGAACTATATGGGTAACAATTTCCGATCTAACAATAACCCTTATAGTAATACTTATAATCCAAGTTGGAAGAACCACCCCAATTTCTCATGGGGTGGTCAAGGAAATCAAAGGCAACAACCATCCCAAAACTTCCAACAAAGCCCTACCCACAGTAAAGGAAGCCGAACCTTGAAGAGATGCTAACAAAATTCATAGCAGCCTCAGAAACACGTTTCCAAAATATAGAAACATGTTTCCAGAATACTAAGACAGCACTTAAAAAGGAACGAACATCGATTCAAAGGATCGAGAATCAGTTAGGGCAACTTGCCAAGCAAATCTCTGAAAGAACACAAGGAAGCCTACCGAGCAACACGGAGACTAACCCAAAGGAGCAAATTCAAGCCATAATAGCTCAAGATAGTGAAGGGTTAGACAAGCCCAATTTAAGGCAAAAGAATGTGGTAGAAAAAAATAAGGTTGAGGTAAAGCTAAAACCGGTAATCAAATAGTACCAACCTTGCATACCATATCCCGAAGCAATAACGAAAGACGACACAGAGGAACAGTTTAGTAAGTTTCTTAAACTCTTAAAGATACCATTTCTTGAAGCTCTTTCGCAGATGCCAGATTCTAGGAAATTTTTGAAAAAGCTATTGATAAATAAGCAGAAGATAGACGAGGAATCACATGTGGAACTGAATGCAATATGCTCAGCAATATTGCAAAATAAACTACCACGAAAATTAAAAGATCCAGGGAGTTTTACAATTCCATGCTTAATTGGTAGTTTATCTATTGATAATGCATTAGCTAATTTAGGGGCAAGCATAAATGTCATGCCTTATAAAATGTTCAAACAACTAGGCCTAGGGAAGCCCAAACAAACTAGGATGAGCATTCAATTAGCTGATAAAACTGTTAGAATTCCTAAGGGTATAATCGAAGATGTACTCATCAAAATTGATAAATTTGTATTCCTAGTAGACTTTTTCATTTTAGACATGGATGAGGACAACACGATCCCCCTAATTTTAGGAAGACCATTTTTAGCAACTGCCAGGACTAAAATTGATGTCGATGCAAGTGAACTCATACTCTGTGTAGGTAACTAGACAGTCACTCTTCAAGCTCTCGATTCAGCTAGGACATCGAATAATCAAGGTGAGAAAGTAAATTCTATTGATAACCATTCGGTTAACCCTTCTTTTCAAGAAGCACCTTAAAAGAACACAACTGAATCCGATCCTAGACCCCGTGCCAACAAAGAAATAACTTATGAGGAACAAGGGATTCAGATCGATGAACTAGAAGAGTGGAAGACATATCTCAAAGAAAAACTAGGTATAAATGAAGCAGAACCAAAGCCACTCTATGAGACAGACAAGTTCAAAATTGGAGATCAGGTATTGTTAGATAAAGCAGACCCACGAATATTTCCTCCTAACCTTAACACAAGCAAGGAAATCCCTTTTAAGGTAATCAATGTTTTCCCATACGGAACAGTCGAGGTAAGTAATCCTATGTTTGGCACTTTGAAAATAAACACTACTCATCTTACACTCTATCATTATAATGGAACTGCTAGCACGAGGAAGGACTTTCAACTCCTCAAACCACCATGAATATGCAAATGAGAGGCAAGTCTAGCTTAAAACTATAAATGAGCGCTTCTCGGGAGGCAACCCGAGTACTAACCCCATTAACTTCTACATTTTTTATTCTTTCCTTTTAGCACCTAACTGTAAATCAACCAAGTGCAGATTTCTCAGCCACACGGCCTTGCACACGGCCGTGGCAGTGGCCGTGTGGATACACCAAATCTCTGTACTGACATGGCAGAGATGGTACGAGTCAGAACGAATCATATCTTCGAATCACGGGCTCCAACTACCATGCCATGATCGTGCGATGCGGCTGTGGCTGACACTGTTAGATCATACACGGACGTGGAGACCTGAACATAGGCGTGGGAGAAGCGAACAAAGCACAACACGGCCGTACGATACGGCCGTGTGACTTAACACGCCCGTGGTACATGGGCGTGGGAAAGTACCCGGCCCCAAAACTCTATTTAACCCACCCCTACCCCTCATTCTTCTCACCTACCCCCCATCTCTTTTCTTTCATCCCATCCTTCAGACTACTCCCCTTCTATACTCTTCCTCTTTAATCCTTTATCTAACTCTCGAACTATACCACATCTATGTCGAAGAAGCGGAAGGCCTTAAGCACAGTCTCCCAATGGGAGACCAATCTACATAAGTTCATGCCGGCCGCTTCATCCACTCGACAAGCCAAGGGTCTTTGAGACCATTTAACTTATATTTTTATTTTCTTGTTTTCTTTATTTTCATTCTCTTTGACTATCTTATGCTTAAATTAGCTTATTTTATTTTAATTTCTTGATTTTAGGTTCTAAAGGCTACTAGGGAATCACACCAGAATCACGACCACCACCCCATTACAACCTTAGAAGTCACACCCACCTCGCGAACCATCCAACAATAAGGACTCTTCGATCCATTCATCTTTTGCTTTAATTTTATTTTACTTTCTATTTTTATTTCTCTTTATCTTTCTTGTCTTTAAATATATATTTAGTATATTTTGAATGATTATTATTATTTCCTGGATAATTCTCTACGAGCTCCCCCATTTCTTCATCTGGCACAGAGCTCGGTAGCAGCCACCACACCTCGGGACTCCCAACTCAAGGAAACCATCCAAATTCAGGAAGTTTCACCTCTCCCTTTCTCTTAAATTTCATATACATCTTTGTACATTGGGGGCAATGTTCATCTTAAGTGTGGGGGGTGAATATTTATTTCGAGAAAGTGCCTAACTTTCTTCATTATTCTCAAATCCCTGAATTATGCCATGAATGATATCTTGTCTTAAAGTAAGTTTCTCATATTATGATTAGAATGAAATTTCCTTTGATTTATGATTTTTATTGATATGTTTTGGATTAAGTCATTGATAACTGTGCATTGATGATTAATTTTGAAGGATACTAGAGAATCAAGCATGATAAGTCTCTTTTTCAGAAATTAAAAATTTTGTTAGGTTGTCTACCTGAATCTAATTATTACCTTGAAGTTTGAAATTTACAAGATTGACATCAAATACCCATAATTTTTGTGAGATTTTGAGCCTTTTAGAGCATATATTCTTTTTCTTGCACACTTTTATTATGACTGTGTCAACATTGATTTGTTATTCTAGAATTTTCATTCATTATACATGTCGAGACCACACATTTGATTTGATATACAGAGATGACAAAGGCACCTAGGTTTTAACCCACTCACTCCACTAAAAGCCTACCTTCACAATTAACCCCTAATGAACTCCGTTTAATCCTAACAATCCTTTTTATTGACTCACCCACTAATATTAACCCAAAAACCTTTGTATTTGCTATCCCCATTCCTTTTGACTACCCTTATGTCAAGAATTGATTTGATTAAGTTGCCTAACTATTTTATTTATTTCAATCGTTAAATTCATCCTTTATACTTGATTTGTTCTTAAAAAAAAATTTGAATTATATTCATTATTAGTTGTGTGATTGAATGAGCTTATACGTTGAATTCCAATTATTAAAGAAGAAGCTCATATCAGCGTATTATTTATGTAATTATTATCAGTTCAATATCTCTAGTTAGGTAATTTATCGAGTCAATCTCGATTCTAACCCTCTAATTTAGCCTTTATCCACACCTTTAACCCAAGCCCCGTTACAACCCTGTTAAAGACCTTTTGATTTGTGTATCATCACATATTATAGTGGTGGAGATTTGATTTTCATGCAAGCCTATGGGATTAACTCTTCATGTTCAACTTTTGAGTGCTTAATTTTGAACCTTAAACACTTTGAGTGATTTGAGTGAATCTTTAGTGAGGATGTCAACTCTTGTCGATTTTGAATCAGACATAATTAATTAGGTAAGGGGAAACACCTAACATTTTTGGGCTATAAATGTATGACTTTGATTGTTTGAATCTTTAGGACTCTTTGTGAAACACCCCAAACCCGGCCCACGAGCCTTGAACGGATCTGGCATGCTCCTGGAGTAAAACATTTCGAAAGCTTGCTTGTTAATTTGGAAAATTTGGACATTTTGAAGAGAAATCGGTTTGTGTTGTGATTGAATTGAAAGTGGTGTCGTTATTGAAGTTTATATTTAATTTAAAACTTTGTTATCGCATTTGAAAACTACAAGTTAAAAGAAGCTGCCGAATTTTAAACGCAATTGAAATTATTTTAAGAAAAGTTGTTTAACCTTTGCTTTAAAATTAATCATATCATTGTAGAAATTGAAAATGCAAGCATAAAACAGTTTAATAGTAATGGCCTTATTACAATAATAGCAAAACCCGAAATAATCCAAAACTTAATATAAAGCCTAAAAATAAAAGAAAACTCTGAACTGAGCATTGGCCACCACTAAGTCCCTGCCGAGCCGGTCCATTACTGAGTGTCACCTGCAAAATGTTAGCCCACGAGGGGTGAGTCAAACAGACTCAGTGTGTAACAACCAACACAAACTCCCAAACGACTTAGGCATATCAATCACATATAACAAATATAAGCAATGATGCAATCCCAACCCCACCTAAATATCCATCCTCTACACATCACCCGTACTTACCAATCACACCGTGGGGATTACTAAATCGACCCTCCATCCGCTACACACCATCGAAGGCAGTCACTGCAGTCAACTGCACATCGCCCTTATAATTGTGGCATAGCCACCAGATAATGTGACAGAGTCGCCAGATAATAATATGTGACATTAGTCACTAGATTCAGATTTTGTGACATGAGTCACCAGATATTGTGGTAAAAACCACCAGATCACTTCCCCTTTTCATAATCACCCATATGCCCATGCGACCTACAAATCATGCAGAAATCATGCCATATACCTTATTCCATATTCATAACAAATTCTCGTATGTGTCATATTCAATATTCTTAACATTATTAACATAGTAATAAATGTGAACGTACCTGAATACTCTGTACCATCGTATGGTACCTTTAGCCACATCTTTCATATTTTTATTAACACATGTATTAAATTAATACCATAAATCTATTAGGAATCAGTGTAGGGCTACACTATTTTCTAACGTGTTCACTGAATCCCAAAAGTCTACCAAAATAGATTGTACTCCTTCCTAAAAACCATAGTTAAAATCAGTCAATCACTAACACTTAATATGGCCTTGGCCGAATGCTAATACTCCATTACCTTGTGGATCTAAATCCCGAAAATAATCCTTGCTCCTGGTAATGTCAAAATTCCTATAGGCACACGTTATATCCGATTCTAGCACTTAATAAACATCATAAATGGCCTTTGGCCTAAGATGACATTCACTTACCCTAGATCTTAAAATCCCGAAAGACTTCCCCTTGTAATCGGCTACAACCAAATCCCGAAACCTCCTTCATAGTTTCGGCCAAAGAACATTAATAGGATTAGAGTCTTGATTTCGACTAATCTAAAAGAAAAAATGGAAATAGAACGAACAACAGTTGCTCCTTACCCTTACTGCCAAAATCGACTGCACCTTTGCTTGAACCCTCAGAGATATTCGGCCTTATCAAATGGGAAAGAAAAGAGATGAGGTTTACCAAGGTTCGGCAATGGTGGTGTGTTGATCTAAGAATTTCGGCAATGATGAACTTTTGGGAGGGAGAAGTTCAGCCTAAGTAGAATAGAAAGAAAAGAGGAGAAGGAAAGATGGTAGATTGGGCTTACCTTAAACAAATGAGAAAAAGCAATTGACCCTAATGGTCTTGGGATGATTCGGCCAAGTTCTAAATGAGAGAAAAAGAGTGAATTTTGGTCAGGTTTGATTATGAAAGAAAAGGGGTTGAAAGTTAACGAGAGAATAGAACAAATTTCTGCAAAAGAAAATAGCCAAAAATATCACTCTGATAGCCTTAAACTTTCAGCACATAGCCCCTCCTTGTATGACCGAATGCCTCATCTCACTACCCTCTCTTGAATTCGGCCAACACTCAAACACTAGCTTATCCTGGCTTTTCTCCTATTTTTCCTCTTCTCTACTCATTTAAAATATTTTGAATGAGTCAAGCATTATCCTTGCCCTTAGCCGAAATTTTAAAAAGAAATTGACCACATCTAAAGCTCATCCATCCAGTCTCCCCATGTCGTCCAACTCCCTTCCTTCCTGACGCAAAAACAACTACCAAAAGTGCTCCCATTGCTGCTCGAACCTAGGCCCTGCACACTACTTGTGGCGTCACTGCTTAGGGCTTTAAGTGGCGCCTCCTTGCCACTTTCACAAGCCCACTTGTATGTCCAATTTCCCTTACAAATTTTCTTAAGGCCTCATTTGCCCAGCTCCCCCTTCAGACTTAAAATCTAATATTTTCTAAGGCATTCTCCTATACTCTAAAATTCCCGAAATCTACAAGACACATTCAAAACACACATAGGCATACTAGCAAATACAATCAAGCAAAAATGCACAAGCCCTAAATCCTGGATATTACAGTTCTACCCCCTTAAAATAATTTCGACCTCGAAATTACCTGGCTAAAATAGGTGAGGGTATTGCTGTCGCATTGCTTCTTCCGGCTCCCACAAAGCTTCTTCCGATCCATGATTACGCCATAATACTTTGACCAGAGGAACTGATTCCCTTCGCAACACATTCACATCTCGCTCCAAGATCTGAATCGGCTCCTCCTCGTAAGACAAATCTGGCCTTAACTCCACCTCTCCAACCGGTACGACATGAGCTGGATCCAATCAGTAACGACGTAGCATGAAACACCCCAAACCCGACCCACGAGACATGACCAAATCTGGTATGTTCCTTGCGTAAAACATTTTCAAAATTCATTTGTTACTTTGGAAAACTTGGGTGGTTTTGAAGAAACTTTGATTTGTGTTGAGTTCAATTGGAAAACAGTGTTGTTCTTGAAATCAGGGATTTATTAAAACCTTGTTTTTATATTCCAAAACCACAACTTAAAAAAAGTTGCCGAATTGGTTAAAGATTATCTCTTAATTTGAAAATCATTTATGTTTAGGTGTCAAAACATTTAACATTTATTTTAGGAAAAGTTGTTTAATCTCGATTTTGTAATAACCGTTTCATAACAGAAATAATAAAAATGCATGCATAACTAGTTCATTCTAGTGGCCTTATTACATCAAAATCAAAACCCAAAAATAACCTAAAAATACTTAGAAATAAATAGTCCAAAATAAAATAAAATCTGAGCTGAACATGGCCACCACTAAGGTCCTACCGACCCGGTCAATACTGAGTGGCACCTGAAAAATATCCCACAACGGGGTGAGTCAAACAGACTCAGTGTGTATAACCAACACTAAGTCCCAAAGATTTAGGCATACAAATTCAGACGTATAGCAAATATAATGATGATGCAATCCCAAACCCAAACCTAGATAGCCATCCGTTACACATCACCCGTACCAACCATCACACCGTGGGGACAACTAAGTCGACCCTCTATCCGCTACACATCATCGAAGGCAGTCGCTGCAGACGACGTGCTCATCGCCCTTATAAATTTGTGGCATAGCCACCAGATAATATATTTTGTGACATAAGTCACCACATTCAGATTATGTGACCGAAGTCACCGCATTCAGATATTGTGGTATAAACCACCAGATCACTTCCCCTTTCCATATAACCCATATGCCCCATGTCACACAAACATGCAATATCATGCCTTATGCCTTATTTCACATTCTTATCGATATTCACATATGTACCATATTCCGAATATTCATATCATAATAATATTCATATCATTTATTAATGTAATGTTAAGGTTACGTACCTGAGTACTTTGTACTATCACATGGTACCCTTGCCCACTTTTCACATTATTATAAACACAGATATCAAATTAATGCCATAAATCTATTAAGAGTTAGCGTGGGGTACACACCTGATTTACCTAGCGAGTTCACTGAAATCCCGAAGAATCCCAATCTAATGCTCTAGATCTTAGTCCCTACATTCGGCCAACACTTAATGTTTAGCAAAAGCCTATTCGGCTATATAATCAAATCCCGAAGGATTATTGCACCCAAAATCCTTACCTTACTGCCAATTCGATTACTAATCAAATCCCGAAACTTTGTAGTGTTTCTTCCTTGAAATCGGCTAGCACTAAATCACTTCACAGGTTAGTTTTCAGCTTTTGAATAAGTAAGAAATAGATCTAAGTCACTAAATAGGGCCTTGGCCGAATATCTTAAGCACTTACCTTGTGGATCTAAATCTCGAAATGTGCTACTTGATTGGGGTATCTGTCGAAATCACTATGGCATATGTTGGATCCAAATTCTAACATTTAATCATGATGAATGGCCCTTGGCAGAATACATGCCTTACGTTAGATACTGAAATCCCGAAGATCTCCCCCTTATAGTCTACTAAAGACAAATCCCAAAACCTCCTTTATAATTTCGGCAGAGAGACATAAATGGCATTAGAATCTTGATTTCGGCTTTAAGAAAAGAAATAAAACGACAACAGTCGGATCCTCATCCTTAATATTGTAGTCGACTGCACACCTGCTTGACACCACTGAGGGATTCGGCTATAGACTAAGTGTTGATCACAGGTTTCGGCTTTTGATGATCACTAGAAAGATTCGACTACGGCTCCAAATAGAGATGAAATCTTCGGCTTGTGAGAGAATCGTGAGAGAAAAGGAAAGAGGAAAAAGTTGAGAAATTCGGCAATGGTGACCAGGAGGATTCGGCTTTTAGGAGAATCAAAAGGAAAAGGGAATGGCTTGCAGAAAGAATTCGGTAGAGGTACAAAAGAGAAGAAAAGAAAGAATAATGGCCTTACCTCCCTCCTTTTTGCCGAAAATACTACCAAAAGAGCCCCCCAATCGGCCAACTCTCCTTCCCCCTATCTCATCCCTTCTTTTTCTCCTATTTTCTCTCCTTTTTGCATATTCAAAATAATTTAAAATAAATC
This sequence comes from Gossypium bickii, assembly GCA_025503065.1. Taxonomy (NCBI): domain Eukaryota; kingdom Viridiplantae; phylum Streptophyta; class Magnoliopsida; order Malvales; family Malvaceae; genus Gossypium; species Gossypium bickii. The sequence goes on along the minus strand of CP106711.1, from coordinate 46,932,446 downwards.
CTTATTTATCTACTACTTTAGCCGAAATTTTAAAAGGATTTAATCCCAACTAACGCTCATCCCTTTAGTGCCTTAGTACCGCCCACTATTACTCCATCATGCAGCAAAATAAAACTCTTTTATTTGCTTCCCTTGCAGCTCGAACCTAGGCCGTGCACCCTGCTTGTGGCGTCACATACTGAGGCCCTAAGTGGCGCCTCTAAGCCACTTTACCAAGCTGATTTTTGTGTCATATTTCCCCTACTATTTCTCTTAAGGCCTTATCAGACTTAGCTCCCTCTTCAATCTTAAAACTTGATATTTTCTAAGGCATTCTTTCTACATTCTAAAGTCCTCAAAATTCAGAAAACACATTTATAACACACAAAGGCATGCTACTTCATATAATTAAGCAAAAATGCATAAGCCATAAATCCCAGATGTTACATAGCATAGAAACATGGAATACATCGTGCATCTGCTTCAACTCCGGAGGCAACTCTAACTGGTATGCCACTGGTCCAATTCGCTTCAATACTCGATAAGGTCCTATAAACCTGGGACTTAACTTCCCTTTGCGACCAAATCTCATTACCTTCTTCCAAGGCGAAACACATGATCTCCCACAGCAAACTCTATTTCCTTCCGCTTGAGATCTGCATCCGACTTTTGCTTATCAGATGCTTCCTTCAATCGTGCCCGAATTACCTTATCCTTCTCTTCGGATTCTGCCACAATCTCTGGACCCAAAACTCGACTTTCCCCTAATTCTGTCCAACACGTAGGAGTGCGACACCTCCGTCCATACAGCGCTTCATACGGTGCCATCTGAATACTGGCTTGATAGCTGTTATTGTATGCAGATTCCGCTAAAGGCAAGTATTCTTCCCAACTTCCTCTGAAGTCTATCACACAGCCCCTCAGCATATCCTCTAACACTTGGATCACTCGCTCAGGCTGGTCGTTCGACTGCGGATGAAATGCCGTAATGAAGTCTAATCTGGTGCCTAAAGCCTGATGTAGTGCTTTCCAAAACCGAGACGCAAACCTTGGATCCCTATCTGAAATAATCGACACCGGTACTCCATGCAATCTCACAATTTTTTCCACATACATCCTTGCCAACTTCTGCAAAGAATAATCAACCCGTACTGGAATGAAATGCGCGGACTTTGTTAATCGATCCACTATCACCCATACCGAGTCCTTTTTAGTAGGAGTAAGGGGAAGCCCACTAACGAAGTCCATGGTGATTCTCTCCCACTTCCACTGCAGAATCTTTATCGGTTGAAGCAATCTTGACGGAACTTGGTGTTCAACCCTGACTTGCTGACACGTTAAGCACTTCCCTACAAATTCTGTAACTTCCTGCTTCAGACTAGGCCACCAAAATTAATCCCGTAAATCTCTTTATAACTTACTACCTCTAGGATGCATAGCATAAGGGCTACTATACGATTCCTGAAGAATCTTCTGCCTCAGTTCCTCATTCTTCGGCATACAGATCTTACCCTTGAAACACAATACTCCATCGCTGTTAACAGCATAATCCTCCAACTCCCCATTCTGCACTTGCTGCAACTTAGCACTTAGATCATCATCTGCCAACTGTCCTTCTTTTTCCTCATTTAACCATGATGGCTTGACCTGCAACTCTGCCAGCAGACTTCCATCGTCATACAAGCTAAGATGTGCAAACATCACCCTCAAATCCGACACTACTTTCTGACTTAGGGCATCTGCCACTACATTCGCCTTGCCCGAGTGATACTCTATAGAACAATCGTAGTCCTTTAATAACTCCACCCACCTTCGCTGTCTCAGGTTCAGCTCTTTCTGAGTCAACAGATACTTAAGGCTCTTGTGTTCTGTGTAGATTACTGACTTTTCTCCATATAAATAGCGCCTTCATACCTTAAGAGCAAAGACCACCGCCGCCAACTCCAAGTCATGCGTCGGATAATTAACTTCATGTGGGCTTCCCGTCTTGCATCAGAACGTATCCCAAACTTGTATGAGAAGCGTCACAATACACCACAAAATCCTTTCCTACCTCAGGTTGAATCAAAATCAGAGCTTCAGTCAAAACCCTCTTAAGCTTCTCAAAGCTCTCCTATTGCTTATCTGTCCATATGAAAGGTGCCTCCTTTCTCAACAACTTTGTCAAAGGTGCGGCTATTGATGAGAACCCTTCCACGAACCTTCTGTAGTAGCCTGCCAATCCCAAGAAACTACGAACCTCAGCTACAGACTTAGGTGGTTTCTAATCTAGCACTGCCTCAATCTTCCGAGGATCCACCCTTATCCCTTCCGCAGACACCACATGCCCTAAGAATGCAACTTCCTTAAGCCAAAATTCAAACTTGCTGAATTTGGCATATAGCTTCTTCTCCCTTAACACTTGCAACACTATTCGAAGATGCTCATCATGTTCTTCCTCAGACTTGGAATACACTAAGATGTCGTCTATGAACACAATGACAAACTGATCCAAGTAGGGTTGGAAAACCCGATTCATCATATCCATGAATGTGGCTAGGGCGTTCGTCAACCCGAACGACATTACTAAAAACTCATAATGGCCGTATCTTGTCCGGAAAGCTGTCTTATGGATATCTGCTTCCTTCACCTTAAGCTGATGATATCCCGATCTTAGATCTATCTTTGAGAATATCGCTGCCCCCTTAAGCTGATCGAACAAGTCATCTATCCTTGGCAAAGGGCTTGTTCTTGATGGTCAGCTTATTTAACTGACGATAATCTATGCACATACGCATAGTCTCGTCCTTCTTCTTCACGAACAAGACCGGTGCTCCCCATGGAGACACAATAGGTCGAATAAACCCACGATCAAGCAACTCTTTGATTTGAGCCTTGAGCTCAACCAACTCCTTTGGTGCCATTCTATACGGGGCAATTGACACAGGAGCTGCACCCGGCAGTAAATCAATTCCAAACTCCACCTCCCTGTTCGGGGGTATCCCAGGTAACTCATCCAGAAAAACATCCACAAATTCCCTTACTGTTCTAACTCCACTAACTCCCTCTTCTTTTGCATCCAATGCACTAACGAAGGTCAAAAATGCCTTGCACCCCTTTCGAACCATCTTATCAGCCTTTAATGCAGAGACCATGTTAGACAAATAGTTCCTTCTTTCTCTTATCATAATTATCTCCTAATCCTCCGGCGCCCTTAACTCCATTCGCTTAGCTGCGCAATCTAATTTAGCTCGATGTTCCACTAGCCAATCTATGCTAAGAATGAGATCGAATTCTCCAAAAGGTAGTTCCATTAAGTCAGCAGGGAATACCACTCCCTGAATCTCTAGAGGTACATTCTGAAATATCCTATTCACCACTACAGTTTGACCTAATGGGCTCACTACAGTCATCTCCCTATTAGATAGTTCAGATGCTATACCTAGCATTTCAACTACTCTACATGCAACATAAGAGTGGGTCGAGCCAACATCAATTAAAGCAAAGTAAGGCTTGTCAGCTATAAGGAACATACCGGTTATGACGTCCGGTGCGTCTCCATCCTCCCTCCGACAAACTGCATATACCAGACCCGACTGTCTTGCCTCTGTATTACCAACACCTTTGCCCGGTGTTCCCCGTCTTCTTCCTGCACCATTACCTCTACCAATCGGACCACGACCCCGCAGTGGCTGCGGTCCACCTCTTCCAGCCTGATTAAAACCCTTACATGTTGGTCGACTCCCGTCTGTTTTCATGGGACATTCCCTAATCATGTGATCCTTGGATCCACACATAAAACATCCCCCTGTCTTCTTCCAACACTCTCCTAAGTGCATCTTTCCATACCGAGCACAAGTACGATACTGCCCTCCTGTAGCAACCTGCTGACCTTGCGGCCCATCAACTCTATGCCTCTTTTGAACATTCCCGGATGACCCTGCTGATGTAAAGCCTCTCTTTTGCCTATTCTGATCCGTATTCTGTCTCACAGATTCCTTAATCCCTTCGGCTACCTTAGCCTTCCCTACTAACACGGTGAACTCCCGCTCCTGCTGTGGAGCTATCAACAATCTCAGGTCATCCCTCAGTCCGTCCTCAAACCAGACACATCGCTCATGCTCCGTAGCCACGATTCCTCGAGCATACCGGCTCAACCTTAAGAATTTCACCTCGTACTCCGCTACGGACTTATTCCCTTGAACCAGCCTCAGAAATGCCTTCCTCTGCGCATCAATATAACTAGTACCAACATACTTCTTCTGATACGCTGCCTTAAAATACTCCCAAGTGATATCCTCAGCTGTAGCACTATCCCGAACCGTGAGCCACCATTGATATGACTCATCGCGAAGAAGCGACACCATTCCTTTCAGTTTCTCCTCAGCAGTCAGATCTAGCTCATCTATGATTCGCTCCGTCGCCTCCAACCAATACTCAGTCGTACTGGGCGCCACACCAGATACACCACAGAATACCTCTACAGATTTTCGAGCTCTCATACCTCCACCTACTCCAGCCCCCATCTCAAGAACCCGCAGCATCGCCTGCGATACTGCATCATCCCCCGTCTGATCCTGACGCTCAACACCAGCAGCTGGTGGTGGTGGTGGTACTTCATTCTCGGACCCTTGACCAGACCTAACGGGTTCCAATACGGTCATTCTGCCTCTACCATGCCCTCGTACATTACGACCATGCCCCCTAGAACTCATGTCTACAATCACGATTTAATCTGGTTTAAAAAGTTTTATGCATTAGTCTTTGTTCCACTGATTACCCACGAAGAAGTTTTATGTAAAGAAGTTTAGTAGTAGTTCTTTCGATCATTTTAGGGTTTTTGTTTCAAGTCTTCTACCCTAATTTAGAGAAACACATTCATTCAATAGTATCCACTACACACTTTCACCATTCGAACATTTTTGTCCATTCCCATCCTAGGGGTATTTTCGTAATTTGTCTTATAGGTTATTTTGGTAATTTTCAAAATCAGGGTATCTTGATATTCCGTAAAATAGGGTTTTTTGGTATTTTTGTAAAGTAAGAATGTCTTAGTAAAAGTTGAGGGTAGTATGGTCATTTTATAAACCAAGGGTATTTTAGTAATTTTTTAAACCAGGGGTATTTGGGTAATTTTGTAAATCAGATTTTCTTTTTAAAATCTAAAATAGTTTTTACAAATCAAAGGGTAATTTGGTGATTTTAAAACTAAGGTTTTTTTTATAAAATAGTGTAGCTAGTCCCTTTCGGGTTTTAATTATTGAATTTATCCCGTGAATGGGTCCTCTTGGTTAGGGTGAACCATCACTACGCACCAGGTAGGATTCGAGCGAAGAGGAGGTGAGTCACTGGGACTGCTTAAATACGAAGCTCTCCCTGAATCCAATCCTAGACATGCGCACAATGGTTGCCACACCCTAACTCGGCGACTTACTCACAGGTTTGGTTGATTAGGCCTTAAATTTTATGTAATTCTGTGTTGGAGTATCTAATCCTAGGGTTCAATAACTCCTAATGTACTAATCTACGATCCTGTGTTACCCACATACATACAACAATACAAGTCAAACAACAGTTAGGGGTACTTACCTGGTGGACTTCAGGTCGGAGACTTAGGTGCCATGCCAGAAAACCTCCTTAATTCCAAAAATTTTCACAAAAACTTATTTGGGCTTAATTTTGAAAAAGTTGTGGGCTTTAAACCCAAGGCCAAAAGTTTAAAATTGGGATCTGATACCAAATTGAAACACCCTAAACCCGGCCCACGAGCCTTGACCGAATCTGGCATGCTCCTGGAGTAAAACATTTCGAAAGCTTGTTTGTTAATTTGGAAAATTTGGACATTTTGAAGAGAAATCGGTTTGTGTTGTGATTGAATTGAAAACGGTGTCGTTATTGAAGTTTATATTTAATTTAAAACTTTGTTATCGCATTTGAAAACTATAAGTTAAAAGAAGTTGCCGAATTTTAAACGCAATTGAAATTATTTTAAGAAAAGTTGTTTAACCTTTGGTTTAAAATTAATCATATCATAGTAGAAATTGAAAATGCAAGCATAAAACAGTTTAATAGTAATGGCCTTGTTACAATAATAGCAAAACCCGAAATAATCCAAAACTTAATATAAAGTCTCAAAATAAAAGAAAACTCTGAGCTGAGCATTGGCCACCACTAAGTCCCTGCCGACCCGGTCCATTACTGAGTGTCACCTGCAAAATGTTAGCCCACGAGGGGTGAGTCAAACAGACTCAGTGTGTAACAACCAACACAAACTCCCAAACGACTTAGGCATATCAATCACATATAACAAATATAAGCAATCATGCAATCCCAACCCCACCTAAGTATCCATCCCCTACACATCACCCGTACCTGCCAATCACACCGTGGGGATTACTAAATCGATTTTCCATCCGCTACACACCATCGAAGGCAGTCGCTGCAGTCAACTGCACATCGCCCTTATAATTGTGGCATAGCCACCAGATAATGTGACAGAGTCACCAGATTATAATATGTGACATTAGTCACTAGATTCAGATTTTGTGACATGAGTCACCAGATATTGTGGTAAAAACCACCAGATCACTTCCCCTTTTCATAATCACCCATATGCCCATGCGTCATACAAATCATGTAGAAATCATGCCATATACCTTATTCCATATTCATAACAAATTCTCGTATGTGTCATATTCAATATTCATAACATTATTAACATAGTAATAAAGGTGAACGTACCTAAATACTCTGTACCATCGTATGGTAAATTTAGCCACATCTTTCATATTTTTATTAACACATGTATTAATTTAATACCATAAATCTATTAGGAATCAATGTAGGGCTACACACCTATTTTCTAATGTGTTCACTGAATCCCGAAAGTCTACCAAAACAGATTGAACTCCTTCCTAAAAACCATAGTTAAAATCGGTCAATCACTAACACTTAATATAGCCTTCGCCGAATGCTAATACTCCCTTACCTTGTGGATCTAAATCCCGAAAATAATCCTTGCTCCTGGTAATGTCGAAATTCCTATAGGCACACGTTAGATCCGATTCTAACACTTAATAAACACCATAAATGCCTTCGGCCTAAGATGACATTCACTTACCTTAGATCTTAAAATCCTGAAAGACTTCCCCTTGTAATCGGCTACAACCAAATCCCGAAACCTCCTTCATAGTTTCAGCCAAAGAACATTAATAGGATTAGAGTCTTAATTTCGACTAATTTAAAAGAAAAAAAAAGAAAGAGAATGAGCAACAGTTGCTCCTTACCCTTACTGCTGAAATTGACTGCACCTTTGCTTGAACCCTCAGAGATATTCGGCCTTATCAAATGGGAAAGAAAAGAGATGAGGTTTACCAAGTTTAGGCAATGGTGGTGTGTTGATCTAAGACTTTCGGCAATGATGAACTTTTGGAAGGGAGAAGTTCGGCCTAAGTAGAATAGAAAGAAAAGATGAGAAGGAAAGATGGTAGATTCGGCTTACCTTAAACAAATGAGAAAAAAGCAATTACCCTAATGGTCTTGGGATGATTCGGCCAAGGACTAAATGAGAGAAAAAGAGTGAATTTTGGGGAGGATTGATTATGGAAGAAAAAGGGTTGAAAGTTCACGAGAGAATAGAACAAATTTCGGCAAAAGAAAATAGCCAAAAATATCACTTTGATAGCCTTAAACTTTCGGCACATATCTCCCCTTGTATGACCGAATGCCTCATCTCACTCCCCTCTCTTAAATTCGGCTAACACTCAAACACTAGCTTCTCCTTGCTTTTCTCCTATTTTTCCTCTTCTCTACTCATTTAAAATATTTTGAATGAGTCAAGCATTATCCTTGCCCTTAGCCAAAATTTTAAAAAGAAATTGACCACATCTAAAGCTCATCCATCCAGTCTCCCCATGCCGTCCAACTCCCTTCCTTCCTGACGCAAAAACAACTCCCAAAAATGCTCCCCTTGCTGCTCGAACCTAGGCCTTGCACACTGCTTGTGGCGTCACTACTTAGGGCTTTAAGTGGCGCCTCCTTTCCACTTTAACAAGCCCACTTGTATGTCCAATTTCCCTTACAAATTTTCTTAAGGCCTCATTTGCCTAGCTCCCCCTTCAGACTTAAAATCTGATATTTTCTAAGGTATTCTCCTATACTCTAAAATTCCCGAAATCTACAAAACACATTCAAAACACACATACGCATACTAGCACATACAATCAAGCAAAAATGCACAAGCCTTAAATCCAGGATGTTACACTTTGAGTTGAATTATCAATGTATGAATTATCTTTGAATTATGATGAAACATTATTGATGAATATTATGAATCAGGGAAGTTTATTTTAATTGTGAGCTGAGAATTTTGCTTGAGGATAAGCAAAAGCTTAAGTGTGGGGGTATTTGATAAACCATAAAAGTAACATATTTTAATCCCACATTTAACACACTTTTGGATGATTTAAGCCTTGAATTGTGTAATTTGGTGCTATTAATCCTTTTTTTCATGTTTTATACTCAGAAGAGCACCGGATGATGAAAAGAACGAGAAACAGGCCCAAAACGAAGTAAATGGGCCATATCACGAAATCAACACGGCCTGGACCCAAGACCACACGACCGTGCCTCATTCAACAGCCTCGAACACAACCTGACCACGACTTACACGGCCGTGTGCCATGGGCATGTCCCTGCCATGACTAAGAGAAATTTCACTCAGATTAGGATACCTAGGGGCGAAGAAACATATTCAGAAGCCTATATAAACACCCTAAGTATGACCTAAAAGGTGGAACCAAAGGCTTTAGTCAGGGGGCGTCCAGCTAGGCCAAAGAGGACAGATTTGTGGGGATTTACTCAAAGATAGCCAGTTGATTCATCTCAAGTAGCCGGAATCATACTCAAGACGGAGGATCCCTTCAGGGGGTTTTAGGGATTTCTTATGTTTTGTTTTATCTTTTCTTCTGAGAAGTTTTCTTTTATTATTATGAACTAAACCTTCAGATACCTGAGGGGGATGAAACCTAAGATGAATCTTGTTATCGTTTGCTGAACTATATGATAAATATTTGACTTGTTCTTAATTATTTGTTCTTAATTCTTGTGTTGATATTTTCAGGATATTAATTCAAGTATGATGTGCTTAGGTGGAGGAGCAAAAGTCCCTACCTAAGAGTAGATCTAGCATAATTAAGCGGAGTTGATCGCACGCCTAGAGATAGGGTGATGAGATTTTACCAGATTAGGGTGAAACCTAATATGGGAGTCCATAGATCGAGTTAATACAATTCTAGGGGTTTTAATTAGAAAGAGATTTCAATTAATCAACCTAGGGTAAGACGTTAGCCACCTCGTGAGAGGGATTAATATAACTTAGGGAATCTTACGGATCAAGTCAAATTAATAAATCATCTGGTTCAGAGTTAGATAATGAGTGAAGTCTAAGTGGATTCTTCCTTGGGTATTGTCTTAATCAATTGGTTTTTCTCAAATTTATCTTCCCAAATTTCATTCTTCTTTGTCTTAAGAGTCTTTAGTTTAGTAGTTAGTTAACTTTAGATTGGATAAACAATTCCCTTAATTCTTAGGCTAAATAATAAAAAGAAAGTTAGTATTAGTACTTTAGGTTTCTTTGGGTTCGACAATCCGGTCTTGCCTTAACTATACTATTGTTCGATAGGTGCGCTTGCCTCAAATCATTGTCATAGTTTCCAGGTTCAATCATTCTTTATATAAATTTTTAAGACTTTGACATCACATAAAACAACAATCAGCTTTCGAGCCACACATGTATACAACAAGATTACCGGTTGATCGCTGTAAATCAGAGTTATAAAATTTATAAAAGAATGATCAAAACCTGAAAACTAACTCTGACAACGATTAAAGGCAAGTGTACCTATCGAACAGTAGTATAGCTTAGGAAAGACCGGATATCGAACCCAAAGGAACTAAAAGTACTAATATTAACTTTCTTTTTATTATTTAGCCTTAAAAATAGAGTGAAGTTGCTTTTGACAAAGACTAAACTAAGGACACAAAGACAAAAAGGACGAATAGGAAAATAACTTTGAAGGAAAACTCAGTTGATTACGATGATACCCTCAGGAAGACTCCACCTAGACTTCACTTATTACATAACCCTAAATTATATGATTTCTTTTACTTAGCTTGATCCGTAAGATTCCCTAACCTATATTAAACCCTCTCTCGAGGCGAATAACGTCTAACCCTAGGTTAATGAGTGGAACTCTAGTTCGCTTATAATAACTCCCTAGGATAGTAGTAAATCGATCAATGGACTCCCATATTAGGTTTCACCCTAATCCGGCAAAATCTCATAACCCTATCTCTAGGCATTTGATCAACTCTGCTTAATTATGTTAGATCTACTCTTAGGCAGGGTTTATTCCTCCTCCACCTAAGCACATTAGATTTGGATTAAGCAACATAATTAAGAACAAACTAAGTGATTATCATATAACTTAAAAATCAAATAAAAAGATTCATCTAGGTTTCATCCCCTTCAAGTATCTGAGGGGTTTAGTTCATAATGAATAAATAAAACATCACAAGAGAAAAGATAAAACAAAACATAAGAAAATCCTAAAACCCCTTTAAGGAATTGAAAGAGAATTCCGTCGTCTTGAGTATAATTCCGGCTTCTTGGGATGGATCAACTAGCTATCTTCGCGTTATTCCCTAGCTCTGACCTTCTTGGCTTGGCTCCTTGGCCTAGCTTTGACGCCTCTTCAAAGGTGGTACTTAAGGGATATATATAGGCTCTTGGAATGTGATTCTTTCTCCCTAAGTATCCTTTTCCAACTGAAATTGCTCATTTTGAGGACAGAGGCACGGCCATGGTACACGCCCGTGTGGATCGACTCTAGGCTGTGTTCGGATTCCTAACTTGAGGCACGGCCATGTGAATCTGGAGAGAGGTTGTGTTTTAAATGTTTGGCGTGGCACGGCCGTGTGGTCGCCGGGCCAGGCCGTGTCAAATTCATGATATTGCCCATTTACTCCGTTTTGGGCCTATTTTATGTTGTTTTCATCCTCGAGTGCTTTCCTGGGTATAAGACATGAAAAAAAAGGATTAAGAGCACCCTTTTACATAAATCAAGGGATAAATCATCCAAAAGTATACTAAATGTGGGCTTAAAATATGTTACTTTTAACTTAAGCTTTTGCTTGTCCTCAAGCAAAATTCTCAACTTACAATTAAAACAAACTTTCCATGATTCAAAATTCCTATCAACAATGCCTTATCTTAATTCATAGATAATTTATACATGGATAATTCAATTCAAAGAGTCTTGAAGATTCAAACAAGATAAGTCATATTTTTGTAGCACGAAAACATAGGTGTTCCCCATTATCTAAATAATTACCTTTAATTCAAAACCTACAAGGATTGACATTCTCACAAAAGATTCACTCAAATCACTCGAAAAGTGTTTAAGGGTCAAAATTAAGCACTCATAAGTCGAACCTGAAAAGTTAATCCCATAGGCTTGCCTGAAAATTAAATCTCCACCACTATATAATGAAATGGTAAACAGATCAAAAGGTCTTTGTTAGGGCTGTAACGGGGCTAGGGTTAAAGGTGTGGATAAAGGCTGAAATTAGAAGGTTAGAATCAAGATTGAATTGATAAGTTACCTACCTAAAAATTTCTAAGATAACAATTACATAAACTGAAAATAATAATCCTACTAATACGAGCTTTTCTTTTGAAAATACTCTTTGATTGTGTAAAATCACTTTTCATAAAACTAATTACTGAATATACTTTGATTTTTTTTTTTAGGAACAAACTAAAAAGAACACAAGATAATTTTAACTATCAGAATAATATACTTATTTAACTGAGCAAATCAGATCTCGATTAAAGGGTAGTCAAAGGAAAGGGTGATAACAAATACAAAGGGGCTTTTGGTTAATATTAGTAGGTAAGTCAATAAAAAGGGTTTGTAAGGATCAACGGGGTTCACTAGGGGTCAATTGTAAGGGTAGGCTATTTAGTGGAATTAATGGGTTAAAACCTAGTGCCTTTATCATCTCTGTATATCAAACCATAACTGTGGTCTTGACATGTATAATCAAGGCAAGTTCTAGAACAACAGTTCATAGTTGACACACTCATAATCAAGAAATGAGCATGAAAAAGAATGTATGCTCTATAGGGCTCAAAATCTCACAAAAATTATGGGTGTTTTTTACATCAACCTTGTAAATCTCAAATTTCAAGATAACATTTAAATTCTGATTGACAACCTAAAATTGTAATTTTTTAGAAAATTAGATTTATCATGCTTGATTCCTTAGTTTTCTTCACATTTAATCATCAATGCATAATTAACTATGACTTATTCAAAAGTATATCAATAAAAATCACAAATCATTAAAAATTTCATCCTAATTAGTAATATGAGAAAATTAGTTTAAAACAAGATTAAATTCAGGGATTTTAGAACAATGCAGAAAAATTTGGTACTTTTATTCCACTTTTACCCTCAGGGATTTGAGAATAATGCAAAAAGTTAGGTCCTTTTAACCCCCCACACTTAAGATGTCCATTGCCCTTAATGTACAAAGATAGATAATGACAATTAGTGATCAATCAAAAGATAGAAGGGAAAAGTGTTACTTCCTGGGTTTTCTGATGAGATCCTTGAGGATGTGGATAGTGTATGGCATCAGGTGACTTTTTGCATTTCGCCTAATTGTGCTTTTGTGTAGGTGGAATAAATGGTTTATTCTGCAAAGTCACTTGTTAATGATCTTTTCGATGAAAGAGGTATGTTGTTAGGGATGCTTGAAAGATTGACTAGCCAATGATAAGAATTTGTAATAATGAAAGTTCAAATTTAAACAACATAAAATAAAGTCTTAAAATTAAAGAAAATTAAAGAAATTAAATGGACTCAGAGGTCCTCATCCGTGGTTGGGTCCGGTGATGGTGTTGATGATGAAATGTTAAGATGTTGGCATATTTGTTGGAGCGTCGCCTCCAATCCGTTGAAACGGCAAGCGTTTTCAGCAAAATGCATCTCGAATTGATCAAGTCGAGCAGAGATGTCTGCGAATGATGTTGCCGCTTGGTATGGATGCTGGCTTGGATTCGTTGCCTCCTCTGATGGTGGTGGGACATCATTAGGAATGTCCTCGTCCTCTTCCTCATTGATTGGTGTTTTTAGTTTGTACTGTGGAGGATCAGTCCCTCGTCGTTGTTTTATCATCCTCATATAGAGCATGGTTTGGATGCCTTGAGGAACCATGTTGCCCATCAGTGTGAGGGAGGTGATCTGCTCGTCGGAGTTGAGGAGGTTGAAGTGCCGAGTTATCCTCATAATGTATGGTCCCATTGACAAGATTCCCTTCCTATGTTGCTCTGTTTGGTGTTGAATCGCTCATGCGATAAACCATGCTAAATCGAAGACATGTCCTTCAGCCATGCAAGATAGGAAGTAGACGTCTTGCTTGTTTACGACGCCCGTGCTTTCTCTGCGACCTGTGATGGTTTGTGTGAAAATAGCGTGAATATACCTTAGGGCAGGGTGTAGTGTCGTCGCCTTAGAGCGACTGGGGTCGTAGTCGGTTGAAGTTGGGCGTATGGCACGCCAACATTCGATCGGAGTGCGGTGGAGCTCACGGTTTAATTCAGCAAGTGGGTGTTTTGCTATGAACTCCGGTGTGTAAAGTCCAAAAGCTGTGCCGAATTGTGGTACGCTTAATCGACGCACTGAGCCCCCTAGACGAAATTGAATAGCACCTGGGTCGTCGAACTGAGTCATCACTGCTTGCAAAATGAAGGTGGTGCAGAACTCTAACGTAAGCTCCATATACGTGGGTTCATCGATTTTGAAGAAGTTCTCCCACGGTTCTGTTGAGATAAGTGCTTTAATGTCAGTTTCGAGTCCCACTTGTTGCACTGCATTCTAGTCGATGCGTCGACCGGTGCCTATGGGTCTTCCCCGGCTTGCTTTGTATTTTTCATCTTGTATTGCTTGGGGGAAACAGAGAAATGGGTGTCGCGTTTCGGTGGAGGCACTTGCGAACGATGATTCTGGCCCCTTTCTTTTCTTACTTGGGATGGATTGTTTGACTCGTGATGACGACATGGTACCTGAAAAATCATCAAAAAAAATAACAGGAACAATAACCAATGTATCTCATATAAATTGCATTTCATATCAAGAAAATTGGTAGATTTATTGTCTATGGATGGAATCTATCAGCAACCAAAAGCAATTTAGTCATGAATGTTGTGAGCATATTCACTAACTAAAAATCAGGGCTAATTCTAAACAAAATGAAAAATAAAGTTGCAATCAAAGATTATAGGGACTTCAATAAATCATGCTTTTCAAAACTAAATTCAAAGTATGAAAATAAATACAAATGCCATCAAAGATTTTGTTAAGAAAATGAAACTAGGGGTTGAGAGGATGATCAGCACGGGCAGAGCACAGCGGTGGCGTGGGCTTCTGTAGCACGAGCACGGCTGTGGCGTGGGTGTGGGGCTTGGTAGCATGGCTATGGTGCAGTCGTGCGAAAGGTTTTGGTTTGTTTTTGGAAGAAAAAGGTGAGGATAGGTGGTTTTAATGGGAGGGGGTGAGTGTTTAGCCGGTATTGGGAGGAGGGGTTTAAATCTAATTTAGGGTTTATTTTTGGGGAAGATGGCAGTTAGATTCTATTTATAGGGGAGGGGGCACGGTCTGTCGACACGGCCGTGTCAGTTTAAAATCGCCCGTGTTTTTTGCGTTTTTCAGGTTTGGGCGCGTTCAGGTTTAGTGGCATGCCCATGTGTCTATATAGCATGCCCGTGATTGATAAAGCAAAACTGTGGGCACAGTGAGGTTACACGGGTGTGTCTTACCCATGTGCGACAAGTCAGTAGCTTCACACTGTTTGAAGGCACGGGCGTGGTCTGCCCGTGTTGTGGAAGTTAGTAGCTTCGCACGGTTTAAAGGCACGGGCGTGTTCTGGTATCGCAGCCTGTGTTATCTATAGACATTTTTCTCTGTCTGGGCATGGCTCTTGGCACGCCCGTGGATCGCCCCCTATTTTGTACACGGCCATTGACACGTCCGTGTTCAAGACCGTGTTAAAAATCCTGCATTTTCCTGTTAGACTATTTTAGTGCGGTGTTAGAAAAATAAAAACTATGTCAGTATGTTAGCACTCAGGTTCCCTCCTGAGAAGCGCTCGTTTATAGTCTTAAGCTAGACTCTCCTTGTTTTCGTTTCTAAAAGATGGCTCATGGAGCATAAGCTCTTCTCTCATACTTCCAAAATATGTACCATTATAAATTTTAAGTCGGTGGCCATTTACCTTGAATATGCCTTTAGTGGGATGAGTTACCTCGATAGTGCCATATGGAAATATTTTTTTGATCATGAATGGACCTGACCATCTTGATTTCAACTTTCCCGGAAATAGTTTAAGCCTTGAGTTGTACAGTAGGACTAAGTCTCCTACTTCGAATTGCCTTGAACTCTTGAGCTGAGCATCGTGGCGTCGCTTTGTTCCTTTCTTGTACAGTTTTGAGTTTTCATAGGCTTCATGTCTCCACTCGTCTAGCTCATTCATCTGCATCATTCTCCTTTTTCCTACAATTTTGAGATCAGTATTCAAGAATTTTATTGCCCAAAAAGCTTTGTGTTCTAGATCAAATGGTAGATGACAGCTTTTCCCGTATACAAGTGTAACACCCCAAACCCGGACAAGACACCACGTCCGAATCTGGTATGTTACGGGGAAACATGTTTTTGAGAAGTTAAATTTTTCGTTTAAAAGCCGAGTGAAAACACAGTGTATTTTGGAAGACAATTTAAGTAGACTTGTTTGAAATCAGATGGTGTATTTGAAACCCGGAGATTTTGAAAACTTAACCAGAATGTGTGGTTAAAACGAGTTTAAACCATTTAAAACCTTAATAGTTTCTTAGTGTTACTTAAAACATTTTTTTGAACTTAGGAGAAATACGAGTTCGATTTGGAAATCATTTGAATTTGTCTAGTATAAAGACATAGCGTGATACCCGATGGTATAGTTTAAAAACACTTTGCGTTATAATTTTGAAATCATTATCTTTCCGAGTTTTAGTAGAATTCATACCAACTTATTTTGTTAAGGCATATTAAAATTTAAACATAAACAGCATAAAACATAAATTAAAAGGCCTTTTACAAATCCAATATAAAACCCAAGTGAGAGTAAATAACTAAAGTACCCAAAATGAAATGTCCGAGTAAAACTTTTATTCAAAGCATGGCATGAGCATCCCGAGTCCATCCGGCTCCAAGTCCGCGTCTAAGTGTCACCGAAATGTTAAAGGAGAGGGTGAGTCGAGTGACTCAAGTGTGTAAATCCGCGCCAGAAGAAACAACATGCTAACACACATCATACATAGCAACATAATTAATGCAACCCGATCCTAACCATCCATATCGCCTTTTCTACCCTGGGTGTGGTACCAAACCGATGGTGGTGCCAAACCACCGGTGACATATAGTCACAATGTGTTACCAAAACACTGGTGTCCCAAAGACACAATATCTCGTCAATGTGGTACCAAACCTTTGGTGTCCCAAAGACACAATTGTGCTACCAAAGCACTGGTGACCGAAGTCACGAATCCAATGATGATGGGGCCAACCCATCGTGTGATACCAAATCACTAGCGCAGACGATCCCATATCTCAAGTGGGGCCAACCCACGGTGGTCAAACCACGGGGACGAGTCGCAATGAGGTGCCAAACCTCCGGTGTCCCAAAGACACAATGTGCTACTAAAGCACCGTGACCGTAGTCACAAATCGGTGATGGGGCCAACCCATCGTGTGTTACCAAAACACCGGCGTCAATCCAGATAATAATCATCGTGGGGCCAACCCATCGTGGTACTCGAGCCACTGGGACGACGCTGAGGTACCAAACCTCCGAGGTGCCAAACCTCCGTGACCCAAAGTCACAAAGTGTGCTACCAAAGCACCGGTGCTCGTCAAGACAAAGTATCACCGCTTCCTCCACTCGTATCACCCATTAGCATACCAGACTCATGTAACCATGCATATCATACAAATCGTGCATATCATGCTAAAATGTTCAACATCATATCCCATATTATACATCCATAATCATGGTATCATGCAGATCATCAGTAACCTTGTAACAATACTGACTTACCCGAGTCCAGGATCATACCCAAAAGGGTATCATATCAATCCATCAAACTGCCATGATTTTAATAAGCGAGCATGTGTTCAATAACAATATCACTAAATATGGGTGTGTTAGTTACACACCGAAATGACAAAGGCTCTAATCCCACGTAAAACGATCTACAATCCTTTGATTAACTTGCTCCTTCACTTGGTTTGGTTTCCTACCAAACCCGAACCACAGTGGTTCCTCTACCCACAATCGGTTACACCTTCACAAGAGAACGGTTAATCATTTGTACTCCTGATTTAAACGAAATTAAAAGAATGAACTAACAACCCAATCGCTTACCCCCAACTTACCAATCGGTCAACAGAAAAAATGACTCCTCTTGCTTGATTCCGCAATCCAAAGACCCTATAACGAAGAGATTAGTACCCTTCCAAAATAACCAACTTCGGCCCTTAACCAAACCATAACTAATCATAAGCTTTTCATCCAACCACTTCCAATATAGAACTAGAGAAGATAGACATGGCCATTCGGCCAAACACTTACCCCAACACCAACAAAGATTCGGCCAACACCACACTAGGAGGGAATGGAGATTCGGCCTTACTCCCAAAAGCGAACGAAATAAAAGCGAAGAAAAGGAGGGGTTGATATTCGGCCAAGACTTCAAAAGAAGAAAAGGAAATTCGGGTTTAGGTGTTTAACACCCTTGAATTCGGCTACAAACTGGAAAAGAAAATAGAAATAGTTGTGGTTTAAGAGAAGAAAGAATTCGGTCAATGGTTGAAGAGATATTCGGCTCAAGTGCTTTAAGAAATGGGAGAAGATAAATGGAAGTTCGGCTAACGACACAAAATGTAGGAACAAAGAAAACCAATTGAAAAAATTCGGCAATAGAGTTGCTTGGGGTTTCGGTTTCAAAAGGTGAAGAAAAATGGAAGAAAACTCACTTGTAATTCGGTTAACAAAAGATAAAAGAGAATTCCTTTTCTTTGACACCAAAAGGCCGAATATGCACAAAATTCCTAAAGAAATTCGGCACTCCCTCCACAACACACTACCAAGCCGTCCACCTTCCCCATATCTCTCCAAAAATTCGCCACAACCTCCAAAGACTCCCAACCACTCATTCAAACATGCATGACCAAGTCACCCTCCTACAATCACTCACCACCTTTCATTTGAAAGGTATGACTTGGTCCAAGGTAGAATTTGATTTGCCTTCTACCCTCTCCTCCATGCCGTCCCAAAAGAAGCCAAAATGGGGACTTTGCAGCTCGAACACAAGGCCTACATCCTTGCTTTAGGCGTTACCCACACCAAGCCTTAGTGGCGTCAAGCTTGCCACTACACCAGCCTCTTTTCTTGTGCAACAAAACCACAATTAAAACTCTTATACCCAGCTCCAACGGCTCCCGACTTAACACCCAAAAACCAAAATTTTCCCATTCACTCTGTGCATACACCTAGCCTACAATTAAACCCCGATTCAACACCAACAACAACACAAAGACACCAACACATGCACTAACATGCAACAATCAAAGCGAAAAAATTTCTAACCGGGATATTACGCTTCTACCCCTCTTAAGAATAATTTCGGCCTCGAAATTACGGTCAAAAGAGTTGCGGGTATTCTTTGTCTCATCGTATCCTCGGGTTCCCACGTGGCTTCTTCCACGCCATGGTTCCGCCATAGTACCCAACCAGAGGCACGCAGGACTTCACGCAGAACCTTCACATCCCGATCAAGAATCGCGCATGGTTCCTCTTCCATAGTCAAACTGGATTTACCTCGATCTCTCCATCGCTACTACATGTGATGGATCTCGAACGACACCGCCAAGCATCGACACGTGAAAAACATCGTGAATCGCTAAGCTCATTGGCAACTCAAGCGATACGCCTGGTCCAACTCGCCGCCGATACCTTATACGCCCAATAAACCTCGGACTTAGCTTGCCTTTTCTCGCCAAACCTCGGCACCTTCTTCCAAGGCGAGACCTTTAAGAAGACCCGATCTCCCACAACGAACTCTATATCTCTTCTTAAGATCGGGCATAAGACTTTGCCGGTCCAAGCTTCCTTCAAACGAGCCTGGATCAACCTAACCTTGTCCTCGGTCTCAAGAACCAACTCGGGTCCCAACAATTGACGTTCACCTAACTCGTCCAACAAGTAGGTGAGCGACACTTCCTACCATACAAATACGCCTCATATGGTGCCATTTTGATGCTTGCTTGGTAGTTCGTTGTTATAGGCGAACGAACTAACGGCGAAACTCTTCCCAATCGCCCTTGAAGTCCGAACACAACCTCTCTCGCATGTCTTCCAAGATCTCGAATGACCTTTCACATCGCCGCCGATTGCGGGTGAAAAGTCGTCTTTGAAATCCAAGCGCGCACTCAGAGCCTCGATGCAACGCTCTCGTAACCTTGACGTAAACTCGGGATCCCTATCCGAGATTATCGGAAACCGGTACACCGTGTAGCCTTACTATCTCTCGACACATAAAGCTTCGCCAATCTCTCGAAGTGAATAGTCCGCTCTCACCGGAATGAAATGGGCCGACTTAGTCGACGGTCCACGATAACCCATACCGAATCTTTCTTGCTTGGCGAAGCGGTAAACCACCGACGAAATCCATAGTTATCCTTTCCCATTTCCATCGAGGGATTTTCACAGTGAAGCAACCGACGACGAGAATCGATGTTCGGCCTTGACACGCTGACAAGTCGACACTTCCCAACAAATTCGGTCACCTCTTTCTTCAAGCCAAAGCCACCAAAATCGCTCTCTAAGATCCCTATACATCTTGCTACCTCCGGGATGCATAGCATAAGGATCTGCTATGTGCGCCCCGAAGAATCTTTCGCCTCACCAACATCTTTAGGCATACAAGCCTTACCTTGAAAACACAGAACCTCATCACTAGACAAGTCAGAACCCTCCAAACCACCATTCTCGCACTTGTAACCTTCGCGCACTCGTAACCTCGTCCTCTAATCTGCTTTTCTCTCGATCCGCGCCAACCCAAGTAGGCTTAAACCGCAGCTCGCTGTAATACTCCGTCGTCATACAAACTCAAATGGGCAAACATCGCTCTTAAGTCCGAAACAACCCTACGGCTCAACGCGCGTGCGCCACCACGTTAGCCTTGCCCGGATGATATTCAATCGAGCGATCGTAGTCCTTGAGCAACTCAACCCATCTACGCCGCCTCAAATTCGAGATCCTTCGAGTCAATAGATACTCGGACTCTTTATGATCCTGTGTAGACTATTGATCTCTCACCGCACAAGTAATGCCTCCAGATTTTTAGAGCGAAGACTACGGCTGCTAGCTCTAAATCGTGCGTCGGATAGTTGTCCTCGTGTGGCCTCAGCTGCCGAGAAGCGTAAGCCACCACCTTACCCTCCTGCATCAGCACACAACCCAATCCCGTATGTGATGCGTCGCGAAGACAATCGTGAATTCCTTACCGGCCTCAAAGTTGAATTAAAGCAGAGCCTCTGTCAAGATCTTCTTCAACTTATCAAAACTCTCCATTGCTTCTCACCCACACGAACGGAACTCCCTTCCTTAACAGCTTAGTCATCGGTGCTGCAATCAACGAAAAACCCTCTACGAATCTTCGGTAGTATCCTGCCAAATCCAGGAAACTCCGAATCTCAGCGACTGACTTAGGAGGCTTCCAATCCAAAACCGCCTCAACCTTCCGAGGATCTACTCTAATCCCCCGGTGATACCACATGACCTAAAAACGCCACTTCACTAAGCCGTAACTCGACTTCATCGAACTTAGCATAGAGTTGCTTCTCCTCAAAATTTGCAACACCACTCTCAAGTGTGCATCATGCTCTTCTTCCGACCTTGAGTAAACCAAGATGTCGTCAATGAAAACCACGACGAAACGGTCCAGATCATCTTTGAAACACCCTATTCATCATATCCATAAAAGTCGCCGAGCGTTAGTCAACCCGAATGGCATTACCAGAATTCGTAGTGCCCGTCATCGAGTGCAAACGCTGTCTTATGGATATCCGCTTCCTTAACTTTCAACCGATGGTACCTGGACCTCAAATCGATCTTCAAAACACCGATGCACCTTTCGGTGATCAAACAAGTCATCTATCCGTGGTAACGGATACTTGTTTTTAATCGTCACCTTATTCGGTTAGCGTAATCGATACACATCCGCATCGCATCGCCCTTCTTCTTGACGAATAATACCGGCGCTCCCCACGGTGAAACACTTGGCCTAATGAAGCCTCGATCCGGCTCAGCCTCCCGACCGAGCCTTAAGCTCCACCAATTCCTTTGGCGCCATCCTATATGGAGCAATAGACACCGGCGCGATCCCCGGTAGTAGATCTATCCCAAACTCTACCTCACGATCCGGTGGCAAACCGGAAGCTCCTCCGAAACACATCAACAAATTCCTTAACGATGACGAACCTTCTCAACAGATTAGATTCTTTAGCCTCCAAGGCATACACATGAACCACATACGCTTCACTGACCTCTTCCCGACCATCTTTACTGACTTTTAATGCCGATACCACATTGGATAAGTAATCTCTCCTATTACCTATCATATTCACTTCATCTCCTTATCCGTCGATAGAACCATGCGCTTAGCCGCGCAATCCACCTTGGCCCGGTACTTAACCAACCAGTCCATTCGAGAATCGGATCGAACTCCCAAACGGCTAGTTCCATCGGATCAACGGCAAAAATGACCCTTGGAGTTCTAGGGTACATCCTTATACTGACTTATCTACCACTACTGAGTGACCTAGAGGGCTAAAATACGTCATTTGTCTAGAAGCGGTTCGAAGTCTAAGTCCATGGTCTCAACTATACTACTAGCAACATACGAATGCGTGGAACCCAAGTCAATTAAAGCAGATAGGAGAACCAAAAATCAAAAACGCACGGTGATTACATCCGGCGCGTCGCCCTCTCGCGGCGCCTAGGCGCATACACTGCATCAGCCGCCGTGCCTCGTAACTACCCGCACCTCGCCGGTGCTCCACGACCTCGACCAAATCCATTACCACCTCCGCCATTACCACGGCCCCTCCGTGGTGGCGGTCCATTACCTCGAATCGACACGGCCCCGACTCTCGGATCGAATCTCGCCGGCCATCCTACGCGGACGATCCCTAATGCGATGATCCGAGAGAACCACACTCGAAGCAACCTTTTCCACCGGTCCAACAACCACCCCAATGAGATTTCACATCGATCGACATCATGCGGCGGTCCCGCGCCTAGCAAAGAACAACCCTAGCAGATCGATTCTCGCCCACTTGGTCTAGCCCCTCTCGCGGATTACTGGACGATCCGGAAGACCCAAAGCTCCTCTTAAGCCTACTCCTGTCCATGCTCTGCCTTACCGACTCTTTAACACCCTCGGCTACCTTAGCCTTCTCAACTAAGACAACAAACTCAAGCGCTCTGCTTTGTGGAGCAATTAGCGACCTCAACTCGCCTCGCGCACCATCCTCGAAACGAACACACCTCTCATGCTCGGTGGCTACAATGCCCCGGCATACCTACGGGCCAGGAACTCGGAACCCTCGTACTCGCAATGCATTTACTCCCCGAACAAGCCTCGAAATGCCTTTCATTTTGGAGTCGATGTAACTAGCCCCGATGTATTTCTTTTGATATGCAACTCTGAAATAATCCCATGTCGGATCCTCGGTGCCACATCGTCCCGAACCGTGAGCCACCACCGATATGACTCATCCCGGAAGAAGCGATACGATGCCCTTCAACTTCTCTTCACCGTCAAGTCCAGATCATCCATGATCCGCTCGGTTGCCTCCACCAATATTCAAGCAGTGCTAGGAGCAACACCCGATACACCTCGGAAAAATTCGCCCCGTTAGCCCGAGTCGCTCAGAACAGATTTCCTAACTCCCGCACCACCACCTACACCAGCTACTCTTTCCAACACTGCAAAGATCGCTCTGTGACATCGCATCGTCTCGGCCGATCTTGGAACTCACCACCTCCACTGGTGGCGAACCAGATCTCATTTTTCGACCTTGACCAGATCCTACGGGTTCGTAAAGCGTCATCCTACCTCGACCTCGACCACGAGTATTACGGCCACGCCCACCTCGAGTACTCATGACTAAACGATCTACGTTTTCGATTAAGAAGATTTTTATGCATTAGTATCGCTCCACTTTCTTAACCGCAAAGAAATTTTATGGATGGAGTTTAATCGGGGTTCTTTCGAGCAACCAAGGTTTCAATCTTCTATCCTATTCACCCAAAAGAGGTCATACATCCATTCCTTAACCCTTTCCATACCTATTCACTCTTCTGGACATCGCGCCCATTCTAGCCCAAGGGTATTTTCGTCATTTTCCTACAGGTATTTTTAATAAAAGATATTTTAAACTTTCAGAAACCGGTCACTTTGGAATTCCAAAAATTTGAGAGTGTTCTTTGAAAATTTTGTAAAATACTTCGCTTTGGAAACCAGGGGTATTTTAGTAATTTTCACAGATCGAGTATGTTTTGTGAAATTTCCAAAATCAAAATTTTCGATTGATATTTTGTAAAACAGAGTATTTGAATTTCGTACAAATTTATTGAGTTCGAGATTTTATAAACCTGGGCATTTTAGTAAATTTACCCCTAAGGGCATTTTTGTAATTTTTTTCAAATCGAGAAATTCGTTGTAAAAGTGACATCCTCAGTTTTGAAAGAGTTTATTGCAAAAAGTTTGAAAACATTAGGGTTGTTGTTGTATTTTCGAAAACATGGCTAATTCCCTTTCGGGTTTTAGTCGTTAGGTTAAGTCTATGACTGGGCCTTCTTGGTCGGGGTGAACTCGAAGCACGCACTGTGGGATACTGCGAAGAGGAGGTGAGTCACGAGGACCGCTTAAATACCAAGCTCTTCCGGATCCTTTCCTAGACATGCGCATGGGAGTTACCACACCCAGCCCAGTGGGAGAGTCATAGATTGGTTTAGTGCTTTAAGTCTTATGCTTTAGTTCGAGTGTTTGAGTGACCTAATCCTAGGATTCAAGTCCTATAAATCTATCTACGTTCCATATCACCTACCCTTCTACAAATAGTAATTCACGTAAGAGTTTAGAACTACTTACACCGGGCGAATCAAGTGTCGGAGACTCGGTGCCATGCCTTGTAAACCATGCCATGTCTTTAACCCAAAACATTTAAAACAGACTTTTGGAAACTTGGTTTGGGCCTCGTGCCCACAAATGAGCTTTTGAACTTGGCTCGATACACAATTGTAACACCCCAAACCCGGACAAGACACCACGTCCGAACTGCGGTATGTTACTGGGAAACATGTTTTTGAGAAGTTAAATTTTTCGTTTAAAAGCCGAGTGAAAACACAGTGTATTTTGGAAGACAATTTAAGTAGACTTGTTTGAAATCGATGGTGTATTTGAAACCGGAGATTTTGAAAACTTAACTGTAATGTGTGGTTAAAACGAGTTTAAACCATTTAAAACCTTAATAGTTTCTTAGTGTTACTTAAAACATTTTTTTGAACTTAGGAGAAATACGAGTTCGATTTGGAAATCATTTGAATTTGTCTAGTATAAAGACATAGCGTGATACCCGATGGTATAGTTTAAAAACACTTTGCGTTATAATTTTGAAATCATTATCTTTCCGAGTTTTAGTAGAATTCATACCAACTTATTTTGTTAAGGCATATTAAAATTTAAACATAAACAGCATAAAACATAAATTAAAAGGCCTTTTACAAATCCAATATAAAACCCAAGTGAGAGTAAATAACTAAAGTACCCAAAATGAAATGTCTGAGTAAAACTTTTATTCAGCATGGCATGAGCATCCCGAGTCCATCCCGGCTCCAAGTCCGCGTCTAAGTGTCACCTGAAATGTTAAAGGAGAGGGTGAGTCGAGTGACTCAGTGTGTAAATCCCGCTCCCGAAGAAACAACATGCTAACACACATCATACATAGCAACATAATTAATGCAACCCGATCCTAACCATCCATATCGCCTTTTCTACCCCGTGTGGTACCAAACCACTGGTGAGACGCTGAGGTACCAAACCTCTGGAGGTGCCAAACCTCTGGTGACCCAAAGTCACAAAGTGTGCTACCAAAGCACTGGTGCTCGTCAGCACAAAGTATCACTGCTCCCCTCCACTCGTATCACCCATTAGCATACCAGACTCATGTAACCATGCATATCATACAAATCGTGCATATCATGCTAAAATGTTCAACATCATATCCCATATTATACATCCATAATCATGGTATCATGCAGATCATCAGTAACCTTGTAACAATACTGACTTACCCGAGTCAGGATCATACCCAAAAGGGTATCATATCAATCCATCAAAGCGCCATGATTTTAATAAGCGCATGTGTTCAATAACAATATCACTAAATATGGGTGTGTTAGTTACACACCGAAATGACAAAGGCTCTAATCCCACAGAAACGATCTACAATCCTTTGATTAACTTGCTCCTTCACTTGGTTTGGTTTCCTACCAAACCCGAACCACCGGTGGTTCCTCTACCCACAATCGGTTACACCTTCACAAGAGAACGGTTAATCATTTGTACTCGATTTAAACGAAATTAAAAGAATGAACTAACAACCCAATCGCTACCCCCAACTTACCAATCGGTCATGAAAAAATGACTCCTCTTGCTTGATTCCGCAATCCAAAGACCCTATAACGAAGAGATTAGTACCCTTCCAAAATAACCAACTTCGGCCCTTAACCAAACCATAACTAATCATAAGCTTTTCATCCAACCACTTCCAATATAGAACTAGAGAAGATAGACATGGCCATTCGGCCAAACACTTACCCCAACACCAACAAAGATTCGGCCAACACCACACTAGGAGGGAATGGAGATTCGCCTTACTCCAAAAAGCGAACGAAATAAAAGCGAAGAAAAGGAGGGGTTGATATTCGCCAAGACTTCAAAAGAAGAAAAGGAAATTCGGGTTTAGGTGTTTAACACCCTTGAATTGGCTACAAACGGAAAAGAAAATAGAAATAGTTGTGGTTTAAGAGAAGAAAGAATTCGGTCAATGGTTGAAGAGATATTCGCTCAAGTGCTTTAAGAAATGGGAGAAGATAAATGGAAGTTCTGGCTAACGACACAAAATGTAGGAACAAAGAAAACCAATTGAAAAAATTCGGCAATAGAGTTGCTTTGGGTTTTGGTTTCAAAAGGTGAAGAAAAATGGAAGAAAACTCACTTGTAATTCGGTTAACAAAAGATAAAAGAGAATTCCTTTTCTTTGACACCAAAAGGCCGAATATGCACAAAATTCCTAAAGAAATTCGGCACTCCTCCACAACACACTACCAAGCCGTCCACCTTCCCATATCTCTCCAAAAATTCGCCACAACCTCCAAAGACTCCCAACCACTCATTCAAACATGCATGACCAAGTCACCCTCCTACAATCACTCACCACCTTTCATTTGAAAGGTATGACTTGGTCCAAGGTAGAATTTGATTTGCCTTCTACCTCTCCTCCATGCCGTCCCAAAAAGAAGCCAAAATGGGGACTTTGCAGCTCGAACACAAGGCCTACATCCTTGCTTTAGGCGTTACCCACACCAAGCCTTAGTGGCGTCAAGCTTGCCACTACACCAGCTCTTTTCTCCCCAGCTCCAACAGCTCCCCTGACTTAACACCCAAAAACCAAAATTTTCCCATTCACTCAGGCATACACCTAGCCTACAATTAAACCCCGATTCAACACCAACAACAACACAGCACACCAACATATGCACTAACATGCAACAATCAAAACAACCCCTAACCCGGGATATTACAACAAGTTTGTATGGGGATGTTCCTAGAGGTGTTTTGAATGCGGTTCTGTAGGCCCATAAGGCATCATCTATTTTAACTGCCCAGTCTTTTCTATTTGATTCAACCGTTTTTCCTAGAATACGCTTAAGTTCTCGGTTTGCTACTTCGACTTGCCCACTGGTTTGAGGATGATATGGGGTGGCTGTCCTGTGGTGTACTCCATTTTTTTAGGACTTTTTCAAATTGAGTATTACAGAAATGCATACCCCTATCACTAATGAGGGCTCTCAGTGTGCCAAATCGAGAAAATAGTTTCTTGAGGAACTTGACTACTACCCTAGCGTCATTAGTAGGTAAAGCTTCTACTTCTACCCATTTTGACATGTAATCAACTGCCACTATGATGTACTTGTTTCCAAATGAATTAGGAAATGGTCCCATGAAATCAATACCCCATACGTCCAATATTTCACATTATAACATATATGTTTGAGGCATTTCATCTCATTTAGAAATATTACCTATTCGTTGGCATTTATCACACGAGGTAACATACCTGTTGGCGTCTTTAAATAGAGTGGGCCAATAAAAACCTGATTCGAGTATTTTGTGTGTTGTCTTAACACCACTGTAGTGTCCTCCGGATGGTCCTGAATGGCAATGCTCCAAGATCTTGTTTGCTTCTGTCTTTGTAACAAATCTTCGAACTACCTGATCTGCACAAATGCGGAAAAGAAAGGGATCTTCCCAAAAATGATTTTTCACATTAGTAAAGAATCACTTCTTTTGGTGATGTGTTAATTTTCTTGGTAAGATGTTAGCTGTTAAATAATTCGCGATATTTGCAAACCATGGGAAACGAATCATTTATTTCACCTTCGTCGAGCTCTTTGGTGTGTGGATTTTTAAGTCTAGAAAAGTGATCTACTGCAAGATTCTCAGCTCCCTTCTTATCCTGTATTTCTAAGTCGAATTCTTGTAAGAGTAAAATCCATCGTATGAGTCTGGGTTTTGCATCAGATTTGTTTAAAAGGTAACGAAGAGCTGAATGTTCGGTATAAACGAAAACTTTGAATAATATTAGATACTGTCTAAATTTATTAAAAGCAAAATCTACAGCTAGCAATTGTTTCTCTGTGATGATGTAGTTTTCTTGTGCGGGTGTTAGTGTTCTGCTAGCATAATAAATTGGCTGAAAATGCTTGTCTCTTCGTTGTCCCAAAACTGCACCTACTGCAAAATCACTTGCATCACACATTAGTTGAAAGGGTAAGTTCCAATCAGGTGCAATTATAATCGGCGCATTTATTAGTTTATCCTTAAGGATATTAAATGCTTGTAAACATTCATGACTGAAATTAAAAGGAACATCTTTTTCTAGTAATTTTGTCAAAGGTTTAGCTATTTTAGGAAAATCCTTAATAAATCTTCTATAGAATCCTGCATGTCCTAAAAAGCTTCTGATAGCTTTAACAAAATTAGGGGGAGGTAGTTTTTCTATGGCTTCAACCTTTGCTTTATCTACCTCGATCCCTTTACTAGAAATCTTATGTCCTAACACAATCCCTTCTCTTACCATAAAGTGACATTTTTCCCAGTTTAAAACAAGGTTTGTTTCCTCACAATCCCTTCTCGTTAGTTTTTCTATTAGAACTTGTTTTAAATTTTTAAGGCAGAGATGGAAAGAATTACCGAATACCGAAAAATCATCCATAAATACCTCCATGATGTCTTCCACGAGTTCGTCAAAGATTGCTAACATGCAGCGCTGAAAAGTAGCAGGAGCATTACATAATCCAAAAGGCATTCTACGATAAGCAAACGTACTGTATGGGCATGTGAATGTTGTCTTTTCTTGATCTTTAGGAGCTATGGGGATTTGGAAGTAACTGGAGAGTCCGTCTAAGAAGCAGTAGTACATATGCCCAGATAATATTTCCAACATTTGATCTATGAAGGGTAGAGGAAAGTGATCTTTTCTGGTGGCATCATTCAGCTTTCTATAGTCAATCTGGACTCTCCAACTCAGAATCGTTCTTGTGGGAATTAACTCATTCTTTTCATTGGGCACTACCGTCATTCCTCCTTTCTTTGGAACTACCTGCACAGGACTTACCCAAGTACTGTCAAAAATAGGATAAATTATCCCTGCATCTAGAAGTTTAATTACCTCGGCTTTGACCACTTCTTTCATGTTAGGATTTAACCGTCTCTGGGGTTGCACATACGGCTTATATTCTTCTTCCATTAAAATTTTGTGGGTGGAAAGCGCTGGGCTTATTCCCTTGATGTTAGAAATTTTCCAAGCTATGGCTTTTTTGTGTTCTCTTAGTACTTTTATCAGCTCCTTTTTTTCCTTGGGTTCTAGTTCTGAAGAGATGATTACCGGTGG
Source organism: Gossypium bickii (assembly GCA_025503065.1). Taxonomy (NCBI): domain Eukaryota; kingdom Viridiplantae; phylum Streptophyta; class Magnoliopsida; order Malvales; family Malvaceae; genus Gossypium; species Gossypium bickii. Next base: position 46,903,083 of record CP106711.1, on the reverse strand, counting down.
CGTAGAATTGTCCCTAAGGAATGCATATTCTAAGTGTTTTGGCAACTGTTTTAATTCCAATTTGGGTGGCTCTTCGATAGAAGGTTTTTCCTTTATTTTGTTATCATTTTCAATGCTTTCTTCTTTCATTTGTCTAGATGATGAAGTATTCAGATTCAACTCATCATCTTCATCCTCTTCCCCCTCTTCTTGAGTCAGGCACAGTCCCATCGTGTCGTCATGTATGGTTTCCTATAATGAATTTTAAATGATGTGATCAGTAGTATCAACAAAATAACAGCAATCATCTTGCTCTTTCGAATATCGCATGGCATCATAAATTTGAAAAATAATCTTTTCATCACCTATCCTTAGTGCGAGTTTACCATCACCTACATCAATAACGGCTCTAGCAGTGGCTAAAAGGGGACGCCCTAAGATTAAAAGAACATTAATGTCTTCATCCATGTCTAACACAACAAAATCTACTGGGAAAATAAATTTGTCAATTTTTACCAAGACATCTTTGATAACTCCTCTAGGATATTTAATGGATCTATCTGCTAACTGAATACTCATCCTAGTGGGTGTTGGTTCCCCAAGATCTAGTTGTTTAATCATTTTATAAGGCATTAAATTTATACTAGCGCCTAGATCAGCTAATGCTTTCTTAATATTTAAACTACCAATTAAACAAGGGATAGTAAAACTTCCGGTCTTTTAATTTGGTTGGTAGCTTATTTTGGAGAATGGTGAACACTCTTCATTGAGTTTCACCGTTGATACTTCTTCAAGTTTTCATTTATTCGCCAGAGTTCCTTTAAGAATTTTGCATACTTTGCATCCGTGAAATGGCTTCAACAAAAGGTAAGTTAATATGTATTTGTTTAAAAAGTTCAAGAAACTTACCGTATTGGGCATCAATTCGTTCCTTCTTGAACTTTGTTGGATATGGGATTGGTGGGTTGTTCTCATTGCGTAATGGAGTTACCTCCTCCATTGCCTCATTTCTTACTTTGTTATTCTCGTTTGGGCTTTGTTTCTTCAGCTCGCCTAATTCCTTTCCACTTCTTAGTGTGATTTGCTTAACATTCTGTTCCCTTAGGAAAAATTTCTGCTCGTTTTTCACAGATCATCTTATAAAGTATTCCAACCGTCTTAGTGAGTTCCCCGAACGACTCAGTAAATTTTTCAATTAACGCTTATTGATCTTTAAGGGTTCTCTCGATATCTTGTATGCATTTTTCTGTGTTTGCTGATTCCTCCTCATGGGTTGGTTTCTTTTCTTGTGGATAGGGTTGATTTCGGAAGTTTTGAAGAAGTTGTTGCCGTTGATTCCCTTGATTGCCTTGACCTCCCCATGAAAAATTTGGGTGGTTCCTCCAACTTGGATTGTAAGTGTTACTATAAGGATTATTATTGGATAGAAAATTATTACCTATATAGTCCATCTGTTCGCTCTCTTCTTCCAGTTGGTAGGGTGGGTACTCAGGATTCGCCACGGTTCCACTTGCGTCACACTGCATGACTGGATGTACCTGCGAGGAACATAAACTATCAAGCTTTTTATTCAATATCTCAAGCTGCATTGATAGCATGGTCATGGTGTCGATGTTGAAGACTCCTGCCGATTTCGTTGGTTTAGTCCTTGAAGCTTGCCTGATAATTGTTTAATGACATCTCCTCAATGAACTCGTAGGCTACTTCTGGAGTTTTGTTTTTTAGAGTTCCACCGGCTGCTGAATCAATCAGTTGCCTTATTGAGGGGTTTACACCGTTATAGAATGTTTGGACTTGTAGCCACAAGGGTAAGCCATGGTATGGGCACCTCCTCAAGAGATCTTTGAATCTCTCCCATGCATCATATAGTGTTTCTAAATCCATCTGCACAAAAGAAGAGATATCATTCCTTAATTTGCCCATTTTGGCCGACGGCATTAAAAACTTTTCGGTCATCTGATCCCATGTAGTGATTGACCCTCGTTGTAACGAGTTTAACCACTGTTTAGCTTTATTTCTCAACGAAAAAGGGAATAACCGAAGACGCATGGCATCACCAGAAACTCCATTTATTTTGAAGGTATCACAGAACTCTAAAAAGTTAGCTATATGCATGTTTGGATCTTCGTCCTGCAAACCATCAAATTGAACAAACTGTTGAATCATTTATATTGTGTTAGGCTTTAATTCAAAATTATTAGCTGTAACAGACCAATTTTGACCCTAATCGGAATAGTGGTTTCGGGACCACGAATCCGAGTCCGAGTAATATTCTAATAATTTATTCTGTGTCTATTATATGTGAAATAAAATGTGTGAAAGTTTCGCAGAGAAATTTTATCGTTTAAGTGCTTAATTTGATAAAAAGGATTTAATCGTGAAAAGCGTAAAAGTTGCATGCTAAGGTGTAATGTACAAATTTGCTTGTGGCTTTTTAAGTGGGTGTCCCAAAGGGCAATTAGCCCATTAACCATATTAATGGACTATGCAATGGGCCAAATTAGCTACCTATATATGTTAGTTTAGTTATATTAATTTTTTTATAAGGTTATGTTATATATTATAATAATGTTAATGCATTTATATAAAACAAACATAAAAATAAAGCCATCATCTCTTTCATTCTCTCCTAGCCGAATGTTAGGATAGAAAACACCATTGTTAAAGCTTCAAGTTTCTGCAAGTTAGAAAGCTTGATTAAGGTATGATCGGTTTTTAGTTTTTGATAATTTTTACGTTTTTGAGATCGTTGCTTCAGATATTACCCGACCCATGTCTAAATTTTTGAAAATACTATGTATATAGGATTCGCCATTAACATGCTTGGATAGTTTTGATGTTTGATGATTTTAGATTAAATATATGTTAAAGATTTACAAGTTTTATGTTGAAGTTTTTGGTGATTTTGAGTAAATAGGGCTAAATTGAAAAGAATAAATTTGTGAAGGATTAAAATGTCAAATAAATGAAATGCATGGACACCTATGGCTATAGGGAAGATTCGGCCAAGCTATGGTGTTGGAAAATTTTGCATATTTTGTGTTTTGTGTAGATAGGACCAATTTGTAAAAATGGAAAACATTAGGGGCAAAATGGTAAATTGCCTATTTGTGTGTTTTGGGACTAAATTGAGATGAAATGCGATTAAATGAACTAAATTCTAATGTGTTTTAGATCAAGAGCAAAGAAAAACGGAATTAGACCGGGGAAAGACGAAGGTTCTCGAATAGCCGATTCGCACGGACTATCGACAACCGAGGTAAGTCCTTTAGCTAAAATATGTCAAAAAAATAAATTTTGATTATATTAAATTATAAAAATTGATGAATTTTAGTACCCGTTTATATCATGGCCGAGTGTATGTAAGTATACTAGCTTGATGATTAAAGTTGGTTATGTGGTGTAAATTGTTGGATCGTATAATGATTTTAATTGTTTAAATGTGCGCGAGCCCAATTGAGTTGGACATATGTATATAATATTTATGAAGTGCATTGGAAATGTTTAACTATATTTATATGTTTCGGGCTATTACGCCTAGCGTGCTTCGTGTCAGGGTGTTACTTATCTAAGCTATTGTGCCTAGCAGGCTTCGTGCCGGTGTTACTTATCGGGCTATTACGCCTAGCAGGTCTTGTGACGTGTTTTACAAAAGAGAAATCGAGTTTTTGTTCAAGGCAAGTTAAAGCTAATTTATTGGGTTAAATGCTCGAGTGTAAGCATGTAAGGTATGAATTAACTTCTTACCTATTTAAAATAAGGTAAGCAAGTAATTCATTTATTTATTACAAATTGTATGTGTTACAAATGAAGTATATACATATATACACTTATGGTTATAATATGTGTTTCTCAGTTTACTAATGAATGATATGAATATTGTGGCTTTGGTCTTTTAAAATATGGATACAAGACTAGGTATATTCGGCCACATGGGTTGTTGTGTTTTTGATGCCACATTATAATAATTGAACTTTAAGTATATGAATGTTTATATCCATGGTTGCGTGATGACATTTTTGGTTTTGGAAGGTTGGATTATGAATAAATATTTTGATTATATAAGCATGCGGTTAAAGAGAAATTGTTCTATGAAATTATACGTTATATAGGTATGAAATTGAAAGCTTGAAAGTAAATGTGAGTACAAACGTACAAGTTGAATTATTGTAATTTTAAATGTTAATATTTGAATGTTATATTTATCATGAATTTAAGACTTACTAAGCTAGTAGTGTTTAATTGTGCGAAATGTTTTCTCTGCTTTATAGATTAGGTGCAAACTACAAGCTCATCGGGATCGTTTAGAAAGTCGTCCACACTATCAAACCGTTTTGGTACTCTTTCATTTTAGTTTTCGAATGAAGGCATGTATAGGAAAGGCTTTGTCTTTGTTTTGGTGAAAACTTTTGGTTCATGTATATAATAGCCATGCGAATATGGCTAAATTTTTAGTTAAGTATGCTTTATGGACTTTTGATACAAATGTCGGTTTATGTCAGTAATGTTTGTGCACTCTTAATCGAAGTTTACTCGGTTATATGGAACCATAGTCGTGTTTTGTTAATAAATCAATGATGTTATGATATTACGTGAATGTTTTAGGTACAAGTTAAATTGTGTAAATGATTAAAATGCATGGATAGTAATGAGTTGTATGTGGGTATATTCGTTTATAACTAGTTAATCATATTTTTGTAATGAAACAGTTTTTAGTTAGCAGCAGTGATGTGATTCTGAAAAATCACCAAAAATAGGATAAATTGAATTAGAAGGTGAATGAGGTATAGAATCAAAGCTTATTGTGTCTATTTTGATATGAAAGAAACAGAGTAGGCAAATGAGTTTTATGTTATGAGATATTTAAATTTTAGTGAGACTTGTTCTGAATGAATTCGTGAGTCCATGTTCTGTCTTGGGAAAATTGTCAAAAATTGTACAACAATAATTAGGGAACATAGTTTATAAGCTTAGAATCCTTAATGAGTCTATTTTTTGATTGGAATAAACAAGAACATTATTGAAAATTTGTGCAATGAGATAACTGAGATTTTGTAACAATAGGTCAGAATCGTCAACAGTGAAATAGGGGAAATTTTGATGAATAAACTGTACTAATTGGCCACATGAAAAATTCAAGAAAATTTATGGTATATAAATATATGAGTCTAGTTTCAAGAAAAATTTACGGATCTAAATTTCAAATTTTTTAACTCGAGTTATGATCAATTTAGTCAGCATGACGCAGTTGGACAGGTTTAAATTCTTATGCCCTGAACTAGTAGTCAAGTCTAGTAATACCACATACTCGACTCCGGTAAAGGTCTCGAGTAAGGGGTGTTACATTTGATTGGTATCAGAGCTTACGGTTTAGTCGATTCTAGGACTACCGTAGCGCGTGTGAGTCTAGCTATACATGCCTTTATCATATATTGATAGTGTGGTGACTTTCGACACTGAACTTTGTTTTATATAGTAAATGGATAACGATCCCGAAAGAGCCAGTAGCGGATGATGTAGAAAGTGTAGCACTGACCAGTGCACATGAATCATGCTTGGTAGACTCTCGACTTGTTTCGGGTAGTCATGAGGGAGAGACTAAGCAAGCCTTCTATCAAATGATGAATGAGTGGTTTACCCAGTTTATCCAGACTAACCCTACCAGATATCAACCCCACCTCGAATAATCCAACTCCGATTCCTTCAGCACCGTCGATGATAGATCCGATGAGATCTAGTAGGCCCCCAGTTTATAAAATCCAAAAATTTGGGGCCGAAGAATTTAAAGCCAATGATGATGATGACGCAGAGCGAGCTGAAATGTGGCTGATTAACACTATTCAGGTACTTGATGAGCTATCTTGTACTCCAGATGAATGCCTGAAGTGTGCTATATCTTTACTGCGGGACACTGTATATCACTGGTGGAATACACTAGTATCAGTAGTTCTGAAAGAAAAAGTGACGTGGCATTTCTTCCAGAATGAATTTCGCAAGAAATATATCAGTCAAAGATTCATTGATCAAAAACGAAAGGAATTCCTTGAGCTGAAGCAGGGGCGAATGACCGTGACGGAATATGAAAGAAAATTTGTCAGGCTCAGCAGATATGCTAGAGAGTGTGTTTCTACTAAAGCTATTATGTGTAAAAGATTTGAAGATGGCCTGAATGAAGATATAAAGATGTTTGTTGGCGTTCTTGAAATTCAAGAGTTTGTGACTCTAGTTGAGCGAGCTTGCAAAGCTGAAGAGCTCGGGAAAGAGAAAAGAAAGGCCGAGAGAGCGAAGCTAGAGACATTCGTAAAAGATCTTCTGCAAGGTCTTCCATTCCACATCCAAGAAGTTCGAGAGATGACTACGGTGACATAAAGCTACTACAGATCCACCTAGACGGATCGACCTCCTATGAGCTCTCGAGCTACCTCGATAGCGATGTTGGTAACGTTCCACGAGAATAGAGTTGAATGCAAGCTTTGTGGAAAATGGCACTCGTGGAGTTGTAGATTTCATGATCGGTCCCGCTTTAAATGTGGATCATCGATCATTTCATTAGAGAATGTCCGATATGACCGAAGTAATACGATTCGTAATATTAAGCCGAGCAACACGTCGGTCGCGGGCGAGACCACCCGCACATTCCGGCAATGTAGGTGGTAGTCGAAAGGAACGAAGAACATCTGCAGATTCGATTCGAGGCTAGAGCTCGGCTAGAGCTTACTGTTTGCCACGAGCCGAGAGGATGCTTCCTCCCGATGTCATTACAGGGTACTTTCACCCTTTATGACACTACCGTAATTGCATTAATTGATCCTGGTTCGACTCACTCATATGTGTGTGAAACTTTAGAATTTGGAAAGACTCGCTAGTTGAGTCTCACCGAGTTTGTGATACGTGTGTCCAACCCTTTGGGTAGATGTGTGCTTGTAAATAAAGTGTGTAGGGGTTGCCCGTTGATGATTCGGGATTTTTGCTTTTCACGGTGATTTAATGTTGTTGCCCTTTGACGAATTTGATATAATCTTGGGTATTGGTGGTTAACTTCACATGAGGCAATAGTGGATTGTAAAAGAAAGCTTATTGGTTTGAAATGTCGAAACGGTGAGACCATCAGAATTAAATCCTGTGATGTAAATGGGTTGCCCTCTGATAATATCTTCAATGTTAGCCCGGAAGTATGTGAGAAAAGGGTGTGAAGCTTATCTCGCTTATGTACTGGATAATAAAATGTCAGAGAAACAAATTGAATCTGTATCGGTTGTATGTGAATACCCCGATATGTTTCCAGAAGAACTCACCGGGTTTACCCCGAAGACGAGAGATTGAGTTCGGCATTGAGTTGAAGTTAGTGCGCACGACTGATTTTGATAGCTCGTGCATCGAATGGCACCCATCGAATTAAAAGAATTGAAAGCACGATTGCAAGAGTTGACAGATAGGGGCTTTGCACGACCGAGCTTCTCTCCTTGGGGTGCACCGGTTTTATTCGTGAAAAGAAAGATGGGACCATGCGAATGTGTATCGACTACCAAAGAACTAAATAAGGTAACCATAAAGAATAAGTACCGTTACCTCGGATTGATGATTTGTTTGATCGGTTGAAGGGGCTTCAGTGTTTTCAAAGATAGATTTGAGATCGGGTTATTATCGATTCATGAAGTCGAGAGATACGGATGTGCCAAAGACTGTGTTCCGAACAAGGTACGGACATTTTGAGTTTTTTGTTATGCCTTTTGGACTCACTAATGCACCTGCTGTTTTTATGGATCTAATGAACCGAGTCTTCTGACAGTTTTTGGACCGGTTTGTAGTAGTGTTTATTGATGATATACTAATCTACTCTAAAAATGAAACCGAACATGCTGAGCATTTGAGAGTAGTCCTACAAACTTTGAGAGATCAACGATTGTATGCAAAGTTCAGTAAGTGTGAGTTTTGGATGAATGAAGTCAGCTTCTTGGGTCATGTTGTTTCGGTGTCAGGTATTCGGGTGGATCCAAACAAAATAACAGCTATACTCGATTGGAAACCACCAAAGAATGTTTTCAAGATCCGAAGTTTCCTAGGCCTTGCGGGATATTACAGACGATTTGTAAAAGGTTTTTCTGTTATAGCTATACCTTTGACAAGACTACTACAGAAAGATGTCAAATTTGAGTGGTCAGAAAAGTGTCAGAAAAGTTTCGAGCAGTTGAAAGCCCTTTTGACCGAAGCTCCAGTGTTAGCTCAGCCTGAATCGAGTAAAGAATTTATTGTTTTTAGTGATGCTTCCTTGAATGGGTTGGGTTGCGTTTTAATGCAGGAAGGCAAGGTTATAGCCTATGCTTCGAGATAATTGAAGCTGCATGAGAAGAATTATTCGACTCACGATCTGGAATTAGCAGCCATTGTGTTCGCATTGAAAATTTGGCGTCACTACTTATTTGGCGAGAAATGTCATATTTATTCGGACCATAAAAGTCTAAAATATTTGATGACTCAGAAAGATCTAAATTTGAGACAACGCAGATGGTTAGAATTGCTGAAAGACTATGAATTAGTGATTGACTACCATCCAGGGAAAGCTAATGTTGTTGCGGATGCGTTAAGTCAAAAATCATTATTTGCTCTTCGTGCATTGAATGCACAGATGGCTATGTCTGATGATGGTTCGATCATAGCCGAGTTACAAGCAAGACCGATGTTTATTCAACAAATTCGTGATGCACAGAAGGTTGACAAAAATTTGATTTCTATTCGGATTCAGTGTGAAAACGGTACAGAATCAGATTTTCAGATTGATGCAAATGATTGTTTGAATTATAAAAGCCGATTGTGTGTTCCAAAGAACTCAGATTTGATACAGATAATCCTGAGTGAGGCCCATAGTGGTCGACTATCGATACACCCGGGTAGCACAAAAATGTATAACGATTTGAAGCAGTTCTATTGGTGGCCTGGCATGAAACGGGACATATCTGAGTTTGTTTCCAAGTGCTTAATCTGTCAATAAGTGAAAGCTGAGCATCAGGTACCATCCGGATTACTTCAACCAATCATGATACCCGAATGGAAATGGGATAGAATTACAATGGATTTTGTATCCGATCTTCCTATGACACCGAGTAAGAGAGATGCCGTATGGGTTATCGTTGATAGACTGACTAAATCAGCTCATTTTGTGCCGGTACGTACCGACTATTCACTTGATAAGCTTGCCGAATTGTATGTGTCGCAGATTGTAAGGTTGGACGGTGTACCGAGTTCCATTGTTTCAGATAGAGACCCGAGATTCACATCACGGTTTTGGAAGAAATTGCAAGATACTTTAGGTACTAAACTTTATTTTAGTCTGACCTTTCACCCATAAAGCAGGCGGTCGATGCGAGCGAACTATTTTGATACTTGAGGACATGTTGAGGTGTTGCATTCTCGAATTTGAAGGTACGTGGGAACGATACCTACCTTTGGTTGAATTTGCTTATAATAATAGCTTCCAAACTAGTATAAAAATGGCGCCTTATGAAGCCTTATACTGTCGAAAATGTTGCACACCGTTGTATTGGACTGAGCTCAGTGAAAATAAGATACACGAGGTTAATTGGATTAAAGAAACAGAACAGAAGGTGGTTGTTATTAGGAGTAATTTGAAAGCTTCTTCGGATCGTCAAAAGTCCTATGCTAATTTGAAACGTAAGGACATTGAATTTCAGGTCGGAGATCGGGTGTTCTTAAAAGTTTCTCCGTGGAAGAAAATGCTCCGATTTGGTCGGAAAGGCAAGTTGAGTCCGAGATTTATCGGACCGTATGAAATCATTGAACGTATAGGGCCTGTTGCTTATAGATTGAAATTGCCCTCTGATTTAGAAAAGATACACAATGTATTTCACGTTTCGATGCTTCGCAAATACAGATCGGATCCGTCACATGTAATCACACCGTCAGAGATTGAAATTCGATCCGATTTGACATATGATGAATAACCGATCCGTATCTTAGCTCGGGAAATGAAAGAGTTGAGAAATAAGAGGATTCCATTAGTGAAAGTATTATGGAATAGACACGGAGTTGAAGAGGCTACGTGGGAACCTGAGGATTCAATGAGGCAACAATATCCGAACTTGTTTAACGGTAAGATTTTCGAGGACGAAAATCCTTAAGGGGGGAGAGTTGTAATGCATCAATTTTGACCCTAATCGGAACGGTGGTTTTGGGACCACGAATCCGAGTCCGAGTAATATTCTAATAATTTATTACGTGTCTATTATATGTGAAATAAAATGTGTGAAAGTTTCAGAGAGAAATTTTATCGTTTAAGTGCTTAATTTGATAAAAAGGATTTAATCGTGAAAAGCGTAAAAGTTGCATGCTAAGGTGTAATGTACAAATTTGCTTGTGGCTTTTTAAGTGGGTGTCCCAAAGGGCAATTAGCCCATTAACCATATTAATGGACGGCAATGGGCCAAATTAGCTACCTATATATGTTAGTTTAGTTATATTAATTTTTTTATAAGGTTATGTTATATATTATAATAACGTTAATGCATTTATATAAAACAAACATAAAAATAAAGCCATCATCTCTTTCATTCTCTCCTAGCCGAATGTTAGGATAGAAAACACCATTGTTAAAGCTTCAAGTTTTGACAAGTTAGAAAGCTTGATTAAGGTATGGTCGGTTTTTAGTTTTTGATAATTTTTACGTTTTTGAGATCGTTGCTTCGTATATTACCCGACCCATGTCTAAATTTTTGAAAATACTATGTATATAGGACTCGGCCATTAACATGCTTGGATAGTTTTGATGTTTGATAATTTTAGATTAAATATATGTTAAAGATTTACAAGTTTTATGTTGAAGTTTTTGGTGATTTTGAGTAAATAGGGCTAAATTGAAAAGAATAAATTTGTGAAGGATTAAAATGTCAAATAAATGAAATGCATGGACACCTATGGCTATAGGGAAGATTCGGCCAAGCTATGGTGTTGGAAAATTTTGCATATTTTGTGTTTTGTGTAGATAGGACCAATTTGTAAAAATGGAAAACATTAGGGGCAAAATGGTAAATTGCCCATTTGTGTGTTTTGGGACTAAATTGAGATGAAATGCGATTAAATGAACTAAATTCTAATGTGTTTTAGATCAAGAGCAAAGAAAAACGGAATTAGACCGGGGAAAGATGAAGGTTCTCGAGTAGCCGATTCGCACGGACTATCGACAACCGAGGTAAGTCCTTTAGCTAAAATATGTCAAAAAAATAAATTTTGATTATATTAAATTATAAAAATCGATGAATTTTAGTACCCGTTTATATCATGGCCGAGTGTATGTAAGTATACTAGCTTGATGATTAAAGTTGGTTATGTGGTGTAAATTGTTGGATCGTATAATGATTTTAATTGTTTAAATGTGTGCATGAGCCCAATTGAGTTGGACATATGTATATAATATTTATGAAGTGCATTGGAAATGTTTAACTATATTGATATGTTTGGGCTATTACGCCTACTTGAGCTTCGTGCGGTGTTACTTATCGGGCTATTGTGCCTAGCGAGCTTGCTTCGTGCAGGTGTTACTTATCGGGCTATTACGCCTAGCAGGCCTTGTGCCGGTGTCACTTATCGGGCTTTTACGCCTAGCAGGCTTGATGCCGGTGACGTGTTTTACAAAAGAGAAATCGAGTTTTTGTTCAAGGCAAGTTAAAGCTAATTTATTGGGTTAAATGCTCAGGTAAGCATGTAAGGTATGAATTAACTTCTTACCTATTTAAAATAAGGTAAGCAAGTAATTGATTATTTATTACAAATTGTATGTGTTACAAATGAAGTATATACATATATACACGTATGGTTATAATATGTGTTCTCGATTTTAGTAATGAATGATATGAATATTGTGGCTTTGGTCTTTTAAAATATGGATACAAGACTAGGAATATTCGGCCACATGGGTTGTTGTGTTTTTGATGCCACATTATAATAATTGAACTTTAAGTATATGAATGTTTATATCCATGGTTGCGTGATGACATTTTTGGTTTTGGAAGGTTGGATTATGAATAAATATTTTGATTATATAAGCATGCGGTTAAAGAGAAATTGTTCTATGAAATTATACGTTATATAGGTATGAAATTGAAAGCTTGAAAGTAAATGTGAGTACAAATGTACAAGTTGAATTATTGTAATTTTAAATGTTAATATTTGAATGTTATATTTATCATGAATTTAGGACTTACTAAGCTAGTAAGCTTAATTGTGCAAAATGTTTTCTCTGTTTTATAGATTAGGTGCAAACTACAAGCTCATCGGGATCGTTCAGAAAGTCGTCCACACTATCAAACCGTTTTGGTACTCTTTCATTTTAGTTTTCGAATAAAGGCATGTATAGGAAAGGCTTTGTCTTTGTTTTGGAACTTTTGGTTCATGTATATAATAGCCATGCGAATATGGCTAAATTTTTAGTTAAGTATGCTTTATGGACTTTTGATACAAATATCGGTTTATGTCAGTAATGTTTGTGCACTCTTAATCGAAGTTTACTCGGTTATATGGAACCATAGTCGTGTTTTGTTAATAAATCGATGATGTTATGATATTACGTGAATGTTTTAGGTACAAGTTAAATTGTGTAAATGATTAAAATGCATGGATAGTACGAGTTGTATGTGGGTATATTCGTTTATACCTAGTTAATCATATTTTTGTAATGAAACAGCTTTTTAGTTAGCTTGTGAGTGATGTGATTTTGAAAAATCACCAAAAATAGGATAAATTGAATTAGAAGGTGAATGAGGTATAGAATCAAATCTTATTGTGTCTATTTTGATATGAAAGAAACAGAGTAGGCAAAGGAGTTTTATGTTATGAGATATTTAAATTTTAGTGAGACTTGTTCTCGTGAGTCCATGTTCTGTCTTGGGAAAATTGTCAAAAATTGTACAACAATAATTAGGGAACATAGTTTATATGCTTAGAATCCTTAATGAGTCTATTTTTGATTGGAATAAACAAGAACATTATTGAAAATTTGTGCAATGAGATAACTGAGCTTTTGTAACGATAGGTCAGAATCGTCAACAGTGAAATAGGGGAAATTTTGGTGAATAAACTGTACTAATTGGCCACATGAAAAATTTTGGAAAAATTATGGTATATAAATATATGAGGCTAGTTTCAAGGAAAATTTATGGATCTAAATTTCAAGTTTTTTAACTCGAGTTATGATCAATTTAGTCAGCATGACGCAGTTGGACAGCTTTAAATTCTTATGCCTCGAACTAGTAGTCAAGTCTAGTAATACCACATACTCGACTCCGGTAAAGGTCTCGGGTAAGGGGTGTTACATTAGCTGCTATAGGAGGGCTTACAATACTCGATTCTGCTCCTGTTAACTGTTGTTTAGCATAATAAAACATTGTACGTGGAGCGTTGCATTCCCCCACATTGTGTGGTGGTGGGTTGTTTTCGTCCATCTCTTCAGTAGGATTGGATCTGTCTTCTTCCTCTCTGTCTGTGTAATTTAGGGCTCGCCTGGTTTCCCGATGATTCCTTCGAGCAGTAGCTTCAATATCACTTTCGTATACTAAAGGTCCTCTCGGGTTCCTTCTAGTCATAAACTAGAGGTACCTGGAAAGAAAAGAAAGAAAGAAATAATTAGCAAAATTTAAAAATTAAACTAAAAATGAAATAAATTACTGAAAATAAAATAATGGCTAAAGTAATAAAAATAGAGTTTTCTTAATATTTTAGTTCCACGGCAACGGCACCAAAAACTTGATCGTTGTAAATCAGAGTTTTAAAATTTATAAAAGAATGACCAAAACCTGAAAACTAACTTTGATAAGGATTAAAGGCAAGTGTACCTATCGAACAGTAGTATAGCTTAGGCAAGACCGGATATCAAACCCAAAGGAACTAAAAGTACTAATACAAACTTTCTTTTTATTATTTAGCCTTAAAAATAGAGTGAAGTTGCTTTTGACGAAGACTAAACTAAGGACACGAAGAAAAAAAGGACGAATAGGAAAATAACTTTGAAGGAAAACTCAGTTGATTACGACGATACCCTCAGGAAGAATCCACCTAGACTGCACTTATTACTTAACCTTAAATTATATAATTTCTTTTACTTAGCTTGATCCGTAAGACTTCCTAACCTATATTAAACCCTCTCTCAAGGCGAATAACGTCTAACCCTAGGTTAATGAGTGGAACTTCGTTTGCTTATAATAACCCCCTAGGATAGCAGTAAATCGATGAATGGACTCCCATATTAGGTTTCACCCTAATCCGGCAAAATCTCATAACCCTATCTCTAGACGTTCGATCAACTCTGCTTAATTATGTTAGATCTACTCTTAGGCAGGGTCTATTCCTCCTCCACCTAAGCACATTAGATTTGGATTAAGCAACATAATTAAGAACAAACTAAGTGATTATCATATAACTTAAAAATCAAACAAAAAGATTCATCTAGGTTTCATCCACTTCAGGTATCTGAGGGGTTTAGTTCATAATTGATAAAAAAAACATTGCAAGAGAAAAGATGAAACAAAACATAAGAAAATCCTAAAACATAAGAAAATCCTAAAACCCCCTGAAGGAATTGAAGGAGAATTCCGCCGTTTTGAGTATAATTCCGGCTTCTTGGGATGCATCAACTGGCTATCTTCGCGTTATTCCCTAGCTCTGACCTTCTTGGCTTGGCTCCTTGTCCTAGCTTTGACGCCTCTTCAAAGGTGGTACTTAGGGGATATATACAGGCTCTTGGAATGTGATTCTTTCTCCCTAAGTATCCTTTTCCGACTGAAATTGCTCATTTTGACGACAGAGGCACGGCCATGGCACATGCCCGTGTGGATCGACTCCAGGCCGTGTTCGGATTCCTAACTTGAGGCACAGCCGTGTGAATCGGGGGAGAGGACGTGTTCTAGATGTTTGGCGTGGCACGGCCGTGTGGTCGCCGGGCCAGGCCGTGTCGAATTCATGAAATGGCCCATTTACTCCATTTTGGGCCCGTTTTATGTTCTTTTCATCATCAGTTGCTTTCTTGGGTATAAGAAATGAAAAGAAAGGATTAAGAGCACCTTTTTACATAAATCAAGGGATAAATCATCCAAAAGCATACTAAATGTGGGCTTAAAATATGTTACTTTTACGGTGTACCAGTCCAGGCTAAATGCTTTTTATGACATATGCTCTAAGGAGCTTGATTTGGATTACCGGTCCGAGCTAAATCCAATCCATAACATACACTCTAGAGGAATTATATCAGGATTACCCATCCGGGCTAAATCCTTTCTATAATGAAGTCAATAGGATTTCTCGTCCGAGCTAAATCCCGTCAGCAACAAATGCAGGACGTCATTCATTTCGGGAAATCACATATCCATCAATTTTCCATTTTATTCAACCGAGATTTAAACATTTTTCTCAAACATTATCGGGCATGTGGTTATTTCATACATCCTTAATGTTCATATAATTCAAATAAACACATTCCACATTCATTTCAAGCATATAAGTAACATCCTTATCGTTTATCCTTTATCGGGCATTATCATTTAATTTAAACATTTTCATTTATGGGCTTGATCGGATATGTAATCATTTCACATATTTATAACATTTATACAATTTACATAAACACAATCAATGCAAGCATGTAAATAAACACAATTTAGTTACATGAACTTACCTCGACAATGTCCGTGTAAAATCTACTAATCCGATATTTTCCTATTTGCTCGTTCTAACTCCTAATTTGGTCTATCTGGATCTATTCGAGTAAATTTAACATCAATTTATCATATTTCTTAATCAAGTGGACTCAATTTTCATCCTAGGAAAAATTACCATTTTGCCCTTAACTTTTTCATAAATTCTCATTTCGTCCCTGGGCTTGAAAAATGAAACTAGTGAAATTTACTCCTTATTCCAAGCCTAACCAAAATCCCATTACAAAATTTACAGCTCATGTATTCATGAAAATTTAGAATTTTTTTCATCAAATTTCACAACTTTACATTTTATTCCCTAAATCATATTTTCATCAAAAATCACTTTGTAAAAGTTGTTTATCTATCAACAACCTTTCAATTTCTACCATAAATTTCTAATTTTCAACATATTCATCCATGACCCAAATTTCATACCTTGATAACTTTTCAAATTAATCCCCAAAATAGATAGATTAAGCTATCCCGATTTCAAAAATTCCAAACTATTAAAAACGGGGCTTGATTACTTACCCAAATAAGCTTGATAAGTCTTCTTCCTCTCTCTTAGGGTTCCCAAGGAAATATTTGTAACACCCCAAACCTGGCCTAGAAGTTAGGCCCGAATCTGGCGTGTCACATTGAAGTGTTTTTCGAAAACCATGTTTTCATTGAAAACCCTTCTTAAAGAAGAAAAAAAATTGAGTAGAAATCTCAGTTACGTCAGTTTATTTTTACCCGTGGTTTATTAAAAGTCATTCTCTTGCAAAATCATTATTACTTTCAAAACCTAGATTGTTGCGGAAGTTTAATTCAAACATTTGCTAATGCGTGATATTTTAAAAACAGTGGTTATAGTTTTAAAAACCCGTGTTTAACAGACCAGCAATTTTTAATTTAAAGAAATACCAAATAAAAGTTAAAAAGAAAAACCCAATGGCCTTATTACAAAAATTATTAACCCAATAATTTAAAATAACTAAATGAAACTAAAATCACTAAGTTTAGTCTTTAAACCATATCCGACGTGTGGCCACCTCCGAGTCCTTCGCAGCTCCAAATCCTCTAAGGCTGGGGATTACCTGTACAGTTAAATACGGGGTGAGTATACAAAAATTTAGTATGTAATCCCATATTATGGTCACAGTCTGGGCCCGAGCCCATACAGTATCAGTCTAGGCCTAAACCCTATTCGGTAACAGTCTGGGCCTAAGCCCCAAAATCATATCAATGCAATGAACATGTACCCAAACCATACCAACCAAACTCTCCACCTGTACCAACCAATCTTTCCATGTGGGGGCCATGTCAACCTACCCAGCCAACACACCAAGCTTAGCACCAGTTGCGGCACTAAGTCAACAAAACGGCTCAGTGCCGTAGATAAAATGGCTAAAAGCCATAAATATCATAGCATCGCTGCCGGTTAACAGAACGGCTAAAAGCCATAAACAAAATAGTTATAAACCATAATCAGGATGGCACAGAGCCATAATCAGGATGGCACAAAGCTATCGGTGACTGTAATAAGTTTGGCACATAGCCATTAGCGACGGTAATATAATCGGCACACAGCCACAGGTAATTATGATCGACACAGAGTCATCAATATATATGTTAGGCACATAGCCACGGGTAAATACGGTTGGCACAAAGCCATAATCAAGACGGCACAGAGGCATATTTATCACAGAAAGGCTGAAAGCCTTGTACAGAACGGCAATGGGCCATACACTTCCTCCGTAACTTTGTCCCAACCCCATATAATATGACCTGTATGTCATGCTCAATCATCATAGGTGTATGCAGAATGACCATACTCAGTAACAGTCATTTAAAACATATATTACAAGCATATCAGTCACACGACCATAGTCAAGTTAGTTAAAACACAGTCATACGATAACAGTCAAGTCATGGCACAAAATCAGTCTTTTACCCTCGGGGCAAAATAGTCATTTTACCCTATAAGGGTAATTTCAGTAATCCTACCCTACAGGGGTAATTTGGTAATTCTACTCATAACTAATCCATGTATGCAGTGCATCTCAAACATAATCAATCATACAATTAACACATACAACACTAGTACTACCACGAGGATACAATGGTCATTTAATCGGCTAGGGGTAAAACAGCTATTTCGCCTCGTAAGGGTATCTCGATAATTTTACCCATCGAGGGTATTTCGGTAACTTTACCCATAAAGGGTATTTCGGTAACTTTACCCATAGAGGGTGTTTTAGTAATTTCGTAAACTAGGGGTATTTTGGTAATTTCGTAAACTGGGGTATTTCGATAATTTTGTAAACCAGGGGTATTTTGGTAATTTCACAAATCATGGGTATTTCGGTATTTTTGCAATCTGAGGGTATTTTAGTAATTTCACAAATTAGGGGTATATCGAGAATTTCACAAATTAGGGGTGTTTCGGTAATTTTGCAATTCGAGAATATTTCGGTGATTTCACAAATCAGGGGTATTTCAGTAATTTAGTAAACCAAGGGTATTTCAGTAATTTGTAAACCAATGGTATTTCAATAATTTTAAACCAAGGGTATTCTAAACAAAGATAACGATGCGAATGGGCCTAGGGCCCATTCTCGACGCAAATGGACCCACACGCTCGTGTGGCCCATTTAGCCCAAATCTAGCCATAGATATGAGATTCACATAGACCAATTCAATATCTACTGCACAATCATACAATTGATTCATATGGGCCTACGAGCCCATTGGCCCCACATGGCCCATCGAGGCCCAAACAGCCTAAACCCACAAGAACACTCATGATGGCCTCAACTATCGCGTCAAAGCCCCCACACGTGCGCTCGACGCTCGTGTGGCTACCATTGTCATGTGACCGGCATTTCAGCATTTGCCGCTCTACAGCTAGAGTAGTGCAAAATACACACCTGATAGGAATCTAGAGTTGATCCGCACTCCGAACACTCCTATGCCTAAACTCCAACCAAGGTATGCTTACTCTCCTCATAGATTGCTCTATTTAAAGCCAGCTTCTCACCTTCCCTCATGCTAGCTTTCCGATGTGGGATCCCTTCTTCAGCAGAGTTTAAATCCATCACAACCACTTTCCGTCCCAACTTAGCAAAATAAATATCCCTTTTTGCTTGTAATGGGATTCGAACCCTTGCCCTCTCCTATGCTCCAGACGCTACATGCCACCACAACACAAGCTCCTTTTGTGTCTAAAATCATGCGCAACTAAATATAAGTCTATGGGCCAAAGTCTAAGTTCATTTAAAAGGAAATCAAAATGAATTGCAAGCTCCAAGACTTGAACCTTGGACCCCTTGTTTCCTCTATGGTGTTACCTCCTTGTCTCCCGTGTGACGCCATTTGCCACTAGACCACCACTCTTTTTGTGTCGTTTTTCTCCACTTTTTATTCTTAAAGCCTACTTACTTACTCCCAGGGTTTTATTCACCTAAAACAAAAATTTCCCTAAAGCCCAAGTTTGAACCCGGGACTTCATAGAAGCCCCCTAACCTTCCAAAATCACTCACCAAATAGGTCCAACTTGCATTAGAGTCATTCTCTTGTTCTCAAAAATTTTAAACGCTCCCCTACTCAAGGCCCAATCGGCCCAATTCTACTAGGCGCAAATTCAGGGTGTTACAATATTTGGGGAAGATGATATGAAATTGTTTTCTTTTTCATTTAATAACTTTTCATCTTTCCAATTTAGTCCTTAGCCTTTTTTTATTTTTCCGTGGATGAGTTATACCAAAATATCTACATACTTCTCTTTAATGGTCTAATTATCATATAAGGACCTCTAGTTTTGAATTTCATAGCTATTTAATCCTTATAGCTACTAGAATTCAACTTTTTCTTTTTGTGCGATTTAGTCCTTCCCGTAATTAAACACATAATCAGTAAAATTTTCGTATCAAAATTTTTACATGACTTTTCTAAAATAATACAGTCCATATAATAAAATAAATATAAATTCTATTTTCTGCTCGGATTTGTGGTCCCAAAACCACTGTTCCAATTTCAACTGGGTTGCTCCAACTCTCCCCCTTTAAAGAATTTTCGTCCTCAAAAATTTTACAAGTAAAGAGATTCAAACATTATTTCCTCTTGTTTCCATTCGGTTCCCAGATAGCTTTCTCTATATCGTATCATTGTCAAAGAACTTTTACTAAAGCTACCTTTATATTTTTCATTTCTTTCACTTTACATGCAAGAATTTCAACCAGTCACTCACTGTAAGTCATGCCAAGCTAAATTTCAATCTCTATTAGAGAAATAACAGATGACGGGTCTGGTCGATACTTTCATAACACATATACACATAAAACATGGTGAATTCTGTAGAACTCTAATAATAATACCAATCAATACCAATAGGTCCAACTCCTTTCAATAATCTTATATGGCCCGATAAACCACAGACTTGATTTGCCTTTACGGCCAAACTGGGAAACTTTCTTCCATGGCAAAACTTTCAAAAATATTTTGTCACCAATCTGAAACTCTATTTCTTTTCATTTTTTAGATTCACATCGGATTTCAGACGATCAAATACTTTTTTTAAACTGTCTCAGATCCCTTTCATTTTTCTTCGATTTCAACGAATAAACCAACTACATGTATCTTTTCTCACTAAACTCAATTCAAAACACTGGAGTTTTACACTTGTGACCATATAAAACCTCATTCAGTAAAATTTTATACTTGACTATTAACAATTATTATAAGCAAATTCAGCCAGAGGAGAATACCTTTCCCAGTTACCTTCAAATTCAAGTACACAACATCGAAGCACATCTTCCAAATTCTGAACCATCTGTTCAGATTGATCATCCGTCTAAAAATAAAATGCGGTACTAAAATGTAACTGTATACCCAGAGTTTCTTGTCACTTGTTTCAGAATTAGAATTTAAACTATAGATCTCTATCAGACATAAATAGAAACTAGCACATCATATAATCTGATAATTTCAAAAATAGATAATTCAAGCAATCTATCAACTGATAAATCCATTCGTATCAGGATAAAATGGGTAGGCTTCGTCGAACAATTGACAATTACTCAAGTAGTGTCTTTCTTTTTCATAGACAAGGATAATCCCGATATAAAGTTCATAGTAACTTGTCTCATTTCCATTTTAGTATCTTCGCTGGCTATAACCATCCTGAAAGTGTCATCTTTATCTACTGATACACCCAACATTTAAATACAATTTTAGAATTACCACATTTCATTCCTAGCTACAAATACATCTTTTTCAAATCATTATGCATTTCATCATTCCCCAGATAAACAGACATGGTACCACTATAATCATTCATGTAAAATTTTCTTTATCAACTCTAAATTCTTCAGTACACAAACTTTGTCTCTGAATAACAGACATTTATCGAATCTATTCTAAAATTCTAAATCAGAAATTTTATCACACTGTATTCATTTAACTTACAACTTGTTATCACTTTTCTGAGTTTCACTGTTCTGTTGTAAAAAATCGGTTAAGCTCTATACTCAGCTAAAATTGAGCTACTATCAGAATATCATAATCGGTATCCATGGCTTGCAAAGTTTACAGAGATTTTCTACTCAAAATATCTGTAACCACATTCGCTCTTTCCGGGTGATATTCAATTATCAAATCATAATCTTTCAACAATTCAAGCCATATACGTAATCTCAAATTCAAATGTTTTAGCAAATCAGAACTTAAAATTTTCATGATCGGTGAATATATGACATTTTTTTACAAAACAAGTAGTGTTATCAGATTTCAATACAAAATCAATAGCTGTCAATTCTAGATCATGCATCGAGTAATTCTTTCCATGTGATTTTAAACTATCTAAAAGTACAGGCTATTACCTTGCCTTACTGCATCAAAACACAATCTAATCCCATTCAATAATACATCTCTATAATAAAAAACTCCTTACCCGATTCAGGCTGAACCAGAATTAATACTTTGATCAACAGAGCTTCCAACTAGTCAAAACTTTATTGACATTTGTCAGACCATTCAAATATTACATCTTTCTGTAATAACTATGTCATCAATGTAGCTATTTCAATTGTTAACATTGAAGCTTTGAGTTTTTCCCAAAGCCACAACCATCAGATAGATTTAAAACCATAGTGCATTAATATGACAGACATTTCAGCCGTACAGATAAAACATCACTTCAATATTAATAGTGTGCCTCAATTTATAAGAGGGAGAACCGAAAGTGGTCCCTATAATAACCAATGCAATAATTTAGTTTCAATAATATGTAATCTCTGTCACCAAATTTCATGATCGAGTCAATATTTATAACGGTTACCTCCGATCAAAGAATATATTTCACAAATAACCCATGTTTACATAATAAAGAGATTGATGATATCTCAGAGAAAATTCAGAAGAGTAATATCACACATACTCATTAGAAACAACTTTGATAAAGATAATATAATTTGCATATTCGCAATTCAAGGCTTCAATTGGTAGAAGTACAAAATGATATCATATGAACATT
This sequence comes from Gossypium bickii, assembly GCA_025503065.1. Lineage (NCBI taxonomy): Eukaryota > Viridiplantae > Streptophyta > Magnoliopsida > Malvales > Malvaceae > Gossypium > Gossypium bickii. The sequence goes on along the minus strand of CP106711.1, from coordinate 46,880,892 downwards.
ATCATCAAATCTTATATCAATCATGGTAAATTAGCAGCCAAAGTAAAATAGAGCAATGCCGCTCATGAATCAACCAGACTTTCAGTAATTCCATCTATCATAATTTACTAGTCCTTCAATACGATAAATATTGCATTTGTACATGCACAATTTCATATGCCTTTGAAAATAATAGAACATATAGAATACCCAGAATATATTGTTGTAATATACTTAATTCTAACAGTTGTATTCAAATATATTTGCAATTTCATCACTATTCCACTGACTAATAAAGTCATCGATAATCTTACATTATTCAGTTCACTAAAAGAGTCAATTTAGAAGAATTTTCGGCTAATCCGTTTTGTAATTATCATATCTAGAAATGTCAATTACTCATGAATAACTTCTTTCTTAACAATTACATCACATATTCAAAATAATCTTCAGAAAAACTTGATATCTCTTTTAATACCATCTTTACTTACTAACCCATTCTCATTTTGACTACATCATTAATCATTCAGCCTTTGAACTCTTTAGTTCCACATTCATGAGCTTAATCCATATAAATCTTGTGAATTTCATTGTATAACACTATACTGGTTGTCGAAACCATTTTTATTTTAAAGTTTGGAAAAATGGGGATCGACTTTTAAAAATAGGGAGTCGCCACCGATCCTTTTTGTCTAGGTGTGATCGAATCACTTATAAAATATTTTGGTCTGCAAAATTTGAGAAAATGGGTTCGGGAGTCAGTTACGTGCAAGGAAGGGTTAGCACCCTTGCAACGCCCAAAGTTGGTACCAAATTGATTAACGTTGTCCTAATGTCAAAAACTTGAAAATATTTAGGGTAAAAATGAAAGAAAGTTATTTAAACCTGAATTGAATCTCAAGATGAATTCATTTCAAAGGGATAAAAGTATTATACCCAGCACGTTAGGATATAATGCATTTATGCTCTGACACTGAGATCATCTTTAATCTTCAAAACATGTAAAAAAGGGGGTATTCGGGTATTCAGTTGAACGAAAAATCAACACCTAGCACGTTAGGATGTAATTTCTCGTTCTTCTAAACACACAAATATCTCGTTATTTTCTAATATGTGATTTTGGAATTGGTTCAACGAATACTTTTGACGAGAGAAAACCTTTGGAAAGAGTTCGAAATTATCTAAAACTTGAAAACCTTTAGGGTAAGAATTTTGGGAAGAAAATTAACCAAGTCGGAATTGAATCTCAAGATTAACTCATTTCAAAGAGATAAAAGTATCATACCCAGCACGTTAGGATATAACACATTTATACTCTAACACCGAGATCATCTTTGATTTTCAAAACATGTAAAAAGGGTATTTGGGTATTTAGTTGAACGAAAAATCGACACCCAGCACGTTAGGATGTAATTTTCCGTACTTCTAAACACACAAATATTGTCTTGTTTTGGAATTTTAAGTAAAAATAATTTTAAAGCTTAAGTAGTGTTGAAACATGATATATTATTACAAAGACATGTTAACGAAGTATGGCATTGGAAATCATAAATGATCGAATATAGTATCAATGAATCAATACGAACACAATGAACTCAAATTGCACCATTCAAGGCAAATAAATATTCAACCTATATTATTACAACATTCGCATTAACAAATTCTATAAATGGATTAAGCGATGTGCATGACCACAATAAGAAATGAATCCAAATCAAATTAAAATAAATAGACTGTGAACATTTAGCAATAATAATAACCAAATTAAATAAAAACCATGGAAAGTATCTTGGAAAATTAGCCATATATATATAGATATATTAGTTTAAAACAAATGACATAAAACATTTAAATTTACATATAAAAATGTAAAGTAATATTGAAACATTTTAAAAATAGGTAAGTAAAAATCCAAAACAAGGCATATAAGATAATTTAATATAAAAATATAAAAGTTTAGAAACATATGTACAAAGAAATTACGATATATAACAATTTTAAGAGAACAACACATAAAAAACTATATAATATGTAAAAATCTAAAATAGATAATATATATAAGTTAGAATAAATAATATGTATATATAAATAGTTTAAAACATCTGGTATATAAATATATACTTGAAAAACGAGATAAATAAAAATGAATTAAACCTAATAAAAATGCGAAGATTATATATGAAAACAAAAAAGTGCTTAATTGAAATAAAAACAAAAATAAAAGGCTATTCTATAATAAATAAAATCATTTAAAAATACGCAAGGATCAATCTGAAGTGCGCTTGATTTATCAGGGGTTAAAATAGCAAATATTTAAACGATCAAAATGCAGTGTATAGATGGGACTAAATTGAGACAGAGGCAATATTATGGGGTAAATTTGCAAACAAAAGAATAACAGCATTAAGAAAAATAAAAAGAGTGGAAGGACCCGCAGTGCAATTATCCCATCCAAAGGAAAACGCGTGGATCCTGAAGTAGGGCCAGGTCGGACATGTGGATCTAGCACCAAACGATGCCGTTTAGTTAACAAATTTAAAAACAAATTAAAGTAGATTGAACCCCCATCTGCCCTTCTCAAATGAAACCCTAATTCCCTAATCTTTTCTCTGTTCGGCGCAAAAAAAGAAATCACCTCTCGGCTCAGAAATCCCCCTTGCTTTGATTGCGACGAAGAAGAGGGCAAATCGACTCGTGTAAATCTCTTTCTTTTATTTACTATCCTCTTCGAAAATACGTGTAGTATATACAAAGAAATCTTCATACATATATACAAACCGATTTGAAAAGAGGGAGAAAAAGGAAAAATAAAGAAGAAGAAGAGACCTTTCCTCGGTCTATTTTTTTGTATCTGTTTCTTTTGAATCTACCTTTTTTTCTTCTATTGATATTTTTTCGTCAAAAAAAAGGGGCCTTTTACAATGGTTGCTTTGGTCTCTTTATAGACGAATTCGAAAAGAAATAGAAAATAAAAATAAAAATACAGTCATTTTCTTTTTCTTGCTACTATGTTTCTGTCGTTTTCGCAGGTACGAATACATGCGTGGTGTTGTACGAAGATCATTTGAGCGGTTTACGGAGGCTGCGGCGCGCGTGGTGACGTGGAGGTGTGGGTTGCTGAAGGGACGCAATGCGCGTGTGAAGGACGCAGCGGCGCTAGATAGTTTCTGGAACCTCTAGGGTTTCAGTCTGAAACCAAGATTTGGGCCGTTAAAAAATTGGGTCTTGTAGTAGGTCATTGGGCCTATTGGACCTTTATTTTATTTCTGGTTTATTGTAACTGTTTATGGACTTTATTTTTGGTTTTTAATTTGTTTATATTTTGGGTTTTATTTATTTTTGTATTTTCTGGTTTCTGTTTGGTTAACATTGGGCCCCGGGCAAAAATGGGCTTTTACACTAGTAAAGGGGTGAAGATCGTAAGCCTCAAAATTTAATTTTCATATATATACTCATATAACATAAAATTTATAATTAACATGTCCATTATAAAACATTTATTTCATGCCTTTATAGGTCCCCTTTTTATCATACGCAACATTTTTACTCGAATAGTGAGAGTATCACTTTCAGCATTATTGGAATTAGCTAGGTTGGAAAGCATCTCTGTCTATTTGCAAAACAATTTTCATCAGAGTTGGGAGATATCACACTATCACAGGTTATATAATGGCATGTATTTCTAGACTGCACATATGCTACGCTCAGTCCGAGAATCAACTAAACCGTAACTCTGATACCACTAAATGTAACACCCCGAACCCGTATCCGTCGCCGTAGTAGGGTTAGGTAGCATTAATGAAAATTTTTGGAACATTTACAGACATTTCATGTCAATCGCTGTTCATTTTCTGAGATTTTTCATTTCGTCCCTTAAATAGACCCTCGAGGCCCAATACAAGCATTAGAATCAAGTCGGGACTTAATCGAAAACTCTAAGAATCTTTCACGAAATTTCAAGAATTTCCTAAGGTTTAGGGCTCACACGCCCGTGCTACAGTTCGTGTTCGACCTCGTCTAACTCACTGAATTGTGCACATGGCCATGCCACACGCCCGTGTGCTAGGCCGTGTGGTTAATTAAATTCTTTTGAAATCAGGTGCAAGTGTCACACGGCCAAGACACACGCCCGTGTTCAAGGCCGTGTATTCCACACAGCTAAGACACACGCCCGTGTCTCTTCTCGTGTGCTCAATTCGAAGCATTCTGTTTCTCAAATTTAAGGTGCAGAGGACACACGGCTTAACTACATGCCCATGTACCCGATCGTGTGTCATACACAGTCTAGACACATGCCCGTGTGTCTGCCTGTGTGGACAAAATAAAGCCATTTCTAGCTTCATTTCTCACCCAAAATTTTGCTAATGACCTATACCAAAATTCACAGCCAAATACCAACCATTTCAAGTTTTCAAATTAAGCAAATTCTATCATTTAACATGGTATACCACTACATGCATACATGTTTATAATCTTACCTTGGTTTAGTCCATATGTTAGACATAATTTGATCAACCACTTAACATATATGTAATTACCATAGTATGACATTACAAGTATATCAAAACAAACCATTACTAGCCATTCCAATGGCTAGATTACAAGCATCATTTACATTTACATGCCAATATGGCTAATATAACCTATACATGCCATTGTAACCATAATTGCTTTACCATGTTGTACCGACATGGGCCGATAGATCGTGTGAGTGATCTCCGCCAAGCTTCCAATCCGACGAGCTTCAGATTTACTCTAAAACAGGGAAATAAAACTAAGTAAGCATAAAATGCCTAGTAAGTTCGTATAACATGGTACTTAACTTACCATTCATTCTATTTTGAGGTAACTATGTAAGGCATATTCAATCAATTTGACCTCAAGCCCTACACACATCCTCATTGCCCTTGTTAGTCAAACATTCTATAATAACATCAAATTATATATATGAGCTCAACAACAATCAAGTTTCCATGCACATATGCTTTCTACAACATGTATTCATTTAACATGTATAAATCATCTCTTTATATTACAAGTATAACTTCATAATAGTTCATTTCGAGTTCAGATCATTTCATATCAGAACTTTACTCATATTACTCGGAATATCAAGATTACGATTAGTACACTCAAGTTGTATAAGTCTATAATCAAGGATGTACATACTCATCAAATAAAGTCTATGTACAATATCATCATTTCATATTTCCATATATCAATTATCACGTATCGTCATTTTCATGTATTTCAGGCTAATATGTGTAATAACTCATTTCTTATTCATATCTTCTCATGTCAAAAACTTTTACCGGTTGAATTTATCTGAAATATCGATGGATACACAGGTATTACACTCGTGTTGTACAAATCAGGATTCGTCAATTCATATTCAATGGTACCCATAGGGTACTATTTCAAGGAGTACGCTCTCGAGCCACACATGTATACAACAGGATTACAAGCCCAAGCTAAATTCAATCCATAACATATGCTCTAGAAGACTTATATCAGCATTACTCCGAGCTAAATTCTTTCCATAATAAGGTCAATAGGATTTCTCGTCCGAGCTAAATCCCGTCAGCAACATATGCAGGACCTCATTCATTTCGGGAAATCACATATCCATCGATTTTCATTTTATTCAACCGGATTTAAACATTTTTCTCAAACATTATCGGGCATGTGGTTATTTCATACATCCACAACATTCATATAATTCAAATAAACACATTCCACATTCATTTCAAGCATATAAGTAACACTTTTATCGTTTATCCTTTATCGGGCATTATCATTTAATTTAAACATTTTCATTTATCGGGCTTGATCGGATATGTAATCATTTCACATATTTATGACATTTATACAATTTACATAAACACAATCAATGCATGCATGTAAATAAACACAATTTAGTTACACGAACTTACCTCGACAATGTTCGTGTACATAAAATCTACTAATCCGATATTTTCCTCTTTGCTCATTCTAACTCTGAATTTGGTCTAACCGGATCTATTCGAGTAAATTTAACATCAATTTATCATATTTCTTATTCAAGTGGACTCAATTTTCATCCTAGGCAAAATTACCATTTTGCCACTAACTTTTCTATAAATTCCCATTTCGTCCCTAGGCTCGGAAAATGAAACTAGTGAAATTTACTCCCTATTCCAAGCCTAACCAAAATCCCATTACAAAATTTACAGCACATATAGTCATAAAAATTCAGAATTTTTTTCATCAAATTTCACAACTTTACATTTTAGTCCCTAAATCATATTTTCATAAAAATCACTTTGTAAAAGTTTTTTTATCTATAAACAACCTTTCATTTTCTACCATAAATTTCAAATTTTTAGCATATTCATCCATGACCCAAATTTCATACCTTGATAACTTTTCAAATTAATCCCCCAAATAGATAAATTCAGCTATCTCGGTTTCAAAAATATCAAAAATATTAAAAATGGGGCTTGATTACTTACCCAAATAAGCTTCATAAGTCTTCTTCCTCTCTCCTAGGGTTTCCATGGAAACATTTGGGGAAGATGATATGAAATTGTTTTCTTTTTCATTTAATAACTTTTCATCTTTCCAATTTAGTCCTTAGCCTTTTTTTTATTTTTTTCATGGATAAGTCATACCAAAATATCTACATACTTCTCTTTAATGGTCTAATTGTCATATAAAGACCTCTAGTTTTGAATTCCATAGCTATTAAATCCTTATAGCTACTAGAATTCAAGTTTTAAATTTTATGCGATTTAGTCCTTGTCGTAATTAAACCCATAATCAGTAAAATTTTCGTATCAAAATTTTTACATGAATTTTATAACATAATACGGTCCATATAATAAAATAAAAATAAATTTCATTTTCGGCTCGGATTTGTGGTCCTGAAACCACTGTTTTGATTTCACCGAAATTGGGCTGTTACAGTGGTTGACAAGTCTAGGGTGCGATTAGTGGCTAAATGGTACAAACAAGAGTATGGTGTAGACTACATAGAAGTTTTTTCCCCAGCTGCAAGACATGACACCATCAGATTGGTGATTGCTTTAGCAACACAAAACTATTGGCCAAATTTCCAATTAGATGTCAAATCGACATTTTTACATGGATACTTGAAGGAAGAGGTATTTGTTAAACAACCCCCTAGTTATATTAAGGTTGGAGGTGAGAATAAAGTTTATCGATTGAAGAAAGCTCTTTATGGACTAAAGCAAGCTCCACATTTTTGGTATGGTCACATTAAGGGTATTTTTTTTTTTTAAAGTGGGGTTTCAAAAGTGTCCATATGAACATACATTTTTTTGTTAAATTTGGAGATAATGGGAAAATGCTCATTGTGTGCTTATATGTTGACGAACTTATTTTTATTGAGAATGATAGTTCCATGTTTGATTATTTCAAGAAATTTATGATGGATTAGTTTTAGATATCTGATTTGGGGAAGATGAACTATTTCCTTGGCCTAAAAGTGATGTGATTTGATGATGGAATTTCTATTTTCTAGAAAAAGTATGTGAGAGAAATTTTGGACAGATCCAAGATGACGAATTACAACTCTACCAACACTCCAACTGAGTTTGGCTTAAAGCTAATTAAAGAATGAGACGGGAAGAAGGTGGATAGCATACTTTACAAGCAAATAATTGGCAATTTGATTCTGTGAGTCTTATTAGCAGGTACATAGAGAGCCCAACTGAAAAGCATTTATTATCTGCCAAGAGAATCCTTCTTTACTTCCAAGGAACTAAGGATTTTGGGATTTTCTAAAAGAAGGGTGAAAAGAAAGACATGATTGCCTTCACCAACAGTGATTATGCAAGAGATCAAAATTATAGAATGAGCACTTCAGGCTATGTTTTTATGCTTGGCACAGGGGTTATTTCGTGGCCATCTAAGAAGCAATCCATTGTCACATTATCAAGCACAGAAGCTGAGTTTGTTGCTGCTACAGATTATTCTTGTCAAGCTATTTGGCTTAGGAGAATCCTTGAATAACTACAATTCAAGCTAGAAAAAGCCACTACAATTTTCTGTGATAATGATTCAACTATCAAGTTGTCAAAGAATCATGTGTTGCATGGAAGAAGTAACCATATTGATGTTAAATATTACTTTCTGTGAGATCTTAGCAATGAAGGAGCAATTGAGCTAGAGTATTGCAGAAGTGAGGATCAAGTTGTTGATGTATTTACCAAGACTCTCAAGTTGGCATCATTTGTCAAGTTCAGCAAAATACTTGGCCTTCGACGTCAAGTACTAAGTATGTATTAAACTAAAAGTAAACATTCAGTTTGAGGGAGGGATTATTGAGATATTTTTATATTTGGTAAATGAATCATCCCTAAAAATTAAGGATTGCCAAATATAGTTATGGATTTTTCTCATATTTTGTTTTTTTTTTTTTTTTTTTTTAGCTTTGAGCTTACTAATTTTAGCTATTGTAAAGCTTATAAACGGCCAGAGCCATTTGGAGTTATTAATCAATTCAATAAAAATCATCTTCTCTCAATTTAGTTAATAGCTTATTTTTCTCTGTTTCTCTACTTGTAAGCGCAACATTTCCTTCTCACCAGCAACGATCATTTATATAAGTTTATTAACAACAAACTTCAAATGATCTTATAGTAGGTGAAGGTTTAAAAATAAATAAGAAGAAACTTTCCTGAAACGCAGGTTCAAATCCCTATTGGCTCAATTGAGATTTCTTTTTCTGTAGAAATAGATTGTTCTTAAAGTGTTTCTAGTACTTGAAAAGTTTAGAAAAGAATCATGAAAATTTTGAGTATCATAACATGTTATAAAATAAATAATAAAAAACCATCAATTTTATTCATTAATAAGGATATATTCAAACTTTATATTTATAGATAAAAGAAGTATAAATTATATAAAATTCTACTTCTAGTGAACATTAAAGTCGTAATGTATATCAAACTTATTATCTTAATGGACATTCACTTCTATAATAATACTATACTTATATCAGAGTTGAAATTTTATAAAATTCTAAAAAATTAAAAAATCATATAACTTCTGACAAAATTCTGAGGATTCAAATATATAAATTCTAAAATATATATAATTATCCTTTCAAATATATATAATTATCCTTTCTTTTTTTATGTTTTTTTCCTTATTCTCTTTTTCTTCTTCTTCCAAAAACCTCTTCACTGACACAACACCCCTACTCCGCTGACCTTTGTCATCAAGAATGGCACTAGAACGATTCGTTTCTTTCCCTCTCTTAGAATCTCAAGACAGTTTTCTCAAAAATTAAATTGAGTTGCCTAAAGTTCATCCTTAAAGTACCATAGTGTTAGACAGTTTACAAGTTCAATACCAATGTGGTGCTTAAACTTAAGTTCCACTTTAAAAATAGTTGTTGTTGGTACACGGTATCAACGGTAGTGAAGAAGAAGGGGAAGAGTGTTGTGATCAATGAGCAAAGAGGATAAAGATAATAAAATTTGGTGTTTTTAGTACCATCCTCCTCAAGAGGGTATTTAGAATTTTCTTATATAAGGGGATTAATCAAGTCAGATTCTAAGTCAGACCCTAGGTCGAGTTATTTTTACTATAATTAAATAATAATTTGCCCCCATCTTATCGAAGAAGAGTTATTAAGTGACTATTCTGAGCAAACTTACAATTGTGATGTGTGTAATTTGGGGCTTAGAATATAGATTTTAACTTGAAACTTTATTGAGCAAATTTTATTGTCTAGTAGTGTGCTACAAGAGTCAAGAATTGTACTCCAGAATACCACGAACCATGTTTCTCGTAGGTAAAAATTTTCCCTCACATTGTTGAAAAAATTAGCGGTCATCGAAAATGACCCTAAAATCAAGTTAAAATCAGCAAACTGTAAAAATGATAGTTGCGATCTTAAATCAAGCGAACTGTTAGAAATTCGAAGGTCACGATCTTAAATAAGTGAACTGTAAAAATGAAAGTCGTGATACTAAATTGAGTGAACTGTAGAAATGACAAACGAGATCTTAAATAAAGCGAACTATTAGAATATCGAAGGTCGCGATCTTAAATTGAGCGAACCTTGAAAATAACAGTTGTGATATTAAATCGAGAAAACTGTAGAAATGACAGTTACGATCTTAAATTGAGAAATTATCAGAATACCGAAGGTCGCGATCTTAAATCGAGTGAATCGTAAAAATGACAATCGCGATCTTAAATCAAGCGAACTGTTAGAATATTGAAGGTCTCGATCTTAAATCGAGCGAACCTTAAAATAACAGACGCAATCTGAAACCGAGTGAACTATTAGAATACAAAAGGTCGCGATCTTAAATCTAGTGAACTGTAAGAATGAATCGAGTGAACTATTAGAATACCAAAAGTCTCGATCTTAAATTAAGCGAACCGTAAAAATAAAAATCGTGATATTTAATCGAGCAAACTGTTAGAATATAAAGGTCACGATCATAAATTGAGCAAACTGTAAAAATGTCAGTCGTGATCTAAAATTGAATGAAATATTAGAATACCAAAGGTCGCAATCTTAAATCAATCTAATCGTAAAAATGACAGTCACAATCTTAAATCGAGTGAACTATTAGAATATCAAAGGCCTCGATATTAAATCAAGAGAACATTAAAAATGACAGTCACAATATTAAATTGAGCGAATTGTTAGAATCTTGAAGATCACGATCTTAAATCGAACGAACCTTAAAAATGACAATCGCAATCTTAAATCGAGCAAACCTTAAAAATGAAAGTCGTGATCTTAAATCGAGCAAACTGTTAGAATACCGAAGGTCGCAAACTTAAATAGAGCAAACCTTAAAAATGACAGTCGCAATATTAAATAAAGCTAACTTACCATGCCAACATTAAATCCTATCCATAATTGTAATTATGTTCTGAGTATGACATTATAACCTTGAAGAGCTCACACAGTTGTCATTACACATTTTGAGTTCAAGCAAGCAATAGGGTATCTTTCAAAGCTATATATGGAAAATGATTTAATCAACTTCAATTTCTAAATGAGAGTCTCTGTTGGTAAAATACCATCCAAACTAGAATAAAATGGAAGTAAAACAATAAGGTTGCTAAAAATTCTTTCAATTTTTTGTGTGGGAAGAAGCCTACCTTCAACAGCTACTTCTGCCATTTTCAATGGTTCACCTTCAAATAGTGTTCAATCATGGATTGAAATATGAAGACATTGAACTTCAAAAACCCATGGAGGACATGTAGATCCGATATTTGAATTGCATAGGCAAGGAGCATTGGTTAAAATTGAGTCAAAGAACCAACTGTTAGGAATCTTGAAGGGATAACTAAATGCATATGCATTACTACTTAAATAGCAACAGACAAGTCCCAGAAATCAAATACCTATAGAAAATGAAACTCTTATACCCAAAAGTTACAGAATACAATTAAAACTCAGCTAGTATTTGCCATGTTATGTTGTTTTGTCTTTTTATTTTACTTGAAAGTTGTAACAGTCCGTTTTTAGTCAAATCAAAACAGTGGTTTTGGGACCATAAATTTGAGGTCAAAATATTTATTTTATTATTATTTTAGCGTCTACAACATATTAATTGAGTCATATGAAAATTTTGTTAGGAAATTTAATCGTTCGCATGCTCAATTCGATAAAAAGTGACTAAATTAAAAAGGGTGCAAAATTAGAGTTCTATAAGTTAAAGGTACTAAATGGCTATGAAAGTAAATAGTTAAGGGATTTATGTCGTAATTATACCATTGTTATCATGAGTGGACTTTTATGACCATTAAAATGAAATTATAAAGGTTATATGTTAAGGTTATTATAGTAAATTAATAAAATCATGTTAGTAAAATAATTAAACAACAAAAGGTATCATCTTTCACTCATCTCTTCCACTAAAATTAAGAATAAAGAACCTCCATGGATGCATGCTAGGTTCGTTCAAGCTTGCAAGCTCAATTGGTGAGTGAATTTTGATCCGTTTTTAATTATTTCTATGTTTCTGGAGTCGTTATAGCTTAATCTAGCTAGCCCAGGGACTAATTTGTGAAACTATTAAAATTCTAGGGTTTTACCATTGATGAATGTGTATGTTCTTTGATGTTTGATGATAGAAAATGAATGGTTTTTGTTAGATAAACAACATTTGTTAAGTGATTTTGAATAAAATTTCAAAATTAGGGATTAAATTGAGAAATGTGATAAATTGTATAGTAAAAGTGTGAATAAGTGAAATATTTAGGCTGCTATAAGTATGTATGAAATTCGGCTAGCATGGGTGTGGATTAAATTGCATGAAACTTCATTTTTATGAGTTAGGGACTAAATTGTAAATAAGTTAAAATAATAGGGTAAAAGTGTAAATTTGAAAAAATGTGTATTTTTGGACTGTATTGAATAGAATGAAATCTAAATGGATTGAATTTGATTATTTAGATCAAGTTAAGCCTTGTATGGAACTAGATCGACTGAAAGATAAAGTTTTGGACTAGTCGATCCTATTGCGTCACTTTTTTGTGATCAAGGTAAGTTCGTATGTTAATAAGCATTAATGTAATTGTGCTTTAAATGCTTTATAATTGCATTATTGATGAATACGACTTTACGGAAATGTTCGACGAAGATTTGGCTACATGTGAAATCTCGGTTGAACCTTAGGAATAGATAGGATACAAATGGCATGTCATTAGGAGTTATTGTGTTTTAGGTGTTGATCCATATGTTCTACAGGTGGCTGAGTTTTCCGTATGTTTTGCGATTACTCATTAGCTTGTGTGAGCAGCACCATGTAGCTACGTCTTGACCGTCAGCTTGTGTGAGCAGACCCGGTGATAGCTCGAGATAAGCATTTACATATGAGATATGAGATTGAGATGGTTTCGACCATGTATTGGCACTTAATGTGTGAGATTCTCGAGTATCCAATATTATTCCAAATGGTTCAATGGGTATATTGATGATATGAAAGGGTAAAAGATTGATACGTATCAGTGTAGGTATTTACATAAACCATATAAGCATTGAATCCATGAAATTTGTGAGTTTCATGATTTACTATTTGGATGAATATATGTTAGCCATGTGATTAAGTTGATTTGTAGCATACTATGTTTAGATTACTTAAATTGTGAATGAATGGCAAGTTATATTTATTAGCAATACGAGCTTACTAGCTTAATAGCTTACTCTATTTACTTTTCCATGTTTTATAGTGATTTCGAAGCTTGCACGGATTGGGAGTTGTCGGAGATCTCATCGCACTATCCAACTATCATTTTGGTACTTTTGAACTTGTGTACTTGGTTATATGGCATGTATAGGTGTTGTGGTTAATATGGGCTATATGTTTATAATGTATATAGCCAATTGATTTGGCGTGGAAATGATGTATGTTTTGGTTATGCGTATAGCCATGTGATTCTGCTTATTTTGGTATACCGTGTTATGTATATATGTGTAAATGGCCTTTGATATTTGGTTTATAATTACTATGTGAATGCCTTATTGTGAATTGGTATTTTGAGTACAAAATGATTGAATTTGAGAATGTGGGATGCATGTTGATTTAGGCACAAAGTCTAATAGATAAGTTTGATCATTTAGGTGAATTTTGGATGTGATATTGGTATGAATTTGAATGGCCAATTTTGATGTTTATGAGCATTGTTATTTGTTGGTATTGGTATAGCATGATTTGACTTGGTTATGGTTGGTTTGAATGCTCATTGATGATATAGTCATATGCTATTTGATGTGTTTAGGTTGATGCAAATTTGGGTAAGAAAAATGGCTTGGAAAATAGCCTATTTTTGTCCACACGGGTAGATACACGAGCGTGTGTCTCAACCGTGTGTGACACATAGTCATGTGGCACGGCCATATGTCCCCTAATACTTATTTAGAAATCAAGTCTGTAGCTTCACACGGCCTAGCACACGGGCGTGTGGCTTAGCCATGTGGCACAAGTCAGTATACCCTCCAGTTTTCACACGGCCTGGCACATAGTCATGTGAGGCCATTCCGAAGGGTACAGGGCTAGTCACACGGAAGTGTGGCTGGCCGTGTGACCCAATTCAGAGAGTTACACGGGGTCAGACAAGGGCTGGGACATGGCCATGTGATCCCATTTCGAATGTTCTCACGGGCATGTCTCTTGGACGTGTGTACCCTACACTTGAAAGTTTTTTATGTTTTTCTAAAAATTTATTAAGTATTCGATTTAGTCCCGAATCACTTCCAATGCTTGTTTTAGACCTCGAGGGTTCGTATTAGGGACTATATGATTGTATTTGAATGATATTTGTTTGGATATGAAAATTGTATGATTGTTTAATTGATAAGTCTGATAATGCTTCGAAACCCTATTCCGAAGACGGATACGGGTTAGGGGTGTTACAAAAATGTCCTTATCTGATACCCGACATATAAGTATGGGATATGATCTTCCAAGAACCCTTAAAATTTAATAGAAAAGAACTTCCAAACATTGAACATACCTATTTTGTAATAGCCTATTTCTCAAAAGTGTCGGAACAGTGATTTCGGGGCCACAAATTCGATGAGTAAGTTAATATTTACGAGTCAAATATGGTATTTAAATAAATTTTGAATTGACAAGTTACGTTATTGAATGAATAATTAAGTTCAAGTGGTATGACCCTAAAGTCAAGTGGTTTTAGAAAGTGAGGTATCGGGACCTCGTTTCTATAACCGAGCCGTAAATATTTTTATAAATATTTACGGAGTGTTATTAAGGTTGTAATAAAGTTTTGTTTAGAAATTTTAATGTTTGGATAGTTAATTAATTAAAAACGACTAAATTGTAAAGGATGTAAAATTTGATCGTTATTAGATTTGAATGATTAAATTGCTTGTTGAATAAAGGAAAATGGACTTAAATGGTAAATAAACTATTTAAGGAGTTTGTGGAAAAATATGGACATGGATGTGGTGTTTTATTTAATTATTAACCAAAGTTAAAATGGTAATTTGATAAATTAAATTAAATTAATTAAAACATAAGTAAAAGATGAATGGTTGTCATCTTCTTTCCCATTTTGTTTCAACCGATTCTTCCATGGAAAATAAGCTAGGTTCAGCCAAACAAAAATGGATGCATGTAAGTGATTTATTTATTGATTTTTCGTAATTTTTATGTTTTTGAAATCGTTGCAACTAGGTCCAGCTAGCCCATACCTTCATTTTTGAAACTGTTAAAGATTTTGAATGTTACCATTGAAGAACCTTTGTGATTTTAGTTGTTAAATGATGAATTTGAAGTATTAGTTTTTATTTATAAGTATTTTGTTGAGTATTTTTTATTAATTTATCGATTAGGGACTAAATTATTGAAATAGTAAAAATATAAGGACTTGGTGTGAAATTGTTACAAAAGTGGGTTGTAACAGATGCTATTAACATTCGGCTGGTATGAATTTTCAATAAATTTGGTTTATTTGCATGATTAGGACATAGGGACTAAATTGAATAAAAATTAAAAGTTGAGGGTAATTTTGTAAAAATGTCAAAATTACTAAATTTCATAAAATGATTTTTTTTTGTTATCTAAATTAATGAATTGAATGAAATTATTAATTTAGATCAAGAACGAGTGGAAAATCGAGGAGAAGAGAAAATTACCAAATAGCCTATGAACTTAGTTATTGGTGCAATTTAGCCAAATAAGTTTGTATGAATTTTTAATCACTTAAATGTTGATTAAATTGAATGTTTAATGTGTTGTTCTAATGTAAATGAGTCTGTAACATCCCGAAATTGGGCCTAGAAGAATTGGGCCCAACGGGCCTTGAGCGTAGTAGCGTTTAAATTTTTTGGAGAACAAGAGATCGGCTTAAATGCAAGTTGGACCTATTAGGTAAGTGATTTTGGAAGGTTAGAGGGCTTCTATGAAGTCCCAGGATCAAACTTTGGCTTTAGGGAAATTTTGGTTTTAGGCGAAAAAAACCTGGGAGTTAGTAGGTAGGTTTTAAGAATAAAATATGAAGGAAAATGACACCTGGAGTGTGTGGTGTAGTGGCAAAGTGACGCCACATAAGAGGCAAGGGGTGACGCCATAGGGAAGGAAGGAGGTCCAAGGTTCAAGTCTTGGCTCTTGCATTTTGGTTTTCTTTTTACATGGATCTTAGAATTTGACTATAGATTTATATTTAGTTGCGCATGGTTTAAGACACAAGAGGAGCTTGTGGTTTGGTGGCTAGCGGCGTGGATTATGTTGCAAGGGAGCCAGGGTTCGAATCACATGAAAAGCAAAGGAGTATTTCTTTTGCGGATTGGACGGCAAGAGTTTGAGTTGGATTTAAACTCTGCTAACGAAGGGATCCCACATTGAAAAGATACAAAGAAGGAAGGTGAGAAGCTAGCTATATATAGAGCATTCTATGATGAGAGTGAATACACCTTGGAGGGCGTTTGGGCACAGGAGTGATTGGAGCGTGGAATAGCACCAGATTCCTACCAGGTGTGTAATTCTCTCTACTCTAGTTGTAGAGCGGCAAATGCCAAAGTGCCGGTCACGGCAATAGTAGCCACATGAGCGTGCGACCGCACGTGTGGGGCTTCGACGCCATAGTTGAGGCCATCAGTAGTTTTCTTGTGGGTTGAGGCTGCTTGGGCCACGATGGGCCGAAGTGGGCCCAATGGGCCTGTGGGCCCAATTGAATAAAATTGTATGATGGTGTAGTATATAGTGAGCTAGATTAGGTGAATCTTATATACGTGGCTAGATTTGTGTTAGATGGGCCACACGAGCGTGTGGGCCCGAATGGGCCGAAATTAAGTTTTAGGCCCAATAGTCCGATATGACCGGAAATGGTAGTTGAGTCGCTCGAGGAGACTTAGGCCTTCAGAAAGGCCATTGGAAGTGTGAAATTACTGAAATACCCTTGGTAGGTAAATTACTGTTATACCCTTAGAGGTTGATTAGCTTGATTATGTTGTATTTGTTATTCTGATTATGATGGTAATTCGTTTCATATGTTATATTTGATATACGATTTGCATACATGTCATACTGCATACATGAATTATTATGTCACGACATGTTGCATGGGCTTTGGAATATGTTATTAAAGGGGAAGCGTTCTGGTGGCTCTGCCACGATCTGTTGTAGTGGCTTTACCACGATCTGTTGTAGTGGCTCTGCCACGATCTGTTCTGGTGACTATGTCACAATTCTGACGATGAGTAGCTAACTGCAGCATGATTGCCATCGATGGTGTGTAGCGGTGAGGGTTGATTGAAGAAATCCCCATTGGTGTGATTGGCAGGTACAGGTGGTGTGTAGCGGATGGAAATTTAGGTTGGGTTTGGGTTTTGCATCACATTGCATTGATATCTGATTATCTGCTATTCTCTGCTAGTAGGGCTAAGGCCCAATGTGGTTCTGTATGGGCTTCGGCCAAAGTGATATGTATGGGCTAGGGCCCAGTTACGGTTAAGGTAGAGTAATTGCACACTGAGTTTTCGTAAACTCATCCCCTCTTTTTAAATGTTTCAGGTAACCATTAGATCGCGAATTGGGAGCTGAGGCGGACTTGTGTTGGCCATGCAATGTTTTCTCGTAAACTCGTTTCTTTTATTTGGACTTATTTTTATTTGGGTTTTTTGTTATGTAATAAGGCCACTATAACTTTAATTTTGGTATTTTCTTTGGTTTAGCTTTTAATTTGATTACTGCCTATTATTATTCAATGTGCGATATGGGATTTTCCTAAACCCTTAATAACTGTTTTTTTCAAAATGCTAACAAAAAGGATAACAATCAATAAATATTTAAACTCGAAATTTTTAACAAACGCGTAGTTTTTAAACAACCTTTTATGTGACATGCCAGATTCGGTCATAACTTCTAGGCCGGGTTTGGGGTGTTACAGAATTAATATATATATTATTATGCAATTTATCATGTAAAGAAATGATGGAAATCCAATGACGCTTCAACGACTATCGAGCCCCGTTTGAACCTTAGGAATATGTAGGATACAAATGACATGTCATTAGGGTTATCATGTTTCGGGTACTGGTCTTGACTGTCCTACCGATGGCTGAGTTTTAGCATTTGTTGTGGATACTTGTCAACTTGTGTAAGCGACACCATGTAGCTACCTTCCAACCGTCAGTGTAACACCCCTTACCCATGTTCGAAGCCGGAACCGGATATGAGGCATTACCTAACTTGACTTGCATAAACATAACACATCAAGCTATAAAATTTCACTGTAGCTTAGAAACTTTTCATTTAAACTCATAACCTGCTCATTCTGGGCCTACGAGGCCCTAAACATACTTCTGGGGGGTTTCAGAATTAAACTGAAAAATTTTATGCACTTAGAAAATTTTTTGTCCAAATAGGGGCCACACGCCCGTGTTGTTCAAAGGACACGCCCATGCTCCCCTGAGACATGCCCATGTTCTTCACCCGTGGTTGACACTCACTTATTTCATATGACCAGACACACGCCCGTGTCCCTAGCCTGTGTTTTTCACACGGCCTCGACACGTCTGTGTCTTAGCCCGTGTGCTAAAACTTTGGCATTCTGTTTATAACGTCATCACCTCACTCAGGCCACACGGCCAAAGCACATGCTCATGTCCTTAGGTCGTGTGTCGAATTAAATTCCTAACTTCAGGTGCAGACTTCACACGGCCTGGGCACACACTCGTGTCTAAGGTTGTGCCTTCCATACGGCTAAGACACACGGCCGTGTCTCTACCCGTGTGTTTACTACTTAGCATACTGACTTGTAAACCTAGCTCACAATGGGACACACGACCGATCAACATGCCCATGGGGCTAACCGTGTATCACACACGCCCGTGTGTCTATCGTGTGGACATTAAAAAGGGCTATATTCCAAGCCAAACACCACCCTACATAGCAACCATACTTACACCAACTCAAATCAAGCATAAACTTCATGATTCATCCTCAATGAATATATATATAAAAACTAGTCAAGTATCGGCCCAACTTTAATGACCATTTACAAAATGAATTGAAACAACCATAGTAGCCAAAACATTTGGCTTACAAATATGACATAACCAAAACATTCAGGTCCTATACATGCCATACTCAAAATAAGTCTAATTTGGCTATACCAAAAAGTGGTCGATAGTGTGGTCTCTAACTCCGACGTCCGCGAATTCTCGAGCTAACTTGGCAATACTACAAGGAAAAGGGCAATGAAAGGGGTAAGCATAAAGCTTAGTAAGTTTGCATGGAAATAAATAGCAACAATAAGCTCATGACAATATCCATCCATCGCATTAAATAACCACACACAAAGTCATAGGCTCCTTGCCATACTTACTCATACTTGCCCTTATCTAGCACACACCATGCCACATATCGTAAATGTTCTTCGTGAATTACTCACGGGTACCTGTGCTAACTCAATCACATAGCTTTAATACAATTCTCGTTTTTGTTTCTAAGTTGATCTATTTATCCCAATAAATCATTAGGGATACTCAAAGATGCATATTCATTATCATTAGCATAAACGTGAAGCCAATACCACATCCCGGATGTGGTCTCACATGGATCATCTCTGAATACCAATGCCATATCCTGGATATGGTCTTATACGAAACCTCACATTAATACCGATGTCATACCCCGGATATGGTCTTATATGATTTTTCATATTCAATGCTGAAGCCATATCCCAGATATGGTCTTATACGGGATCTTAGTTCGGTGCCGAGGCCATGTCCCCGACATGGTCTTATACGGGACCTCATCCATCTCATGTCACAATGATAGTGTTTTCACATTCATTATAGTCCAACTAGGACTTCAACATCTCAACTTACTCAATTTAGTAGAATGTCATGTATCATCATAATATCAAACATTCTCAAACATGTTGGCGTAATTGTTGAATTTATTACATACAAAGTTACCTCGTTTTCAAAGTAGGCTAGATTGTCGGTCTAGTTCGATATTTTATTCTTTCCTCGTTCAATGTTGATTCTTGGTTGTTCTTGCTCTATAATAGCAAATTAGCTCATTTTAATCATCACATTAATAAATGCAATTCAATAATCATGCTTTGGAAAAATTACTATTTTGCCCTTAGACTTTGACAAAATGACCATTTACCCCTAGGCTCTGAAATCAATTCTAATCAAATTTTTACCTTCAAAAAGCCTAGGTGAACATTTATTTCTCTTATGGCTATCATCAAAACCCAACATTTCTCACATTTACTACAAACTTTATAACCTTTACAAAAAGATCTATTTAGGCGTTTTCATAGTAACACCTTTCACAAAAGTTGTTTATCTAACAAGTAAGACTCATATTCTTCCATAAAAATGCAGCAAACAACTTAAAAGCTCTCATGGCAAAACTCTAAAATCTTCACCATTTTAAAAATATTCCCCTCTTTAGAAAGCTTAAGCTTTAGGGGTTCCAAAAGCACAATTTTTATCAAGAAATGATCACTAGAACACGTACTTGTAAAGAGAAGAGTGTGCTAAAATTTTTGAAGCTTTCAAGCCCCTATTTGCTGCTAATTTTTGGTGGAGGAGTCAAGAAGAAAAGATGATATCTTTTCTTTCTTTCTTTTAATATAAAATCCCAATTTAGCCCACCTAATCCACCTACTTGACCAAATTTTTTGACTTTCTTGTCCCTTATGGCCGGCCAACCTTTATTTAAAGGGCTAATTGCCCTTTACAGACCTCAAATTAATATTTCATAGCTATTTGGCACCTTTAGTTGGAAATTTTAAACTTTCGCACTTTATGCAATTTACTCCTTTTTCGCGATTAAGCATGAAGTCGCTAAAATTAAAGCACCAAAATTTTCATGTACTTATACAATCATACTCTGACTCATAAAATATCATGAAAATAATTTTCTCTAACTTCGGATTAGTAGTTTCGAACCACTGTTCCAACTAGCCCCTAAATCGGGCTGTTACAGCCAGCTTGTGTGAGTAGACCCATTTATGGCTCGAGTGAGAAATGATGTAAAAGAAAAGAAAAAGAAATGGTTTCGACCATATTTTTAGCACACTTTGTGTGAGCTTTCCCACGTATTCGAGATTTTTCTAAGTGGTTCAATGGACATGTAAAAGGAATGAATGGTAAGTGTTCCAATCGACTATGTTATGAAATTATGGAAAGGGAAGAAATGATATTGAGTAAAGTATGTATAACCAAGTTTCATTGAAAGTATGATATGTTAAGGAAAATGATGAATTCAAATGAATTAAGTTCATGTGTAATGGCTTACCTATGTTAAATTCATGTGAATTATGTTTGAATATACTAACATATGTTGTTGGTGGTGCTTAGGCTTGTGCCAAGCTTAAGGTTGGATTATATCATGCTTAATCTTAATGATAACATTGAAATGGTAAATGTCCTAATGTAAAAATGCTTATGTTCATGAAAAGGTTGTATGAATCAAAAGAGAGTTATGTATAAATGCACTAACTTGTGTATTGATGATGGTGTTTATGCTTATGTCTTGTATTATGAAAATGAAACGGGTAAGAAAAGGTAATGAAACGGTAAGTTCATAATTATGCTTATGAATTGAATGACCTACTTATATGTGAGATATTTACGTATGCTATGGATGAATTTACCTATGTCATGAATAAATACACTAATTCGTGAATTGATGTTGTTATTTAAGTTTATGCTAAGTAAATGAAATGGAAAGCAAGTAAAGGGAGTAGTTCATAGTCTTATGAAAAGGTTAATGATGGTGATATACTTACTTATTTATAAGTTGATGGTTATTTAATTGATAAATCTTGTGGCATTGGTATAGGTTTATATTTACCTTATAACGTTCCTTGTTGAAATGGAATGTTATGTTTAAAGTTTATACGAGCTTACTAAGCATTCATTGCTTACGTAATTACTTTCCTATACTTTACAAATTATTGGAAGCTCGATCAATTGGAAGTCCATCGGAGGTCTATCACACTATCCAGCGATTATGTCAGTAGTTTTGATGTTTTAGCCAAGGTTATAATGGCATGTATAGGTGGACTTATGTTTAAAGTTTGGGTTGAATGGTAATGGTTGGTTTCGGCATGTATTTGTGTTATTATGGTTGGTACACTTTTAGTACTTATGCCATCATGTTGGTGTTTGATAAAATAGTTAATTTGATGCATGTTTGCAAATGTCAATTTAGTATGTGATGAAGCAATTATAAAGTGGTCAAGTATGGTATTTTTGAGATGGATATGAACTAGATGTGTTTTGTAACAGCCCGATTTAGGGCCTAGTCGAAATAGTGGTTGCGAGACCACAAATCTGAAGTAAAAATATATAGTTTATGGTTTTATGAGGTCTATGACATGTTTGCATGGTTGTGTGAAAATTTCATGAAGAAATTTTATGATTTAGTGATCAATTTATCTTTTAGGACTAAATTGCAAAAATTGAAAAATATGAGATTCTAGAAGTTTTAAGTATGAGATAGCATTAGAAAATTTATTAGAGGTCCTTATTTAGTAATTAGACCATATATCTCATTATGGACAAAAATGGAAATGGAAGGGAAAAATCTCAAGGAAGGGCCTTAAGGGCATTTTGGTCATTTAGTTACTAAGTTAATAAAAAGGGAAAAAGAAGTCAAAATTGGTGTCCATCTTCTTCCCTAAGTGCCAAAAATTGAAGAGAAGTCATAGCTAGGGTTTTGTTCATTTTCAAGCTCAAAGTAAGAACATCCTAGCCCCGTTTTTAATGTTCTTTACATTTTTGAGATCCTCGTAGCTCGATTTAGCTATTTCTAGCCATATTTTAAGCTAGAGTTCATGTTTAAAAACTTACCCATGTATGACATTCATGTATTTTGATGTTTAATGGAGGAATATGGAAGTTTGATGTGTGATGAACATCTTTCTCTAAGTGATTTTTATGGAAAGACCTAAAAAGGACCTATTTGTATAAGTGGCAAAATGCATAGTATAAATCGGTTTTGAAGGAAAATGTGAGCTATTATAAGCTTAAAATAGGTTCGGCTAGACTTGGGTAACCAAGAAAATGAGTACATTTCATCATATGAGCTTAGGGACCATTTTACAAATATGTGAAAGTTTAGGGAAAAATTATAATTTTTGCCAAAGTATGATTCATGGGATGTTTTAGTCAATGTGATAATTAAATAAGTGAAATTTGTCATTATAGATCAAGAAACACGAAGTTCAGACCTAAACCGAGGAAAGAACAAGGTGGTGGACTAAATTGAACAACTATCTATATTTTGTACCGAGGTAAGTTTGTGTCTAATAAATAAACATTATGTTATTATGTATTTAAATGCTTGATATTACATGAAATGTATATTCTTTTTATGAAATTGGTTAATGAGGTCTCGATGAAAAAAATGATGAAGTTTTACTATATCGAAGTCCCGGTTGAATCTTAGGAATAGAAAGGATACCCTTGTCACGACATTAGATTAATAAGGTCCCGAATAAGACCGTATCTGTAATATGGCATCGACACTGAATTGAGATCCCGTGTAAGACCATATCTGGGATATGGCATCGGCATCGAATAATGATTCCGTGTAAGACCACGTCTGGGACCTGGCTTCGGTATAAAATCGTGTAAGACCATGTCTGGGACATGGCATCGACATACGATCCCATGTAAGACCATATCTGGGATATGGCATCGACATCGATATGAGATCTCGTATAAGACCATATCTGGGATATGGCATCGGCATCGACATGTGATCCCATGTAAATACATATCTGGGATATGGCATTGGCATCTTACTACGTGTATGACAATTTCCGAGAATCCTTCGATATTCCAAGTGGTTCAACGGGGTAAAGAATTAAAGTTTATGTTAAAGATGGAAAAAGGGCTAAATTTATGTGATGGAGTGATACAGGTACATATGCGAAACTCACGAGAAATGAGTTCGGTATGTGATTTGTGGTTGGTAAGAGTGAAAGTGAGCGTGTATCCCCTGTAATATGTTGCTTGAGACCTTAAATAGGCCACGACCGTGTGACATTATAGGCCATTTTCAAAGCCAAAATGCCATCCATTTGTGCTATACCTACAATCAACATTTATCAAGACATCTCATGCACATCTAACCACCAAAAAAAACATACCAAATAACCATTCAAACCACACATTCAATATCCATTTCCATCATGCCAATTTCCAAAACCAAATCATATACAAAAACATAATACATTCATTTGCTTAACTCAAAATCTTAACTATTTCATGAATAAACTAACCATGACAAAACATGCTTCACATATCATAATCATAATGCATAATCTCAACTCATCTCTAGCCAAATCTCATGGCTAAGTTCATATAATAACTTACACCAAAATACTAGCCTATACATGCCATATCTAGCTTTATATATTTCCAAAGTGTACCAAAATGATTTTAGTAGTGTGATGACGATCCTTGACGGTCCCGAGCCTTCAGTAGCTTTGACGACCTATAAGACAGAGAAAACATACACACACAGAGTAAGCTTTCCTAAAGCGTAGTAAGTCATATACCAATAAACATAACTTGAAAGACATATATGTGCACATAAGTACATTGGTCCATTTAAAGTTCTTATCAAACAATCACATAATGCCTAGATTCATGTACTTGGCCATATTTGCCACATTCATACAACTCAAAAGTCTTACAAGTACAAAACTCTTTCATGCTTATTTCCACATATCATATCATTATCCCAACATACATACTCATCATAGTAAGATCATATAGATACTTACCTTATATACACACTTGGTGTATAAATCAACGTAGCTGAAACGGATTCTCTATTTACATAGCCATTCGGATCACAGACTTACCTGTTGAACCGTAAGGAATCTAATAGGATACTCAGAAACTCAGAATAGTCGTACAATGCCAACGTCTCAGACGAGGTCTTACATGCACTTAGATATTGATGCCACTGTCCCAGACAGGGTCTTATACGAATCAATATGATGCTGATGTCCCAGACATGGTCTTACACGTAAAGCTCATATCGATGCTAATGTCCCAGACGTGGTCTTACACGTAAAGCTCATATCGATGCCAACGTCCCAGACGTGGTCTTACACGTAAAGCTCATACCGATGCCAACGTCTCAGACGTGGTCTTAACGCCAACGTCCCAAACGTCGTCTTACATGATAAAACAGAACAGTTACCTATGTCATGACATAGCTAATCCTATCTATTCCTAGGTTCGTACGGGACTTTTTGGACTTAGTCACTATATCGAACTTATCTCGGAATTCATATGCATAACCTCTCGTAAGTATTCCATTATCAACATTAGTCATATGAACAAATATAATTTCATACAAGTACGTTTATTTACATAGTGACTTACCTCGGATTCGATCTATCGAAATGTAAACTGTTACTCGTTTACTTTCGCTTTCCCACGATCTAAGTCTGTTTTCCTCGGTTCTTGATCTAAACATATTCAGAATTAACCCTTTTATCACTAATTCATTCAATTCAATCCATACACACATTTAGGGCTATTTGCAAATTAACCCTCAAATTTGCACAATATATCAATTTAGTCCATTTTTCTCAAAACATCAAATTCACAAAATCAATACATACTCATGCTTAGTCGAATGTTTATACATCACATACAAGCCTACATTTTCCCATCAAATTCACAATTTAGTCCCTCAAAATGCTATTTTCTCAATTTAGCCCTAATTAGCTAAATTCATCAAAATTTCAAGAACAAAACATGTTCATCAAATACATATCTTTCATATTTCATTATAAAACATCACAAATCACATGAATCCATCAAAGTCTTATTTCACAAACATCATCAATACACAAAATTGAGACATGGGCTTGATAGTAGACAAAACAACGATTGCAAAAACGTAGAAATTATCAAAAACCGACTCAAAATCATACCTTAATTAAGATGAAAGCCAACCGAAACCCTTAAGCTTTTATTCTTTCTTTTTCTTTAAGACATTCGACCAAAAGATAATAGAAATGTCTAATTTCATGCTTTTATTTTATCATAATATACCTTAATACATAAAGACATTTTTAACCTTATAATATAAACTTATAAAACCTATTTTCAAAGGTTAATATGGACCATAAGCGTCCACTATCTATAGAAATTGGCTAATTGCCATTTAAGGTCTCCACCTTTACAAATCCACAACATACTAGTACTTTAACAAATAGCATACAACTTTTACATTTAATGCAAATCAACCCTTTGCTCAAATTAAACACATGAATAGACAAATTAACTTACGGAAATTTACCACATGCTTAATCACTTATCAAAGACATCGAAATAAATATTAAAATATTTTACGGACTCGAATTTTTGGTCCCGAAACCACTGTTCCGACTAGGGTATAAACCGGACTGTTACAAAAATCATACATATCATTTCACATTTTCCAAAATCAAATTCATATACTCATTTATAGCACAAAACATGCTTCTAACACAGGTCTAAATCATGACCGATAATACACATATTCTTCCATAACTTATAACCGAACTTAACTACCATTTCATATATAATATAATTAATATTTTACCCATTTATTCAGCTCACATTTCAAATCCTTAACACCAAGCATAAACCGAATATATATATCACATACATATGAAATACACATTACTTTCGATACAAACTTAATCCATGATTAAATTCAGACAGATCATTAGCAAAGCATACCAAACAAATCTCACTTAATAAACCATGATCGAATTTAAATAACTCAAGCATTAAAGATATCCATTATATCAAAAGCATAGAAACTAAGATTAACCAAAGGAAATAAGCCATTTTTGCATGGCTCATAATTACATATTCAAGGTCGAACAAAAATACATAGTAGCCTATACATGCCATAAGTTGAGAAATAAACTTTTTAGAAATACCAAAGATTGACGATAGTGTGGATGGCTTCGGTGACAATCCCCGAGCTCGTAACTTACAACCAAAATCTATAAAATAGAGCAACAACAACACACCAAGTAAGCTAATTTAGCTTAGTAAGCCTTAAGCAAATTAAACAATTCAAATGAATAATCAAATTATTTCCAACAAATCAACTTGTATTATTGATATTATACTTTAATATCAATAAGTTACCTTGGCCGAATGCTAATATTTCTCATTTATCATAATATTATTCAACTCATTCCCAAAATAATACTATCTCAATTATGTTTACAATCATACCTATTTGGCCGAATGATCAAGTTCCAATATATCATCTCATAATTTCTTACTTATATGGCCGAATTCACATGGTTCATTATCGTCAAAATGGCTGATTATACAAGTACAATATATTATCATATATGACTGAACATACAAGTTCAATAAAACATCACATGAACTCAAATATCCAAACTTAATATAACATTACATGTAACCAAATATACAAGTTCAATATATCATCACATATGTACATACCTATGTGGCCGAATGTACAAGGTCATTTAGATCAACTTGCTTGCTCAATTTCCATATCAAAGTGAAGTCTTATAGACATAGACTTGAAAATAAGTCACCGGTATAAAACCTCCTAGGCATAAGCCTGAATCACACACCGGCACTAGGCATGCTAGACTCAAAGTCTGACATTTATTCACCGCAATAAGCCTGCTAGGCACAAAGCCCGATCCAATTCACTAACACAAGGCTTGCTAAGCTCAAAGCTCGAATATTGTTATTATAAAGTCATTCCATAACAGTTCATACAAACTTTCAGAGGTTTTAATTCAGTCGAATAAAGCTCATTCACAATAATTTAATGTTAAATCACATTCGGCTACTCTACTACTCTACTATAGAACTATAAAATTCAAATCATCATAGTAAACCAATTTATATTCAAAATAAATAATGTTTAATTGCTTAAAGACTTACCTCGGATATCGACGGGCGTTATGTATCGACTATTCAATTATTTTTGCTTTTCCCCGATCCAAGTCCGATTTCTTTTGTTCTTGATCTATAACATTTCAAATTAACCTCATTTAAACACCATTACACTCAATTTAGTCTAAAAAAACATATAATGGGCAAATTACAATTTTGCCCCTATTTTACAAATTAGTCCTAATTGCACAAAATACAAAATACACAAAATCTCACCACATCATAGTTAGGCCGAATCTTCCTTATGCTCATACTAATCCATATATTTCACTTATTTTACCTTTTAGCCCTTCAATTTATTATTTTTCCAATTTAGTCCTAATAATTATAAATCATCAAAAACTCCAATACAAAACATATTAATCCATATCATATGAAACACCCCACACCCGGCCCACGAGCCTGGACCGGATCTGGTATGTTCCTCAAGTAAACCGGTTTCAAATTCTTTGTTACTTAGAGAAAATTTGTGTAATTTTAGAAAAAAATATCGTTTTGGGTTGGGCTTAGATCGAAACCCACTTATTTACTTAGAAATCATTTAATTACGATGACAAAATAGTTTAGGGTTTATTTTTAAATAAATAGTTATAACTTGAACTTAATCAAAAATAGTTCGTAACATAGTAAATAAAAAAAAATTAAACAGAAATGAAGAAATCCAACTTGGGCCTTATGGCCTTATTACATCCATCAAATCCCAAAATAAAATTTAAAGTACTGAGTAAAATAAAAGTCCAAATCTCTAAATTTCTCCTTGCGATGCATGGCCACCTTTAGCTCCTGCCGACCCGGTCTATTATTGCTCATCACCTAAAAAATATTTCTCACAACGGGGTGAGTCAAACAGACTCAATGTGTACACGACACCAATGTCGTAATAGAATCAGGCATACAATACATTCAAACATAAAATACAAGTTATGATGCATTCCCAAACCCGAACCTAATTGTCCATCCGCTACACACCCCCGTACCTGCCAAACACACCGTGGGGACTACTAAGTCGACCCTCCTTCCGCTACACACCAAATTGCGGGCTCAAGGCTCCGCATCTATGGTTTTAGGAAACCACTTTTCAGAGACATCGTGGTGTTAGATCACCACTTTTTGACATCTTGTGGTAGTAAGTCACCACTTTTCAAATTACTGTGGTCTTAAGTCACCACTTTTCACTTCCCCTTTCAATATACAACCAAATGCCCCATTAATATGCATAATATACCATAGTTCACATTCTTATTATATTCTCATGTTACGAATAACATTTTTCATATTCCTAGTAGAAGTAGGAAACGTACCTGAGTACTTAGTACCATAACATGGTATTCTAGCCATGCTCATATTTCTATTAACATATATTTTAATACATGCAACCATAATTCATTTTACAGAAATAATGTGGAGTACACACCTGATTCGTTTAACAAAGTCCTTGAATCCTGAAGAAAACCGATTATAGATTTAGATCTCAAATCCTACATAAGTTAATCACTTACTATTTAAAAGACCATTCGGCCATTTTTCCAAATACAACTAGGATTTGTATTACTTACCTTGTAACTGAATTGATTTTAAGAATCAAGTGCCGGATCTTTGTATTCCTCCCTTATGAATTCGGCTAAACACTATAATACTCCACAGGTTAATTTTCGGCTTCTGATAATAAATCTAAATATTTAAAATAGCCTTGGCCGAATATCTTAAACACATACCTTGTGATTTCAAATCCCGAAAAGTAACCCTTGGCTATGGAGATGTTGAAATCCCTACACACATATGTTAGATCGGATTTCCATATCACTTAATAATCTTAAATCAATTGGCCTTTGGCCTAAACCATGCTTTTCTTACCTTAAATCCTTAGATCTGAAATCCCAAAATTCCTCCTTTATTATTCGGCCAAAAGACAACCAAAAGAATCAGTTCCCAAATCTTGGTTGAAAGAGAATAAACAACAAGAATCCATTATTCTTACCTTATCACCACAGCCGACGGCACCCTTGATTGAAGCCACAGAGATTCGGCTATGGAGACTTAAACAGGAATCAAAGAGGTTTCAGCTTGACAAATGAAGAAAAGAGAAGAAGAAAAGAGGAGAAGAAAATTCGGAAGAGAGAGTTTGCTAGGGAATTTCGGCAAACACTTAGAAAGATGAGAGAATAGCCTTAACTTTCCTCCTTTAGCCGAAATTATCAATAGGAGAGTCCCTTACTTGGCCACTACTCCTCATATGTGATAATATTATCACTTTATTTAAAATAGAAGTATTTAATCCATCATTTATCTCCTCAAATAATCCAGAATAAAAAAATCCTTTATTTATCAACTTATTAGCCGAATTTTAAAGAGAATAAAATTCCCGTTTTGAGAGCCTTGTTGCCGTCCATCCTTGTGCTTCTGGAAGAAAAATAAAAATCTTTTTATTTGCTTCCCAAGTGACTCGAACCCAGGCCCAAATCCTCCTGCATATGGCGCCATTTCCTTAGGCCCTAAGTGGCATCTTCAGGCCACTTTTCCAAGCCTGTTTGTGTGTCAAATTTCACAAACTTTTTCTTTTAAGGCAATCTTGCCTTACTTTCCTATTTTAAACTTTAAAACTTGACATTTCTAAGTCATTTCTAAGTTTCCTAAAATTTTCGATCGGCTCTGTAAACTTGCCATTTTCTTACATTTCCAAGTTTACAGAAATGTTTACTTTCCATTTTTGAATCATTTCCTTTCATTTCCAGGTTTCCAAAAATGTTTACTTTCCATTTTTGAATCATTTCCTTTCATTTTCAGGTTTCCAAAAATGTTCATGTCCATTTCCATTTCCATGCATTTCTAGGTTTCCAAAAATATTCATTTCCATTTTCATTTCCAAAAATATTAGAAATTTATTCATAGTACTTAAGACTTGTCATTTCGTACAATTAAACCGAAAATACCTAGGCCTTTTCCAGGATGTTACATCATATCTTTCATAATTTATCATCAAATATCATAGAACACAAATATTCATCAATGGCATAACTCAAAATATTCACCAAAATCAAAAATTCAAGCATGGGTCGGGTAGTACTCGAAGCAACCATCTTGAAAACATAAAAATTATCAAAAACCGAGCAAAGTCCATACCTTAATCAAGCCTCAAAGTTGCCGAATACCTAAGCTTTCTTCCTTCCTTTTCTTTTTTTTAAGGTCTCGGTCACCAAGTATGAACAAATGCATGGCTTTATTATTTTATGTTATAATATATCATATATACCATTTATTACTTTACATTTTTAACCTTAAAAATTTAATTATAAAACCATATAAACATGCCTTCAACCGTCGACTCATATAGCCAATGGCCTAATTACAACATAAGTACTCCATATTAAAAAGCCACTAACACTACAGTCCTTATGCTTTAAGCTATTAAGTCTTCATTTTACGCGATTAAGCCCTTTTATTTAATTAAGCACACAAACAATCAAATTTTTATACGAAACTTTCACACATGCTAATTCACATATAATTAACATAGAAAATAATATTTAAATATTTTTTGACTCAGATTCGTGGTCCCAAAACCACCGTTCTGATTAGGGTCTAAATCGGACTATTACAATATATCTATTCAATGATGATGAAATTCATGAAGTGCAAGCTTGCGCAATTGAATGAGTAATGTGTGAAGTATATGCATGATGAGCACAGTGTGAAATTAAGGTGTGGATGTCTTGATTGTGGATATTAGAGGTGCATTATTGTTATGCTATGTGTTGCTAGAAATGGTATAAGTGTGGTTGTTTTTCAGCATGGCAAATGGCTTGGTAAATAGCTTTATATTTGTCCACACGGGTAGACACACGGGCATGTGTCTAGGCCGTGTGTGACACGGTCAGCCCCGTGGGCGTGTTGATAGGTCGTGTGTCCCTTGGATCCAAATTTAGCAAAACAAAATGCCTAATAATAAACACACGGGCAGAGACACAGCCATGTGTCTCAGCCGTGTGAAGGACACGGCCTCAGGACATAAGCGTGTGCCCAGGCTGAGTGAAGTCTGCACATTAATTGCGAGAATTAAATTCGCCACACGGCCTAGCACACGGGCGTGTGACTCGGCCGTGTGACCCTAAATGTCTACTAACGTCATAAACAGAATGTCAAGGTTTTCACACACGGGCTAAGACACGGAGGTGTCATGGCCGTGTAAGGGAAATGGGCCATAGACGCGGGCGTGTGCCAAGCCATGTGAAAACCCCTATAGATTCAAAATAAAATAAAATAAAATAAAATCTGCACGGACTAGGGACATGGGCATGTGTGACCACACGGGCGTGTTCCTTTCCACACGGGCGTGTTCCTTTCCACACGGGCGTGTGGCCCTATTTTGAGCAAAAATTTTCTAAGTGTTCGTAAGCTTCTGGTTCAGTCCCGAACGACTCTATATGTATGTTTCAGGTCTCGTAGGCCCATAATAGGGACGTTATGAACATGAATGAAAAGTTTTAAGTGGGAATGAAAATTTATGGCCTGATTTTGTATGGATAAGTATGTTAAGTCCGGTAATGCCTCGTACTCGATTCCGGCGTCGAATACGGGTAAGGGGTGTTACATGTTTATATGAAATAAAGCTAATTATGCATAAGTTTAGGTATAATTGTTTGAGTGTGATTGAGGTGCCTGTATGGCATATTGGTTGGATGGATTAATGACTTATTGATTTGGTCTTATTATGCATGTTTTGGTATGTTTTGGTGCCTTAATTATATGTGTATAGTGCTTATAGGTACATGTTTGAAATGGGTGAAAGAAATGGCTTGATTTTGGCCAATTTCTTGTCTACAAGGCCTAAGACACGGGCGTGTGTCTCAGTTGTGTGTCACACACGGCCATGCGACATGGCCATGTGTCGCCTATAGGTTTCAAAGGTACCAAGTCAGGTAGTTACATGGCCTAGCACATGGGCGTGTGAGGCCATTTCTAGTGTTACACGACCTAGCACACGGGCGTGTGTCTCAGCCATGTGAGTCACATGGCCTGGCCATACGACCGTGTGACCCCTGCAGTTTAAACTTTTTTTCTAACTTTTCCCTCAATGTTTCAAATGTTCTCAGTTTAGTCTCGAACTGTTTCTAAAGTGTATTTACGACCTCGAAGGCTTGATTAAGGGACAATATGCATGTGTATGAGTGTACTTTGCTATGCTTAATAAAATTTTTAAAAATGAATGTTTTGATGTTACAGTTTTACGGCAATACTCTGTAACCCTATCCCGATGATGGATACGGGTTAGAGGTGTTACATGTTTTCAACACTTCACCCAAATTCAAGTAACATAGCTGCCAAGGATCAAAACACCTTTGGCCCTTAAATTGAGCAATAACAGCATTAAGTAACCTTGAAAACTACCATACTGAACATAAATACCATATTAGCATTAAGTTTCAACTTCACTACAGTTTGATTATGCAGTTTCCAACAACTTGGCATTAGTTGATTCCTCATTTTTCAAACATAAAATGTGCAAAATTGTAAACAATCAAGAATCACAAACATCTCGTTTTCCATTGCTTACCTTGAGATTCCACTTTAACTAACTCGAATCATATTCTCGCTTATATTTCTCCCTACAGTGGATATTTATCATCATCTGCATACAAGCCAAAAAATACCAATACCAGGTAATAAACTTTTCAAAAACATATCTGGTAAGTAATTTGAATATAACATTAGAGTAGTACAAGCTTTGTCCTGAAAATTTTCATTTCATTGAACTGTATCGATCAATATGCATTTGTTAACTTGATAGTATCTTCCAAATAAATGGGAAGGATCTGCAAAGGTAGTGTTACAGTAGGCAATTTGTCACAAAATATGCTTGTAAGAAAATATAATATCATGTGTAGTATTAATATGTCAGTAACAATAATAATGCAATACAATGCAGTAGTAGTAACACAATAGAATACCTGTAATCAGGCAAAGTTGAAAATTAGAAGAAAAATTTTGTTGAGGCATGTATAAACAGTTTCCTTAAGATAGATTTAACCTCTCATTGATGCTTTAAGTAACGTTGGACGTCTGTCTCCTAAGATACAACAACAAATGATCACAGTAGTAGCACAACAACAGCGATCAATTGAAGACAATCTTGCCTTTCTCTATCACCAGGAGGAATGAATTTAGAAGGAAATTTTTATATTGATGGTTTTTGATAATGTGTTTTGGAAGTCTCCTAACTTGGCTTTATATAGAGGAGAGGAAATAAATGAAGAGATTTAGACTGATTCATGAAGAGTTTTGTTGAAAAGCTAACAGATATAAGTAAACAGACACAATGAATGAAAATATGCAATATTAAACCAAAAGCAATGAATCTGTTCACCAAGGGATACAATTGTTCATCAAGAGACAGAACTATTGTTTAATTTGAGCATCAATTTATCATCCATCACTCAACAATTTTGAGCATATGATATAGAATATAAATCCATAATTTATTATGCAAACCTTCAATTTTATCAATTAAATAATATGCCTTAAAGTTCCAAAATATCCATTATTTTCCAACAATCCCCCACATGAATGAAATTGATGGATCAACAAGACTTAAAGACTTAACAAAGTGATAGATTCTATGTTCGATGTTTGCATAGGATAGGTAGACATCAACCCTTAAATCTTCCCTTGTGAAATTATATTTACTTTACTGGCTGACTAGTAGACACAATGTCCTTGAACTATTCTATCGTTCGTATAAATAATGATATACCTCGCACAAATACCTCCCTGGCAAGATTTTGATTCTCATAGGTATGTTCATATAGCTGTGAACATCCTCATAAAAGCTTAGAGAACTATGCCCCAATAGTCTCCTTGTAGCGGCCCCACTTCACTCTCACATAGGTGACTTATGTTACTCGTTTCACCGAAAAACACAATGGTCATTAAAAGCATTGCTTAACCTTTTTCCATATTTTAATCATTTTTTTCATCATAGGACTTAGGATAAAAACCCTACAGTGACCTCACAAGGTCTATGCAAGTAGGTTGTCCCATTGAACTTAGATCTTGGGATCTCCAGTCAACTAAGTTAGGTATTCCTTCCCATAGCGCCTTAAATATTCATGGGCTTTAGTCCTATTCTTTTCGATATTTTATCAACTTGATCTCGATTTAACCCATTGGTTAGCGGATCTATAGTGTTATCTTTTGGTCTTACAAAATCAATAGAGATAACTCTAGTTGAGATCAGTTGTCTAATGGTATTATGTCGATGATGCATGTGTCTCAACTTACCATTATACATTATCTTTTGTGATCTACCAACTGTTGCTTGGTTATCACAATATATGTATATTATGGGCACAGGCTTTGGCCATTTAAGAATATCCTCTAAAAATTTTCATAGCCATTCTGTCTCTTCTCCAGATTTATCTAGAGCTACAAACTCATATTTCACTCTGGATCTAGTTATAATCGTTTGCCTTGAGGATTTCCATTACACAGCTCCTCCTCCCAATGTGAAAATATAACCACTTGTGCCTTTGGTATATTGAATATCATATATCCAACTAGAATTGGAGAATCCTTCTAACATAATAGGTCTCTGGAATAATGTAATCCATAGTTCTGAATATATCTAAGATATCTCAGTACTCTCACAATTGCTTTCCAGTGATTCTCCCTTGGATTGCTAGTGAATCTACTTAAACTGATTACAGTGAAAGCAATATCATATCTAGTGCAACTCATAAGGTACATTAGACTGCCTATGGCTCTTGCATATTCTACTTGGTCAACACTTTCACCTTTGTTTTTGGACAGATGTTCACTTATATCTATCGGAGTTCTAGCTACACCAAAATTATCCTTACCAAATTTCTCAAGAATCGTGTCTACATAGTGTTATTGAGTCAATACGAGACCTTCAGATGACCTTCTGATTTGGATGATCAAAATCATGCCAGCAAGTCTCATATCTTTCATGTCAAATGTAACACCCCTTACCCGTATTTTACGCTATAACCGGGTACGAGGCGTTACCATACTTAACTCGCACAATTATACAACTTTGGCTATTAAACTCAGTTCAAATTAAAACTTTTCTATTCATGTGTCTATCATCCTTATAATGGACCTACGAGGCCCTAAACATGCTTCCAAATGATTTCCGAGATCATTAGGAAACTTTTACGCACTTAAGAAAATTTTACCTAAACAAGGACCACATGCCCGTAGGGGAAAATAACATGCCCGTGTATCATTTCACATGCCCGTGTTCGACGCCCGTGGTCGACACTGACTTGAATCACAGGGCCTGGGCACACGCTTATATGGCTGGCCTGTGGTCGCCTCTGATTAATCCACATGGCCCGTAGTGTGATTGAGTCAATACGAGACCTTCAGATAACCTTTTGTTTTGGATGATCAAAATCACGCCAGCAAGTCTCATATCTTTCATGTCAAATGTAACACCCCTTACCTGTATTCTACGCTGGAACCGGGTACGAGGCATTACCATACTTAACTTGCAGAATTATACAACTTTGGCTATTAAACTCAGTTCAAATTAAAACTTTTCTATTCATGTGTCTATCATCCTTATAATGGACCTACGAGGCCCTAAACATACTCCTAAATGATTTCGAATATCATTAGGAAACTTTTACGCACTTTAAGAAAATTTTACCTAAACAGGGACCACATGCTCGTGGGGGAAAATAACACGCCCGTGTATCATTTCACACGCCATTGTTCAACGCCTGTGGTCGACACTGACTTGAATCATACGGCCTGGGCACAAGCCTATATGGCTGGGCCATGGCCTGTAGCACGCCCGTGTGCTTCAACCGTGTGGCGATTTAAATCCCAAATTCAAGGTGCAGACTTCACACGGCCTAGACACACGCCCATGTGCCTACCCTTGTGGACAAGAACAAGGCTATTTGCCAAGCTCTTTTCACCCTTCTAGCTCACACAACATAAATCTATTCAACATATCATCAAACAACTCATATTTGCGATCTAAACTTCCGTGAATGACTATATCTTTTCATAAATGACAAAGTGAGCCATCAACCATGGCGATATACAAAATAGTTTGTCTTAAAAAGGGGGCCAACGCACTTTTGGCCAAAATGACAAAATAATATAACTAGTCTAGCCCCTATACATGCTATACACAAAATCACTAAGTCTAGATATACCAAGGTGAGCTGATAGTGTGGACGATCTTCTGGTTATTGGCATATCCGAGCTCGGCTCTTAATCTCTATAAAACAAGGGAAAAAGATAGGGGAGTAAGCTTTAAGCTTAGTAAGTTCATATTCATGCTTACTCATTTTATTCCTTACCATATTCCCAACACATCACAAGCTTAATGTATACATTCATTAGCATGCCTCCCTACACTTAGCACCATAATGCCACATAATACAACACATCACAATCTCTTTATCAACTACTCATAATCAAATTACTCGGTGGTTCCGCATTTAGCCCACCATCATTCTTTATTAGGGTGGCATCGCACATAGCCCACCAAAGAGATTAGTTACGGTGGTATCGCACATAGCCCACCAAATGATAAATAAACGATGGTATCGCACATAGCCTATCGTAATTAAGTATTAAGGTGGTATTGCACTTAGCCCACCGTCAAGTATTGATATAACACTCTTACATATCCATTCCATCATACATACTAGAGTTATTCAATAACTACCACATTCTATCCACTTGAATCATACATGTTCTCAATTGTGACATGCACTAATTAGCAACAACAGTGTATATATAAAATGCATCATTTACACATAAACTTACCTCGGTGCAAAATGTGTTAATTTGCGGTTTAATACGAAACCTTGCCTTTTCCTCGGTCAAGGTTAATTCCGCGCTCTTATCCATCTATAACAATAAAATTCACTCATTTAGATCATTCTATGATCATAATACATCAATTTCTACACTTAGGCAAAAATGACCATTTTCCCTTGCATTATGGCAAAATTACAATTTTGCCCCTAGGCTCGTAAATCATTTTTCAACACATTTTATCAATAAACAAGCCTAGCTGAATATTTATTTCTCTTACACTATTCACAATTTCATCTATTTCATGCATTTATGACACAAACTTAATCTTTGCATTCAAGTCCTAAATAGGTGTTTTCATGCTAACACCTTTCACAAAAGTTGTTTCTCATCTCCCTAACATTCATTTTCTTCCATAAAAACTCAGATAGCAACATAAATACTTTCATGGCAAGTCCCTAGACTTTTAACCATATTGCAAACTAGTCCCCTCATTAGCTAGCTTAAGCTTTGGGGACTCCAAAAGTACAAAAATCATCAAAAATAATCATTAAATTGACTTACTAGCAAGGATGAAATGTAGCTGAAATTTTGAACTTCAAAAGCCTTTATTCTCTCTTCAAATTTCGGTGGAGAAAATGCATGAATAGTAAAACATGATATCTCATCTTTTTATCTTATTTTTTTCATTTTTTATCACCTAATTTCCATCAAATTTGACCAACATTTAATGCTATTGTCTCCCTTCATTCCGATGGCTGGCCATACCCATCTAATGGCCTAATTGTACTTTAAGGACCTTCAATTTAACATTCTATGGCTATTAGACACCTCTACCTTGAAAAATAGAACTTTTGCACTTTATGCGATTTAGTCCTTTTCCACAATTAAACATGCTATCGCTCAAATTAAAGCGTAAAAATTTTCACATAGCCATATATTAATGCCACAACACATAAAATAACATCAAAATAATTTTCCTTAACCTCAGTTTAGTGATCTCACGATACTGTTCTGACTAGGCCCAAAATCAAGCTGTTACAACTCTCCACTCCTTTAGAGATTTTCGCCCTCGAAAATCTTACCGGTAAAGAGGTTTGGATATTGCTCTCTCATGGCTTTTACTGATTCCCACGTAGCTTCTTCTACACCGTGCTTTTGCCATAACACTTTTACTAAGGCTATGTCTTTATTCCTCAACTGTTTCACCTCTCGAGCCAAGATTTTAATCGGTTTCTCTTCATATGACATATCTGGTCATATCTTAATTTCTGCTAGAGGGATCACATGCGAAGGATCGGAGCGATAATGCCTTAACATCGATGCATGAAACACATTGTGTATCTTCTCTAACTCTAGTGGCAAAGCCAACCGGTATGCTACTGGCCCAATTCTATCGGTAATCTCATATGGTCATATAAATCACGGACTCAATTTCCCTTTTCGGCCAAATCTCAATATTTTCTTCCACGGGGACACTTTTAGAAAAACTTTGTCACCCACATCAAACTCAATTTCCTTTCTTTTCAAGTCCGCATACGACTTTTACCGGTCTGAAGCAGCTTTCAGACTATCCCGGATCACTTTCACCTTTTCTTCCGCCTCTTTAACCAGGTCGACCCCATGAATTTGCTTTTCACTAAGTTCGGTCCAATAAAAAGGAGTCCGACACTTACGACCATACAAGGCTTCATACGGTGCCATCCGTATGCTCGACTGATAACTGTTGTTGTAGGCAAACTCAACAGAAGGTAAGTATCTCTCCCAACTACCTTTAAATTCCAACACACAGCATCGGAGCATATCTTCAAAAACTTGAATCACTCTCTCAGACTGACCGTAAGTTTGAGGATGGAATGCAGTACTAAAATTCAACTTTGTACCCAAGGCTTCTTGCAACTTCTTCCAAAACCTCGAAGTAAATCTCAGGTCTCTATCCAAGATAATAGATACTGGCACTCCATGTAATCTCACCACCTCTGCAATATACAACTCGGCCAACTTATCTAGTGAATAATCAACATGCACTGGTATAAAGTGAGCAGACTTCGTTAGTCTATCAACGACAACCCACACAACATCTTTCTTTTTCGGAGTCATAGGCAACCCCGTCAGAAAATCCATGGTGATCCGATCCCACTTCCACTTGGAAACCATCGCTGGCTGAAGCAATCCCGAAGGTAATTGATGCTTGGCTTTCACTTGTTGACAAATTAGACATCCTGTTAATAACTCAGAGATGTCACTTTTCATACCCGGCCACCAATAAAATCTCTTCAGATCATTGTACATTTTTGTACTGCCTGGATGCACTGACAAATAACCACTATGTGCTTTTTCCAATATCTTTCGAATCAACTCGCCATCCTTAGGTACACAAATCCTGTCACGGAATATAAAACAACCATTCGGACTCACCCGAAAATCAGAATCATTTCCCGATTCACACTTAGCTTTCTTAGCTTGCATCTTATCATCATTCTTTTGAGCCTCACATATTTGTTGAATAAATAGCGGCGTAGCCCTCAACTCAGCCAATATAGTACCATCATCAGATAATGCTAAGCTTGTGCTTATAGTTTTCAAAGCATATAGGGATTTCCTGCTCAGGGCATCCGTAACCACATTCGCTTTCCCCGGATGGTAATCGATTACTAATTCATAGTCTTTCAATAATTCAAGCCACCGCCGTTGTCGTAAATTCGAATCCTTTTGGTTCATCAAGTACTTCAAAATCTTATGATCCGTGAAGATTCGACACTTCTCACTATATAAATAATGTCGCCATTTTTAACAGGAAAACAATCGCGGCTAACTCCAAGTCATGAGTCGGATAATTCTTCTCATGCGATTTTAGCTGCCTCGAGGCATAAGCGACTACCTTACCCTCTTGCATTAACACACAACCGAGACCATTAAATGATGCATCACTATAGACCACAAACTCTTTCCCCAACTCAGGTTGAACCAAAATCGGTGCCTCAGTCAACAATGTTTTCAATCTCTCAAAACTCTGTTGACGTTTCTCATTCCATTCAAACTTAACATCTTTGTGCAACAGTTTCGTCATCGGGGTAGCAATCATGGAAAATCCCTTCACAAACCGTCTATAGTACCCTGCTAAACCCAAAAAGCTTTTGACACGTTTCTCTGTGGTTTCCACTCCACAATAGTCGAGATCTTTCCCGGATCAACTCTAATACCCTTGCCCGACATAAAGTGTCCTAGGAATCCAACCTCTCTGAGCCAAAACTCACTCTTACTAAACTTAGCATATAACTATTTGCCTCTTAAAGTCTGTAAGACAATTCTCAGATGCTCCACATGTTCATTCTCATCCCGAGAATAGATCAATATGTCATCAATAAAGAAAACCACAAACTTGTCCAAATACGGTCGGAAGACACGGTTCATTAAATCCATAAAAATTGCAGGAGCGTTCATTAAACCGAACGGCATAACCAGAAATTCATAATGGTTGTACCTCGTCCGAAATGCAGTTTTTGGCACATCCTGCTCATTAACTCTCAACTGATAATAGCTAAACCTTAGGTCTATCTTGGAAAACACCGTAGCTCCCTTCAGTTGATCAAATAGATTATCTATCCTGGTAAAGGATACTTATTTTTCACTGTCACCTTGTTGAGTTGTCTGTAGTCTATGCACAATCTCATCGATCCATCTTTCTTCTTCACAAATAGTACCGGAGCACCCCACAATGAATAGCTCAGTCTTGCAAAACTCTTATCCGTCAACTCTTGCAACTGGACCTTTAGTTCCTTCAACTCTAATGGTGCCATCCTATACGGAGCAACCAAAATAGGTGCCGTTCCTGGAACTAACTCAATCCCAAACTCGACCTCTCTAACTGGAGGCAATTCGGGTAACGCTTCTGGGAATACATCCGAATACTCACATACAACTGGTACTATTTCAATTTTTGCTTCGGACTCTTGAGTGTTCAATACAAAAGTGAGATAGGACTCACATCCTTTTCTC
Source organism: Gossypium bickii (assembly GCA_025503065.1). Classification (NCBI taxonomy): domain Eukaryota; kingdom Viridiplantae; phylum Streptophyta; class Magnoliopsida; order Malvales; family Malvaceae; genus Gossypium; species Gossypium bickii. The sequence goes on along the minus strand of CP106711.1, from coordinate 46,839,176 downwards.
AAATATTTCTCAGCCACCAAGGAAGAGATTATCACCGGTAAACTATCTGACCCACCTGATTCAACCCGAATAACATCTCCATTTTCACATTTCAATTCAATAAATTTACTACCACAGTTCACTAAAACACTATGGGTACTCAACCAATCCATACCAAGAATCAAATCAAATTCATCAAACGGCAACAACATAAGGTTCGCTGAAAAACAATAACCTCCAATTGTCAAAGGACAATTCCTACACACTTTTTCAACTAACACATGTTTACCTAACAGGTTTGACACCCATACCACAATTTTCGTAGACTCAACAGTCATACTCAATTTAGATGTCAATCTCATACAAATATAAGAATGGGTAGACCTCGGATCAATCAAAGCAATAACAAAGGTGTCATGAAGAGAGAAAGTACCCGTTATTACATCTGGCGATGATGCCTCTTCGCGAGCGCGAATGGCATAAGTCCTTGCAGGTGCCCGACCCTCTGGCCTCACAATAAAGTCTCGTGACGCACCTATACTACTAGCCCAACCTCTCACTTTCTTTTGCGGCCTACCCTTAGAAGATACATTGCTTGATCTTATTTCCTACTTCTTCTCCTTATCATCCCATTCTGGGTAGTTTCAGATGAATGGTCGGGGGAACCACACTTATAACAATTTCGGTTGTTTCCCCAGCACTCCTCAGTGTGATGTCTGCCACAACTTGGGCACTCCAGTTTGGACTTTGAATTGCCCACAGTTGCCATCGAGGTGGCCTGAACTCTTGAACCCGAGTACGTGTTGCCTCGCTCTCTTTGCGAATACCCGACTGATGTAGTTATCCGAGGGTTCACTTCCTTGGACCTCTTTGATTGAGCTTGGTAGGATTTACTCATCAGCCTTTTTCTTGCATCCCGGGCCTCACTCATGGCTTTCCTATTTTTCTTACTCAATTTTTCGGCCTTGCTAACCCTATCCATCAACACCATAAATTCTTTTAGTTCTAAAATCCTGACTAAAAGTCTGACATTTTCATTCAGCCCATCTTCAAACCTCTTGTATAAAATGGCTTCTGTAGACATGCACTCTTTCGCGTACTTGCTAAGCCTAACAAATTCACGCTCATATTCCGCCACAGTCGTTTTTCCTTATTTTAACTCAAGGAATTCTTTCCATTTTTGGTCCACAAACCTCTGACTTATATACTTCTTTCGGAACTCTTCCAAAAAAAAGTCCCACGTCACCCTCTCCTTCAGAACCACTGATGTCAACATTTTCCACCAATGGTATGCCGAGTCCCTCGCCATAGACACGGAACATTTTAAGCTTTCCTCAAGTGTACAGGAGAGTTCATCAAATACTCTCATCGAGTTCTCAAGCCAGAACTCTGCCCTCTCAGGGTCATCATCTATATTAGTTCGAAAGTCCTCAGCCCCTTGCTTCCAAATTTTGTCTATCGGGGGCCTAGTTGTCCTCACTAATTCTATACCTTGGGGAGCCACAAGAACTGGCTGAGGTATAAGAGGGGGTGGAGGAGGTTGAGCATTGGGGTTTGCTCGTACATATTCTGTGTACCAGTTACTCATCATTTGGAGAAAGGCTTCCCGAGCCTCTTCTCCTTGACCCCTAATCTCGGGTCCACTCTGCACAGGTGCGGTCTCTTACACGAGAGCCGGCGCATTACTAGCTGCTTCATCAGCAGCCGCTTGATTGGGATCCATTTACTATATAAAACGAGGTTTAAAATTGTCAGAAGCCACCACACTATCATTATATGCTTATGGCATGTATAGCTAGACTCTCACACCCGCTACGGGAGTCAAAAACTGACTAAACCATAACTCTGATACCACTAAAGTAACACCTTTTACCCGTATTCTATGCCAAAACCGGGAACGAGGCGTTACCATACTTAACTCGCAGAATTATACAACTTTGGCTATTAAACTCAGTTCAAATTAAAACTTTTCTATTCATGTGTCTATCATCCTTATAATGGACCTACGAGGCCCTCAACATGCTCCCAAAAGATTTTGGGAGATAATTAGGAAACCTTTACGCACTTAAGAAAATTTTACTAAAACAGGGACCACACGCTCATGGGGGAAAATGACACGCTCGTGTTCGATGCCCGTGGCCGACACTGACTTGAATTACACGGCCTGGGCACACGCCCATATGGTTGGCCCGTGGTCGCCTCTGATTAATCCACACGGCCTGTAACACGCCCGTGTGCTTCAGCCGTGTGGCGATTTAAATTCCAAATTCAAGGTGCAGACTTCACACGGCCTAGACACACGCCCGTGTGCCTACCCGTGTGGACAAGAACAAGGCCATTTGCCAAGCTCTTTTCACCCTTCTAGCTCACACAACATAAATCCATTCAACATATCATCAAACAACTCATATTTGCAATCTAAACTTCCATTAATGACTATATCTTTTCATAAATGACAAAGTAAGCATCAACCATGGCGATAAACAAAATAATTTGTCTTAAAAAGGAGGCCAACGCACTTTTGGCCAGAATGAAAAAATAATCTAACTAGTCTAGCCCTTATACATGCCATACACAAAATCACTAAGTCTAGATATACCGAGGTGAGCTGATAGTGTGGACGATCTTCTGGTTATCGGCGTATCCCGGCTCGACTCTTAATCTCTATAAAATAAGGGAAAAAGATAGGGGAGTATGCCTTAAGCTTAGTAAGTTTACATGTAAACAATTAGCATTATAGTATATGCTAAACACTAAATTGGATTACACTAAACAAAAGTAATCCACATTCACATTCATGGTTACTCATTTTATCCCTTACCACATTCCCAACACATCACAAGCTTAATGTATATATTCATTAGCATGCCTCCCTACACTTAGCACCACAATGTCACATAATACAACACATCACAATCTCTTTATCAACTACTCATAATCAAATTACTCGGTGGTTCCGCATTTAGCCCACCATCATTCTTTATTAGGGTGGTTTCGCACATAGCCCACCAAAGAGATTAGTTACGGTGGTATCACACATAGCCCACCAAATGATAAATAGACGATGGTATCGCACATAGCCCATCATAATTAAGTATTAAGGTGGTATTGCATTTAGCCCACCGTCAAGTATTGATATAACACTCTTACATATCCATTCCATCATTCATACTAGAGTTATTCAATAACTACCACACTCTATCCACTTGAATCATACATGTTCTCAATTGTGCCATGCACTAATTAGCAACAACAACGTATATATAAAATGCATCACTTACACATAAACTTACCTCGGCGCAAAATGTGTTAATTTGCGGTTTAATCCGAAACCTTGCCTTTTCCCCGGTCAAGGTTAATTTTACGCTCTTCTTCATCTATAACAATAAAATTCACTCATTTAGATCATTCTCTGATCATAATACATCAATTTCTACACTTAGGCAAAAATGACCATTTTGCCCTTGATGGCAAAATTACAATTTTGCCCCTAGGTTCATAAATCATTTTTCAACATATTTTATCAATAAACAAGCCTAGCTGAACATTTGTTTCTCTTACAGTATTCACAATTTCATCCATTTCATGCATTTATGACACAAACTTAATCTTTGCATTCAAGTCCTAAATAGGTGTTTTCATGCTAACATCTTTCACAAAAGTTGTTTCTCATCTCCCTAACATTCATTTTCTTCCATAAAAAAAATCAGCTAGCAACATAAATACTTTCATGGAAAGTCCCTAGACTTTCAACCATATTGCAAACTAGTCCCCTCATTAGCTAGCTTAAGCTTTGGGGACTCCAAAAGTACAAAAATCATCAAAAATAATCATCAAATTGACTTACTAGCAAGGATGAAATGTAGCTGAAATTTTGAACTTCAAAAGCCTCTATTCTCTCTTCAAATTTCGTTGGAGAAGATGCATGAATAGTAAAAGATGATATCTCATCTTTTTATCTTATTTTTTTCATTTTTTATCACCTAACTTCCACCAAATTTGAACAACATTTAATGCTATTGTCTCCCTTCATTCCTATGGCCGGCCATACCCTCCTAATAGCCTAATTGTACTTTAAGGACCTTCAATTTAACATTCTATGGCTATTAGGCACCACTACCTTGAAAAATAGAACTTTCACACTTTATGCGATTTAGCCCTTTTTCACAATTAAACATGCTATAAAAATTTTCACATCGCCATATATTAATGCCACAACACATAAAATAACATCAAAATAATTTTCCTTAACCTCGATTTAGTGATCCTGAGATCATTGTTTCGACTAGCCCTAAAATCGATCTGTTACATCAAATCTTGAATTAAACAAGTTGTTAGTACTTTTACCATTTCATTGTTACTTCCAACAATGTATATGTCATCAACATATAAACATAGAATTACATATCCATCAATAGTGGTTTTGACATACACACATTTCTCACACTCATTAATTTTAAATCCATTTGATATCATGACACTGTCAAACTTTTTATGCCACTGCTTTGGTGCGTGCTTAAGCCCATACAAAGACTTCACCAATCTACAAACTTTTCTTTCTTACCCTGGAGCTACATGACCCTCAGGTTGTTCCATGTAAATCTCTTCATCAAGATATTCATTTAGAAAAGCTATCTTAACATCCATTTGATGAACTTCTAAATTCCACAAAACGGCAATATCAAGTACCATCCTTATAGAAGTTATTCTTGATACAGGAGAAAATGTATCAAAGTAATCAAGGCCTTCCTTTTGTCTATAACCTTTTATAACCAATCTGGCCTTGTACTTATCAATTGTTTTATCTGCTTTCATTTTTCGTTAGAAAATCCATTTAGAATTTAGTGGTTTAATTCCCTGAGGTAGATCCACTAATTCCCACGTATGATTTTTCATGATGGAATCAATTTCACTTTTGATAACATCTTTCCAAAAAGTGCTTTCAGATGAGTGTATAGCTTCACTGTAAGTTTGAGGTTCAGTCTCTAGCATATAGGTTAGAAAATCTGATCCAAAAGACCTTTCCACCATTGCCCTTTTACTTCTTCTTGGATATGCCTCGACATCAACCTCTTGTTGAAAGTTTTGACTATCAATAGCCTCTAAAGTTCGTTTTGTTGAACTTGACCCAACTTCCCTAACCTTACAAAGGAATATATTTTCAAAGAATAAGACATTTTTAGATTCCAATATCATATTCTTGTGAATTTTGGGATTCTTTGATTCATGTACAAGAAACCGATATGCATTTTTTTGGCATGCATAACCAATGAAACTACAATCCACCATTTTAAGACCTATTTTCATTTGCTTCGATAAATAAACCATTACACTTTCAAGTAGTTGTAGAAAGGTTTCCTGCCCTTCTATAAATCAAATGGTGTATTGTTCTTTTTCTTACGAGGCACCTTATTTAAAAGGTAATTCACTGATAAAACAGCTTCCCCTCACATGTTCTGTGACTACCCAGAACTTCATAGCATTGTGTTCATCATTTCCTTTAGGGTTCAATTTTTTCGCTCTACTACTCTATTAGATTGAAGAGAGTATGGTGGTGTCACTTCATGATTAATACCTTGTTGTGCACAAAATTTACCAAATGGTTCAACATATTCACCACCACAATCACTTCTCACCGTCTTGATTCTTTTATTAAGTTGGGTTTCAACTTCTTGCTTATAGAGAACAAATTTCTCTATAGCTTCATTGTTGCTTTTAAGCAAATATACATAGCAATATTTTGTTCTATCATCAATGAATGTAATAAAATATTTATTCTCTCATCTAGTTTAAATAAACTTTAAGTCACAAATATCACTATGTAATTAGATCAAGTGGTTCAGTATTTCTTTCAACAGATTGAAATAAAGACCTTGTTAGTTTTGCTTCAACACACGTTTCACATTTACGATTAAAATTAATGTGAAATGAAAGAATGTGCTCTAAGTTAATTAATCTACGTTAACATGTTCGAGCCGGCCATGCCATAAATTAAATGACTTAAGCATATAAACAGAAGAAGAAGCATCATTCTTATTCATAGTATTAGCTTTTATAGAGATAGCATTGAGTTTCCACATATCATTTAATACATATCCCCTTCCCATAAATATTCCCCCTTTTAACAAAGCTAACTTTAGGGATTCAAATACCATTCTATAGCCATGCATACTTAGGAGGGTCACAAAGACAAGGTTCTTGCATATGTTAGGCATACAACACATTTTGAAGTTTCAACTCTTTGTTAGAAGTGATCTTTAAAATCACAGTGTCTTTCCCCTTGATTTTGGAAGTTGCAGCATTACCGATATACAGAATCTCCCCTTTCTCACAAGGAACCAACTCAACAAAAGAGTCCTTGTCACAGCAAATATGACGTGTGGCATCAGTATCAAGCCACCATTCTCTTGGATTTGAATCAACCAAGTTGACTTCAAAAACCACAATGCAGAGGTCAAGATCAGATACTTCCTTAGAAATATTTTCCACAATGTTGGCCTCGTTTGTTCTAACCCTCTTTGGAAGCCTACAATCAGATGACTTGTGTCTCATCTTATTGAAATTAAAGCATTTTCCGTGGAATTTTAGCTTCTTGAAGACACCGTCTTTTGGTCCTAGTTTAGACCCAGTCTAATAATGTTTTCTTTTCTTGGAGTCCTTATTAACTTCTACTATGTTTGCCTTGGAAAAGTTAGGATTGGTTTCTTTGTTTAGCCTTTTAGTCGCACCTCAATTGTCTTCTTCAATTTGAAGTCTGACAATCAGATCTTCCACTGTCATTTCCTTTCTCCTATGCTTAAGATAGTTCTTGAAGTTATTCCAAGTAGGGGGAAGTTTTTCAATAATGGTTGCTACCTGAAAGGATTCACTTATAACCATCCCTTTTGTGAGAATACCATGAATGATCAGTTGGAATTCCTGCACATGATTTACAATAGCTTTAGAATCAACCATTACAAAGTTTAAGAACTTTGCAACTAAGAATTTCTTAGCACCGATATCTTCGGTTTTGTATTTTTGGTCCAGCGATTCCCATAATTCCTTAGTCGTTTTCTAGATAAACCATTCATAAATATAGTTCATAAAGTTCATCAGTTTTGTATTTATGGTCCAGCGATACGGTATATTTCATAAAGTTCATCAGATAAACCATTCAAAATATAGTTCATCAGATAAACCATTCAAAATATAGTTACGGCATAGGAAATCAAAGTTGTTACATGCTTCGATAATGTTGAAGGCAGTAATAGCATCTTCCTCATCCTCTCTAAAAATAGGAGGATCATTTTTCAAAAAACTTTCCATATTCAACATGGTCAAATAGAACAACATTTTCTGTTGCGGTGTTTTAAAATTCTCTCCAGTGAATTTTGTAGGCTTTTCATTGTGACTTATAGTCACAAGTAACATTTGGCTCGCAGCCTAATCATAAGCAGCGACAATCGCCTCAGCCTTTGAATTAGATGAGTTGTTTGATGTATGAGACATTTTCTGTGTTCAAAATGAAGAACCAGAATCCATAAATAAATTAAAATACGAAACAAAAGTATAAACCAACCTAAATAAGTTACGATGGTAATATGTACGCCTTAGATTAAAACTACAACAAATCATCTATCTTGAGATTGTAAGAAAATATAATATCGTATGTAGTATTAATATGTCGGTAACAATAATAATGCAATACAATGCAGTCGTAGTAACACAATAGAATATCTACAATCAGGCAAAGTTGAAAATTAGAAGAAGAATTTTGTTGAGGCATGTATAAATAGTTTCCTTAAGATAGATTTAACCTCTCATCGGTGCTTTGAGTATCGTTGGACGTCTATCTCCCAAGATACAACAACAAATGATCACAGTAGTAGCACAACAACAGTGATCAATTTAAGACAATCTTGCCTTTTTTTATCACCAGGAGGAATGAATTTAAAAGGAAATTTTTATATTGATGGTTTTTGATAATGTGTTTGGAAGTCTCCTAACTATGCTTTATATAGAGGAGAGGAAATGAATGAAGAGATTTAGACCGATTCATGAAGAGTTTTGTTGAACAGCTAATAGATATAAGTAAACAGACACAATGAATAGAAAGATGCAATACTAAACCGAAAGCAATGAATCTGTTCACCAAGAGTATAAAGAAGAGTGAGTTTTTTATTTGGCGAGATTCTAGCCTCCGGTTGTCTCATTCCTCCTTGGGTTCAATCTTCGGCTTTTAGATGACCCTTCTCTATCCAAGTAAGCCATTTATAGTGGAAGAGGACGCCTACGACCACCAGCTCCAAGAATTTAGACCTACGAATTTAAGGAACCTGACTCTAGCCTGCAATCGCTTTTGTGGAGTCATTTATGCTAGATCAATGCTTCTCAATGGCGAATCCCACGCCATTTTGTCTCTTGGGCTCGTCAACCTCTGATGCAGTAAGCTAACGAACCTACGGTGCAAACCTTCCAAATCATACAAAGCGGCCGCCTTTGCATACGTTGAAAAGTTTACTTTTAAAGGGACATGGACGGAAGCATCAGCCCCGTAATGCGATGGATTTTAGTGCGGAAAGTTAAGTGCGGATTCTAAGCCTCAATAACTTTTTTGGGGAATTCGACAACCTTCAGCTAGATGGATTTTAGTGTCTCATGGATTGGATGTAAAAGAAAATAAATATATGAGAATGGAGAAGAGAATTTTTATTGAAAGAAAAATATGGAAAGCACAAAAGACTCATGGGGAGAGAGTTTACAGAAAAAGATGAACCCCTAAATGAGTCATTTCATCCCCTATTTATAGTGCTAAGATAGATGGACTAGTCCTACTCAAACTCCCAAAGATAATTACAATTAATCAAAGATAAATAAAGATAAATAAAGAAATTAAATAATCCTCAATAATTATCCTAATATTAATTTTCCTAATATAATTAAAATAGAGTCTAATAAAGCAAAGTCTCTTCTTTTTGCATTTCAATCCTTATGTCCTTCATGTTTGCACTTTTGGCACCATCTTTTCCCTTTGTTGCACATTGGTCCATTTTATCTTAATTTCACAGCTTTGGCCCTCAATTTCGCTTTTGCCTCCAATTTAGTCCCTATAAGATAAAAGACCATAAATAGCCCAAATTAGTAGAATCATACTCAAAATAAATATGCAATTAGCACATAAAAACATGACATTCTAGAGTATTATCACTATTGTTTAATTCGAGCATCAATTTATCATCCATCACTCAAAAATTTTGAGCATGTTATATAGAATATAAATCCATAATTTATTATGCAAACCTTCAATTTTATCAATAAAATCATATACCTCAAAGTTTCAAAATATCCATTATTTTCCAACAATGCTTAATTTGTTCCTTGATAAACTAAAATCTGCGGTACCATCCATAAATAAGAATTATACAACAACCTTCTCATCCATTTTTTGCCCATAAGAAATGATGTTATAAGAAAACATATTGCAATAAGTAAATCTTAGGATAAAATGGGCTCCAAAACACAGACCACAACACTCAACATAAAGGTGAATGTCTCTAAAAAAATTTTATGTTCCCTATTAGCAGTTAAGACAAATATATCTTTAGCTAATAACATGCTATTAGTAAGTCAAATTTTGAGTATTTTCCTTGATTGCATCTAACTGCAATGACCTTAGGGACCTTTGGCTGAGTCTGTAACGCCTGGGCTTTGGGTCTCATAATTTTTTTTTAAGCAAGAAAATGACAAATGACATGTTGTCTTTGAGGGTTTAATAAACTTGGAGTGTCTAGGAATGTTGGAGAAGTTCTAGGTTCGAACTTTGAGGAGAAGGAATTTTTAATTAATTATTAAAGGAACCAAGGCGGTGAGTAGTTAGAGGTTGCATATGGGGTGGGAATTATGGAACGGAGGAAGTATATAAGGATCACATTGTTGCTTGACAACTGTGGATCCACCGATGGTTTTTTAAGCCTATTATATGATAAGCAGCTTTGCTGCAACGTTTGGTAGTACCGCAACCAGGCTACCCTTGAAGTGTATTGGATGGGCGGGTCGATTTAGAAGTCCCCACAGAAGTGTTTCGGTTGGACGGAGACGAAGTGTACCGAATGGATTATTTGGGGAGGGTTTGCACTATATTGCATGTATGATATTATTATGTTAATAATATAATGTGTATGCTATTTGTTTGTCAAGGGTCGTACACACTGAGTTTTCGAAAACTCACTCCCTCTTTTATTTTTCTCAGGTGATCTTCAGTAGGTGGTTCGACGGATGGAGGGACTCAGAGGTGGCCAACTAACAACAACTAGCAAGACAATTAGACCTATTTTTCTTAATATCTAAATTCTAGATTTTAAGTTATTTATTATAAGTTATTTTTTGGGGACTGTAATAAGGTTTTCCCTCTAGTTATTATTCTATTACTTCCACTATGCATTGTAATTTTGAAACAGAACCTGAATTTATTTCTTTTAAATATATATCAAGTTTTTAAAAATAATTGTGTTTTAAGAACGAGCTTTCGCTGTCAAAGGAAATTTATTTTTACATAGTAACAAGGAAATGGTTTTTTTTATACACCTCGTTTTGAAAGTAAACTGGATTTTACTTAACTTTTCTGTAGACGGGTTTTCAATGAAAACAAGGTTTTCGCAAAAACACTTCAATGTGACACGCCAGATTCGAGCTTAACTTCTAGGCCGGGTTCGGGGTGTTACATTTAGTGGTATCAAAGCCCGATTGCAAAGCTCGGGCTGTGAAATGGACCTTATTACTTGAGTTTTAAAAAAACTATTTTTGGATTGGATTGAAATGTTTTGAAAATTCTTGTGATGTGGCACACCAAGTCTCCAACATCGAACCAAGTAAGTTCTCTTGATACTTAGTTATTTTGAACTGTTATACTGTAGATAGTGGGCTACTTTTAGAATATGCCTAGAGTAAAACTAAAGCCTATAGAGAACTGAGACTGTAGAGGATTTACGACTGTGAAAGAAATACTCCACTTAATACCTCATAAAACATAGGCTTAGTTACTGAAATTGATTAAAACTTCATAAAATTCTAATCCAAATAATACGTGAATCAACGATGAGCACTAGAAGAGGTGTAAGAGGCCGCGAAAGAAGCCATGGAAGTGTTAGGGCTTTGTAAATATTTGAATCTGAATTTGGTACTTCTTCTGTGTGTGGTTGAAAATGTTTGAAGTAGGTGGATGTTTTGGGTATATGTTGAAATTATTAGGAGTAGAGTGCGCAGCGAAAGCATAGTGGTGTGACCTGAGCGGTGCGATTAATAGTTAGTTTGAAATTTCGAGAATGAAATTTCTTAAGGGGGTAGAATTGTAACGCCCCAAATTTTGGGCCTAGATGAATTGGGCTCTGAACTTTGGGTCTCATAATTTTTTTTTAAGCAAGAACATGACAAATGACATGTTGGCTTTGAGGGTTTAATAAACTTGGAGTGTCTAGGGGTGTCGGAGAAGTTTTGGGTTCGAACTTTGAGGAGAAGGAATTTCTAATTAATTATTAAAGGAACCAAGGTGGTGAGTAGATGGGCTTTTGAATAAAAATAGGGAAAAATAGCATCGAAGAGCCCTGTGGTGGCGTGCCTAAGTGACGCCACTTAAGATATAGGAAGGTGGCGTTATGGGCTAGCAAGGAGATCCTAGGTTCGAATCCTAGCTTAGTATTTTTTTAGGAGTTCAATTTTGGCCTTCTAGAAGGTTCGAACTGGTGTGATGATGGACTCTAAAGAGAGCGATCAGAAGAGAAAATTTAGAAAAAGGATTGGGAAGTTATTAGGAAGAAAAATGAGGAGATAAGATGAGGAAGAGTTGGAGCCGATTGGGACTTTAGGGGGGTAGACAGAGTTTCGACTTTGTGTATAAATAGGGGGTGTCGAATTCCCCCTGTGCTATTTTGGCAACTGTAGTGCTCTACCAAATTCTCCTTCACTTTTTCTATTCTAAACCTCGCCTCTTCCTTATGTGTTTTTCTTTTCTTCTAAAGCCTTAAATCGAATATCATTCTCTTCTTTCTCCATTTCTTGTGCCATCCCACCTTCATCTTAATAGTTGGGGACCGAATATTCGTGACTTCAAAAGCCGAAAACATTTGCTCTTCGAGCCGATTTCTTCATCGCCCAAACATTGTGCCGAATACTCTAGTGACTGAATCTCTGTCGTGCTGTCACCATTCCCTTGATTTTTGGTGGATCGAATCTTGGAAAAATCAAAATAAAGCTTGGATCTACAAGTCTCTGCCGAAAAGCTATCCATACATTTCGGTTTTTGGGTAAGTGTTGTTGATTTTGGGATAAGTTGGTTGAATAGTCTATAATAAGGGAAAGGGTGACTTAAGTGGATACAAGTCACCTATTAATTTGTCTTTAACGATTAAGATTGATGCAGATCTAGGGGATATTCGTGAGTAGTAGCTAAGGAATGGCTATTAGGACTGGTGGCACACGGTAAGGTTAAGGTAAGGCTTCGGTTTTTGGTAAATATTGTGGTTAAGTGTGTGATTGATTGGAGGTTGGTATTGGTTGTAGGTTCAAGGCTGAAGATAGTATAACACGTCTCATTTACCAGGTGTGTACATACACTTCACACACGAAAAATCGGTAAAAGTCGAAATCCTGAAAAACCAGAATGCCGAAAAGCCAAAAAGCTGAAAGGTTGGCACCAGCAACCACACGAAAGCGCATTGAACATTCGTGTGGGAACACCAATAGGACTAGGGACCAGAGAGAGCGATCTCATAGTCTCGGGCCCTTTGATGACCAAGCAGGGCCAAAAGGGGCTAAATGGGCCTTCTGCTGAGCTCGTAGGCCCAAATCGGCAAGAATTGATATGTGAAATTGAATGATGGATTGATATGGGTCGTTGTATGATTTGATTATGATCAGGCCTAATGGGCTACATATACATGATTGGGCTTAATGGGCTATATGGACATGATTGGGCTTAGTGAGCCTTATGGGATTTAAGAAATGCATGCTAGGGTTTTAATGGACTCTAGGCTTAATTCTGATGAATTCCTAAACAGCATAAAACTTAATTTAATAATCAAACATGTCTGTGGACAAGTCGCTAGGGTGGAGTGTGGCAATGGACATATGCATGTTTAGGATTGGATCTAAGGAGAGCTTGGTACTTAAGCGGTCCTAGTGACCCACCTCTTCTCTGGAATCCTACCTGGTGCGCGTCTGTTCACTTTAGCCGCGATGACTTGTTGACGGCCTAAGGTTCGTAATTAAGACCCATACGATTAAAAATTACTAAAATACCCCTGTAGGGTAGAATTACCGAAATACCCCTACAGGGTAGGATTACAGAAATACCCCTGAATTGTAAAATTACTAAAATACCCTTGATTTGTGAAATGACTAAATTACCTCTATATGTTGAATGAAAGATTTATGGATGCTACATGTACATTTACTGCATTCATATGATATTCTGTTTAGGTTGCATATGTGGTGGGAATTATGGAACGGAGGAAGTATATGAGGATTGCATGGTTGCTTGACAACTGTGGATCCACCGATGACTTTTTAAGCCTATTATATGATAAGCAGCTTTGCTGCAACGTTTGGTAGTACCGCAATCGGGCTACCCTTGAAGTGTATCAGATGGGTGGGTCGATTTAGAAATCCCCATAGAAGTGTTTCAGTTGGACGGAGATGAAGTGTACCGGATGGATTATTTAGGGAGGGTTTGCACTGCATTACATGTATGATATTATTATGTTAATAATATGATTTGTATGCTATTTGTTTGTCGAGGGTCGTACACACTGAGTTTTCGAAAACTCACTCCTTTTTCTATTTTTCTCAGGTGATCCTCAGTAGGCGGTTCGACGAATGGAGGGACTCAGAGGTGGCCAACTAGCAAGACGATTAAACCGGTTTTTCTTAATATCTAAATTCTAGATTTTAAGTTATTTACTTTAAGTTTTTTTTTCAGATTGTAATAAGGTTTTCCCTCTAGTTATTATTCCATTACTTCCACTATACATTGTAATTTCCGAATGAGATTTTCACGAAATCATTCCGTGAAATTGTAGACCATAAAAATATAAATAAAATAAATTTCTCAACGTCGGATTTGTGGTCCCGAAACCACTGTTTCAACTAAGCCTAAAATCGGGCTGTTACATTTCTCCCTCCTTTAAGGATTTTCGTTCTCGAAAATCTTACCAAAAGAGTGGTTTAGTTCCTCATAATCTTTACTATCTCATAAATAGTGCTAAAGAACTTTTATTTTAGCCTTCATTAAAATCCAGGGTCTTATTTAGCTTTCCCAATAACTCATGATATATAAAAATCTGGATCTCAATCCATTTTAATCTCTGATCATGTTCATAATCATTCTATAGCTGAACCCTTTGGTATCATACTTGTGAACTTATTCAATACGAATCTCGTGAAATTCCTTCATAAAACACCACTCTGGTAAGGGGGTGAGGTCGTAAGATCCCGGACTCATCTCTCATACACATGTACATGTGACACTATTTCATCATTATAGTTATATAACTCAGTTCAATCAATTTAACACATTGATTTAAGCTATGCGAGTTTTCCAATCATACTTATTCAAACAAGCATACGTGGACATTTATTCTATCAATATTTATGATAAGTCACCCAAACATATGCATTCGTTCAAGTAAATCAATATGTAAGCTCATCATAGTATAATCCTTTATTCACACCTTTGTGAATTTCTATTTATCACATTCACTTAATCAAGTAAACCAAGTGTACAACATCATATGAGCATCAAACAAGAATGGGTATTCAACGCAACATGAATTTCCATCTCACATGTTATCACGTATATCATGAACTTTTATTCATAATTTTCTAAATCCAGGCTTATCATGACTATACTTTACCCGAATACCTTAGCATAACATTTAACATGGTTGGTGTAGCTCGGTTGGAGAGTACCTCTGTCCAAACAAGATGGTTCTCATTTGCGTCGGGAGACATAACACTAGCACGGATTGGTGGCATGTCTAGCTAGACTCTCATTCATGCTAGGTTAGTCCGAAAACTGACTAAACCGTAGCTCTGATACCACTAAATGTAACACCCCTCACCCATTTCCAACTCTGGGATAGGGTTTGAGGCGTTACTGGACTTAAACATTCACAATCATACAAAATCGGGTTACCAAATTTCGCCCAAAATTAAAACTTTTCAAACACATGCATATCATCCCTTATACAAGCCTTCAAAGCCTATAACATACATTGGGGTAGCTCGGGACTAAACTAAGAACTTTGAAAATCTTTGGGTAACTTAACCAATTTTCTTACTTTGGAGAGTCACACGCTCGTATAACTCTCTGATTTTGACGTCAACAACCGTTTAAGGGCACACGGCCAAGGCACACGTCCATGGCCAGAGGCCGTGTCCTCCACACGGTTGAGACACACGGCTGTGTCTCTACCCGTGTGGTCAAGACTTAGGCTAACTTCCAAGCCTTTTTTTCATCTTTACATGCACACACATACATTTGACCTTGTCATCTGTTTAATCACTTATACCACATAATATGACATTAACACATACCATGGACAAATAGGCTTACAAGCCAAAATCATCATAAGTCACATCTCATGGCTATAATCAACAAATCAATATAAGCCAATACATTTGACTAATCATAACAACATCCATCATAGAAAAATTAAGTCCCTATACATGTCACTCACTTGAAAACATTTAACATACATATGCCAATACTCCAAGGATAATGGCTCGATAGTGTGATGCTGCTTCTGACGATCTCCAAACCTGAGCTAACCTGACAAAACTAAAACAAATGGAAAGGAGGGAGTAAGCTTTACGCTTAGTAAGCTTGCATGAAAATAATAAACAATGCGATAACATACTATTTTCATATTCTTTCTATTTATTCAAATTCCAGTTAAGTTGTTTTCTTGTGTAACACCCTGAAAATTTGAGTAATTTATTTTCATTGTGTGCTTTGAGTAATTATTCTAGGAAGTAAAAATTTCTGATTTATTTTCGTGTTTAGTATAGTCCTGAAGAAGAATTAGAATTTATTTGGGATGGTATAATATTAAATTTTAATTTTTTATGGAAGTGGATTAAGTGGCTATGACACATAAGTTAATTTAAGTGTCAAAGTGAAGCATAAGATGAGTTAATGACCAAGTGGTGATGGCACATGGGTTTAAGTATGAGGGAAAAGGTTATCCCATGTTTAGCATCTAGGTGAATTTTATTTTTTAATTTTTCTGCACATGTATAGCAAGTGTCGGCCAAGAGCATATATGGTATGTGTTGACCATGTTATTTTTGGTTAGTATATCAAGGGAATAAGGAAATTGTTAACTTAAGGAAGGGAATCAAGAAAATAAGGAAAGATGTGAAGATATGAGGCAAGAATCAAGATATTGTTTATGGAAACAATATCTTGGCCATTAGACCATGCATTTGGACGGCAACCTGGACTATAGGGGGAGCCGAATTTTGGTGATAGTTTGGCTAGGAATTTTAGTCTTTTGTTTTGGTCATTTTTAGTTTTGTGCATAGTTTTGCAAATTCTCTCAACCTCTCTCTCCCTTGGTCGAATTTGATCCTTGGTAAGCCTTGATTATTTTTGACCATTTGGTCATTTTTGCACATCAATTGGTATTCTTTTTGTGCCTTATTCTCATTAGTGCCGAAATCACCTACATCAAATGACCATTCCTTTCTTTTCTCTCTTTTCTCCATTGCCGAATGTGTCTTGATCCTAACCTCATCTCTTTCTTTCTCTTTTATTTTCTTTGAAAACCGAATTCATCATCATCTCCATTTTCTTATTTTTATTTCTTTTCAATCAATATTTTCTCCAATATTTCTCTCATGGCCGAATGCTAATGTGCCTCTAAGCCAAATTTATTTTCTCTTCTCCTTAATCTTACATAGCGAATCTTTCATCAATCAACCACCATTCTCAAATCCTTTCTTTTCGACGTGGAAAATAGGTAAGAGATTCTTTTGTTTCGATTAGTTAATAGTGGTATGACCGATTATTGATGGTGTCATGAAGGATCATTTGGATCGAAATAATCGTTCGTTCTAGTAACGTCTTCTTTGTTACTCTTTAGTGCAATAACGGAAGTTGGAGATCAAGAAGTCGTGGGTGACACAAAACGTTGGAATCGATTCTAGTGGTAAGGAAATCACATCTTTAAAACCTTGGTATTATTTCGAAATTATTTTAGATTGGAGTAACGATCTTTGTCATTGAAGACATTCAAAATAGGGAAGAAAAGGGCGGTGTTCAGTTTTCGGAAGAAGGGAGGTTCCGTTAATCCCCCTAAGTATAAGCAAAGGGCTATTTCGGGAATCCAGGATTTTCCACCGGGTTGCGGACGTTCAACCGAGGAAAATTAACTGTTCGAAGTCATTCGTACTCCCGAACCATTATTCGTTCGTGGATTCGATTCGGTTAGCGAACCATCAATCGGGGAGAAATCGCAAGTAAAAGTATTACGGAAATCCGAGGGTAAAATTTCTAGATCGTTATATTTAGATCGGTTTTATTATAGATTATAGTGTTCTAATTATCGCGATACATATAGGTGTTGAAGAGCGGGAAAGTGTAGTCCTCTCAATAACTAGGTGTGTAATTTCACACTCATTTTCGGGTTAGATTTCTAATCGTAAGTATTGCGATAAAATCGTGAAAATGGTAAATTCAGAAATTTTGTAGTAATTGATACTTTTGTGAAAATGCATGAAAAGCAGGTTAAACCGAGAAATATGCGAAAAACTGCTAAATCGATAAATTGGGCCAAAATACTCTAGTTCGATAAATTGGGCCAAAATACTCTAGTTCGATAAATTGGGCCAAAATACTCTAGTTCGATAAATTGGGCCAAAATACTCTAGTTCGATATATGGGCCAAAAGTTCACTAAACTGCTAAATGGGCTAGTTGCTAAATTATTTTTATGGGCCAAATAAAATGTTTAATGATAAACCCACCGATGATATGGAATAATTGAAAATTTGTTATATGACTATATTTTGTTATACACGCATAATTGCATGGGGTGGGATATATGAAGAGAAGAATGGCGGTTGCCACAAATTTGGCTCAATGCCTCTAGTTCGGTGGCTCGCCACAAATTTGGCTCAATGCCTCTAGTTCGGTGCTCTGCCACAAATTAAACTAAATGCCTCTAGTTCGGTGACAATGTCACAATCTAGTTCGATAGTGCACTACAAAATTATTTAAAGGCTTAAAGCCTATGATTGGTGTGTTTGGCGGGTGGGTTAACTTGATCCCCACAGGTGTGTTGGTTGGTACGGGGGTGTTAGCGGATGGATATTAGGTTGGTTGGGGAAATTCATTTTACATACATTTTTAAATTATGTTATTTTATGATATATTGTTGAATTCTGTAATTGGGCTCAAGCCCAGCATAATATCTTGACGATCTGGCCCAATAATGGTGGTAAGTGAGTTGCACACTGAGTTCTTTGTAACTCACCCAATTTTATTAACCATTTCAGGTAATGGAAATTGATGTGGACTTGGGCCGGAGATGACTTGGTAGAGGCCATACTACAAACTTGGGTTTTTATAAACTATGACTTTATTTAAATTATTATCTTAAATTTTTGTTATGGGTTTAATGTAATAAGGCTTCTTAGTATGTTTTTATGAATTTTATTGTGTGGATGGTTTAAATTTTATTTCCAAACTTTTAATATGGTTTTATCTTCAATATGTTAAGTTTTCTCAAGAACATTGGTTTTATAACAAATGTGTGGACACTTTAATTATTTTAAATTCTTTCAAAGTTCTTTTAAACTATCTTAAGATTTTGACATTTAAATTTTAACGATAAGTTTTCAAACAAGTATTTTTCTTAAGTCACAAATTTCAAATCCTCGAGTTTAATTTTTATTAAACTCTATTTACAAAAAGTTTTGTAGCACTTTTCTATTTTTAACCATTGAGAATAAACGAATGTATGATTTGTGTGACAAACCAAATCTTGTCTAAACACATAGACCAGGGTTTGGGGTGTTACACCTTGAGTCATAGTCATTAAATTATTTATATCTAGAGCTACAGAACTCCAAATTAAGATCCGTTAATTTTCCATGAAACTAGACTCACATATCTTCTTACCATAAAATTTAAAAAAAATTTGGTTTATCCAATCAATACATTTTATTCATTAAAGATTCTCCTATTTCGCTATTCGATAGCTCTAACACGTCTTCGTTAAAATTAAAATTACTTATTATAAAGAGTTTGGATAACCTTCCCATTTATTTCTCTCGAAAGTAGACTCACCAAGGATTTTGAGAATATAAATTACACACCATAACCATTTTTATACAATTTTTAGTGATTTTCCAAATTTGGAACAGGGGATTTTCGAAACCATTCAGACCCTGTCTCACCAAAATTTAAATATCTCATAATATAAAATTTATTTACTCACACCATTTATTTTATGTTAAAATAGACTCAATAAGCTTTAATTTCATCTCTCATTCAGTATATAATTCAATTTTTACTATTTATGGTGATTTTTAAAAATTACGTAACTACTGCTATTTCAATCTATTTTACTGAAAATTTTACTCTCCCATGTTTTCTTTATATTACTTCCATATATGCACACATAACACCAAGCATGTTTAGTACTAGCCATACAAATGAATAATCATCACCAATATTTACGAGTACTCATAATGGCGCTAACACCATATCAGCCTTACCACAATTCAATCACGTATCACATATCAAACACATTATGCACATACACACATGGTCACATGCACCCTTGCTCACAGGTACATTTTCCACATTTCTTAATTGGTCACATTCTCACCTGCACTTATTCATAACATGATCGCACCAATCACCATTAGTAAGTTATCTCGTTGAACCCCTTCGGAAAATGCCCAATACTCGGTGGTCTCAGCACATAGCTCCACCTACACATAATTCGGCTTTCTTGTACACATGATGAAGGTCCTTTATCACCCATGTGACCTAGCCATTCCATCTCGTAGCTTTCTTATCTACATGGCGTCCAACACTAGGAACCACTCATGTGACCTAGCTACTCATAACCCGTAACTTTCTTGTACACATGCTATACACATAGTATTACACATGTGACCTAGTTACATATGAAATTATAATCCCGTAGATTTCTTGCACACATGGTGAAAGTCCCTTATCATCCATGTGGCCTAGCTACATATCAAAATTTTCCATCTCGTAGCTTTCTTGTGCACACAGTGAAGGTCCCTTATCACTCGTGTGACCTAGCTACATATTGTCCGTATCTCTCGGTTTTTCGAAGGTTCAATCGAGAATTTCTCATTCCATACATTTTCATATTTTAGTTATCACCCAATGATTTCCATAATATCTAGCAAAATAATTATTGAACAAGTAAAATAAGTGCATTATTTACATATCAACTTTCCATTTCACATAATAACCATAGTCATAGAAAACACCTTTAAGCACAACATTTCAACCCATTTTCCATGTCACCTATGTCACATTTTATCATAAACATATTATTAAATCAATTCACCAACATAATATACTAAACATGTAATTCAGAAAAATCAATTTAATACCACAATTTAGGCTTCAAATATACATTACGACATTATTGTATTATTATTAACACACCAACTTACCTCGGATCCAGAAACGGTAATTTATCAACTTTCCCGATTTTCGATTTTCCTCTCGTTCTATGTCCAAATCTCGTTTTTCGGGGTCTAAAACATCACATTTCACTTATTTAACTAATGTACTACTCAAAACAGTCCCTAACTCAAACTTTGGTAAAATTACAATTTTGCCCCTAAACTTTTGCATAATTATGATTTTGCCCCTAGGCTCGTAAATTAAACTTCATCCCTTATTCTTATGTTTTATAACATGCTGATCATTTTTTCCTTCTATGGCAACATCAAATTCTTGCTCTAACATGCACTTATGTACATTAGGTATTTTTGTCGATTATGTCGTTTTACTCGTTTTCACTTAAAATCGCTTAGTAAAAGTTGTTTAACATAATTATAAGCTTCATATTATACCATAAAACATCAAAATAAACACATTTCACCTATGGGTATTTTTCCAAATATGAACCCTAGGTTAAATTATTGCTAGGTTAAATATGAACCTTGGAAAGCTTGAATACCCTATCCATGGCTTCCCACATGTTAAATTTGGCCTAAGCTTGAAGATGGACAAATTTGGCATTTAAATTTTGTTTTTAATTCATTTAATTCACTAAATTACCAAAATGCCCCTTAAAAAATCTTTTGAATCCACCAACTTAACTAATGGCCTAATCATCATTTAAGGACCTCTAATTTAAAATTTCATAACAATTAGACACCTCTAACATGTAGAACTCAACTTTTACACTTTTTACAATTTAGTCCTTTTGACTAAATTGAGTGCCCAAATGTCAAAATTTTCTAATGAGATTTTCACAAAATGATTTCATGAAATTGTAGACCATAAAAATATAAATAAAATAAATTTCTCAACATCAAATTTGTGGTCCCAAAACCACTATTTCAACTAAGCCCAAAATCGGGCTGTTACAGAGCGCTAGAAGAGGTGCAAGGGGCCGCGGCAGAAGCCATGGAAGTGTTAGGGCTTTGTAAACATTTGAATCTAAATTTGGTACTTATTCTACGTGTGGTTGAAAATGTTTGAAGTAGGTGGATGTTTTGGGTATATGTTGAATTATTAGGAGCAGAGTGCGTAGCGAAAGCATAGTGGCATGACTTGAGCGGTGCGATTAATAGTTAGTTTGAAATTTCGAGGACGTAATTTATTTTAAGGGGGTAGAATTGTAACGCCCCGAATTTTGGGCCTATATGAATTGGGCTCTGAGCTTTGGGTCTCATAATTTTTTTTTTAAGCAAGAAAATGACAAATGACATGTTGGCTTTGAGGGTTTAATAAACTTGGAGTGTCTAGGGGTGTTGGAGAAGTTCTGGGTTCGAATTTTGAGGAGAAGCAATTTTTAATTAATTATTAAAGGAACTAAGGAGGTGAGTAGATGGGCTTTTGAATAAAAATAGGGAAAAATGGCATCAAAGAGCCTTGTGGTGGGGTGGCTAAGTGACGCCACTTAGGGTATAGAAAGGTGGCGTTATGGGCTAGCAAGGAGATCCTAGGTTCAAATCCTAGCTTAGTATTTTTTTCGGAGTTTAATTTTGGCCTTCTAGAAGGTTGGAAGTGGTATGATGATGGACTCTAAGGAGAGTGATCAGAAGAGAAAATTTAGGAAAAGGATTGGGGAGTTATCAGGGACAAAAACAAGGAGATGATATGGGGAAGAGTTGGAGCCGATTGGGACTTTAGGGGGGTAGACAGAGTTTCGATTTTGTGTATAAATAGGGGGTGTCGAATTCCCCCTGTGCTATTTCGGCAACTGTAGTGCTCTACCGAATTCTCCTTCACTGTTTTTATTCTAAACCTCGCCTCTTTCTTATGTGTTTTCTTTTCTTCTAAAGCCTTAAATCGAATATCATTCTTTTCTTCCTCCATTGCTTGTGCCGTCCCACCTTCATCTCACTTTTTGGGGACCAAATATTCGTGACTTCAAAAGCCGAAAACCTTTGCTCTTGGAGTTGATTTCTTCATCGCCCCAAACCTTGTTTCGAATACTCTAGTGATTGAATCTCTGTCGTGCTATCATCATTCCTTTGATTTTTGGTGGATCGGATCTTGGAAAAATCAGAATCAAGCTTGGAACTACAAGTCTTTGCCGAAAAGCTATCCATACGTTTCGATTTTTCGGTAAGTGTTCTTGATTTTGGGATAAGTTGGCCAAATAGTCTATAGTAAGGGAAAGGGTGACTTAAGTGGATACAAGTCACCTATTAATTTGTCTTTAACGATTAAGATTGATGCAGATCTAGGGGATATTCGTGAGTAGTAGCTAAGGAAGGGCTATTAGACCTGGTGTGGCACAGTAAGGTTAAGGTAAGGCTTCGGTTTTTGGTAAATATTGTGGTTAAGTGTGTGATTGATTGGAGGTTGGTATTGGTTGTAGGTTCAAGGCTGAAGATAGTGTAACACGTCTCATTTACCAGGTGTGTACATACACTTCACACACGAAAAATCGGTAAAAGTCGAAATCCTGAAAAACTAGAATGCCGAAAAGCCAAAAAGCTGAAAGGTTGGCACCAGCAACCACACGAGCGTACGAACATTCGTGTGGGAACACCAATAGGACTACCGGGACCAAGAGAGCGATCTCATAGTCTCGGGCCACTGTTGACCAACCGGGCCAAAAGGGGCTAAATGGGCCTGCTGAGCTCGTAGGCCCAAATCGGCAAGAATTGATATGTGAAATTGAATGATGGATTGATATGGGTCATTGTATGATTTGATTATGATCAGGCCTAATGGGCTACATATACATGATTGGGCTTAATGGGCTATATGGACATGATTGGGCTTAGTGAGCCTTATGGGATTTCAGAAATGCATGCTAGGGTTTTAATGGACTCTAGGCTTAGTTCTGATGAATTCCTAAACAGAATAAAACTTAATTTAATAATCAAACATGTCTGTGGACAAGTCGCTAGGATAGAGTGTGGAAATGGCATATGCATGTCTAGGATTGGATCTAAGGAGAGCTTGGTACTTAAGCGGTCCTAGTGACCCACCTCCTCTTATCTGGAATCCTACCTGGTGCGTAGCGTCTGTTCACTTTAGCCGCGACGACTTTTTGACGGCCCAAGGTTCGTAATTAAGACCCATACAGTTAAGAATTACTAAAATACCCCTATAGGGTAGAATTACCAAAATACCCCTGTAGGGTAGGATTACAGAAATACCCCTGAATTGTAAATTTACTAAAATACCCTTGATTTGTGAAATGACTAAATTACCCCTATATGTTGAATGAAAGATTTATGGATGTTACATGTACATTTGCTGCATTCATGTGATATTCTATTTAGGTTGTATATGGGGTGGGAATTATGGAACAGAGGAAGTATATGAGGATCACATGGTTGCTTAATAACTGTGGATCCACCGATGGCTTTTTAAGCCTATTATATGATAAGCAGCTTTGCTGCAACGTTTGGTAGTACCGCAATCGGGCTACCCTTGAACTATATCGGATGGGTTGGTCAATTTAGAAATCCCCACAAAAGTGTTTCGGTTGGACGGAGACGAAGTGTA
Source organism: Gossypium bickii (assembly GCA_025503065.1). NCBI lineage: Eukaryota > Viridiplantae > Streptophyta > Magnoliopsida > Malvales > Malvaceae > Gossypium > Gossypium bickii. Next base: position 46,814,972 of record CP106711.1, on the reverse strand, counting down.
CCGGATGGATTATTTGGGGAGGGTTTGCACTGCATTGCATGTATTATATTATTATGTTAATAATATGATGTGTATGCTATTTGTTTGTTGAGGGTCGTACACACTGAGTTTTCGAAAACTCACTCCCTCTTTTATTTTTCTCAAGTGATCCTCAGTAGGCGGTTCGACGGATAGAGGGATTCAGAGGTGGCCAACTAGCAAGATGATTAAACCGGTTTTTCTTAATATCTAAATTCTAGATTTTAAGTTATTTACTTTAAGTTATTTTTTTCGGATTGTAATAAGGTTTTCCCTCTATTTATTATTCCATTACTTCCACTATGCATTGTAATTTTAAAACGGAACCTGAATTTATTTCTTTTAAGTATATTTCAAGTTTTTGAAAATAATTGTGTTTTAAGAACGAGCTTCCGCTGTCAAAGGAAATTTCTTTTTACTTAGTAACAAGGAAATGGTTTTTTTTGGATACACCTCGTTTTGAAAGCAAACTGGATCTTACTTAACTTTTCTGTAGAAGGGTTTTCAATGAAAACAATGTTTTCGCAAAAACACTTCAATGTGACACGCCAGATTCGGGCCAACTTCTAGGCCGGGTTTTGGGTGTTACAGAGTCACTAATAATCAAGTGTTTTTTTTTTTAAATAATAAAATGAACTATGGATCTATAGGATGATATTTAACAAAGAAAAAGAAGTATAACTAAAACAAAATCAACTAATTGTATATCAAGGTAAACCCAGAAACCTAAGCATAAGAATGTAATAATATTGCAGCAAAGGAACAGCTGAAAGAAACAACTTTTTCCTCCACAGGATACAGTCTTCAAAGAAAGCTCATATCAATCCAATTTCATATACATGTTGTAACATCCCCAAACCCGGCCCATTCACTACGACCGAATCTGGTTATGTTAGTGAAAATATTTCTGACTTAGAGTAAAATAGTAAAAATTTATTTTATCTTGGAACCTATGTTCCTTTGGGAAAAAAAAAATATATATATATATACTTTAGACTTGATATTATAAAAATGTCCATATTAAAACACTTTATTATCTTATGAATACTTTAAATAAGTAGATTAGGGTAAAAATCATTTTCACTAGCTAGTAATTTAATTTTACCAAGTCATAATCAAATTAAAATAAAATAGTACCCAAAATAATAATTAAGCAATTTCGAAGGTAGATAAAAATAAATAAAAGTCAAAAGGCCCTTATTACATCCATAATTAAAAGATCAAGTACTTAATATAAATAAACTTAAAACAACGCCTTCGGCATGGGCCACCATGCGTCCTCTCCGATCCCGGTCCAACTCATGAATCACATGAAATGTTGGGAAAATAATTGGGTGAGTCACAGACTCGGTGCATAATTATCACACATGCCTCCACATATGGGCTTAGCCCATATCCACCTGAATCATGCAAATCAACATGCATTTACGAAATCCAACCCATCCTAAGTCCATCCGTTACACCAACCTTAGCGGACTCCCGCTCAGGCCGTGGCTAGTCCACCGATCACAACCGAGTGATCCCACAAAATCCTACCTTGGCGGCACTCCATCGCGCGGGCCATGGTCGAGCCACCGATCATATCGTGATCCTCACAATAATCTATTCACGGTGATGCACTCGGCTATCAACCGCCGAGATGGGCACCTAGCCAACATCCCTTGATGAAGCACACGACTAACCATCAAGCGCTAATGTAGCACGAGGCTGACATTAGACCACGTACATAATATGTACTCCCCGTCCTTCTTTGCTCAAATCCAACCCCCATGCATATATGTCAAAGTACCATATCAAATCAACGTATAGAATGAATATACATCACACGCTCATAAATAATTTTAACATCACAATTTACCAACTTTGTTAACCGATTACCCACACATGGGTATCCATCACTTCACCTTTCATTCGGCTATCACACATCATACGCAAAACATATGTACATATATATTAATACACAAAAGCAGAGAAAGCTTGATCGATAGTTACGCACTGCTTGATACAATCAACTAAACCTCGAAGTCACACGTTGCACCTAAAGGCTTGTCGAAATCCCACCCGATTAACAGAGAAAAGATGCTACGCTTGATTGGTTCCAAATCCGGGAGCCCCTTCAAAAGCGATTACCACAAGAGATTAACATACTTCCAAATAAACACAAAATCGTCTCTTACCTTTGTAAAAGTCGACGAGAGAACAAAGGACGGATCAGAAACATTCGGCCTTGCCTACTTACCTTACCTTCTCCAATGATTGAAAACGAAACCCAACGTGCTCTACACCACACTTAATATTCGGCAAAAAGAGATACTAATAGGGAAGGGTAGATTTTGGTAATAAGGTTTTGAGAAAAGAGAGGAAATAAAAGATGAATGAGGTTCACAAATGAAGATTCGACCAACAAGTCCAAGGGAGAAAATGGCAAGGTCTACGATGTTAATGGTTTTTTTGATTTCAAAGAAGAAAAATAGATAAGCTTTACTTGAAGGTTCGGCCAAAAGACAAAAAAAAAAGGGAAAAGAAGGAAACACAAAGGAGTAAGGCTTTTGAAGAATTAAAATTCGGCAAAGGAAACCTCACCACCCTTTAAATAGCATTCGGCCACTCCCCCCCCGAAGACTCCAACATTCGGCCACCACCTTCCTGGCCATATAATTCAAATTGATTTGAATTAATCAAATCACTTAACTTACTCCCAGCCACCCATTTAAAAACAATTAAAAACAAAACCCACCTTTATCCTATATCACCTCTTCAATTTAAAAAGAATAAAAACATAATAATATAATACTTATCCTAACTCCTTCAAATAAAAACGAAAAAAACAACCCAATATCACCATTATCCCACTGAATTCAAAATAAAATACAAACCCATCCTTATCTTCCAATTTAATCAACATGTGCGTCTAATTGCTTCAAATCTGCTGCCCAAAAACAAAGAAATAAAGCTTCCATGTGCCGCCCATTCACGTCAACCAAAGAAGAAAAGAAGGAAAACCCCCGCAGGAGCCTCCAAGGCTCGAACACACGACACTGGGGACCAACGACTACATACGCGCCCAGGGCCATTCGGCCTAGGCTGCTTTTTGTAACAAAAGCGCGCAACAAAATCTTTTAAGCCTTCTCGAGATTTAACGCCGCTGCAAAATATCAAAACCCCGCCCCTGTGTGCTCGAACTCGCGACCTTTACCCAGCGCCGCCCTTACATGCGCGCCACTCTCCGCCCACGCCTTTCATGTCCATAGAGCCCCAACAATTATTCATAAAGCCTTCATACTCGGGCCCACATCGCATATGAAAAATAACACGCCAAAATTGCTGTTGCCTCCACTCGAACCAGCGCCCTTCTCCCCCTTCAGCGCCTAAGTGGCGCGCGCTAACCACTTCACCAAGCTCTTCCTTGTGCCAAAAATTACCGAAAATTATCCTTAAGGCCTCCTTGGCCCGATCCCCTTTTACACTAAAAATCCAAATTTTTTCCAAAGTCTCCCTTTTAATCCGAGCATTCTCAACACCTCTAAAACACGTCCAAGCATACCCAAAACCTACTAGAACTTGAATTATACCCAACAAGCATAGCCCCTAAACCGAGGTGTTACAATTCTACCCTCCTTAAAAATAATTTCGTCCTCAAATTACTTGTCTAAACTAATATCCATTTCCTCCCACTACGCTATGGTCGCAGACTCTGATCTTAAAGAGCTAACATACTACTAGGCATAGCATCTACCATACTCAAGGTTCCACATACTTTACGAGCAACAAAGCAAACAGTCACCAAAATGAACCAAACAACAGAGAATAATTCAGACATCAGGGGCTTACCAGCTGACACATCAGACACATCATTATCCTCTCTCCGGCGAACTGCATAAACCAGACTTGGCTGCCTTGCCTCAGTGCCACCATTACCACGGTCTACTGCTACACGACCTCGACCGAAACCATTTCCTCCATGGTTCGGACCACGACCTCTCGTCGCTGTCGACCACCTCCTGCTGGTTGCATATAATCTGGTCCGAGTCCTATTTGGATTCGGGGACAATCTTAATCAGTGGAACTTGGACTTGCATCTAAAGCACTCCGAACACGATTCCAAAGATTCGCCAACATGGTACCTTCCACATTGAGCACACGGACGATCTGGATTTCCGGCGGCTGGCTTAGCAATATTAACAGGAGTCTCAACCCTCGGTCTTTTCTGAACCCTCTCAAACACTTCTGACGATCCAACACTTCTCTTATCACGGTTCCTTTCTCTATTGTGCCTCTCAGCCTTCTTGACCTCCTCAGCTATTCGAGCTTTCTCCACTAAAACTGCGAAGTCTCTTTCCTGATGCGGAGCAATCAAAACTCGCAGCTCATCCCGTAGCCCATCTTCAAATCTGACACATCTCTCATAATCCGTTGCCACGATGCCCCGAGCATATCGGCTTAAACGCAGAAACTCAGCTTCGTACTCCGCTATTGACTTGTCACCTTGCACCAAGTTGAGGAATGCCTTCCTCTGAGCATCCACATAGCTCGCTCCGACATACTTCCCCTCAAACTTGATCTTAAAGTAACCCCAGTCCACTCGATCCGCAGGGGTACTTTCCTTAACAGTGAGCCACCACTGGTAGGCTTCATCCCGTAGAACGAAACAACACCCTTAAGCTTCTCCTCAGCAGTTAAGTCTAAGTCGTCCATAATCCTTTCAACAGCCTCAAGCCAATACTCTGCCACGTTTGGAGCTACCCCAGACACTCCTCTAAAAACCTCGGCTCCATTCGCCCTAAGCCTTTCGGGCACTGACTTCCGATTCCTATTGCCCACATTGGCTCCTGCCACTCGTTCGAGCACTCGCAACACAGCTTGTGACACTACATCGTCTCCCCCAGTCTGGTCCTACTGTTCAACCTCAACAGCTGGTGGCGGTGCATCGCTCTCTGACCCATGGCGTGTCCCAACCGGTTCCGATACTGACATCCTGCCTCTACCACGCCCACGAGTATTGCGACCACGCCCCCTAGAACTCATATCTAGCGCTTCGATTTAGTCTGTTTAAAAAGTTTTATGCATTAGAAATTCTTGTTTCACTGTTTTATCCACGAGCAATTTTATGCAATGAAGTTTCCAAGAGTAGTTCTTTCGAGCAATCAAGTTTCCTTCCCTACCCAGGGGTAAATTCGTCATTGTTCCTAAAGAGGGGTATTTTGGTAATAGCTCAGAGTCAATTTTGAAAATAGTTTTCCAACTTCAAAGTTTACAAAATCTCAGGGGTCGTCTTGAAAATTTAGTTTTTCAAACAAAGTGTGTTGCCAAATTTCAGAAAACAGGGTCATTAAAATTTTGGAAATCAGGGGCATTTTCGCAATTTCTCCAAATCAAAATATCACAGTATTTCACAAAGCCAAGATAGAAATATTTCAGTAAAAGATCGAGAGAGATCTGAAGATTTAGAAACCAAGGGCATTTTGGTAATTTTATCAACCAGGGGTATTTTCGTAAATTTCCACAAACTAGGTTATCTTAATATTTTGAAATCTCAAGATTTTGGTATTTTGTAAAGTAAAAAAAACAAAAGTTGAGGGTAGTACGGTAATTTTGCAATACAGGGACATTTTTGTAATTTTGCCATTAAGGGCATTTTGGTAATTTTGTAAATAAAAAAACGTCCCTCAAAATCAAATTTAGGGTTTCACAAACCAAAGGGGTAAAGTTGAAAATTTTAAAACAGAGGGTTTTAAAACAATCAGGCCAAATCCCTTTCGGGTTTTAATAATCGGTTTAGCCCATGAACAAGTCCTCTTGGTTAAGGTGAACCGTAGCTACGCACCAGGTAGGATACCTGCGAAGAGGAGGTGAGTCACACGGATCGCTTAAATACTGTGCTCTTAGGTTCCACTCCTAGACATGCGTACAGGGGTTACCACACCTTAACTCGGCGACTTACTTCACAGGTTTGTTTAAGAGATTTAAGTTTTATGCACATGTTTGAGTAGTCTAGTCCTAGGGTCCAATAGTCCTAACTTTCTAATCTACGAGCCCAAACTAAGCCCAAATCAATTCATACAAACAAAACAACACAATTTAGAAGTTCGAAGCACTTACCTGGTGGACTTCGGGTCGGAGACACAGGTGCCATGCCAGAATAACCTGAAAAATATTGTTTATAAAAGCCAACATTTCAAAAGCCCATTTTGAAAACTGTTTCGGGCCCAAAAACCCTCAAAGCCGAGTTTTGAACCTGGCTCTGATACCAAACTGTAACATCCCCAAACCCGGCCCATTCACTACGACCGAATCTGGTTATGTTAGTGAAAATATTTCTGACTTAGAGTAAAATAGTAAAAATTTATTTTATCTTGGAACCTATGTTCCTTTGGGAAAAAATATATATATATATATATACTTTAGACTTGATATTATAAAAATGTCCATATTAAAACACTTTATTATCTTATGAATACTTTAAATAAGTAGATTAGGGTAAAAATCATTTTCACTAGCTAGTAATTTAATTTTACCAAGTCATAATCAAATTAAAATAAAATAGTACCCAAAATAATAATTAAGCAATTTCCAAGGTAGATAAAAATAAATAAAAGTCAAAAGGCCCTTATTACATCCATAATTAAAAGATCAAGTACTTAATATAAATAAACTTAAAACAACGCCTTCGGCATGGGCCACCATGCGTCCTCTCCGATCCCGGTCCAACTCATGAATCACCTGAAATGTTGGGAAAATAATTGGGTGAGTCACAGACTCAGTGCATAATTATCACACATGCCTCCACATATGGGCTTAGCCCATATCCACACAGATCATGCAAATCAACATGCATTTACGAAATCCAACCCATCCTAAGTCCATCCGTTACACCAACCTTAGCAGACTCCCTGCTCAAGGCCGTGGCTAGTCCACCGATCACAACCGAGTGATCCCACAAAATCCTACCTTGGCGCACCACTTTGCGCGGGCCATGGTGAGCCACCGATCACATCGTGATCCTCACAATAATCTATTCACGGTGATGCACTCAGCTATCAACCGCCGAGATGGGCACCTAGCCAACATCTCCCTTGATGAAGCACACAGCTAACCATCAAGCGCTAATGTAGCACGAGGCTGACATTAGACCACGTACATAATATGTACTCCCCGTCCTTCTTTGCTCAAATCCAACCCCCATGCATATATGTCAAAGTACCATATCAAATCAACGTATAGAATGAATATACATCACACGCTCATAAATAATTTTAACATCACAATTTACCAACTTTGTTAACCGATTACCACACATGGGTATCCATCACTTCGACCTTTCTTCATCGGCTATCACACATCATACGCAAAACATATGTACATATATATTAATACACAAAGCAGAGAAAAGCGGTCGATAGTTACGCACTGCTTGATACAATCAACTAAACCTCGAAGTCACACGTTGCACCTAAAGGCTTGTCGAAATCCCACCCGATTAACAGAGAAAAGATGCTACGCTTGATTGGTTCCAAATCCGGAGGCCCTTTCAAAAACGATTACCACAAGAGATTAACATACTTCCAAATAAACACAAAATCGTCTCTTACCTTTGTAAAAGTCGATGAGAGAACAAAGGACGGATCGTAAAACATTCGGCCTTGCCTACTTACCTTCTCCAATGATTGAAAACGAAACCCAACGTGCTCTGCTCTACACCACACTTAATATTCGCAAAAAAGAGATACTAATAGGGAAGGGTAGATTTTGGTAATAAGGTTTTGAGAAAAGAGAGGAAATAAAAGATGAATGAGGTTCACAAATGAAGATTCGCCAACAAGTCCAAGGAGAAAATGGCAAGGTCTACGATGTTAATGGTTTTTGATTTCAAAGAAGAAAAATAGATAAGCTTTACTTGAAGGTTCGGCCAAAAGACAAAAAAAAAAAGGGAAAAGAAGGAAACACAAAGGAGTAAGGCTTTTGAAGAATTAAAATTCGCAAAGGAAACCTCACCACCCTTTAAATAGCATTTCGCCACTCCCAGAAGACTCCAACATCTGGCCACCACCTTCCCCGGCCATATAATTCAAATTGATTTGAATTAATCAAATCACTTAACTTACTCCAACCACCCATTTAAAAACAATTAAAAACAAAACCCACCTTTATCCTATATCACCTCTTCAATTTAAAAAGAATAAAAACATAATAATATAATACTTATCCTAACTCCTTCAAATAAAAACGAAAAAAACAACCCAATATCACCATTATCCCACTGAATTCAAAATAAAATACAAACCCATCCTTATCTTCCAATTTAATCAACATGTGCGTCCAATTGCTTCAAATCTGCTGCCCAAAAACAAAGAAATAAAGCTTCCATGTGCCGCCCCATTCACGTCAACCAAAGCAAAGAAAAGAAGGAAAACCCCAGAAAGCCTCCAAGGCTCGAACACACGACCTGGGGGACCAACGACCACATAGCGCCCCAGGCCATTCGGCCTAGGCGCTGTTTTGTAACAAAAGCGCGCAACAAAATCTTTTAAGCCTTCTCAGTACTTAACGCCTGCCTGCAAAATATCAAAACCCTGCCTCCCTTGTGCCTCGAACTCGCGACCTTTACCCAGCGCCCTTACATGCAGCGCCACTCCGCCCACCTGCCTTTCATGTCCATAGAGCCCCAACAATTATTCATAAAGCCTTCATACTCAGGCCCAATACTGCATATGAAAAATAACACGCCAAAATTGCTGTTGCCTCCACTCGAACCAGCGCCCTTCTCCCCTTCAGAGCGCCCTAAGTGGCGCGCGCTAACCACTTCACCAAGCTCTTCCTTGTGCCAAAAATTACCGAAAATTATCCTTAAGGCCTCCCTTGGCCCGATCCCCTTTTTACACTAAAAATCCAAATTTTTTTCCAAAGTCTCCCCTTTTAATCCGAGCATTCTCAACACCTCTAAAACACGTCCAAGCATACCCAAAACCTACTAGAACTTGAATTATACCCAACAAGCATAGCCCCTAAACCAGGTGTTACAATTCTACCCTCCTTAAAAATAATTTCGTCCTCGAAATTACTTGTCTAAACTAATGATCCATTTCCTCCCACTACGCTATGGTCGCAAGACTCGATCTTAAAGAGCTAACATACTACTAGGCATAGCATCTACCATACTCAAGGTTCCACATACTTTACGAGCAACAAAGCAAACAATTCACCAAAATGAACCAAAAAACAGAGAATAATTCGGACATCGGGGGCTTACCGCTGACACATCAGACACATCATTATCCTCTCCGTGAATCGCATAAACCGGACTTGGTGCGCCTTTGCCTCGGTGCCACCATTACCACGGTCTCTTCATCTACTACGACCTCGGCGGAACCATTTCCTCCATGGTTGGACCACGACCTCTCGTCGCTTGCTGACCACCTCTGCCTGGTTGCATATAATCTGTCCGAGTCCTATTTGGATTCTGGGGACAATCCTTAATCAGGTGGAACTTGGACTTGCATCTAAAGCACTCCCGAACACGATTCCAGCATTCGCCAACATGGTACCTTCCACATTGAGCACACACGGACGATCGGATTTCCGTGGTGGCTTAGCAATATTAATGCGAGTCTCAACCTCGGTCTTTTCGAACCCTCTCAAACACTTCTGACGATCCAACACTTCTCTTATCACGGTTCCTTTCTCTATTGTGCCTCTCAGCCTTCTTGACCTCCTCAGCTATTCGAGCTTTCTCCACTAAAACTGCGAAGTCTCTTTCCTGATGCGGAGCAATCAAAACTCGCAGCTCATCCCGTAGCCCATCTTCAAATCGACACATCTCTCATAATCCGTTGCCACGATGCCCCGAGCATATCGGCTTAAACGCAAAAACTCGGACCAGACTCCGCTATTGACTTGTCACCTTGCACCAAGTTGAGAATGCCTTCCTCTCGAGCATCCACATAGCTCGCTCCGACATACTTCCCCTCAAACTTGATCTTAAAGTAACCCTGGTCCACTCGATCCGCAGGGTACTTTCTTAATGATGAGCCACCACTGGTAGGCTTCATCCCGTAGCAACGAAACAACACCCTTAAGCTTCTCCTCGCAGATTAAGTCTAAGTCGTCCATAATCCTTTCAATGACCTCAAGCCAATACTCGCCACGTTTGGAGCTACCCGGACACTCCTCTAAAACCTCGGCGCCCATTCGCCCTAAGCCTTTTTCGCACGCGACTTCGATTCCTATTGCCCACATTGGCTCTCGCCACTCGTTCGAGCACTCGCAACACGACTTGTGACACTACATCGTCTCCCCGGTCCGGTCCTCGCTGTTCAACCTCTCACCGGTGGTGGTGGCGGTGCATCGCTTCTCGACCCATGGCGTGTCCCAACCTGGTTCGATCATCGACATCCCGCCTCTACCACGCCCACGAGTATTGCGACCACGCCCCCTAGAACTCATATCTAGCGCTTCGATTTAGTCTGTTTAAAAAGTTTTATGCATTAGAAATTCTTGTTTCACTGTTTTATCCACGAGCAATTTTATGCAATGAAGTTTCAAGAGTAGTTCTTTCGAGCAATCAAGTTTCCTTCCTACCAGTGGGTAAATTCGTCATTGTTCCTAAAGAGGGTATTTTGGTAATAGCTGAGTCAATTTTGAAAATAGTTTTCCAACTTCAAAGTTTACAAAATCTCAGGGGTCGTCTTGAAAATTTAGTTTTTCAAACAAAGTGTGTTGCCAAATTTCAGAAAACAGGGTCATTAAAATTTTGGAAATCAGGGGCATTTTCGCAATTTCTCCAAATCAAAATATCACAGTATTTCACAAAGCCAAGATAGAAATATTTCAGTAAAAGATCGAGAGAGATCTGAAGATTTAGAAACCAAGGGCATTTTGGTAATTTTATCAACCAGGGGTATTTTCGTAAATTTCCACAAACTAGGTTATCTTAATATTTTGAAATCTCAAGATTTTGGTATTTTGTAAAGTAAAAAAAAACAAAAGTTGAGGGTAGTACGGTAATTTTGCAATACAGGGACATTTTTGTAATTTTGCCATTAAGGGCATTTTGGTAATTTTGTAAATAAAAAAACGTCCCTCAAAATCAAATTTAGGGTTTCACAAACCAAAGGGGTAAAGTTGAAAATTTTAAAAGCAGAGGGTTTTAAAACAATCGAGCCAAATCCCTTTCGGGTTTTAATAATCGGTTTAGCCCATGAACAAGTCCTCTTGGTTAAGGTGAACCAGTAGCTACACACTGTAGGATACTGCGAAGAGGAGGTGAGTCACACGGATCGCTTAAATACTGTGCTCTTAGGTTCCACTCCTAGACATGCGTCATGAGGGTTACCACACCTTAACTCGGCGACTTACTTTCACAGTTTGTTTAAGAGATTTAAGTTTTATGCACATGTTTGAGTAGTCTAGTCCTAGGGTCCAATAGTCCTAACTTTCTAATCTACGAGCCCAAACTAAGCCCAAATCAATTCATACAAACAAAACAACACAATTTAGAAGTTCAAGCACTTACGGTGGACTTTGTGTCTGAGACACAAAGTGCCATGCCGAATAACTTTGAAAAATATTGTTTATAAAAGCCAACATTTCAAAAGCCCATTTTGAAAATCTGCTTTTGCCTAAAAACCCTCAAAGCCGAGTTTTGAACCGGGCTCTGATACCAAACTGTAACATCCCCAAACCCGGCCCATTCACTACGACCGAATTTGGTTAAGTTAGTTAAAAATATTCTGACTTAGAGTAAAATAGTAAAAATTTATTTTATCTTGGAACCTATGTTCCTTTTGGAAAAAAAAATATATATATATATATACTTTAGACTTGATATTATAAAAATGTCCATATTAAAACACTTTATTATCTTATGAATACTTTAAATAAGTAGATTAGGGTAAAAATCATTTTCACTAGCTAGTAATTTAATTTTACCAAGTCATAATCAAATTAAAATAAAATAGTACCCAAAATAATAATTAAGCAATTTCCAAGGTAGATAAAAATAAATAAAAGTCAAAAGGCCCTTATTACATCCATAATTAAAAGATCAAGTACTTAATATAAATAAACTTAAAACAACGCCTTGGCATGGGCCACCATGCGCCCTCTCCGATCCGGTCCAACTCATGAATCACCGAAATGTTGGGAAAATAATTGGGTGAGTCACGCACTCGGTGCATAATTATCACACATGCCTCCACATATGGGCTTAGCCCATATCCACTGTGCAGATCATGCAAATCAACATGCATTTACGAAATCCAACCCATCCTAAGTCCATCCGTTACACCAACCTTAGCGGACTCCTCGCTCAAGGCCGTGGCTAGTCCACCGATCACAACCGAGTGATCCCACAAAATCCTACCTTGGCGGCACTGGCGCGACCGCCATGGTCGAGCCACCGATCACATCGTGATCCTCACAATAATCTATTCACGGTGATGCACTCACTATCAACCGCCAAGATGGGCACCTAGCCAACATCTCCCTTGATGAAGCACACACAACTAACCATCAAGCGCTAATGTAGCACGAGGTCGACATTAGACCACGTACATAATATGTACTCCCGCCCTTCTTTGCTCAAATCCAACCCCATGCATATATGTCAAAGTACCATATCAAATCAACGTATAGAATGAATATACATCACACGCTCATAAATAATTTTAACATCACAATTTACCAACCCTGTTAACCGATTACCCACACATGGGTATCCATCACCGACCTTTTTATCGTTTGGCTATCACACATCATATGCAAAACATATGTACATATATATTAATACACAAAACAGGAGAAACAGTGCGATAGTTACGCACCTGTTTGATACAATCAACTAAACCTCGAAGTCACACGTTGCACCTAAAGGCTTGTCGAAATCCCACCCGATTAACAGAGAAAAGATGCTACGCTTGATTGGTTCCAAATCCCGGAGGCCCTTTCAAAAACGATTACCACAAGAGATTAACATACTTCCAAATAAACACAAAATCGTCTCTTACCTTTGTAAAAGTCGATTGAGAACAAAGGGATGATCAGAAACATTCGGCCTTGCCTACTTACCTTCTCCAATGATTGAAAACGAAACCCAACGTGCTCTACACCACACTTAATATTCGGCAAAAGAGATACTAATAGGGAAGGGTAGATTTTGGTAATAAGGTTTTGAGAAAAGAGAGGAAATAAAAGATGAATGAGGTTCACAAATGAAGATTCGGCCAACAAGTCCAAGGGAGAAAATGGCAAGGTCTACGATGTTAATGGTTTTTTGATTTCAAAGAAGAAAAATAGATAAGCTTTACTTGAAGGTTAAAAGAAAAGAAAAAAAAAGGGAAAAGAAGGAAACACAAAGGAGTAAGGCTTTTGAAGAATTAAAATTCAAGCAAAGGAAACCTCACCACCCTTTAAATAGCATTCTACCACCACCTCCCAGAAGACTCCAACATTCGGCCACCACCTTCCCGGCCATATAATTCAAATTGATTTGAATTAATCAAATCACTTAACTTACTCCCACCACCCATTTAAAAACAATTAAAAACAAAACCCACCTTTATCCTATATCACCTCTTCAATTTAAAAAGAATAAAAACATAATAATATAATACTTATCCTAACTCCTTCAAATAAAAACGAAAAAAACAACCCAATATCACCATTATCCCACTGAATTCAAAATAAAATACAAACCCATCCTTATCTTCCAATTTAATCAACATGTGCGCCCAATTGCTTCAAATCACGCCCAAAAACAAAGAAATAAAGCTTCCATGTGCGCCCATTCACGTCAACCAAAGAAGAAAAGAAGAAAAACCCCCAGCAGCCTCCAAGGCTCGAACACACGACTGGGGACCAACGACCACATAGCGCCCTTCAGCCATTCGCCTAGGCGCTGCTTTTTTGTAAAAAAGCGCGCAACAAAATCTTTTAAGCCTTCTCAAGATTTAACGCCGCTCGCAAAATATCAAAACCTCGCCTCCCTTGTGCCTCGAACTCGCGACCTTTACCCAGCGCCCTTACATGCGCCGCCACTCCGCCCACTCGCTTTCATGTCCATAGAGCCCCAACAATTATTCATAAAGCCTTCATACTCGTGCCCACATCGCATATGAAAAATAACACGCCAAAAATTGCTGTTGCCTCCACTCGAACCGCGCCCTTCTTCCCCTTCTTCGCTAAGTGGCGCGCGCTAACCACCACTTCACCAAGCTCTTCCTTGTGCAAAAATTACCGAAAATTATCCTTAAGGCCTCCCTTGGCCCGATCCCCTTTTTACACTAAAAATCCAAATTTTTTCCAAAGTCTCCCTTTAATCCGAGCATTCTCAACACCTCTAAAACACGCCCAAGCATACCCAAAACCTACTAGAACTTGAATTATACCCAACAAGCATAGCCCCTAAACCAGTGGTGTTACAATTCTACCCTCCTTAAAAATAATTTCGTCCTCGAAATTACTTGTCTAAACTAATACCATTTCCTCCCACTACGCTATGGTCACAAGACTCTGATCTTAAAGAGCTAACATACTACTAGGCATAGCATCTACCATACTCAAGGTTCCACATACTTTACGAGCAACAAAGCAAACAAATACCAAAATGAACCAAACAACAGAGAATAATTCGGACATCGAGGGCTTACCGGTGACACATCGGACACATCATTATCCTCTCTCGCGAATCGCATAAACGGATTTGGTCGCCTTGCCTCGGTGCCACCATTACCACGCTCATGCTACACGACCTCGGCGGAACCATTTCCTCCATGGTTCGGACCACGACCTCTCGCAACTGCGACCACCTCTCGCTGGTTGCATATAATGCGTCCGAGTCCTATTTGGATTCTCGGGACAATCCTTAATCAGTGGAACTTGGACTTGCATCTAAAGCACTCCCGAACACGATTCCAAAGATTCGCCAACATGGTACCTTCCACATTGAGCACACGGACGATCCGGATTTCGTGCCGGCTTAGCAATATTAATGTGAGTCTCAACCCTCGGCTCTTTCTCGAACCCTCTCAAACACTTCGACGATCCAACACTTCTCTTATCACGGTTCCTTTTCTATTGTACCTCTCACCTTCTTGACCTCCTCACTATTCGAGCTTTCTCCACTAAAAGCTGCGAAGTCTCTTTCCCGATGCGAGCAATCAAAACTCGCACTCATCCCGTAGCCCATCTTCAAATCGACACATCTCTCATAATCCGTTGCCACGATGCCCCGAGCATATCGGCTTAAACGCAGTAAACTCGGCTCCAGACTCCGCTATTGACTTGTCACCTTGCACCAAGTTGAGGAATGCCTTCCTCGAGCATCCACATAGCTCGCTCCGACATACTTCCCCAAACTTGATCTTAAAGTAACCTCAGTCCACTCGATCCGCAGGGTACTTTCTTAATGATGAGCCACCACCGGTAGGCTTCATCCCGTAGCAACGAAACAACACCCTTAAGCTTCCTCTCGCAGCTTAAGTCTAAGTCGCCCATAATCCTTTCAATGACCTCAAGCCAATACTCGCCACGTTTGGAGCTACCCCGCACACTCCTCTAAAAACCTCGGCCCATTCGCCTCTAAGCCTTTCGGGCACCGACTTCCGATTCCTATTGCCCACATTGGCTCCTCGCCACTCGCTCGAGCACTCGCAACACGACTTGTGACACTACATCGTCTCTCCCCGTCCGGGTCTCATTGCTCAACCTCAGCGGTGGTGGCGGTGGCATCTCTCTCGACCCATGGCGTGTCCCAACCGGTTCGACATCGACATCCCGCTCTACCACGCCCACGAGTATTGCGACCACGCCCCTAGAACTCATATCTAGCGCTTGATTTAGTACATTTTAAAAGTTTTATGCATTAGAAATTCTTGTTTCACTGTTTTATCCATGAGCAATTTTATGCAATGAAGTTTCCAAGAGTAGTTCTTTCGAGCAATCAAGTTTCCTTCCCTACCCAGGGGTAAATTCGTCATTGTTCCTAAAGAGGGGTATTTTGGTAATAGCTCAGAGTCAATTTTGAAAATAGTTTTCCAACTTCAAAGTTTACAAAATCTCAGGGGTCGTCTTGAAAATTTAGTTTTTCAAACAAAGTGTGTTGCCAAATTTCAGAAAACAGGGTCATTAAAATTTTGGAAATCAGGGGCATTTTCGCAATTTCTCCAAATCAAAATATCACAGTATTTCACAAAGCCAAGATAGAAATATTTCAGTAAAAGATCGAGAGAGATCTGAAGATTTAGAAACCAAGGGCATTTTGGTAATTTTATCAACTGTGGGTATTTTCAGTAAATTTCCACAAACTAGGTTATCTTAATATTTTGAAATCTCAAGATTTTGGTATTTTGTAAAGTAAAAAAAAACAAAAGTTGAGGGTAGTACGGTAATTTTGCAATACAGGGACATTTTTGTAATTTTGCCATTAAGGGCATTTTGGTAATTTTGTAAATAAAAAAACGTCCCTCAAAATCAAATTTAGGGTTTCACAAACCAAAGGGGTAAAGTTGAAAATTTTAAAACAGAGGGTTTTAAACAATCAGGCCAAATCCCTTTGGGTTTTAATAATCGTTTTAGCCGTATGAACAAGTCCTCTTGGTTAAGGTGAACAGTAGCTACGCACTGTAGGATACTCGCGAAGAGGAGGTGAGTCACACGGATCGCTTAAATACCTGTGCTCTTCCGGTTCCACTCCTAGACATGCGCATGGGGTTACCACACCTTAACTCGGCGACTTACTTCACAGTTTGTTTAAGAGATTTAAATTTTATGCACATGTTTGAGTAGTCTAGTCCTAGGGTCCAATAGTCCTAACTTTCTAATCTACGAGCCCAAACTAAGCCCAAATCAATTCATACAAACAAAACAACATAATTTAGAAGTTCAAGCACTTACGGTGGACTTTGCCTGGAGAGACACAGTGCCATGCCGTAATAACTGAAAAATATTGTTTATAAAAGCCAACATTTCAAAAGCCCATTTTGAAAAGCTCAAGCTGCCCAAAAACCTCAAAGCCGAAGTTTTGAACCGGCTCGATATTAAATCAGTAACATCCCCAACCCCGGCCCATTCACTACTACGAATCGAACTGGTTATGTTAGTGAAAATATTTCGACTTAGAGTAAAATAGTAAAAATTTATTTTATCTTGGAACCTATGTTCCTTTGGGAAAAAAAATATATATATATATACTTTAGACTTGATATTATAAAAATGTCCATATTAAAACACTTTATTATCTTATGAATACTTTAAATAAGTAGATTAGGGTAAAAATCATTTTCACTAGCTAGTAATTTAATTTTACCAAGTCATAATCAAATTAAAATAAAATAGTACCCAAAATAATAATTAAGCAATTTCAAGGTAGATAAAAATAAATAAAAGTCAAAAGGCCCTTATTACATCCATAATTAAAAGATCAAGTACTTAATATAAATAAACTTAAAACAACGCTTCGGCATGGGCCACCATGCGCCCTCTCCGATCCCGGCCCAACTCATGAATCACACCGAAATGTTGGGAAAATAATTGGGTGAGTCACGGACTCGGTGCATAATTATCACACATGCCTCCACATATGGGCTTAGCCCATATCCACATGAATCATGCAAATCAACATGCATTTACGAAATCCAACCCATCCTAAGTCCATCCGTTACACCAACCTTAGCAGACTCCCGCTCAAGGCCGTGGCTAGTCCACCGATCACAACCGAAAGTGATCCCACAAAATCCTACCTTGGCGCACTGCCGCGGGCCATGGTCGAGCCACCGATCACATCGTGATCCTCACAATAATCTATTCACGGTGATGCACTCAACTATCAACCGCCGAGATGGGCACCTAGCCAACATCTCCTTGATGAAGCACACACACTAACCATCAAGCGCTAATGTAGCACGAGGTCGACATTAGACCACGTACATAATATGTACTCCCGCCCTTCTTTGCTCAAATCCAACCCCCATGCATATATGTCAAAGTACCATATCAAATCAACGTATAGAATGAATATACATCACACGCTCATAAATAATTTTAACATCACAATTTACCAACTCATAACCGATTACCCACACATGGGTATCCATCACTTCAAATTTTTATCGCCGGCTATCACACATCATACGCAAAACATATGTACATATATATTAATTACACACAAACAGAGAAAAAAAGGCGATAGTTACGCACATTTGATACAATCAACTAAACCTCGAAGTCACACGTTGCACCTAAAGGCTTGTCAAAATCACCACCCGACATCAGAGAAAAGACGCTACGCTTGATTGGTTCCAAATCCGGAGGCCCTTTCAAAAACGATTACACAAGAGATTAACATACTTTCAAATAAACACAAAATCGTCTCTTACCTTTGTAAAAGTCGACAGAGAACAAAGGACGGATCAGAAACATTCGGCCTTGCCTACTTACCTTCTCCAATGATTGAAAACGAAACCCAACGTGCTCTACACCACACTTAATATTCGCAAAAGAGATACTAATAGGGAAGGGTAGATTTTGGTAATAAGGTTTTGAGAAAAGAGAGGAAATAAAAGATGAATGAGGTTCACAAATGAAGATTCTCCAACAAGTCCAAGGAGAAAACGGCAAGGTCTA
The DNA here is from genome assembly GCA_025503065.1 of Gossypium bickii. NCBI lineage: Eukaryota > Viridiplantae > Streptophyta > Magnoliopsida > Malvales > Malvaceae > Gossypium > Gossypium bickii. The sequence goes on along the minus strand of CP106711.1, from coordinate 46,796,339 downwards.
CGATGTTAATGGTTTTTTTGATTTCAAAGAAGAAAAATAGATAAGCTTTACTTGAAGGTTCGGCCAAAAGACAAAAAAAAAAAAAGGAAAAGAAGGAAACACAAAGGAGTAAGGCTTTTGAAGAATTAAAATTCGCAAAGGAAACCTCACCACCCTTTAAATAGCATTCTACCACTCTCCCGAAGACTCCAACATTCGGCCACCACCTTCCTCGGCCATATAATTCAAATTGATTTGAATTAATCAAATCACTTAACTTACTCCCACCACCCATTTAAAAACAATTAAAAACAAAACCCACCTTTATCCTATATCACCTCTTCAATTTAAAAAGAATAAAAACATAATAATATAATACTTATCCTAACTCCTTCAAATAAAAGCGAAAAAAACAACCCAATATCACCATTATCCCATTGAATTCAAAATAAAATACAAACCCATCCTTATCTTCCAATTTAATCAACATGTGCCAGTCCAATTGCTTCAAATCACGCCCAAAAACAAAGAAATAAAGCTTCCATGTGCCGCCCCATTCACGCCAACCAAAGAAGAAAAGAAGGAAAACCCCCAAAGAGCCTCCAAGGCTCGAACACACGACACTGGGGACCAACGACCACATAGCGCCCGTGCCATTTCGGCCTAGGCGCTGCTTTTGTAACAAAAGCGCGCAACAAAATCTTTTAAGCCTTCTCGCATTTAACGCCGCTCGCAAAATATCAAAACTCGCCTCTCTCGCGCTCGAACTCGCGACCTTTTACCAGCCGCTGCACATGCATGCGCCACTCCGCCCACCGCCTTTCATGTCCATAGAGCCCCAACAATTATTCATAAAGCCTTCATACTGTGCCCAACATCGCATATGAAAAATAACACGCCAAAATTGCTGTTGCCTCCACTCGAACCAAAGTGCCCTTCTCCCCTTCCGGCGCCTAAGTGGCGCGCTAACCACTTCACCAAGCTCTTCCTTGTGCCAAAAATTACCGAAAATTATCCTTAAGGCCTCCTTGGCCCGATCCCCTTTACACTAAAAATCCAAATTTTTTCCAAAGTCTCCCTTTTAATCCGAGCATTCTCAACACCTCTAAAACACGTCCAAGCATACCCAAAACCTACTAGAACTTGAATTATACCCAACAAGCATAGCCCCTAAACCAGGGTGTTACACATGTATGAAATAATTCTTGAAAAAGCAGCAGGATACAATATCACAAAATTCATCAACAGATAAACATGGATACCAAATATTGCAATTTTTATATACCTAATTCGTTATCGATCATGCAACACGCAGTAGAACTAGTGAAACAAACTAAAATTCCAAGTTAACTAGCAATATATAAATCTTCCGAATTTCCAAAATGACAACAATTTTAAATTTATCCAAAACAAAAATCAAACAAAATTCCATATACTCAAACTCTGAATTAAACAAAAGAAACAACTTATTTAGATCAAACCCAGAGATAAAAATCAATATGTTTATGTAATTTGGAAAAATGGGGGTGGCTACTTAGAAAATGAGTGCTCTTGGCAGTGCATATCTTTTCTACCGATGCCACTTGCTTCCTCTCGGTATCCATTGTCGCCATTGAGTACTACTGCTTCTCAACTATTACTTTTGAACCTGAGCTGCAAAACTCTAAGAGTTTTCTAATATTGGAGAAAATGATGACAAGAATTTCAGCATTACAGAGAACGACGAATTCTTTTGGTGAGTTTGATCCACGCTCACCGCACCATTATTGATACACGGTATCAATAGTATTAAAGGAGGGGAAGAGTGTTCTAGGCAATGAGCTAAGAGGAAAAAGATAATAAAAATGGGTATTTTTAGTACCGTCCCCCTTAAAGAGGGTCTTTAGAATTTTATTATATAGGGGGATTAATCGGGCCGAACGTCGGGTCGAGTTATTTTTACTATAATTATATAACAATTGTCAAGTTTAGAAATTGTTTATTATATTAAGTCATTCTATTTTAACTCTTATCAAATGTGAATCTTATTCAGATATATTTTAATTATTAATTTATTTATATATAATTTAATTTTTATCTTAGTTATATGAATGTATTAGTTGTAATTATAATTTTATTTATTTATTACATTGATTAATACTAATTATATTTATATAGATGTCTTGATTATGATTATGAATTACAATCATCTCTTCAAATAAAATTAGGGGATAAATATTAAAATTATACAAAAAATTTGATTTAATATGTAATTTAATACATAATTTTTTGATTATGCACAATTATATAGATTAAAATTTAACTTTGATTTAAATGCATATAAAAAACTTTAATTTTAACTCAATCATATGCATCTAATGCATTTAAAAAATAAATGCATCAATTTTTAATTATTTATGTAACATGTATAGTAAAATAATGTTATATCGACAGTAATATTATTTTTTTAAAAAAATAATTCAAATAAAAATTATATATAAAATTAAAATTTATTTACAATGTTGCATATTAAACTAAATAATTTGGAGATATATCTTAAAATCAAACCTCTAACATGGTCACAATTAATAGAAAAAAAAGAAGCAAGTTGGGGAAGGGGAGTAATAGGGATAAGGACGCCACGTCCGGATACACCATGGCATGACGTGTTTCATTTGCTCACAAAGTTCACTTATCACGCGCCGCATTTCTATCTCTATCTATTATAAAAATCTGAACGTTGATGCAAATTTCGTCACGCCTCTTTCATATTTTTTTGGCAAATTTTATTATAATTAATTAACCCCAGTTTATATGTTTCATTGAGTTAGTTAAGTCCGACCCAAGGAGACATCATTTCAATCACAAACAATTTAATTAGTTTCATATTATGTTAAATGCTAAGCATTAATTACATATGTATGAATTGTAATTACAATGAAGGAAGGTTTCTCCACATATTTATTTGGCTTAATATTTTTAATCATTTTAGTATGTATATTAGTTTTCGCAATTTCACCATTTTACTTTCATTCTATATATCCCATTATTCTATTTATATTTTCCCTTAAAAAAAATTCATCTAATCATGTGTAAAAAATAACTCAATTTTTTTAAAAACTATAAAGAAATCCATTAAAAATACAAAAAAAATCCCAAAAAAATACTATATATTTGTAACCAAAATTCATAAAATTTCTAAAATTTTCTAAAAAATCAAAAATTCGAAACAAACAAGTTTAAAATTTTATGAGTTCATTAAGTTTTTTTGAAGTTCTGAATACTTATTGGACAAAACAATCTGCTTCATCTTTTACTTATAAAATACAAAGTTAATTGTATAAAGAAAATTTAATTTAAATTCATCAATTTCTTGTGATGACTTGCTAGATGCATGAAGAGAAAGGGAATTTTAAAATATATAATTTTAATATTAAAAGAAATTCCTAATTATTTACATGAATTAGTTGTGATCATGGAGTTTATATGTACAACAATGCCAAACAAATGACATGATAAGTTATCTGTTTAGAATATGATTCCTTCATGTTAAAAGCATGGAAAATAATTTTAGAATTAATTTAGGTTGTTCATATAACTATTTTAGAAAATAATATTTAATAAATTTAAGATTTGAATTGTAAAAATTGATATCAACAAGTGGTGGAATAATAAAATACCAGTGTTCTAATCTTTCATTAATAGTAATTTTTAAATACATTTTTGATAAAAAAAACTATTAGCTAAAATATTTAAAATAACAAACTCCAAAACTTAAAATAAAAAAAAAATTGACCAACAAAAGATCAATTTTGACAACTTAATCTAGAGATATATATATATATATACACTTAAGCACGTAATACATTTATAAACCAAAACAAACATGCATGACACACATGCAGAAGAGGGATCCTTCTATTAATATATTTTCGTAATTTTTTTATAATTAATATTTTAAAATTTTAAATGTGATGTTTTAGGTTGTACTTATATAATAATAATTTAATACTACATTAATTATTGTAAAATCAATTATTTATATAGAAATATTGAATAAAAAATTCCGTAAACATAGAAATAATTCCATTTATCCATGCATAATAAGTGTAATACGTAATAACCATTACAACATTTTATTTTCTTTCAAGTAATTTTTGAAGTTGTAAACATAATAGCATTTATTACATGAACGCAGTTCCTATAATTACTACAATGATACAGAAATGGAAAACGAGGACCATGATAATTTTCAAAAGATTCTCACCTTCGGATGTATATTATTACACATTTTAATAAATAATTTATATTGTTTGCAACACACAATCTAAAACTGATGGGGCAAAAAATGAATATATTACACATCGAAATCATGAGTTTTATTTTCAAATGTAAACTTTAATTTGTTGGACTAATCTTTACTTATTCCTTTAAAAATATTTTGTACCATGCTTAAATTGATTCATGTTTTTAAAATTTGGTATTAATTTTACAATTATATTATTAATAAAATTAATAAAAATATAAAATAAAATAAATATTAATAGTACATGCAATTAATCCATAGTTAAAGATAAATAAAAAATAAAAATGATTTGCCGGTAAAAGAGTGAAATGCTCATAATTTATTCTATTTACACAACAATAGTATTAAATAAGATTTTAGTACACTTTTTAATTACGCCTCTAATAATGGTTGTGTTTCCTAATCTTACACAAAACACTCAATTATTGGTCTCTAGAAATGCGGTACCTTTTTCTCCATTAGCATTACAATATTATAAACAAGAATATAATCCCCGTTACATGTGCATGCCACACCCTCACCCTTCAAATTTCAAACCCTCTCCATTATTTTAAATACTACTTTATTTCAAGTGTCACTAGAAAAAAATATCATAATAAATCAATCATGAAAACGAAAGGCCATCAATAATCAATATCCACTCAAACTAATTCAATACTATTTATCAATTAAATTCTTTCCCACTTCAATTGGATGTTTTTATTTGAATATATCTATAAGAAATTATATTTTTTTACAAGAGTTAAATGTAATATTATTTTAAAAGATTATATTTTTTAAAAGATTAAATAAAAATTTTATCATTTTGGAGTTACTAACTTAAATTTTTATAAATTTTAAAGGAACAAAAGTTAAATATGCCATTTTAAGGGGATCGAGGCCCTATCAACTCCCTTTCATTGCTTTTGAATACAGAAAAAAAATGAAAGTATTAAAATAGATATATTTAAAAGTTATCTTTTAAAATAAATTTTCTTTTTGGAGTAGCACTTCAATATTCATGGGTATCAAGTTCCCCTATAAGTGTTGAATAGTATGTGTAAAATTTATTATCCAATCATTTGTTCATGATGATGTGTCATTCTATGACGATTAGACCCATGGGTGTCAAGGTTCTTCTAACCACTTTTCAATATTTCCTTCTGATATATTGTACTTTGTTGATATGTATAAGAATTTGACTTGATGGAATAGGAGTTTGATTCTCATAGGTGTCGAGTTTAGGCCATTTTGTAACAACATTAGACTCAAGATCTATGAGTGCTGGGGTTAATCTATCTTAAGTTGCCCAATCTTCATCCCCTTCCTATAAATTCTGCAAAACTCAATACTAAAATTCATTTCAAATTTCTCTCAAACATTTACAAACCCTAAATCATCCTAATTACTTCCAAAATTTTTACAAGCACTTTCTAGACAAACACATCTTTGAGGTAAGTCATGTCCATAATATTCCTTGGTTTGCTGATAATGCTAAATTTTTAGCTAGTGGTTTAATACCACCCAAAATGACATATCAAAAAAGGAGGAAATTCCTTCATGATGTAAGATATTATTTTTGGGAGAAACCATATTTGTTTAAGCAATGTGCAGCCCAGATGATCAGAAGGTGTGTAGCCGAAAGTGTAGTCGATAATCCGTACCACTATCATTCATCCCCGAGTAGGAGACATTTTGGAGGATCACACACTGCAACTAAAGTATTGCAAGTCGGTTTCTTTTGGTTGATTTTGTTTAAAGATGCATATGCCTATGTGAAAATTTGTGATCGATGCCAACAAGTTGGAAATGTATCTAGGATGAATGAAATGCCACTGACCAACATTCTCGAGGTAGAGTTATTTAATGTTTGGGGTATTGACTTCCTAGGTTCTTTTCCTTCTTCTTATGGTAATAGGTACATCTTGGTATTGACTATGGATCCAAATGGGTGGAGGCTAAGGCATATTCGACTAATGATGACAATGTAGTAATGTGGTTCCTACATAAACATATATTCAGAGATTCGGGACTCCAAGAGCTATAATCAACTATGAAGGATCTCATTTTGTGAATAAATGGTTGAAGTGGTTGTTGGACAAATACGATGTGAAACATAAAGTGGCTAAAACTTACCATTCCTAGATTAATGGCCAAGCTGAATTTGCGAATAAAGAAATAAAGGGCATATTTGAGAAAGTAGTACGTCCAAACCGAAGAGATTGGTTCAGCAGACTTGATGAAGCTCTATAGGCCTACCGAACGACATTTAAGACTCATTTAGGGATGTCTCCCTACAGGATAGTATGTGGCAAAGCCGTCCATTTGCCATTGGAACTCAAGCATAAAGCCTATTAAGCCCTCAAGCAGCTCAATCTAGATCTTAAGTCCGCCAGAGATAAACAGATGTTACAGCTTAATAAGTTACAAGAAATGAGAATGTTCTCTTACAAGAATACAAAGATCTTCAAAGAAAAACTAAAAAGATGGCATGTCAAGCACATCTGACCTCGTGTGTTCGAAGTTGGTCAGCAGGTCATTCTATTCAATTCTAGGTTGAAATTCTTCCCAAGTAAACTCAAATCTTGATGGTCAAGACCCTTTACGATTAATCAGGTTTTCCCATACGGAGTAATCGAGCTATGAGACAATAGAGGTAAGTTTAAGGTTAACGATCAACAACTGAAACATTATTGGACCGATGGAGTTGAATGAAAAAACACCTTGTTCACTTTAACCAATCCATGAAAATTTTATGTCGAAAATTTGTTATTTTTAATAATAATAAACATATTTTTATTTTTCTATCTTATTTTTATTTTCAGTAGGTTGTAAATAAAATTAGTATTTAATAATTTTGTGAATAAATAAATTGGTAAATAAATTATAGTAATAATAATAAACTCCTAATTAAAAAGGAATTAGGTTAATCTTAAAACCTAATTAAATTAGGGTTAAATTATTTATTTTTATTATTATTTCTTTCCCTATTATTTATTTTCTTTTTCTTTCTTCTTTATTTTTCAGCAGCCCCTAGCCTTGGATTGGTAACTTTACATGTATATATAGCCCTAACTAGGCTTTCATTGTGTCAGTAAAGGTTTAGCCTAGACGGGTAGCTTAATACCCTTATATGTGTTTAGCTCGAACGAGCCTCTGATGTGAAACGTATATGTGTTTCGAGTTCTTTTACGATGTTCATTGGATAATACAAAACATGTGAAATGTGAAATTGGCAAGTTAGAAATAAGGAGAAAGGATAAGTTATGAGAATGAATTTGATATGAACAGTGTTATTGTGTCATGCTGTATACTCGATATATTGTATGTAATGAAGTATATGCACTTACCCTGTTGGGGAATTGTGTTGGTTGATAGGTAAATTGTGTTTGTGTATTAAATTATCATATAACTATAATGTGAGATAAGTAAAGTTTAGAACTTGTATGAACTTACTAAGTATTCTAAATACTTACATCCAGATTGTTTTTACCTTGTAGATCTTGAACGTTATGAACGCGTTGATCAGATCAATAAGAAGTTTACAGTACTGCCTAAAGTTGTGGTAGACTCCTGATTTATTTGAGTCGGTCTAAGTGGCATGTATATAGTCGCTTTGTTATCTATAAAAAAAAATTGTTAAACTTTGAAGGTGATTATTTTGAGTTTTCATGATGTATTATAATTAATATGAAATTTAGTTCTGTTATGTTCCGTGTTTTAGGTATTGTGGGATCTTCCGTAGTATGGGGTATCCACCGAATAGTCTGCCATTTTTTTTGGGTATTAGCACGTGATATTCCAAATTATATGATCGCCACCAAACGTGCGAATGTTTAACTGAAAAATACTACACCAAAAATATATATATTAAAGCAACGGTGTCCGCAAGTATACGGGTCAAATTGTAATATAGTATTATGTTACAACAGAACATAGGAAAGTATTTCGATGATCGTACCCAAGGGAGGATGAATTAAATCTATTGAAAATATCTTTACAATAATAAGTCTAAATAGTAATAATTAAATTCTATATTATGATAAATCATAAAAGAGATAAATATCAGAAAAAAATAACTAAAATAAATAAATAATAAAATAAACAAACAACAAAACCAATTAAACTAATCAGAAAGATTAACTCGTTTTAGGGGTTGTAATTAACTTTAGATTCGAGTTTTAGGGTGAATTAGCTATTAACTAACCAATTATTACCTTTCGGCCTTTAACTGAATAATTAATTGATTGATGCTTGTTTGTCTCCCAATCTTACTTTCTCAACCAAGATAAATTACAATTTACTCGACAAACTTATCTCCCGACCTCGTTTAACATTTGATTACTTCCTAGGGTTATGAAGCCTAGGATTTAAGAACGTGTAATTTATACCAACTAATTCGTAAGAAACCTTTAATCCTACATTAATCACTCCCCCATCCACTCGTTAATCTCCTCTAAGGGAATTAACTACTCATGTTGTTCATAATCTCAAACTCAATTGATATAAACATGTAAATAACAGGAATAAACCGAAAGAGAAAAGAGATATAGAATAACAGGAATAAACTGAAAGAGAAAAGAGATATAGGATAATCCTGATTTGTATCGATTAAGAAAGAGGGAAATAGTGAATCTCTCATTTGGGAAAACGAATCTCATCACTTGCAAAGGAAAATAAACTGAATAACTTGGATTGAATAAAAGAAATCTTAGATCAAAATCAATTTCAAGAGAAAAGAACAAAGTGTTTTAAGAAAATAAAAGACGATCTAGTTACATCAAACCCATAACGTCTTTGGATGCTTCTAAGAACAAATCTTACTCCTAAACTATGAGGGTTTTTGGATGTGTTTAAGACGACCTAGTTACATCAAACCTCTAAGGTCTTATTTATAGAAGTGTTAGCAACCCAAATTAGTTACATGTCCTAGGTCTTCATATAATTTTAATTGTGCAAACAAAATTAACCCTGAAAGACTTGGGCTCCACGTCAAGCTTATGTCATGCCATATACATTGCATGGCCCGAAACGACATGCTTTTTATGGGCTCTTGGGTCCTTTTCATCTTTTAGCGGCCCAAGAAGCTTGTGCCATAATTGTCTCAAGTTCCTACGTCCATTAGGACTAAAATTGAACCTCCTACACACTTAAATTCACAAATTAAAACTATCTAAGGCCCATGTCAACCTAAAAGGTCACTAACACTCAAAAATATGTTAAAAAAACTTTTTTCATTAAGTTTTACTACCTAACTACTAACTACTGAAAATGCAATAATAAATACTAAAATGGCTAGAAAACATTCTCATTAAGTTCAGAAATATATCAAAATGACTACTACATTTGACTGTAGGTCATTAGATATTTGCCATACTTATTGCAAAATTTGTGTTCGCAGAATAATCCACAGTTTTACCATCTGAAATACTTTGCATAGCCTTTAGATCTATTGGAGCGATCTGTCACATTTTAGTTCGCGACATGGTTCGCCATGCAATGTTTAATGTATGTAAAAGCTATGTGAGTCTTGCGTGGTAACCTCCTGTAATTTAGGCCCGATGATCGGATAGGACAAGGGGTGTTACATGTTTAACTATTGTATGTGTTTAGCTAGTTTAAAGACATAAGTGATGAAATCTTCTAGGATTGAATCTTTCTAAATGGTATGTTTTGGTTGATTTGGTGAATTGTATTTGAAAATAATTGTTTTGTTAAGTGTAGCTTGTTGGAGCTAATTGGTATCTTGAGAATCAGTATGTCATGTCATGACGCCGAGCATTTTTCATTGCGATGAGATCTGAAAAATATGTCATGACGCGATATCGAGTATGGTCGTTGCAACGAGAAGCCAAGTCAGTATATTGCATCGTGAAGAGGAACCCCCGTCGTTGCGACGTCCAGCTGGAATTTTGAAAACATTACGAATTGATAATAATTCAACTTCGAGTTAGCTATAGAGCTTTCACAAGCCTGTATAAGACCTGAAAATGAACACAAATCATTTTATGCATTTGTTTTGCTTAGAATTAATTGCTTAATAATTTAATTCGAATGTAAATTGATCATAGTTGCTTTGACAACGAATGTGAGATCTTATAACTCAAACCTGACAATCGAGTCATGTATGGGGTGTTACAGCAAGAATGACTTTATATATACAATCTATCACATGAGGTTTCCCGAAAATGATGGTTTCTAATCAATATCTTGACCATATGGCATGCCAACTAGGGTGAGAAAAATTCAATTCAATTCGATTCGAAAAAATTGGAAAAAAATCAAAATTTGAGTTCATCCAATAGAGTTATTTGATAAACTCGGATAAGTAATTTGAGTTTCGAATTTGAGTCGAGTTAAAATTTGTAATTCGAATAACTCAAATAATTTGAATAACAGATAGGCGATCGGGTCATGTATGGGGTGTTACAGCAATGATGACTTTATATGTACAATCTACCACCCGGGGTTCCTGAGAAATGATGGTTTCTAATCAATATCTTGACCCTATGACATGCCAACTAGGGTGAGAAAAACTCAATTCGATTCAAAAAAATTGAAAAAAAAATTGAATTTTGAGTTCATCCAATCGAGTTATTTGAGTAAACTTGGATAAGTAATTCAAGTTTCGATTTTTAGTCAAGTTAAATTTTGTAATTCAATTAACTTGAATAATTCAAATAACAGATTGGTATAAATAGTTTCTTGGTCCTTGCCAATTTTGGAAATGAGCGAATTGGTCTTTCTCAACAAAGATTACAAAAATAATTCAAATTGATTTTCAAAAATTCAAAATAATTTTCAAAAAAATTCTAAATATATATAAAGAAAGTTAAAATTTTAAAAACTTGCTAAAATAATATTTTTGGGACCTAAATAAGTTAATTAATGGTTCAAGTTTATCATACTAAAATATCTTCTTCTTTTTTTATTAGTTTGCTTTGAAAATTTTTTCAAATATATATGGCTTCAAAATTATGTGCTCTAACATGGAATTAATTATATTGTAACAAGATTCTAATTTAATATGTTTTTTTTAATTTAACTCGAACAATGTCACTCAGTTCGATTCGACTCTACTCGACTCAAATTTCATTTCACTCGAATTGATTAAAAAAAAAAATTTTAAATCGAGTTAGGAAGACAAAATAGGACTTTTCAACTGGATTAACTCAAAAAAAAAAATCACTGAATTTAATCGAACGCTCACCCGTAATGCCAACTATATCTGACTCTAGTCGAACAGCTAATAGGGTAACCAAATTTTTGATTTTATTATATAGATCAATTAACTTTCAAACATTCTTGATTTATCATCAATTCATCATATTATATAGCATATTCCAACACAAATTCACACCAATTATCATATATCAATTAATTCATGAAATTTTTATTCTATTCAATTTAGTCATTATCTCGATATTCAATCTCAACCATAACAATTCAATTTAAATAATCACTAGCAACTCACCTCAATACCATATAATTTAAAATGTCATGAATACGCAATAACAAAATTGATCCCGAATCATAGAACTACAAATCGAATTTTCAAGTCACTCATTGACAACTTTCGTTTTTCTTTTCCCTTTCGAAGGTTTTGCATCGACATTGGCTACATATAATCACAAAACATATAACACATCAATTTTCGTTCAATTCACAATCAAATAGAATATCAAGCATATTTTACAATTTATTCAATTTAGTCTTTAAACCTGGGACAAGCATAACCTTCGATCTAAAGCTTCAGATTAAAATCCAATTTCACATATACTCATTAAGAACCTCCTAATTTATATTCCTAATAAAATTTCATAACATTTTCCATTTTATTCAATTTGATCCCTATGAAACTAACAATTAAGTTTTACAATTTAGTCTTTTTTCATAAACTAAGCTTAATTTCTATCAATTTCACACTTAATTAACCCAATTCTCAACAATGGAAACTTATCAAAACTTCAACAATTGAACAAATTGATATATGGTCTAGCTAAATCAAGCTATTATGATTCAGTTTCCATGGAAATTCAAGAAAAATGGCTAGTGACTTACTTGAAAATGGTGGTCGAATGTTCAAACTAGGTTAAAGTTTTCTTCTTCTTTTTTCTTTCTAATGGTTTCGATGGCTTAGGGGAGGAAGATGACAACTTTCAACTAAGTGTTTTCTTTATATACTAATATTAATCCTTAGTTAATCTTAATTAACCTTAATTTATTCTTTAATTAAACTATTTTTAATTAATAATTTAACCTTAAACAGTTTATTATTACCATCCACTAGCTATATGACAACAGTGGTTTAATAGCCATTTTAGTCCATAGGATAATTACTATCTAGGTCCCTAAGTCATTTCTTAATTAAAAATCTATAGTGATTGGAATTTTACAATTTAGTCCACGGGCCTTAATTAACCACAATTTCATCTAAATTTCTTAATCGAATTTCAATTCATCTATATAGTAACTCCGTAAATATCTCTATTTAATATTTACTAACTCAAGTTATAGAAAACAAGGTCTCGAAATCGTAATTTTTGATACCACTGGAAACTATATCATTACAAATGCAATCAAGGAAGAAGCCTAATCTTCTTCATTTGAGGTGTTCCCAAAACCAGAATGTCATGATGATAACATTGGTGAATTTACTGAATTTGAATACCAAGCACAAGAAAAGGTCAATATGAATCCGAATGTGCTAATAATCTGAGCTGCAAGGTGAACACGATAGTTTTTATCTACTGAGTTGTTATTTGTCTACATATGAGTAGCCAAGCTATTATTGGACACTCAACCTTGACACACATGAGCATGAATTTTCTTGAATATGCTCACAAATTGCTCAATTTGAATTAACGTTCGATTGAAAACAATGGTGAGCTCGCAGTCACCAACTTATTCTGTCGAAAAATTTTGTGAAACTTAACAATGATGTAAAGAAAGTTTTGGTTGTGTGAAAAAAATAAATGAGGGGAAAGGCTATTTATAGGCATGGTAAAAAAATTATATAGAACTCAACATCTATGTGTTTCGATGTCCATTGAATGAATTTACTAAGATTAGGTTAACCCTAAATGATGAAATTTAAAATACAGAAGAACTCAACACCCATTGTGTTCTTGTGAATGCATTTATTAGAGTTATGTTTTCCAAACTGATAAAATCTTAATTAAAGTAGACTTGAACATTACTTTTTAGGGTTAAAATTCTTAAAAGTCAAAAATTAAATGCAAATAAATTATATATAACTCGACATCCATGAGTGTTAAGGTCTTCTTTTATTAAATACAATTAAAAAGCTGTAGTCATCACTAAATGAAAATACCCTGGTCTTTATTTTGCAAGCAACTCGACACTCGTGGGTGTCAAGATTTTTGAATCTACACTAGATGCACTTTTTGTACTTTCCGAGAATCTTGGGCTTGGAAATGAAATCAACTACTTTACTCTTAAAGAAACTTGACACTCATGAATATTAAACTACTATTAAAAAACGTATTCTAAAAAACAACCTTAAAAATATCTATTTTAGTAATTAATTTTCTTTCACTGTATTCAAATAAAAAACCAATTAACTTGAGGTAATGATATATATATTGTAATTCATGGAGAGGAATTCACTTACATCGGTATAAAATTATTTTAGTTTTACACTCTTCTGTATATTGTTGTACGATTAATATTTTCACGATCAAATTGTCATATTTCACATTTCATTTATATAGATAATTCATATCTAATTTAAAGTAAATCAAAGACTTCTAACTATATATTTTATGTAAAAAAAACTTCATTTTGTTCAATAAATATTAATATATACACTTTTCTAGATCGATATGATAAACATATCAGATCGGTTTGAAAATGTACATGTATGAAAAGTATTATTATATCGAAAAATTCAGAAGTTAAATAATTAAATCATTAATTATACAAAAATATACGGAAGAGTACAAAACTACTTTCATCTTTAAAGTTTAAGAACCAATTTAAAATGAAAATTACAGTAATTAACTTCAAAATTTTTTATAAATATTAATAATTTGGACTAAAATATAAAGTTAATAATTGTAATAAATTTGACCAAGTTAATTATTTTTAATAAAATTAAATATAGGGAAACTTAAAACTGGGAAGTAGGGGAATCGTATGTAAAAGGAAAAAGAAAATTTTCCAATGGTGGAGCGACAAGCATTCGCGGAAACACGGGGCCGCTCATGCCCAGGACTTTGGAATCTATAACCTCTTCACTTCCCCCCATCCCAAGGAAGTGTTCCCACACTAAACCCACTACTCCCCGCTAACCCGACCCCCTAACTCAACTCAACCCCTGGGTTTACTCTCCCCTCCCCCCTTCCCCCTCTTTAAAACCCTCCTTCCTCTCTCATTTCTCACCCTTATTCTCTCTCTGTTCCATTTCTCCATTGTTAACACCAGCCAGCCATCCTGCCTGCGCAGCCAAGTTTCAGAGAGTACATTGGTTTCCGTGCTAAGCCAGGAAAAGGGTAGTACTACATAGTTGTTGAGTTGAGTCTTGAATCTTGAGTCCGATCATGAGTTGCAACGGCTGCCGAGTTTTACGGAAAGGCTGTAGTGAGTCTTGTATATTACGTCCTTGTTTGCAATGGATTGAGAGCCCTGAAGCTCAAGGCCACGCCACTGTTTTCGTTGCCAAGTTTTTCGGTCGTGCTGGTCTCATGTCTTTTATTTCCGCCGTTCCTGAATCTCAACGCCCTGGTATGCCCATGCCCTCTATCTTCTCTCTTTTTTTTTTCTTCTCTTATTGTTTCTCGTACCAAATTCTGACTCCAATTGCTTCTTAATCTTTGGATCAGCTTTATTCCAGTCGCTGTTGTTCGAAGCTTGTGGGAGAACAGTGAACCCTGTGAACGGAGCCGTGGGGCTTTTGTGGACTGGAAACTGGCATGTTTGCCAAGCGGCGGTGGAAACCGTCCTGCGAGGAGGATCTCTACGTTCCATGCCTGAACTCATGGCTCCGACGCAAGCATCAGACGAAGCGTCCGAAGCCACGTGCACGGACATGTGGAAATTGCGAGAGACATCCACGAATCTCAACTCCAACTGTCGATTCTCAAATTCGAGATCCAGGGTTTCACCCAAGCGTAAAAGAGTCGAGGAAGAATTGAAGAAACTACAGCCCTCTGATCTAGATCTTGGCTTGACCCCGAGCTTTACAGGCAAGCGAGTTACCGATAATCGACGACCAGGGACTCCGTCTATGAACTCGGAGGAATCTGTGACGACGACGTGCTTCGAAAGTGTTTTTGCAGATCAACAAGGGCAAGGCTGCAGAGGAACTGATAAAAAATTACTCAAGTTGTTTGTTTGAAGAGGAGGGTTTTTTTTTTTTTTTTTTGGAATGATCTAGTTTCGATGTAATATTCTTCATTTCTACCACTACCACCACCGCAACCGGGGTTTAGATTATTTTTGGATACTTCTGGGGAGGGGTTTCCCCGGAAATGAATTTTCCGGCGAGTTTGTGTATTACCGGCACATGGGATTTCTCTCTTTTTTTTTTTCCTTTTTTTTCGGATTATTTTGGTGTTAAAAGCTGTGAAATTAGAGAGAAAAATGAGAATCTGTCGGTGATCCTTTAAAACCAATTTTCTTTGGCTACTATGTAACCCTTCTCTTTTCATGATCTTTGTGTTTAAGTCATGATTGTATGCATGGTACGAATAAATCAGACTTATATTTTTCCCAGTTTATGATCTTAGATGAGAGATCAAGCTTTAGTGGTTTTGTTTTCTAAGAATTTCTGATTGGTCAGGAAATTATCAAGTATACCCCACTATTTATTTCTAATCTAAATCATCATCCACTCTTTAATTAAAATTAAGACTTCTATGTTTCCACTCTTAATGGCCATATATATGTGATTCACAAATTTTAATAATAAATTATGATTCTCATATTAAATTCAATCTCTGTGGGAAGTGTTATATATACATTTGGGTTAAAGGTTTGAATTTAATTTCTTGTATCATTGCATTCAAGTCCATATATTTATTAATGTTATAGGCAGCCCAGTGATGGCCGACAAATTACAAGTTGAGGGTCGAAATATATTTCATCATCAGTGAAGTCAGCACATGTAACTTCCAAGCCAATCTAGGGAGTTGGTTTCAAGCATTGACCCATCCATCCATCTCCTCTCCTCTTAAAAAGTAAGAAGATAAAATTGATCTTGTAAGGCAGAATACGTGGCAATGAGTGTATGCCTCCATTTTCATTGGAGGAAAAGATTAAAGCAGGCAAACAATATTTCGGCATAACCAACAAAACTAGGGTCTTTGGTCTGGCTGCTGTTGTTGTGTACATAAACTGTGAATTCATCCCCCTCTCTCTCCATATAAATATATAAATACAAAATTTTCTTCAAAGCTCACTCATTGCATTCCAAAACTGGCTGGCACTACGGGAACTCACTATTATTATTATAAATATAAATCCATGGTGATGGTTATCCACAACAAATTCACATTTGCATAAAAGGAAAAGAAAAAGGCGCAGGGTGTGGCGATAGGGAAATGAACGAGTTTAGGAAAGGGCAATAGAGAAAACAGATGGGATGGGGCTTTTGGGACCTTTCGGCGGCTTTTGGAGAGTGCAAAGAGACGTAGATGGTGAAACTCATACTTTGAAAGAATCAGGGAATTATGTTTACATTTTATTTATTTATTTGAGGAGGGTGAGAGAAGGGGGCGGTGTAGAATGGGACCTACAAAACTTTGCAATTTCTACGTCTAATTTACCCGATCAGATGTCAATGGTACGGTTCATGTCAGCCTCCCTTTTGGCCTTCGACTTGCCTTCTCTCCTATTCAATGTAAATAAATAAAAAATCATCCTTCATATCCATTATTGGTCAAGTCTTCATTTATTTAAAAATTTATATCATCATTATATCAAAAATAATATAGTAGCTTCAAATCTATGCCCACTCAAATTTAATTTAATCTTTATCATTTAACTAAGGTTTCATTAGCCTCAAGTTTTTTTTCTTTAAAAAAAACCAGTTTAATTTTATCCTTTTAACAATTGAGGAACAAAAAATAAAGTTGTTTGAGATTAAAACCAAACTATTATATTTCATAATATAATACTCTTGTTATTATGATTTTACAAATTATTCTCTCTTTTCGGAAAACAAATTTGTCAAGTTTTCAATTCTTTTTATAGTCAAAAATTTTAAATTCTGACTTTTTTATTCTTTAAAATTTGTCATTAATAAAAATTTAAAAATATATCTTAAAAACTTTGAATAAAATATTTTAAATTTAATTAGTTAAAATATTTACAATAATTAAGGTTAAAATTTAAAAACTTTAATATAAATGTCAATTGTGACATTTTAATTTAATTGAGACAAAGATAATGATAATATAATTTTATTTTGAACTTTATTTGATTTTGAAATTGTACTTCGCTAGAAATTGTGGGCTTGACGTACCTAATGTTTCTCCAATTTAATTAATTAATATTTGAGGAAGTTTATGAGTATTTTAAAGTAGAGAAAATATTTGATTCATCTTTGGTACATAAATCTTATATACTATCAATTAATGATAAGATAATACATCTTGTTAGTATAAAATAAGAAAAATATTGAAGGGTTTAAAAACAAATAGTAATACCTTTATTTAAAAATAAATGTTAATTATAATAATTAAATATAAATAAATAAATAAAAACATCAAACTCAAAATTTGAAACTCGAAACTCAAAATCTCAAATTTAAACTTGAAATTCAAAATCCAAAACCTGCAAAAAAAAATCATAATTAATATTTAATTATATTTAAATAAATTTAATAGTATTTAATTTTAAAATTTTAAAATTTTTTATTTTACACTAGTATTAATATGTTATCTTATTATTAAGTGATAGAGTATTATCCTATATTAACCCTTTTAAATATGAGAATAGATTGTATAAAATTGTGATTCTATGTTATCCCTATCCCTTTTTAATAGGAAAATGACAAATTATATTTTTCTTTCTGATTTTTAGTTTTTTTCTCTTGAAAAAAATTCAAATCCAATTAAAAATGATAAAAATAAAGAAAAAAAATCTGATTTATCATTCTTTTATTGAAAAAATAAGAACAGCGTAGAATAATAATTTGATACGATATCTTCTCTTCAAATACGTATAAAACAACATCTGAAATTATCTCAATTTAATACAATAACCTTAATTAACTATTCAGCACCTTTGATTTGGATCATCAAAATCGAATTAAAAATTTGTGAAGACATCATAGGGGTCAAGAAATGTCAACTCAACTTAAAAAAAGAAGTAATTCTGTGTATTAGTTTCTATCATAATTTAATTAACTATTCCCCTCCACTTGAGGGTATTGTTTCATTTCATTTCCTTACATATTGGGAATTGGTGGGTTCCATTTCATCACATCATCCCATTAATCATTGTAAATATAAATGTTTAGGAGTGGGTCCAATAGTTATTCTTGAAACTAAGAAACTTTAGCTAATATTAGTAAAAACCTTCATAAATGAGAAACTAGGTACCAAGTGCAAAGAAAAAAATTTGAAGAGAAATAGCGGTTTTCTTAAATATATATTTTCTTAAATATTTTTGAAAAAAAATTAAAGAGAGAGAAATGATGGTATAAAACAAAAGCGTTATATTATCTTATATTTCTTTTTAATTATTTAAATTTTTTTATATTATTTAGGTTTAATGATAAATTTAATTACTAACGTTTACATATTTTATCAAAATAACCCTAATTATAATTTTGATACTTTTTTGGTCATCAACCTTTGTTCTTTTTTTTAAATTGTTTTTTTTAAACAAATTTGATGAAAGTACCGTTAAAAAAAGTTAACGAGATGATGTAGAATTTCATATGTGGAATATTTTAAATGAGATGTAATTTATTACTTAGATAACTTAATAAAATAATTACATGTGAAAAATAATAAAATAAAAAAATAATTCATGAAGTTAAAAAATAACTCTTTATTTAAAGAAAATAAACGTAATTATTTTAAAAAAAGTTTCAAAATGAATGCACACATTTGGTATTTTCAATTTGATTTATTAATTATCTTTTTTGAAACCTCTCAGTAAACAAATATATGCATTCATTTTGAAACATTTTTTTATATAATTATCTTAATTTTCTTTAAATTAAGAGTTATTTTTTTAATTTAATGTATGATTTATTTATTTTATTATTTTCACATGTAATTACTTTATTGGGTTACTTAAGTAATAAATCACATCTTATTAAAAATATTCCACATGATCCACATTAATTTTTTTAGCACTACTTTCATAAAATTTGTTAGAAAAAACAATTTGAAAAAAAAAACAAAGGTTGATAGTAAAAAAGACTAAAAAATATAATTAGGACCATTTTGACAAAACATGTAAACGTTAGTAGCCAAATTTGTTATTAAGCTTATTATTTATATATAATTTTGGTAATTTTTTTAACCTAAACCGAACCCAAACCCAAACCCGAACTCGAACCTCAAACCCCGAACCTTAGACACTGAACCAAAAGGCCAAGTTCAATGTTTAAGTTAAAAAATTATTAAAATTATGATCAATTATATGAAAAAAATATTAAAATATTATTAAATAATTAAAAAGAAATATAGGATTACTAGATACCCCTATTTCATATGATGCTTTCCAAAAAAAAATGTTTATTAAGGTAAAATTTTTTAAATTTAAATTTAAATTTAAGTTTTATCACATACAAATTCCTATCTCAATATATTTGTAATATTAAAGCATTCAAAAAAGAATATTACATAAGGGAACTAAGGTTTTAACTATTTTTTAATATCAAATGGTTAAGGTATATGCAAAGCTGCGTGTCGCCGCATTTGCAGTGGGCCACCACCGAACCTTCTCTTTCTCACCGCTTTCCACCTTGAAACTTGATGTGTGGGTCCCATTCCCCAACTTGTTGCCTGCGTTTTGATATTTTCACCCCTTGTTCAACCATTTCCAAGTGCCGCCACCTGCTTAATCTTACTATTGCTTTTATTATCTTCCATTTTTATTCTTTATCCAATTTATTTTGTTATATATATTCACGTATCTACTCACATTAATATAATATTTACTTTTTATGATTAATATTTATAATTTAATTATTAAATTAATATAATTATATTTGATTTTTCAATTGATTTAATATTTTTATTTCATCAATTTAAAATATTATTTATATTAATATATAGTTAACTTTAATTTTTTTTTCATAAAATACATAGTTTAAAATTTTGGTTTTACTCAAAACTTAACCTACATAATTATAAAAATATGATTATTAAATTATTAAAATTTTACTTATATAAAAAATTATAAAAATATTTAAAACTATTTTAGTTTTAAGTTGTGATTTCTTCCCATATACTGATTAAGATAACATTACTTACCCATAAAAATTCTATTATTTTACTTTTTAATTTTTTAAAATTAATCATAAATTAGGCTGTGTATTTGAATTAAGATTTTTAAAATTTTGGATAGTCTAATACAAAATTAAATTTCCAAACCATTTAAAAAACAAAATAGTAGCTAATTATATTATAGGAGAAATTTTTCTATTTTTAATATAATATACAGAAAATAATTCTCAACTCCAATTATAGAATTTTTTAGATTCCACATACAAGTGAAAGGAATTACATTTGTCCTATATGGTATAGTAAAAGAATTAGTACTTGATACATTAGCATTGTATTTTTTTTATTCCATAAATAATCTTAAAAAATTGATACGTGTCTCCATTGATGGATACAAGTAAGTGGGGGCCATTACTCCACTAATTTTTTACTTATAATTTTTAATTTTAACATAATATTTAATTATAAAATTTATTATATCAATTTTTAGGTTTATTGATTTGGATTTTAAAAAAATATAAGTAAAAAATATGTAGTAGACCCTTTAAGTCGTATTTTTGGATTCGCCACTGCGTCTCTTTTTTGAAATATTTATTTTTTGAAATATTTTACTATATCTCTACAAACACATGTCAACCATTGACCCTACTTGTAGAGTTTAAAAATTTCACTAGGAGTGTACCAAATATTTTTCATAATAAAAATTAAATATATAAAGAAATTGACTCATCGTATTTTTAACTATAATTGTAGAGTTTAAAAAAAAAATTCACGAACTATACATTGAATAATTATCTTCATTAAATATATTAGACAACTTTTTAATCGTTAGACAATATAATTTTTGTTTTTGATTTACTTCATTTCATATGAGTGTAGCATCATGATTCCTAGTCTTTGTTTTTTATACAATGCCTAGAACTACCTGTAACCTCTCCCCAACCCTTAAATAGGAGGATAATGCGCTTTAGCGCACTGGAATCCACGTCCTCTTGCATTGGTAACAATGCTTGTTGGGGATAAACCCGATTAAACAACGAATAAAGTGAAGAAAATAAGAATCGAAAAGATAGAACACACAAATTTTACGTGGAAAAACTCCTCAAAAGAGGATAAAAAACCACGGTCAAAATGATATTTCATTATAATAAAGGAGAGTACAAAAGATGGAGAGAATTAAAAGAAAACCTGAAGCCCCACAAGAAAAACCCTTCGAAACAAAGAACAAAATTCTCTCAATCTAAATATTTTGTTATATAAAACCTAAAGTAACTAAGGCCTATTTATAGGTTGAAATTCGTAGCTTATATGACTACAACAACTCTAGGTTAATTAGAGTTTGAGTGGGAAACTAAAAACAAAGTTTAACTATGAGAAGAAAAGCCAAAATAAATTTTGGTCAAAATAAGAGGCATTCTTTCACAAATCTCCACATTGACTCGTATTTGGACCAACTTCGTTGTCGAGCCCTATTATGGGCTTAATTGATTTCTCGTCAAATACTTACCAAGTCCAAGAAATGCTTGAACTTTGAAATTGGAACACTCTTTGTCAACATGTCGGCAATATTGTGTTTTGTGCCAATTTTAAGAATCTGAATATCCCCTTGAATGATCACCTCTCGAACAAAATGATAATGAATGTCTATGTGCTTCATTCTCTTGTGATGCATTTGATCTTTGGTGAGATGTATGACACTTTGACTATCACAAGATACGACAGTTGCCTCTTTTTCACTTACCAGTTCACTGAACAGGCCTCTTAACCAAATTGCTTCTTTTATTGCTTTTATAATTTCCATGTATTCTGCTTCAGTAGTCGACAAAGCCACTGTAGCTTAAAGTGTCACTTTCCAACTAATAACACAATTCCCAAAAGTAAATAGGTAATCTGTGAAAGACCTTTGATCTAAGTTTCCTGCATAATCAGAATCAGCATATCCAACTAAACCTTTTTGAGTTCTTTCAAACTCTAAGAACATGTTAGAAGTACCTCGTAAATATATGAAAATCAACTTAACTGTGTGCTAGTGTAACTTACTAGGATTGACCATGTATCGGCTAACAACATTAATAGCATGTGAAATATCTGGACGAGTGCATACCATTACATACATCAAACTTCGAACTGCACTTGAATAAGGTACTTTTGACATGTACCTTTCATTTTTTTCATTCTGTGGGGAATTTAAAATTGAAAGTTTAAGTGTGCAACTAAAGGAGTACCTACCAATTTTGTATCTTGCATCTCAAATTGCTTAGGGATCTTTTTGATGTACCTTTGTTGCGATAAAAATAATTTCCTGAAATGCCTATATCTTAAAATTTCCATCTCCAATATTTTCTTTGTTGTACCTAAATCCTTCATCTCGAACTTAGAGTTAAGCATGGTTTTAAGACGATCAATATCAGATGGATTCTTAGCTGCAATTAACATTATCATCAACATAAAACAACAAATATATAAAAGAATCATTATCAAGACATTGTTGATAAATACAACTGTCATACTTACTTTGAGAAAAACCAATACTCAACATGAATGAATCAAACTTTTTATACCACTGTCGAGGAGGCTATTTCAAACCATACAAAGACTTTTTAGTAAGAGACAGACATGATCTTATTTACCTTCAAATTTGAAGCCTTCTGGTTGTTGCATGTAGATGTCCTCCTTAAGGTCACTGTGAAAGAAAACAATCTTTACATCTAACTGCTCTGACTTAAGATTATTTGATGCAACAAGGGCTAAAAGCGCCCGAATGGACATATGTTTCAC
This sequence comes from Gossypium bickii, assembly GCA_025503065.1. NCBI lineage: Eukaryota > Viridiplantae > Streptophyta > Magnoliopsida > Malvales > Malvaceae > Gossypium > Gossypium bickii. The sequence goes on along the minus strand of CP106711.1, from coordinate 46,772,891 downwards.
AATGAGACAGAAAACATCTGAAAATCAACTCCCTCCACTTGACTGTAGCCCTTTGCAACCAGTCTTGCCTTGTACCTAGTGTCATTAGGACCCGAACCTTCTTTCTTTTTAAACACCTATTTGCAACCAATTATTCTTTTACCGATAGGTGGTTTAACTAGCCTTAAAGTCTCGTTCTTTTGAAGCGATTCCATCTCTTCTTCCATTGCAACGAGTCATTTGCTAGAATTAGAGGCTTGAATTGCCTCATAATAACACGAAGGATTGTTGAATCAATGCTCTCAGCAACACTTAGAGCATAAGCCACTAGGTTTCCTTCACAATATTTTTACGGTGGTCGTATTTCTCACCTTTTCCTGTCATGAGCCAGCTTATAATTAGTTAACTGAGATGGTGAAGGTACCTGAGGGTTGGATGGAACCCCAAACAGATCTGAAACAACTTTAAACTTACAAGAATTAGAATTTTGTTGTGTTGTCACGACGTCGTGAGACTCTTCGTCTGGATGAGAACTTTGTTCATTGCATTGTTGTGATGTTAGGCATTTGCTCGTCATGATGTCGCCCCCTGTTTCAATTTTTGACTTCATCTTGCTTGAGACACTCTGATTTGTTGTGTCTTTAAAGTAAAAGTCCCCTTTTTCTAATTGAAACATGGTAGATTCATCAAATGTAACATCTTCACTAAAAATTATTTTGTCAGATTCCAAGCACCACAACTTAAAACTTTTTGTACCGACAGAGTATCGTAAAAAGATGCATTTAATGGCCTTTGGTTGGAGCTTTTCCTGGCTAACTTTAGCATAAGCAGGACAACCGAAAATTCTAAGATTAGAATAATTGGGAGGGTTACCTAACCATATCTCCTCTAGAATTTTACCATTCAATGCTCGATAAGGAGATCGATTTACCAATTAAGTTGCTAGGTTTACGACTTTAGCCCAAAATTCCTTCCCTAAGCATGCATCGAGCCTTTTCCAGCAAGGTTCTTTTCATTCGTTCTGCAACTCCATTCTATTGCGGAGTTCTAACAACAGTTTGATGTCTTTTATGTAACAGCCCATTTTTAGTCAAATCGAAACAGTAGTTTTGGGACCACAAATTCGAAGTCAAAATATTTATTTTATTATTATTTTAATGTCTACGGCATGAAAATATTATTGTGTGAAATTTTCGTTAAAGAATTTTATCATTTGAAAGCTTAATTCGGGAAAAAGGACTAAATCGCGTAAGGTGCAAAAGTGATGTTCTATTAGCTAAAGGTGTCTAATAGCTATGGAACATTAAAGTGGAGGTCATTAAGTGGTAATAATACCATTTTTTATTTGAGTGTTAGTAATAAACTTAGTAAAATAAAGAGAAATAAATTTGTCATCTTCCTAATTGCATTTATCCACCGAAAATCAGCCAAGAAAACACCATTAATAGAGCTTCAACATTCAGCTACATTGTTCTCTTGCATGTAAGAGTGATTTTGTCTCATTTTTAATGATTTCTATGTTTTTGAGATCGTTGCAGTTAGGTCTAGCTAGCCTAGGGACTATTTTGCAAAATTATTAAAGATTTAGGATGTTGCCATTGATGAATATGTATGAGTTTTGATGATTGATGATATATTTTGAATTTTTATTAGTAGTTAAACAAGTTTTGTTAAGTGATTTTTAGTGAAAATGCAAATTAGGGATTAATTTGTGAAATATGGAAAATTTGTGGTTAAAATGTGAAATAAATGAAAAATATAGGCTGCTAGGGGTATAATAGTAATTTGGCTATCATGGGTTGTGATTAAATTTCATGAATTTGTAATTTTATGAAATAAGGACTAAATTGTAAAAATGTTGAAATATTAGGGCAAAAGTGTAAATGTGCTTTGAAGTGTGTGTTGGACTAAATTGAATAGAGGGATAATTAAATGAGTTGAATTTGATATTATATAGATCAAGAAAAGCGGAATTTGGAATTAGATCGGGGAAAAGACAAAGTACTCAATTAATCGACCGATTTCATCGTTTTTGAAACTGAGTGTAACACCCCAAACCCGGTCAATACACCACGACCGAATCTGGCATGCCACGAAGGAAAACGTTTTGAAGAAAATCGAGTTAACGATTAAATTTTAGTGAAAAACTCTTTGTTGTTCAATGTTTGTAGAAATCAGGTGTATAATAAGTTTAAAACTAACAATTTACTTTGAAATTCCGTAAATAATTCTTTAAAACATAGTTGTAAATCCATGGATTAGAAAACCTTTTATAATTTTAAAGAAACCAAAGCGAATAGTTTGAAAACTGTTTCTAATTGAAATTTGGGAACTTGAGTTTTGGAAAATAGTATGAGTTATTGAAAACCCTTAAGTTGTTAAATATTATCAAGTGATTTATATTACCCGATGGTAACATTTTGAAAACCATTGCGTTTTGTAGTTTAGAAAACTTTGCACTCATATTATTTAATTAACCATGTAGTTTATTAAGCCATGTTTAAAACAAGTCCAAAGCATATAAATAATCCAAAAACATAATTTGAAAGGCCTTATTACAAATCCAAATAAAGATGGAAACCAAATTAAAATAAAGTACCCAAATGGAAGTTCATGTAAAACCAATTTTTATTGCATGGCCTCCTCGAGTTCATCCGGCTCCTCATCCGTGAATTTACGAATCACCTGAAAAGGTAAGGGAGAAGGTGAGTCACCAAGACTCAATGCATAATCCCTCTCCCGGGTAAATGCCACATTCTTACACAAATTATAACCAAGCAATGTATACATATGATGCACCCAACCTAGCCATCCATAACTCCTTTTTCTACCCCATGTGGTACCAAACCACTGGTGGTGCCAAACCACTGGTGACCCAAAGTCACGATATCCAATAATGTGATGCCAAATCACTGGTGACCCAAAGTCACGAATAATCAAGTTGTGGGGCCAACCCACATGTGAGTACCAAATCACTGGCGACGATCCCAATACATCAAATGTGGGGCCAACCCACGGTGGTGTGAAACCACTGGGATGAATCGCTATGAGGAGCCAAACCTCTGGTGTCCTAAAGACACGAAATATGTGGTACCAAACTACTGGAGGTGCCAAACCTCTGGTGTCACAAGGACACGGATATCAAATCTTCCCCCTCCTATCATATCGCCCATACCAATGCAATAGATAAACAAATCATGTCATTATACTTTGATATGAATATATAACCAATATATATATATCGTAGATCGTGATAATTAACAACATATAGCAACATCATATCAAAACGGACTTACCCGTATCCATGCTCATACCCATCAAGGTATCATATCAAGATCTCATAGTTTTCGGCTTTAACAACATGAATAGTTATTTAACACATATATACATATTACCGAGTTATAAAGTGTGTAAGGTACACACCTTTCACCAACGCAAATACTAACTCCCGAAGATCCGATCTACCGCACTAGATCACCTTGTCCTACATTCGGCCAAACCACAAAACTATAATCAAGACCATTCGTCCAACATCACACCTTAATCCCAATAGCCTTAGGCTTTTCATCCTCAAAAAGAATAATGAATCACGAATCCTTACCACTTGACTTACCAACTTCGATTGCAAGAGAAGTAAGGCTTAGATCGATTGCTTCCAAAATCCCAAAGAGCCTAAAAGAATGATCGATTCCTAATAATGGTTAGAACTTTGCAAACAAATGCCCAAAGATTCGGCCTTTGTCCACAAGAAAACGACTTAGAAAGGAGAAAGAAATAACGAAAATACGGCCATGAACACTTATCTATCTTCCAAAACCGATTGAAGAAAACCCAACGATTATCTACCCTTGATGATATTCGGCCAATATAACACCAAAAGAGAGAAAGAAGATTCGGCTATGGTGGAGTAAAAAGAAAGGAAAAATAAAAGTGAAAGTGAAATAGGAGAAGGATAATTCGGAAATGGAAGAAAGAAGAAAATAGAAAAAGAAAATAGAATGATAATGAATATTTTTAACTTTGAACAAAAAAAATGAAAGAAATGGGATTTGGGAAGGAGGAAGATTCGGCCAAGAGGAAGTGAAAAGGAAATGTGGTTTTTTTGAGCAACTATCAAAAGAAAGAAAAGAGAGAGATGGGAGAAAGAGGTTCGGCCAAACACCTAGTTTGCCAAAAAGAAAAGTGCACAAAAATGCAAAATGTGGTTTCGGTTTCAAAAGGGAAATGAGAGAAAGAAATTAAAATTTGATTCAAACACAAATGATAGCTAAATCAAAAGCAAAATTGCACAAAAATGCCTAAGGTACATTTGGCCAAAGAGGGAGTTTTTGGAGAGGAAGAGAAAAATGCCAAATGATGCACAAAATGCTAAAGTTGGCCAACTATTTCCCCCAAACTTCCTATCAACATTCGGCCACCCCCCTAGCCACACATGCCGTCCATATTCATGCACTAATGGCCATAAGAGAGTTTCCAAAACAACTCCCTTAAGCCAAGCCTTATGTCCCCCCATCCTTCCATAAACCTTAAGATTCCTTTCCCAAAGTACAAACTTTCCTAAACCAATATTCAACTTGCCAAAAATTGAAAGTCCAACCTTCCATAACTAGAACTTGACCTACACTTAATGCTAGGATGCATAAAAATAAAATCCTTAATATGCCTTCCATGCTACTCGAACCACTTCCCTCAAGCAACCATCCATGCGCCATAACCACCTTGCCACTAACTCCTCATGTGCTAGAATTTAACACTTAAATTAACTTAAGTGTCAAGTTCACTTAATCCTCTTCACTAAATTTTCAATACTAAAAATTATTCTAGCTTAGCTAATAATTCCAAGCCTTCACACAAATATACTAAGCACACAATAAACATCCTATCCGAGCTAACACAAGTAACAAAATAATACTCTAATTTTTAGGATGTTACAATTCTACCCCCTTAAGAAAATTTCGTCCTCGAAATTACCTGATCAAAAGAGTTGAGGGTACTGCTGCCTCATCGCATCCTCTGGTTCCCACGTAGCTTCTTCTATGCCATGGTTCCGCCATAAAACCTTCACTAATGGAACTGATTTCCTGTGCAACACTTTCACGTCTCGATCTAGAATCTGCCCTGGTTCCTCTTCCACCGTCAGATCTGGACTCACCTCTATTTCCTCTACTGCCACGACATGCGATGGATCAGAACGATAGCGTCTAAGCATGGAGACATGAAACACATCGTGAATCTGACTCAGCTCTGATGGCAACTCGAGCTGATAGACTACTGGTACCACTCGTCTCAACACCTTATACGGCTCAATAAACCTTGGACTTAACTTGCCTTTTCTCCCAAATCTTAACACTTTCTTCCATGGCAAGACTTTTAGAAAAACTTTGTCAACCACGGAAAACTCTATATCCCTCCGCTTGAGATCGGCATAAGACTTCTGCCTATCCGAAGCTTCCTTCAACCGAGCTTGAATCAACTTCACCTTATCTTCGGTTTCTGCAACCAACTCTGGTCCTAACATTTGACGCTCACCCAACTCAGTCCAGCATGTAGGTGTGCGACACCTCCTACCATACAACGCCTCATATGGTGCCATCTTAATGCTTGCCTGATAACTATTGTTGTATGTGAATTCAGCTAATGGTAAAAACGCTTCCCAGCTGCCTCTGAAATCTAAAACACAACCTCTCAACATATCCTCTAAAATCTGAATAACTCTTTTCCATCGCTCCGTCGATTGTGGATGAAATGCGTGATCAAATCCAACCGCGTGCACCCAAAGCCTGATGTAACGCTCTCCAAAACCTCGACGTAAATCTAGGATCCCTGTCTGAGATAATCGACACTGGTACACTGTGTAACCTCACTATCTCCGCCACATACAACTTAGCTAACTTCTATAGCGAGTAATCCACCCTTATCGGAATGAAATGAGCTGACTTAGTCAGACGATCCACAATCACCCAAACTGAATTCTTCTTACTAGGCGTAAGGGGTAATCCACTGACAAAGTCCATAGTGATCCTTTCCCACTTCCACTGTGGAATCTTCACCGGCTGAGTAACCCAGACGGTAACTGATGCTCCACCTTGACCTGCTGACACGTCAGACATTTGCCCACAAACTCAGTTACCTCCCGCTTTAGACCTGGCCACCAAAACTGCTCTCTTAAATCCCGATACATCTTGCTACCTCCAGGATGCATAGCGTATGGGCTGCTATGTACATCTCGAAGAATCCTCTGCCTCAACTCAACATCCTTTGGCATACAAGCTCTCCCTTGAAAACACAAAACTCCAGCACCGGACAAACTATAATCCTCTAAACCTCCATTCTGAACCTGCAACCTCCGATCATTCAAACCATCATTCTCTAACTGTTTCTCCTTGATCTGCTCTAACCAGGTCGGCTTGACTTGCAATTCCGCCAAAAGACTTCCATCATCATATAAGCTAAGACGAGCAAACATCGATCTTAAGTCTGATACAACCTTACGGCTCAACGCGTCTGCCACCACGTTAGCCTTGCCCGGATGGTACTCAATCGAACAGTCGTAGTCCTTCAACAACTCAATCCATCTACGCTGCCTTAAGTTCAAATCCTTCTGAGTCAAAAGATACTTAAGACTCTTGTGATCCGTATAGACTATCGACTTCTCTCCATACAAGTAGTGTCTCCATATCTTTAAAGAAAAAACCACTACAGCTAATTCCAAATCATGCGTCGGATAGTTAACCTCATGTGGTCTCAACTGTCGAGATGCATAAGCCACTACCTTCCATTCCTGCATCAAGACACATCCCAAACCAAGATGTGATGCATCACAAGAAAAGTGAATTCCTTGCCTGCCTCAGGTTGAATCAAAACCGGAGCTTCAGTCAGAATCTTCTTCAACTTGTCGAAACTTCCTTGCTGCTTCTCGGTCCACACAAATGGAACTCCTTTCCTCAATAACTTAGTCATTGGTGCTGCTATCAAAGAAAATCCTTCCACAAATCTTCGATAATACCTCGCCAGACCTAGAAAACTCCGAATCTCAGCCACTGACTTAGACGGCTTCCAATCCAACACTGCCTCAATCTTCCGAGGATCCACTCTAATCCCCTCAGTTGATACTACGTGACCCAAGAAAGTCACCTCCTTAAGCCATAACTCGCACTTACTAAATTTGGCATAAAGCTGCTTTTCCCTCAAAATCTGCAACACTACTCGTAAATACGCATCATGCTCCTCCTCTGACTTTGAGTATACCAAAATATTGTCTATGAAAACCACAACAAACTGGTCCAAAAACTGCTGGAAAATCCGATTCATCATGTCCATGAATGCTGCTGGCGCGTTAGTCAACCCAAACGGCATTACCAGAAACTCGTGGTGCCCATACCGAGTGCGAAATGCTTTCTTGTGGATATCAGCCTCTTTCACCTTCAGCTGATGATATCCAGACCTTAAATCAATCTTGGAGAAAACCCCTGCCCCTTTAAGCTGATCAAACAAGTCATCTATCCTCAGCAAAGGATACTTGTTTTTGATCGTCAGCTTATTCAACTGGCGGTAGTCAATACACATCCGCATCGTACCATCTTTCTTCTTGACGAAGAGTACCGGCGCTCCCCAAAGCGAAACACTAGGTCGAATGAAACCTCGATCCAACAACTCCACGAACGAGCCTTCAATTCCCCTAATTCCTTTGGCGCCATCCCTATACGGAGCAATAGACACTGTGCGATTAAGATGCAATGATCTATACCAAATTCAACTTCACGATCCGGAGGCAGTCCGGGAAGTTCTTCAGGAAATACGTCAACATATTCCTTTACCGTTCGAACATTCCCCACATTAGACTCCTTAGCCTCCAACGCACACATATGGACTATAAATGCCTCACAGCCCTTCCTGACCAACTTCACAGCTTTCAACGCAGATACCACGTTGGATAGATAATCTCTTCCATTACCTATCATAACCATCTCTTCGCCCTTAACTGTCTTCAAAACTATGCGCTTAGCAGCACAATCCAAACTTGCTTGGTACTTGACCAACCAGTCTATCCCAAGAATCAGATCAAACTCCTCAAACGGCAGTTCCATCAGATCAGCTACAAACACTACCCCTTGAAGTTCTAGGGGTACATCCCTATACAGCTTATTTACTTCTACAGAGTGACCTAAAGGGCTAAGTACTGTCATCTTCCTAGAAGTAGTCTCAGAGTCTAAATTCATAGTCTCTACAATGCTACTAGCAACATACGAATGTGTCGAACCCACATTTATCAAAGTAGTATATGGTACACCAAAGATTAAGAACGTACCGGTTATGACGTCCGGTGCGTCGCCCTCCTCTCGACGTCTCGCTGAATACACCAAACCAGGCTGTCTTGCCTCAGTGTTGCCTGCACCTCTGCCCGATGCTCCGCGGCCTCGACCAGAACCATTACCTCCTCTACCATTACCCCGACCTCTCTGCAGTGGCGGTCCCTCCTTTCTGAACTGAGCACGACCTTGACTCTTAGACTGATTCCTGGCTAGCTTACGTGGACAATCCCTCACACGATGATCCAACGAGCCACATTCAAAACATCCTTTCCCTCCGGTCCAACATTCGCCCCAATGAGATTTCCACATTGGTTACTTTATCTTTGGCCGCCCGATTAGCGAGAATGTGCCTCCTAGACTGATTCGGCCCACTCTGCCTAGCCCTCTTCTGAGAATTTCCGGCTAACCCAGATGATCTATAACCTCTCTTATGCTTATTCCAGTCGTGACTCTGCCTTATAGATTCCATTATCCCCTCGGCTATCTTAGCCTTATCCACTAGCGCAGCAAACTCTCGCTCCTGATGTGGAGCAATCAGCAATCTCAGCTCGTCCCTCAAACCGTCCTCGAACTGAACACATCGCTCGTGCTCTGAAACCACGATACCTCCAGCATACCGGCTCAGTCTTAAAAATTCTGCCTCATATTCAGATACGGACTTACTCCCCTGGACCAAACTCAGAAATGCCTTACGTTGCACATCAATGTAATTAGACCCAACATATTTCTTTTGATATGCTGCCTTAAAATAGTCCCAAGTGAGATCCTCCGACGTAGCACTATTTCGCACCGTGAGCCACCACTGATATGACTCATCTCGAAGAAGCGACACTATCCCTTTCAACTTTTCCTCAGCATTCAGATCCAAATCATCCATGATTCGCTCCGTCGCCTCTAACCAACACTCGACCGTACTGGGAGCCACACCTGAAACACCTCAAAATACCTCAGCTCCATTGGCTCGGAGTCGCTCAGATACAGATTTTCGAGCTCCTGCGCCTCCACCAAATCCAGCTACCCTCTCAAGAACTCGCAGCACCGCTTGAGACACTGCGTCATCCCCCGTTTGATCCTGATGCTCAACTCCAACCGCTGGTGGTGGGGGTACTGGTACCTCATTCTCGGATCCTTGACCAGACCTCACTGGCTCAGACACAGCCATCCTACCCCGACCGTGTCCATGCATAACACGACCCCGACCTCGAGTACTCATGTCTAAAGTCTCGACTTGTCTGATTTAAAAGTTTTATGCATTAGTCAAAATTTCACTATCTTTAAAGCACAGTTTTATGAAAAGTTTTAATAAGAAGTTGTTTCGCGAGTACATCCAACCTATAGTTTTGGGTCTCTAGAGTAGTTTCTACTACTATACAGTCATATCATCATCATCATAACATCAAAATCAATAGTTTGAGGTACTTACTAAGGCGAATCGGTGCCAGAGACTCGGTGCCATGCCTTTCCAACCATATAATTTAAACAAAAACATTTTTAAGACCATACTTTAAATCATTTTGGGCCTCGAGCACACAGCCGAGCTTTTGAACTTGGCTCTGATACCAATTTGTAACACCCCAAACCCGGTCAATACACCACGACTGAATCTGGCATGCCACGAAGGAAAACGTTTTGAAGAAAATCGAGTTAACGATTAAATTTTAGTGAAAAACTCTTTGTTGTTCTATGTTTGTAGAAATTAGGTGTATAATAAGTTTAAAACTAACAATTTACTTTGAAATTCCGTAAATAATTCTTTAAAACATAGTTGTAAATCCATGGATTAGAAAACCTTTTATAATTTTAAAGAAACCAAAGCGAATAGTTTGAAAACTGTTTCTAATTGAAATTTGGGAACTTGAGTTTTGGAAAAGAGTATGAGTTATCGAAAACCCTTAAGTTGTTAAATATTATCAAATGATTTATATTACCCGATGGTAACATTTTGAAAACCATTGCGTTTTGTAGTTTAGAAAACTTTGCACTCATATTATTTAATTAACCATGTAGTTTATTAAGCCATGTTTAAAACAAGTCCAAAGCATATAAATAATCCAAAAACATAATTTGAAAGGCCTTATTACAAATCCAAATAAAGATGGAAACCAAATTAAAATAAAGTACCCAAATGGAAGTTCATGTAAAACCAATTTTTATTGCATGGCCTCCTCGAGTTCATCCGGCTCCTCATCCGCGAATTTACAAATCACCTGAAAAGGTAAGGGAGAAGGTGAGTCACCAAGACTCAGTGCATAATCCCTCTCCCGGGTAAATGCCACATTCTTACACAAATTATAACCAAGCAATGTATACATATGATGCACCCAACCTAGCCATCCATAACTCCTTTTTCTACCCCGTGTGGCACCAAACCACTGGTGGTGCCAAACCACTGGTGACCCAAAGTCACGATATCCAATAATGTGATGCCAAATCACTAGTGACCCAAAGTCACGAATAATCAAGTTGTGGGGCCAACCCACATGTGATACCAAATCACTGGCGACGATCCCAATACATCAAATGTGGGGCCAACCCACGGTGGTGTGAAACCACTGGGATGAATCGCTATGAGGTGCCAAACCTCTGGTGTCCCAATGACACGAAATATTTGGTACCAAACCACTGGGGGTGCCAAACCTCTGGTGTCACAAGGACACGGATATCAAATCTTCCCCCTCCTCTCATATCGCCCATACCAATGCAATAGATAAACAAATCATGTCATTATACTTTGATATGAATATATAACCAATATATATATATATATCGTAGATCGTGATAATTAACAACATATAGCAACATCATATCGAAACGGACTTACCCGTATCCATGCTCATACCCATCAAGGTATCATATCAAGATCTCATAGTTTTCGGCTTTAACAACATGAATAGTTATTTAACACATATATACATATTACCGAGTTATAAAGTGTGTAAGGTACACACCTTTCACTAACGCAAATACTAACTTCCGAAGATCCAATCTACCGCACTAGATCACCTTGTCCTACATTCGGCCAAACCACAAAACTATAATCAAGACCATTCGGCCAACATCACACCTTAATCCCAATAGCCTTAGGCTTTTCATCCTCAAAAAGAATAATGAATCATGAATCCATACCACTTGACTTACCAACTTCGATTGCTAGAGAAGTAAGGCTTAGATCGATTGCTTCCAAAATCCCAAAGAGCCTAAAAGAATGATCAATTCCTAATAATGGTTAGAACTTTGCAAACAAATGCCCAAAGATTCGGCCTTTGTCCACAAGAAAATGACTTAGAAAGGAAAAAGAAATAACGAAAATACGACCATGAACACTTACCTATCTTCCAAAATCGATTGAAGAAAACCCAAAGATTATCTACCCTTGATGATATTCAGCCAATATAACACCAAAAGAGAGAAAGAAGATTCGGCTATGGTGGAGTAAAAAGAAAGGAAAAATAAAAGTGAAAGTGAAATAGGAGAAGGATGATTCGGAAATGGAAGAAAGAAGAAAATAGAAAAAGAAAATAGAATGATAATGGATGTTTTTAACTTTGAACAAAAAAAATGAAAGAAATGGGATTTGGGAAGGAGGAAGATTCGGCCAAGAGGAAGTGAAAAGGAAATGTGGTTTTTTTGAGCAACTATCAAAAGAAAGAAAAGAGAGAGATGGGAGAAAGAGGTTCGGCCAAACACCTAGTTTGCCAAAAAGAAAAGTGCACAAAAATGCAAAATGTGGTTTCGGTTTCAAAAGGGAAATGAGAGAAAGAAATTAGAATTTGATTCAAACACAAATGATAGCTAAATCAAAAGCAAAATTGCACAAAAATGCCTAAGGTACATTCGGCCAAAGAGGGAGTTTTTGGAGAGGAAGAGAAAAATGCCAAATGATGAACAAAATGCTAAAGTTGGCCAACTATTTCCCCCCCAAACTTCCTATCAACATTCGGCCACCCCCCCTAGCCACACATGCCGTCCACATTCATGCACTAATTGTAACACCCCCTACCCGTATTTATTATCGGAATAGGGAACGAGGCGTTACCGGAGCTTACAATATTTTGTTATTTTCCCATTTTACCCTTATTTCTCCTTATTTTCTTGCTGATTTCATACCTTTGCCGTCCAGCCCAATTAGACCTTGGGTCTATTTTCCTTTTAAGCCCTCTTTATTTTATCATTTAAACTATTTAATCATTTTTCATAATTTTGTATTTGTTACAATTTAGTCCTTTTCATTTAATTACATACTCAAACGTTAAAATTTTCTAACGAAATTTTAATACCACATTACTAACATTTTATAAATATTTATAAAAATATTTCCTACTCAATTTTATGAGATCAAGGTCTCGATACCTTGTTTTTACCCAATTCCTTCAATAATTCCTTTTTCTAACTAACCACTAAATCGGTAAAATTTTTCTATCGATATTTTAATACGATTTTCCTATCATATAAATATTCATGCAAAAATATTAAAATAAATTTCTCTTTAAATCAGATTTATGGTTACGAAACCATTGTTCCGATAACCTTGAATTTAGGCCATTACACTAATGGCCATAGGAGAGTTTCCAAAACAATTCCCTTAAGCCAAGCCTTATGTCCCCCCATCCTTCCATAAACCTTAAGATTCCTTTCCCAAAGTACAAACTTTCCTAAACCAATATTCAACTTGCCAAAAATTGAAAGTCCAACCTTCCATAACTAGAACTTGACCTACACTTAATGCTAGGATGCATAAAAATAAAATCCTTAATATGCCTTCCATGCTACTCGAACCACTTCCCTCAAGCAACCATCCATGCACTATAACCACCTTGCCACTAACTCCTCATGTGCTAGAATTTAACACTTAAATTAACTTAAGTGTCAAGTTCACTTAATCCACTTCACTAAATTTTCAATACTAAAAATTATTCTAGCTTAGCTAATAATTCCAAGCCTTCACACAAATATACTAAGGACACAATAAACATCCTATCCGAGCTAACACAAATAAAAAAATAATACTCTAATTTTTAGGATGTTACACTGAGATAAGTTCGTATATTATATGTTTTAATACAAATGTATTTCATATGCTTTGGTATTGTATAATTGTGAATACGAGACTATGGATATGACTGATAGTGATTCGACGATGATTCGACATTCGAAATCCTGATTAAACCTTAAGAATAGTTTAGGATACTAGTGACATGTCATTAGGGGATACATTGAGTTGGCTGCAGCCATGATATTAGCACTTCGAGTGCGAGATATACTGATTTGGCTTCGGGCCATGAATATCGGCTGATTTGGCTTCGGGCCGTGATATCAGTATTTCAGATATAAGCTACCTTAATTTGGCTTCGGGCCATGGTATAAGTACTTAGTGTGTGAGACTCTTGAGTATCCGACTTCTATTCTGAATGGTTCAACAGGTAAACGAAAGATGTGATTAAGTATGAGGATGATATGAGATGGTACAGGTACGTACGTGACATGTATAAGCTTTGGTTCGAAGAAACTTGTGAAGAATGTGATTAATACCATAATTGTGTATATGAAAGGTTTGTTAGCTAATATATGCTAAATGTTGATATATATATTCAAATTGTTGAATTAAAATCTTGAGATTGAATTAAGTTTATGGTATACGAACTTACTAAGCTTTATAGCTTACTTTGTTACTTTTCCGTGTTTTATAATGTTTTCAAGCTAGCTCGGATTTGGGGATCATTGGAGATCGCTTCACACTATCCACCTATCACTTAGTACCTATGAACTTTGGTATTTTAAGTATATAGCATGTATAGGGACTTTGAGTCATTTTGGTATATGTAGCATAACTTTGGCCATTTGTGTTGGCTTGTAAAATTAAGTGTTTGGTTTTGTGTTAGTCATGTAAGTTGGCTTAGTTTGGCAATTATGTGATGTGTGTATATGTATTAATGCCTCTTAGTGATGTAGTTCATGATTACTTGGGAATGACTTGTTGAATGAAACCTTTAAGGTAGCTAAAGGTTGATGAATTGAAAAGGGTTGTGCTTGTGGTTTTACGCTAAGAAATGCTTAGTTGAAATAGTACATATGAATACTTTGGAAATGTGAACTGGTATAATTTGAATAGATAAGAATATGGTATTATAAGCATGTTAGATGTTGGCATTGAAATGGTATATATATTATTCTTGGTTGTGGTTGTATTGGTTGCTTATAAATGCTATGAATTGTGCATTTGGTTTGATATAGGTGTGTGCCAATTTGGGGTGGCAAAATTGTAACAGCCTGATTTTGGGCCTAGTAGGAACAGTGGTTTCGGGACCACAAATCCGACATAGTAAAATTCATCTTTATTACATTTCTATGGTCTACAGTTTTATGAAATGACTTCGTGAAAATTTCGTTCGAAAATTTTGATGTTTGGGCACTCAATTTAGTCAAAAATGACTAAATTGTAAAAAGTACAAAAGTTTAGTTCTACATGCTAGAGGTGTCTAATTACTATGAAATTTTAAATAGAAGGTCCTTAGATGGTAATTAGACCATTTATTAAGATAGTGGACAAAAATGGACATGGTGAGATAAAATTACAAAGTTTTAAGTGAAGGGCATTTTAGTCATTTGGTAAATAAAAGAATAAAAAGGGAAAAATCAAGCTAAAATCTTGTCCATCTTCTCCCTCTAGTGCCAAAATTCAGAAGGTTACCATAGCTAGGGTTTTCTTCAACTTTCAAGCTTGATTGTAAGTACATCTTAGTTCCGTTTTTTAATGTTCTTTACATTTTTGAAGTCCTCGTAACCCGGTTTACCTATTTCTACCATTAATTTAAGACGTGGTTGATGTCTAGGGTTTGACCCATGTTAGACATATGTGTATTTTGATGTTTAATGGTAGAATATACATGTGTGATGTGTGATAAACAACTTTTACTAGGTGATTTTTGATGAAAATGCATAAAAAGGACCTAATTGCAAAAAAGTTATAAAATGGGTAGTAAAAATCTGATTTAATGGAAAGGGTGGACTGCTATAAGCATGAAAATGGTTCGGCTAGGCTTGGGTTACCAAGAAATTGAACCTATTTCATTTTACGAGCTTAAGGACTAAAATGTAAAATGTCATAAAGTTAGGGACAAAATAGTAATTTTGTCTAGGATGCAAATTAATGTAAATGTATGTGTGAAATGATGAATTGATAGTAAAATTTGCTTATATAGACCCGGAACAACCAGTTTCGAAAATAGATCGAGGAAAAAGAAAAGTCTCAAATTAGTTGAGTTTCAAATACGAACAATTCTCAAGGTAAGTTCGTGTAATTTAATTTAGTATGTTATTATGTTTTAATTGAATTGTGCAATTGAGATAATATATATGTGATGATATACCTTATGAAATAATCACAAGATGATAAACACGAATAAAATGTCATTGTCCCGGTTGAACATTGTATTTCGATGGATTATAAAAATTTTCTTGTAATGAACAAAATGATATAGAAAGGATTTAGCCCGGACGGGTAATCTTGAGCTACAATCTCTTGAGTAAATGTTATGAAATGGATTTAGCCTGGACGGGTAATCCATAGTAGGCTCATTAGAGCTAACGTTATCGAAAGGATTTAGCCTGGACTAGTAATCCTGAATAAGCTCTTGGGAGCGAATGTTAAAGATGGGATTTAGCCTGGACTGGTAATCCTGTTATATAAATATGGCTTGAGAGTGTGCTCTATGAATATGTGCTTAAGGAGCACTTTGGATGTGAATTGACAAACAATTGACATGTATACCTCGAGTATATTACCTGAGTATCCATCAAAATTACAATAGTTCAATGAAAAGAAATCCTGAAAAAAAATGGAATAGTGAAATGATATGAAAGTTTATACTATAGTGAGCTCATCTATGTTGGTTTGATATCTTTATGATGTGTATGACTAACTTGTTTAATGAGTGAATGTATTTAGGTAACTTGTCAAAATATTGATGGAATGAATGCACATATATATATGCTTATTTGAATAATTATAACTGGTAAGTTTCTTTCTATTACTCGAACTTATTAAGCATGAAAATGCTTACCCCATTTTATTTTTCCTTGTTTTATAGTGCTTGTAAGGCTCGCGAAGGTTGGAGGATTCGGTCGGAGCAAGATCACACTATCCACAAATCTCCTTTTGCTATAGCTAAAAGATTCATTTTGGTATAATGACATGTATTAGCTATTTGGCTTAGATGAAGGCTTGTAAGTAATATTTTGTGACTTAGCCATTGGAATGGCTAAGGATGTTCAATTGGTGCATGTATGATGTTAATGTATGTCCAAATTCTTAAGTGTTAAGTATGGTGGATAATTCATTTTGTAAATGGCCACTTGATATTGGATAATATTGGTTAAGTATATATACATACGATGATGTTTCTCATGAATATGAGAAATTGCATGATTTGAAATGCTAAGTAGGTGAAGTTTGTATGTGATAAATGATAGTATGTAAATGATATGTGGATGCCTTGTGTATGGCTGATTGGGTTGAAAGTATATGCTTGGATTGGTGTTATGATTTGTTGTGTAGGTTGGTGCATGGAAGGGTGGCAAAAAGGCTTGGTAAATAGCCTTATATTTGTCCACACGGGTAGACACACGGGCGTGTGTTTAGGCTGTGTGCGACACACAGTCTGCCCCACGGGCATGTGTTTCGGCCATGTGTCCCCTGCACCTTAATTGTTGCAAAATAGAATGCTCAATAATGAGCACACGGGCAGAGACATAGGTGTGTGTCTTAGCCGTGTGGATGGCACGGCCTCAAACACGGGTGTGTGCCCTGGCCGTGTGAAGTCTGCACCTATTTTATGAAAAATTATGAAAATTTAATCGATCACACGGCCTAAGCACTCGGGCGTGTGACTTGGCCGTATGACCTGGTCGTGTGACCTTAATTTGATGACAACGTCATAAACAGAATGCTCCTTAATTTGAACACGACTTGAAACATGGGCGTGTCTTAGGGTCACACGGGTGTGTCCTGAATCCACATGAGCGTGTGACCCCTTTTACAAGAAAAATTTTCTAAGCTTTCCAAAGTTCTCGGTTTAGTCCCAAACCATTTACGATGCATGTCTTGGGCGTCGTAGGCTCATTTTAAGGACGAGATGAATGTTTTTGAAAAGTTTTAAATTTGAGTGGAAATTCATGTCTCGATTTTTAATGTCTGCTTGTGAATAAGTTCGGTAATGCCTCGTACCCTATTCCGACGTTGGATACGGGTAAAGGGTGTTACAAAAATGGCTTGGTAAATAGCCTATTTTTGTCCACATGGACAGAGACACGAGCGTGTGTCTTAGCCGTGTGTGACACACGGTTATGTACACGGCCGTGTGTCCCCTAGTGTTGAAATAAAAATTAAGTCAGTATTCTCCACACGGCCTCACACACGGGCGTGTGACTTGGCCATATGGTATAAGTCAGTATAACCTACAGAATTGGCACGGCCTGACACACGGGCGTGTATGGCCATTTTCAAGGCACACGGGCTAGCCACGCCGAGCATGTGGTTTGGCCGTGTGACCCAAGTCAGAGAGTTACACGGGATCAGACACGAGCTGGGACACGACCATGTGCTCCCATTTTGAATGTCCACACGGCCTGTGACACGGACGTGTCTGTGGTCGTGTGAGACACACGGCCGGGCCACACGGGCATGTGTCCCCTGTTTTTGAGAAAATTTCTTAAGTGTTCAAAAAGTTTCCAAAGTTATCGGTTTAGTCTCGAACAACTTCCAAAGTATGTTTAGGGCCTCGTAGGCTCATAATAGGGACAATGTGATTGTATTTGATTGGAATTACTTTTGGTTGATGATTTTTTATTCAAATTGGATGGTTGTTTATGTTGTAAGTCTGGTAATACTCTGTAACCTTATTTTGGCATTGAATATGGGTAAGGGGTGTTATATTTTAATTCCTTTCCGTTTGAATAAATCATTAAAATCTGATGAACAGACCTCAAGACTATTATCCGTTCTCAACCGTTTAACGAATTTTTTGATTTGTTTTTCTAATAGTGTTTTCCACTGTTTGAAGATTTCGAAGACTTCGCTTTTCAATTTCAAGAAATAAACCCAAACTTTTCTAGAGTGATCATCAATAAAAATTAGGAAATATTTATTATCTCCATTTGAGATGTCTGAAGATGAACCCTATAAAACAAAATGAACGTAATCTCGAGTCCCTTTTGTTCTGTGCATTGCTGAATTGAAACTGACTTAGATTTGTTTCTCGAAAACGCAATGCTCGTAGAAACCTAACTTACCAACTCTAGTGTCTTTGAGAAGACCTCTATTGCACAAGACTGTCATACCTTTCTCATTCATATAACCTAGTCGCATGTTCCAAAGTTCGGTTGAACCAGAATCTATGGAGAAAGAGTCACGTCGTGTCATTGCAATGTCAGGTTGATTCTCGTCATGACATGGTGGCGATTTAAGCTTTTCTTTGGTAATTGCAACTGCACTAGTAACCGTTGACCCTTACAGAATGTATAGGATGCCCTTTTTCTATCCTCTTATCATAATAAGAGCCCCACGAGAAACTTTTAAGCCATTTGACTCAATGACTATCTTGGACCGTTAGAATCCAAAATTCCTAATGAGATAAGATTTTTCTTTAAATCATGAACATACCTAAATCTAACAGCGTTCGAATAATTTCGTCGAGCATCCTAATTTGTATTGTTTCGATTCTAGATATTTTACATGGAGAGTTATTCCCCATCAGCACAACTCTACCTTCAATTGAACTGTATATGGAGAACCAGTTCCTATTGGGACACATATGATAGGAGCACCCTGAATCTAAGATCCATTTAGAAGTAAGATGAGAGCTTTCACTTGTTGACATGAACAAGAAATCATCACCTCTATCCTCGGCTACACTAGTATCAACAACTTCAGCTTTTTGCTTAACTTTCTCGTCATTTTTGGCATCCCTTTTGATTTTATTTTGAAGTTTCCAACAATCTACCTTAACATGGCCCACCTTTTTACAATAGCCACAATATTTGTCACGATATCTAGATTTGGACCTTGCTTTAGATCTATTTCGATCTGTCTTTCTAGTTTGTTATCTGCCTCTTGCAACTAGAACTGAGGCTAGCCCGTTTGATTTTGTGTTTGGGCCTAACTTGTTGTCGAGTTTATCATTGCTCAAAAGATTCCCCTTCACATCCTCGAATGAGAGTTGACCTCTCCCATAAATAAGAGTTTCCCTGAAAGTTTTATAAAAAGAGGGCAAATAACATAACAACAACATAGCTTGATCCTTGTCACTAATCTCTGCTTTGAGATTCTTGAAGTCATTAAGAAGGATAACAAACTCACTAATTTAAGTTCTAATGAACTCACCTTCGACCAGAACGTGTACAGATCTTGTTGGCTAGAGATTTCGTCATATATAAGGCTTCCAGTTTCTTCCATAACGTAGACACTGTTTTCTCCTTAATAACCTCCTATAATACATTATTCGTGACGCATAATTGAAAAGTGAATAGAGCCTTTTCATCGAGCTCTTCTCATTTTGACTGATATATATCTATGGGTTTCTTCCCTATAACGACCTTTTTTAGACCGTTCTGAATCGGTATTTCGTCATTCAAACTTGTCATAAATTGAAATTTGTAATTCTGTCAAACTTCTTAATACTGAACCTTGATGATGCCATCTTTGAATGGGCTGATTGCGAAAATTGAATTAGCTTTGATACTAGTTTGTTGGCTATAAACCTGATTAAACAACGAACAAAGTGAAGAAAATAAGAAGCGAAAAGATAGAACAAGCAAATTTTCTGTGAAAAAACTCCTCAAAAGAGGATAAAAAACCATAGGCAAAAGGAGATTTCACTATAATAAAGGATAGTACAAAAGATGGAGAGAATTAAAAGAAAACTTGAAACCCCATAAGAAAAACCCTTCGAAAGAAAGAATAAAATTCTCTCAATCTAAATATTTTGTTGTATTAAAACCTAGAGTAACTAAGTCCTATTTATAGGCTAAAATTTGTAGCATATATGACTACAACAACTCTAAGTTAATTAGAGTTTAAGTGGGAAACTAAAATCAAAGTTTAACTAGGAGAAGAAAAGCCAAAATAAATTTTGGTCAAAATAAGAGACATTATTCTACAATACCGATACCACTGAGCTAAGACGCAATCGACTGATAGACAATATAATTAAATAAACTAAATACAGGTTAAAAAATTAAAATCCAAATTTAACGAATATTGGAAATTGACATTATATTTTGATTGATTGTTGAATATGATTGCCACTAAACAATGAAATTTTCTATTGATTTTAGTTTTTAATTAAATTCTATCACTTAATATAGATATTGATTATTTGAAAACAAAATTTCACATGAAAAATATTATTTCTGTTATGAATATCTTATTAAGTGGATATTCACAAAGATCAAGATAAGTTTTGATGTATTTTAAATTCTAATAGTTATTAGAAGTAGATCTCTACTTCATTTATACTTTTTATGCCTATTGTAACACACTTACCCGTATCTTAAGCCGGAACCGGGACGAGGCATTACCAGACCTAACTCACTTGGTCATACAACTTAAAATATTTCTTTCACCATCAAAACACTCTCATTAAGGACCTACGCGGCCTTAAACATGCATACGGAGGGTTTCGGAATCCAACAGGAAACTTTAGTGCACTTAAATTTTTTTTCACCTAAACAGGGGCCACACACCCGTGTGAAATGGGACACGCCCGTGTGGGTAGGCCGTGTGGTCACACACGCCCATGTCCGTACCCCGTGTGGGATTTATTTTTATTTCAAACCTACAAAGGTTTTCACATGGCCGGACACACCCGTGCCACGACCTCGACAAGCCTATGTCTTAGCCCGTGTGCCAAAACCTTGGCATTCTGTTTATGACGTCATCATCTCACTAAGGTCACACGGCCAAGGCATACGCCCGTGTCCTTAGACCGTGTGTCGAATTAAATTTCGATTTCAAGGTGCAAACTTCACACGACCTGGGCACATACCCATGTTTGTGGCCGTGCCTACCACACGGCTGAGACACACGGCTATGTCTCTGCCATTGTGTTTACTACAAAGCTTACTGACTTGTAAATCTAACATGTAGGGGACACACGGCCTGGTCACACCCCCATGGGACTGACCGTGTGTCACACACGGCCTAGACACACACTCGTGTGCCTACCCGTGTGGACAGGAACAAGGCTATTTGCCAAGCTTTTTCATCACCCTAACTCACACAACATAATACCATTCAACAAATCATTAAGCAACTCAAATGTGCAACGTAATTTTCCATGAATAACTTCATCTTTTCATAAATTATAAACAATGAGCCATCAACTATGGCTATATACAAAAGAGTTCATCTCTAAAGGAGCCAACACACTCTTGGCCAAAATAACAAAACAATTTACCTAGTCTAGCCCCTATACATGCCATACTCAAAACACTAAGTCTAGATATACTGAGATGAGCTGATAGTGTGGGTGATCTTCCAATTATCTTCGTATCCCGACCGGCTCTTTGAAACTATAAAACAAGGGAAAAGAAAGGGAGTAAGCTTTAAGCTTTGTAAGTTTACATGTAAACAATAAACATCATTATATATATGCTAATCAATAAATAACATTACATACTAAGCAAGAACAATCCACATTCCATGATCTTGCTTACTCATTTCATCTATTACCACATTCCAACCATATCACAAGCCAAATGCCCATAATATTTAACATACATCCCTGCACTTATCACCACATGATCACATGAACAACACATTATAATTTCCCAATAAACCATTCATAATAATACCAATCACTCAGTGGTTTGTCACTTAGCTCTCCATCAATCTTTAACAGGGTGGTATCGCACATAGCCCACCAACAAGAACATTTACGGTGGTAACGCACTTAGCCCAGCAAATAATAATATAAACGATGGTACTGCACACAGCCCATCGTGAATAAGTAATAAGGTGGTATCGCACTTAGCCCACCATCAAGAATTATTAAGGTGGTATCACACACAACCCACCATTTATTACTAATTTATAACATTTACAACTTAGTCCCATTTAGGTGTTTTCATGACAACACCTTTCATAAAAGTTTTTTGTCATCTCCCCAACATTCATTTTCTTCCATTAAACCTCAGCTAACAACATAAACTCTCTCATGGCAAGTCCCTAAACTTTCAACCATATCACAAATTAATCCCCTCATTAGCTAGCCTAAGCTTTGGGGACTCCAAAAGTACAAAAAAAATCAAATAAAACCACTAAAATCACTTACTTGTAAGGGATTTGTTTTTCTGAAAATTTGAGCTTCAAAACCCCTATTCTCTCTTCAATTTTCGATGAAGAAGAAGTGTGAATAGTAAAAGATGACAACATCTTTTATGCATCTTATTCTATTCATTTTTATTACCTAATTTCCACCAAATTTGACCAACATTTAATATCTTGTCTCTCTAGCCTCTATATGGCCGGCCATCAGACATCCAATGGCTTAATTTCACTTTAAGGACCTCCAATTTGATATTCTTTGGCTATTAGACACCTCTACCACTTATAATGGAACTTTCGCACTTTATGCGATTTAGTCCTTTTTCACAATTACACATACAATTGCTAAAATGAAAGCACTAAAATTTTCATATAGCCATATATTAATGCCATAACGCAATAATTAATACTAAAATAATTTTCTCAACCTCGATTTAGTGGTCTCGAAACCACTGTTCTGACTAGATCCAAATCGGGCTATTACAACTCTCCCCTCCTTTAGAGATTTTCGTCCCCGAAAATCTTACCGGTAAAAAGGTTTGGATATTACTCTCATGGCTTCTTCCGGTTCCCACGTAGCCTCTTCCACATCGTGTTTTTGCCACAATACTTTTACTAAAGTTATGCTCTTATTCCTCAACTGTTTAACCTCCTGAGCCAATATCTTAATTGGCTCCTCTTCTTAAGTCATGTCCGATCGTATCTCAATTTCTGATGAAAGGATTACATGCGAAGGATCAGAACCATATCGTCGCAACATTCACACTTGAAACACGTTGTGTATTTTCTCAAACTCTACCGGTAAAGCCAACCGGTATGCCACTGGCCCAATCCTTTCGGTAATCTCATACGGCCTTATGAATCGTGGACTCGGTTTACCCTTTTGACCAAATCTTAGTATCTTCTTCCACGGAGATACTTTCAAAAATACTTTGTCGCCCACTTGAAACTCGATTTCTTTCCTTTGCAAATCTACGTACGACTTTTTTCGGTCCGAAGCAGCTTTCAAACAGTCACGGATCACTTTCACCTTCTCTTCGATCTCTTTAACTAGATTGACCCCATGAATTCGCTTCTCACTAAGCTCGGTCCAATACAAGGGAGTTCGACACTTAGTCCGTATAAAGCTTTGTATGGTGCCATCCGTATACTCGATTGATAACTATTGCTGTAGGCAAATTCGATCAAAGATAGGTATCTTTCCCAACTATCTTCGAATTCTAACACACAACATCGAAGAATATCCTTAAGAACTTGAATTACCCTTTCAGACTGGCCATCAGTTTGCGGATGGAATGCAGTACCAAAATTCAGTCTTGTACCCAAGGCTTCCTGCAATTTCTTCCAGGACCTTGAAGTAAACCTTCGATCCCTATCCGAGATAATAGATATAGGCACGCCATGAAGTCTTACTACCTCAGCAATATACAACTCAGCCAGCTTATTAAGCGAATAATCTACTCGCATCGGTATAAAGTGAGCTGACTTTATTAGTCTATCAACAATAACCCACATAGCATCTTTCTTTTTCAGGGTCATAGGTGACCCCATCACAAAACCATGGTGATCCGATCCCACTTCCACTCTGGGACCATCACCAGCTGAAGTAATCCCGAAGGTACTTCATCCTCAGCTTTCACTTGCTGACAAATCAAACATCTTGTCACAAACTCAGAGATGTCTCTTTTCATACCCGACCACCAATAAAATTTCTTCAAATCATTGTACATTTTCGTGCTACCAGGGTGTACTGACAAGTGACCACTATGTGCTTTATTTAATATCTTCTGGATTAACTCGTCATCCTTAGGTACACAAATCCTGTCATGAAACATCAAACAATCATTTGGACTCACCCGAAAATCATAATTATTTCCCAATTCACACTGAGCTCTCTTAGCTTTCATCTCACTATAATTCTTTTGAGCTTCACATATTTGTTGAATAAATAGCGGTCTAGCCCTCAACTCGGCCAATATAGCACCATCATCAGACAACGCTAAGTTCGTGCTCATAGCTCTTAAAGCATACAAGGATTTTCTGCTCAAGGCATCCGTAACTACATTTGCTTTCCCTGAATAGTAATCAATTGCTAGCTCATAATGCTTCAATAATTCGAGCCACCATCGTTGCCACAAATTTAAATCCTTTTGATCCATCAAGTACTTTAAGCTCTTGTGATCGATGAAGATTCAACACTTCTCACCATATAAATAATGATGCCAGATCTTTAATGCTAAGACAAAGCAGCCAACTCCAAATCATGAGTCGGATAATTCTTCTCATGCGATTTTAGCTGTCTCGAGGCGTAAGCTACTACCTTACCCTCTTGCATCAACACACAACCAAGACCGTTAAATGACGCATCACTGTAGACCAAAAATTCTTTCCCCGACTCTGGTTGTACCAAAACCGGCACCTCAGTCAACAATGTTTTCAATCTCTCGAAACTCTATTGACATTTTTCAGTCTATTCAAACTTAACATCCTTATGCAACAGCTTCGTCATCGGGGTAGCAATCATGGAAAACCCCTTTAAGAACTATCTATAGTACCCCGCTAAACCCAAAAAGATTCTGACTTTCGACACGTTTCTTGGCGGTTTCCACTCCACAATAGCTGAGATCTTACTCGGATCAACTCTAACACCATCACTCGACACAATGTGTCCTAGAAATCTGACTTCTCGGAGCCAAAACTCACTCTTACTAAATTTAGCATACAACTGTTTGTCTCTTAAAGTCTGCAAAATGATTCCCAGGTGCTCTGCATGATCACTCTCATCCTGAGAATAAATTAGTATGTCATCGATAATACGGTCGGAAGACACGGTTCATTAAATCTATAAAAATTGCAGGAGCATTGGTTAAACCAAATGGCATGAAAAGAAACTGATAATGGCCATACCTCGTCCGAAATGCAATTTTCAACACATCTTGCTCCCTAACCTTTAACTGGTAATAGCTAGACCTTAGGTCTATCTTGGAGAACACTGTAACTCCCTTCAATTGATCAAATAAATCATTTATCCTTGGCAAGGGATACTTATTCTTCACAGTCACTTTGTTGAGCTGTCTGTAGCCTATGCACAATCTCATCGACCTATCTTTCTTCTTCACAAAAAGCACCAGAGCACCCCACGGTGAATAGCTCGGTCTTGCAAAGCCCTTGTCTGTTAACTCTTGCAACTGTTCAGCTCCAATGGTGTCATCCTATACGAAGCAACCGAAATAGGTGCCGTTCTCGGAACTAACTCAATCCCAAATTTGACCTCTCTAACTGGAGGCAATTCGAGTAACTCTTCCAGGAATACATTCGAATACTCACATACCACCAGAACTCTTTCAATCTTTACCTTAGACTCTTTAGTATTTAGCACAAAAGTGAGATAGGATTCGTATCCTTTTCTCAAATATTTTTTAGCCACCATGGAAGAAATTATCACCCGTAAACTATCTAACCCACCTGATTCAACCCGAATGACATCTCCATTTTCACATTTCAATTCAATGAATTTACTACCACAGTTTACTAGAACACTATGAGCAGTCAACCAGTCCATACCAATAATCAAGTCAAATTTATAAAACGGTAACAACATAAGATTTGCCGAAAAATAGTGACCTCTAATTGTCAAAGGACAATTCCTACACACCTTGTCAACTAACACATGTTTACCTAACGTGTTTGACACCTTTACTACAAATTTCGTAGACTCAACAATCATGCTCATACTAGATGCTAATCTCATGCAAATGTAAGAATGGGTAGACCCTGGATCAATCAAAGCAATAACAAAGGTGTCATGAAGAGAAAAAGTACCCATTATCACATCTGGAGATGATGCCTCTTCACGAGCGCGAATGGCATATGTCCTTGCCAGTGCCCGACCCTCTGGTCTCACAGTAGAGTCTCGAGGCACACCTCTACCACTAGTCCCACCTCTCGGGTTCTTTTGTGATCTACCTCTTGAAGATACATTGCTAGATCTTATCTCTTGCTTCCTTTCCTTGTCATCCCTCTCAGGGCAATTTCGAATAAAATGATCGGGGGAACCACACTTATAACAATATCAGTTATTCTCCTAACACTCCTCAGTATGTTGCCTTCCACAATTTGGACACTCTGATTTGGGCTTTGGATTGTCCACACTTGCCATCGAGGTAGTTTGGACTCTCGGGCCAGAGTATGTGTTACCTTGATCTCTATGTGAATACCCAACTGACGCAGTCATTTGAGGGTTTACTTCATTGGACTTCTTCGATTGAGCTTGGTATGATTTACTCATCGACCTTTTTCTTGCATCCCGGGCCTCACTCACATCCTTCCTCTTTTCCTTATTCAGTTTTTCGGCCTTACATGCCCTATCCACCAATACCACAAATTCTTTTAGTTCCAAAATCCCAACTAAAAGTCTAACATCCTCATTCAGCCCATCTTCAAACCTCTTGCACAAGATAGCTTCTATTGACACACATTATTGTGCGTACTTGCTGAGCTTAACAAACTCACGCTCATATTCTGCCACAGTCATTTTTACTTGCTTTAACTCAAGGAATTCCTTTCGTTTCTGATCCAAAAACCTCTGACTTATATACTTCTTTTGGAACTCTTCCAAAAAGAAGTCACACGTCACTCTCTCCCTTGGAACCACCGATGTTAGCGTTTTCCACCAATGGTATGCCGAGTCCCTTAGCAAATACACAACGCATTTTAAGCTCTCCTCAGGTGTACGGGAGAGTTCATCGAGTACTCTCATTGAGTTCTCAAGCCAGAACTCCACCTTCTCGGGTCATTATCTATATTGGCTCTAAACTCCTCGGCCCCTTACTTCCGAATCTTATCTACCGGGGGCTTGGTTATCCTCACTAAATCTATACCTTGAGGAGCCACTGGAACTGGCTATGGTATAGGAGGGGGTGGAGGAGGTTGAGCATTAGGGATCGTTCGTACATACTCTTTGTACCAGTTACTCATCATTTAGAGAAAGGCTTCCCGGGCCTCTTATTCTTGACTCCTAGTCTTGGGTCTACTCTCTACAGGCGTAATCCCTTGCGCAGGAGCCAACTCATTACTAGCTGCGTCATCAGCAGCCGCTTGATCGGGATCCATTTACTATATTAAAACAAAGTTTAAAATTATCAGAAGCCACCACACTATCAATATACACTTATGACATGTATAGTTAGACTCTTACACACACTACGGTAGTCCAAAAACTGACTAAACCATAGCTCTGATACCACTAAATGTAACACCCCCTACCCGTATCTTACGCCGGAACCAGGCACGAGGCATTACCAGACCTAACTCACTTGGTCATACAACTTAAAATATCTCTTTCACCATCAAAACACTCTCATTAAGGACTACGAGGCCTTAAACATGCATACGGAAGGTTTCAGAATCCAACCAGAAACTTTAGTGCACTTAAAAAGTTTTCACCTAAACAGGGTCCACACGCACCTGTGAAATGGGACACGTCTGTGTGGGTAGGCCTTGTGGTCACACAAACCCATGTCCCTCCCCCATGTGGGATTTATTTTCATTTCAAACCTACAAAGGTTTTCATACGGCCGAACACACGTCCGTGTCCTTAGCCCGTGTCCCTCACAGTCCTCAACATGCCCTTGTCTTAGCCTGTGTGCCAAAACCTTGACATTTTGTTTATGACATCATCATCTCACTAAGGTCACACGGCCAAGGCACACGCCCGTGTCCTTAGACCGCGTGTCAAATTAAATTCCAATTTCAAGGTGCAAACTTCACACGGCCTGGGTACACACCCATGTTCGTGGTCGTGCCTACTACACGGGTAAGATACACGACCGTGTCTCTGCCCGTGTGTTTACTACAAAGCTTACTGACTTGGAAAACTAACATGTAGGGGACACACGGCCTGGTCACACCCCCATGGGACTAACCATGTGTCACACACAGCCTAGACACACGCCCGTGTGCTTACCCGTGTGGACAGGAACAAGGCTATTTGCCAAGCTCTTTCATCACCCTAACTCACACAACATAATACCATTCAATAAATCATTAAGCAACTCAAATGTGCAACGTAATTTTCCATGAATAACTTCATCTTTTCATAAATTATAAACAATGAGCCATCAACTATGGCTATATACAAAAGAGTTCATCTCTAAAGGAGCCAACACACTCTTGGCCAAAATAACAAAACAATTTACCTAGTCTAGCCCCTATACATCCATACTCCAAACACTAAGTCTAGATATACTGAGATGAGCTGATAGTGTGGGTGATCTTCCAATTATCTTCGCATCCCAACCCGGCTCTTTGACACTATAAAACAAGGGAAAAGAAAGGGAGTAAGCTTTAAGCTTACTATGTTTACATGTAAACAATAAACATCATTATATATATAGGTTAATCAATAAATAGCATTACATACTAAGCAAGAACAATCCACATTCCATGATCTTACTTACTCATTTCATCCCTTACCATATTCCAACCATTTCACAAGCCAAATGCCCATATTATTTAACACACATCCCTGCACTTATCACCATATGATCACATGAACAACGCATTATAATTTCCCAATAAACCATTCGTAATAATACCAATCACTTAGTGGTTTTGCACTTAGCCCTCCATCAATCTTTAACAGGGTTGTATCGCACATAGCTCACCAAGAAGAATATTTACGGTGGTAACGCACTTAGCCCACCAAATAATAATATAAACGATGATATCGCACATATCCCATCGTGAATAAGTAGTAAGGTGGTATCACACTTAGCCTACCATGAAGAATTATTAAGGTGGTATCGCACACATCCCACCATTTATTACTAATTTACAACAGTTGCAACTTAATCCCATTTAGGTGTTTTCATGACAACACCTTTCACAAAAGTTGTTTCTCATCTCCCCAACATTCATTTTCTTCCATAAAAACTCAGCTAACAACACAAACTCTCTCATGGCAAGTCCCTAAACTTTCAACCATATCACAAATTAGCTCCTCATTAGCTAGCCTAAGCTTTGGGGACTCCAAAAGTACAAAAATTATCAATTAAAACCACCAAAATCACTTACTTGCAAGAGATTTGTTTTTCTAAAAATTTGAGCTTCAAAACCCCTATTCTCTCTTCAATTTTAGGTGGAGAAGGAGTGTGAATAGCAAAAGATGACAACATCTTTTATTCATCTTATTCTATTCATTCTTATTACCTAATTTCCACCAAATTTGACCAACATTTAATATCTTGTCTCTCTAGCCTCTATATGGCCAGCCATCACACATCCAATGGCTTAATTTCACTTTAAGGACCTCTAATTTGATATTCTTTGGCTCTTAGACACCTCTACCACTTATAATGGAACTTTCGCACTTTATGCGATTTAGTCATTTTTTACAATTACACATACAATTGCTAAAATTAAAGTACTAAAATATTCATATAGCCATATATTACTGCCATAACGCAATAATTAATACTAAAATAATTTTCCTCAACCTCAATTTAGTGGTCTCGAAACCACTGTTCCGACTAGCCCTAAAATCGAGCTGTCACACCTTTAAATAGAGACTTTGGAGAAGCTTTGTAAATATCCCATTGATCAATAAAATACACTGTTTCTTTTTTTCTTTTCTCTCTGTCTATTTATTTTATAACACGTTATCAACACGATTCTATTTTAATTGTTTTTCTCCATAAGTCACAAAAATATCCCAAAATTTACTATTGTCGATTGCCTCTTAGAGCTAATGCTATTTCAATTGAGGCCTGCGCACTATGGGTAATCATTAGAGCCTTTAACCACTCATGTACACATAAATCTCTAAATTTTTATTCCTTTTTATGCAAAGAATTTTATAAAATTCTTGTATGGTATGATTTTCTCTTTTGCTGATTGATTTTTGGTAAAATTATTTTATGAAAAAATTATTACTTTAAGGTTTCTTTTAAACTAAGATTCTTTTATTAAATTATAGAATGTATGATATTTGGATGATTAAAATTTTTGATGATTAAATTATTGTTGTTAAATATGCTTGAAATTATTATATTATATCTTTTAAATTGAATTTATAAATATTTGATTAGAAGCTTCATAAGATTTTATAACATATATGTGGTATTGAAATTTGGTACAATGTGTATCAGATAAATTTCAAGCATCGTACACGAAAATTTTGATTTTATTTATTAAATGTATTTTTACTATTAGATTATAAATGTGATTTCGAAAACAAAGTTGTTTTATTACCTGTAATAGTTCTCGTGATAATAGCCAGGATGATAACAATGATGTTAAAGAATCTCAAGTATATTTTACTATGATTTATTTATTATATCATGTTTATTATAATTGGAGACTAATCATGACAACATCAATTGATAGATTTTAATTTGAAATCATGCATATTTGCGATGATGATTATGAAATTTGGGACGTTTAAAAATTCATCCTAGTAAATCTATTGCATTCCCCGAAGTGAACGCAAAAGAAAATATAAACCAATATTATTCCAATATTTTGTAGTACACAATTAGTCAGAAGCTCCAGAAGAGCTAATATATTAATATATTGTGATTGTTAATCCATTGGTTTTAAAAGATATTTATAATGGATATCATATTGGGATTGTGAATGGAGAAAAAAATATTTAATATGAATCAAAAGAGGATTGAGTTATTGATTTATATTTATTACTCTTGTTATAAATTGAATTGATCGTGACTATCTTTGTGATCTTCTTTTGTCATCATCCCCGTTAAGGGGTTGAAAGCGAAATATTTGACTGTGAAAGATCTACTTATGAGTAATAGAATATGGTAAATTTATCTAAAATTCGTTATGGTTGGATGCACCTAAAGTTGCAAGTTTTTTTGAAATTGTGAGTAACTCTATAGTATTCAGAATAAGTTCTCAATTAAAATTACGTGGAAAAATATTTCTGATGAGATTGAACAAAAGTTTTTAACGATGAAACCTAACCATTCCCTAAAGAGAATGTAACAATATGTAATAAATTCGAAAAACATAATTTTTAATGTGGATGTAGTAAATTGGACTATAATAATAGTCATGGAGGATTGTCGTAATAAATTTTCTCACCACTAGAAGTGGGAAAATGAAGAAAGTACGAAAAGAACAAGAATTTCGAAGAACTTTTTAAGAAGAGAAACAATTCATTTAGAAGAGTCATTGGTTATGTACCTATTGTACACTTGAAAAATAAAATCTACTTTCAAAGTTTGCAATTAATAGATTTTGATTGGATTCAAAGTCTACTACTAAACTTTAATTTGCTTACCTTTTATCATCAATACTCAACGTAGAACAAAAAAAAGGGCACGTCTTTAAATATTAAATCAACTTGATATATGATTTAAATATTTTGAGATGGTCTTCTTTTTAAGTTTTGATTACATGTGTTACATATTGTTTTAAGTATATCATTGGTTCATGAAAATGAATATTAACTAATTTATTTATATCGCTATAGTAGGTTTTATAAATAAATAATATATTTAGAAAAATTTTTGTTAATAAACAAACGAAATTTATGGTTATTCAGATTTGATTTAGTTCAAAGAATTATTAAAGGTATTAGTTCATACGTTTTATATTATTCCATTTGTTAATTATTTAGAGAAATAACATAAGCAATTGTAAATGAAAAGTTCTATGAGCTTGAATAGTTGGATTTTGAATGAAGTTTCATGTATGTTTATGATGATGGTTATGAAAAAAAATTGCTAGTTTTTATTATGTCATATTTTTATGTTTGAGATGTGACGTTTATTGATATATTTAGTATAGACTTGCTTCTATACATGACCTAGGTAGTTGCTCTTGGTAGTTAACTGATTATGCAAAACTCTTGTTTAAAGGGTTTTAAAAGTATTTTTGAATCGAACTCAGGACTTCTCGTATCTGAAGCAAGAATCATACCATTAGACCAAATGCCCTGCATTTGAAGATTTTGGCGTATTCACTGAAGCGAATATTACATATAATTATTTGGAAATTATATTTATTGACATAGTGAAATTAGAAACTTCACATTGATTTAGACATTTCCAGTAGTAAATGTCCCAATAGTACTTATATGTGGATACAAAGTAAAAGGATTGATAGAAAAATTATCAATTTGTTACAATTTAGTACAATTGAAACATATGTTAAGTAAACCATAAGTTTACTGATACAAATGCATTTACTACTTGGCATGACCAGTTAGACCATCTTGAATCATATATGATGGAAAAATTAATTGAGAATTCATATGGACATTCATTAAAGAACTAGAAGATTATTTAATGATCATATATGATACAGAAATTAATTGTGAATTCATATGGACATTCATTAAAGAACCAGATGATTCTTTAATTTAAATAATTCTCATTTGTTTCTTGTTCTCAATGAAAATTGTTTGTTAGAAATTCACTAGCTAAAGTTAATTTAATGTCCTGTATTTCATAAATGAATATAGGCCCATTCATCCACCATATGGATGGTTTTGATATTTTATGAGTTTGGTAGATGCATCTACAAAATAATCACATATGTATTATCAATTTGCAACCTGTCGTTTGTAAGGTTACTTGTTTAAATAAATAATTTCAGATCATGCAATTAAGAGAATTCATTTTGCTAATACTAATGAGTTTATATCTTAGTCTTTTATTGATTGAGTTTGAAAAACTTTTGTAAAAGTTTGTTATTTATGCGTATAGTGGTTTAGAGAAATTATTGATTGAACGCCTCTGATTAATGTCTAAACCATTACTTATGAGAACTAAACTTCCTAATTCAACATGAGATTATGTTGATTTACGTGTTGTACGTATCAAGCCAATAAGTTATAAATACTCCCCATTATAATCGGTTTTTGATCAAGAGTTAAATATTTCTCATTTTTGAATTTTTGCATGTGCATATATGTTTCAATTGCTCCACCACAATTGTAACACCCCAAACCCGGCCTATGCGTTAAGACCAGACTTGGCATGCCACGCAATTCGAATTTACGTCCAGTCATCAATGCTTTTAATGAAAACAATTTTTCAAAACGATTTTGAAGACGGAGTTTATCAAAAATCGAGATTTATTTGAACACCATGACTTTAAAACATGAGAGTTTATAATTTGATTTTCAAAGAAATAATTGGTTAAAAACTTAAATAATTGGTTGAAATAAATTTATAAAAGATTTTTCACGGGAATTTTACGAGTAAGTGATATTTAAGAAAAACCATTTTTATACGTAAGTTTAAGAAAACATTTATAAGAATTAAATAGCCCCATTTAAGTAACTAAAACATATTAAAATCCATCCACGAATAAAAATCCATAAAAATAATACCAGAGGCCTTATTACATCGCAATTGAAATAGTATTTAGATAAAAAAAATACTTAAAAGAAGTTCAAAGTTTTTATAACTCATCATTCGTAGTATGGCCTCCACACGAAGTCATTTTCGGCCTAAACCTCCATCAATTGTCATTACCTGAGAAGGGTAAGAAGAAGGGGTGAGTTACTTAGAACTCAGTGTGTAACCCACTTACCGTGTCTACTAGGCCATAACCATATAGACATATATTTGGGCTTGAGCCCATTTACAAAAGTGCATTATATAAATCAAATATAAAAATGCATGTGATATGCAATTCCCAACCAAGCCTAATTTCCATCCGCTACACACCACCCGTACCAACCATCACACCTGTGGGGATCAAGTCAACCCACCCCGCCAACACACCAATCGCAGGCATAAAGCCATTTTAAAAATTGTGGTCAAACCACCGAACTAGATTGTGGCAGAGCCACTCAAACTAGATTTTTGGCAACAGGCCTTTCTTCTCTTCATCAATTTTCCCAACCCATGCAATCATGTATATATATATAACATAACAATACATTCATATGATGAATTTTAACAAAATGCCCATGTTACAAGTTGATTCATATTTTAGTTTATCAATTTGGCCCATTAGTCAAAATAGCATTTAGCCCATTTAACGATCTAGCAGTTTTTGGCCCATATATCGATCTAGCAGTTTTTCAAATTTGCCCATATAGCAAATTATCAATTTGGCCCATATAGCAATTTACCAAATTGACCCATAAGGGTATTTTCGTAGTTCGGTCCATAGGGATATTTTGTAATTCAGCCCATTAGGGGCATTTTTGTAATTTGGCCTATAAGGGCGTTTTCATAATTCAGCAATCGTAACCACTAAGGGTAATTCGGTAATTTACCCTCTAAGGGTATGATGGAAATTTTCGCAACCTAGGCTTAATTACTAATTTGGGGCATAAAAATCAAGACTGTCCATCTGCCTCGTACTGACTAAACTGACTATAACTTGAGTTGGGAAACTTGAAATTTAGATCCGTAAATTTTTCCTGAAACTAGACTCATATAACTTCTTACTGTAATTGTTTCAGAATTTTTGGCTTAGCCAATTAGTACAGTTTATTCTTCAAAGTATCCCTTGTTTCACTGTTTAACAGTTCTGCCCTCTCTTCACAAAATCTTAGATATCTTATTGTAAAGAACTCAAATACTAGTTTTGTTTGATCCAAATAAAAATAGACTCACTAAGGATTCTAATAATATAAACCATGTCCTGTAATTAGTTTTCTACAATTTATAGTGATTTTTCAGAGTCAGAATAGGGGATCTCGAAATCACTCTGAACCAGTCTCACAAAAATCTAAAAATCTCAAAATATACTGATCCTTTGCTTGCTCCGTTTCTTTTATAAGAAAATAGACTCAATTTTCTTTCAATCCATGTATCCTTCACTTTCTAATTCAATTCCTATTATTTTTGGTGATTTTTCAAAATCACGTCACTGCTATTAACCAAAACTATTTTGCTACAAAATATGATTACCACTTCGAACATACGTACGCCCGAGTGGCCATAGATGCTGGTTTACGGCTTTTTAGTCTTCTGACCGAATCACAGAACATTTCATGCAATTATTTAGAGAGGTATGAGATTACACACCCCATTTCAAATATGTATTCGGAAAATAAGGGATTACACACCTTGATTAGGATTCCCTAAAGAACCACTCTTCGTTGCCCCCTAAAAATAAATTCGATCAAAAGTTAGCATCGATATCTTAAAGGTTCCAAAAGCCCAAAAGTACTCACTCACAAGAGTCACTTACCACAATCGCGATCCTTCCCTACTAGATTCTAAAATCCGGCCTTGCACCTTGGCTATTTCAACAACTTCCACCAATATTTGGCCTAATCACCCACTTACCAATCAACTTCTGAAACCAAGGCTAAGAGAAAGATAAGTAGCAGCAAAGAATGGCTTGATTTGGCCCTAACTATCAAGGATAAACCGAATGGAATGAGAAGCTTCAGCTACTACCACCACCAAGATTTGGCTAAGGAAGAAAAAGGGTTAGAAAGAAATGGTGAAGTTGAGATTTTGGTTAGGAAAATTTAAGAAGACCCGAAATACCTCCAAAAAGGAAAAATGACTAAGAAAAATGCCAAAATGATAAAGAAATTTAGCATCCTTCCTTCTTGGCCGAATTTCCCTTTTTATTTTCTCATACTCTTTTTGGCCAACTCATCCATGATTCCCTCTATGTTTTGCTCCATGTTTTCCTCCATTTGTCCCCACTCCATGTTTTGCTCCATGTTTTCCTCCATCCATGTTTTCCTCCACGTTTTTGCTCTATTTGTCCCCACTCCACCTCTTCTCTTCTTTGAGCAAAAATAAAACTCTCTTGTTGCTTGTCATGAGATTTGAACCCTTCCTCCCTTCAATAACTCAACACACCACTTGCCACCAAGCCACAAACTCCCTTGTGTCTCCTAAATGCACCCACTTATTCTTAAGTCCTACTTCCATCACTCATTTCCACTAAAAGGCCGAAAAATGAAAATTCTTGCTATGGCCTAACTCGAACCCGAGACTTCAAAGAAACCCCATAACTTTCCAAAGTCACCTTCCTAATAAGTCCAAATTGTACTAATTGCGTTCTCATATTCTCAAAATTTTAAAACCCTTCTATGCTCAAGGTCTAATGGGCCCAATTCTACTAGGCCCAATTTCGGGTCGTTACAACAACGCATAAAGATGAGTGAATCCTTAAAGAAGATTGAGAATATATATTAATTACAAGTCTCTTTGTATTATTAGATGTTTGGATTGTACTGGAAATTCAATTATAACATGATTTTTGATTACAATTTTGATTCGATAGTTTTCCCGACATTTGGGGGAGAGAAATTATAACTTGTAATGAGTTAGGGGGAGAATAATTTAAACAAGAAGTTCAACAATGATAACCCATTACAAGTTAACTGTCAGATGTATTTACAAACTTAATGAGAGTAGCAAAGTGTTATATACTATCTAATATTTTAATTTGAATCAAAGTCCTAGTAGGACAATCAGTTAGAATAAATAATAGATTGATCGGTTCCAAATATGAAAATTCTTCTAGATGGTCATATAGTGGAGGCGGGAACTCCAGAAGAGACCTACGACATAACTAATTAGTAAAACTCCAGAAGAGATTTAGGTACCTGAAACTGAAGATTAAAATAGTGAAACTAAAGAAATCTCGATATGTTATGTCAATTCGAGAAAATATGGAACCGATAATAAAAATGGTCGACAATGGTTTTGCATGCAATATTATTTTTTTAAATAATGAAATAAAAGAGAATCTTGAATAAATCTATGGAATAGATTGTTCAAAATAGAAAGGCGCAACTCAAGTACAATTAAATTCGTGGAGTTTTTGGACCAGTAGTTCAAATATCTAAAGGTATAAAGGCAGTAAGGGAACAAATGAAGTAGTTTTGCAAAAGCGGAATAAAAATATGAAGTTCTTCACTAAGCCCTGACATTGATTATGAAAAGATATAATATTCTTTTGTGGTGGATAGAATAACCTTTAGATATATTATTAAATTGACAGTTCATAAAAGATTTAACTTGTGTCTAATGGTTGTTGTTACAACCTTTTATGAATCACTATATAGTGTAAAATTTATATTAAAATCCTTGGATTTAGAATGCCAGAAGCATATTAAAATTATCGAGAAATTGTTCATTTATATGAATTAAAATAATTTGAACATATGTGGTAAAATTGACTTAGTGAATAGTAGTTGAAATAGAATTATAAAATGATCCAAAATACCTATTTGTGTTTTTATAGAAGAATCATGATTAAATTTTTCTATGATTATTGTTGAAACTCTTGAAGAGATCAAAATATATTTCCTCCCAAGTTTTCCCTCATTTATGAGTTTCAAAAGAATGGTGATATAAATGCAATGTTGATATAAATGCTTAGTAGATACATTCAAATAGTCATTTGAAAGACTAGCATTCAAGATTGAATACGTAGAATATGAGAAAGTATGTGATGTTTTCATGAGGGGGAGTAAATACGCGCTGTACTCTTTTTCCCTTAACCGAGGTTTTTTCCAATTGGGTTTTCTTAGTAAGGTTTTTAATGAGGTAGGATATTATGCGTATTATAGATATGTATATTCTTTTTTCTTCACTAGGAATTTTTTTCCCACAGGGTTTTTATCTTAGTAAGGTTTTAACGAGACACATTATCTACCAATGGACATCTAAGGGGGAGTGTTATGAATATATTATTAAGTGGATGTCCATCAAGATCAAGAAAATTTTTGATGTATTTTAAATTCTAATAGTTATTAGACGTAGATCGCTACTTCATTTATACTTTTTATGCCTATAAATAGAGACTTTGAAGAAGCTTTGTAAATATCCCATTGATCAATAAAATACGCCCTCTCTTTGTTCTTTACTCTTTATCTATTTATTTTATAACAATTTCAAAATTTTATTTTAATAAATAACAATAAATTAGAAATTTTATTTAATGAAAGAAATATTTGAAAATTAAAAAAATGATTTTTTTACTTTTTATAAATCACTTTTTATTCATTATTAATACACTAATTAGTTTTATTTTAAATATTTAAATAAAATATTAAATTTTTTTATTAAATTTTTCTTCAAATTTTTTAAATTAAAATTGAATAGTAAAATTCAATAAAAAAATCAAACTTTAGTAACAAAATTCAATCAAACAAATGTAAAATGGAAAAGTTCAAGATAAAGTTAAAATATAGTAGTAAATTTATCTTCTTATTTTTTTTGTAAAATTACAATACGAGGAGGGTGATGTTAATGCGAAGATTTGAATCCTTTTTTTTAGATGCCAATGTAACACCCCAAAATATATAGGATTAGATGAAATAAATAACCAATAAATGAATTTGGTTTGAAGGTTAGGTAGCTAGCATTGTAACAAGCATAACCAGTACCTGTTGCCGGATTAGGGTTACAGAGTATTACTGTACAATTTAGAACAAATAATAACAAATACCATCAAGTTTACCAAAATAATTAACAATTTCATAAATAATTCAAATTGAGATAGAACATACATTTACGGGCCTTAAATCGACCTTACGAGGCATTAAAAATAGTTTAAGAACAATCAGGGACCAATTCGAAGCAAATCAGAATATTCAGGGAAAAATTAAAAATTTTCAAAACAGGGTCACACTGCCGCGTCTCCAAGCCGTGGCGCTCTAGACATGGTCATGTGGTTATTCCACACGCCCATGTGCTCACCCGTTTAACTCACTGACCGTGCAACTCATGTGGTTATTTCACACGCCCATGTGAACCTTGCACCTAACACGCTCGTGTGTGGCACACGACTGTGTGACAACTCGTGTCCTAGGCCGTGTTTTGCCAAAAATGACCCAAACTTTACCCATTCCACATCCAATTGCTTATGTGCCAAATCAAATTCTCAACACATAATTATAAGACTTCAAGATGCATTTCAATGACTCCTAAAACATGCCAAACCAAAGATCCTAAAACCTAACCAATGTGTCACCAATGACACCACATTACAAACAATTTAGCATTTTTACCTACCTGAATTACATTACACAAGTCTCAACTCACTTACAAATAAGTAGTATTCAATTCTAACATAACTTGCTTAATTCATATCAAACTTACCATTCCATACTTGACCACTCATGCTTAAACTAAGAACTTAACAAGCATACCACACTAGTTAGTCATTCCACCACATCAAAAGCATAACACATAACACATTACAAAATACCTGTGAACCATACAATCATGACCAAAAGGTCCTATTACATGCCATATAAGTTAATTTAAATTCAAAATCTACCAAAGAGGTCCTCAGATAGTATGGTTCTTTGAGTAGATTTAATCTCCCGATTTCCAAAAAAAATGTAATCTCTAAAGAATAAGATAAGAACACGAGTAAGCCTACATAAAGCTTAGTAAATTCGTTGATTAAACGATAAAGCTTACCGAATCAAATATAATAATTCAAATAACAAGATTAATGAACATAGTTCCTGTCAACAAGGTTATTAACAGAATTCCTGTCAATCATAGCTCTCAACAGGTGAGTAATGCTCAACAATAAATACAAATAAATTTTTCCACATTTTAATAACATTCTGTAACACCCCAAACCCGGCCCAAACATTATGACCGAATTTGGTATGCTACAGAGATAACATTTTGAAAACCATTTTAAGACCGATTTTGAAATTAGTTGAAATGCCATTCAATTTAAATGTCTTTGTTAAAAACCATGCTTAATTTTATTTAAAAAAATATTTGTTGAGTCGTGTTGTTTACAAATTTCAAGTGTTACCCGATGGCACAATAAAACATTTTACGTATTAATTTTCATAAAACATGTGTAACCATTTTTCAAGTCATTAAGTTGTTAAACAGATTATCCAAAATAGATAAATAACCAAAATATAATTCTAGGAGGCCTTATTACAAAATTAGTCAAACCTATAATAAAATAAAATAGTTCAAAATCCACCTAGTCCTTATTTTTATCGCATGGCCACCTCGAGTTCATCCGACTCCTTATCCGCAACTACGAATCACCTGAAAATGTTAAGGAAAAAGGTGAGTCATCAAGTCCCAATGTGTAACCCTTTTTCCGGTTTAATTCAACAACATACACAATTTATAACAATTTAACATGCATTAAAATATGCACCCAACCTAGCCATCCAAACACCTTTTTCTACCCCCGTGTGGTACCAAACCTTTGGTGGTGCCAAACCCTTTGGTGACATATAGTCACAAATGTGATACCAAATCACTGGTGTCCAAAGACATAATTGTGTTACCAAAACACTGGTGACCGAAGTCACAAAATAGATGATGGGGCTAACCCATCGTGTGATACCAAATCACTGGCAGACAATCCCATATCTCAAAGTGGGGCCAACCCACGGTGGTATAAACCACGAGGACAAGTCGCTATGAGGTGCCAAACCTCTAGAGGTACCAAACCTCACGGTGACCGTAGTCACGATGTGTTACCAAAACACCGGTGTGTAAAATCGACACGAATATCACCGCCCCTCCACTCATCAACCCATATCAAACAATTATGTATATTTCTTTGAAATCATGCAATAAGGTTTATTTTAACAACATTAATAAATTTATCATAAGCCATATATCAATTAATACACATACCAAATGTGTCATGCTTCCCAAAAGCATCAAATAATAATCTCTTAGCAATAAAGACTTACCCGAGTCCTTGTTAATACCATGAAGGTATTACATCCATGTCTCACATAAATTGATTAGACATAAAATAACACTTAGCATATTAAAAGTCATAAGATGTGTATGTACACACTGATACTAACGAGAGTCCTAAATCTCGAATAAACAAATCGGCCACACAAGTATTCTTGTCCCTATATTCGGCCAAAACAATGATCATTAGAACCATGGCCTATTCGGCCAAACCAAAATAATTGAGAAGGGTTCCTTGTGAACCTAAAATCTTACCCAAAAGCCTTTGAACACTAGCCAACACACTCCTAAATGAATCGGCCTCACTTTCCTACAATCAACCATCATCATCAAGGTTATTAGCCTTCGGCTTAAACGAAAACTTAAAAGAATAATCCTTTGAAATAAACCCTTACCACCTTACCAAAACCGATTGCTAGAGAAGTACCGAGGAAATCTATGCTACCTTCAATATTCGGCCAAAGTTGATCAAGATAGGAGAAGAAGATTTTCGGCACAACAAAGAGGTATATTCGGCTATGGGACAAAAAGAAAATAATAGGAAGAGAAATATAATTTCGGCAAAGAAGAGTGTATATGAGGTTTTTGATGTTTTAGCAAAACGAATGGGAGAACAAGAGGTTAATGCAAGTTTTGGTTTTTGAGAGAATGAAAAGGAGAAAATAGCAAATGATCAAAAATGACCAAATGGTCAAAAGAGTTTAGGCTTACCACAATGTAGAATTCGGCCAAAAGAAAAGTGTTTGAGAGAAAATGTTTTGCAACTTTTGCACCAAATGAAAGAAATGACCAAAAAAATTCCTAAGCCTTACCAACAACTAGCATATTCGCCAAATCCCCCTTAGCCACATTGTTAGTCCAAGTTCATGGCATAAAGGCCATGAATTAGTTTCCAAAACACTTTCCCCAAACCAAGCCTTTTGTCCCCCCAATTTACCATAACTTCAAGATATCTTACCATAACGTTAGGAATCTTATCCCTTATTCCATGCTTTCCTTAAACAACAATTCAACTTACCAAAATTATTAGTCAACCTATCATAATTATGTTTGACCGTCCATTAAAGCTAACATACAAAAATAAACTTTAAAAAATGCTATACCTACTACTCGAACCATTAACCTCATGCAACCTTTCAAGCTCTTTAACCAACTTGCCACTAACTCCTCTTATGCTTTAATTTACACTTAAATTAACTTAAGTGCTAAGCTCATTTAATCCACTTCATTAAATAAGCCATACTAGAATTTATTCTAGCTTCCTAAATAAAATCAAGCCCTCACAAGACTATACTAACACATAAAATTCATACCCGAGCCAACACAAATAAATAAATAATATTCTAATTTTCCTAAAGCCCAAGCTCCAAATGGCCCAATCCTACTAGGCCCAATTTAAGGATGTTACACATTCAGTATTCATTTGAAAATGACCAATGAACGATATACAGATACAAGTGGACGGTTAACCATCCAGAATACATCAGACGCTTATATGAGCTAATTTGGCCAATAACTTACCACGACACTAAGTGCCTAGCCCATAGGCTAAAATTCGCCGTCGTAACACACTAGAAAACATTGGAGTATAACTCAAAAGTCCACTACAATTGTAGGACCCCGATATACTCAGTGAACAAAGGATATACATAAATCATCGTCAGATCTTATATCAATTCCATACCGCATGCAAAATAACCTATTGGCATGCCAATCATACTTTATCCTACATTCATCCGACTCCGGAATTATCAAAATAAAACGGTGCTATTGTTTCATTACATTAGTTCTCATTTACAAGATATTATTTGTATTAATCAATATTCAACAATTTAATTTCATCTAATATGATTTTTAAAAATGTATTAAAATTAAACCTATCAAACTTACCTGACTAAACTGCAACACAAAAAAATACAAGGACTATTTTGTATTTTTCTCTTTTCCTCAGTTTTCTAGTCGTTCTTGATCTAGAATAATAATTTCCTTCAATTACTAAGTTCAACAGCAAAAATTAACTCATTCTATGCAATTAAGTCATTTTAGGAATTTTTACAATTTACCCTCGATATTTTACTTTTATGCAATTTAGTTCCTAGGCCCCAAACATACAATTTAACCAATATTATTTAAAACCCAGCCTAGCTGAACCTTATAGGACTTCATTACAACCTATATTTACATTTATTTCATATCTAGTCCTTGTAATCTATCACTTTTAACAATTTAGTCCTTAAACATTAAAATTATCAAAAACCACTTTACAAAATAATCCTATCTAACAACCATACTCAATAATCTTTCATAAAACTTCAAGAATATCTTAAACTCATCAATGGCATAATCCATAACATTAAAAAAATTTACAAATTACTCCCCGGGTTACCTAGGTTAAGCTAATACGAGCTCAAAAATATAAAAATTACTAAAAACGAGCGAAATTACACTTACTTATCAAAGGTTAAAACTTGATCGAATGGTTTTTCCTTATATCCTCTAGGGTTTCAGTTTCGAAATGCTTAATTAAAAAGATAAATGAAATTTTAACATGTTATTTACTTATTTACAAATTTACCCTTTTTGTATACATTTAATATTTACTATTTTTAAGCCCATTACTGTCCAACATAATTAATGATGACTTAATTACCATTCAAGTCCCCTTAGTAAACCTTTCTATATTTATTTGATACTCTTAATTAATGGCATTTAACTTTCTCAACTTTTACGATTTAATCCTTTTTACTTAATTAACTATCTCAACGATAAAGTTTTCTAACCAAATTTTAATACAACACTAATAACCTCGTAAACATTAAATAATTAATATTTACAGACTACCACGTCAGATTTATGGTCCCAAAATTACTATTTCTGATACCACTGGAAAATGGGCTATTACAACTCTCCCCCTTAGGAAATTTAATCTTCAATATTTCTTACCGGTGAATAGGTTCGGGTACCGTGATTTCATCGAGTCTTTAGTTTCCCATGTAGCTTACTTAACCTCATGCCGATTCTGTAAGAATTTTACTAATGGTACCATTTTATTTCGAAGTTCTTTTACTTCTCGAGCTAAGATTCTGATCGGTTCTTCAGAAAACGACAAAGTTGGCTATATCTCAACCTCACAGGGAGTAATTACATGTGAAGGATCTAACTTGTACTGTCTCAGCATTGAAACATGAAAACAAATATGAATCTTTTCAAGTTCTGGGGGTAGGGCTAGTTTGTAAGCTATAGAACCAATTCTTTCTATAATCTCATACGGCCCGATAAACCTTGGACTCAACTTTCCTTTTCTGCCAAACCGAAGTACTTTCTGCCAAGGTAAAACTTTCAAAAACACTCGATCGCTAACAAGAAATTCTATATCCTTTCTTTTCAAATCTGCATATGATTTCTGACGATCTGATGTTGCTTTCAAGCAATCCTATATTATACGGACTTTGTCTTCAATCTCACGAATCAACTTTGTACCAACTAACTTGAATTCACACAACTTTAACTTGTATAATGGTGTTCTACATTTCCTTTCATATAAAGCCTCAAATAGTGCCATTTTAATGCTGGATT
Source organism: Gossypium bickii (assembly GCA_025503065.1). Taxonomy (NCBI): domain Eukaryota; kingdom Viridiplantae; phylum Streptophyta; class Magnoliopsida; order Malvales; family Malvaceae; genus Gossypium; species Gossypium bickii. The sequence goes on along the minus strand of CP106711.1, from coordinate 46,728,042 downwards.
GATAACTATTATTATACACAAATTCTGCCTACAGAAAATACTTTTCCCAGCTACCTTCAAACTCTAGAATGTAGCACCGTAACATATCCTCTAAAATCTATATTACCCGTTTCAATTACCCGTCTGTTTGCGGATGATATGCTGTGTTGAAATTAAGTTCAGTACCTAGAACCTTGTGAAGTTTACCCTAAAATCTTGAGGTGAATCTCAGATCTCTATCAGAAATAATAGATAAGGGCACTTTGTGCAATCTAACAATCCATAATACATATAACTTTGCTAAGTTCTCGAGAGAATAATCAGTTCTGATTGGAATGAAATGAGCTAATTTTGTTAATTTATCAATAATAATTCTTTCTCGATGTCACAGGCAATCCCAAAAAAAAAATCCATCGTAACTCGCTCCTATTTTCATTTAGGAATGGTGACAAGCAGTAGTAATCTTGACGGTACTTGATGTTTAATCTTCACCTACTGACAAACCAAAAATTTAGTTACAAAATCAGAAATCTCACGTTTCATACCTGGTCACCAATACATTTTCTTTAGGTCATTAAACATCTTAGTACTAACCGAATGAATGTAGTATGTACTATTGTGAGCCTCTGATAAAATGTCTCACTTTAGCTTTGGATTATTCAGAACACACAACATGTTACAGAAATACATCATACCGTCATCTTCCATAGTAAATTTGGTAGTCGAATCATTCTGGATTTACTCTCGTTTAGCTAACAACTTCGGGTTGTCATCTTGTTTAACATCCTGAATTTTTAGGCCTATGCGTTTAATGGGTGAATATGTTTAATATGTTAATTTAAGTAATAGGGGTCCAAATTGGGCTCAGAATTAGGCAAAGGCCTTGATTAAAATTATCTGTTTGGGTATTATAGGGTTTAAAAGGTAGTATCTATGTTTAAAATGCCAAAGTGGGCTTGTGGCCCAATCTTAGGAGGTGACGCCACACACGGGAGTAAGGGGCCCAAATTTAAGTTTCATTGAGCCCAATTTTTTTAATTTAAGTTAGCTAAATTTTGGGCATTAGGATTAGGTGGAGTGGATGGCAACAAGGCTAAAATTTAGGGCTTTTAATGTTTAAAATATGTGGATAATAAGCAGATAAAGGCTAAAACTTAGGGATTTTAATGATTAAAATATGTGGATAATATGCTGATAAAGGAGGGAGGAGTTAGAGATAATTAAGTCTCTTTTAGATGAGCTAGTAGATTAAGATAAAGGAGAAAAGATACGATTTATCTGCAAGGTTAGGTAAGTGCCGAAATTTCTATAAATAGGAGGAATATCTCTTCAATTTCGGCATTTGGTTTTTTCTCTCATTCTTTTCTCTTCTTCTCTGTGTAAAAGCCGAAAACTCCTAAAGTTCCATCTTCTTCTTCATTCTCTGCAAAAGCCGAAATCTCTAAGCCTAATCCCTCATCTTCACTTTGATTCAAAAGCTGAAACTCTTTCTATTTTTTTTCTTCCTAGCCGAAATCTTCAAGTCTCTTTCTTGTTTTCTTTTCTTCTTCTCTTTTCCTGTCAGAAACCGAAACTCTTCACTCAAGTATTTTAAAAGCGAAAGACACATCAACCTTCTCTTGTTCATACTTTTTTCGAGATTTTCCTAAAAGCCGAAATCCCTAGATCTCATCTCCTGTGATTGCCGAATTGCTTCTGTGGTGTCTACTTGTGTCGAAATCTGAAGGGAACTTTAGCGGAGTCAATCGCATAGATCTCTAAGTTATAGATCAGTAACACTCGAATCGTGTTACTTTCGAGATTTCAAAGTAAGAAGATCTATTAGTTTCAACGTGTAAATTCCGGATTTACTAACCCTTGGCTGAATATAGGAGAGGCCCTATTTTCACATCTTTCCGGCTTTTTGAGTAAAGTTGTAGATCGGTCTAGCAATGGTATCGACATTAATCAGGTGTGTAATACTTCCCCACCATCTAGATCTGATTATTAATGTATGTTCATAAGTTTATATGTTGTGATAAATGCCGATATCTCGGTTTAATGTTGGAAACCCAAAAAGGGTGAAGCAAATCACCAGGTCAGTGAATGTTTTGACTTTATATGATAAAAGTATATTGATTTTACGATTGCATGGGTTGGGTTGATCAAAGGAGGAAGTTATACGTTATATGTGTAGCAGTTTATACCGTGATCTGTTATATATTGTAGCGGCTAATGCCGTGATCTGTTATAAGGGCTTCGGCCATAATATGTTGATGAAGCGCATGTCGCCATCTTGGCGCGTGTAGCGGTGTGGGTCGATTGTAGAAATCCCCAATGGTGTGAATGGCTGGTACGGGGGAGTGTAGCGGATGGAAACCTAGGCAAATAGGTTGGGCCTTGCATATTATTTGTTATTTTTTTTATAAATGGAATTATTAATCTGTTTTATGGGCCTAAGGCCAAAATCTAGTGGTGCATGAGGGTTGCACATTGAGTCTCGTGACTCACCCTATTAATTAACCTTTCAGGTGATACCTAGTGCTTTGGACCGAGCTGGAGAGGAACGCAAGGTGGCCATGCAAAAGAATATTTGGATCCAACAAAAAGACTCCAGTTAATACTTTATATTTTTAATTAATGGATTTTAAATCTCGTTGTAATAAGGTCATGGGCCACTAGTTTATGTTTTGTTTTATTTTGGGCTTTAATTACATTTAGTTATTTAAATTCTTATTGAACTAATGCATGTATTTAAATTTGGGTTTTTAATTTATAAAGGCATATTTTATTTAAACTACCAATTATTAAATTTCTTTCGAATAAGAAGATAAACTTTAGAAAAATATTTTCTGAAAATACGACATGTGTTTTACCGAATTTTCTTAGTGACATACCAGATCCGGTCGTGGTGTTTGGGCCGAGTTTGGGGTGTTACAAATTGGTATCAGAGCCCGGTTCAAAACTCAGCTTTGGGTTTTGGGGCTCAAAACATTTTCTACAATCGGGTTTTTGAGACATGCATGTTTTTTTTTAAAATGATAACAGGTCTGTTAGCTCGGCATGGCACCTACGTCTCCGGCCCAAGTCCGCCAGGTAAGTATTCTGAACTCCTTATGTGTTATATATGTATGTGGGCTTGATGGGCTTTGTAGGACGTAGACTATTTAGACTATAACTTGATGGACTTTAGGCTTAGCTGAAATAACTCTTTAAATCTCATAAGACTTAATTTCACTAAACAAACCCGTGAACGAGTCGCAAGACTAGGGTGTGGCAACAGGCATACGCATGTCTAGGATTGGATCCGGAAGAGCCTGGTACTTAAGCAGTCCTAGTGACTCACCTCCCCTTTGCTGGAATCCTACTTGGTGCGTAGTGACTGTTCACCCTAGCCACGAGGATTTGTTGACGGGCCAAAATCTATAATTAAAACCCGAAAGGGACCAGCCACATTATTTTTACAAAATTACTAAAATACCCTTATTTTGAAAAAAAAAAGTACCAAGATACCATGATTTGCAAATATACCCCGATTTACAAAGTCAACAAAATTTTTCCTTAAAAAAAACACATACAACACACGACAACAACCAAAAACCCACAAAAAGAACAATTTTTTGTTGATACTTTATATTTTTAATTAATGGACTTTAAATCTCGTTGTAATAAGGCCATGGGCCACTAGTTTATGTTTTGTTTTGTTTTGGGCTTTAATTACTTTTAGTTATTTAAATACTTATTGAGCTAATGCATGTATTTAAATTTGGGTTTTTAATTTATAAAGGCATATTTTATTTAAACTACCAATTATTAAATTTCTTTCGAATAAGAAGATAAACTTTAGAAAAATATTTTCTGAAAATACGACATGTGTTTTACCAAATTTTCTTAGTGACATACCAGATCCGATCGCGGTGTTTGGGCCGGGTTTGGGGTGTTACATCTTGCAACTCCTGAATCCGCTAAAGAAAAAATAGTATAGCCCTCAATTCTGCTAAAACAGAACCATCACCCTCTAGTGACGAATGAGCATTCAATGCTCTAGAGGTGAATAACAATTTTTGACTTAATGCATCTAGAATAACATTAACTTTCCTGTAATGATAGTCAATCACGAGGTCGTAATCTTTTAGTAGCTCTAGCTACCATCGCTGTCTCAAATTCAGCTTCTTTGGGTCATCATGTACTTCAGACTTTTATAATTTGTAAATATGTGACATTTTTCACCGTAGAGATAGTAACGCCATATATTCAGAGCAAAAAAAAAAAAAATAGTAGCTAAATCTAAGTCATGAGTCAAGTAGTTCCTTTCACATGGCTGTAACTAACGAGAAGCATAAGCTATTACTTTCCCGGCTTGCTTTAATAGACAACCCAATTCACTAGGTGACACATTACTGTATACAAGAAATTCTTTTCCAGATTTAGGCTGTGTCAGTACTGGAGCTTTTATCAACATTTTCTTTAACCGATCAAAACTCTACTAGCACTCATCTGATCAAACAAATTAAACATTCTTCTGTGGCAACTTAGTCATTGGTGAGGCTGTTATAGAGAAGTTTTTTAATAAAGCAACTATAATAACCTGCTAATCCCAGAAAACTTCGTACCTTTAAAACATTTTTCAGAGCTTTCTAGTTAACAATGGTAGAGATATTACTCGGAACAACATGTATCCCATAAGCAAAAAGCACGTGTCCAAGTAATCCGACCTCTCGAAGTGAAAACTCACATTTTTTGAATTTTGCATACGACTATTTTTCACGTAGAATCTGTAATACAGTTCTCAAACGCTGATCATGCTCAAATTCTGTTTTAGAGTAGATCAATGTATCATCAATAAATACAACCACAAATTTATCCAACTGAGGCTGAAAAACTTGGTTCATCAGATCCATGAAAGTAGCAGGAGCATTAGTTAATCTGAAAGGTACCACAAAAAATTCATAGTGATCGAATCGAGTTTGGAAAGTTGTTTTTGGCACATCACAGTATTTTACTCGCATTTGGTAATATCCCGATCTGAGATTTATCTTAGAAAACAGGGTTGCACCTTTCAACTGATCAAACAACTTATCAATAAGAGGTAAAGGATATGTGTTCTTAATCGTGACCTTATTCAATTGCTTGTAGTCTATACACAATCTCAACAAATCACCCTTCTTCATGAGCAACACTGGTGCACCCCAAGGAGATAAACTGGGTCGGATAAAACCTCTGTCCAACAATTCTTGAAACTACGATGTAAGTTCTTTAAACTTGGTAGGTGTCATTCTATACAGTGGAATGGATATCGGTGCAGTTCCAAGCATTAGTTCAATAAAAAATCAACTTCGAGTTCTAGTAGCAGTTCAAAAAACTCTTCAGGAAATACATCAACAAACTCATTAACAATGAGTATCTAATCTGAAACACCCCAAACCCGGCCCACGAGCCTCGACCAGATCTGGCATGCTCCTCGAGTAAAACACTTCAAAAGCTTGTTTGTTAGTTCGGAAAATTTGGGTCATTTTGAAAAGAAATTGATTTGAGTTGTGGTTGAATTGAAAACGGTGTTGTTATAGGAGTCTATAATTACTTAAAACTTTATCTTCATATTTGAAACTATAAGTTAGAAGAAATGCCGAGTTGTTTAAGAATTTACTTTTTAAATTAAAGAAAATAATTTAATCTTGATTTAATAATAATCGTATCTTAATAAACCAATTAAAATGTATGCATAAATCAGTTAATAGTAATGGCCTTATTACATCAAAACAAAACCCCAAAATAAATTCCAAAACTTAATTGTAAAGTCTCAAAATAAAATAAATCATCGAAATGAGCATTGGCCACCACTAAGTCCCCGCCGACCCGGTCCCATTCATCGAGTGTCACCTGAAAAAGATATCCCACAAAGGGGTGAGTCAAACAGACTCAGTGTGTAACAGCCAACACAAAGTCCCAAAAGATCTAGGCATATCAAATCATACATATATAACAAATATAAATAATGATGCAATCCCGATCCCAAGCCTAGATAACCATCCTTTACACATCACCCGTACCAACCAATCACACCGTGGGGATTACTAGATTGACCCTCCATCCGCTACACACCATCAAAGGCAGTCGCTGCAGACGACTTGCACATCGCCCTTATAAATTGTGGCATAGCCACCAGATAATGTGACAGAGTCACCAGATAATAATATGTGACATAAGTCACCACATTCAGATTATGTGACATGAGTCACCAGATATTGTGGTAAAAACCACCAGATCACTGTCTTAAAATATTCCCAAGTGAGATCCTCCGCTGTAGCACTATCCCGAATCGTGAGCCACCATTGATATGACTCATCGCGAAAAAGCATCACCAGTCCTTTCAGTTTCTCCCCAGCAGTCAGATCCAGCTCATCCATTATTCGTTCTGTCGCCTCCAACCAATACTCAGCCGTACTGGGTGCCACACCGGATACACCACGAAATACCTCAGCTCCATTGGCTCGGAGTCGCTCCGGTATAGATTTCCGAGCTCCCATACCTCCACCTGCTCCAGCCACCATCTCAAGAACCCGCAAAGATCGCGCTGCGATCGCATCATCCCCATGTCCGATCTCGATGCTCAACACCAAGCGGTGGTGGTGGGGGTGGTGGTACCTCATTCTCGGACCCTTGACCAGACCTAACGGGTTCCGATACGGTCATTCTGCCTCTACCACGCCCTCGCACATTACGACCACGTCCCCTAGAACTCATGTCTACGACCGCGATTTAATCTGATTTAAGAAATTTTATGCATTAGCATTTTGTTCCACTGATTATCCGCGAACAATTTTATGAAAGAAGTTTAGTAGTAGTTCTTTCGATCATTTCAAAGTTTTCATTTCAAGTTTTCTACCCTAATTCAGAGAAGCACAATTATTCAATAGTATCTACTGCACACATTCATCACTCGAACATTTTCGTCTGTTCTAATCCCGGGGGTATTTTCGTAATTTGTCCTATAGGGTATTTTGATAAATTTCCAAATCAGGGTATCTTGATATTTCAAAAAATAAGGATTGTTGGTATTTTTGTAAAGTAAGAAAATCTTGAGGATAGTGTGGTGATTTTATAAATCGAGGGTAATTTAGGAATTTATAAACCAGGGGTACTTGGGTAATTTAGTAAATCGGGAATATTTTAGAAAAATTTTTATTGCTCAAAATCTAAAAATAGTGTTTACAAATCAAAGGGATAATTTGGTGATTTTAAAACTAAGGTTTTTATAAAAATATGGCTAGTTCCCTTTCGGGTTTTAATTATTGAGTTTAGCCTGTGAATGAGTCCTCTTGGTTAGGGTGAACCGTTACTACGCACCAGGTAGGATTCGAGCGAAGAGGATGTGAGTCATTAGGACTGCTTAAATACCTGGCTCTCCCTAAATCTAATCCTAGACATGCGCACAATGGTTGCCACACCCTAACTCGGCGACTCATTCGCAGGTTTGTTTAGTTAGGCTTTAAATTTTATGTAATTCTGCGTTGGGGTAAACTAATCCTAGGGTTCAATAACTCCTAATGTACTAATCTACGATCCCATAATACCCATATACCAATCATAATACAAATCATATAGCAGTTAGGGGCACTTACCTGGTAGATTTCGGGTCGGAGACTTAGGTGCCATGCCTGAAAACCTGCTCATTTCATAAAATTTTTAACAAAACTTATTTGGGCTCAATTTTGAAAACGTTGTGGGCTTTAAACCCAAGGCCGAGAGTTTAAAATTGGGCTCTGATACCAAACTGAAACACCCCAAACTTGGCCCACGAGCCTCGACCGGATCTGGCATGCTCCTCGAGTAAAACACTTCAAAAGCTTGTTTGTTAGTTCAGAAAATTTGGGTCATTTTGAAAAGAAATTGATTTGAGTTGTGGTTGAATTGAAAATGGTGTTGTTATAGGAGTCTATAATTACTTAAAACTTTATCTTCGTATTTGAAACTATAAGTTAGAAGAAATGCCGAGTTGTTTAAGAATTTACTTTTTAAATTAAAGAAAATAATTCAATCTTGATTTAATAATAATCGTATCTTAATAAACCAATTAAAATGCATGCATAAATCAGTTAATAGTAATGGCCTTATTACATCAAAACAAAACCCGAAAATAAATTCCAAAACTTAATTGTAAAGTCGCAAAATAAAATAAATACTAAGCTGAGCATTGGCCACCACCAAGTCTTTGCCGACCCGGTCCATTCACTGAGTGTCACCTGAAAAGATATCCCACAAAAGGGTGAGTCAAACAGACTCAGTGTGTAACAGCCAACACAAAGTCTCAAAAGATCTAGGCATATCAAATCATACATATATAACAAATATAAATAATGATGCAATCCCGAACCCAAGCCTAGATAACCATCCTCTACACATCACCCGTACCAACCAATCACACCGTGGGGATTACTAAATCGGCCCTCCATCTGCTACACACCATCGAAGGCAGTCTGTAACACCCCTTACCCGAAACCCTTGTCGGGTTCGAGTACGTGGCATTACTAGACTTGACTATTAACTCGGGGTGTAAGATTTTAAAGCTGTCAAACTGCATCGTACTGACTAAATTGACCATAACTCGAGTTACAAAACTCGAAATTTAGATCCGTAAATTTTCCTTGAAATTAGACTCATATATGGAATTACCATAATTTTTCCAGAATTTTTCATGTGGCCAATTAGTACAGTTTATTCGTCAAATTTACCCTTATTACACTGCTTGGAAAATCTGACCTGTCTCTACAAAAATACAGTTATCTCATTGCACAAATTTCATATACTGTTCTTGTTTATACCAATGAAAAATAGACTCATTAATAATTCTACACATATAAACCATGCTTCCTAATTATTTTTGTACAATTTTTGACAATTTTTCCAAAACAGAACAGTGACTCACGAATTCATTCAGAGCGGATCTCACTAAAACTTAATTATCTCATAATATATAAATCTTTTGCCTACTCTGTTTCTTTCACGTAAAAATAGACACAATAAGGTTTAATTTTATATCTCATTCACCTTCAAATTCAATATACCCTATTTTTGGTGATTTTTCTAACTCACATCACTGCTGCTACTACAAGCTGTTTAGTAGCATTTATGAAAGACCTAGTTACTAACCGAATCTATCTACATTCCAAATTCAAGGATTCATTTCATATACAAATATTTCTTAACAAAAACGATTAAACCTGGATTAAGAATTTCATAAACATTGCCATCATGAACCACATACATATCGAGACACGACATTGTACTTACTAAAAATTTAGCCATATTCGCATGGCTATTATATACATGTTCAAGGTCAAACATCGTATGTTTCTAAAACTTCATCTAGCCTATACATGCCTTCTAATTTATAACCAAAATTCAAAATACCAAAGGAAGGCGATAGTGTGGTGGACTTCTTGAAGATCCTTCACGAGCCCGCTACGTGACCAAAATCTATAAAACAAGGGAAAACGTTTCACATGATTAAGCTTACTAGCTTTGTAAGTCCTAACTCATGATAATGAAACATTTAAATATTAACGCGATGAAAAAACAATCAGCTTATCGCATTTCACATAGGCAATTAAGTAAATTATTTATACAAAGCCAAATAGTAGTGATTCGTTAACTCAAGTAAATTTGGAATCATTTTCTTCAACCTGAAATTCTTAAATTTCATATTAGCATCTCGGAAGCAAATCTCCTTTCCTAACATTTATACTTGAGAACCAATTGTTCCATGAGATTACACCCATCAATATTAACTTCAAATATATATATTCAACACAATTTTCATAATATTAATTCAACCCAAATGATATTAAGCATAGCATACCTTACATGCTTACTTACGAACCATATACTCAATAAATTATCATTTAGTTGTCTTGATCAATGATTCGATTTCTCTTTTGTAAAATACGCCACCGCAAGCATCATGCTCGCTAGGCGCAAAAGCCTGAAAAGTAACACCGGCACAAGGCACGCTAGGCGCGTAAAAAAGCCCGATTATGTCACCCAAGACGAAGCTGCGCTAGGCATAAAGCCCGATTATGTCACCGACGACGAAGCACGCTAGGCATAAAGCCCGATAAATAATAACCGCACACGAGGCACGCTAGGCATAAAGCACGATAAATAACACCGGCATGAGGGCACGCTAGGCATAAAGCCCGAATGTCGAATAGTTTTACATGGTTTTCACACCAAACTCATACAAATTCTATCATCCATTAGATGTAAATAACCTTAAAACATAAGATAGCTCAAGAACTTACTTATTCACCTTGCATTAGTCAAATAAATTCACTTCAATACTATACATTCACATTCGGCTAATCACGAATTTATACTCTAAATTTCCACAATTCATCATTCACTAAATTCATAGTTAATTTATTTACATACTTTAGCTAAAGGACTTACCTTGGTTGTCGATAGGCCGTGCGAATCGGCTATTCGAGAACCTTTGTTTTTCCTCGATCTTGTTCTTTCTCTTTTTGTCCCCGATCTAAAAAGGGTCAAGTAAATTTCATTCATATTCTTCCTTTCCCTTTGCTCAACTCAAAATAAATTGCACATAACTTAATTCAAGAACGCTTAGGAACCGAATTCCTACTTCATTTATTTAATTTGAAACAATAACCACACCACAATCAAGCATTTAATATATTCAATTTAACCCATTGTACAGCACAATATAAACTTCAATCCATTTGGATTTCTTTTCAAAAGCCGAATGGCCCTTAGGTCCCAAGGATTCTCTATGGCCTTTCCACTAATTTGCTTCTAGTAATTAAGTCTTAAACTTAGTTCACCCAATAGTTATACATCACATATAATAAATTATCTATGGTAAATTTCATTATAAGAGAATGGCCGAATATCAAAACACATGAAGAGAATATTTTCATAAATGTCCATCCTAATATTCGGCCGAATATGGGGGTATCTTCAAGCCAAAAAAATCAACAAAATTTTCTTACAAGTTCTAGCTATTTCTTCTCATGCTATCTAAGTTTATTTTTGACTCAATTCATAACCCTCACCATGGCCGAACTTCATCATGTCTAGCATTACAAAACTCTACTTGATTTTCAATGTTGACCAAAGAAATCAACCAAACTCAAAGATGGATTGTTAAATTAGAGTTCAAAATCTTACCTTGCTCAACACATGTAATAGCCGAATGAAGAAGAGGAATTTCTTCTCCTCTTGATGATGGTTTCGGGTGGATGAGGAAAATGAAGAAGAGAGATGAAAAAATGATTTTTCTTTTCTTTTGTTTAAAAACTCTTTTCACATTATTTTAGCATGCTTTAATATAATATTACTCAAAATATAATATAATTAGGAAAGCTTAATATTCTTAGCATGCTTACACTTTAATAATGTTTTAAAAACAAAAATTAAGATCATAGATTATTTTAATGCATGCTTGCCGTCCACCCTTCTAAAATGGGGAATTTGACATGCAAATCCCTATGTTTGCAACATAAGTCACTTAGCCCCTTATTTTATTTAGGCTCACTACATTGATCCTTTTGCAATTTAGACCTTTTTAAATTTAAACACTCGAGACGGCAAAATTTTCTACGAAATATTCACACACAAATTTACCAATAATAAACACAAGATATAATAATAAATATTTATCAAGCTCGGATTCGTGGTCCCGAAACCACCGTTCGATTAGGGTCGAAATTAAGGTACATCACACACGATCATGCAGACGACTTGCACATCTGTAATATCCGGGTTAGGGGCTATTTTGTGTTGCATGATATTGCATGTGTTGGTGTGCTGTGTTGCTATTTCGGTGTTTTAGGGGCTTAATTATAGGCTAAGTGTATGCCTGAGTAGGTAGGAAAATTTTAGTTTTTGGCCTTAGGTGTGGGGAGCTGATAGAGTTGGGGCTTAAGAAAATAAATTGTGGGTTCATAGCACAAAGAGAAGTGCTGGCAAAGTGGCTGAGCAAGGTGCCACTAGGAGTTGAAGGTGGCGTCTTTTGCTAGGGAGGGGATGTCCTGAGTTCGAGCTGCGAAACCCCCATTTTGGTTGCTTTTTGGGACGGCATGGAGAAGAGGCAGAAGGCAAGTGAAACTCTAACTTGGACTTAGTCAAGTGATGGGTTGGTAGGTGGAGAGTGAAAGTAGGAGGGAGAATTGTTCAAACTATTTTGAACGTGTGGCTTAGAGTGATGGGGGGGATCATGGCCGAATTTTTTGGAGAGTTTGGGGGGAGGAAGTGACGGCTTGGGATGGGGTTGTGTGTGTGCCGAAATTCATTTTGGAATTTTGGTACACTTTCGGTCACATTTTGTTAGCCGAAATTCAACAAAGTTCTCATTCTTTCTTCTTAGAAAAAAAAAAAAACTCTTCTTGCCAAATTTTGCTTTGCTTCCTTTGTTTGGTGTGACCGAATGCTCTCTCCCCTATACCTTCTTCTCCTTTTCCATTTTGTTGAGCCGAAACTTGACCTCTAAAACATTTTCTCCATCTTCTTTATTGCTCAAAACCGAAAGTGCAACCTCTATCCATCGTTGGTTTCTTTCTTCTTTTTCCCTCTCAAACCCCATTGCAGTAACCTCATTTCTCTTCACTAGACTCTCTTTTCTTCTCATACAAAGCCGAAAGTAGAGGTGTTAAACACTTAAGCCGAACCCTTCTCATCTGTTGACCGATTCCTTCTCATCTTTTAGACCATATTTCCTCTGTTGTACTTCTGAGTCTAAGCCGAATACCTCCCTTCCCTTGGTGTTTTGTTGGCCGAATCTTTTCTCCTTTTTGATCAAAGTGCTGACCGAACTCATCCCTTCTCTCAGTGGTTGTAGTGACCGAATATCAGTGGGGTATTGGAGGCCTTGTTTCAATCGGTTGGAATTTGGGTAAGTGGTTGGCCGAATGGCCATCCCTTTTTCTCTCTAGTGCTATGACGATTTTGGTTGATGAAAGGAAATAACCTCTTATTTTGGGACTTAATGCTTGATAGGGCATTCGGGATTCAAGGAGTCAACAAAGCCTTCTCTCAAGGACTCGATTGATTGGTAGGTAGTGATTGTGGTGAGTGATTGGTATTGGCATTGGTCGTCCAATCTTTTGATTTTGAGTTGGTCAAAGTTATTAAGGTTTAATTGTTCCTTTTCAAAGTGTAGCCAATTATTGGAAGGAAAGCCTTGGTGGTTCGGGTTTGATAAAGAATCAAACCAATAGCAAGGTAAGGGTTCGATATTAAACCATTGGTTGATTGGTGTTGGCCGAATGTCTTAGTGCCTAACCCCTAATGTTTGGCCGATTGTAGGAGTCAATACTCGAGGGGCTTAGCTTTCGTTCTCGTTGGGATTTCTAGGCTCGTAGTTATCAGGTGTGTAAACTAACACACTAATACTTGGTAATGTTGTTAATTAAACCTGTTTGCTGTTAAAAACTATAATGAAGATGATGGATGATGGGATACCCAAATGGGGTATATGTACGGATCCGGTAAGTCTATTTTATTACCAAGACTATTATGGATACTTTGGGTATGATGATCTATGCTATATATGTATATGCTATGAGATGCTATGTTGGGCATGGTTGCATGAGTTACATGAATTGCATATTGCACATGAGTCAGTATGTCATGTATGGGTGACATGAGAGGAGGGAGCAGTGATATTTGTGCTGACGAGCACCAGTGCTTTGGTAGCACAACTTTGTGACTTTGGGTCACCAGAGGTTTGGCACCTCCAGAGGTTTGGTACCTCAGCGTCTCGTCCCAGTGGCTCAGTACCACAGTGGGTTGGCCCCACGAGATGATTATATGGGATTGACGCCGATGTTTTGGTAACACACGATGGGTTGGCCCCATCACCGGATTTGTGACTACGGTCACCAGTGCTTTGGTAGCACATTGTGTCTTTGGGACACCAGAGGTTTGGCACCTCATTGCGACTTGTCCCTGTGGTTTGACCACCGTGGGTTGGCCCCACTTGAGATATGGGATTGTCTGCTAGTGTTTTGGTAACACACGATGGGTTGGCCCCATCATCGTTGGATTTGTGACTTCGGTCACCAGTGCTTTGGTAGCACAATTGTGTCTTTGGGACACCAGTGGTTTGGGACCACATTGACGGATATTATGTCTTTGGGACATCAGTGTTTTGGTAACACATCGTGACTGTATGTCACCAGTGTATGGATGGTTAGGATCGGGTTGCATTAATTATGTTGCTATGTATGATGTGTGTTAGCATGTTGTTTTATCGGAGCGGGGTTTTACATGATCGAGTCACTCGACTCACCCTCTCCTTTGACATTTCGGTGACTCGTAGACGCGGACTTGGAGTAGGGATGGACTCGGGTGCACATGCCATGCTATAATAAAAGTGTTGCTTGGACTATTGAATTTGGGTACTTTAATTATTTACTTTCGGTTGGGTTTTTATTTGGATTTGTAAAAGGCTTTATAATTTATGTTTTATCTTTGTTTATGTTTAAATTTTAATATGCCTTAACAAATTAGTTGGTATGAATTCTACTAAAACTTGGAAAGATAATGATTTCAAAATTTTAACGCAAGGTGTTTTCAACTATACCATCGGGTATCCCACCGATTTTATAAACCACCAATAGAGATCAAATGGCTTCAATCGTGAAATCCAATTTATTAAGTCTAAATTTTTAAACAACATGTTTTCACAAAGGAACATAGTTTTATCAAATTTATCTAATGCAACCTCGAAGTTTTCAAACACGTTTTCCCGTAACATACCAGATTCGGTCGTGGTGTTTGGACCGGGTTTGGGGTGTTACAATTGTGGTATCAGAGCTAAGTTCAAAAGCTCGGCTGTGGGCTTGAGGCCCAAATTGTTTTCAAAAGTTTGTTTTAAGTGTTTTGGGATTGAATACATGGTTTACAAGGCATGGCACCGAGTCTCCTGCACACCGATTCGCCTGTAAGAAATTCTAACTCTTCTGTGAATTATTATTTGTAGAAGGGTAGGTGATATGGAACGTAGTTAGATTTATAGGACTTGAACCCTAGGATTAGATCACTCAAACACTTGAACTAAAGCATAAGACTTAAAGCACTAAACCAATCTATGACTCAGCCACGGGGCTAGGGTGTGGTAACTCCTGTACGCATGTCTAGGAGAGGAACCGGAAGAGCTTGGTATTTAAGCAGTCCTCGTGACTCACCTCCTCTTCGCAGGTATCCCACCTGGTGCGTAGCTCGAGTTCACCCTGACCAAAAAGGCTCGGTCATAGACTTAACCTAACGATTAAAACCCGAAAAAGGGAATCAGCCATGTTTTCGAAAATACAACAACAACCCTAATGTTTTTATACTTTTCGCAATAAACTCTTTCAAAACCGAAAATGTCACATTTACAACATTTTTTCTTGAAAAACCTGATTTATGGAAAATTACAAAAATGCCCTTAGGGGTAAATTTACTAAAATGCCCTCGGTTTATAAAATAGCAACTCAATGATTTTGCCCAAAGATTTCAATGATGTTACTAAATTCAAATACTCTGATTTACAAAATATCAATCGAAAATCTTGATTTTGGAAAATTTACGAAAACGCCCTCAGTTTGTGAAAATTACTAAAATACCCCTGGTTTCCAAAACGAATTATTTTACAAAAATTTTCAAAGAACACTCTCAAATTCTTGGAATTTCAAATTGACCGGTTTTACGAAAGTTTAAAATATTTTTTCTTACGAAAATACCCTGTAGGGAAAATGACGAAAATACCCTTGGGCTAGAATGGGCAGCAATGTCCGAAGAGTGAATAGGTATGGAAAGGGTTAAGGAATGTATGTATAATCTCTTTTGGATGAATAGGATAGAAGATTGAAACCTTGGTTGCTCGAAAGAACCCCTGAATAAACTCTATCCATAAAATTTCTTTGCGGTTAAGAAAGTGGAACGATACTAATGCATAAAAATCTTTTTAATCAGAAACGTAGATCGTTAGACATGAGCACTCGAGGCGGACGTGGTCGTAATACTCGTGGTAGAGGTAGGGTAGAATGACGGTTTTCGAGCCCGTAGGATCGGGGGGGTTCGAAAATGAGATGCTTGGGGCCCGCCACCAATTTGGAGGTGGTGAGTTCCAAGATCGGACCGAGAGCGATGCAGTGTGTCACGAGCGATCTTTGCGGGTGTTGGAAAGGGTAGCCGGTGTAAGTGGTGGTGCGGGAGTTAGGAAATCTGCTCGAGCGACTCGCCAGGGCTAGGGCCGAGTTCTTCCGAGGTGTATCGGGTGTTGCTCCTAGCACCGCTGAGTATTGGCTGGAGGCAACGGAGCGGATCATGGACGATCTGGACTTGACGACTGAGGAGAAGTTGAAGGGCATCGTATCGCTTCTTCGGGATGAGTCATATCAATGGTGGCTCACGGTTCGGGACGATGTGGCGGTGAGGATCTGACATGGGATTATTTTAGAGCTGCATATCAAAAGAAATACATCGGGGCTAGTTACATCGACTCCCAGAGAAAGGCATTTCTGAGGCTTGTTCAGGGGAGTAAATCATTCTCGAGTACGAGGTGAGTTCTGAAGTTGAGTAGGTATGCCGGGGCATTGTAGCCACCGAGCATGAGAGGTGTGTTCGTTTCGAGGACGGGCCGAGGCGAGTTGAGGTCGTTGATTGCTCCACACAGGAGCGCGAGTTCTTTGTCTTAGTTGAGAAGGCTAAGGTAGCCGAAGGTGTTAAGAGTCGTAAGATGAGCATGGGCAGGAGTAGGCTTAAGAGGAGCTTTGGGTCTTGGGATCGTCCCGCAATCCGCGAGAAGAGGGCTAGACCGAGTGGGCGTAATCGATCCGCTAGGTTCGCTGTCTTGCTAGGCGAGGACCGCCGCAGTTGTAATGTCGCATGTGGGAAATCTCATTGGGGTGGTTGTTGGGTGGTGGAAAAGGTTGCTTCGAGTGTGGTTCTCTGGATCATCGCATTAGGGACTGTCCGCGTAGGATGGCCAGGATTCAGTCTGAGAGTCAGGGCCGTAATCAGTTCAGAGGTAATGGACCGCCACCGCAGAGGGGCCGTGGTAATGGCAGAGGTGGTAATGGATTTGGTCGAGGTCGTGGAGCACCGGGCAGAGGTGCGGGTAGTTCTGAGGCACGACAGCCTGGTTTGGTGTATGCAGCTAGGCGCCGCGAGGAGGGCGACGCACCGGACGTAATCACCGGTACGTTTTTGATTTTTGGTTCTCCCTATACTGCTTTAATTGACTTGGGTTCCACGCATTCGTATGTTGCTAGTAGTATAGTTGAGACCATGGACTTAGACTCTGAGATATCTTCTAGGCAAATGACTGTGCTTAGCCCTCTAGGTCACTCTGTAGTGGTAGATAAGTTGTATAAGGATGTACCCTAGAACTCCAGGGGGTAGTTTTTCTTCGATCCGATGGAACCGCCGTTTGAGGAGTTCGATCTGATTCTCGGGATGGACTGGTTGGTTAAGTACCAGGCCAGGGTGGATTGCGCGGCTAAGCGCATGGTTCTATCGACGGATAAGGGAGATGAAGTGATTATGATAGGTAATAGGAGAGATTACTTATCCAATGTGGTGTCGGCCTTAAAAGCTGTAAAGATGGTCAGAAAGGGCTGCGAAGCGTATGTGGTTCATGTGTATGCCTTGGAGGCTAAAGAGTCATTGTTGAGAAGGTTCGCATCTTGTTAAGGAATTTGTGGATGTGTTTCGGAGGAGCTTAGGGTTTGCCACGGATCGTGAGGTAGAGTTTGGGATAGATCTGCTACCAGGGACGGCGCCAGTGTCTATTGCTCCATATAGGATGGCACCAAAGGAGTTGGTGGAGCTTAAGGCTCAGATTCAGGAGCTGTTGGATCGAGGCTTCATTAGGCCAAGTGTTTCACCGTGGGGAGCGCCGTATTATTATTCAAGAAGAAGGGCGGCTCGATGCGATGTGTATCGACTATCGCCAACCGAATAAGTCGACGATTAAAAACAAGTATCCGTTACCACGGATAGATGACTTGTTTGATCGGTGAAAGGTGCATCGGTGTTTTCAAGATCGATTTGAGGTCCAGGTACCATCGGTTGAAAGTTAAGGAAGCGGATATCCATAAGACGGCGTTTGGACTCGACGGCACTACGAATTCCTGGTAATGCCGTTCGGGTTGACTAACGCTCCGGCATTTTTATGGATATGATGAATAGGGTGTTTCAGTGATGATCTGGACCGTTTTCGTCGTGGTTTTTATTGACGACATCTTGGTTTACTCAAGGTCGGAAGAAGAACATGATGCACACTTAAGAGTGGTGTTGCAAGTTTTGAGGAGAAGCAACTCTATGCTAAGTTCGGTAAGTGTGAGTTCGGCTTAGTGAAGTGACGTTTTTGGGTCATGTAGTATCGGTGAGGATTAGAGTAGATCCTCGGAAGGTTGAGGCGGTTTTGGATTGGAAGCCTCCTAAGTCGCCATCGAGATTCGGAGTTTCTGGGTTTGGCGGGGATACTACCAGAAGATTTGTTGAGGTTTCGTTAATTGCAAAGACCGATGACTAAGTTTATTAAGGAAGGGAGTTCCGTTCGTTTGGACCGAGAAACACAGAGGAGAGTTTTGATAAGTTGAAGAGGATCTTGACAGAGGCTCTGTGTTAATTCAACCTCGAGGTGGTAAGGAATTCACGATTGTCGCGACGCATCACATACGGGATTGGGTTGTGTCTTTGATGCGAGGAGGGTAAGGTTGTGGCTTACGCTTTCGGCGGTGAGGCCACACGAGGTCAACTATCCGACGACGATTTAGAGCTAGCGGTGTAGTCTTCGCTCTAAAAATGCGAGGCACTACTTGTACGGGGAGAAGTCAATAGTCTACATAGATCATAAGAGTTTGAAGTACCTATTGACACGAAGGATCTGAATTTGGCGGCGTAGATGGGTTGAATTGCTCAAGGACTACGATTTGTTCGATCGAGTATCATCAGGGCAAGGCTAACGTGGTGGCGTATGCGTTGAGCCGTAGGGTTGTTTCGAGACTTAAGAGCTTTGTTTGCCCATTTAAGTTTGTATGGCGACGGGAGTATTCAGCGCAGAGCGAGTTAAGCCTACTTGGGTTGAGCAGATCAAAGAAAGCTTGATTGGAGGATGAGGTTACGAGTGCGCTTGAAGGTTACAAGTCTTGAGAATGGTGGTTTGGAGGGTTCTGACTTGTCTAATGATGAGGTTCTGTGTTTTCAAGGAAAGGTTTGTATGCCCAAAGATGTTGAGTGAGGCGGAAGATTCTTGGGACGCACATAGCGATCCTTATGCTATGCATCCCGGAGGTAGTAAAATGTATAGGGATCTTAGAGAGCGATTTTGGTGGCACGGCTTGAAGAAAGAGGTGACAGAGTATGTTGGGAAATGTCTGACTTGTCAGCAGGTCAAGGCTGAACATCAGTTACCGTCGGGTTTGCTTGACTGTGAAAATTCCTCGATGGAAATGGGAAAGGATAACTATGGATTTCGTCGGTGGTTTATCGCTACGCCAAGCAAGAAAGATTCGATTTGGGTTATTGTGGATCGTCTCGACTAAGTCGGCCCATTTCATTCGGTGAGAGTGGACTATTCACTTCAAAGATTGGCGAAGCTTTATGTGTCGAGATAGTAAGGCTACACGGTGTTCGATTTCGATAATCTCGGATAGGGATCCCGAGTTCACGTCAAGGTTACGGAGAGCATTGCATCGAGCTCGGGTACGCGCTTGATTTCAAAGACGGCTTTCACCCGCATGATCGGACGGGCAATCGAAAGGTCATTCAGATCTTGGAAGACATCTTTGAGAGGTTGTGTTCGGACTTGAGGCGGTTAGGATGAGTTTACGCCGTTGGCGAGTTCGCCTATAACAACGGCTACCAAGCAAGCATCAAGATGGCACCATAGGAGGCTGTATGGTAGGAAGTGTCGCTCACCTACTTGTTGGACAGAGTTAGGTGAACGTCGGTTGTTGGGACCCGAGTTGGTTCTTTGAGACGTAAGACGAGGTTAGGTTGATTCGATCTCGATTGAAGGAAGCTTGGACCGGCAAAAGTCTTATGCCGATCTTAAGCGAAGAGATATAGAGTTTGTGGGAGATCGGGTTTTCTTAAAGGTCTCGCCTTGGAAGAAGGTTTGAGGTTTGGCGTAAAAGGCAAGCTAAGTCCGAGGTTTATTGGGCCGTATAAGGTATTGAGGCGAGTTGGACGGTGGCGTATCGGCTTGAGTTGCCAAAGCAGAGCTTAGCCGATTCACGATGTTTTTCACGTTTCGATGCTTCGGAGGTATCGTTCAGATCCATCACATGTAGTAGCAGTGGAGGAGATCGAGGTAAATCCGGATTTGACTATGGAAGAGGAACACGTGCGATTCTAGATCGAGATGTCAAGGTTCTGCGCGAGGAAGTCCGTGCCTTTGGTTAAGGTTCTTTGGCGGAATCATGGTGTGGAGGAAGCCACGTGGGAACCCGAGGATGCGATGAGACAGCAATACCCGCAACTCTTTTGACCAGGTAATTTCGAGGCAGAAATTATTCTTAAGGGGGGTAGAACTGTAATATCCCGGGTTAGGGGCTATTTTGTGTTGCATGATATTGCATGTGTTGGTGTCTTTGTGTTGCTATTTCGGTGTTTTAGGGGCTTAATTATAGGCTAAGTGTATGCACGAGTAGGTAGGAAAATTTTAGTTTTTGGCCTTAGGTGTGGGAGGGTGATAGAGTTGGGGCTTAAGAAAATAAATTGTGGGTTCATAGCACAAAGAGAAGTCTTTGGCAAAGTGGGTGAGCAAGGTGCCACTAGGAGTTGAAGGTGGCGTCTTTTGCTAGGGAGGGGATGTCCCGAGTTCGAGTGCGAAACCCCATTTTGGTTGCTTTTGGGACGGCATGGAGAAGAGAGGCGGAAGGCAAGTGAAACTCTAACTTGGACTTAGTCAAGTGATGGGTTGGTAGGTGGAGAGTGAAAGTAGGAGGGAGAATTGTTCAAACTATTTTGAACGTGTGGCTTAGAGTGATGGGGGATCATGGCGAATTTTTGGAGAGTTTGGGGAGGAAGTGACGGCTTGGGATGGGGTTGTGTGTGTGCGAAATTCATTTTGGAATTTTGGTACACTTTGATCACATTTTGTTAGCCGAAATTCAACAAAGTTCTCATTCTTTCTTCTTAGAAAAAAAAAAAAAAACTCTTCTTGCCAAATTTTGCTTTGCTTCCTTTGTTTGGTGTGACCGAATGCTCTCTCCCCTATACCTTCTTCTCCTTTTCCATTTTGTTGAGCCGAAACTTGACCTCTAAAACATTTTCTCCATCTTCTTTATTGCTCAAAACCGAAAGTGCAACCTCTATCCATCGTTGGTTTCTTTCTTCTTTTCCCTCTCAAACCCCATTGCCGTAACCTCATTTCTCTTCAGCTAGACTCTCTTTTCTTCTCATACAAAGCCGAAAGTAGAGGTGTTAAACACTTAAGCCGAACCCTTCTCATCTGTTGACCGATTCCTTCTCATCTTTTAGACCATATTTCCTCTATTGTACTTCTGAGTCTAAGCCGAATACCTCCCTTCCCTTGGTGTTTTGTTGGCGAATCTTTTCTCCTTTTTGATCAAAGTGTTGACCAGAACTCATCCCTTCTCTCGGTGGTTGTAGTGACCGAATATCGGTGGGGTATTGGAGGCCTTGTTTCAATCGGTTGGAATTTGGGTAAGTGGTTGGCGAATGGCCATCCCTTTTTCTCTCTAGTGCTATGACGATTTTGGTTGATGAAAGGAAATAACCTCTTATTTTGGGACTTAATGCTTGATAGGGCATTCGGGATTCAAGGAGTCAACAAAGCCTTCTCTCAAGGACTCGATCGATTGGTAGGTAGTGATTGTGGTGAGTGATTGGTATTGGCATTGGTCGTCAATCTTTTGATTTTGAGTTGGTCAAAGTTATTAAGGTTTAATTGTTCCTTTTCAAAGTGTAGCCAATTGTTGGAAGGAAAGCCTTGGTGGTTGGGTTTGATAAAGAATCAAACCAATAGCAAGGTAAGGGTTCGATATTAAACCATTGGTTGATTGGTGTTGGCCGAATGTCTTAGTGCCTAACCCCTAATGTTTGGCCGATTGTAGGAGTCAATACTCGAGGGGCTTAGCTTTCGTTCTCGTTGGGATTTCTAGGCTCGTAGTTATCAGGTGTGTAAACTAACACACTAATACTTGGTAATGTTGTTAATTAAACCTGTTTGCCTGTTAAAAACTATAACAGTATGATGGATGATGGGATACCCAAATGGGGTATATGTACGGATCCGGGTAAGTCTATTTTATTACCAGTACTATTATGGATACTTTGGGTATGATGATCTATGCTATATATGTATATGCTATGAGATGCTATGTTGGGCATGGTTGCATGAGTTACATGAATTGCATATTGCACATGAGTCAGTATGTCATGTATGGGTGACATGAGAGGAGGGAGCAGTGATATTTGTGCTGACGAGCACCAGTGCTTTGGTAGCACAACTTTGTGACTTTGGGTCACCAGAGGTTTGGCACCTCCAGAGGTTTGGTACCTCAGCGTCTCGTCCCAGTGGCTCAGTACCACAGTGGGTTGGCCCCACAGATGATTATACGGGATTGACGCCAGTGTTTTGGTAACACACGATGGGTTGGCCCCATCACCGGATTTGTGACTACGGTCACCAGTGCTTTGGTAGCACATTGTGTCTTTGGGACACCAGAGGTTTGGCACCTCATTGCGACTTGTCCCTGTGGTTTGACCACCGTGGGTTGGCCCCACTTGAGATATGGGATTGTCTGCTAGTGTTTTGGTAACACACGATGGGTTGGCCCCATCATCGTTGGATTTGTGACTTCGGTCACCAGTGCTTTGGTAGCACAATTGTGTCTTTGGGACACCAGTGGTTTGGGACCACATTGACGGATATTATGTCTTTGGGACATCAGTGTTTTGGTAACACATCGTGACTGTATGTCACCAGTGGTTTGGTACCACACGGGGTAGAAAAGGTGTATGGATGGTTAGGATCGGGTTGCATTAATTATGTTGCTATGTATGATGTGTGTTAGCATGTTGTTTTATCGGGAGCGGGGTTTACACACTGAGTCACTCGACTCACCCTCTCCTTTGACATTTCGGGTGACTCGTAGACGCGGACTTGGAGCGGGATGGACTCGGGGTGCACATGCCATGCTATAATAAAAGTGTTGCTTGGACTATTGAATTTGGGTACTTTAATTATTTACTTTCAGTTGGGTTTTTATTTGGATTTGTAAAAGGCTTTATAATTTATGTTTTATACTGTTTATGTTTAAATTTTAATATGCCTTAACAAATTAGTTGGTATGAATTCTACTAAAACTTGGAAAGATAATGATTTCAAAATTTTAACGCAAGGTGTTTTCAACTATACCATCGGGTATCCCACTGATTTTATAAACCAATAGAGATCAAATGGCTTCAATCGTGAAATCCAATTTATTAAGTCTAAATTTTTAAACAACATGTTTTCACAAAGGAACATAGTTTTATCAAATTTATCTAATGCAACCTCGAAGTTTTCAAACACGTTTTCCCGTAACATACCAGATTCGGTCGTGGTGTTTGGACCGGGTTTGGGGTGTTACAACATCGCCGTTATAAATTGTGGCATAGCCACCAGATAATGTGACAGAGTCACCAGATAATAATATGTGACATAAGTCACCATATTCAGATTATGTGACATGAGTCACCAGATATTGTGGTAAAAACCACCAGATCACTTCCCCATTTCAATATCACCCATATGCCCATGCACAAGACAAAACATGCAGAAATCATGCCATATACCTTATTCCATGTTCATATCAAATTCACATATGAGCCATATTCATTGATCGTAAACATTATTAACATAGTAACAAAGGTGAGCGTACCTGAATATTCTGTACCATCGTATGGTACCTTGAGCCATATCTTTCATATTTTTATTAACACATGCATAAAAATTAATACCATAAATCTATTAGGAATCAGCGTAGGGCTACATACCTGGTTTACTAACGTGTTCACTGAAATCTCGAAAGTCTTATCGAATCAGATTGTACTCCTCCCTAAAAAGCAATGTCAGAATTGGCTAATCACTTAACACTTAATATGGCCTTGGCCGAATATTCATATTCACTTACCTTGCGGATCTAAATCCCGAAAACCACCACTTGCCTATGAAGTTGACGAAATCCCTTCTTATCAACTGTTAGAATCGGCTTTAACACATAAATCTATGAAAATGGCCCTTGGCCGAATACTATACTTGCTTACCTTGAGCATCCAAATCCCGAAAGAATCCTTAGTGTTTCCTTCCTTCGGCTATACATGAAAGAACACGAAATCAAAGGCCCTACTGAGGTTCGGCCATCCCAAATAACCAAGGCCAACCATTCGGTTTTGGCCACTAACATAAAAAGAACCCAAAACCGATTGCTAAGGAAGGAAATACTTACCACCCACGTTGCTTACCATTAATGATCAACTTCCCAAAATCACTTTTCTAGGTTCGGCCACATCAGAGAAATGGAGTTAGACCCTTAACTTTCGGCAACCAAAAGGGATAGAAGAAAACGATTAGAAGAGGACCCTTACCCACTATTGAGAATCGGTTGGAGTAGATTTCAGTCAATGACACTTTCGGCTTTGAAGAGAACAAGAGAAGAAAGGAAATGATAAGGAGATTCAAATAAAGGTTCTATTTGTGGCTCTCAAATGGAGATGAAATATTCGGCTATGGTGTTTCTTTAGAGTTTCAAGCAAAGAAAAGAGAAAAAAGAAGATGGATGCTCATTAAAAGGAAATTTCGGCAAAAAGATGGACACTCTCACCAACTAAAATTTGGCACTACCTCCTTCAATACCCAAAGCCGCACATACACATCCCCTAGAGTCCTATATTCGACCACTAGCTTCTCCTCCCCCATATCCCACATTTTCCTCCTATTTTTCCTCTTTTCTTTACCCATTCAAAATAATTTGAATAAAACAACAATTATCCTTTGCCCCTAGACGAATTTCAAAAGGTATTTGACCACATCTAGTGCTCATCTCCTTAGTGTTTTAGTGCCATCCAACTCCCCTCCTAGCTTGACGCAAAAACACTCCAAAAGTGCTCCCCTTGCTGCTCGAACCTAAGCCCTGCCTACTGCTTGTGGCGTCACTTACTAGGGCTTTAAGTGGGGCCTCCTTGCCACTTTAACAAGCCCATTTGTATGTCCAATTTCCCCTATAAATTTCCTTAAGGCCTCACTCACCTTGCTCCTCTTTAAAACTTAAAATACAATATTTTCTAAGGCATTCACCTACACTCTAAAGTTCTCAAAATTCATAAAACACATTCAAAATACACACAGGCATGCTTCCACATATATTTAAGCAAAATGCACAACCCCTAAATCCCGAATATTACATAATCCAAATTCGACTTAAAATCCCAAGTACCCAGTAGATAAGCCAGAAATGCTTCAAAACCCTTATGAATCATTTTCTGTGCAAAAATAACTAAAACAACTCTGATAACACTGTTTGTTTTGTCAGACTCAATTGTAATCAATTCACCCGTCGAACATCTCAAATCAACTCGTTTCAGTTTACAATTTACCATAGCATCATGTAATGTCAACCAATCCATTCCCAGAATTATATCAAATTCATGAAAAGGTAGCAACATTAAACCAGTGGAAAATTCACAATCCTGAACTCTCGG
Organism: Gossypium bickii; assembly: GCA_025503065.1. Lineage (NCBI taxonomy): Eukaryota > Viridiplantae > Streptophyta > Magnoliopsida > Malvales > Malvaceae > Gossypium > Gossypium bickii. The sequence goes on along the minus strand of CP106711.1, from coordinate 46,702,362 downwards.
TGGACACTTATGACATATTAAATTAACTATTACATTTTGACCTAGTGGATTTGTAACCTGCACATCAAATTCGATTGACTCAAAAGGTAAATTTTTATCCATAGACAATGAAGTGAAAATATACGAATGAGCCAACCCAAGGTCAATCAATGCATATACAGTAACATCAAAGAGATAGAATATACCAATAATGTAATAGCCTGAGTTTTTAGTAGTGTCGAAAACATTGGTTTTAAAGCTACTAAATCCGACGAGTAAGTTTGTAAATATTATTATTTAATATTTACGAGTCAAATATGGTTTTAAAAAGTTTTTGAACTGGTAATTTATATTTATAATGATTTATTAGTTTCGAGTGGTAAGACCTTAAGGTCAAGTGGTTTTAGAATGTGAGGTATTGGGACCTCGTTTCTATAAATTGAGCCATAAAATTTTTTATAAATATTTATGGAGTGTCATTAAGGTAGTATTAAAGTTTAATTGAAAAAATTTAACGTTTCGATAGTTAATTAATTAAAAAGGACTAAATTAAAAAAGGTGCAAAACTTGCTAATTATAATAATTAAGTGATTAAATGGCTTGATTAATAAATAAGGAAGGACTTAAGAAACAATTATACCTAAATTAATGAGGTGGGACGGTAGGTTAAGATAAAATAATAAAATAAAGTGAATAAATGGCAATATGGTAATTTATATGAAATTAAAACAACAAATTGAATTTAAAAATTTTTCTATGCAATTTATCTTCTAATTTCAGCCTAAACCACCATATGAGAGAAAGATTTAAGCTGGTTCTTCAATTTTTGCTTCATGTGAGTTCAATTTTTACCCCTTTTTTTTTGTAATTTTTATGTTTTTGAGATTGTTGCAATTAGGTCCAACTAAACCATACCTTTGTTTTTTATTTTATTAAAATTTTTGGAAGTTTCTATTGATAAATATTAGATTTTTTTTGATTAATAACATGGATTTAGAGCTTTGATTATGTTGTATGATGATTTTATAAAGTGATTTTGTTAAATATTGATTTTAGGATTAAATTGTGAAAATGTTAAAATATTAGGGTTTGATAGTGAATTTTGGGTTTATTAAGGGCTGTATGAGGGCCTAGAATATTTGGATAGAGTATTGATGGAGAAAATTTGTTAATTTGATAGATTAACAAATTAAGGAATTAAATTGCAAAAATTGAAAAAGTTTGGGGTAATTTCATAAATTCAAAAAATAAAAGGGTATTAACTGTAAAATGAATTGGAAAGTAAATTTATGCTAATAAATTAGTAATTTTATTTTCTAGATCAAGACCCTGTAGATACTCGTGAAAAAGAAAAATAGCGGAATAGTCCCTGAACTTCTACGATTACTACAATTCAGTCTAGTTAAGTTCGTACGGTTAAAAATTTAACTTTTGTATAAATTGATGATTGGTATTATGTATATATATTTTGTTGTTAGAAATAATTTATTGTTTGAATTATAATGTTGAATTGGATATTCGGTCTGAATTGAACGCGAGATTTGAGTACATTCGTGAATTGTTGTTATGATGGTATTTGAGGGAGACATCGGCAATATTCCCAAGTAAACTGTGGTTCAGCATTTGTTTCAAATTCTCGTGTTTTACTTTCTTTTTGGAGTAATTGGATGGATAAACTCTTACAAGCTTTTGCTCTTACAAGCTTTTGTTCAGCTTTCGAGCTTCTGTTGGCGTATTCGGAAGGACCAACTCTTATAAGCTTCTGTTAACGATGTACTATTATCCATAAGTCGTTCTTCGAATGGAGAAATCTCATTAAGGTGATTTATTTATAAAATTTGAAAGATATGTTATTTATTTTGTATTGATTTAAATACAGATGTATTTATCGATTGAAGTTGTAAATGACAGGAAATTGTCATGGATGATTTTTAATACCTAAATTATTATTATAGTTAGTTTGGTAAGATTTTTGTTTAACCCGTCGAACTTACTAAGATTCATTAAGCTTATTTGTATTGTTTAATGTCTTTGTAGATTTCTGGAAGGTTGGGCGATCGGATCGACACTCAAGTCTCACTATCCAGCTTATCTCAGTAGTTTGTTAAACGTTAAATACAGTTTATATGGCATGTATAGGCTTTTTTACGGTCTTGGTTAAAGTTTGGCTTATGTAAATATCATCAATAATATTTTGTTTATATAACCAACTTATACATTAGTATGAAAATAAGGTATAATATTGTTATGTTAGTATGAGTGATATGTATGTATGTATTTGAATTGTTGTGAACTTGGGTAACTTTGTTAGGTAATTATTTAGGTAAGTTTGGATGCTTAGTTGACATATTTTTAAGTTGTCATTTTAGGTGCCTAAGGGCATACTGGTTGTATGTGGTGATAATACATGTCTAAGACTTGATTTTAGCTTGTTTTGAATGCCTTGCTATGGCTTGATGATGTGCAATTTGTTGAGTCTAGGTTGATGTCAATTTGGGTGAGAAATGTGACTTGGAAAATGACCTATTTTCTTCCATACTAGCAGAGACACGGGCGTGTGTATTAGCCGTGTGTGACACTCGACCAAGTGACATTGTCGTGCGTCCCATGTATCTTCTTAAGAATGCAAGTTAGTATGCTCAAACGGTCTAGCACACGGGCGTGTGACTTGGCCGTGTGACCCAAGTCAGAGAGTTACACGGGCAAGGACACAGGCTGAGACACGGCTGTGTGTCCCTATTTCGATTGCCCACACGACCTGAGACACGGGCATGTCTCCTGACCGTGTGAGTCACACGGCCTAGCTGTAACACCCCAAACCCAGATGTTATGGCCTGTAACACCCCAAACCCGGTCAATACGCCACGACTGAATCTGGCATGCCACGAAGGAAAACGTTTTGAAGAAAATCGAGTTAACGATTAAATTTTAGTGAAAAACTCTTTGTTGTTCTATGTTTGTAGAAATCAGGTGTATAATAAGTTTAAAACTAACAATTTACTTTGAAATTCCGTAAATAATTCTTTAAAACATAGTTGTAAATCCATGGATTAGAAAACCTTTTATAATTTAAAAGAAACCGAAGCGAATAGTTTGAAAACTGTTTCTAATTGAAATTTGGGAACTTGAGTTTTGGAAAATAGTATGAGTTTTTGAAAACCCTTAAGTTGTTAAATATTATCAAATGATTTATATTACCCGATGGTAACATTTTGAAAACCATTGCGTTTTGTAGTTTAGAAAACTTTGCACTCATATTATTTAATTAACCATGTAGTTTATTAAGCCATGTTTAAACAAGTCCAAAGCATATAAATAATCCAAAAACATAATTTGAAAGGCCTTATTACAAATCCAAATAAAGATGGAAACCAAATTAAAATAAAGTACCCAAATGCAAGTTCATGTAAAACCAATTTTTATTGCATGGCCTCCTCGAGTTCATCCGGCTCCTCATCCGCGAATTTACGAATCACCTGAAAAGGTAAGGGAGAAGGTGAGTCACCAAGACTCAGTGCATAATCCCTCTCCCGGGTAAATGCCACATTCTTACACAAATTATAACCAAGCAATGTATACATATGATGCACCCAACCTAGCCATCCATAACTCCTTTTTCTACCCCGTGTGGTACCAAACCACTGGTGGTGCCAAACCACTGGTGACCCAAAGTCACGATATCCAATAATGTGATGCCAAATCACTGGTGACCCAAAGTCACGAATAATCAAGTTGTGGAGCCAACCCACATGTGATACCAAATCACTGGCGACGATCCCAATATATCAAATGTGGGACCAACCCACGGTGGTGTGAAACCACTGGGATGAATCGCTGTGAGGTGCCAAACCTCTGGTGTCCGAAAGACACGAAATATGTGGTACCAAACCACTGGAGGTGCCAAACCTCTGGTGTCACAAGGACACGGATATCAAATCTTCCCCCTCCTCTCATATCGCCCATACCAATGCAATAGATAAACAAATCATGTCATTATACTTTGATATGAATATATAACCAATATATATATCGTAGATCGTGATAATTAACAACATATAGCAACATCATATTGAAACGGACTTACCCGTATCCATGCTCATACCCATCAAGGTATCATATCAAGATCTCATAGTTTTCGGCTTTAACAACATGAATAGTTATTTAACACATATATACATATTACCGAGTTATAAAGTGTGTAAGGTACACACCTTTCACCAATGCAAATACTAACTTAGAAGATCCAGGTCTATCGCACTAGATCACCTTGTCCTACATTCGGCCAAACCACAAAACTATAATCAAGACCATTCGGCCAACATCACACCTTAATCCCAATAGCCTTAGGCTTTTCATCCTCAAAAAGAATAATGAATCATGAATCCTTACCACTTGACTTACCAACTTCGATTGCTAGAGAAGTAAGGCTTAGATCGATTGCTTCCAAAATCCCAAAGAGCCTAAAAGAATGATCGATTCCTAATAATGGTTAGAACTTTGCAAACAAATGCCCAAAGATTCGGCCTTTTTCCACAAGAAAACGACTTAGAAAGGAGAAAGAAATAACGGAAATACGGCCATGAACACTTACCTATCTTCCAAAACCGATTGAAGAAAACCCAAAGGTTATCTACCCTTGATGATATTCGGCCAATATAACACCAAAAGAGAGAAAGAAGGTTCGGCTATGGTGGAGTAAAAAGAAAGGAAAAATAAAAGTGAAAGTGAAATAGGAGAAGGATGATTCGGAAATGGAAGAAAGAAGAAAATAGAAAAAGAAAATAGAATGATAATGGATGTTTTTAACTTTGAACAAAAAAAATGAAAGAAATGGGATTTGGGAAGGAGGAAGATTCGGCTAAGAGGAAGTGAAAAGAAAATGTGGTTTTTTTGAGCAACTATCAAAAGAAAGAAAAGAGAGAGATGGGAGAAAGAGTTTCGGCCAAACACCTAGTTTGCCGAAAAGAAAAGTGCACAAAAATGCAAAATGTGGTTTCGGTTTCAAAAGAGAAATGAGAGAAAGAAACTAGAATTTGATTCAAACACAAATGAGAGCTAAATCAAAAGCAAAATTGCACAAAAATGCCTAAGGTACATTCGGCCAAAGAGGGAGTTTTTGGAGAGGAAGAGAAAAATGCCAAATGATGCACAAAATGCTAAAGTTGGCCAACTATTTCCCCCCCAAACTTCCTATCAACATTCGGCCACCCCTAGCCACACATGCCGTCCACATTCATGCACTAATGGCCATAGGAGAGTTTCCAAAACAACTCCATTAAGCCAAGCCTTATGTCCCCCCATCCTTCCATAAACCTTAAGATTCCTTTCCCAAAGTACAAACTTTCCTAAACCAATATTCAACTTGCCAAAAATTGAAAGTCCAACCTTCCATAACTAGAACTTGACCTACACTTCATGCTAGGATGTATAAAAATAAAATCCTTAATATGCCTTCCATGCTACTCGAACCACTTCCCTCAAGCAACCATCCATGCGCCATAACCACCTTGCCACTAACTCCTCATGTGCTAGAATTTAACACTTAAATTAACTTAAGTGTCAAGTTCACTTAATCCACTTCACTAAATTTTCAATACTAAAAATTATTCTAGCTTAGCTAATAATTCCAAGCCTTCACACAAATATACTAAGCACACAATAAACATCCTATCCGAGCTAACACAAGTAACAAAATAATACTCTAATTTTTAGGATGTTACAATTCTACCCCCTTAAGAAAATTTTGTCCTCGAAATTACCTGATCAAAAGAGTTGAGGGTACTGTTGCCTCATCGCATCCTCTGGTTCCCACGTAGCTTCTTCTATGCCATGGTTTCGCCATAAAACCTTCACTAATGGAACTGATTTCCTGCGCAACATTTTCACGTCTCGATCTAGAATCTGCACTGGTTCCTCTTCCACCGTCAGATCTGGACTCACCTCTATTTCCTCTACTGCCACGACATGCGATGGATCAGAACGATAGCGTCTAAGCATGGAGACATGAAACACATCGTGAATCTGACTCAGCTCTGATGGCAACTCGAGCTGATAGGCTACTGGTCCCACTCATCTCAACACCTTATACGGCCCAATAAACCTTGGACTTAACTTGCCTTTTCTCCCAAATCTTAACACTTTCTTCCATGGCGAGACTTTTAGAAAAACTTTGTCACCCACGGAAAGCTCTATATCCCTCCGCTTGAGATCAGCATAAGACTTCTGCCTATCCGAAGCTTCCTTCAACCGAGCTTGAATTAACTTCACCTTATCTTTGGTTTCTGCAACCAACTCTGGTCCTAACATTTGACGCTCACCCAACTCAATCCAGCATGTAGGTGTGTGACACCTCCTACCATACAACGCCTCATATGGTGCCATCTTAATGCTTGCCTGATAACTATTATTGTATGCGAACTCAGCTAATGGTAAAAACTCTTTCCAGCTGCCTCTGAAATCCAAAACACAAACTCTCAACATATCCTCTAAAATCTGAATAACTCTTTCCGACTGCCCGTCAGACTGTGGATGAAATGCGGTACTGAAATCCAACCACGTACCCAAAGCCTGATGTAACGCTCTCCAAAACCTCGACGTAAATCTAGGATCCCTGTCTGAGATAATCGACACTGGTACACCGTGCAACCTCACTGTCTCCGCCACATACAACTTAGCTAACTTCTAAAGCGAGTAACCCACCCTTATCGGAATGAAATGAGCTGACTTAGTCAGACGATCCACAATCACCCAAACTGAATCCTTCTTACTAGGCGTAAGGGGTAATCCACTGACAAAGTCCATAGTGATCCTTTCCCACTTCCACTATGGAATCTTCACCGGCTGAAGTAACCCAGACGGTAACTTTGCTCCGCCTGGACCTGCTGACACGTCAGACATTTGCCCACAAACTCAGTTACCTCCCGCTTCAGACCTGGCCACCAAAACTGCTCTCTTAAATCCCGATACATCTTGCTACCTCCAGGATGCATAGCGTATGGGCTGCTATGTGCATCTCGAAGAATCCTCTGCCTCAACTCAACATCCTTTGGTATACAATCTCTCCCTTGAAAACACAAAACTCCAGCACCGGACAAATTATAATCCTCTAAAGCTCTATTTTGAACCTGCAACCTCCGATCATTCAAACCATCATCCTCTAACTGTTTCTCCTTGATCTGCTCTAACCAGGTCGGCTTGACTTGCAATTCCGCCAAAAGACTTCCATCGTCATATAAGCTAAGACGAGCAAACATCGATCTTAAGTCTGATACAACCTTACGGCTCAACGCGTCTGCCACCACGTTAGCCTTGCCCGGATGGTACTCAATCGAACAGTCGTAGTCCTTCAACAACTCAATCCATCTATGCTGCCTTAAGTTCAAATCCTTCTGAGTCAAAAGATACTTAATACTCTTGTGATCCGTATAGACTATCGACTTCTGTCCATACAGTAGTGTCTCCATATCTTCAAAGCAAAAACCGCTGTAGCTAATTCCAAATCATGCGTCGGATAGTTAACCTCATGTGGTCTCAACTGTCGAGATGCATAAGCCACTACCTTCCCTTCCTGCAGCAGCACACATCCCAAACCAGTATGTGATGCATCACAGTAAACCGTGAATTCCTTGCCTACCTCAGGTTGAATCAAAACCGGAGCTTCAGTCAGAATCTTCTTCAACTTGTTGAAACTTCCTTTCTGCTTCTCGATCCACACAAATGGAACTCTTTTAATCAATAACTTAGTTATTGGTGCTGCTATCAAAGAAAATCCTTCCATAAATCTTCGATAATACCCCGCCAGACCTAGAAAACTCCGAATCTCAACCACTGACTTAGGTGGCTTCCAATCCAACACTGCCTCATTCTTCCGAGGATCCACTCTAATCCCCTCAGCTGATACTACGTGACCCAAGAAAGTCACCTCCTTAAGCCAGAACTCGCACTTACTAAATTTGGCATAAAGCTGCTTTTCCCTCGAAATCTGCAACACTACTCGCAAATGCGCATCATGCTCCTCTTCTGACTTTGAGTATGCCAAAATATCGTCTATGAATACCACAACAAACTGGTCCAAAAACTGCTGGAAAATTTGTTTCATCATGTCCATGAATGCTGCCGGTGCGTTAGTCAACCCAAACGGCATTACTAGAAACTCGTAGTGCCCATACCGAGTGCGAAATGCCGTCTTGTGGATATCAGCCTCTTTCACCTTCAGATGATGATATCCAGACCTTAAATCAGTCTTGGAGAAAATCGCTGCCCCCTTAAGCTGATCAAACAAGTCATCTATCCTCGGCAAAGGATACTTGTTTTTGATCGTCAGCTTATTCAACTGGCGGTAGTCAATACACATCCGCATCGTACCATCTTTCTTCTTAACGAAGAGTACCGGCGCTCCCCAAGGCGAAACACTAGGTCGAATGAAACCTCGATCCAACAACTCCTGAATCTGAGCCTTCAATTCCCCTAATTCCTTTGGCGCCATCCTATTCGGAGCAATAGACAAGTGCGATTCGGGTATGAATCTATACCAAATTCAACTTCACGATCCAGAGGCAGTCCCGGAAGTTCTTCAGGAAATACGTCAACATATTCCTTTACCGTTCGAACATTCCCCACATTAGACTCCTTAGCCTCCAACGCACACACATGGACCACAAATGCCTCACAGCCCTTCCTAACCAACTTCACAGCTTTCAACGCAGATACCACGTTGGATAGATAATCTCTTCTATTACCTATCATAACCACCTCTTCGCCCTTAACTGTCTTCAAAACCATGCGCTTAGCAGCACAATCCAAACTTGCTTGGTACTTGACCAACCAGTCCATCCCAAGAATCAGATAAAACTCCTCAAACGGCAGTTCCATCAGATCAGCTACAAACACTACCCCTTGAAGTTCTAGGGGTACATCCCTATACAGCTTATTTACTTCTACAGAGTGACCTAGAGGGATAAGTACTGTCATCTTCCTACAGTAGTCCCAGAGTCTAAATTCATAGTCTCTACAATGCTACTAGCAACATATGAATGTGTCGAACCCACATCTATCAAAGCAGTATATGGTACACCAAAGATTAAGAACGTACCGGTTATGACGTCCGGTGCGTCGCCCTCCTCTTGATGTCTCGCTGCATACACCAAACCAGGCTGTCTTGCCTCAGTGTTGCCTGCACCTCTGCCCGATGCTCCGCGGCCTCGACCAGAACCATTACCTCCTCTACCATTACCCCGACCTCTCTGCCGTGGCGGTCCCTCCTTTCTAAACTGAGCACGACCTTGACTCTCAGACTGATTCCTGGCTAGCTTACGTGGACAATCCCTCACACAATGATCCAGCGAGCCACATTCAAAACATCCTTTCCCTTCGGTCCAACATTCACCCCAATGAGATTTCCTACATCGGTTTACCTGTTGCTTTGGCCCCCGATTTAGCAAGTAACATGCCTCCTGCACCGATTCGCCCACTGCGCCTAGCCCTCTTCGAGAATTACCGGTGACCGGATGATCCATAACCTCTCTTATGCTTATTGCAGTCGTGACTCGCGCTTCTGATTCCTTTATCCCTCGGTTATCTTAGCCTTATCCACTAGCGCAAAGCAAACTCTCGCTCCTGATGTGGAGCAATCAGCAGTCTCAGCTCGTCCCTCAGACCGTCCTCGAACCGAACACATCGCTCGTGCTCCGAAACTACGATACCTCCAGCATACCGGCTCAGTCTTAAAAATTCTGCCTCATATTCAGATACGGACTTACTCCCCTGGACCAAACTCAAAAATGCCTTACGCTGCACATCAATGTAATTAGACCCAACATATTTCTTTTGATATGCTGCCTTAAAATAGTCCCAAGTGAGATCCTCCGCCGCAGCACTATTTCGCACCGTGAGCCACCACTGATATGACTCATCTCGAAGAAGCGACACTATCCCTTTTAACTTTTCCTCAGCATTCAGATCCAAATCATCCATGATTCGCTCCGTCGCCTCTAACCAATACTCGGCCGTACTGGGAGCCACACCTAAAACACCTCGAAATACCTCAGCTCCATTGGCTCGGAGTCGCTCAGATACGGATTTTCGAGCTTCCGCGCCTTCACCTTATCCAGCTACCCTCTCAAGAACTCGCAGCACCGCTTGAGACACTGCATCATCCCCCGTTTAATCCTGATGCTCAACTCCAACCGCTGGTGGTGGGGGTGGTGGTACCTCATTTTCGGATCCTTGACCAGACGTCACTGGCTCAGACACAGCCATCCTACCTCGACCACGTCCATGAGTAATACGACCCCGACCTCGAGTACTCATGTCTAAAGTCTTGACTTGTCTGATTTAAAAGTTTTATGCATTAGTCAAAATTTCACTATCTTTAAAGCACAGTTTTATGAAAAGTTTTAATAAGAAGTTGTTTCGCGAGTACATCCAACCTATAGTTTTGGGTCTCTAGAGTAGTTTCTACTACAATACAGTCATATCATCATTATCATATCATCAAAATCAATAGTTTGAGGTACTTACCAGAGCGAATCGGTGCCGGAGACTCGGTGCCATGCCTTTTCCAACCATATAGTTTAAAAAAAAACATTTTTAAGACCATACTTTAAATCATTTTGGGCCTCGAGCCCACAACCGAGCTTTTTAACTTGGCTCTGATACCAATTTGTAACACCCTAAACCCGGTCAATACGCCACGACCGAATCTGGCATGCCACGAAGGAAAACGTTTTAAAGAAAATCGAGTTAACGATTAAATTTTAGTGAAAAACTCTTTGTTGTTCTATGTTTGTAGAAATCAAGTGTATAATAAGTTTAAAACTAACAATTTACTTTGAAATTCTGTAAATAATTCTTTAAAACATAGTTGTAAATCCATGGATTAGAAAACCTTTTATAATTTAAAAGAAACCAAAGCGAATAGTTTGAAAACTGTTTCTAATTGAAATTTGGGAACTTGAGTTTTGGAAAATAGTATGAGTTATTGAAAACCCTTAAGTTGTTAAATATTATCAAATGATTTATATTACCCGATGGTAACATTTTGAAAACCATTGCGTTTTGTAGTTTAGAAAACTTTGCACTCATATTATTTAATTAACCATGTAGTTTATTAAGCCATGTTTAAAACAAGTCCAAAGCATATAAATAATCCAAAAACATAATTTGAAAGGCCTTATTACAAATCCAAATAAAGATGGAAACCAAATTAAAATAAAGTACCCAAATGGAAGTTCATGTAAAACCAATTTTTATTGCATGGCCTCCTCGAGTTCATCCAGGCTCCTTATCCATGAATTTACGAATCACTGAAAAGGTAAGGAGAAGGTGAGTCACCAAGACTCAGTGCATAATCCCTCTCCCGGGTAAATGCCACATTCTTACACAAATTATAACCAAGCAATGTATACATATGATGCACCTAACCTAGCCATCCATAACTCCTTTTTCTACCCCGTGTAATACCAAACAACTGGTGGTGCCAAACCACTGGTGACCCAAAGTCACGATATCCAATAATGTGATGCCAAATCACTGGTGACCCAAAGTCACGAATAATCAAGTTGTGGGGCCAACCTACATGTGATACCAAATCACTGGCGACGATCCCAATACATCAAATGTGGGGCCAACCCACGGTGGTGTGAAACCACTGGGATGAATCGCTATGAGGTGCCAAACCTCGGTGTCAGAAAGACACGAAATATGTGGTACCAAACCCTTTGGAGGTGCCAAACCTCTCGGTGTCACAAGGACACCGATATCAAATCTTCCCCCTCCTCTCATATCGCCCATACCAATGCAATAGATAAACAAATCATGTCATTATACTTTGATATGAATATATAACCAATATATATATATCGTAGATCGTGATAATTAACAACATATAGCAACATCATATCGAAACGGACTTACCCGTATCCATGCTCATACCCATCAAGGTATCATATCAAGATCTCATAGTTTTCGGCTTTAACAACATGAATAGTTATTTAACACATATATACATATTACCGAGTTATAAAGTGTGTAAGGTACACACCTTTCACCAACGCAAATACTAACTTCCGAAGATCCGATCTACCGCACTAGATCACCTTGTCCTACATTCGGCCAAACCACAAAACTATAATCAAGACCATTCGGCCAACATCACACCTTAATCCCAATAGCCTTAGGCTTTTCATCCTCAAAAAGAATAATGAATCATGAATCCTTACCACTTGACTTACCAACTTCGATTGCTAGAGAAGTAAGGCTTAGATCGATTGCTTCCAAAATCCCAAAGAGCCTAAAAGAATAATCAATTCCTAATAATGGTTAGAACTTTGCAAACAAATGCCCAAAGATTCGGTCTTTGTCCACAAGAAAACAACTTAGAAAGGAAAAAGAAATAACGGAAATACGACCATGAACACTTACCTATCTTCCAAAATCGATTGAAGAAAACCCAAAGATTATCTACCCTTGATGATATTCGGCCAATATAACACCAAAAGAGAGAAAGAAGATTCGGCTATGGTGGAGTAAAAAGAAAGGAAAAATAAAAGTGAAAGTGAAATAGGAGTTGGTTATGCGAACCCGAATGTTTAACCCCCTCCACCCCCACCTGTTCCTCAGCCTACCCCTGTAGCTCCCCAAGTGGTGGAAGTAGTAAGAAGAGAAAAGCCTCCGGTTGATAGAATCCGAAAACAAGGAGCCAAGGAATTTCGAGCTAACAAAGATGATGATCCGGAAAGAGCAGAATTTTGGCGTGAAAATACCATTAGGGTATTTGATGAATTATCTTGCACATTTGAAGAGTGCATGAAATGTGTGGTGTCTCTCTTGAGAGATTCCACTTATCAGTGGTTGAACACCCTTGTGTCGGTTGTACCAAGGGAGAAAATTAATTGGGAGTTTTTCCACGAAGAGTTTCGGAAAAAGTACATTAGCCAAAGATTTATTGATCAGAAGAGAAAGGAATTCCTAGAGTTAAAACAAGGTCGAATGACAATGACCGAGTATGAGCGTGAGTTCGTAAGGCTCAGTAAGTATGCTCGATAGTGTGTATCCACTGAAGCCATTATGTGTAAAAGGTTTGAGGATGGGTGTAACAACCCAAACCCGGCCCAAACACTATGGCCGAATCTAGTTTGTTACGAAAAAATTTTTTTTTTTGAAAACCCATTTAAGTTTTGTTGAAAACTTCTCGTGGTTGATTATCTTGGTAAAACCATACTTAGTGTTTATTTTTTTTAAAAAAAAATAATTAAGTCAAGTTATTAAACAAATTTTCAAATGTGCCTAGATGGCTCGAGAAAAACATTTCTGAATTTAGTTTAGAAACCCTTTTAACTCATTTCATAGATAGATAATTAAAACAAGTATTCAAGCATAAAATAAAATAAAAATAAAATACTAGGAGGCCTTATTACATCCGAAATAAAATTTAAATCAACAATCCAAAAATAAATTGAACTTCAAAGTCTCATTAAAAATTTAAATCCCCTTTGCATGGCCACCTCGAGTCAACCAGGCTCCTCATCCGCGATCTACGTGTCACTGAAAAATATAAAGGAGAAGGTGAGTCACCAAGACTCGAGTATGTAACCCTTCCCCGTTTTAAAACATTTTTCATACACAACATATAACAATTAATATGCAAAATATTATGTGTCCCAACCTAGCCTGACCATACGCCACTATCTACCTGTTGTGGTACCAAACCCTTTGGTGGTGCCAAACCACTGGTGACATATAGTCACAATGTGTTACTAAAACACCGTGTGTCAGTAGACACAAATCGGGTGATGGGGCCAACCCATCGTGTGATACCAAATCACAGCGTGACGATCCCATATCTCAAGTGGGGCCAACCCCGGTGGTGGTGTTAACCACGAGGATAAGTCGCTAAGAGGTGCCAAACCTCCGGAGGTACCAAACCTCGGTGACCAGGAGTCACAGTGTGTTACCAAAACATCGGTGCCCGTCAAGCACGATTTCTTTGCCCCTCCACTCATTTAACCCACAATAGTCAAATAGTCATAAATAGATCTCATACATTTATCACATGTATCATATAAACCATGCCTCCCAAAAGCATAATTATCTCGCATTAACAGAGACTTACCGGGATCCTCGCTTGTACCATTTAAGGTACTAAATTCTTATCTACATCAAGCAGATTTACAAGCAACATATATTTATCACAAATATTAACTGCTATAAGTGTGTATGTACACACCTGTCACCAACGAGGAGTCTAAATCCTGAAAAGAGAAGTCGGCCTCCCTAGATCTACTGATCCCTATATTCGGCCAACACTTGGGTTAGTATTATGGCCTATTCGGCCAAACCAAATTAATTGAAAAGGGTTCCTTGTGAACCCGAACCTTACCTTTATCCTTTCGGTTACTAATCACGACACTCAATTCCCGGATCTGTTCTGTCAACCACCATTGATTAGTAAGTAAAACTAATAGCCTTCGGCTTTTAATCGAATTGTTAGAATAACGAGATTAATCTTACCACCAATTCCAGGAAATCGAATACTAGGGATCGGGACTGAGTCGATTGCTTTACTTTCACGAGTACCTAGAAGAAATCGGGTTACCAAACACTTAGTAGCCTTATAACCATTGCCAAAATCAAGCACTTACCCCTACTAAAAATCGGCAAGGAATGGGAAGGGAAAAACCATAAGGTTTGGCACTCATACCTTCCTCTCGTAACGATTGAAGAAGAAATCGAAGGAGATCACCCCTTGCTTGAGATTCGGGTAAAGTTCAATAAAAGAGAAAGTATGGAATTCGGCTAATGTGGGTAAAAGAAGAGAAAGAAAGAAGAAAATAAGGAGAAGAGAGGGGTGGAGAGTTTCGGCCAAAAGAGTTTTATGAAGAGAAAGAAAAGAATGAGAGTAGAGAGAAAATGAGGAGGAGGGAGTGAGGAAGAAATTCGGCTACTGCAAAAAGGTCTAAAAGAAAAATCAAGATGATAGCTAGGTGTTTATAAAGGATTTCGGCACCCTCCCCCCCTATTGCTTGCCGTCCACTCTTCTCAAGAAGAGTTTAAATTCTTAGCAATCTCCTAAATTTGCTCTTGACCACTTATTTGAAACAATTCAAATAATTTGAATACTTCAATAATAATCAGAATAACAATTCATTTAATCCACTAATATCTTTAATATCCAAATAATATCCCTTTTTAATCAAATAAAATCCTTGATTATCCTAACAATTAATCCCATGATAATTTATTTAAAATCAAAATACATCCTTATTATCTAAAATTAAAAAAAGAATTTAAGGAGAGAATTTCTCTCCCCTTGTGCCGTCCAAATAAAGAACCAAAAAAGGAGGATTGTTGTGACTTGAACCAAGGTTCTCCCCTGCTCCTTGGTGGCGTCACATGCAATCTCCCAAGTGGCCTCACTTTTGCCACTTTACCAAGGGCTTTTTAGTGTCCAAACTCCTTCATTTATTCTTATAACCCCCTCCTGCTAAGGCTCCCTACCTTTAAAGTTAAAAACTGAAATTTTCTACCAAACCGAGCCAACTCAAAGTCTTAATTAAGCTCTATTATTCCATAAATAATATCACAGCAGTTCATACATAAGAAAAATAATTAAATTCCAAATAGCCCCATTTTTAGGATGTTACAATTCTACCCCCCTTAAAATAAATGTCGTCCTCGAAATTCCCTGATCAAAAGAGGTGGGGGTATTGCTGCCGCATCACATCCTCGGGCTCCCACGTAGCTTCTTCCACACCATGGTTCCGCCATAGCACCTTCACCAAGGGCATTGACTTCCTATGTAGAACCTTCACATCTCGGTCTAAGATCTGAACTGGTTTCTCTTCAAAAGATGAATCCGAATTTACCTCGATCTCTGCTATTGGCACAACGTGTGAAGGATCTGACCGATACCGTCTCAGCATCGATACATGAAATACGTCATGGATCTGATTCAGTTCTGCCGGCAACTCTAGCTGATAAGCTACCAGTCCTACTCGCTTTACAACTGTATATGGCCCGATGAACCTTGGCTCGGCTTCCTTTTCCGGCCAAATCTCAACACCTTTTTCCAAGGTGACACCTTCAGAAAAACCTTGTCTCCTACAGCATACTCCATTTCCTTGCGTTTTAAATTAGCATAGGACTTTTGCCTATCCGATGCTTCCCTGAGACGAGTCCGGATTACCCTAACTTTGTCCTCAGTTTCTGCTACCAATTCTGGACCCAGAACTTGTCGTTTACCTAACTCCGTCCAACATGTAGGAGTACGGCATTTCCGTCCGTACAGTGCTTCATATGGAGCCATCTGAATACTCGCTTGATAACTATTGTTATAAGCGAATTCCGCTAATGGTAGATACTCCTCCCAACTACCACTAAAATCCAAGACGCACCCTCTTAACATATCCTCCAAGATCAGATCACCGTCCGTCCGATCGTGTGGATGGAAAGTCGTACTAAAATCAAACGTGTACCCAAAGCTTGATGCAACGCTTTCGGAACCTTGGCGTGAATCGGGATCCCTATCCGAGATAATCGATATTGGCACACCATGCAATCTTACTATCTCCGATACATACAGCTTAGCTAGCTTCTGAAGAGAAAAATCCACTCTTACCGGTATGAAGTGAGCCGATTTAGTCAGGCGGTCCACAATCACCTAAACTGCGTCCTTCTTGCTGGGCGTAAGGGGTAGCCCACTGACGAAATCCATCGTGATCCTTTCTCATTTCCATTGAGGGATTTTTATTGGTTGAAGTAGCCCTGATGGCAACTGGTGTTCAGCCTTAACCTGCTGACACGTCAGACACTTTCCCACAAATTTAGTTACCTCACGCTTCAACCCCGGCCACCAGAACTGTCTCCGTAGATCTCCATACATCTTACTTCCTCCCGGATGCATAGCGTATGGGCTGCTATGTCCATCGTGGAGAATTTTCCGCCTCAACTCCACATCTTTCGGCATACATGCTCGCCCTTGAAAACATAGCACTCCATCACTAGACAGACGGTACCCTTCCAAACCACCATCCTGAACTTGTACCCTCTTAGCATTCAATCCTTCATCCACTAACTGCTTTTCCTTAATCTCCTCAATCCATGTTGGCTTAACTTGGAGTTCCGCCAAAAGACTCCCATCATCATATAGACTTAACCGAGTGAACATTGCTCTTAAGTCCGTCACAACCTTCCAGCTCAACGTGTCAGCTACCACGTTAGCCTTACCCAGATGGTACTCGATTGAACAATCGTAGTCCTTTAATAGTTCAATCCACCGACGCTGTCTCAGGTTTAGATCTTTCTGAGTCAGAAGATACCTTAAACTTTTGTGATCCGTGTAGACTATTGACTTCTCCCCATACAGGTAATGCCTCCATATCTTTAGAGCGAAAACAACTGCTGCTAACTCTAGATCGTGCG
The DNA here is from genome assembly GCA_025503065.1 of Gossypium bickii. Classification (NCBI taxonomy): domain Eukaryota; kingdom Viridiplantae; phylum Streptophyta; class Magnoliopsida; order Malvales; family Malvaceae; genus Gossypium; species Gossypium bickii. Next base: position 46,684,965 of record CP106711.1, on the reverse strand, counting down.
TTAGGTAGTTAACCTCATGCGGTCTTAACTGACGTGACGCATAGGCTACTACCTTCCCTTCCTGCTTCAACACACATCCCAAACCAGTATGGGATGCATCACAGTAGACGGTAAACAACTTTCCTGCTTCAGGCTGTACCAAAACCGGAGCTTCTGTGAGAATCTTCCTCAGCTTATCAAAACTTTCTTGCTGCTTCTCCGTCCATACAAATGGAACACCTTTCCTTAGTAACTTAGTTAACGGCGCTGCGATTAAAGAGAATCCTTCTACGAATCTCCGATAGTACCCGCTAAACCAGAAAACTTGGATTTCGCCATCGACCTAGGCGGTTTCCAATCCAACACCGCTTCAATCTTGCGAGGTCTACTCGATTCCTTCACCGACACCACGTGACCTAAGAAAGCCACCTCCCTCAGCCAGAATTCGCACTTACTGAATTTGGCATATAACTGTTTCTCCCTCAACACTTGTAGAACTACTCGCAAATGCCGGTCATGCTCCTCCTCCATCTTTGAATAAACTAATATGTCGTCTATGAACACCACGACAAATTGGTCTAAGTACTGCTGAAACACCCTATTCATCAAGTCCATGAATGCTACCGGCGCATTGGTCAATCCAAATGGCATTACCAGAAACTCGTAATGTCCATACCGAGTTCTGAATGCCGTTTTGTGAACATCAACCTCCTTCACCTTAAGTTGATGATAACCCGACCTAAGGTCTATCTTCGAAAACACCGAGGCACCCTTCAGTTGATCGAACAAGTGGTCAATCCGAGGCAACGAATACTTGTTCTTGATCATTAACTTGTTCAATTGGCGGTAGTCGATACACATCCGCATTGAATCGTCCTTCTTCTTGACAAACAACACAGGTGCTCCCCACGGAGATATGCTTGGTCGAATGAACCTCTATCCAAGAGCTCACGAATTTGAGCCTTGGCTCCACCAATTCCTTTGGTGCCATTCGGTATGGTGCTATAGACACAGTGTGCGTTCGGGTAGCAAGTCTATACCGAATTCAACTTCCCGATCTGGAGGCAGACCCGGAAGCTCTTCTGGGAACACATCTGCGAATTCCCCAACCGTTCGGACCTTTCTCACCACTGACTCCTTAGCTTCCAAAGTACAGATTCGAACCAAATACGCCTCACAACCCTTCTTGACCATCTTTTCAGCCTTTAAGGCGGACACTACGTTGGATAGGTAATTCCTTCTATCACCTATCATAACCACTTCTTCACCTTCAGCTGTCTTAAGGACCATGCGCTTAGCCGCGCAATCCAAATTCGCCTGATACTTAACCAGCCAGTCCATTCCAAGGATCAAATCGAACTCCTCAAATGGTAGTTCCATCAGATCAGCCACAAATACTACCCCTTGGAGTTCTAGGGGTATGCCTCTATAAAGTTTATCTACGACTACAGAGTGACCTAAGGGGCTTAGTACAGTCATCTTTCTAGAAGTAGTCTCAGAGTCTATGTCTATAGTTCCTACCATACTACTAGCAATGTACGAGTGCGTCGAACCCACATCGATTAATACAACATAAGGAAAATGAAATATTAGAAACGTACCGGTTATGACGTCCGGTGCGTCACCCTCCTCGCGACGCCTCGCTGCGTAGACTAAGCCAGGCTGCCTAGCCTCTGTGTTGCTTGAACCTCTGCCCTGAGTTCCACGACCTCTATTCGGACCATTTCCTCCTCGACCATTACCGCGACCCCTCTGTGGTCCCATATTTCTATCTTGAGTACGGTTCTGCCTTTCCGGTTGATTCTTAGCTAGTTTCCGGGGGCAATCTCTGACACGATGTTCCAAAGACCCACATTCAAAACAACCTCTACCACCCGTCCAACAACCTCCCCAATGGGTTTTTCCACAGCGGTTACACCGAGTCGGCCTCGATTAGTAGTCGTGGGTTTTCCTTCCGACTCGGCCCACTGCTAGCCTGGCGTTTACGAGCATTAGTACTACACGATCCGGTGACCCAAATCCTCTTTTCTGGTTATTCCTACTATAATTTTGCTTCACAGCCTCCTTGATCCCTTTGGCCACCTTGGCCTTCTCCACTAGGGATGAGAACTCGCGGACCTGCTGTTGTGCAATCAGTAACCTCAAATCATCTCTGAGTCCGTCCTCAAAGCGGACACAGCGCTCATGTTCAGTAGCTACGATGCCTCTAGCATACCTACTCAGCCTTAAAAACTCCGCCTCATATTCCGCTCATCGACTTAGTTCACTGGACTAGGCTCGAGAAAAGTTTTCCTTTGGGCATCCAGTATAGCTAGTACCCACATACTTCTTACGAAAGGCATTCTTAAAGTAATCCCACGTGAGATCATCCGCCGTGGCTCCATCTCGCATCAGTGAGCCACCATTGGTACGCTTCATCCTTTAGAAGCGATATTGCTCCTTTCAGCTTCTCCTCGTCGGACAGATTAAGGTCGTCCATAATCCTTTCAGTAGATTCTAGCCAGTACTCCGCTGCACTGGGTGCCACTCCTGACACGCCCCGGAACACCTCAGCTCCATTAGACCGAATTCGCTCGGGAACCGATTTACGAGCTCCCAAATTTACACTAGCCCGACCACTATCTCCAAAACTCGCAGAAAAAGCGACTTGCGTCTGACCTCACCACCTGGCCGTGCGATCGCTCGCTCGCCCAAAAGTAGGAGGTGGTGGTGGCGGTAGTACCTCGTTTTCCGATCCTTACCCCGACCTGACGGGTTCAGACACCGTCATCCTACCCCTACCACGTCCACGACGTCCACGTCCTCTAGAACTCATTCTATCTACCGCGCTTTTTTAATCGATTAAGAAAATTTTTATGCGTTAGCATTTGTTCCACTTTATTACTCGCGAAGAAATTTTATGCAGAAAGTTTAGTTAGGGATTCTTTCGAGCAAACAAGTTTTCAGTCTTCTATCCTAGTTCACGCAAATGAGTTCATGCATCCATTCCTTAATACTTTCCATACCTATTCGCTCTTCGGACATTTCTGCCCATTTCTAACCCAGGGGTATTTTCGTCTTCTTCCTACAAGGGTATTTTCGTAATGAAAGGAATTTTAAAACTTTAGTAAGCGGATCGTTTTGAAATTCCCAAACCGGAGGGTTTTTCTGCAAAATTTGTAAAATTTAGAGGTATGGCATCGTTTTAAAACCAGGGGTATTTTGGTAATTTTGTCGTTCAGGGGCAATTTCGAAATTTTAATAAGTCAGGGATATTTTTTTAACAGTTGCAAAACTCAGGGGTTTCTTTCTAAAAATGTTCCTTTTCAAATAGTGATGTTTGTAAAGATTTCCCAAAACCAGGGTCATTTCGGTAATTTTGCAACTTGAGGGTGTTTTCGTAATTTTCCAAAACCAAAATATTTTGTTGATGACTTTCAAAGCTAAGTGGTTGAATATTTGTAAAGTAGTTGAAATTTTTGAGCAAAACCATTGAACTAATATTTTATGAGTCAGGGGCATTTTGGTAATTTTACCCCTAAGGGCATTTTTGTAATTTTCCACAAATCAAGTTTTCCGGGGAAAACATTGTAAAAACGATGTTCTTGGGTTTGATAAAAAAGTTATTGCAAAAGTTTTGAAAACATTCGGGTTGTTGTTGTTTCATTCTTTTTCGAAAACATGGCTAATTCCCTTTTCGGGTTTTAATCATTGTGTTTAGCCTATGACCGAGCCCTCTTGGTCAGGGCGAACCAAAGCTACGCACCAGGCAGGATTCGAGTGAAGAGGAGGTGGGTCACGCGGACCGCTTAAATACCAAGCTCTCACCGAACCTTTCTAGACATGCGCCTTGAGGTTACCACACCACTGAGCCCTGCGAGTTAGGGTGAACAGAAGCTACGCACGGGTAGGATACTGCGAAGAGGAGGTGAGTCACACAATTCGCTTAAATACCAGTGCTCTTAGGATCCACTCCTAGACATGCGTGCATGGGGTTACCACACCCTAGCTCAGTGACTAAGTCATAGGTTGGTTTGGTTCTTTAAGTCTTATGACTGGTTTTGTGTGTTCGAGTAGTCTAATCCTAGGGTTCAAGTTCCTATAAGTCTAACTACGTTCCATGCTTCCTACCCTTCTACAAAATATAATTCACAAAAGGGTTCAGATGTACTTACCTGGGCAGATTGGTGCCGGAGACTCGGGCCATGCTGTCCAAAAATCAAAAATTATTTCATAAGGCCTACCAAAACATTTTTGGGCCTTGGGCCCCCACAGCCGAGCTTTGAACCTAGCTCTAATACCAATTTGTAACAACCCAAACCCGGCCCAAAACACTATGGCCGAATCTAGTTTGTTACGAAAAAATTTTTTTTTTTTTGAAAACCCTTTTAAAACCCATTTAAGTTTTGTTGAAAACTTCTCGTGGTTGATTATCTTGGTAAAACCATACTTAGTGTTTATTTTTTTTAAAAAAAAATAATTAAGTCAAGTTATTAAACAAATTTTCAAATGTGCCCGATGGCTCGAGAAAAACATTTACGAATTTAGTTTAGAAACCCTTTTAACTCATTTCATAGATAGATAATTAAAACAAGTATTCAAGCATAAAATAAAATAAAAATAAAATACTAGGAGGCCTTATTACATCCGAAATAAAATTTAAATCAACAATCCAAAAATAAATTGAACTTCAAAGTCTGTTAAAAATTTAAATCCCACTGCATGGCCACCTCGAGTCAACCCGGCTCCTCATCCGCGATCTACGTGTCACCTGAAAAATATAAAGGAGAAGGTGAGTCACCAAGACTCAGTATGTAACCCTTCCCCCGTTTTAAAACATTTTTCATACACAACATATAACAATTAATATGCAAAATATTATGTGTCCCAACCTAGCCAGCCATACGCCACTATCTACCCTGTTGTGGTACCAAACCACTGGTGGTGCCAAACCACTGGTGACATATAGTCACAATGTGTTACCAAAACACTGGTGTCCGTAGACACAAATCCGGTGATGGGGCCAACCCATCGTGTGATACCAAATCACTGGTAGACGATCCCATATCTCAAGTGGGGCCAACCCACGGTGGTGTTAACCACGGGGATAAGTCGCTAAGAGGTGCCAAACCTGGAGGTACCAAACCTCTCGGGACCGGAATCACAGTGTGTTACCAAAACATCTGGTGCCCGTCGGCACGATTTCAACGCCCCTCCACTCATTTAACCCACAATAGTCAAATAGTCATAAGCGGATCTCATACATTTATCACATGTATCATACAAACCATGCCTTCCAAAAGCATAATTATCTCGCATTAATGAGAGAGACTTACGGGATCCTCGCTTGTACCATTTAAGGTACTAAATTCTTATCTACATCAAAGCGGTTACAAGCAACATATATTTATCACAAATATTAACTGCTATAAGTGTGTATGTACACACCTGTCACCAACGAGGAGTCTAAATCCTGAAAAGAGAAGTCGGCCTCCCTAGATCTACTGATCCCTATATTCGGCCAACACTTGGGTTAGTATTATGGCCTATTCGGCCAAACCAAATTAATTGAAAAGGGTTCCTTGTGAACCCGAACCTTACCTTTATCCTTTCGGTTACTAATCACGGCACTCAATTCCCGGATCTGTTCTGTCAACCACCATTGATTAGTAAGTAAAACTAATAGCCTTCGGCTTTTAATCGAATTGTTAGAATAACGAGATTAATCTTACCACCACTTACCGAAATCGAATACTAGGGATCAGGACCTGAGTCGATTGCTTTACTTTCCTGAGTACCTAGAAGAAATCGGTTACCAAACACTTAGTAGCCTTATAACCATTGCCAAAATCGGCACTTACCCCCTACTAAAAATCGGCAAGGAATGGGAAGGGAAAAACCATAAGGTTTCGGCACACTTACCTTCCCTCAGGGCCGATTGAAGAAGAAATCGAAGGAGATCACCCCTTGCTTGAGATTCGGCTAAAGTTCAATAAAAGAGAAAGTATGGAATTCGGCTAATGTGGGTAAAAGAAGAGAAAGAAAGAAGAAAATAAGGAGAAGAGAGGGTGGAGAGTTTGGCCAAAAGAGTTTTATGAAGAGAAAGAAAAGAATGAGAGTAGAGAGAAAATGAGGAGGAGAGAGTGAGGAAGAAATTAGAAGCTCTTGCAAAAAAGGTCTAAAAGAAAAATAAAGATGATAGCTAGGTGTTTATAAAGGATTTCGGCACCCTCCCCCCTATTGCTTGCCGTCCACTCTTCTCAAGAAGAGTTTAAATTCTTAGCAATCTCCTAAATTTGCTCTTGACCACTTATTTGAAACAATTCAAATAATTTGAATACTTCAATAATAATCAGAATAATAATTCATTTAATCCACTAATATCTTTAATATCCAAATAATATCCTTTTTAATCAAATAAAATCCTTGATTATCCTAACAATTAATCCCATGATAATTTATTTAAAATCAAAATACATCCTTATTATCTAAAATAAAAAAAGAATTTAAGGAGAGAATTTCTCTCCCTTGTGCCAGTCAAATAAAGAACAAAAAAAGGAGGATTGTTGTCACTCGAACCAAGGTTCTCCCTGCTCCTTGGTGGCGTCACATGCAATCTCCCAAGTGGCCTCACTTTTGCCACTTTATCAAGGGCTTTTAGTGTCCAAACTCCTTCATTTATTCTTATAACCCCCTCCTCGCTAAGGCTCCACGCTTTAAAGTTAAAAACTGAAATTTTCTACCAAACCGAGCCAACTCAAAGTCTTAATTAAGCTCTATTATTCCATAAATAATATCACAGCAGTTCATACATAAGAAAAATAATTAAATTCCAAATAGCCCCGTTTTTAGGATGTTACAATTCTACCCCCCTTAAAATAAATTTCGTCCTCGAAATTCCCTGATCAAAAGAGGTGGGGGTATTGCTGCCGCATCACATCCTCGGGCTCCCACGTAGCTTCTTTCACACCATGGTTCCGCCATAGCACCTTCACCAAGGGCACTGACTTCCTAGATCATTCTATTAGAGATTGCCCCGAAATGGTCGAAAAAGAGAAGTCTCAGATTGCAAGATCGAGAAGTACTGCTAGAGGGAGGTCCTAGAGAAATCTGGGAAGTGGAACGAGTAGTAAGAATACATCTAGAGAGCAGGCTACATGATCTGAGGGTAGAGCACCTGCGAGGACCTATGCCATTCGCGCTCGCGTAGAGGCATCATGCCCTAATGTATTTACGGGTACATTTTCTCTCCATGATACTCATGTTGTTGCTTTAATTGATCTGGGACCTACCCACTCATATATTTGCATGAAATTAGTATCTAGTATGAGCATGCCTGTAGAGTCTACAGAATTCGTGATAAAAGTGTCCAATCCCTTAGTCAAATGTGTATTAGTTGACAAGGTATGCAAAGATTTCCCTTTGATGATTAGAGGTCATTATTTTCTGGCTAATCTCATGTTATTGCCGTTTGATGAGTTCGATGTAAGTCTTGGTATGGATTGGTTAACTACTCATGATGTGATAGTAAATTGTGGAAAGAAATACATTGAGTTAAAATGTGAAAATGGGGATATTCTTCGTGTTGAATGAGATGAACAGGACAGGTTGCCTGTAATGATTTTTCATATGACTGCCCAAAAATATATGAGAAAAGGGTATGAAGCTTATCTTGCCTTTGTGATAAATGCCAAAGAGACTGAGTTAAGAATTAAATCAGTGCCGATAGTATGTGAGTATCCAGATGTATTCCCAGAAGATTTGCCAGGGTTGCCTCCTATTAGAGAGATTGAATTGGCATTGAGTTAGCCCCTGGTACTGCTCCTATATCGATTGCTCCATATAGAATGGCTCCAACTGAGTTGAAAGAATTAAAGGCACAGTTACAAGAGTTGACAGACAAAGGCTTTGCAAGACTGAGTTATTCTTCGTGGGGTGCTCCAGTATTATTTGTGAAAAAAAAAAAAGATGGTTGACCACTCATGCTTAAACTAGGATCTTAACAAGCATACTACAGTAGTTAGTTATTCCACCACAACAAAAGCACAACACATAACATATTACAAGATACTTGTGAACCATACATTATGACCAAAAGGTCTTATTACATGCCATATAAGCCAAGTTAAATTCAAAATCTACCAAATAGGTCCTCGGATGGTGTGATTCTTCGAGTTGATTTGATCTCCCGACTTCAATAAAAATGTAATCTCTAACGAGGAAGACAAGAACACCAGTAAGCTTACATAAAGCTTAGTAAATTCGTTGATTAAACGATAAAGCATACTGAATCAAATATAATAATTCAAATAAAAAGATAAATGAAAATAGTTCCTATCAACAAGGATATTAACAGAATTCTTGTCAATCACAGCTTTCAACATGTGAGTAATACTCAAAAATAAATACAAATCAATTTTTCCACATTTCAATAACATTCAGTGTTCATTGGAAAATGCCTGATGGAAGATATACAAATACAAGTACACGGTTAACCATCCAGAACACTCTAGACGCTCATACAAGCTAATCTAGCCAATAACACACCACGACATGCCTAGCCCATAGGCTAACATCTGCCCCCGTAACACACTAGAAAACATTGTAGTGTTGTAATACCCTGTACCCGAGACCGATGCAAAGACTGGATATGAGACATTACTATGCTTGAACACACTTAGTATACACTTACAAGCTGTAAAATTTCGTTCCGACTTAAAAATTTCTCTTTATTAGTCCATTCATATATGTTATAGACCTACGAGGCCTTAAGCATAACTCTGAAAACTTTCGGAACTTGATCAAAAACCTTTCTTAAAAACATGGGTCACACGCCCATGTGACTTGGGACATGCCCGTGTACCCCTTAACATGCCCATGTCTTCCAACCGTGGGGAGCTACTGACTATATTGGCACGGCCTTGACACGCCCGTGTCTTCCAACCGTGGGGAGCTACTAACTTGATCCACACGGCCTGGGCACACGCCCATGCCCAAACCGTGTGTCTTACACGGCTCATGCACACGGTCGTGGGATTTACCTGTGGCCTATTCTAACTAATAATAATAAGGTGCAGGGTACGCACAGCCTAGACACACGCCCGTGTCTCTAACCGTGGGGGCACTTAAAGGTTATTTACCAAGCCATTTGCCACCCTGAAATCAAGATCAACACAATACATTTCATGAACTATACAACATGCTTCATTGAATTTAACGACATACATATAGTCAATTTTGGCCAACCACTTAGCCATATACAAAAGAACAATGGTTTGATAGCCTATACAATGGCCCTTCTTAAAACATGTTCTCAAAATGAATGTTTCCTATACATGCCATACTTAGTAAAATAATTTGGCTATACCAAAATGAAGATTGATAGCGTGCTACAAGCTCCGACTCCGACGATCCACAATTTAGCTTGGCGGAACTACATAGAAAGAAAGAATTAAAAACGTAAGCATTTAACTTAGTAAGTTTGCATATAAAGCACATATCAACATACTTGCTTAATATAAACCATTTGATATAACAATGATATCATAATTTCAGATATAAAGCCTACTTACTCATACAGGATTCTGACTTGTCTCATGATACTCACTATTCTCATACTTGTAAGGTAAACAAGGTACCTGTATCACTTGATCACATTGATCAGCATGCTTTAATGTATTAATCATGATCTCTAATTCTTCGTACATAACATAAATAATATTCAATTTTGACTTAATGATAGCTTTGCTTTCTTAGCTTCCTTGTTATCTCATTTTAACTTTACACATTTGCCCGATGAATTTCTGCGAATAACCGAGGATACTAAATCTCTTGCCATGAACTTGATGCCAAAGCCATATCCTAGATACGGTCTTACATGGAATATCTCTTCTTGAATTAATGCCAAGATTACCTTGGACTTACATGATAACTTGCTCAATACCAAGCTTGCCTTGGACTTACATGATAACTTGCTTGATAACTTGATCAATGCCAAGCTTGCTTCCCTGGACTTACATGATAACTTGCTTGATAACTTGATCAATGTCAAGCTTGCTTCCTTGGACTTACGTGATAACTTGCTCAATGCCAAGCTTGCCTTGGACTTACATGATAACTTGCTTGTTTGTCGATGCCATGCCTTGGCTTGGTCTTATACGGACTTTCTCATTTCATGTGGTAGACCAAGTATCCTGGGTAATTCATCTTCGATCGGGACTTTCGCATGCTTAATCTTATTGATTTCTTTGTTCAACATAGCTTTAAACATTCCATGGTAATAGTGTACATTATACTAAGCAATTGAAATGATAAAAATCATAATACAAACTTACCTCAAAATACAAAATGTATGTAGATATGCAATTTAGTCCTCGACTGTGTTTTTGCCCCAATTTTGATTTGGGCTTCGTTTTTCTTGATCTATAATCATAATAGATTATTTAATACTCACATTGACTAAATTGACTCATTACTCATATTTTCGCAAAATTACTATTTTGCCCCTATACTTTCTCATATTTGCACTTTTTCCCCTAGGTTCGTAAAATGATTTACATTCAACTTTCTTAAACTTCATGCTTAGCCGATTCATTTTCTCTAATATAACAATCATCAATTCTCACTATTTCTAGTGTATATGACCAATTTCATAACTTTTACAATTTGATCCTTACTATCATTTTTCATGAAATTCATTAAGGAAAAGATGTTTATCTAACATCAAACTCTTATAAACTTCCATAAAACATCATTTAACATGCATATCCTTCATGGTAGATTTTTGATCATGCACCTTAGCTCATTTTATAGCTAAAAAATAGCTAATTCATAATACGAGAACTTCAAAAATACGAATAATATTAAAAACAGGACTCAAATGAACTTACTAGCAAGCTTGAAAGATGAACAAACCCTAGCTATGGGGTTCTTCAAAATTTTGGCACCAAGGAAGAAGATGAGAATGATTTTTGTCATCTTTTTCCTTTATTAATCATTTAATTGATAAATGACCAAAATGCCCTTCTCTTTAAAAAAATTCTATTTTACTAACTCATGTCCAATTTTGTCCAAAAATTATAATTGGGAAAATTGCTAGTTATGGACTTCTAATTGATATTCTAAAGCTATTTCATACAAAAAAGCTTCTAGGAACTCTTATTTTGCATCTTTTATAATTTAGTCCTTTTGGACCATTCAATCTCAATTTAGCAAAATTGCTTCACGAAACTTTCATACTAACATGCAATCATGGCATAAGCTTTAAAAACTCATAAATTCACCTCGGATTCGTGGCCTCGCACCACTATTCCGACTACGCCCTAAATCGGGCTGTTACAAGTATAACTCAAAAGTCCGCAAAAATTGCAGGACCTTGATATACTCAATGATAGAGGATATAAAGAAATCATCGTTACATCTCATATCAATTCTGTACCGCGCGCAAAATAACCTATTGGCATGCCAATCGTACTCTATCCCATGTTCATCCGGCTCAGGATTTATCAACAGAAAACGGTGCTATCGTTTCATTACATCAGTTCTAATTTACAAGACATTATTTGTATTAATCAACATTCAACAATTTAATTTCATCTAATATGATTTTTAAAAATGTATTAAAATTAAATCAATCGAACTTACCTTGCTAAACTGCAACACAATATAATGCAATTTTCTCTTTTTCTCAGTTTCCCAGTCGCTCTTCATCTAGAATATTAATTTCATTCAATTACTAAATTCCAAAAGCAAAAATTAACTCATTCTATGCAATTAAGTCATTTTAGGAATTTTTACAAATTTACACCTGATATTTACTTTTATGCAATTTAGTCCCTAAGACCCAAACATATAATTTAACCAATATTATTTGAAACTCAGCCTAGCCAAATATTATAGGACTTCATTACAACCTATATTTACAATTATTTCATATCTAGTCCTTGTAATGTATCACTTTTAACAATTTAGTCCTTAAACATTAAAATCATCAAAAACCACTTTACAAAATATCCTATCTAATAACCACACTCAATAATCTTTCATAAAACTTAAGACAATGCCCGAATGAACAATATATGGATACGAGTACACAATTATCCATCCTGAACACTAGACGCCCATTCTAGCTAATCTAACCAATGACACACCACGACAATAAGTGCCTAGCACATAAGCTAACATTCGCCCCCGTAACATACTGGAAAACACTATAGTACAACTCGAAAGTCCGCAACAATTCTAAGACCTGTATACTAAGTGAGTAGAGGATATACATAAATCATTGTCACATCTCATATCAATCCCGTATCGTGAAATAACCTATTGACATGCCAATCGTACTCTATCCTACACTCATCCAGCTCAGGATTTATCAACAGAAAACGGTGCTATCGTTTCATTACATTAGTTTTCATTTACAAGACATTATTTGTATTATTCAACATTCAACAACTTAATTTCATCTAATATGCTTTTTAAAAATGTATTAGAATTAAACCGACCGAACTTACTTGACTATATTGCAGCATGACAAGGTACATGGACTATTCTGTAATTTTCTCTTTTCCTCAGTTTTTCACTCGTTCTTGATCTAGAATAATAATTTCATTCAATTACTAATTCCAACAGAAAAAGTTAATTCATTCTATTCAATTAAGTCCTTTTAGGCGTTTTAACAAATTTACCCCCGATATTTTACTTTTATGTAATTTAGTCCCTAGGCCCCAAACATGCAATTTAACCAATATTATTTAAAACCCAGCCTAGCTGAATATTATAGGACTTCATTACAACATATATTTACAATTATTTCATATCTTGTCCTTGTAATTTATCACTTTTAACAATTTAGTCCTTAAATATTAAAATAATCAAAAACCACTTTACAAAATATTTTATCTAACAACCACACTCAATAATCTTTCATAAAACTTCAAGAATAACGCAAACTTATCAATGGCATAATCCATAACATTAAACAGGTTTACAAATTAGTCCTTGAGTTAGCTAGGTTAAGCTAATACGAGCTCAAAAACATAAAAAATACTAAAAACGGGCTAAATTACACATACCTATCAAAGGTTAAAACTTAACCAAATGGTTTTCCCTTATTTCCTCTAGGGTTTCAATTTTGAAAGGCTTAATGAAGAAAATGAATGAAATTTTAACATAGTTTTATTATGATAAGCTTATTTACTTATTTACAAATTTACCCTTTTTGTATACATTTAGTATTTACTATTTTTAAGCCTATTACCGTCGAACTTAAGTAATGATGGCTTAATTAGCATTCAAGTCCCCTTAGTTAACCTTTCTATAGTTATTTGACACTCTTAATTAATAGCATTCAATTTTCTCAACTTTTACGATTTAATCCTCTTTTCTTAATTAACTATCTAAACGATAAAATTTCCTAACCAAATTTTAATACAACACTAATAACCTCGTAAAAATTAAATAATTAATATTTACAGATTACCACATCAGATTTGTGGTCCCAAAACCATTATTTTGTTTCCACTGGAAAACAGGTTGTTACAAGCACAGTCGTTAGAGGTTTTAGGTTCTATGCACACCCTTGCTATTTTTTTCTTTTTCTTTTTAGCAAACAGGGTTGGAAATCAATCTAAAATAAAATAAATATTAAATGGAGTGAAAAAAACTTACCAAGTACAGGTAGCAGCCTAATATGTTTTTGGATGATTTATCCCTTTATTTATCTAAAAAGGTGCTTTTAATCCTTTCTTTTCATGTCTTATACCCAGGAAAGCACCCGAGGATGAAAAGAACGTAAAACGGGCCCAAAATGGAGTAAATGGGCCATATCATGAAATCGACATGGCCTGGCCCAAAGATCACACGGCCGTGCCTTGTTGAGCATCTAGAACACGGCCTTTCTCCTGATTTACACGGCGGTGCCTCATTAAGAAATCCAAACACGGCATGAAGTCGATCCACACGGGTGTGCTACATGGCCGTGTCCCTATCGTGGCAAAGAGCAATTTCATTCAGATTTGGATACTTTGGGGTAAAGAATCCTATTTCAAGAGCCTATATATACCCCATAACTACCACCTTTGAAGGGGATTCGAGCTAAGCCAAGGAGCCATGCTGGAAAGGTCAGAATTGTGGGAATCGCTCCAAGTTAGCCAGTTGATCCATCCCAAGAAGCCGGAATTACACTCAAGACAGCGAAATTCTCCTCCAATTCCTTCAGGGAGTTTTAGGAATTTCTTATGTTTTGTTTTATCTTTTCTCTTGAGATGTTTCCCTATTTAGTTATGAACCAAACCCTTCAGATACCTGAAGGGGATGAAACCTAGATGAATCTTGTTATTTGATTTTTGAATTATATGATAACTACTTAGTTTGTTCTTAATTATGCATGCTTAATCCAAATTTGATGTGCTTAGGTGGAGGAGGAATAGACCCTGCTTAAAAGTAGATCTAGCGTGATTAAGCGGAGTTGATCGAACGCCTAGAGATAGGGTTACGAGATTTTATAGGATTAGGGTGAAGCCTAATATGGGAATCCATAGATCGATTTACTGCTATTCTAGGGGTTATTATAAGAGAATGAGAGTTCCACTAATTAACCTAGGGTTAGACGTTATTCACCTCGAGAGAGGGTTTAGCATAGGTTAGGGAGTCTTACGGATCATGCTAAGTAAATAAATCATATGATTTAAGGTTAGATAACAAGTGAAGTCTAGGTGGATTCTTCCTGAGGGTATCGTCGTGATTAATTGAGTTTTTCTTCAAGATATTTCCCAATTCGTTCTTTTTGTCTTTGTCCTTAGCTTAGTCATCGTTAAATTTGGATTAAAACAGCTTCACTTTATTTTTAAGGCTAAATAATAAAAAGAAAGTTAGTATTAGTACTTTTAGTTTCTTTGGGTTCGACGATCCTGTCTTGCCTAAGCTATACTACTGTTCGATAGGTACACTTGCCTTTAAATCATTGTCAGAGTTAGTTTCCAGGTTCGATCATTCTTTTATAAATTTTAAAGCTCGATTTCAAATGATCAAGTTTTTTAAGCGCCTGTTTGGGAACTAAAATATTAAGAAAACTCTATTTTTATTACTTTAGCCATTATTTTTATTTCCAGCAATTTATTTTTGTTTTTAGGTTAAATTCTAATTTTGCTAGTTTTTCTTTCTTTCTTTTCTTTTCAGGTACCCCTAGTTTATAACTAGAAGGAACCCGAGAGGACCTTTAGTATACGACAGTGATATTGAAGCAACCGCTCGTAGGAATTGCCGAGAAATCAGGCTAGCCCTGAACTATAGAGAAAGAGATGAAGAAGACAGATCCAATCCTACTGAAGGGATGGACGAGACTAATCCACCACCCCATGATTTGGGGGACCGCAACACTCCGAGTACTATATTTGATTAAGCTAAATCGCATTTAACAGGAGCGGAATCAAGTATTGTTAGGCCCGCTATAGCTGCTAATAATTTTGAATTAAAACCTAACACAATACAAATGATTCAACAGTTTGTTCAATTTGATGGTTTGCAGGACGGAGATCCAAATACTCATATAGCTAACTTTTTAGAGTTCTATGATACCTTCAAAATAAATGGTGTTTCTGACGATGCCATACGTCTTTGGTTATTTCCATTTTCATTAGGGAATAAAGCCAAACAGTGGTTAAACTCGTTACCACGAGGGTCAATCACTACATGGGAACAAATGACCGAAAAAGTTTTGTTAAAATATTTTTCACCGGCCAAAATGGCCAAATTAAGGAATGATATCTCCTCTTTTGTGCAGATGGATTTAGAGACATTATATGACACATGGGAGAGATACAAGGATCTCTAGAGAAGGTGTCCACACCATGGTTTACCCTTGTGGCTACAAGTCCAAACATTCTATAACGGTGTAAACCCTTTAACGAGACAACTAATCGACTCAGCCGCCGGTGGAACCTGAACAACAAAACTCTAGAAGCAGCATACGAGTTCATTGAAGAGATGTCACTGAATAATTATCAGTGGCAAGTTACAAGGACGAAACCAACAAAATCAGTCGGAGCTTTCAACATAGACACAATAACCATGCTATCAACACAGATGGAGATGATGAATAAAACGATTGACAGTTTGTGTTCTTCGCAGGTACATCCAGTCTTGCAGTGCGATAGAAGTGGAACCATGGCGAATCCTGAGTAACCACCCAGATTTCTCATGGGGAGGACAAGGAAGTCAAGGAAATCAAAAACAGCAACCTCCCCAGAACTTCCAAAATCAACCCTATCCACAAGAAAAGAAACCAACCCTCGAAGAGATGCTGACAAAATTCACGGCAGACACATAAAAACGTCTACAAGATACTGAGAGAACCCTTAAAGATCAACGGGTGTCAGTTGAAAAATTTACTGAGTCATTTGGGGAACTCACTAAGACGGTTGGATTACTTACTAAGATGATCTGTGAAATACGGGCAGAAATTTTTCTTAAAGAAACAAAATAGGTAAAAGCAGTCACATTAAGAAGTGGAAAAGAATTAGTCGAACCAATGGAGCAAATCCCATACGAAGATAACAAAGCAAGCGATAAGGGGATTGAGGATATAAATCCAGTATGCAACGAAAGCAAACCAATAATCTCATATCCAGCAAAGTTGACGAAGGAACGAATTGATGCCCAATACGGTAAGTTTCTTGAACTTTTTAAACAAATACATATTAACTTACCTTTTGTTGAAGCCATTTCACAGATGCCAAAATACGCAAAATTCCTAAAGGAACTCCTGACGAATAAAAGGAAACTCGAAGAAGTGTCAATGGTGGAACTCAATGAAGAATGCTCAGCCATCCTCCAAAACAAGTTACCAACCAAATTAAAAGACTCAGGATGTTTTACTATCCCTTATTTAATTGGTAGCTTGAATATTAAGAAAGCATTAGCTGATCTAGGCGCTGGTATTAATTTAATGCCTTACAAAATGTTTAAACAACTAGATCTTGGGGAACCAAAACCCACTAGGATGAGTATTCAGTTAGCAGATAGATCCATTAAATATCCTAGAGGAGTTATCAAAGATGTCTTAGTAAAAATTGATAAATATATTTTCCCTGTTGATTTCGTTGTGTTAGACATGGATGAAGACATTAACGTTCCTTTAATCTTAGGACGTCCTTTTTTAGCCACTGCTAGAGCTGTTATTGATGTAGGTAATGGTAAACTCGTATTAAGGATAGGCGATGAAGAAATTATTTTTCAAATTTATGATGCCATGAGATATTCTACAGAGCAAGATTATTCCTGTTATTTTGTTGATACTATTGATCATATCATTCAAAATTCATTACAGGAGATCATACATGACGACACGATGGAACTGTGTCTACCTCAAGAAGAGGGGAAGAAGATGAAGGCGATGAGTTGAATTTGAATACATCGCTATTCAGACATGTAACACCCCAAACCCGGCCCACGAGCCCTGACCGGATCTGGTATGTCAATGCGGAAAAACGTTTGAAGACTGATTTCACTTTTGGGAAAAACATTAAAAATTTTGTCTTTAATGAAACATTGTGTCTTTAAATCTCCCAATAAAACTAAGTTATTACAATTTCCCGGATTAAAACTTTTATAAACTTTAAAAATATGAGTTGCCAAAAATAAAAGCATTTCCAAATAATAATTTAACCGTCATCTAGTTTAAACAAAATAAAAATGCTCAAATACTTTAACTGGGCCTTATTACAATAAATAATTAAACAAAAGTTCTTAGTAATAAACTGAATAAAATAAAGAAGATGTCTTCTGCATGGGCCACCTCGTATCTACTCCAACCCGGTCCAATCACCACGAATCATCTGCGATGTTTAATAAAAATTGGGTGAGTCACAGAGACTCAGTGTGTAATTAATCCACTGAATTCCACCCACATGTTAACCACATATGATAACAATTATCATATTCACATATTATCACATTCTGGGCTTGGCCCATATTCAAATCACTTATCAGGTAACAGGGTAATTAACCGCATAATTTCCACATATCGGGCTTAGCCCATTTCCACACTATTCCACATTCATATACTGGGCTTTACCCATTTTCACATTAGTCCACATATCAACTGGGCTTGGCCCATTTTCACATTAATCCACATACCAGATATAACATGCAAAGTGCACCTAACCCAACCTAGGGTCCATCCTCTACACACCCCCGTATCCAGCCACCACACACCAGGGGATTACAAAATCACCCTCTCCTTTTCACTCTAAAAGGCAATCAATGCCATCCACGTGCAATTAAGCACAGTAATCCACAACGCAACCTCAGTCAGCGTCAATCCACGATGTAGCTGTAGCTAACACCAAAACCACGATGGGACACATAGTCACTCATCAACCACGATATGGCACATAGCCAATATCAACCACGATGAGGTACACAGCCACTCATCAAGCCACGCGAACTAAATCGCAATTAATCCACAACGTGACCTCAGTCAACGTCAATCTACGATGTAGCTCAAGGCTAACATCAAACCACGTACTCGAAGTACACCCGTACCTTCTTTCATATCATATCCCAACCCATGCACATGCAACATTCCATAATAACATAATATAGTGATGCATGAGCATGTTCATCAAGCATAGTCATAACACATATTCATATAAATAATCACATTTTTTCAGATTTGGTACTTACCAGATTATCGACATACCCCTTGAGGGTATCCATATCACAATTTCCACTGCACTAGTTAGCACATTCATAACACATACACGTTTCACATACATATCATATACCCGAAAAATGGTGGGTTAATCACACACCTGATCACTTGAAGTTCTAAACTCTCGATCCCGATGATATCGCTAAGCGAAACTACAGCTATTTGCCTATAGCTTTCCCCCGCTGCTGGCCCACATCCCGGTGGCCATTCCCGAACTGCCGAGACAGATCTTTTCTTAAACTTCGGGATATGGATCTTCCCTTTTCCTTCTTGACTGGTATTTGCCTCCATCAACAACCACTTTAATTAGCACATCAGATTAGTCACCAAGCAATAACAAAAATCAACCAAATCCAAACTTATAGAATGCCCTTACCGAAACGATCTCGAATCCTGAAAGCTTGCTTACCTCAGTCAACTAGCCCCTAAACCACCATAGACAGAATCGGTCAACCACTTATACCCATAATGTGGCCTATGGCTGAATATCACAAGTCACTTACCAAGCTTACCTATTTCCCGAATCACCACTTATTCCTGTCGAAATCCCTGCTAAACAACTATTAGATTCGGCCAAACCAAAAACCAAGGCCTTAAACACTTGCTTTCGGCACACAAATGGAAGAGAACCTACAATCGATTGCTAGGACATAAAATACTTGCCACAATCACACGGTTGAAGTGCAAGAGAGAGTGTATTCGACAAAAGAGAGAAAACGCGGCTTTTGAGACTTGCGACAAAAGAATAGGAATAAGGGTACTTTGATATTCGGCTATGGCTCTTTAATAAAAATAACATACAAATGGGAGTATGAGCACTTACATGGTTCGGCTAAGCCCTCAAATAAGGTTGGAATATTCGGCAATGCTAGCTAATAGTAGAGGGGTTTTGGCACTTGTTAAAAAGAGAAAACAAGGTGAGCTCTTATGGTTTTTCGGCACAAAGAGAGTGAGATGAGAGGAAAACTTTCGGCTAAAGAAATAATAATTGGAGAAAAGAATTTCCAACAGGTGATCACTCCTATTTATACTACAAAATTTCGGCACACCTATGCACACTTCAACAAAACTGAAAATAGCCTCCAAGAGAGTCCCTTGGCCGGCCATTACATCCTCTCCTCTCAAATCCCATGTTTTACTCCTATCTTTTCTCTTAAACACTTATTCAAAAATAAATAAATTAAAACAACAATTATCCCTTATCTACTCATAAAAATAAATAAACTAAAGCCACAATTATCTTCTATCTATTCATTTAAACTAAATAAAAATAAATTAACAATTATCCCACTCCTCTAGCTAAAATTTAAAATAAAAACCAAGCTTATCCTTACTAATTAAAAGTCCAAAGTAGTCCAACACTCCCCTTCTCTCTTGACACCACAAGCAGAAAAAAAATAAAACACATTTATGTTGCCTACGTGATTCTAACATGAGACCTACTGGAGCCCCACAGGTAACGCCCCAAGCCACTTTGCTGCTGGCTCCTTTGTGTCATAAACTCCCCAGAATTTCTCTTAAAGCCTCTTTAGCCCAGTTTCCCCTCTTAACGCAAAGAGCAAAAATAAAGCACTCCTCCCTGCTGCCAACAAGACTCGAACTCCATACCTGCACCAAGCTTTTGGCGTCATTTCCAGGCCCTTAAGTAGGGCCTTGCAGCCACTTTACCAAGGCCTATTTTATGCCAAAAACGCCTACAACTTTTCCCTTAAGGCTTCCCTGGCCTTGCTCCCCTTCTTGACGCAAAAATACAAGCCCCTTGCTTCCCACGTCGCTCAAACCTTCTCCCCCTTGAGGCTCCTTTTGACGCAACCTTCCAAGCCCGAAGGTAGTGTCCCTTGCCACCTTGCCAATTGATGTCTTTGTGTCATGAATCCAACACAAATTTTCGTAAGGCTACCTTAGCCTAGCTCCCCCTTTTTAACTTAAAATTCCAATAATTTTCCAAAGCTTTCTCTTTCATCCCAGAAATTTAGGAACCCCTACAAATACATCCCAGCATACACTAAAGCATGCTAACACTTGAATTATGCACTAAATGCATAACCCCTAATCTAGGATGTTACAAGACAAATAAAAGAAGAAAGCATTGAAAACGGTGATGAAATAAAATAGAAATCCTCCATTGATGAGCCACCTAAATTGGAATTAAAGCAGTTGTCAAAACACCTAGAGTATGCATTCCTCGGGGACAATTCTACGCTACCGGTAACTATCTCTTTAGAACTGGAGCGCAGGAAAAGAAGGAGTTGATAAAAGTACTAAGAGAGCACAAAAAAGCCATAGCTTGGAAAATTTCTGACATTAAAGGTATAAGCCCCTCGTTTTGCACCTACAAAATTTTAATGGAAGAAGAATACAAGCCGTGTGTGTAACCCCAGAGACGGCTAAACCCCAACATGAAAGAGGTGGTCAAAGATGAGATAATTAAACTTCTAGATACAATAATAATTTATCCTATTTCTGACAGCACTTGGGTAAGTCCTGTACAGGTAGTTCCAAAGAAAGGAGGAATGACGGTGGTACCCAATGAAAAGAATGAGTTAATTCCCACAAGAACAGTTACAGGCTGGAGAGTCTGTATAGACTATACAAAGCTGAATGATGCCACCAAAAAAGATCACTTTCCTTTGCCCTTCATAGATCAAATGCTAGAAAGGCTATCCAAGCATATGTACTACTGTTTTCTGGATAGACTTTCTGGCTACTTCCAAATCCCCACAGCTCCTGAAGATCAAGAGAAGACAACATTTACATGTCCGTATGGTTCCTTTGCTTATCGTAGAATGCCTTTTGGATTATGTAATGCTCCTGCTACTTTTCAGCATTGCATGTTGGCAATCTTTGACGAACTCGTGGAAGGCATCATGGAGGTATTCATGGATGATTTCTCAGTTTTTAATAATTCTTTCCATCTTTGCCTTAAAAATCTAAAACGAGTTTTAATGAGATGTGAGGAAACTAACCTTGTTTTGAATTGGGAAAAATGACACTTTATGGTTAGAGAAGGAATTGTGTTAGGACATAAGATTTCTAGTAAAGGGATTGAGGTAGATAAAGCAACGGTTGAAACCATAGAAAAACTGCCACCGCCTAATTCTGTCAAGGCTATTAGAAGCTTTTTAGGAGATGTAGGGTTCTATAGAAGATTTATTAAAGATTTTTCTAAAATAGCTAAGCCATTGACAAAACTACTAGAAAAAGATGTTCCTTTCGATTTCAATCAGGAATGTTTAGATGTATTTAATGTCCTTAACGATAAATTAATAAATGCTCCAATTATAATTGTACCTGATTGGAACTTACCCATTGAACTAATGTGTGATGCAAGTGATTTTGCAGTAGGTGCAGTTTTGGGACAACGAAGAGACAAGCAATTTCAGCCAATTTACTACGCTAGCAGAACATTAACACCCACACAAGAAAACTACACCACCACAGAGAAAGAATTGCTAGCTGTAGTTTTTGCTTTTGATAAATTTAGACAGTATCTAATATTGTCTAAAGTTGTCATTTACACTGGCCATTCAACTCTTCGTTATCTTTTAAACAAACCTGATGCAAAACCCAGACTCATACGATGGATTTTACTATTACAGGAATTTGACTTGGAAATACAAGATAAGAAGGGAGCTGAGAATCTTGCAGCAGATCACCTTTCTAAACTCGGAAATCCACACACTAAAGAGCTCGATGAAAGTGAAATAAACGATTCGTTCCCCGAAGAACAACTATTCTCTATAACGCATTCTGAGGTACCATGGTTTGCAAATATTGCGAATTATTTAGCAGCTAACATCTTGCCAAAAAAATTAACACATCACCAAAAGAAGCGATTCTTTGCTGACGTGAAAAATTATTTTTGAGAAGACCCCTTTCTTTTCAGCATATGTGCAGATCAGGTAATTCGAAGATGCGTTAGAAAGGAAGAAGCAAACAAAATCCTGGAACATTACCATTCAGGACCTTCAGGAGGATACTACAGTGGTATTAAGACATCACACAAAATACTCGAATCAGGTTTTTATTGGCCCACTCTATTTAAAGATGCCACCAGGCATGTTACCTCGTGTAATAGATGCCAAAGAATAGGTAACATTTCTAAACGTGATGAAATGCCTCAAACATATATGTTGTCATGTGAAATATTTGATGTATGGGGTACTAATTTTATGGGACCATTCCCTAGTTTGTTTGGAAATAAGTACATCCTAGTGGTAGTAGATTACATGTCAAAATGGGTAGAAGCGGAAGCTTTACCTACCAATGATGCCATGGTAGTAGTTAAGTTTCTCAAGAAACTATTTTCCCGATTTGGGACACCTAGAGCCATCATTAGTGATAGGGGTACTCATTTCTGTAATACTCAATTTGAAAAAGTTCTAAAGAAATATGGAGTATACCACAGGACATCCACCCCATATCACCCTCAAACCAGTGGGCAAGTTGAGGCTGCCAACCGAGAACTCAAGCGCATCCTAGAAAAAATCGTTGAATCAAACAAAAAAGATTTGGCATTAAAAGTAGATGATGTTTTATGGGCCTGTAGAACATCATTCAAAACACCTCTAGGGACATCCCCATACAAACTTGTATACGGGAAAAGCTGTCATCTACCATTCGAATTAGAACACAAAGCTTTTTGGGCAATAAAGTTTTTGAATTCTGATCTTAAGATTGCAGGAAAGAAAAGAATGATGCAAATGAATGAGCTAGACGAATGGAGAACTGAATCTTACGAGAATAAAAAATTATACAAGGAGGCAACAAAACAATGACATGATGCTCGTCTCAAGAGATCAAAACAATTCGAAGTAGGGGACTTGGTCCTACTATACAACTCAAGGCTTAAATTATTTCCTGGGAAGCTGAAATCAAGATGGTCAGGCCCATTCATGATCAAAACAATTTTTCCATATGGCACAATTGAGGTAACTCATCCCACTAAGGGCACATTCAAGGTAAATGGTCACCGACTTAAAAGTTATAATGGTGCAGATTTTGGAGATATGAAAGAGGAGCTTCTGCTCCATGAAGCTTCTTTTAGGACCGAAAACAGGGAAAGTCTAGCTTAAGACTATAAACAAGCGCTTCTCGGAAGGCAACCCGAGCACTAATTCACTAACATTTTATTTTCATCTATTAAATGCTCTTTCTATTTTATTCATCATCTAACTCCATACTAAATCAGTCTACTAAAGGTGCAGGTTCTAAACCACACAGGGCGTGCCCATGACCGTGTGCAAGACAGGGAACGAACCACAGGCGTGCTAGGATTCGTGCACAAACATAGAATAAATTCTTTCGTCAACACGGGCTGCGATACCAGACCACGCCCGTGCTAACTACCCATGCAAGGCCACTGACTTATCAGCACGAGCTAAACACACCCGTGCTGCCTAACCGTGTGAAGCTACTGACTTGTTAAGCATGGGCCAAACACACCCATGCAGCCTAACCGTGTGAAGCTACTGACTTGTTAAGCACGGGCCAAACACGACCGTCCCTAACGATCGTGACAACATACTAACTTATCGAACACAGGCGTGCGTATTTCCCCACGGGCGTCCCAAGAACCCTGAACGCGCCCAAATTCTAAAAATCGCGAAAAGCACGGGTGATTTAAAATTTACACGGACGTGGCGATAGACCGTGCTCGCTTCCATATTTAAGCAATTTTAACTGTCGTCTTCCCCAAAATTAACCCTAAAAAATTTTTACAGCCTATTTTTCTCTATTTCCCGCCACATTCACGACCCCAACCCTCTAAAAACACCTCTCAACCTCTATTTTTCTCAAAACCCCTTGCAAAACAACACCACACACCCACGCCACAGCCGTGTTGCAGCAACTCACGCCCACACCACCACCGTGCACCCGTAGAAAAATAGCAGCACCACTGTGTTTAGCCCTTGCTCTATCGATAACCACCACCATCACCCCTGGTTCCCTCCATTATTTCGCTTTTCTTAACTAATTCTTTGATAGAATTTATTTGCTTTGCTTATGATGACTTCTATTGTGGGTATCAAATATTAGTTAGGTTCTTTAGAATAAATCATAACGTATTTTTGCATGATACTTAGTTTCTTTTCAAAAACTTAGTACTAATTATTCTTTCTTTGCAACTACATTGTTACATTAAACATTTTTTTTCTTTTGATATTCATTAGTTAGACTTGGCTGCTCATAAAATTGAATAATTGTGTTTAGCATTTGAATATATCGGGTCTAGATGAAATTACTTAATTGGATGCAAACATTACGTCTATATTTTCAGGTACAATGTCGTCATCTAGAGGAAAAAGATCAACAGTCTCAAGCACCAAAAAGAGAAAAGGGCCCAGATCATCTTCCGCAAGTGCTTCTTCGGAGCTTCGACATCCATTCCTCAGATTCTCTCAAGTAGCTCAGGAAGAGCGTTACAAAACAATCCACGACAGACATATCAGCACCGGTAGGTGCATCGACTGGCCATCAGTAGAGCAAGTAGAGCTCGCACCCGATATTCGAGCTTTCCTCTCGACTGACCCGTGGGAGCAGTTCTTCTCAATCAATAAGCCCACATACTTGGAGCTCACACTAGAATTCTACACCACTTTCACATTGCAGACTGTGATGGCGCAATTCGACGATCTGGGTACCATCCAATTCCGCCTAGGGGGAACAGTGCGTCGATTGAGCGTACCGCAATTCGATTCGACATTAGGACTTTACACACAGGAATTCATAGAAGCTATCCGAGTTGAACCGAGAGCTCCACTGTACCCCCTCCAATGCTGGCCTAACTTAAAACCCATCGCAAATGTTTACGACCCCGGTCGCTCGAAGGCAACAGCCCTTCTGCAACCCCTACGGTATATCCACGCCATCCTCGCCCATACCATCACAGGTCACCGAGAGAGCACCGGCGTGGTAAACAAACACGATGTTTACTACCTATCGTGCATGTCTGAAGGGCATGTTTTCGACTTGGGATACTTCATCGCCTGTGCGATTCAGCACCAGAAAGAGTTGCACAGGAAGGGGATCTTATCAATGGGACCGTACATCACAAAGTCGGCTTAATAATTTGGCCTCCTCTACACTGAGGCACAGACCACTTCCCTCACACTGTTAGGCAACATGGTACCTCAAGGCATCCAGACGATGCTGGACATGAGGATGATTAAACAACGTCGAGGGACCAACAACGAGGGGAAGCCCGAGGACATTACTGATGATGTCCCATCACCATCACGGGAGGCATCGAGTCCGAGCCGGTGACTGTCTGTCATCAGACAGACACCTTATTAGTCGACATCTCTGCATGCGGCTCGACCGATTTTGAGTGTATTTTGCTAAAAATTCTTGACGTCTTGATGGGATAGAGACTACACTTAAACAGATATACTAGCACCTCCATATCTCATCAGCAAACCACAACAGGACCCGGCCGATATGAGGACCTTTGAGTCCCTTTATCTAGATTTTCTTTTCTTATTTTTAAGTTTTTATTTTTATTCATTTTCTCGTTTTTTATTTTATTTTAAATTTTAACATTTTCCTTATACATTGACAACTTTTTATAATCATCATCAACATCTAACTTTCAAGTATTCCTAACATTTATTTAATTATGCCCCTAAAAGATTTCTAACTAATGACTTAGCAGTTTCAAAAACATCACTAGGAGAAATAAACCACTACACAAGTCATCAGACAAACGACCTCTATCATCCTCCAAGGAAATCAACAATTAATTCATGGAGTATCACTTCCTCCCATCTCTTTTAATTTTGCATATTAATGCCATTTTCTATCTTTGTACATTGAGGGCAATGTACAACTTAAGTGTGGGGATAAATCCCTGATTTAATCTTGTTCTTTAAGTAATTTCCTCATATTACTAATTAGGATGAAATTTCTATTAATTCATGATTTTTATTAATATGTTTTTGAACAAGTCATAGTTAATTGTGCATTGATGATTAAACTTGAAGAATACTAGAAAATCAAGCATGATAAGCCTAATTTTCAAAAATTTAAAATTTTACGTTGTTGACCTAAGTTTGAATATTACTTTGAAGTTTGAGATTTACGAGGTTGATGTCAAAAACACCCATAATTTTTTGCGAGATTTTGAGCCTTATAGAGCATACATTCTTTTTCGTGCTCATTTTTTTATGAGTGTGTCAACCATGAACTGTTATTTAGAACTTGCCTTGATTATACATGTCAAGACCACAGTTATGGTTTGATACACAGAGATGATAAAGGCACCTAGGTTTTAACCCACTTACACCATTAAAAAGTCTACCCCCACAATCAACCCCTAGTGAACCTCGTTGAGCCTAACAACCCTTTTTCATTGACTCACCCACTAATAAACCAAAACCCTTTGTATTTGTTATCACCCTTCCTTTTGACTACCCTTTAATCGAGATATGATTTGATTAAGTTTTTATTATAAGTTGAAATTGTCTTTATTTAGTTTGTTCTTAAAAAAAATCAAAGTATAGTATTAGTATGATGAAGAGTGAGCCTATACAAGTTAAAGTCTAATTATCAAATGAAAAAGGTCGTATTAGTAAATTTATTATTATTTTCAGTTGATGTAATTATTATCTCAAAAATTTTTAGGTAGGTAACTTACCAATTCAATCTCGATTCTAACCTTCTAATTTAAGCTTTTTATCCACACCTTTAACCCTAGCCCCGTTACAACCCTAACAAAGACCTTTTGATCTGTTTATCATATCATTTTACAGAGGTGGAGATTTGATTTTCAGGCAAGCCTATGGGATTAACTTTTCAGGTTCGACTTATAAGTGCTTAATTTTGACCCTTAAACACTTTTTCACTGATTTGAGAGAATCTTTTGTGAGGATGTCAATCCTTGTAGATTTTGAATTAAGGGTAATTATTTCGATGAAGGGAAACACCTCTATTTTCGTGCTACAAATGAATGACTTATCTTGTTTGAATCTTTAGGACTCTTTGAATTGAATTATCCATGTATAAATTATCTATGAATTAGGATAAGGCATTGTTGATAGGAATTATGAATCATGGAAAGTTCGTTTTAATTGTAAGTTGAGAATTTTGCTTGAGGACAAGCAAAAGCTTAAGTGTGGGGGTATTTGATAAACCGTAAAAGTAACATATTTTAAGCCCACATTTAGTATGCTTTTGGATGATTTATCCCCCGAGGATGAAAAGAACGTAAAATAGGCCCAAAATGGAGTAAATGGGCCATATCACGAAATCGACACGGCCTGGCCCAAAGACCACACGGCCGTGCCTTGTTAAGCATCTAGAACACGGCCTTTCCCTCGATTTACACGACCGTGCCTTATTAAGAAATCCGAACACGACATGAAGTCGATCCACACGGGCGTGCTACATGGCCGTGCCCTTGTCGTGGCAAAGAGCAGTTTCATTCGAATTTGGATACTTTGGGGCAAAGAAACCTATTTCAACAGCATATATATACCCCTTAAGTACCACCTTTAAAGGGGAGTCGAGCTAGGCCAAGGAGCCAAGTTGGAAAGGTCAAAATTGTGGGAATCGCTTGAAGCTAGCCAATTGATCCATCCCAAGAAGCCGAAATTATACTCAAGACGGCGGAATTCTCCTTCAATTCCTTCAGGGAGTTTTAGGAATTTCTTATGTTTTGTTTTATCTTTTCTCTTGAGATGTTTTTCTATTTAGTTATGAACTAAACCCCTCAGATACCTGAAGGGGATGAAACCTAGATGAATCTTGTTATTTGATTTTTGAATTATATGATAACTACTTAGTTTGTTCTTAATTATGCATGCTTAATCCAAATTTGATGTGCTTAGGTGGAGGAGGAATAGACCCTGCTTAAGAGTAGATCTAGCGTAATTAAGCAGAGTTGATCGAACGCCTAGAGATAGGGTTACGAGATTTTGCCGGATTAGGGTGAAACCTAATATGGGAATCCATATATCGATTTACTGTTATTCTAGAGGGTTATTATAAGAGAACGAGAGTTCCACTAATTAACCTAGGGTTAGACGTTATTCGCCTCGAAAGAGGGTTTAGCATAGGTTAGGGAGTCCTACGGATCAAGCTAAGTAAATAAATCATATGATTTAGGGTTAGATAACAAGTGAAGTCTAGGGGGATTCTTCCTGAGGGTATCATCGTGATCAATTGATTTTTTCTTCAAGATATTTCCTAATTCGTTCTTTTTGTCTTTGTACTTAGCTTAGTCGTCGTTAAATTTAGATTAAAACAACTTCACTTTATTTTTAAGGCTAAATAATAAAAAGAAAGTTAGTATTAGTACTTTTAGTTCCTTGGGGTTCGACAATCCGATCTTGCCTAAGCTATACTACTGTTTGATAGGTACACTTGCCTTTAAATCGTTGTCAGAGTTAGTTTCCAGGTTCGATCATTCTTTTATATATTTTAAAGCTCTGATTTCAGCGATCAAATATCCCTAGATCTGCACCCAAACATATCATCAAAATCAAGTGACTCATTTTTCACATAAGTCACCCCTATAAGCCATACCTACGTTCGGCCATCCATTAATCCATAAGTGAGATGAGTACACTTACCACTTTGCTAACGATCTTTACCACGCTTGTTATCTCTGAACCCTACCCTTGTTAATACAAGGTTAACGGCAATAAGAAGTTAGATAGCTTTTCGACTTTTACCAAACATACTAAAGGAAAATTGACTAAGTACTTACCCAAGGAGTAATCGGCCCAGAAAGCTTTCGGCTTTTGAGACTAGTATGGTGACAGAGACGATTTGGCACCAATAGGGAGAAGAAGAGGATAAGTGATCGGCTAAAACTAAAGGTGAACAAGAGAAGGAATTTAAGAAGAGAAGGTATGGGGAATTTGGCTAGAGAGAAAACCAAAATTTCAGGAAAGGAATGATGGGTTTTTTTTCGGCAAATGGAAGAATTCAGCTAAGGGGGAGAAAAAGAAATGTAATGGAGCCCAAGGAACCTCTCAAAGGAATTCGACACCTCCTTTTATAGCCAATAGCCGAATCCTATCTTCCCCTACAGTCCAATTCGGCACCAACTCTTCCCACCTCTCATCTCCTAATTTTTCTCCATGATATCTCCCTTATCTCATCCGAAATTCCCTCCTTTATCAGCTCACAAGACCAATTCAAACACTTCAACTAAAGAGTTCAAATTTCACACAACTCTGGTCGTCCACTATGCAAAATAAACACTCCAAAAACACCTTATCACTACTTGAACCTTGGACCTCTTCATGCCACCTTGTAGCTCCCCTAGTGACGCCACCTTCCACTTGACCACAAGCCCATTTGTGTCCTATTTTCCCCTTAATCTGCTTAAGAGGCCTAATGCATGAGACTAGGGTCCACTAAAGCAAGAAAAGTAAATTTTTCCCTATGGTCATCCCTATCTCTAAGACTTCAAAAAATTCCGATAACACCTTAAAATTAATATTCTAAGTGCTACTCATACATACCAGCCTCAGTGCACAGAAATTTAAAGTTTCGGGATTTTTGGGGTGTTACAACCCAATAGGCCCAAATCTACTAGGCCCAAATTCGGGGCGTACCAATTTTACCCTCCATAAAGAAATTTCGTCATCAAAATCTCCAACTAACTATCAATCGTACTACCCAAGTCTAACCACTATGCTTTCGCTGCGCACTCTAATTCTAAAGCCAAAATAAACACTCGGTGTAACACTCTTATCCCGTGTCTATCACCAGATTAGGGTTAAGGGCATTACCTGACAGATCAAAAACTTTATTAGATAATTCGTAAAGTAAATCATCAATATCAATCATAGAGTCCCCTCTATAAGTCAACAAGACCTAAAACATGCTCAAAACCAGGGTCGGGACTAAATCGTGACACATACAAAAATTTTTGAAATCTTAAAAATTTTCTAAGTTTCAGGGCTTACACACCCATGTGGGCAGGCCGTGTGCCACCCACAGCCATTAGACATGCCCACGTGTCTCCCTCGTGGTCGAAACTGACTTTGTTCCACGGTAACCAAGCACGCCCGTGTACCTTGTCCTTGGTCGAAACTGACTTGGCTCTACGGCACCAAGCATGCCCATGTGCCACAACCGTATGGTAAAATAGGCCATTTGCAAGACCAAATTGCCACCCACTTTGATCAAACCTACAAGCAAATACCAATACAATCCATGCACATTTAATAACCATGAACATGCCAAAATATTCACTCAATCTATACATTCAAAACCAATATCAACCATGCCAACTTACAAAACTAAAACTTATGTATACACAAGCATAATCCATCCATTTACTTACCTTAAACTTGACCATTTCTTACACTATCAAACCATACCAAACATACCTCATAAATCACATTCATTAAAGCATATTTCCAACACATAACTAGCCAAATCACATGGCTAAGTTCACATCTCATACTTATCCAGATAACTAGCCTATACATGCCATATCTAACTATATACATTTCCAAAATGTACCAAAATAAGTTGAGTAGTGTGATGACGATCCTCGACGATTCCCGAGCCTTCAGTAGCTTAGACGATCTATAAAACAGAGAAAAACACACACACAGAGTAAGCTTTCCAAAAGCTTAGTAAGTCATATACAAATAAATTTAACATAAAAGGCACATAGACATATTGGAACATTGGCACAGTTAGCTTTCAAAACAAATTTATCACATGTATGCTTTGGTCCATGTACTTGTCCACATTTTGTCACATTTATCAATTCAAAGATCTTATATACTCATAGTTATTTATGCATAATTTCACAAATCATATTATTGTTCCAAAATACATATTCGTCAGAGCAAGATCATATAGGTACTTACCTTGTATACACACTTAGTGTATAAGTCAACGTACCTAAAACGGATTTATAATTCACATAGCCATTCGTATCACATACTTGCCTGTTGAACCATTAGGAACCTAATAGGATACTGAGAAGCTCGGAATAGTCGTACAATGCCAACGTCCCAGACGAGATCTTACATGCACTCATATATCGATGCCACTATCCTAGACAAGGTCTTACACGAATCAATACGATGCTGATGTCCCAGACATGGTCTTAAATGTAAATCTTATATCGGTGCCAATGTCCCAGACGTGGTCTTACACGTAAATCTCATATCGATGCCAACGTCCTAGACGTGGTCTTACACGAAATCTCAAATCAATACCGATGTCCCAAACGTGGTCTTTCATGATATGATAGAACAGATACCTGTGTCATGACATAGCTAATCCTATCTATTCCTAGGCTCGTACGGGACTTCTCGGACATTGTCACTATACAGATCTTATCTTAGAATTCATATACATAGTATCTCGTAAGCATTCACTATTATCAATAGTCATATGAATATGCAAAGTTTATTACAAATACATTTATTTGCGTAATGACTTACCTCAGATTCGATTTAACAGAAATGGAAACGGCTACTCGGTTACTTTTGCTTTCCCGCGGTCTAAATTTGTTTTCCTCAGTTCTTGATCTATGCATATTCAGAATTAACCCTTTTATTCACTAACTCATCCAATTCAATCCAAAAACACACATTTAGATCTATTTGCAACTTAGCCCTCACATTTGCACATTTTATCAATTTAGTCCATTTTTCTCAAAACATCAAATATACAAAATCAACATATCCATGTTTAGTCGAATACTCATGTATCCCATACAAGTCCAAACATTTCATCAAATTCAAAATTTAGTCCTTCAAAATACTATTTTCACAATTTAGCCCTAATTAGCTAAATTCATTAAAATTCCAAGAATAAACCATGTTCATCAAATACATATCTTTCATATTTCACTATTAAACATCTCAAATCACATGAGTTCATCAAAGTCTCACTTCACAAACATCATCAATTCTCTAAATTGAAGCATGGGTTTTGTAGTAGACAAAGCAACGATTGCAAAAACGTAGAGATTATCAAAAATCGATTAAAATTATACCTTGAATTGAGCTTAATGATGGTCGAACACCATGAAAACTCAAAACCCTTCTTTTCTTTCTATATTTGGTGATGAATGAATAGAAATGGCCATTTTTAATGCTTTATTTTATCATAATATAACTTAATAACCCATTTCCAAATTTAACCTTCAAAATAAAATATATAAAACATATTATACAAGGTCATTATTGACCATTATCATACCTCTATCTCAAATATTGACATAATTGCCACATGAAACCTTCACACTTATAAAGACATGACAAATAGGCATCTTTTCATAAAACATGCAAATTTGCATTTCAATGCAATTAAATCCTTTTCATCGAATTAAACACACAGACGAGCAAATTAACTTACGGAAATTTAGTACATGCTTAATCACTTATCAGAGCCATAGAAAATAATATTAAAATATTATACAGACTTGGATTTGTGGTCCCAAAACCACTGTTCTGACTAGGGTATAAATCGGACTGTTACAATTCTCTCCCACTTAGGGATTTTCGTCCCTAAAAATCTTATTGTTAAACAGAGTCGGATACTGCTGTCTCAATGAATCTTTGGGCTCCCACGTAGCCTCTTTTATACTATGTCGATGCCATAATCCTTTCACTAACAGTATTTTCTTGTGACATGGAATATATTGTGGATCTTTTCTAGCTCATTGGGCAACCTTAATCTATATGCAACAGGTCCAACACGTTCGATAATTTCGTACGGTCCGATGAACCTTGGACTTAACTTGCCTTTACATCTGAATCGGAGCACTTTGTTCAACGGAGACACTTTTAGAAATACTTTGTTGCCGATCTCAAATTCTATATCTTTTCGTTTCATGTTTGCATAAGATTTATGAAGATCAGATGCTGCTTTCAAACAATATTGGATCAATTTCATTTTTTGTTCTGAGTCTTTTATCAAATCGACCCTGTGCAGCTTATTTTCACTGAGCTCAGTCCAATACAGAGATGTACAAAATTTACGTCCGTACAAAGCTTCATAAGGTGCCATTTTGATGCTCGACTGAAAACTATTATTATATGCAAATTCAATCAATGGCAGGTACTGTTCCCACGTACCGTTAAACTCAAGTACACAGCATCTTAACATATTTTCAAGAATCTGAATAATTCGTTCGGACTGACCATCTGTTTGTGGATGAAAAGCTGTACTGAAATGCAATTTTGTGCCTACAGCTTCTTGAAATTTCTTCCAGAATCTTGATGTAAACCTCGGATCTCTATCTGACACAATAGATAGTGGCACCCCGTGCAATCTTACAATCTCAGAAATGTAAAGCGCGGCTAATCTATCAAGTGAATAATCAAATCGTACTGGAATAAAATGGGCAGATTTCGTCATTCTATCAACCACAACCCAAATCGCATCTTTCTTTCTCGGAGTCAGAGGTAATCTAGAAACAAAGTCCATCGTTACTCTATCCCATTTCCACTTGGAAATCAAAATTGGTTGTAACAAACCAGATGTAACTTGATGTTCAGCTTTCACTTGCTGACAAACTAAACATTTAGACACAAAATCGGATATGTCTCGTTTCATTCCAGACCACCAATAATGTCGTTTCAAATCATGGTACATTTTTTTACTTCCCAGATGAACAGATAGACTACTGTTATATGCTTCACTCAAAATCAACTGAATTAACTTTGGACTTCTCGGAACACAGATACGACCTCAGAATCTCAAGCAATCATCAATAACTCAAAATTCAGATTTAGAATTTGAATCACACTGAGCTCATTTCAATAACAACTCATTATCAACTTTCTGAGCATCACAAATCTACTGTATAAACAATGGTTTCACCTTTAATTTAGCTATTACAGAACTATTATCAGACAAATCTAACTGAGCATTCAAAGCACGTAGTGCAAACAATGATTTTCTACTTAATGCATCAGCAACAACATTTGCTTTACTCGGATGATAATCAATCACAAGCTCATAATCTTTTAACAATTCTAACCATATTCTTTGATACAGGTTCAAATCCTTCTGAGTCATCAGATATTTCAAAATTTTATGATCCGAAAATATGTGACATTTCTCACCATACAGATAATGACGCCAGAGCTTTAGTGCAAACACAATCGCAGCTAACTCAAGGTTGTGTGTCGGATAGTTCTTTTCTTGAGGCTTCAATTGTCTTGAGGCATAAGCTACAGCTTTGCCTTCCTGCATCAGAACACATCCCAGACCGTTTAATGAAGCATTACTATAGATAACAAATTCTTTGCCCGATTCTGGCTGTACTAACATTGGAGCTTCTGTTAACTGAGTTTTCAACTGATCAAAACTTTTCTGGCACTTATCAGACCATTCAAATCTAACATCTTTCTGAAGTAGTCTAGTCAAAGGAGTAGCTATCACTGAAAATCCTTTTACAAATCAACGATAATACCCAGCTAGCCCCAAAAAGCTATGGACTTCAGACACATTCCTCGGAGGTTTCCAACCTAGAATAGCAGAAATCTTGCTCGGATCGACTCGAATTCCAGAGGCTGACACAACATGTCCCAGAAAACTAACCTCGTGCAACCAGAATTCACATTTGCTGAATTTTGCATACAATTGCTTATCTCTCAGAGTTTGCAACATGATTCTCAAATGTTCAGCATGCTCATTTTCATCACGTGAATAAATCAAAATGTCATCTATGAATACTACAACAAATCGATCTAGGTACTGTCTGAAAATTCTGTTCATCAGATCCATAAAAATAGTAGGAGCATTGGTTAGTCCAAATGGCATAACTAAAAACTCATAATGCCCGTATCTCGTTCTGAAAGCAGTTTTCGATATGTCTGTGTCTTTTACTCTCAACTGGTAGTATCCTGATCTCAGATCAATCTTGGAAAATATAGTAGCTCCTTTTAACTGATCAAATAAGTCATTAATTTTCGGCAACGAATATTAACTCTTTATGGTCACCTTATTCAACTGACGATAATCGATGTACATTCTCATTGTGCCATCTTTTTTTTTTCACAAACAAAACAGGAGCACCCCAAGGCGAAAAACTTGGTCTAGCAAACCCTCTATCAGTTAATTCTTGCAACTGAGGCTTTAACTCTTTCAACTCTGTTGGTACCATTCTATACGGAGCTATCAAAATAAGTGTTGTACCAGGCAATAGATCAATACGAAACTCAACTTCATGAATCGAAAGGCAAACCCGGTAACTCTTCAAAGAATACATCAGAAAACTCACAGACAATAGGCACTGATTCAACTGTCTTCTCAGTCACTTTCGAATCAACCACATAAGCAAAATATGCCTCATAACCCTTTTTCACATATCTTTGAGCTTTCGATACAGATATCACAGTAGGCAAACCATTTAAATCCTTAGACTCAACCCATACAATTTCATCATTCGGACATCTCAAATCAATAGTTTTTCTTTTACAGTTTACAACAACATCATGCAATGTCAACCCGTCCATATCCAGAATGATATCGAACTCATCAAATGGAAAAAGCATCAGATCAGTAGAGAAACAGATATCTCAAAACATTAACGGATAGTTCTTTCATACTTTATCAACAAGGACACTTTTACCTAAGGAGTTCGATACTTTTATTGCAAACTCAGTAGACTCTACAGGCAAAGTCTTACTGAATACTAAACTCATGCATACATACGAATGTGTAGAACCAGGATCTATCAATGCAATCACAAAAGTATCATAAAGTGTAAAAGTACCCGTTATAACATCAGGTGATGAAGCTTCCTCACGAGTTCGGATAGCATATGCTTTGGCAGGCGCTCAAGCTTCGGATCTCGCAACAGTATCTCTCGTAGTTCTATGACTACCACTAACATTTCTTACATTCTTCGAAGGTCTACCTCTCACAGGTGCATTATCAGATCTTAGATTCTAAAAGGTCTCTGGCTCGATAGACTTAGGGCAATCACGGATAAAATGATCAAGTGATCCACATCTGAAGCAAGCTCTGTCATTTAGTCTACAACTTCCCAGATACCTTTTTCTATAATGCTTACATTCATGTTTCTCGGATCGAACATTACCATTACTCACTACTGAAGTTGCTGAAGTTTTGAAACTCATTTGTGATCTAGCTCAATTTCTATTTGAATGTCCCACTTTATCTATTGAACGACTTTGATTATCTCTGAATTTCTTCGAAGCAGACTGAAAATGATCTACTCTGAAATCTCTTTCTCACATCTCTAGCTTC
Source organism: Gossypium bickii (assembly GCA_025503065.1). NCBI lineage: Eukaryota > Viridiplantae > Streptophyta > Magnoliopsida > Malvales > Malvaceae > Gossypium > Gossypium bickii. Next base: position 46,648,091 of record CP106711.1, on the reverse strand, counting down.
AGACTCAACTTTTCTTTTATCTTTCTTGAGTGCCTCAGCTTTGCATGCTCGATCCACAAGTACAACAAACTCCTTTATTTCTAAGATCCCGACTAACAAACGAATATCTTCATTAAGACCATCTTCGAATCTTTTGCACATTATTGCTTCGGTAGATATGCATTCCCGAGCATACTGACTAAATTTTACAAATTCTCACTCATACTCCGTAACAGTCATTCGACCCTATTTTAGTTCCAGAAATTCCTTTCATTTCTGATCTATAAAACTCAATCTAAAAGAAGTCCCATGTTACCCATTCTTTTGGAACAATAGGAGTTAAAGTTTTCCACCATTGATGTGCTACATCTCGGAGTAAAGATACAACACACTTTATGCATTCTTCTAGAGTCAGAGACATTTCTTTGAATACCCGGATAGTATTTTTTAACCAGCAATTGACCTTTTCAGCATCATCATCATTAGTAGCCCGTAACTCTTCAACCCCATATTTACAGATCTTGTCAACTGGAGGCTTATTCAATAGATTTGGATACATAACCGGTGGCACAACTGTAGTCTGAGGGGGAATAACCAGGGGCGGGGGTTGCAAAACAGTCGGGTTATTTCTTACAAATTGAGTGAACCATTCACTCATCAATTGGAAGAAAGCTTGTTTAGCTTCTCCCTCTTGACAGCTCGTAGCTGGTCTCGAATCAGAGGGCATTGTCCCTTGCGTGGGAGCAGGCGCATTACTTTCTACATCGTCAACTACGACTCTTTTGGGATCCATTACTATACAGAAATCACATTTTATACGTCAGGTTTCATCACACTATCACAATTCAGATATATGGCACGTATAGCTAGACTCTGACACACTACGTTAGTTCGAGAATCAACTAAACTGTAGCTCTGATACCAACCAAATATAACACCCCCTATCCCGTGTCCATCATCGGATTAGGGTTACGGGCATCACCTGATAGATCGAAAACTTTATCAAACAATTCGTGAAGTAAATCATTAATTTCAATCATAGAGTCCCTTCTGTAGATCAACAAGACCTAAAACATGCTCAAAAACAGGGTCGGGACTAAACCAGGACACATAAAGAAATTTTTGAAATCTTAGAACTTTTCTAAGTTTCAGGGCTTACACACCCGTGTGGGCAGGCCGTGTGACACCCATGGCCACTAGACACGCCCATGTGTCTCCCCCATGGTCGAAACTAACTTGGCTCCACGACCATCAAGCACGCCCGTGTACCTTGGCCGTGGTCGAAACTGACTTGGCTCCACGACACCAAGCACGCCCGTGTGCCAAAACCGTGTGGCAAAATAGGCCATTTGCAAGACCAAATTGCCACTCACTTTGATCAAACCTACAAGAAAATACCAATACAATCCATGCACATTTAATAACCATGAACATGCGAAAATATTCACTCAATCTATACATTCAAAACCAATATCAACCATGCCAACTTACAAAACTAAAACTTATGTATACACAAGCAGAATCCATCCATTTACTTACTTTAAACTTGACCATTTCTTACACTATCAAACCATACCAAACATACCTCATAAATCACATTCATTAAAGTATATTGCCAATACATAATTAGCCCAATCACATGGCTAAGTTCACATCTCATACTTATCCAAATAACTAGCCTATACATGCCATATCTAACTATATACATTTCCAAAATGTATCAAAATAAGTTAAGTAGTGTGATGACATTCCTCGACGGTTCCCGAGCCTTCAGTAGCTTTGACGATCTATAAAACAGAGAAAAACACACACACAGAGTAAGCTTTCCAAAAGCTTAGTAAGTCATATACAAATAAATTTAACATAAAAGGCACATAGACATATTGGAATATTGGCACAATTAGCTTTCATAACAAATTTGTCACATGTATGCTTTTGTCCATGTACTTGTCCACATTTTGTCACATTTATCAATTCAAAGATCTTATATACTCATAGTTATTTATGCATAATTTCACAAATCATATTATTATTCCAAAATACATATTCATCATAGTAAGATCATATAGGTACGTACATTGTATACACATTTAGTGTATAAGTCAACGTACCTAAAACGGATTTATAATTCACATAGCCATTCGTATCACATACTTGCCTATTGAACCATTAGGAACCTAATAGGATATTGAGAAAGCTCGGAATAGTCGTACAATGCCAACGTCCCAGACGAGGTCTTACATGTACTCATATATCGATGCCACTATCCCAGACAGGGTATTGCACGAATCAATACGATGCTGATGTCCCAGAATGGTCTTAAATGTAAATCTTATATCGGTGCCAATGTCCCAGATATGGTCTTACACGTAAATCTCGTATCGATGCCAATGTCCCAGACGTGGTCTTACACGAAATCTCAAATCAATGCCGATGTCCCAAACGTGGTCTATCATGATATGACAGAACAGATACCTATGTCAGGACATAGCTAATCCTATCTATTCCTAGGCTCGTACGGGACTTCTTAGACATTGTCACTATACAGATCTTATCTCAGAATTTATATACATAGCATCTCGTAAGCATTCACTGTTATCAATAGTCATATGAATATGCAAAATTTGCATGAAAAATAGGCATCTTTTCATAAAACATGCAAATTTGCATTTCAATGTAATTAAATCCTTTTCATCAAATAAAACACACAGACGAGCAAATTAACTAATAGAAATTTAGTACATAATTAATCACTTATCAGAGGCATAGAAGATAATATTAAAATATTACGCACCATTATTCGCATCTAGATCGTCTTCGTCCTCTTAGCGATGTTTTGCATAGACCAAAGTTGGCTGCCTCACCTCAGCATAACCTGCACCTCTACCTGGTGCTCCACGATCGCGTTTATTATCATTATCGCCCCTACCTTGTCCACGACCCCTTGGTGGTTGTTGACCACCCCTCTTTGGCTGAAAATTACCTCTGCCATCGGTTCACTCCTAATTTTGCCTTCTCAGGCACTCTCTAATCCTAATTTCCATAGATCTACAGCTCAAACAAGCTCCTAACCTCCTCCAACATCACCCGTATCCCCTTTTCCACACACAACACAAGGTGGTATCTCGGTATTAGCAACAGCAACAGCAGCCTCAGCTCTAACCGGCCCATTCCTTCTAGCCCTCCTTCCAGGCCTCTGTTCAGTCCCCATAGCTTCCACGTTCTGTTTGTTCTCGCCTTTCCCCTTTTCTCAGTGGAGGCGCTCCGTGTGCTTTAATTCCTCCGCTATCTTTGCTTTCTCCACCAAGACCACAAATTCCCTTTCCCTTTGGGGAGCTATAAGCATCTTAAGGTTGTCTCTTCACCCATCCTAGAACCGTACACATCTCTCATGCTCTGTTGCGACTATCCCCTTGGCATATTGACTGAGGCGCAAAAATTCAGCCTCATACTCTGCTACCGACTTATCTCCATATGTCAAACTTAAAAACTCCTTAATTCGGGCATCCACATAGGCCGCTCCAATGTACTTCCCCTGGAATGTCGACTTAAAGAACTCCCAGGTGATCTGCTCCGGTTGGTTTCTCTCCTTTACGGTTAACCACCACTGATAGGCTTCCTCCCTAAGTAAGGATATCGCCCGTTTTAACTTTTGTTCATCTGTGTAATCCAGATTGTCCATTATCCTTTCAGTAGCTTCCAACCAATACTTCGCCACACTTGCGGCCACCCTCTCTACTCCTTTGAAAATCTCTGCCCCATTAGCTCAGAGTCGCTCGGCGATCGACCCACGACTTCCCGTACCATTATTGGGCCCAACAACCTTTTCTAAGATTCGTAACATAGCCTGCGATATGGCATCTTCCGTAGCAGTAGCCCGTTCATATGGTCCCCTTTCAGCTACTAGTGAAGCCAGAGCCTCCTCTACTCCAATGTTGCACATATGGCCCGACTCCGACGACCCGGCCCTAACACTTCTACGGCCTCGGCCACGACCTCTTGCACCTCTTCTAGCGCTAATCATTGCGTATTTCTGAATTAAAAATTTTATGAAATTAGTACATAGTTCCAGTTGTTTAGGGCACATGTCTTATGAGAGTAACAGTTTTTTTTAAGTTTATTACGCAGTCGAGAATCCACTACAGGCTTAAGTTTCCTACGAGCTTTAGTCTCTAAAATCCTATTTTAAGTAGCTCATTATCTATACAGTTCAGTAATTTAAACAAATGTAGTACAGAAAACTTACTTGGCTCGTCGTCGAGGCTCGGTGAACCACACTTTAAGAATCCTACAAACACCTTTTTAAAACTCAAAATCTAAGACCCATTTCATAGCCTGAGCTTTACAACCGAGCTCTGATACCACTAAATGTAACACCCCAAACCCAGCCTAGAAGTTAGGCCCGAATCTGGCATGTCACATCAAAGGCATAATTCAAACGATTTTGCTAATTAAAAATTTTAGGCCCAAAAGACCTTTCATCCTTGAGTCTTGTTAAGTAATAATAAAAACCCATTTTTATAGTTTTAAGTACTTCAGAAATCAAGATTAAACATACAAAATTTACTTAGGCTTAATATTTAAGTAAACAGTTGAAAACAACAACCCAAAATCTAAAGTCAAATCGGAGTAAAAGGCCTTTTTACATCCAACTAAAATAAATCAATTAAAAACCATGTTTTCTTTAATTTAATTGAAACAAAAACAAAAAAAAAAAAGAAAAATTTAAACATCCCGTACTGTGGCCATCTCCGAGTCCCCTCCCACATCGAGCTGTCTATTGAGGATCACCTGAAACATTAAATAAAGGGTGTGAGTTTCGAAACTCAGTGTGTACAACCTTTGGCAATCAAATCAACATAAAAATATTAACATTGGGCCTAAGCCCTATGAAAATCAGTGGCCTTGGCCTTAGCCCACAATGACCTCATATCATATCATATCATATCATCATGCAAAACAAGGTAATGGAAAACCCTCCTTAAAAATCCATCCGCTACACACTATTTCCCTTCCAATCGCTACACACCTGTGGGGATTTCTAAATCAACCCACCCATCCTCTACACATTAAAGGTAGCACTCACAGTGACACTACTCAACATTGCAGTAAAACTACTAATCATATAATGGGCTTAAAGCCACAGGTGGATCCATTGTCGTCAAGCGACTATGCAATCCTCAAATCTTCCTCCGTACCATAATTCCCACCCATACGCATCCTAATCAGAATATCATATGAATGCAACATGCACATGAGTAACATCCACAAAACTCATACTCATCACATAGGGGTATTTTCGTCATTTCACAACCCAAGGGTATTTCTGTAAATCTAATCTATAGGGGTATTTAGGTAATTTTGCAAAATATTGGTACTTTGGAAATTTTGTAAATCAGGGATGTTTTGGTAATTCTGCAAACCAAGGGTATTCTGGTAATTTCACAATTCAGGGCGATTTTAGTGATTTTATAAATCTAAGGATGTTTTGGTAATCTTCAAACTAAGGGTATTTTGGTTCTTTTCAAATCAAGGGTATTTTAGTCATTTTATAATTCTTAGGGTATTTGGTCCCTTTCGGGTTTTAGTTATGAACTTTGGCCCATTAACAAGTCCTAGCGGCTAAAGGAACAGACACTATGCACCAGGTAGGATTCCAAAGAAGAGGAGGTGGGCCGCTAGGGCCGCTTATGTACCAAGCTCTCCTTAGATCCAATCCTAGACATGCACATGCCCGTTAGCACACTCTAACCTAGCGACTTGTCCACAGACATGTTTAATTATTAGAAAGTCTTATGCGATTTAAGAGTTGTTCAATACTAAGCCTAAAGTCCATAAAACCCTATCATACTAGTCTACATCCCCATAAAGGCCATCAACCCATTTCACATTCATATAACCCATAATGGCCATATCACATTTTTATGGCCCACTAGGCCCAAATCTCAGTCATATGGCCCATTAGGCCCAAAACAAATCCAGATCATGTAACCTGCAAGCCTAGCCCAATTCATATAATCAAATTAATCCATTTCATCAAACTTAGCCTCATGGCCCACCTGGCCTATTTAGCCACTTTGGCTTTTCGGCCTTTAGGCATTGCTAATTTCGTGTGTGCATAGTGTTTGTACACACCTGGTTACAACGTGTGATGTAAACCCCTTAATCACGAACCTACAATAGTCACCACTTAACAATTAATTTTAGCTTAATACACACTTTATCAAAAATTGAAACCTCACGTAACCTTACCGTGTGCCACACGTTCTAGTAGCCCTTCCTTAGCTACTATTCGTGAATATCCCTAGATCTGCACCCAAACAAATCATCAAAATTAAGTGACTCGTTTTTCACATAAGTCACCCTTATAAGCCATACCTACATTCGGCCACCCATTAATCCATAATTAAGACGAGTACACTTACCACTTTGCTAATGATCCTTACCACGCTTGCGATCTTTGAACCCTACCCTTGTTAATACAAGGTTAACGACGATAAGAAGTTAGATAGCCCTTCGGCTTTTATCGAACATACTGAAGAAAAATTGACTAAGTACTTACCCAAGGAGTAATCTGCCTAGGAAGCTTTCGACTTTTGAGACTAGTATGGTGACAGAGACAATTCGGCACCAATAGGGAGAAGAAGAGGAGAAATGATCAGCTAGAACTAATGGTGAACAAGAGAAGAAATTTAAGAAGAGAACGTATGGGGAATTCAGGTAGAGAGAAAACCAAAATTTCAGCAAAGGAATGATGGGTTTTTGTTTCGGCAAATGGAAGAATTCGGCTAAGGGGGAGAAAAAGAAATGTAATAGAACCCAAGGAACCTCTCAAAGGAATTCGGCACCTCCTTTTATAGCCAATAGCCGAGTCCTACCTTCCCTCACAGTCCAATTCGGCGCCAACTCTTCCCACATCTCATCTCCTAATTTTTCTCCATGATATCTCTCTTATCTCATCTGAAATTCCCTCCTTTATCAGTTCACAAGACCAATTCAAACACTTCAACAAAAGAGTCCTAATTCCACACAACTCTGGCGGTCCACTATGCAAAATAAACACTCCAAAAACACCTTACCACTAATCGAACCTTAGACCTCTTCACCCCACCTTGTAGCTCCCCTAGTGACGCCACCATGCCACTGGACCACAAGCCCATTTGTGTTCTATTTTTCCCTTAATCTGCTTAAGAGGCCTAATGCCTGAGACTAGGGTCCACTAAAGCAAGAAAAATAAATTTTTCCCTATGGTCATCCCTATCTCTGAGACTTCAAATAATCTTGATAACACCTTAAAATTAATACTCTAAGTGCTACTCATACATACCATCCTTAGTGCACAGAAATTTAAAGTTTCGGGATTTTTGGGGCGTTACAACCCAATAGGCCCAAATCTACTAGACGCAAATTCGGGGTGTTACAATGCCCCCTAAAACCCTAAGCTAGTTTGTGAACCACACGATGAAGACATCTCAACACGGCCTGGCACACAACCGTGTCTCTCTTGTAGCTTGATTTTGTAATTTCTTCGCGACTACATTCTGTCGCATTACCTAGCCATATAGCCGTGTAACCCCTCCACACGGCCTGGTCACACGACCATGTGTCCTTTGTTTCTCAAACTTTACAGCTTTTTCCAAAATTTTATGGTTTTTTTTTAAATTAGCCCCTAATTGATTCCTGGACTATTTTAATGTTTAAGTTTTTTGTTTAACTAAGTCCCTTGTAATATGGATCTTGTTAGAATTTTTGACCTATTTGATTGAATTGATATCGTAATTATATATTTTTGCATGAATTGTGAACAGTTCATATGACTATTGTATCTATATTTGCGATCGTACATACAACTTTCCTCATGTTACTATTAATTAGAACACATGAAAAACATGACTTTTGCTACTATGTTGCTATGTTATAAGCACATTAATTGCTATCATATTGACTTCACATTGCATTGCATGTGGAGCGACGATGTGAGCATAGGAAGATTTGGCAGTTTATCTGCGAATATATTTGATTGTATCCACAGCCAAAGGTAGATTCCATTTGTGGGTACTTGATGTGTATCCATAAGCATTGCCAGATTCCGTCTGCGAGGATTTTTTGTGTGTCCACAACCAATGGCAGTTTTATCTGTGAACTAATAGTAGTTTACCCACAACCCTGTGTGTTGGTGGATGGAGTTCAGGATAACTCTCATCATGGTTTGTAGGATCTATTTTGTTAAAATCAAAATTTCTGACATCTATAAAATCATGTGCATACAAATCTGGAATTTCTGTTGTGGCATATATGTATATATGTATATGTATATTATAGGAAATCTCAAAACTCGTTTTTTCTGAAATTTCTATTGTAAGTTCTGTGATATTAACAATGGTTAAATTGAAAAATTGATACTCTAAATTGTTGTTTGATTGCGATTATTTTATGCGATATTGTTTAATGTGTCTTACTGGCTGTTTGCACTAGTTTTCTTATGAATGAACTTACACTGAGCGTCATAGCTCACTCCCCTTTAAATTTTCATCCTTACAGATAATCGAATAGGTTAGGATGCGGATCCGACATCAGGAGGGCCTTGGCTTGGTTTTTATTTAAACTATTTGTACTTATTATTCAGTATTGTATTAATAGATTCTATTACTTTATTCCAAATCTTAGCATAGGATATTGGGTTGGTTATTATTTTTTTTTGTTTTATAGCTTGCTTGACATTTAATTTAAAATTTAGGATATCGATTCATGATTATTAATTGATTATGCATGAACCCCAATTTATATTAAAAAAAAAAGGTATCGCTTTTCCTCTTTCAAATTTATAGTTAGGAATTTTGGTTAGTAAAAAAACTAGTAATTAACTAAGTTTTCTTTTAAAAATAAAAAAATATTTTAAAATGACTATTTTCAAAACTCTAATAACTTACTAGTTCACTACAGTGGCTAATGTAATCTTTCGAATTCGAGTCTAACGTCTAGGTCGGGTTGGGGAGGTTATATTTCGTGGTATTGGAGCCCCGGTTTTTAATATCTAGACTATTGAAATTTGATTGAGTCTGGATGCAGGCATCAGAAACGGGTATTTTGGGAAAAAGCCATGCCAAGAGTTTTTGAAAAATTAATTTTCTGTAGTCATCCATTATACAAGGCGAGAACCCAATTTTTGAGGAGTATGTTAAAAATTCCACCGTCAATGGTGGCGGAGGCTATGAGAACGGCGATGACATCATGAGATAGGCAATGCTGAGAGTGTTGCAAACGATGGCTGGAGCCCAAACTAGATCAAGGAGTCACGCATCTATTGCGGAGAAAGTTCGATCGAATGGGGTAGAAATGTTCAAAGGTGTTGCTGGTATTACTCCCATTGTCTCTAGAGCAGAAATTGAGGGGCACTATGTACTTACTCAAAAATAAGGCCTATCGTTGGTGGCAGTAAGTGATAAGGTGTACATAGGCTAGACGAACAAGCTGAGATTATTTCTAAGAGGCCTTCCTAGAAAAAAAAAATATATAGGCACTAAGTATTTGGAGGCCTGCAGGCTCGAGTTTATCAAGCTAAAGCAATGAGATAAATCCATGGAAAAATATGAGGTTGAATTTCTGAGGCTCAATTGATATGCTCAGGATATGATCGCCACGGAGCATGACAAATTTGTGAGATTTGAAAATAGATCGCTATTTGACTTTAAGATACAAGTTGCTCCACATCTAAAACGGGTGTTTGAAACCCTAGTGGAGAAAGCCAAAATCGTAGAGGAGATCAAGTAGGTAAATTATGATCAATAGGATAAACGTAAGGTCCCATCCAAGAGAGATTTTGTTTCTACTGGTTCAAAGTCTCGTCCTGTAAAATGAACCAAAGAGGGTAAACCATAGTAAATGGTCATAGTAAATAACTTTAAGGATGAGGTAAACATTTGTAAGTATTATGGAAAGTATTACTTGGGCAAGTGTTGGAAGAATTTGGGTGCTTGCTTTAAATATGGTTGATGGAGCATATGGCGAGGGAATGCACTCTATAAATCGAGCAAACGTAAGCTCTGGCCCAGAATCAAACCCAAAACTAGAGAGTAGACCAATTATCTTCGAGAGGCCATGGGCAGAACCGAGTCACAAATACTGTTGCAACGGGTGCTAACTGAATTAAGGCTAGACAATCTTCCCTTGTTTATGTTGTCAGGGGTAGTGAAGAGAGGGATGTGTCTGATGTCATCACAGGTATCTTTACCTCTAATTTAATCCCATACGTTTCCCTAATTGACATAGGATCCACCCATTCGTATGTTGCATGTAATATACCTGATAAATTGCGTGATGGGATAGAGGAAACCACTACTGATGTAACTATATTAAGCCCTTTAAGACAATCAGTTATTATGAATAAAATCTATAGGAGATGTCCATTGGAGGTTTAAGTGGTAGTGTTTCCCACAGATCTTATATAGTTACCTTTTGGGGTGTTTAACTTGATTATAGGTATGGACTAGTTAGTAGAACACCAAGTTAGTCTAAAGTACGCCTTTAAGAGGGTATCCTTGAATAGAGAAATTGTTATAGTTGGGGAGCAACGTGATTATCTATCCAATTTTATTTTTGCTATGGTAGTCGAAAAGCTAGTTTAGAAAGGGTGCGAAGATTATCTTGCCTATGTGATAGATGAGAATGATAATAGTTATTTCTTATATAGTATCCGAATTGTTAGAGAATTCCTAGATGTGTTTCCCGAAGAGTTGCCAGGGTCATCTCCAAATTGTAAGGTAGAATTCAGAACTGAACTAATTTTAGGAACTGCACAGGTGTCCATTGCTTCCTACAGCATGGCGCTTAAGGAGCTACAAGAACTTAAAATCCATGTTCATGAGCTCTTAGATTGCAGGTTTACTAGAACTAGCATTTCTTTGTCGAGAGCTTCGATTTTTTTCGAAAAGAAGGATGGTTCCTTAAGGCTATGTATAGATTACCGACAATTAAATAAGCCAACTGTTAAGAAAAAATATCCTCTGTTCAGAATCGATGACTTGTTTGATCAATTTTGAGGAGCAGTTGTATTTTCTAAGATAGATCTAATGTTAGGATATTATCAACTAAAGGTGAATGAGGCAGATTTACCTAAAACTGCATTTAAAACTTGTTATTGTCACTATGAATTCCTTGTAATGCCATTCGGTTTAACTAGCGCTTCTATTGCCTTCATAAATCTAATGAACCGAGTGTTCCAACCCTTCCTTGATCAGTTCGTTGTTGTGTTTCTTGATGATATCGTAGTTTACTCCAATATTGAACCTGATTATGGTGAAAACCTTAGGAAGGTTCTACAAATCCTCTAAGAGAAGAAGCTATGCCAAACTAAGTAAATGTGAATTGTGACTTAAAGAGGTTATGTATCTAGGACATGTGGTATTCGCAGAGTGTATCCGAGTAGATTCGAATAAGATAAAGGCTATCATTGAACGAAAACAACCTAAATTCTTTTTTTGAAATATGAAGTTTCCTTGACTTAGTCGAGTACTATCGTATGTTCGTTGAAGGGTTTTCTTTAATTGCCGCACCCCTAACTAAGATGTTGAGAAAGGATGTTCCTTTTAGGTGGATGGAAGATCAACAATCTATCTTTGAAAAGCTAAATGTTGTATTAACCCAAGCTCCCATTTTGATTCAGCACGAATTGGGGAAAATATGTGGTGTACAATGATGCATCCTATGTCAACCATGGATGCGTGTTGATGTAAGGCGGTAAAGTAGTTGCATATGCATTAAGGCAATTAAAACAACTTGAGTGCAACTACTCGACTCATGACTGAAAGTTGGCTGCAATAGTTTTTGCACTAAAAATTTGGAGGCACTACAAGAGTCTCAAATACCTTCTCACCTAAAAAGAATTCAATCTGAGGCAGCAGAGGTGGTTAGAATTGCTAAAAGATTATGATTTTGTAATTGAATGCCACCCTGAGAAAGTCAATGTTGTAGTAGACGCTCTAAGTAAAAAATGGATGACTGATTGATTTAAAAGCAATGTTTACTAGGCTAAGTTTAGTAGATGTTGGAGGTTTGCTAGTGGGCTACAGGTGAAACCCACATTAGGAAATCAAAGCGACAAAACCTTTAGATGTGTCATTGTTACCATGGATTAAAAAGGTGAAGGATGGAAAAACTGAGGATTATGGGTTAAATGACGAGGGTGTTTTGTGCTATCAAGGAAGGTTTTGTGTGTCGAATGACAAAGACTTAAAACAGACCATACTTCGGGAAGTGCACGCTAGCCCTTATGCCATACATCCCGGAGTAACAAGATATATTAGAATGTAAAGGATTTGTACTGGTGGCCTGAGCTGAAACGCGATGTAACAGAGTTAGTAGTTAATGAATAATCAAGTGAAAGCTAAACATTAATTCCCCTCTGGGTTGCTACAACCTATTGAATGCCTCCGGACGGACCAATGTCTAGAGAGGGAATGCTTCAACTAAAGATATAGATTCAAGGCGGAGTCGGCAATTATACGGGTCAGGTTGTAATACATTTAGTTTACAACAAAACTGAAAAACCCCAAACCCGGCCCCCGAGCCTTGACCGGATCTGGTATGTCCCTTGAATAAAACGGCTCAAAACTTCTTGAATAATTTGGATGGTTTTGAAAGAAAATTTATTTTTTGGATTGGGCTCGAGTTGGAAACAAGTTTATTCTTGAAATCAAGGTATTTATAAAACTTTATTTCTCCATTTCAAAGTTCATCTTAAATTGAAAATCATTCATATTTATGTGTCAAAACATCTAACGTTTTTATTTTTAAGAAAATTTATTTAAGTTTAATTTAATAAGAATCGTATCAAAATAAAATAATTTAAAAAACATGCATCAACAGTTTCATATCAGTGGCCTTATTACAAACGAAAACAATACCCAAAATAATTCCAAATATTTAAAATATAAAAGTCCCAAAGTTAAATAAACTCCAAGTTGAGCATGGCCACCACTAAGCTCCTGCCGACCCGGTCCATCACTGAGCATCACCTGAAAAATATTCCCACAACGGGGTGAGTCATACAGACTCAGTGTGTATAACCAACACTAAGTCCCACATGATTTAGGCATGTCATATCATATCACACATGTACATAATTAACAGATAGAATTAATGATGCAACCCGAACCCAAACCTAGATGCCATCCGCTACACATCACCCGTACCATCCTGCACACCGTGGGGACTACTAAGTCAACCCTCCATCCGCTACACATCATTGAAGGCAGTCGCTGCAGACGACGTGCTCATCGCCCTTATAAAATTCGTGGCATAGCCACTAGATAATTATAATATGACATGAATCACCACATTCAGATAATGTGACCGAAGTCACCACATTCAGATAGTGTGGTATAAACCACCAGATCACTTCCCTTTTTCATATTCACCCATATGCCCCATGTCATACAAATCATGCAATTATCACGGTTTATGTCTTATTTAACATTCTTAGCCAAATTCTTATTTAGGCCACATTCACTATTCATAATGCTATAACAAGTTCCGGAGAGTAACATACCTGAGTACTTTGTACCATAGTATGGTACCCTTGGCCGCTTTTCTTATTATTATTAACATTTGCATTAAAATAAACCATAAATCTATTAAGACTTAGGGTAGGGCTACACACCTGGTATTAACGCTTTCCTGAAAACCCGAAAACCCGATCTAATGCTTTAGATCCTTAATTCCTACATTCGGCCAACCTTTAGCACTTTAGCAAAATGCCATTCGGCTACATGATCAAATCCCGAAGGATTTAACGCAACCAAAATCTTACCTTGCTGCAGATTTGATTACTAATCAAATCCCGAAACTCTACGATATCTCTTCCTTGCAATCGGCCCACACTAGACCACGTAACATGTTAGCTTTCAACTTTTGAATAATTAAGAAATAGATCTAAAACACCAAATATGGCCTTGGCCGATTGTACATGTTCACTTACCTTGAGATTTTAAAACCCGAAATTGCGACTTGCACTTGGTGATGTCGAGATCCCTATAAGTATATTGTTAGATCTAATCTAACATTAAAACATAATAGAATGGCCTTCGGCCTAAGATCTTATTTGCTTACCTTTGATCTAACAAAATCCCGAATGATCTTCTATTGTAGTAGACTTTAGAAGAGATCCCGAAATTCCTAAAAGAACCGATTTTATGGTTGATTAAAAGTCAAGTCAAATGCCATATTTCGGCTTTTGTTCTACACATGTCGACATAGAGGAGATAAGAGAGAATAGTAGAGATTCGGCCATAGCAGACTTACCTATCCAAACTGATTTGCGAAGGGATCACAAGAGATCTCTAACTTGGTTGCTATTCGGCCAAGGCTGAGAAGAGATGAGGTAGGAGAATTTCGGCAATGGCTTGGGGAACCAATAAAGATTCGGCTTCAATGGAAAAAGGAAAATAACACTGTGGTTTGGCCTTTTAAGAATATGGAGAGGGAGAGTGTGAAGCTTAGGAGTTTCGGCAATGGTGAATATAGGAGAAAGAAGATTTCGGCTTGACAAAATAAAAGAGAAAGGGGAGTTTGCTAGATAATTCGGCAGACCTATACTTTGATTAGCCAAAAATACTATCTAAAACACTCCCTTGGCCGGCCAACTCTTACTTCCTATTAGCTTCCTCCTTTTTCTCCTCCTTTTCCTCTCATTTACCCATTCAAAATAATTTAAAAAAAATCCACAATTATCTCCTTAGCCTAGCCGAATTTTTCAAGGGAATTAGACCTCATCTTAAACTCCTCCCCCAGTCTCCCCTTGCCGTCCATCACTTCTCCCTGGTGCCGCAAAAATGAAAGCCCCTATTAGCTTCCCATGCTGCTCGAACCTTGGCCCTGCACACATGCTTCTGGCGTCACCTACCAAGGCCCTCAAGTGGTGCCTCCAAGCCACTTTACCAAGCCCAATTCTATGTCTTATTCCCCCTACAACTTCACTTAAGGTCTATCAGGCTTAGCTTCCCTTTTTAAACTTGAAATAGAATAAATTTTTTAAGACATTCTTCTACACACTAAAGTTCTAAAAATTTATAAAACACGTTCAAACACACATAGGCATGCTACTTCATAAAATTAAGCAGTTATCTATAAGCCATAAATCCAGGATATTACAGTTCTACCCCTCTTAAAATAATTTCGACCTCGAAATTACCTGGCTAAAACAAGTGAGGGTATTGCTATTTCATTGCCTCTTCTGGCTCCCACGAAGCTTCTTCCGATCCATGATAACGCCATAATACTTTAACTAGAGGAACTGACTTCCTCCGTAACACTTTCACATCTCGTTCTAAGATCTGAATCGGCTCTTCTTCGTAAGACAAATCTGGCCTTAGCTCCACCTCTTCAACTGGTACTACATGAGATGGATTCGCTCGATAGCGACATAGCATCGAAACATGGAATACGTCGTGCATCTGCTTCAACTCTAGTGGCAACTCCAATTGGTATGCCACCGGTCCAACTCGCTTCAATACTCGGTAAGGGCCTATAAACCTGGGACTTAACTTCCCTTTCTGACCAAATCTTATTACCTTCTTCCAAGGCGATACATTAGGAAACACTTGATCTCCCACATCAAATTCTATTTCTTTCCGTTTGAGATCTGCATACGACTTCTGCCTATCAGAAGCCTCCTTTAACCGTGCCCGAATCACTTTAACCTTCTCCTCGGATTCTGCCACCATCTTTGGACCCAAAACTTGACGTTCCCCTAATTCCGTCCAACATGTAGGAGTGCGATATTTTCGTCCATACAATGCTTCATACGGTGCCATCCGAATACTGGCTTGATAGCTGTTATTGTACGTAAATTCTGCTAAAGGCAAATAGTCTTCCCAACTTCCTCTGAAGTCTATCGCACAGCCCCTTAACATATCCTCCAACACTTGGATTACTCGTTCAGACTGCCCGTCAGACTGTCGATGAAAAGCTGTAGTGAAATCCAATTTGGTGCCTAAAGCCTGATGTAGTGCTTTCCAAAACCGAGACGTAAACCTTAGATCCCTATCTGAAATGATTGGCACCGGCACTCCATGCAGCCTTACAATCTCTGCCACATATAACTTCGCTAACTCCTGCAAAGAATAATCAACTCTTACCTAAATGAAGTGCACAGACTTAGTCAATCGGTCCACTATCACCCATACTGAGTCCTTCTTAGTAGGCGTAAGGGGAAGCCCACTAACGAAGTCCATGGTAATTCTTTCCCACTTCCACTGTGGAATCTTGATTGGCTGAAGTAATCCCGATGGAACTTGGTGTTCAGCCTTAATTTGCTGACATGTTAAGCACTTGCCAACAAATTCGGTAACTTCCCTCTTAAGACTAGGCCACCAAAACTGTTCTCTTAGGTCTCTGTACAACTTAGTACCTCCGGGATGCATAGCATAAGGGCTACTATGCGATTCCTGAAGAATTCTCTGCCTAAGTTCCTCATTCTTCGGCATACAGACCTTTCCCTGGAAACACAATAGTCCCTCGTCATTACTACCATAATCCTCTAACTCTCCATTCTGAACTTGCCGCATCTTAGCACTTAAATCCTCATCTGGCAACTGACCCTCTTTTACCTTACTCAACCACGTCGGCTTGACTTGCAACTCTGCTACAAATTTCCGTCGTCATACAAACTCAGATGTGCGAACATGGCCCTCAGATCCGACACAACCTTTCGACTTAGGGCATCTGCCACTACATTCGCCTTGCCCGAGTGGTACTCTATAGAACAATCGTAATCCTTTAACAACTCCACCCACCTTCGCTGTCTCAGGTTCAACTCCTTCTGAGTCAACAGATACTTAAGACTCTTATGGTCTATGTAGATCACCGGCTTTTCTCCATAAAGATAATGCCTTCATACCTTAAGAGCAAAGACCACTGCTGCCAATTCCAAGTCGTGCTTTGGGTAGTTAACCTCGTGTGGCCTCAATTGCCTAGACGCATAAGCGACTACCTTCCCATCCTGTATCAATATGCATCCCAACCCTGTATGAGAAGCATCTCAGTATACCACAAAGTCCTTCCCTGCCTCCGGCTGAATCAAAACTGGAGCTTCGGTCAAAACCCTCTTAAGCTTCTCAAAGCTCTCCTGTTGCTTATCTGTCCATACGAAAGGTACCTCCTTCCTTAACAACTTTGTCAAAGGTGCGGCTATTGATGAGAACCCTTCCACGAACCTTCTATAATAGCCTGCCAATCCCAAGAAACTGCGAACCTCAGCCACAAACTTAGGTGGTTTCCAATCCAACACTGCCTCAATCTTTCGAGGATCCACCCTTATTCCTTCTGCAGACACTACATGCCCTAAGAATGCAACCTCCTTAAGCCAAAATTCACACTTGCTGAATTTGGCATAGAGCTTCTTTTCCCTTAGCAATTGCAACACAACCCGGAGATGCTCATCATGTTCTTCCTCTGACTTGGAGTATACTAGGATGTCGTCGATGAACACCATGACGAATCGATCCAAGTAGGGTTGAAAAACCCGGTTTATCATATCCATGAACGCGGCTGGGGCGTTCATCAACCCGAACGGCATTACCAAGAACTCTTAATGGCCGTATCTTATCCGAAAAGCTGTCTTATGGATATCTGCCTCCTTCACCTTCAACTGATGATATCCAGACCTTAGATCGATTTTTGAGAATACTGCTGCCCCCTTCAGCTGATCGAACAAGTCGTCTATCCTTGGCAAAGGATACCTGTTCTTGATGGTTAGCTTATTCAACTGACGATAGTCTATACACATACGCATAGTTCCGTCTTTCTTCTTTACAAACAAAACCGGTGCTCCCCACGGAGACACACTGGGTCGAATAAACCCACGATCAAGCAATTCTTGAATCTGAGCCTTAAGCTCAACCAACTCCTTTGGTGCCATTCATGCAGACGGGCATTGACACGGGAGAGCGCACTGTAGCAAGTCAATCCCAAATTCCACCTCCCTATCCAGGGGTATTCCAGGTAACTCCTCCGGAAACACATCATCAAATTCCCTTACTGTTCTAACTCCACTAACTCCCCCTTCTTTTCCATCCAACGCACTTACAAAGGCTAGAAATGCCTTGCAACCCTTCCGAACCATCTTATCTGCCTTTAATGCCGAAACTACGTTAGACAAGTAGTTTCTTCTTTCTCCTATCATAATTATCACCCCATCCTCCGGGGTCCTTAATTCCATTCGTTTAGCTGCACAATCCAACACAGCCCGATGTTCCACTAGCCAATCCATGCCAACTATGAGATCAAATTCTCTGAAGGGTAGTTCCATTAAGTTGGCAGAGAATACCATTCTTTGAATCTCTAGAGGTACTCTTCGAAAGATCTTATTCACCACAATAGTTTGACCTAGTGGGCTTACTATAATCATCTCCCTATCAGATAGTTCAGAGGCTATGCCTAGTGTTTCCACTACACTACATGAAACATAGGAATGGGTCGAGCCCACATCAATTAGAGCAAAATAAGGCTTGCCAAAAATAAGGAACGTACGGGTTATAACGTTCGACGCGTCTCCATCCTTCCTCCGGCGAACCGCATAAACCAGACCCGGCTGTCTTGCCTCTATATTACCAACACCTCGGCCCGGTGTTCCACGTCCTCTTCCAGTACTGTTACCTCTACCATTCGGGCCACGACCTCTCTGAGGCTGCTGTCCACCACTACCAGCCTAATTAGCACCTTGGCCTGCTGGTCGACTTCCATCTATCTTTATTCGACAGTCCTTAATCATATGATCCTTCGACCCGCACTTAAAGCATCCTCCCATTTTCTTCCAACACTCCCCTAAGTACATTTTTCTGCATTGATTACAAGTACGATACTGCCTTCCTGAACCAACTTGCTGACCTCGCAGCCCATCAGCTCTAGGCCTCTTTTGTACATTCCCTGACGATCCAGATGACCCATAACCTCTCTTTTGTCTATTCTGATTAGAGTTCTACCTTACCGAGTCCTTAATCCCTTCAGCTACCTTAGCCTTTTCTACTAATGCGGCAAACTCCCGCTCCTGATGTGGAGCTATCAACAACCTCAAGTCATCTCTAAGTCCGTCCTTAAATCGGACACATCGCTCATACTCCGTAGCCACCACGCCTCGAGCATATCAACTTAACCTTAGGAATTCAGCCTCATACTCCGCCACGGAGTTGTTCCCTTGAACCAGCCCCAGAAAAGCCTTCCTTTGCGCATCAATATATCTGGTTCGAACATACTTCTTCTGATACGTCGCCTTAACATATTCCCACGTAAGATCCTCAGCTGTGGTACCATCCCGAACTGTTAACCACCATTGATATGCTTCATCGCGTAGCAGCGACACCATTCTTTTTAATTTCTCCTCAGGGTTCAGATCCAACTCATCCATAATTCACTCGGTTGCTTCAAACCAATACTCAGCTGTACTGGGGGCCACACCGGATACGCCACGGGACACCTCAGCTCCATTAGCTCGGAGTCGCTCGGGTATAGATTTTCGAGCTCTCATATTCCCACCTGCTCCAGCCACCATGTCAAGAACTCGCAGCACAGCCTGCGATACAGCATCATCCCCCATCTGATCTTGCTGCTCAACACCAACAGTTGGTGGTGGTGGTGGCGGTGGTACCTCATTCTCAGACCCTTGACCCGATCTAACGGGTTCCGACACGGTCATTCTACCTCAATCGCGTCCTCGCACATTACGACCACGTCCCCTAGAGCTTATTCTTACGATCGCGCTTTAATCTGATTAAGAAATTTTATGAATTAGTCCTTGTTCCACTGATTATCCGCAAAGAAGTTTTATGAAAAGAAAATTAATAGGGGTTCTTTCGAGCAATCAAGGTTTCAAGTCTTCTATCCTAATTTAGAGAAGTACAATCCATTCAATAGTTCCTATCACACACATTCATCATTCACACATTCTTATCTGTTCCTATCCCAGGGGTATTTTCGTCATTTGTCCTACAGGGGTATTTTGGTAATAAATCGGGGTCAACTTGAAAAATCTCTAGAAATCAAAGGTATTTCAAAATTTGCAAAACTTGGGGCTCTTTTTGAGAATTTGTTTTCCAAATCGGTGTTGTTGCAGAAATTTTAGAAATCGGGGGCATTTTGGTAATTTTGTAAAACAGGGGTAATTTCGTAAATTTCCAAATCAAAGTACCTTAGTATTTTTGTAACGATAAAGTTTTTGGGCATTTTTGTAAAATCAAAAAATGTTATTAAAGTCGGGGTAGTATGGTAATTTTGGAAACCAAGGGCATTTCAGTAATTTTACCACTAGGGGTATTTAGGTAATTTTGTAAATCAAAAATATTTTGGAAAATTTTCAAACTAAGTTTTGCTACAATTTAAAGGGGTAATTTGGTGATTTTAAACCGAAGTTTTTATGAAAATCTGACTAATCCCTTTCGGGTTTTAGTTATTGAGTTTAGCTTTGTGAATAAGTCCTCATGGTTACGGTGAACAGAAGCTACGCACTGTAGGATTCCAGCGAAGAGGAGGTGAGTCACTAGGACTGCTTAAGTACCAGGCTCTTCCGGATCCAATCCTAGACATGCGTACAAAGGTTGCCACACCCTAACTCGACGACTTAGCCACAGGTTGGTTTAATTAGGCTTTAAAGTTTTATGTAATTGTTGGGGTAAACTAGTCCTAGGGTTCAAGTACTAAATATACTATTCTATGTTCCATTTATACCCTTCTACAAGTCATACTATAAATCACACAAATGATTAGGGGTACTTACCTCGTGGACTTCGGGTCGGAGACTTGGGTGCCATGGTAGAAAACATGCTCAATTTCACAAAACTTTCACAAAGATTCATTTGGGCCTAAATTTTAAAACATTGTGAGCTTTAAACCCAAGGCTGAGAGTTTAAAACTGGGCTCTGATACCAAGCTGAAACACCCCAAAGACGGCCCACGAGCCTTGACCGGATCTGGTATGTCCCTTGAATAAAACGGTTCAAAACTTCTTGAATAATTTGGATGGTTTTGAAAGAAAATTTATTTTTTGGATTGGGCTCGAGTTGGAAACAAGTTTATTCTTGAAATCTAGGTATTTATAAAACTTTATTTCTCCATTTCAAAGTTTATCTTAAATTGAAAATCATTCATATTTAGGTGTCAAAACATCTAACGTTTTTATTTTTAAAAAAAATCATTTAAGTTTAATTTAATAAGAATCGTATCAAAATAAAATAAGTTAAAAGACATGCATCAACAGTTTCATATCAGTGGCCTTATTACAAACGAAAACAATACCCAAAATAATTCCAAATATTTAAAATATAAAAGTCCCAAAGTTAAATAAACTCCAAGTTGAGCATGGCCACCACTAAGCTCCTGCCGACCCGGTCCATCACTGAGCACCACCTGAAAAATATTCCCACAGCGAGGTGAGTCATACAGACTCAGTGTGTATAACCAACACTAAGCCCCACATGATTTAGGCATGCCATATCATATCACACATGTACATAATTAACAGATAGAATTAATGATGCAACCCGAACCCAAACCTAGATGCCATCCGCTACACATCACCTGTACCATCCTGCACACCGTGGGGACTACTAAGTCAACCCTCCATCCGCTACACATCATCGAAGGCAGTCGCTGCAGACGACGTGCTCATCGCCCTTATAAAATTCGTGGCATAGCCACCAGATAATTATAATATGACATGAGTCACCACATTCAGATAATGTAACCGAAGTCACCACATTCAGATAGTGTGGTATAAACCACCAGATCACTTCCCCTTTTCATATTCACCCATATGCCCCATGTCATACAAATCATGCAATTATCACGGTTTATGTCTTATTTCACATTCTTAGCCAAATTCTTATTTAGGCCACATTCACGGTTCATAATGCTATAACAAGTTTCGGAGAGTAACGTACCTTAGTACTTTGTACCATAGTATGGTACCCTTGGCCGCTTTTCATATTATTATTAACATTTGCATTAAAATAAACCATAATCCTATTAAGACTTAGGGTAGCGCTACACACCTGGTATTAACACTTTTCTAAAAACCCGAAAACCCGATCTAATGCTTTAGATCCTTAATTCCTACATTCAGCCAACCTTAAGCACTTTAGCAAAAAGCTATTCGGCTACCTGATCAAATCCCGAAGGATTTAATGCAACCAAAATCTTACCTTGCTGCCGATTTGATTACTAATCAAATCTCGAAACTCCACGATATCTCTTCCTTGCAATTGGCCCACACTAGACCACGTAACAGGTTAGCTTCCGGCTTTTGAATAATTAAGAAAAAGATCTAAAACACCAAATATGGCCTTGGCCAATTGTACATGTTCACTTACCTTGAGATTTTAAAACCCGAAATTGCGACTTGCACTTGGTGATGTCGAGATCCCTATAAGTATATTGTTAGATCTAATCTAACATTAAAACATAATAGAATGGCCTTCGGCCTAAGATCTTATTTTCTTACCTTTGATCTAACAAAATCCCGAATGATCTTCTATTGTAGTAGACTTTAGAAGAGATCCCGAAATTCCTAAAAGAATCGATTTCATGGTTGATTAAAAGTCAAGTCAAATGCCGTATTTCGGCTTTTGTTCTACACATGTCGATAGAGAGGAGATAAGAGAGAATAGTAGAGATTCGGCCATAGCAGACTTACCTATCCAAACCAATTTGCGAAAGGATCACAAGAGATCTCTAACTTGGTTGCTATTTAGCCAAGACTGAGAAGAGATGAGGTGGGAGAATTTTGGCAATGGCTTGGGGAACCAATGAAGATTCGGCTTCAACGGAAAAAGGAAAATAACACTGTGGTTCGGCCTTTTAAGAATATGGAGAGGGAGAGTGTGAAGCTTAGGAGTTTTGGCAATGGTGAATATAGGAGGAAGAAGATTTCGGCTTGACAAAATAAAAGAGAAAGGGGAGTTTGCTAGATAATTCGGCACACCTATACTTTGATTAGCCGAAAATACTATCTAAAACACTCCCTTGGCCGGCCAACTCTTACTTTCTATCAGCTTCCCCCTTTTTCTCCTCTTTTTCCTCTCATTTACCCATTCAAAATAATTTAAAAAAAATCCACAATTATCTCCTTAGCCTAACCGAATTTTTCAAGGGAATTAGACCTCATCTTAAACTCCTCCCCTAGTCTCCCCTTGCCGTCCATCACTTCTCCCTAGTGCCGCAAAAATGAAAGCCCCTATTAGCTTCCCATGCTGCTCGAACCTTGGCCCTGCACACATGCTTGTGGCGTCACCTACCAAGGCCCTCAAGTGGCGCCTCCAAGCCACTTTATCAAGCCCAATTCTATGTCCTATTTCCCCTACAACTTCTCTTAAGGCCTATCAGGCTTAGCTTCTCTTTTTAAACTTGAAATCGAATAATTTTTTTTTAAGACATTCTTCTTCACTCTAAAGTTCTAAATATTTATAAAACACGTTCAAACACACATAGGCATGCTACTTCATAAAATTAAGTAGTTATGCATAAGCCATAAATCCAGGATATTACAAAAACACTTGGTATATATTCCGAGGATCATACTCAAGGGATTGTAGTTTAGGGAAAAATGTTATCAAGCCAATTATAGGAAATAATTACTAATATACTCGAGTCACGAATTAGTAGTGTTAATTAAGAAGTAAGATTATAATAATAAGAAACTAAATAAATTTAACTGAACCTAAATCTACTCCTAGGTTCCTATATCGGCTTTTCCTATTCCTTGTTTTGACTACGCGAGTTCCTTTTAGCCTAGATCCAATTGTTTTACATAATTAATTATTAAAGTAAAGTTTTAATCAATCAACTAGTCGATACCCTAGTAGGATCTTATGATCTTTCACTAGAATAATGAGTCAACAAGAACTATTTGTCTTCTGACCTCACAGTTCAGACCAGTTTGGGGTTAAAGTGTTCATGGATAAGCCATGCTAATTTTGGGTTAATTCCCACCTAAATGACTTCCTAGGGTTGTCAGGCTTAGGGTTTGTTTCACGTTCTTCCTTTCCCAAATAACTGATCCGCTAAGAAACTCT
This sequence comes from Gossypium bickii, assembly GCA_025503065.1. Classification (NCBI taxonomy): domain Eukaryota; kingdom Viridiplantae; phylum Streptophyta; class Magnoliopsida; order Malvales; family Malvaceae; genus Gossypium; species Gossypium bickii. The sequence continues at coordinate 46,624,056 of CP106711.1, read as the reverse complement.
ATTATTCAAGCAATTAATTGAGTTAAAGCAATTGAAACATACAAAATATGTAGAAAGCACAAATTGATTCTAGTCTTTACACAAACATTCATCTAACAATGTTAAAGAAAGAAATATAGAGAATAGAATAAGGAAAAGAGATACTCATGGATTTATCGATGAAAGTGTGGTTTTGAAACAATCTCCCCTCGTGGAAGTCTCACTTTGGAGTAGGATCTTCAAATTACAAGAACATAAAATAACCTAAGTAAAAACTAAGAAGGAAAGAAAAACCTAAGAATCAAAACCCTAAAATTGTGTGTTTAACCTGATTACAATAGCCTTTATGTAGGCTCAACTTGGAATATTAAAGTACCTAAATTATCCTTGAAGTCCTTAGATTTCTATTAGGATAAATACACCTAACTTCCTTCTAAAACGTAGTTAAAATGTGCAGGTATTTTGGGCTATGCAGGGGGTATGTCGCGACATGGGAGGGCTATGTCGTGACATCGAGGGCAGTTTCACTGCAAAACTCATTTTTAGCTTCTGTCTTCGATGTTGAGACATCTTTAGCTCCCGACTTGACCTACAACACCATGTAACCTTACTTAGAAATATAAAATGTAATAAAAAATGACTAGAAAGCATAAATTACTACTTTAAGTATAACAACCTAGATATATACTAAAATGTTTTGATATACTATTAAACAAGATATAATTATGTGTAAAAAAAGATGTAAATAATAGTACAATTTATGGCAAATCACCTATCAAAATACCTCAATAGAAGTGGTAGAGAATAATGATGGACTTTGTTAGTGAATTACTTTTAACACCCATTAAGAAAGATTCAATTTGGGTGATAATAGACTGATTAACAATGTCAACACACTTCTTACCTATCTGCAAGGATTATTCATTGCAAAAGTTGGCTAGGTTATATATTTAAGAGATAGTGAGGTTGCATTGGGTGTCCACATAAATTATTATAAATCGAGATCCCCGTTTTACATCTCTATTCTAGAAGAATTTACAAGAGTCGCTAAGTGCTCTTTTGGATTTTTGTAATGCCTTCCATCCACAGTTTGACGGGCAATCAGAATGGGTTATACAAATATTAGAAGATATGTTAAGAGGCTACATCATCGAATTTTGAGGTAGTTTGGAGAAACATTTTCCCTAGCTGAATTTGGCTATAATAATAGCTTCCAATCTAGTATCCAAAAGACACCTTATCAGGTCTTATATTGTCGAAAACATTGAACACCTTTGTGTTGGACCGAAATGGGAGAAAGGAAAATTTTAGGTTCCAAGTTGGTACAAGAATCTAAGGGGAAATAAGGCTAATACATGATAGACTGAAAGCGGCTTCGGATAGACACAAGTCGTATGCAGATTTAAAAATGGAAGGACAACGAGTATAATGTTGGATATAAAGTCTTCCTGAAAGTGTCCCCATGGGGAAAGGTGTTAAGGTCCGGTCGAAAGGGTAAGTTAAGTCCAAGATTCATAGGACTCTATCGAATCCCTAAGAGATTCAGTCCAGTTGCATATCAATTAGAATTATATTCAGAACAGGATTGAATTCATGACGTTTTCCATGTCACTTTGTTGAGACACTATTGATCCAAGGCTTTCCGTATCGTTCCAATTGAGGAGATCAAAGTTAGACCAGATTTGTCCTTTGAGGAAGAACCCATACAAATTGTAGCTCATGATGTAATGGTTATGAGAAGAAAACAAATCCCTCTTGTGGAAGTTGTAATGCCCCAAAATTTGAATGTGTGGCTGTTAATGTCTGTCAATAATTAAGTCTTTATATCTGTGGTTAAGTGTGCTGCTTATATGTTCGGGGTTAGGGGTTCGATTCTCATTGTTGGAAAGTTTTGTGATTGTTTTTAAAAATCGACTTAATCCCTATCCTTAAACTATCGACCTAAGTTTAATTCTGTGTAATTTTGTGTCAAGAATGAGCCTACTGATTCGATGGTGAATTTTTGTATACCTTCTGGTTCTGTGTTCGAGTCTCAATGTATGCACTAAGGAAATATTTTTGCTAGTTGGTAAAATTTTTTGTTATAGATTTCCTATATTAAATAGTTTTTTAAACAAAATGTTTCTTTATTCATCCTTTTACCATTCTTCTCCTTTTCTTCTTTTCTTTTCTTTTCTTTTCTTTTTGTTGTTTTCATAAATTATTACTGGGTTGAATTGGGAGTTCTATGTTACTCTTTTTGTCGATTGGAAGGTTATTGTGTAAGTTCGATTGTGATTCTCATTTGTTTTAGCGAGTTTTAGTTTGTTATTGTTCGTTTTGTCGAAATGGATTTTTTTGCATATGTTTGTTCAAATTCTCTTGTTAAGCGTTTGAATGGCTTCCTGTCTAGGCAAGGATTCTACGAGAGACGTTCCTCCGATGTATTAGGATCATGTATTGTTCTTTCGTGTAAGGTGACTGGTGAATTTTTGAGCTGGGGTTGTGTCTAAGCATTCGACATAATTTTGAGTTTGCATCTTAATTTTGAGTAATTGTTGAGAATAAGTGTGTAACCAGTCATTGAATTATTGTTTTTAGGTTTTAGAACTACTCTGATTGTTCTTACGACAAATCCGTATCAGGTGTGTAACGAAAACTCGTTTTTCTAAAATTTTTGAACGCCGAAAAACATGGATGTTGAAACACCCCTTACCCTTATACAACGCTGGAACAAGGCTCGAGACATTACCAGACTTATAATACACGCAAACATACATTTTCGAGCCTTAAATTTGTGTCCAAATTAAAACCATTCATATTCGATCATGAAGTCACTATTACGAGCCTACGAGGCCCAAAACATGCATTAGGAGTGGTTCAGGACTAAACTGAGAACTCAGGAAACTTTTATAAAACTTAGAAAATTTTTCATGTTAAAGGGCTCACAAGCCCATGTGGTCCAATGGACACGCTCGTACTTCAGGCCATGTTTGATTTAGGGGTGCACTCTGACTTGTGCCACAAGGCCGTGCCACATGCCCGTGTGCTAGGTTGTGTAGCACACACAACTAAGACACACACCCGTGTCTCTGCCCGTGTGCTCAATTCTAGACATTCTTTTTTTCCAAAATTAAGTTGCAGGGGACACACGGCCGGATCACATACCCGTGGGGCAGACCGTGTGTCACATACGGCCTAGACACACACCCGTATTTCTACCTGTGTGGACAAAAACAAGGCTATTTACCAAGCCATTTTGCTACCCTCACTTGCACATCTACACAACATCACATGAAACAAATTCAAGCATATAAACGCAACCTAATAACCACAAACAAGACAATAACATGTCATTCTTATACCATCATTTATCATGCTTAAAACATCATACTTAGCCCGTTAAAACATACTAATTTCACATTCACAAGAGGGCATTAACATATGAACAAACTTATGATACATAAGCCATCATTCATGGATATATATAAGATGAAACATTAACAATTACAAACTAACACATATGGCCAAACTAATAATGACACACATAAAAAATTGGCCTAGTCCCTATACATGCAATAGACTTAAAATGGTTGAATTCATTTATACCCAAAATGATAGCTTGATAGTGTGATAGAATCTCTGGTGAACTCCAGCCCGAGCTAGCTTAGTAACCCTATAAGATATGGGAAAATAATGGGGTAAGCTATATATATAGCTTAGTAAGTCCGTACGAAAATAATAAGTAACTCTTAAAAGCTTTTAACAAGTTCAACAATTTAAACACAAGATAATACAAATTGCTATAAAGCTCAAAGTTATAATTTTCATTCAGTCATAAGGTTTACTCTATCAACTTATAAGCATAATTTAACATATCTTGGCATTAGCCTAACAACCCTAATCTCTCCTTTCTAACAGATTACAACAAATATAAATCATTTCAAACTTCATAGTAACCATGCACATTAATTATGTATACTCATTGTTTTCGAGCATATGTCATAGTATCTTTCAATTGGCTTACTTCCATAACCATTTTAATAGGCAAATATGCCAATCTTTCCTTACTTCCATAACCATTTTAATAGGCAAATATGCCAACCTTTCCTTTTTCTCATATCCGATAAATCACAATTTGTGTGAATAAAACATGCTATATCATAACTCAATTTGACCCGAAAGCCAATCACATAATTGTCAACCGAATTTATCATGAATATCATACATCACTAGTATAAACTAATAATCACATGGTTTTCACAAAACTATTTTTGTGGAAATCATGAACTCACAATTTCATGAAGTCCACGCTTATAAACTTTACTTACATACCTGAACCGATTCGTAATTACTTACATACTATTTCTCTTTTTTGACATACTCGTTGAATTTCACGTTGAACCATTTGGAGTACTAAAGGATACTCGGGGATCTCGTACACACAGTACAGTACAAATGCCATATCCCAAATATGCTTTTACATGTAAGCTCGTATAGATGCCAATAGCCCAGCTATGGTCTTACACGAAGTCTCATATCGATGCCATATCCCAGATATGGTCCTACATGAAATCTCATATCGATGCCATATCCCAGATATGGTCTTAGACGTAATCTCAGTAACCCTAATTATAACATCCTAGGATAGTGGGCTTAGTGTGTGTTTGGATATGAGTTAGGGGTTCCGAAAATCCTAGGATGTAGAAGAGTGCCTTAAAAAATTATTAGATTTTAAGTTTGTAAGGGGGAGCTTGGCTAAGGAGGGCTTAAGAAAATTTGTAAGGGGTTTCTGGACACAAAGAGTGCCTTGGTAAAGTGGCCAGAAGGTGCCACTTAGGGCCTTGGAGGGTGACGCCATAAGCAGTAAGAAAGGGCTCAGGTTCGAGTAGCGCGGGAAACAATGGGAGCTTTTATTTTTGCAGCAAGGTGAGGCAGTGTTGGACGACAATGGGGCACTGAGTGGATGAGTATTGATCAAGTCAAATTCTTTTTAAATTTTGGCTAAGGAGGGAGAGATAGTAGTTGACTCATTCAAACTTTTTAAATGAGTGTTGAAGAGGAAAAATAGGAGAAAAGGAAGGGGGAGATAGAGTTTAAGTGATAGCCGAATTTAGGCGAGGGGATTAGGATTAGGTAAATTCGGTCATGTAGGGGGGAGTAAGTGCCGAAATTATCTTTGTGAGAGTGCTCATCTTTTTGCCAAAATTCTTCTACTTTTTCTTCTTCTTATTTTCTTTCTTTCAACCCCAATTCTGCACCTTTTCTTGTATGGCCGAATATCCCTTTGCCATTTAGAACCTTAGCCGAATATGGTATCCTTCTTCTTCTCTTTTCTTTTCTTGAGATCATTAAAGCCGAAACTTTGATCACTTTGATCCAGTTTTATTCTTGGTCGAATCCTCTAAGCATTAAAATCTCTCTACTTTTGCGTTTCTCTCTTCACCATTAAGTGCCGAAACATCATCTCCATTTTGGTTCTCAGAAGCCAAATCTCAATAGTAGCCGAATTTCTGAGGGTGCTTTAGTAGTGCTAAGTACTTTCTTTCTTGGCAATCGATTTTGGGTTTTTGTTCATTGGAGTGCCGAATCAAGTGATTAGGCTTTGGTTTTAGGGATGGCCGAATGTTGATAGTGCCATAACCTTGTGTTTCATTTGCATGTAGCCAGCATATGGAAGCATTAAGGGATCCTTGTGGGTTCGACTACTCAAGATAAGGTAGTAGTTGTATTCGGCCAAGGGCCATATATTCTTATGTCTTTAGGTTGAGGCTAAAACTAATGTGGTTTCATTTAGGGATTTCGGCAGGCTTGTAGGTGTAAACGTGTGACTCCAGGATTCGATCAGTTGAGGTTGTATGATGATAGTGGTTGGCCGAAGGCGATTATTTATCCTTTCTGGTATAGAAGCCGATTCTAATAATTGATTAGCAGGGATTTCGTTAACTCCATAGACAAGTGGTGGTTTTCGGGAATTAGATAAGCAAGGTAAGGGGTTGATGGCATTCGGCCATAGGCCATTTTGTCTATTAGTGATGACCGATTCTGACTATGGCTTTTAGGGGCAGATCGACAGTGGTTAAGAGGAGTTTCGAGATTCTGAATCATATTCGTTAAGGATATTCAGTGAGTTTAGATCTGGTTTGTTTAGTTATTAACGTTATCGATTAACTGTTTGATTCTGATTAAGTATTGTTGATGGAGGTGAATACCAGTCAAGGTGTAGTCCCTATTCCTAAGTTTAAGAAGCGATCAGTCTCTACTGTACGAGATTGGCCATCGGGGTATGGGCCAGCAGCAGGGCAGGATTATAGGCAGATAGTTGTAGTTACGATTAGTGACAGCATCGATATTGAGAACGCAACACTTCAGGTTATCAGGTGTGTGGTTAACCCACAATTTCCCGGTTGTATGTTATATTTGCATGTGTTATGTGTATGTTAACAATTGCAGTGGAAATAATGAGATGGTTACCCTTGAGTGGGGTATATCGATAATCAGGTCAGCATCAAATCTGATAAAATTGTGGTTATGGGTGTGTATATAACTGTGTGCCTGCTTAACATATTCATGCATTATTTATCATGATACTATCGTATGCTGCATGTGCATGGGGTGGGATTGAATATATTAAAGAAGGACAGGGTGTACTTTATGTACGTGGTTTAGTGATGGCTACGAGCCTCACGTGGATCGATGAGTGGCTCTGTGCCTCATTGTGGTTGGTATCGGCTTTGAGCCATATCTTGGTTTGGTGATGGCTATGTGCCTCATCGTGGTTTGATGTTAGCTACGAGCTACATCGTAGATTGGCGCTGACTGAGGTCGCGTTGTGGATTATTTGTGATTTATTTCACGTGGACGGCATTGATTGCCAAATTGGTGTGTAGAGGTTGGAGGGTTGATTTAGTAATCCCGGTGTGTGTGTGGTGGTGAATACGGGGTGTGTAGAGGATGGACCCTAGGCTGGGTTGGGTGCACTTTGCATAATCATGTGTGGTATGTGGATTGGTGTGGATATGGGCCAAGCCCATTTGTGGAATCATGTGGATTAATTGCATTAATATCTGATATGTGGTTCGTGTGGTTGTGGGCTAAGCCCGTGGGTGGAAATCTGTGGACTAATTACACACTGAGTCTGTTTGACTCACCCAAATTTTTACCAAACATCGTAGGTGATACATGATGCTTGGACCGGGTTGGAGCGGATATGAGGTGGCCATGCAGAAGATGTTTCTACTTATTTCAAGCACTTTATGTTTTCAGTATTTTTGGATATTTATTTGATGTAATAAGGGCCACTGAAAGTATTTGGATTTTTGATATGTTTAAGTTGGATTGACGATCAAAATTAGTATTTGGGAATATTTTATTTATATTTGTTTAATAGAAATTTATATTTTAAAACCCTAAATTTAAGTTTTAAATCCGGGAATTTGTAATAACATAAATTTATTTAGAATTTTAAAATATACCATGTTTTATAAATGACAGCAAATTTTTTTTTATGTTTTCACCCTTACGATGAAATCTTTTCAACCGTTTTCCTCAGTAGCATTCTAAATTCAGCCGTGGCGTTTGGGCCGGGTTTAGGGTGTTACAGTTTGGTATCATAGCCCGGTTCAAAACTCGACTTTGAGGGTTTTGGGCCCAAAAACATTTTTCAAAGATGGGCTTTTCAAAAACATGGATTTTTATGAACTTTTTTCAGGTTTATTTTGGCATGGCACCTGTATCTCCGGCCTGAAGTCCACCAGGTAAGCACCCCTAATTACTGAAGTGATTTGTATGTGTGAACTTTATGGGCTTTATGGGATCGTAGATTAGTACATTAGGGCTATTGAACCCTAGGACTAGCTTACTTCAACACAAAATGCATAAGACTTAATTACAACCAAACAAACCTGTGAGTAAGTCGCCAAGTTAGGGTGTGGCAACAGCTGTGCGCATGTCTAGGATTGGATTCGGTGGGAGCTTGGCATTTAAGCCGTCCCAGTGACTCACCTCCTCTTCACTCGAATCCTACCTGGTACGTAGTGACGGTTCACCCAAACCAAGAGGACTTATTCACCGGCTAAACCTGATAATTAAAACCCGAAAGGGATCAGCTACACTGTTTTGTAAGAAACTACCCTAGCTGAATACAAACCTTAGTTTTGTAAAAACTACACTATTTTGACCAAAATACCCCGTTTTGGGAAATTTACTAAATTACCCCTACTTTACAAAATTACCAAAATAACCCGGATTTCTGAAATTTTTGCAATACCTTTGACTTGGTAAAATTTTCAAAATAACCTCGAGTTTTGGAAATTCTGGAATGCCTTTGATTTATGAAGATTTTCAAATTGAACCCAATTTATTACGAAAATATCCTTATGGGAGGAATTTCGAAATAACCCCTGGGTTGGGAACGGATAAAATGTCCATAGTAGTGTGGTGGATGTTGTTGATGAAAGTGAATGTGACTCTCTGAATTAGAATAGTAAACTTGAGCTGAAAACTTTGGTTGATCGAAAGAACTACTACTGAAAACTTCTTTTCATAAAATTGTTCGCGGATAATCAGTGGAACAAAGTATTAATGCATAAAATTTCTTAAATCAGATTAAATCGCGACATTAGATATGAGTTCTAAGGGACGTGGTCGTCGTGGACGTGGTAGGGGCAGAATGACTGTGTCGGAACCAGTAGGGTCTGGCCATGGGTCAGAAAATGACGTGCCGTTGCCGCCAGTGGTGGGCACGGAGGATCAAGATCAGACGGGAGGAGATGATGCAGTATCGCAGGCTATGCTGCGAGTGCTAGAGCGAGTGGCAGGAGCTGGTAAGGGGAATGGAGCTCGGAAGTCAGTGTCGGAGAGACTTAGGTCAAATGGAGCCGTGGTTTTTAGAGGAGTGTCTGGGGTGGCTCCAAATGTAGTGGAGTATTGGTTAGAGGCGGTCGAAAGGATCATGGATGATTTGGACTGCACCGCGGAGGAAAAGATGAAAGGTGCTATTTCGTTGCTCCGGGATGAGGCCTATCGGTGGTGGCTCACTGTCAGAGAAGGTACCCCTACAGATCGAGTGGATTAGGGTATTTTAAGATTAAGTTTGAAGGGAAATACGTTGGGGCTAGTTACCTAAACTCGCAGAGAAAGGCGTTTCTAAACTTGGTACAAGGAAGTAAGTCGGTTGCAGAGTATGAAGCAGAATTTCTGCGATTGAGCCAGTACGCCAAGGGGATCATGGCTACTGATTACGAAAGCTGTGTTCGATTCGAAGATGGGCTGCGGGATGAGCTGCGGGTGTTGATTGCTCCGCAGAGAGAGAGAGAGACTTTGCTATTCTAGTGGAAAAAGCTCGGATAGCTGAAGAAGTTAAGAGGAGTGAGAGACAAAATCGAGATAAGGATAGGAACCGAGACAAGAGGAGTTTTGGACCGTCAGTATGATCTGGGGATTTCCAAAAAAGACCAAGGATCGAGAATTCTGTACTTGCGCCTGTACCAGTAGCTGAGAATCAGAGTCGTCCATGTGCTCGGTGTGGAAGAGCTCATGCAGGAGAATGCTGGGGAAATAGTAAGGAATGTTTCCGATGTGAGTCTAACGCTCATTTGGTTAGGAATTGTCCTCAGATGATGGATAGGGCTCGGACAGTAGGCCAGGGTTATGTGCAGCTGGGCAGAGGTGGTCAGCAGGCAACGAGGGGTCGTGGTCCGAACCATGGAGGAAATGGTTCCGATTGAGGTCGTGGAGTACCAGGTAGAGGTGCTGAGGGTTCAGATGCTAGGCAACCAGGGTTGGTTTATGCAGTCAGGCGTTGCGAGGAAGAAGACGTGCCAGATGTGACAACCGGTACGTTCCTTATCCCTGGAATACTCTTTATTGCCTTGTTCGTTATAGGGTCAGCTCATTCTTATGTTGCTAGGGAAGTGTTCAGAATCTTGAATGCGAACTTTGGGACTGTATCTAGGAAGATGATGGTACTTAGTTCCTTAAGGCGATCAGTGGTAGTAGACCGGCATTTTAAGTAAGTGCTTTTAGAGGTTCAGGGAGCAGTAGTGATCTCGCTTAGTTTAGCCAGGTAATTTCGAGGACGAAATTATTTTTAAGGAGGGTAAAACTGTAACATCCAGGATTTAGGGGTTATGCGTTTAAGTCATAATTCAGGTGATAGTGGGCTTAGTGTGTGTTTTGATATGAGTTAGGGGTTCCCAAAATCCTAGGATGTAGAAGAGTGCCTTAGGAAATTATTAGATTTTAAGTTTGTAAGGGGGAGCTTGGCTAAGGAGGCCTTAAGAAAATTTGTAAGGGGTTTCTAGACACAAAGAGTGCCTTGGTAAAGTGGCCAGAAGGCGCCACTTAGGGCCTTGTAAGGTGACGCCATAAGCAGTGAGGAAAGGCTCAGGTTCGAGCAGCGTGGGAAGTAATGGGAGCTTTTATTTTTGCAGCAAGGTGAGGCAGTGTTGGACGGCAATGGGGCACTGAGTGGATGAGTATTGATCAAGTCAAATTCTTTTTAAATTTCGGCTAAGGAGGGAGAGAGAGCAGTTGACTCATTCAAACTTTTTGAATGAGTGTTGAAGAGGAAAAATAGGAGAAAAGGAAGGGGGAGATAGAGTTTGAGTGATAGCTGAATTTAGGAGAGGGGATTAGGATGAGGTAAATTCGGTCATGTGGGGGGGAGTAAGTGCCGAAATTATCTTTGTGAGAGTGCTCATCTTTTTGCCAAATTTTTTTTACTTTTTCTTCTTCTTCTTTTCTTTCTTTCAACCCCAATTCTGCACCTTTTCTTGTATGGCCGAATATCCCTTTGCCATTTAGAACCTTAGCTGAATATGGTATCCTTCTTCTTCTCTTTTCTTTTCTTGAGATCATTAAAGCCGAAACTTTGATCACTTTGATCCAGTTTTATTCTTGGCCGAATCCTCTAAGTATTAAACTCTCTCTACTTTTGCATTTTCTCTCTTCACCATTAAGTGCCGAAACATCATCTCCATTTTGGTTCTCAGAAGCCAAATCTCAATAGTAGCTAAATCTCTGAGGGTGCTTTAGTAGTGGTAAGTATTTTCTTCCTTGGCAATCGGTTTTGGGTTTTTGTTCATTGGAGTGCCGAATCAAGTGATTAGGCTTTGGTTTTAGGGATGGCTGAATGTTTATAGTGCCATAACCTTGTGTTTCGTTTGCATGTAGCCAGCATAGGGGAGCATTAAGGGATCCTTGTGGGTTCGACTACTTAAGGTAAGGTAGTAGTGGTATTCGGCCAAGGGCCATATATTCTTATGTTTTTAAGTTGAGGCCAAAACTAATGTGGTTTCATTTAGGGATTTCGGTAGGCTTGTAGGTGTAAACGTGTGACTCCGGGATTCGATCAGTTGAGGTAGGATGATGATAGTGGTAGGCCGAAGGCCATTATTTATCCTTTCTGGTATAGAAGCCGATTCTAACAATTGATTAGCAGGGATTTCGTTAACTCCATAGACAAGTGGTGGTTTCCGAGAATTAAATAAGCAAGGTAAGGGGTTGATGGCATTCGGCCATAGGCCATTTTGTCTATTAGTGATGACCGATTCTGACTATGGCTTTTAGGGGCAGATCGACAGTGGTTAAGAGGAGTTTCGGGATTCTGAATCATATTCGTTAAGGATTCAGTGAGTTTAGATCTGGTTTGTTTAGTTATTAACGTTATCGATTAACCGTTTGATTCTGATTAAGTATTGTTGATGGAGGCGAATACCAGTCAAGGGGTAGTCCCGATTCCTAAGTTTAAGAAGCAATCAGTCTCTGCTGTACGAGATTGGCCACCAGGGTGTGGGCCAGTAGCAGGGGAGGATTATAGGCAGATAGCTGTAGTTACGATTAGTGACAGCATTGGTATTGAGAGCGCAACACTTTAGGTTATCAGGTGTGTGGTTAACCCACAATTTCCTGGTTGTATGTTATATTTGCATGTGTTATGTGTATGTTGACAATTGCAGTGGAAATAATGAGATGGTTACCCTTGAGTGGGGTATATCGATAATCAGGTCAGCATCAAATCTGATAAAATTGTGGTTATGGGTGTGTATATGACTGTGTGCCTGCTTAACATGTTCATGCATTATTTATCATGATACTATCGTATGCTGTATGTGCATGGGGTAGGATTGAATATATGAAAGAAGGACAGGGTGTACTTTATGTACGTGGTTTAGTGATGGCTACGAGCCTTACGTGGATCGATGAGTGGCTCTGTGCCTCATCGTGGTTGGTATCGGCTTTGTGCCATATCGTGGTTTAGTGATGGCTATGTGCCTCATCGTGGTTTGATGTTAGCTACGAGCTACATCGTGGATTGGCGCTGACTGAAGCCGCGTTGTGGATTATTTGTGATTTATTTCACGTGGATGGCATTGATTGCCAAATTGTTGTGTAGAGGTTGGAGGGTTGATTTAGTAATCCCCTGGTGTGTGGTGGCTGGATATGGGGGTGTGTAGAGGATGGACCCTAGGCTGGGTTGGGTGCACTTTGCATAATCAAGTGTGGTATGTGGATTGGTGTGGATATGGGCCAAGCCCATTTGTGGAATCATGTGGATTAATTGCATTAATATCTGATATGTGGTTGGTGTGGTTGTGGGCTAAGCCCGTGGGTTGAAATCTGTGGACTAATTACACACTGAGTTTGTTTGACTCACCCAAAATTTTACCAAACATCGCATGTGATACATGATGCGTAGATCGGGTTGGAGCGGATATGAGGTGGCCATGCAGAAGATGTTTCTACTTATTTCAAGCACTTTATGTTTTCAGTATTTTTGGATATTTATTTGATGTAATAAGGGCCACTGAAAGTATTTGGATTTTTTATATGTTTAAGTTGGATTGACGATCAAAATTAGTATTTGGAAATGTTTTATTTGTATTTGTTTAAAAGCAATTTATATTTTAAAACCCTAAATTTAAGTTTTAAATCCGGGAATTTGTAATAACATAATTTTACTTAGAATTTTAAAGATGCCATGTTTTATAAATGACAGCAATTTTTTTTTTATGTTTTCACCCTTACGACGAAATATTTTCAACCGTTTTCCTCAGTAGCATTCTAAATTCGGCCGTGGAGTTTGGGCCGGGTTTAGGGTGTTACACTAATGCCATGACATTTGTATCGTATCTATATCTAATGTTCAACCGCTCTGTCAATCATTTCTGTAATATCGTACTTAATAGCATTCACATTTCATTTCAATAACGTAACATTTACCACAATTATAACCAACACATTATCCACATCTATCATACTCACAACATTTATTAATCCACAATTATATCAATCAAGCATTTATACACATATAATTTTGTAAGAGTATGCCCAAAGATCAATAATGAGATGGTTGTAATAACATACTTGATTTACCATGTTTATTAATATAAGGCGTTGTCATTATTATTTCAGTTTTTTTTTCCTGTGTGTACAAATAAACTGTTTTATAATAATGTCCTGAGAATAATATGATTATTCTTAAAAGATCCTTAGTCAAGTATTACTGTTGACTAGGACAACAATTGTAACAGCCCAGTTTATACCCTAGTCGAAACAGTGGTTTCGGAACCACAAATTCGAGTCTGTATAATATTTTAATATTATTTTCTGTGCCGTTGATATGTGACTAAGTATGTGGTAAATTTTCGTGAGCTAATTGTCCGTCTGTGTGTTTAATTTGACAAAAGGATTAAATCGCATAAAGTTTAAAAGTGGTCATTTATTTGATTGTTGGCCAAATTGAGGTGGTTTTTGATTGTAAGGGCCTTATGAGGCAATTAGCCAATAATAAAGTTAGTGGACGACACAATGACTAAATAGCCTTGAATTCATATGTGATATATGTTTTATTATATGGATAATTTTGTAATTAGATTAATAATATGATAATTAATAAAATTTCGCATGAAAATGAGAATTCATTCATGCATTCTCCACCAAAAACACAAAGAAAAAGAAAGCTTTGAAGCTTTGTATATTCGGTTACTTACAAGCCAAATTCAAGGTATGTTTTCAGTCAGTTTTCGATAATTTCTACGTTTCTGTAATCGTTGCTTAGTCTACAATCAAGCCCATGTCTCAATTTTGTTAATTGATGATGTTTGTGTGATATGCCATTGATGATATGTTAAGCTTTGTGATGATTTATGGTGTTAAATGAAAGATTTGAGCTAGATGAACATACTTTGTTCTTGAATTTTGATAAATTTAGCTAATTAGGGCTAAATTGAGAAAATAGTAACTTGAAGGACTAAATTGCAAATTTGATAGAAAATATGGGCTTGTACAATGTTCATAAGCCTTCGGCTAAGGATGTGTATGTGATGATTTTTGTGAATTTGATTTTTTGAGAAAAATGGACTCAATTGATAAATTGTGCAAATGTGAGGGTTAAATTGCAAATAGCCCTAAATGTGTATCTTTGGGTTGAATTGAATAAGTTACTGAATAAAAGGGTTAATTCTGAACATGTGTAGATCAAGAACTAAGGAAAACGGACTTAGATCGGGGGAAAGCGAAAGTAACCGAGTAGCCGTTTCCGTTTCCGTTTCAATTAAACCGAATCCGAGGTAAGTCATATTGCAAATAAATGTAATTGTATTGAATTGAGATTATTTACATGAGTACCAATGATAGTGAATGATTATGAGATGCTATGTATATGAATTTCAGGATAATGTCGATATAGTGATAAGTCTGAGAAGTCCCTTGTGAACTTAGGAATACAAAGGTATCTATTCTGTGTTATCATGTAAGACCACGTCCGAGACATTGGCATTAATTTGATATTTGTGTAAGACCATGTCTGGGACGTTGGTGTCAATATGATCTTTACGTGTAAGACCACATCTTGGACGTTGGCATCGATATGAGTTTTACGTGTAAGACCATGTCTGGGACATCAGCATCGTATTGATTAGTGTAAGACCCTGTCTGGGACAGTGGCATCGATATTCGATTACATGTAAGACCTCGTCTGGGACATTGGCATTGTATGATTATTCTGAGTTACTAAGCTTTTGGAACGCTTACTTTGTGTATGTGTTTTCTATGATTTATAGGTCATCGAAGCTACCGAAGGCTCGGGACCGTTGAGGATCGTCATCACATTACTCAACTTGTGTTTGGTACATTTTGGTAATGTAAATAGTTAGATATGGCATGTATAGGCTAGTATTTGTAATAAGTTTGTTATATGAATACATGTGATTTGGATAGTTATGAGTTGTGAACTTGCATAATATCTTTGTTATGTGATGTATGATTTGGTATGGTTTGGAAGCATATGGAATGGTTAAGTTTTTGGGTAAGTATATGGATGAATTATGCTTGAATATGCATAAGTTTTAGTCTTGTAAATTGTATGTTTGGAGTTGGTTTTGATTGAGAAAAATTGAATGGCTATTTTAACATGTTCATGGTTGTTAAATGTGCATGAGATGTATTGATGATTTGCTTGTAGGTTTGACCCTAAATGGGTGGTATTTGGTTTTACAAATGGCCAATTTTGCCACACGGCCATGGCACACCAGCATGCTTGGTAGCCATGTGGTTTAGTCAAGATCAACCACGGCTATGGCACATGGGCGTGCCTGGTAGCCGTGTGGTCAAGTTAGTTTCGACCACGGCCAAGGCACACGGGCGTGCTTGGTGGCCGTGGAGTTAAGTCAGATTTGACCACGGGGGAGACACATGGGCATGTCTAGTTGCCGTGGGAGGCACACGGCCTACCCACACGGGCGTGTAAGCCCTGAAACTTATAAAAGTTTTAAATTTTTGAGAATTTCTATATGTGTTTCGGTTTAGTCCCGACCCTGCTTCTAAGTATGTTATAGGTCTCGATGACCTACAAAAAGGGGACATTATGTTTGTAACTAATGAGATACTTGATAAAATGTCTGATTAAGTTTTCGATCTGTCAAGTAATGCTCTTAACCCTAATTCGGCGACGGACATGGGATAGGGGATGTTACATTTGGTTGGCATCAAAGCTATGGTTTAGTCGATTCTCGGACTAACGTAGCGTGCTAGAGTTTAGCCATACATGCCATATATCTGAATTGTGATAGTGTGATGAATCCTGTCGTATAAAATGTGATTTTTGTATTGCAATGGATCCCAAAAGAGCCGTAACTGACGATGTAGAAAGTAATACGCCTGCTCTCGTGCAAGGGATAGCGCCCTCTGATTCGAGACCGGCTACGAGCAGTCATGAGGGAGAAGCTAAACAAGCTTTCTTCCAGATCATGAGTGAATGGTTCACTCAATTTGCAAAGAATAATCTGACTGTTTCACAACATCCGCCCCCGCCTAATCACGCTCAATGAAACACCCCACACCCGGCCCACGAGCCTGGACCGGATCTGGTGTGATCCTCGAAGTAAAATGGTTAAAAATTCTTTTATTACTTTGGAAATCTGTGTGTTTTGAAGATAGTTTGCTGGTGGGTTGGGCTCGAGTTGAAAACAAATTCATTTAATATTGAAACCCATTTAATTTCAAGTGACAAAATATTTAAAGTTTATTTTAAATTAAATTGACTTAATCTCTAATAAGTAAAATTTCGTATCATACTAAATAAACCAGAAAATAACATGGTTCACTATGGCTTTATTACCTCAAATAAAAACCCAAAATGAAATTTAAAATACTTAGAAAAATAAGGGGTCCACATAATAATTTCCTTGCTGGGCATGGCCACCACTAAGCTCCTGCCGACCCCGTCCATTACTGATCATCACTTGAAAAATATTCCCACAACGGGGTGAGTCAACAGACTCAATGTGTAACACAACACTAAGTCTTAACAAATTTAGGCATTTCATAACATACATATTCATTTATCATTAAATTAAAAATGATGCAACCCGAACCCAAAACCTAGTTAGCCATCTGCTACACATCACCCGTACCAACCTGCACACCGTGGGGACTACTAAGTCAACCCTCCATCCGCTACACACCATCGAAGGCAGTCGCTGCAGTCGACGTGCTCATCACCCTTATGAGTGTTCGTGGTCTTAGGTTACCACACTTAGATATCGTGGTCTTAGGTCACCACATTCAGATATTGTGGTCTTAGGTCACCACATTCAGATCTCGTGGTCTTAGGTCACCACATTCAAATATCGTGGTCTTAGGTCACCACATTCACTTCCCCTTTTCAATAACCCATATGCCCGATATCATACATATTATGCACTAACATGCCAAATTTCACATTCTTATCGCTTATCACATGTTAAATATAACATATTTCATAATCCTAGTAGGAGTAGGAAACGTACCTGAGTACTTTGTACCATATCATGGTACCTTAGCCACATTCTTACACTTTCATATTAACACATATATCAAGTTTAAGCCATAAATCTATTAAGATTAGTGTGGGGTACACACCTGATATACTTAGCAATTCACTTGAAATCCCGGAAATCCGATCTCACTGCTTTAGATCTTTAATGCCTATATTCGGCCAACACTAGGAATTTTTAATAAAAAGCCATTCAGTCATAAATCGAAATCCTATTAGGATTGTTGTAACTCAAAACTTACCTTGGTGCCGATTGATGTCTAATCAAATGCCGAAAACTTTGTATTCTTCTTTCTTGAAATCGGCAATCACTAGATTACTTGAATAGATTAGTTTTGGCTTTAAATGATTAATGAACACATATATTTACAAAACATGGCCTTGGCCGAATGCTATAGACACTTACCTTGTGGATTTTAAATCCCGAAACTCACCGAATAACTAGGGAACACGCGGCCTATAGTGTACCTTCGGGAAAAGAACTTCTCCTTCCTTGTAGTCGACACTTAGTAAATCCCGAAAGATCTCTTCAAAGTTTCGACAACAAGATATTAATAGGGTTAGTCCTAGATTTCGACAAATCTTAAAAGAAAAAAGGATGAAACCGAATGAGATCTTACCCTTACTTTAGACATCGGCAATCCTTGCTTGAACCTTTAAAAATATTCGACTATGTAGGTTAGAAGGATCTTGATTTTGTCTTTTTGATTGGTAAAAAGAAAGAAAAGAGAAAGAAGAATAAAGATGGAGGATTCGGCTAGAGCACAAGTTATTTCGGCTTGGCAAAAAATAAAAGAGAAGAGAGGAATTATTTGCTAGAGAGAATTCGGCAGAGAGAGAGTTGAAAGAAAGAATGAATGGCCCTCTTTTCCTTTAGTAGCCGAAATTACTAACTTAGAATCCCTTACTTGGCCATCACTCTTCTATTTTGATAGCTTTATCTCTTTAATTATCACCTAAAATACAAGATAATTCAGGAACTATCCTTACTTAGCCGAAATTATTAAACTCAAAGTCCCTTACTTAGCCATCACTTCTCCCTTATTTTCCTAATTAAAGAATAATTCCTCATTTATCATCTTTTATCCTTAAATAAAATAAAAGGGATAAAACTCCTAAAATTTAGCCATGTGCCGTCCCCCTATTCCCTCTTATTGACGCCACTTAGCAAAATAAAGGCTTTAAAATTTTGCTCTCCACGCGACTCGGACACAAGTCCTTCCCCTTAGCATGTGGTGTCATTTCCAGAGCTCTAAGTGGTGCCTCCAAGCCACTTTTCCAAGCTCATTTGTGTGTCATGTTTTGCATACAATTCCTCTTAAGACCACCTTACTTCATGTCCCCCTTTTAAACTTTAAACTTATCATTTCTGAAGCATTTCCTTACATTTCCAAGACATTTCCTTACATTTCCAAGTCATTTCCTTACATTTCCAAGACAAGACATTTCCTTACATTTCCAAGTCATTTCCTTACATTTCTAAGACAAGACATTTCCTTACATTTCTAAAGCATTTCCTTACATTTCCAAGATTCTAAAAATGCACACATCACATCTATAACACATAAGACATACTAATGCATAGGCTGTAATCTAGGATGTTACAGTTCTACCCCCCTTAAAAATAATTTCGTCCTCGAAATTACTTGGCTAACTGCATTCCTACTCACCACACTACGCTTATGCTGCGCACTCTGATCTTAATAACACTATCATACTTCCTAGGCATAATCTCTAAATTCACATGCAAGGTTTCAGGCACTTTCACCGGTAATACAAGAAAACTCTACAACAATCGAAGCAATTAAGGGTATTCCGGAAACAAGGAACGTACCCGTTGTCACATCTGGCACATCTTTCTCCTCGCGACGGCCAACTGCATAAACCAATCTTGGTTGCCTCTCATCAGAACCTTCAGCACCTCTATTTGGTGTTCTACGACCTTGGCCGGAACCATTCCCTCCATGGTTCAGACCACGACCCCTTGTCGCTTGTTGACCACCTCTGCCTGTCTACTCATAACCTTGACCTGCTGTCCCAGCCCTATTCAGATCCTGCAGACAGTCTTTAATCATATGATCCTTGGACCCACACTTAAAGCATCCTCCTGTCTTTTTCCAACACTCTCCTAAGTGTTTCTTCCCACACTGGTCACAAGTACGATCGCGCCTCCTCAGAGCGACTTGCTAGCCTTGCGCCTATCAACTCTGGGCCTTTTATTCCCAGATGATCCTCGACGATCCAAAGCCTGCATTCGGCTGCTCCGATCGAGTTTACTTCACGGAGTCCTTAATTCCCTCAGCTACTTTTGCCTTCTCGACTAACGTAGAAAATTCCCGCTCCTGATGTGGAGCTATCAACAACCTTAGATCATCCATTAGTCCGCCCTCAAAACGGACACATCGCTCATGCTCCGTTGCCATTACTCCTCGAGCATACCGGCTTAACCTTAAAAATTCAACTTCATACTGCGCTACGGACTTGTCCCTTGAACTAGTCCGGAAAAGCCTTCCTTTGCTCATCAAGATACCTTGTGCCGACATACTTCTTCCGATATGCGGCCTTAACATATTCCTGTGTCGGATCCTCGGTGTGGCACCATCACGAATCGTGAGCCACCATTGGTACGCTTCATCGCAGAAGCGATGCACACCATTCCTTTCAACTTCTCCTCGGGGTCGGATCGAGCTCATCCATAATGCGTTTCGGTTGCCTCCAACCAATACTCGGCCTGCATCGGGTGCTACACGAGATATGCCACGGAATACCTTAGCTCCATTGGCACGAAGTTGCTCAGGTACCGACTTTCGAGCTCCTGAATTTCCTCCTACACCAGCCACCAATTCAAGAACTCGCAAAGACGACCATTTATACAAAGATCGCCTCTCGTCGATCCCCATTCGGCATCAAAGATCAACAGTGGTGGTGGTGGTGGTGGCGGTACCTCATTTTCAGATCCTTGACCCGATCTAACGGTTCCGACATCCGGTCATTCTACCTCTACCGCGTCCTCGCACATTACGTCCACGTCCCCTAGAGCTCATGTCTACGTTCGCGTGTTAATCTAATTAAGAAATTTTATGAATTAATGTTTTGTTTCACTGATTATTCGCGAAGAAATTTTATGGAAGAAGTTCAGAAGTAGTTCTTTCGATCAATCAAAGTTTTCGTTCAAGTTCTCTATCCTAATTCAGAGAAGCACATTCATCCAAACATTCATTCAGTAACATCCATCACACACATTCATTATTTCTATAGTTTTGTCTATTCCTACCCCAGGGTATTTTCGTAATTTGTCCTACAGGGGTATTTTCGTAAAAAAAAATTCAAAATAAGGTTCCTTAGTGATTTTGTCAATAAGGGTATTTTGGTAATTTTGCGTTCCCGGGGTATTTTTGGAAATTTTGAAATCTGAGGGCATTTCGGTAATTTTGAAACTCAGGGGTATTTTGGTAATAAACCAGGGTAAATTTGTAGTGCTCAATAAATCAGGGGTATTGCAAATTTTACAAAACTTGAGGGTTATTTTGGAGAATTTGTTTTTCCAAAATGGTGATGTTGCAAAAATTTTGGAAATTAGGGTCATTTTGGTAATTTTGTACATCAGGGGCAATTTTGTAATTTTCCAAAATTAAGATATTTTGATATTTTGCAAATTAGGGTTTTTGAACATTTATAAAGTAAGGAAATTTTGATTAAACTATGGGTAGTTTGGACATTTTATAAACCAAGGGCATTTTTGTAATTTCACAATCAGGGGTATTTAGGTAATTTCATAAATTGAAAATTTTTCGAAAAATTTTGTAAAAATAGTTTTCACAAATTAAAAAGGTAATTTTAAGAGTTTTAAAACTAGGGTTTTTATAAAAACACGGCTAGTTCCCTTTCGGGTTTTAGTTATTGTGTTTTAGCTTTGTGATTGAGTCCTCTTGGTTAGGGTGAACCAGAAGCTACGCACTGTGTCGGATTTCTGTGAAGAGGAGGTGAGTCACTAGGACTGCTTAAGTACCAGTGCTCTTAGGATCCAATCCCGGACATGCGCATTGTGGGGTTGCCGCACTTACTAACTCGGTGACTTAACCACAGGTTTGTTTAAGTTAGGCACTTAAGTCTTATGTGTTTGTTGGGGTAAACTAGTCCTAGGGTTCACATACTTAACATTCTAATCTACGTTCCATTCCTACCCTTCTAAAATTCATATCATAAATCACACAATGGATAGGGGTACTTACCTGGTGGACTTCGGGTCGGAGACTTAGGTGCCATGCAAGAAACCTGCTTATTTCCAAAAAAATATTTTCATAAAACTTATTTGGGCTCGCTTTTAAAACGTTTTGGGCCTTAAACCTCAGGACAAGAGTTTGAAACGGGCTTTGATACCAAATTGAAACACCCCACACCCGGCCCACGAGCCTGGACCCGATCTGGTATGTTCCTCGAAGTAAACCGGTTAAAAATTCTTTTATTACTTTGGAAATCTGTGTGTTTTGAAGATAGTTTGCTGGTGGGTTGGGCTCGAGTTGAAAACAAATTCATTTTATATTGAAACCCATTTAATTTCAAGTGACAAAATATTTAAAGTTTATTTTAAATTAAATTGACTTAATCTTTAATAAGTAAAATTTCGTATCATAGTAAATAAAACAGAAAATAACATGGTTCACTATGGCTTTATTACCTCAAATAAAAACCCAAAATGAAATTTAAAATACTTGAAAAATAAGGGGTCCACATAATAATTTCCTTGCTGGGCATGGCCACTACTAAGCTCTTGCCGACCCAGTCCATTACTGATCATCACCTGAAAAATGTTCCCACAACGGGGTGAGTCAACAGATTTAATGTGTAACACAACACTAAGTCTTAACAAATTTAGGCATTTCATATCATACATATTCATATATCATTAAATTAAAAATGATGCAACCCGAACCCAAAACCTAGTTAGCCATCCGTTACACATCACCCGTACCAACCTGCACACCGTGGGGACTACTAAGTCAACCCTCCATCCGCTACACACCATCGATCGGCGCGATCATTGCGATCGACGTGCTCATCGCCCTTATGAGTATTCGTGGTCTTAGGTCACCACACTCAGATATCGTGGTCTTAGGTCACCACATTCAGATATCGTGGTCTTAGGTCACCACATTCAGATCTTGTGGTCTTAGGTCACCACATTCAAATATCGTGGTCTTAGGTCACCACATTCACTTCCCCTTTTCAATAACCCATATGCCCCATATCATACATATTATGCATTAACATGCCAAATTTCACATTCTTATCACTTATCACATGTTAAATATAACATATTTCATAATCCTAGTAGGAGTAGGAAACGTACCTGAGTACTTTGTACCATATCATGGTACCTTAGCCACATTCTTACACTTTCGTATTATCACATATATCAAGTTTAAGCCATAAATCTATTAAGATTAGTGTGGGGTACACACTTGATATACTTAGCAATTCACTTGAAATCCCAAAAATCCGATCTCACTGCTTTAGATCTTTAATGCCTATATTCGGCCAACACTAGGAATATTTAATAAAAAGCCATTCGGCCATAAATCCAAATCCTATTAGGATTGTTGTAACTCAAAACTTACCTTGGTGCCGATTGATGTCTAATCAAATGCCGGAAACTTTGTATTCTTCTTTCTTGAAATCGGCAATTACTAGATTACTTGAATAGATTAGTTTCAGCTTTTGAATGATTAATGAACACATATATTTACCAATCATGGCCTTGGCCGAATGCTATAGACACTTACCTTGTGGATTTTAAATCCCGAAACTCACCGAATAACTAGGGAACATGCGGCCTATGGTGTACCTTCGGGAAAAGAACTTCTCCTTCCTTGTAGTCGACACTTAGTAAATCCCGAAAGATCTCTTCAAAGTTTCGACAACAAGATATTAATAGGGTTAGTCCTAGATTTCAGAAAATCTTAAAAGAAAAAAGGATGAAACCGAATAAGATCTTACCCTTACTTTAGAAATCGGCAATCCTTGCTTGAACCTTTAACAATATTCGGCTATGTAGGCTAGAAGGATCTTGATTTCGGCTTTTTGATTGGTAAAAAGAAAGAAAAGAGAAAGAAGAATAAAGATGGAGGATTCGGCTAGAGCACAAGGTATTTCAGCTTGGCAAAAAATAAAAGAGAAGAGAGGAGTTATTTGCTAGAGAGAATTCGGCAGAGAGAGAGTTGAAAGAAAGAATGAATGGCCCTCTTTTCCTTTAGTTGCCAAAATTACTAACTTAGAATCCCTTACTTGGCCATCACTCTTCTATTTTGATAGCTTTATCTCTTTAATTATCACCTAAAATAAAAGATAATTCAGCAACTATCCTTACTTAGCTGAAATTATTAAACTCAAAGTCCCTTACTTGGCCATCACTTCTCCCTTATTTTCCTAATTAAAGAATAATTCCTCATTTATCATCTTTTCTCCTTAAATAAAATAAAAGGGATAAAACTCCTAAAAAATAGACATGTGCCGTCCCCCTATTCCCTCTTATTGACGCCACTTAGCAAAATAAAGGCTTTAAAATTTTGCTCACCACGCGACTCGAACACAAGTCCTTTCCCCTAGCATGTGGCGTCATTTCTAGAGCTCTAAGTGGTGCCTCCAAGCCACTTTTCCAAGCTCATTTGTGTGTCATGTTTTGCATACAATTCCTCTTAAGACCACCTTGCTTCATGTCCCCCTTTTAAACTTTAAACTTATCATTTCTAAAGCATTTCCTTACATTTCCAAGACATTTCCTTGCATTTCCAAGACAAGACATTTCCTTACATTTCCAAGTCATTTCCTTACATTTCCAAGTCATTTCCTTACATTTCCAAGACAAGACATTTCCTTACATTTCTAAAGCATTTCCTTACATTTCCAAGATTCTAAAAATGCACACATCACATCCATAACACATAAGACATACTAATGCATAGGCTGTAATCCAGGATGTTACACTCAGACATCTGCCATGCCTTCGACTATGAATCTGAACTTGTTAAACAAGCCTCCGGTTGACAAGATCCGTAAATATGGGGCTGAAGAGTTTCGGGCTACTAGTGATGATGATGTTGAAAAAGCTGAGTTTTGGTTAGAAAGTACTATCCGGGTATTTAATGAAATGTCTTTGACTCCGAAAGAATGCATAAAATGTGTTGTATCTTTACTCCGAGATGTAGCCTATCAATGGTAGAAAACTCTGACTTCTGTTATTCTGAAAGAATGAATAGCATGGGATTTCTTTCAGATTGAGTTTCAGAAGAAATATATTAGTGAGAGGTTTATCGATAAAAAACAGAAGGAATTTCTAAATTTGAAGCAGGGCCGTATGTCTGTTACAGAATACGAACGAGAGTTTGTCAGATTGAGTCAATATGCTCGTGAATGTGTATCTTCTAAGGAAATAATGTGGAAAAGGTTCGAGGATGGTCTTAATGAAGATATCCGTTTGCTAGTCAGGATCTTAGAAATTAAAGAGTTCGTTGTACTCATTGATCGAGCGTGCAAAGCTGAGGCACTCGGGAAAGATAAAAGAAAAGCTGAGTCTGAAGCTCGAGATATGAGAAAGAGATTTCCAAGCAAATCTTTTCAGTCTGCTCTGAAGAGATTCAGAGATGATCAAAGTCGCTCAAAAAATAATGTGGGACTTTTGAATAAGAATCGAGCTAGATCGCAAATGAGTTCCAAAACTCCAGCAACTTCAGTGGCCAGTGTTGGTAATGTTCGATCTGAGAGACCTGAATGTAAACATTGTGGAAAGAGGCATCCGGGAAGCTTTAGATTAAATGACAGATCTTGTTTCAGATGTGGATCACTTGATCACTTTATCTGTAATTGTCCTAAGTCTGTCGAGCCAGAGACTGTTCAAAATTAGAGACTTGATAATGCACCTGTGAGAGGTAGACCTGCAAAGAATGTAAGAAATGTCAGTGGTAGTCAGAGGATTACGAGAGACACTGTTGCAAGATTTGAAGCTAGAGCGCCTGCCAGAGCGTATGCTATTCGAGCTCGAAAGGAGGCTTCATCACCAGATGTTATAACGGGTACTTTTACACTTTATGATACTTCTGTGATTGCATTGATAGACCCTGGTTCTATGCCTTTGTATATACGCATGAATTTAGTATTCAGTAAAACTTTGCCCGTAGAGTCTATTGAGTTTGCTACAAAAGTATCGAACCCCTTAGGTAAAAGTACCCTTGTTGACAAAGTATGCAAGAACTATCCGTTAATGTTTTGAGATATTTGTTTCCTTGCGGATTTGATGTTTTTTCCATTTGATGAGTTTAATATCATTTTGGGAATGGACTGGTTGACTTTGCATGATGCTGTTGTGAATTGTAAAAGGAAGACTATTGATTTGAGATGTCTGAATGATGAGATTGTACGAGTTGAGTATAATGATTTGAATGGATTGCCTACTGTAATATTTGTTTTGAAAGCTCAAAGATATGTGAAAAAGGGATGTGGGGCATATTTTTCATATGTGATTGATTTGGAAGTGTCTAAATAGAAAGTTGAATCAGTGCATATTGTTTGCGAGTTTTCTGATGTATTTCCTGAAGAATTGTCGGGTTTGCCTCCGATCCATAAAGTTGAATTTGGTATTGAGTTGTTTCCGGGTACAACACCTATTTCGATGGCTCCGTATAGAATGGCACCAGCAGAGTTGAAAGAGTTAAAGTCAAAGTTGCAAGAATTGACCGATAGAGGGTTTGCTAGATCGAGTTTTTTGCCTTGGGGTGCTCCTGTTTTGTTAGTGAAAAGAAAGATGGCATGATGAGAATGTGCATCGATTATTGTCAATTGAATAAGGTGACCATAAGGAATAAATATCTGTTGCCCAGGACTGATGATTTATTTGATCAGTTAAAAGGAGCTACTGTATTTTCCAAGATTGATCTGAGATCGGGATACTATCAGTTGAGAGTAAAAGATTCAGACATACCGAAAGCTGCTTTCAGAATGAGGTACGGACATTATGAGTTTTTAGTTATGCCATTTGGCTTAACAAATGCTCCTGCTGTTTTTTATGGATCTGATGAGTAGAATTTTCAGACCGTATCTAGATCGATTTGTTGTGGTATTCATAGATGACATCTTGATTTGTTCACATGATGAAGACAAACATACCGAGATTTGAGAATTGTGTTGCAAACTTTGAGAGAAAAGCAATTATACGTGAAATTCAGCAAATGTGAATTCTGGTTGCACGAGGTTAGTTTTCTGGGACATATTATGTCAGCTTCTGGAATCCGAGTGGATCCAAGCAAGATTTCTGCTATTCTGGATTGGAAACCTCCAAGGAAGTGTCTGAAGTCCGTAGTTTTCTGGGGCTAGCTGGTTATTATCGTTGATTTGTGAAAGGATTTTCAGTGATAGCTACTCCATTGACTAGATTACTTCAGAAAGATGTTAGATTTGAATGGTTGGATAACTGTCAGAAAAGTTTTGATCAGTTGAAAACTCTGTTAACAAAAGCTCCAGTATTAGTACAGCCAGAATCGGGTAAAGAATTTGTTATATATAGTGATGCTTCATTAAATGGTTTGGGATGTGTTTTGATGCAAGAAGGCAAAGTTGTAGCTTATGCCTCGAGACAACTAAAGCCTCATGAAAAAAATTATCCGGCACACGACCTTGAGCTAGCTGTGATTGTGTTTGCACTTAAGATTTGGCACCATTATCTGTATGGTTAGAAATGTCACGTGTTTTCAGATCATAAAATTCTGAAATATCTGATGACTCAGAAAGATTTGAACCTGGGTCAAAGAAAAAGGTTAGAACTGTTAAAAAATTATGAGCTTCTGATTGATTATCATTCGGGTAAAGCAAACGTTGTTGCTGATGCATTGAGTAGAATATCATTGTCTGCCCTACCATTGTTTATACAGCATATATGTGATGCTCAGAAGGTTGATAATGAATTGTTATTGAAACGAGCTCAGTGTGATTCGAATTCTGAATCTGAATTTCGAGTTATTGATGATTGTTTGAGATTCTGAAATCGTATCTGTGTTCCGAGAAATTCAGAATTGATTCAGCTGATTTTGAATGAAGCACATAACAGTCGTCTATCTGTTCATTTGGGAAGTACTAAAATGTACCATGATTTGAAATGACACTATTGGTGGTCTGGTATGAAACAAGACATTTCAGACTTTGTTTTGAAATGTTGGTCTGTAAGTAAGTGAAAGCTGAACATCAAGTCCCGTCTGGATTGCTACAACCGATTCTGATTCCTGAGTGGAAATGGGATAGACTAACAATGGACTTTGTTTCTGGTTTGCCCCTGACTCTGAGAAAGAAAGATACTGTATGGGTCGTACTTGACCGATTGACGAAATCTGCCCATTTTATTCCGGTAAGATTTGACTATTCACTTGATAGATTAGCCTGGCTTTATATTTCTGAAATTATTAGATTGCACGGAGTGCCACTATTTATTGTGTTAGATAGGGATCCGAGGTTTACATAGAGGTTCTGGAAGAAATTGCAAGAAGCTTTAGGCACGAACTGCATTTTAGTACAAATTTTCATCCGCAAACAAATGGTCAATCTGAGCGGATCATTCAGATTCTTGAAGACATGTTAAGATGTTGTATACATGAGTTTATCAGTACGTGGGAACAGTATTTGCCATTGATTGAATTTGCGTACAATAATAGTTTTCAGTCAAGCATCAAAATGGCACATTATGAAGCTTTGTATGGACGTAAATGTCATACACCTCAGTATTGGACCGAACTCAGTGAAAATAAGCTACATGGGGTTGATTTGATAAAAGATTCAGAACAAAAAGTGAAACTGATCCGAGATTGTTTCGAAGCAGCATCTGACCGTCAGAAGTCTTATGCGGACTTGAAATGAAAGGATATGGAATTTGAGATCGGTGACAAAGTATTTCTGAAAGTATCTCCTTGGAAGAAAGTACTTAGGTTCGGTCATAAAGGCAAGCTAAGTCTGAGATTCATCGGGCCGTATGAAATTATTGAACGTGTAGGGCCTGTTGCGTATAGATTGCTTTTGCCCTCTGAACTAGAAAAGATCCACAATGTATTCCATGTTTCGATGCTCTGTAGATATCGATCTGATCCGTCACATGTAATTGCTGCATCTAAAATTGAAATTCGATCTGATATGACATACGAAGAGGAATCGATCTGTATATTAGCTCGTGAAGTAAAAGAATTGAGAAATAAGAAAATACCGTTAGTGAAAATATGGTGGAATCGACACGGAATTGAAGAGGCAACGTGGGAGTAGGAAGATTCAATCAGAAAGCAATATTTGAACCTATTTGACGGTAAGATTTTCGGGGACGAAAATCCCTAAGGGGGGAATTATAACAGTCTGGTTTATACCTTAGTCGGAACAGTGGTTTCGGAACCACAAATTCGAGTCTGTATAATATTTTAATATTATTTTCTGTGCTGTTGATATGTGACTAAGTATGTGGTAAATTTCTGTGAGCTAATTGTCTGTTTGTGTGTTTAATTTGACAAAAGGATTAAATCGCATAAAGTTTAAAAGTGGTCATTTATTTGATTGTTGGCCAAATTGAGGTGGTTTTTGATTGTAAGGGCCTTATGAGGCAATTATCCAATAATAAAGTTAGTGGACGGCACAATGACTAAATAGCCTTGAATTCAGATTTTACATATGTTTTATTATATGGATAATTTTGTAATTGGATTAATAATATGATAATTAATAAAATTTCGCATGAAAATGAGAATTCATTCATGCATTCTCCACCGAAAACATAAAGAAAAAAAAAGCTTTGAAGCTTTTTCGGTTACCTTCAAGCCAAATTCAAGGTATGTTTTCGGTCAGTTTTTGATAATTTCTACGTTTTTGAAATCGTTTCTTAGTCTACTATCAAGCCCATGTCTCAATTTTTGCGAATTGATGATGTTTTTGTGATATGCCATTGATGATATGGGGAGCTTTATGATGATTTATGGTGTTAAATGAAAGATTTGAGCTAGATGAACATACTTTGATCTTGAATTTTGATGAATTTAGGTAATTAGGGCTAAATTGAGAAAATAGTAACTTGAAGGACTAAATTGCAAATTGGATGGAAAATATGGGCTTGTATGATGTTCATAAGCATTCGACTAAGCATGTGTATGTGATGAATTTTGTGAATTTGATGTTTTGAGAAAAATAGACTAAATTGATAAATTGTGCAAATGTGAGGGTTAAATTGCATGAGTTAGTGAATAAAAGGGTTCATTTTGAACATGTATAGATTAAGAACTAAGGAAAACAGACTTAGATCGCGAGAAAGTGAAAGTAACCAAGTAGCCGTTTCCATTTCTGTTAAACCAAATCTGAGGTAAGTCATATTGCAAACAAATGTAATTGTATTGAATTGAGCTTATTTACATGACTATCAATGATAATGAATGCTTATGAGATGCTATGTATATGAATTTCGGGATAATGTCGATATAGTGATAAGTCTAAGAAGTCCTGTATGAACTTAGGAATACAAAGGTCTTTATTCTGTGTTATCATGTAAGACCACATCCGGGACGTTGGCATTGATTTGATATTCGTGTAAGGCCACGTCTGGGATGTTGGCGTCGATATAATCTTTACGTGTAAGACCACGTCTAGGACGTTGGCATCGATACGAGTTTTGAGTGTAAGACCATGCCTGGGACATCGGCAACGTATTGATTCATGTAAGACCCTGTCTGGGACAGTGGCATCGAAATTCGATTACATGTAAGACCTCGTCTGGGACATTGGCATTGTACGATTATTCTTAGTTACCGAGTATCCTATTAGATTCAGAACGGTTCAATGGGCAAATTCGATCTATGAACAATTACGTGAATGTATATTCGTTTCAGGTACGTTTGGTATGTACACTAAGTGTGTATAAAAGGTAAGTACCTATATGAATTTGATTTGAAGAAAAGTATGATTGAACATGATTCTTAAATGAATGAATATGGAAATTGTGGCCAAGAATATGGACCAAAGCTTATGTGTGATAGATTTACTATGAATATGAATTATGCCAATGTAACCATTTGCATTTATGCCTTTCATGTTAAGTTTATTTATATTATGACTTACTAAGCTTTTGGAAAGCTTACTCCGTGTGTGTGTTTTCTATAATTTATAGGCTGTTGAAGCTACTGAAGGCTCGGGACCGTCGAGGATCGTCATCACACTACTCAACTTGTGTTTGGTACATTTTGGAAATGTAAATATTTAGATATGGCATGTATAGGCTAGTATTTGTTATAAGTTTGTTATATGAATTTAGCCATGTGATTTGGCTACTTATGAGCTGTGAACTTGCATAATATCTTTGTTATGTGATGTATGATTTGGTATGGTTTGGAAGCATATGAAATGGTCAAGTTTTTGGGTAAGTGTATGGATGAATTATGCTTGAATATGCATAAGTTTTAGTCTTGTAAATTGGTATGTTTGGAGCTGGTTTTGATTGAGAAAAATTGAGTGGTTATTTTCACATGTTCATAGTTGTTAAATGTGCATGAGATGTATTGATGATTTGCTTGTAGGTTTGACCCTAAATGGGTGGTATTTTGGTCTTACAAATAGCCAAATTTTCCACACGGCCATGGAACACAAGCGTGTTTGGTAGCCGTGTGGTTTAGTCAGGATCAACCATGGCCATGGCACATGGGCGTGCTTGGTAGCCGTGTGGTCAAGTCAGTTTTAACCAAGGCCAAGGCACATGGGCGTGAATGGTGGACGTTGAGTTAAGTCAGATTCGACCACGGCGGTGACACATGGGCGTGTCTAGTTGCCGCGGGAGGCACACGGCCTACCTACACGGGCGTGTAAGCCCGTAAACCTAGAAAACTTTTAAAATTTTGAGAATTTCTGTATGTGTTTCGGTTTAGTTCTGACCCTACTTCTAAATATGTTTTAGGTCTCGAAGACCTTCAAAAAGGGGACAATATGTTTGTAACTAATGAGATACTTTATGAAATGTCTAATTAAGTTTCTGATCTGTCAGGTAACGCTCTTAACCCTAATCCGGTGACGGACACGAGACAGGGGTGTTACAACAATAATGCATTAAGACTAACATGTAGTTGATTGATGATAAAGAGTTGTCATTGATATGGAGTGTCAAAATCTGTAACACCACTAATCTGAAACCATCGCCGGAATAGGGTTAAGAGGCATATCGGACAATAGGATTATTTAAAACCCAATTACGACACAAAGTCAATCATCATCATAATACATCAAACATAAACCGAAGTACATACAGAAACTTCTCGAAAATTTAAAACTTTTCTAGGTTTCAGGGGATACACGCCCGTGGGGGTAGGCCGTGTGCCTCCTACGGCTGCTAGACACACCCGTGTGTCCTCCCTGTGGTCGAAACTGACCTTTGCTCCACAGCCACCAAGCACGCCCGTGTACTTTGGTCGTGGTCGATCCTGTCAAAAGTCACATTGCTACTAGGCAGTCGACACGTCCCTGTGCCAAGGCTGTGTACTCTTATGCTAGCTATATAGTGTTGGAGCGCCGAAACCCCATGGCGCAGCAGAATAAAATTAGATCCGGCGATCCAAACCATGGATCCATGTGTGAGGAGCGAATCGGGGTGAAATAAAGGTTTCGAAATTTACCAAAAAACTTCAATCTGAGTAGACAGTGACACCTTGGCAACAAGAGTTTTGATCTACTGTCGAATCAAGCCACAACCTTTTCGATGTCGGCCTCTACGTGATCCACCCGGTTTGACTATGAACGGAAGAAATCTCCAAAACTTTTCTGGAGGTTTATTTGCTTGACGGCTGCTAGACCTAACAAACACTCTATTAGATTTTTTCACATAAGCTTTGCCTCTTTTAAATACCTTTTATAATGGGTATCCTTTTAATTGGGCCTTTTATAATGGGTATCTTTTCATTGGGCCCATTATTTGGTATCCTTTTAATACCCATTTATAATTGGTATCTCTTGAATGTGTCATAAGATTAAATAAATACAATAAAGTTTTTAACCAGAAAATATAATTACATTAATTATATCAGAAAATTATAATTACATTAATTATAATAAGGATTTGATAAACTATATTTATTTAAATTTATATATGAATCAAATTCATATATTAATAGAATTATGTTGTCATTATGTGTACAACATCCTTGTACATATAATATGTTCAATATTTGATTACCCAATTAAATTAATTCTTTAATTAATTTAATTCATGTGACAACCAAAAACAATACCAATTATATTTTATTCCGTTCATTTCAACCATAGGGTGTGACCTGCAGGAGGTTCTTTTAGCGTTAGCGATAATACTAGAACGATTCTATTATCACAGACAATGAGTGGCATCTAGCAATGCATCATTGCTACCTAAGTTACAAGAAGTCATGATTCGACATAACCTTTCGTGATTAACCTTTCATACATTAATCCTTAAGTCCTTTATCTCTGGAATGGACACAAGTCATGGAATAGTCACACTTGTATAGTCCATCCCATGTTTCTTGATATCTTGAGTAGACTATGATATACAAATTAGTATGACATCTCATGTCAACTTATTTGAGCATGGCCATGCATTTTCTGGTCTCACTCAATCAAGTGGCCTAAGATATTACTCCCATTATGTAGGAGGGACTTATCCTATATTGATCAACCATATCCCTCTACATAGATTGTGGTATATCCAACATCAGCCTTTATAGAACAACCAATTATAGTGTACGTTTGACTGTATCAAAATATACAACTCACGATGTTGAGATAATAATTGTCTCAAGTCTGAGGATCATATACATATTAATCACTATGAGTAATGTTGTGACAATTACATAATAATCCGATAAACATACTCATAACGGGTCAATCCAATATGTTGTTCTCTAACATACATATTCATGCATTGATTTTGACAATCCACATCAATGACAACTCTTTATCATCAATCAACTACATGTTAGTCTTAATGCATTATTGTTGTCCTAGTCAACAATAATACTCGACTAAGGATCTTTTAAGAATAATCATATTATTCTCGGGACAATATTATAAAACAGTTTATTTGTATACACAGATAGAAAAATCGAAATAATAATGACAATGCTTTATATTAATAAATATGGTAAATAAAGTATGTTATTACAACCATCTCATGATTGATCTTTGTGCATACTCTTACAATCTCCCACTAGCACTAAGACCAATCACTCATATATCTAATTCCAAGCGACTTAGTGTGACGATCATGCTTCTGGCGTGTCGGAGGCTTGGTCGAGGATCGGCGATGTTATCATCCAAGGTACTCTGCATATCTCTACATCTCCTCGATCGATAATCTCTCGAATAAGATGGTAGCGCTAAGTATATGTTTGGATCATTTGGTGAGATCTCGGGTTCTTTAGCTTGTGCAATGGCTCCATTGTTATCACATCGGAGTTCTATAGCATCCGATATGCTAGGCACAACCCCTAGTCGAAGAATGAACTTCTTGATCCAAATCGCTTCTTTTCTTTCGCCCACCGGTTCGCAATATACTCGGCCTCTGTTGTAGAAGAATCGCTCATCGTACTTTGCTTTGAACTCTTCCACTTACAAAGCACCACCATTAAGGCAAAACACAAAACCCGATTGCGATCGAGAATCATCCTTGTCGGTTTGGAAGCGGCATCAGTGTAACCTTTTACACTTAACTCTTCCTCACCTCCATATAATAGGAACGTATCCTTAGTTCTTCTTAAGTACTTAAGGATACTCTTGATCGTGGTCCAGTGACCTTCACAGGGATCTACTTGATACCGCTCGTCATACTTAAGGCATACGAGACATCCGGACGGGTACATAACATAGCATACATGATAGATCCAATAGCGGAAGCATATGGAATTTTACTCATACGTTCTCTCTCTTGTGGAGTTGAAGGACACATTTCCTTTCGAGAGTGAAATACCATGTCTCATAGGTAGGAATCCTCTTTTAGATTCTTCCATCTTGAACCTTTTCAAGATTACTTTATCTATGTATGTGCTTTGGCTTAGACCTAGTAGTCGTCTTGATCTATCTCTATAGATCTTGACTCCTAAGATATAAGTGGCTTCGCCCAAGTCCTTCATAGAAAAACAACTTCTTAACCAAGTCTTAATAGACTGCAAGGTAGGTATGTCATTTCCCATGATAAGTATGTCATCCACATATAGTACCAAGAATGTGATAGTGCTCCCACTAACTTTCTTGTAAACACATGGCTCATCTTCATTTTTGATAAAACCAAACTCTTTGATTGCATCGTTAAAACGAATATTCCAACTTCGAGAAGCTTGCTTTAATCCATAAATGGATCTTTGTAGCTTACATATCTTTCTAGCATCCTTTGGATTTACAAAACCTTCAGGTTGTGTCATATACACATCCTCTTCAAGTTTCCGTTAAGGAAAGTCGTTTTGACGTCCATCGCCGCGATTTCATAATCATGAAATGCGGTATGGCGAGCAAGATCTGATGGATTTAAACATAGCTACAGGAGAAAAGGTTTCATCATAGTCAACACCATGAATTTGGCGAAAACCTTTAGCGACTAATCGCCCTTTGTATGTTTGTACATTACCATCCATGTCTATTTTCTTTTGAAAACCCATTTACACCCTATAGGTTTAACCCCGCCGGGTGGGTCAATCAAAGTCCATACTTGGTTTTCATACATGGAATCCATCTCGAGATCTCATGGCCTCAAGCCATTTCTCGTAAATCTGGGCTCGCCACCGCTTCTTGATAAGTCCTAGGCTCATCTTGATCTATAAGAAGAATGTCACCATGCGTTGTAATGAGAAATCCATATCTCTCGGTGCACGACGTTCTCTTAAAGATCTCGCGGTGGTTGTTGTGTTTCTATAGTAGTTGTTTGTTCCTCAATTTCTTGTGGAATTTGGTTTTGTTCAATCTCTGGTTCAGTGGTATCTTGTGATTCTTGAATTTCTTCAAGTTCAATCTTTCTCCCACTTCCTTTTCTAGAAGTAAATTCTTTCTCTAGGAAGACACCAGTCCGAGCAACAAAAATTTTGTTCTCAGTGGGATTAAAAAAATAATATCCTTTGGTTTCTTTTGGATATCCCACAAATATACACCTTTCAGATTTGGGTTCAAGCTTAGTAGACGTCTGACGTTTAACATAAGCTTCACAACCCCAAATTTTCATAAAAGACATACTAGGACGTTTCCCAGTCCACATCTCATATGGCGTCTTTTGAACCGATTTAGATGGAACACGATTTAGTGTGAAAGCAGCAGTCTCAAGTGCATGTCCCCAAAAGGAAGTCGGTAGATCAGCATGACTCATCATGGATCGAACCATGTCTAACAAAGTTCGATTTCTTCTCTCAGATACTCCATTCCATTGAGGAGTACCAGGAGGAGTAAGTTGTGAGACAATCCCACATTCTTTTAAAAGATCATCAAACTCTAGGCTCAAATACTCTCCACCTCGATCAGATCGAAGTGACTTGATAGTTTTGCCTAGTTGATTTTGTACTTCATTTTTAAATTCCTTGAACTTTTCAAGGGACTCAGACTTATGGCGCATGAGATAAACATACCCATATCTACTGAAATCATCAGTGAAAGTAATGAAGTAGTGAAATCCACCTCTGGCCTGTGTATTTATTGGTCCACATACATCAGAATGTATTAGGCCCAATAAATCACTAGCTCGTTCACCTTTTCCAGAAAAAGGAGATTTAGTCATTTTTCCCAATAAGCAAGATTCACATACTTCAAATTGTTCAAAAACAAATGAATTCAAGAGACCATCTTTATGGAGTTTGGATATGCGTTTCTCACTTATGTGGCCCAAACGACAATGCCAAAGATAAGTTTGATTTGAGTCATTTATTTTAGATCTTTTAGTATTTATGTTGTAAATGGGATTCGTTTGATCTAAAATATAGAGGCCATTAATTAATTGTGCTGAACCATAGAAAACATTATTGAGATAAAATGAACAACAATTATTCTTAATAATTATCTCAAAACCAATTTTGTCTAAACAAGAAATTGAAATAATGTTTTTAGTCAAACTGGGCACAAAATAACAATCCTCTAAACATAAATCAAGTCCACTAGGCAAAGATAAAGTATATGTTCCCACAGCTAATGCAGCAACTTTTGCTCCATTTCCAACTCGTAGGTCCACATCTCCTCTAGCCAAAGTCCTACTCCTTTGTAGTCCCCTGCATGGAAGTACAAATATGAGAACCACAACCAGTATCTAATACCCAAGAAGTAGTAGTTGATAAATTAATATCAATAACATAAATACCAAGCGGACATTCCGCTTGCTTTAGCCTTCTTGACTTCTTCAAGATAGACAGGCGATTCTGTT
Source organism: Gossypium bickii (assembly GCA_025503065.1). Lineage (NCBI taxonomy): Eukaryota > Viridiplantae > Streptophyta > Magnoliopsida > Malvales > Malvaceae > Gossypium > Gossypium bickii. The sequence goes on along the minus strand of CP106711.1, from coordinate 46,587,373 downwards.
TCCAATGTCCAATCACACCACAATGAAAACAGTTTCCTTCCTTAGACACCCCACCTTTAGGTTTCGAGCAGTAGCCTTTCCTTTTCCAAATTTGGGCTTACCTTTGCCCTTAGGCTTTGTTTGAACTTTGGCCTTTCCCTTGCCCTTGTTATTACGGACCATCAATATGGGCTTGGGTCCAACCTTTTCAAGTTGCCTTCAGTGATTCGTAACATCTTGAGCAATTGTGGTAGAGTCTTGTCAATTTCATTCATATTGAAATTGAGGACAAACTGGCTGTAGCTATCCGCAACGCGATTGCAAAATAACATCATGGCCAACTCTTGGCTCAATGGAAACCCAAGCTTAGATAGGCTTTCAATATAGCCAATCATCTTAAGAACATGAGGTCCCACTGGGCTTCCTTCACCAACTTACATTGGAATAGGGCTTTAGAGATATCAAACCTCTCTTGCCGTGCTTGCCCCGATAAAGTTCTTTCGTGTGCTCGATCATATCATAAGCAACCATGTCCTCATGTTGCTACGAAGTTCAGATTCATAGTGGCAAGCATAAGACATCCAACATCTATCATGTCATCGAGATACTTCTTGTAAGCATCTCTATCGTCCTCGAGGCATTAGTGGGTGGTTCATTAGGAAGTGGTTGTTCAATGACATATAATTTCCGTTCTTGTTTAAGGACAATCCTCAAGTTACTGGAACCAATCAAGAAAATTCAAACCATTCAATTTGTCCTTCTCAAGGACCGATCGCAATGAGAGTGTGCTAGTGTTTGCAGACCATAATATATCTACAACAATTAAATATGCATGTGAGTAAATTTACCATTTTTATATCAATCATTAAAAAGACTTTATTAAATGATATTCCCATTATTTTATTTCAAAATTAATAACCTCGTATATTAATTTGGAAAATCTTTCTCAAAAGTATTTCTAGTAGGTTAAGGATCCATATTTCACCACCTCTTAAGTCACTTTGGCTTTACTCTTAAGATTATGGTTATTTAGGTAAGCAACATTTGCTAATTACATCATATGTAACTCCTAATATTTGGTGAACAACTCTTGTTCTAATCATCTTATGATTTATCCAATTTACTTGCCTCTAGGTTTCTAATCCTATTAGAGTAACCTAGTTAAGCCATTAACCAATTTTTTAAAGCAATGAATATCACTTGTTTATTCTTCGCGTTTAACCAAGATAAATACTAGTACTTCGCTTTTGCGGAACCTACATAGTATTGATCGAGGCCTTAACGAGGGCAAAATTGGAAGGCCATATTGACTTAATATTTTAATAGAGGATTTTATTAAGGTTGTTGCATCTCACCAATTATGGTCTACTTTAGCCCATTTAGTCTTCTAATCGATCTCATCAATTAATAGGGTTTATTATCATAAAATTTTAATATATTAAAATTGGCATGCTTTAGACATCCATAGCATCTCATACATGAATAAATAAAGCAATAAATAAATGCAATAGTTATAGCCCATAAACTAAGGTGGTTCAACCCAAGCCAATGGGAGAACCAAAGGAACCCTAAAGGTGTAAGCCATTTCACAAGCTATCATTCACAATCATTGTCCCACCTTCCTTCTTGTTTGGCCCACAAACAACTTTTCCAAATTACAATATGTGAAACTCGTTTTACATACAAGGGAATAAGATGAGAAGAGAAATACAAGAGAATAATAGTAAGGCACGACACGCAGCAGTTTTTTTTTTTTTTTTTTTTTAAAAATACAACCTTTTTCTCGAATGGGTCATTGGGCTATAACTATGCATTTCAAACACCGTGCATGTCAAAAATAGCATACATAATTCAATGTTTTTTTTTTTTTTTAAGGTGAATTATAAAATATCCTTTCAACCTTTTTGTGGCCCATCAAGTTTATAAATGTCTTTTATTAACAAAATATACTATAATAAGAAGATGAAATTTGAGGCGGTCGGAGGAAGCGGGCGAAGGCCCACGGTACAAACCGCATATCGATCAAATGAATCCTCACGATTTGATAACTTTTATCAACGAATCGTGTTTTTAGGATTTTAATCCTTGAGGTTTCATATCGGAACAACCCTTGTTCCACTAGCGATTAACTCTTATTGGAAATTGTAAATACCATCGTCGCATCATTACGGATTTGTTAACAATAATAACATAAAATTGAATAAGCCACAACACCATGATTAACATTTAATCGGCCATCGAAAGGAACAGTTATCGAGTTATGCTTAAACGATTTAAACAATCGAAAATACAATAAGATCAAAACATGCATCTCATACAATTGCATCACCCAAGTATTTAAACCCGAGTTCAGATTATCACACAAGTGGCTCGATACCATCGTTGAGCGCCAGAAACCCCATGGCGCAGTTGAGAATAAAATTAGATCCGTGATCCAAACCATGGATCCATGTGTGAGGAGCGAATCGGGGGTGAAATAAAGGTTTCAAATTTACCAAAAACTTCAATGAGTAGATACAGCGACACCTTGGCAACAAGAGTTTTGATCTCATGTCGAATCAAGCCACAACCTTTTCGATGTCGGCCTCTACGTGATCCACCGGTTTGACTATGAACGGAAGAAATCTCCAAAACTTTTACGGAGGTTTATTTGCTTGACGCAATTTGCTAGACCTAACAAACACTCTATTAGATTTTTCACATAAGCTTTGCCTCTTTTAAATACCTTTTATAATGGGTATCCTTTTAATTGGGCCTTTTATAATGGGTATCTTTTCATTGGGCCCATTATTTGGTATCCTTTTAATACCCATTTATAATTGGTATCTCTTGAATGTATCATAAGATTAAATAAATACAATAAAGTTTTTAACAGAAAATATAATTACATTAATTATATCCAGAAAATTATAATTACATTAATTATAATAAGGATTTGATAAACTATATTTATTTAAATTTATATATGAATCAAATTCATATATTAATAGAATTATGTTGTCATTATGTGTACAACATCCTTGTACATATAATATGTTCAATATTTGATTACCCAATTAAATTAATTCTTTAATTAATTTAATTCATGTGACAACCAAAAACAATACCAATTATATTTTATTCCGTTCATTTCAACCATAGGGTGTGACCTCAGAGGTTCTTGCAACGTTAAGATAATACTAGAACGATTCTATTATCACGGACAATGAGTGGCATCTAGCAATGCATCATTGCTACCTAAGTTACAAGAAGTCATGATTCGACATAACCTTTCGTGATTAACCTTTCATACATTAATCCTTAAGTCCTTTATCTCTCGGAATGGACACAAGTCATGGAATAGTCACACTTGTATAGTCCATCCCATGTTTCTTGATATCTTGAGTAGACTATGATATACAAATTAGTATGACATCTCATGTCAACTTATTTGAGCATGGCCATGCATTTCTAGTCTCACTCAATCAAGTGGCCTAAGATATTACTCCCATTATGTAGGAGGGACTTATCCTATATTGATCAACCATATCCCTCTACATAGATTGTGGTATATCCAACATCAGCCTTTATAGAACAACCAATTATAGTGTACGTTTGACTGTATCAAAATATACAACTCACGATGTTGAGATAATAATTGTCTCAAGTCTGAGGATCATATACATATTAATCACTATGAGTAATGTTGTGACAATTACATAATAATCCAGTAAACATACTCATAACGGGTCAATCCAATATGTTGTTCTCTAACATACATATTCATGCATTGATTTTGACAATCCACATCAATGACAACTCTTTATCATCAATCAACTACATGTTAGTCTTAATGCATTATTGTTGTCCTAGTCAACAATAATACTCGACTAAGGATCTTTTAAGAATAATCATATTATTCTCAGGACATTATTATAAAAGCAGTTTATTTGTATACACGGATAGAAAAGCGAAATAATAATGACAATGCTTTATATTAATAAATATGGTAAATAAAGTATGTTATTACAACCATCTCATGATTGATCTTTGTGCATACTCTTACATATAGTTAGCCCACGGTCACTAGGCACGCCTGTGTGCCACAACCGTGTGACATTATAGGCCATTTTCAAGGCCAAAATGCCACCCAATAGGGTCATACCTATAAGCACATTTAAGCATGTTTATACACACATTTTGGCAACCATTTCCTATCATATGATCAATCTATCAACTTATACAAACTGACTTTCAAACATATCAACTTATAAGCTAACATATACAACTTGAACACATTTAATACTAAACATTATTCCTTTTCAATTTCATTAAATCATAATAGCATTTTACCAACACAAAGTTACCATCGATAAATCATTCTCTTCAACCATAAACCATACCAAAATATGCCTCATATCATAAAGCCATTCATGCTTGAAGCAACCATATGTTTAGCCACATCCATTGGCTAATTACACACCTCAATTATATACCAAATAACTAGCCTATACATGCCATATTTCAACTATATACATCTTTCCAAAAGTACCCAAATTAGATTGCCGATAGTGTGATTTAGATGCTGACGATTCCCGGATCCGAGCTAGTTTTACTAACACTGCAAAGCAGAGAAACAAATCACATAGTAAGCTTTATAAAGCTTAGTAAGTTCGTAACATAAAACATTAAACTAAACCAACCATCACATAGATCAATTCTCTCTTAAACATACCAAATCATCCATAGCTAAACTTATTCATTCATCCATTCATAGCTTTATCTATAAATTCATCAACCACAAAGGTTCAATACATACCTTAGCTAACACATAGTTATTCAATTTCCAAGCTACTCAATGCTTGATATTACAAGTCGACCATCCTCTGATATTCTTTCAATTTAATCTCACACCCAGTGCCATCGGTACATATTAGTCATCGCACACTTAGTGCCTAATCTTTCAACCGACTTATCTCGATATCGCACACACAGTGCCAAATCTATAAGCTGAAACTTTCATAACATCTCACACACAGTGCTATTCATTTCTGTTTCGATTTCAATTTTGCACACTTAGTGCAATCTAATTAAATCTTGCACCTGGCATTTCAACCCTCAAAATCATATACATATTCATTCCGTAATACTAAAACATATTTTAATAACATGTATTATATCCGAACTTATCTCGGACGTCGAACTATCGAAATGGTTGATTAATCGAGCACTTTATCTTTACCTCGATCTCGATCTGAACCTCTCCTCTCTTGGTCTATACACATTCAAATTTAGTCCATTCAATTTCCAAACCATTCATTTTAATCCAAACACATATTTTTAGGGCATTTTACAAAATAGCCATCACATTTTCACATTTCGACACTTTAGTCCCTATTTCACAAAATCATCAAATTCACATAATTTCTCCTAGCACAAGCTTAGCCGAATTTTACTAATATCTATACAAACCCACACATTTTATTTGTTTCACATTTTAACCCTTCAATTTCTCATTTTCTCAATTAAGTCCTAATTAGCTAAATTTATCAAAACTCCAAGAACAAAACATGTTCATTAAACACATATCTTTCATTTAACACCAACACTCATCACAAAGCTCACATACTCGTCAATGACACACCACAAAAAAATCATCAATTCATAAAATTATGACATGGGTTAGCTAGAGCACGAAGCAACGATTACAAAAACGTAGAAATTATCAAAAACCGAGATTGAAACATACCTTAATCAAAGACACAAATAGCCGAACCCTAAAACTCTTCTCCTTTCTTTTTCTTTAGCAAATTTTGGCAAGGGTAGATAAAAGATGAACAACAATTTGATTTTGTTTCATTTAATAATAGCTTTATAGGCTTTTTACCCTTTTGCCCTTAATGAAAATTAATAATAACACCAAAACCATGCTATTATCTTCCACTAACTTACAAAGTGGGCTAATTGCATCATAAAACCTCCAAATTATAAAGACAATAACTTTTAAGTACTTATCAATCAGGACACAACATTTTACACCTTATGCAATTAAGCCCTTTTTCATAAATCAGCACACAGTCGATAAAATTATCACACAGAATTTTCACACAGGCTATATCACATACTATTCACACAGAAAATATCATTAAAATATTTTTACGACCTCAGATTTGTGGTCTCGAAACCACTATTACGATCTGGGTCTAAACCAGGCTGTTACAACTCTCCCTTTAGGGATTTTCGTCCCCGAAAATCTTACCAGTGAATAATTGTGGATGGTTCTCTCTCATAACGTTCTCAGGCTCCCACGTAGCCTCTTCAATTCCGTGTTTGTGCCATAATACTTTCACTAAAGAAATTTTCTTATTTCTCAACTCTTTGGTCTCTCGTGCCAAAATTCGAATCGGTTCTTCACTATACGACAAATCTGACTGAATTTCAACCTCAGTAGGAGCAATCACGTCAGATGGGTCTGATCTGTACCGTCGAAGCATTGACACATGAAACACGTTATGAATCTTTTCTAACTCAGAGGGTAATCTCAATCTATAAGCAACCGACCTAACTTGTTTAATAACCTCATACGGTTCGATGAACATCGGACTCAGCTTGCCCTTTCGGCCAAATCGAAGTATTTTCTTCCACGGAGACACTTTCAGAAACATTTTATCACCAATTCCGAATACAATATCCTTTCGTTTCAAATCTGCATAAGACTTCTGACGATCTGAGGCTGCTTTCAAATTGTCACGAATTACCTTCACTTTCTGTTCAGTCTCTTTTATCAGATCAACCCCGTGAATCTTATTCCTGCTCAGATCAGTCCAATACAAGGAAGTTCGACACTTTTGACCATAAAGAGCCTGATAAGGTGCCATTTTAATGCTAGATTGAAAACTATTGTTATACGCAAACTCAATCAATGATAAATGCTTTTCCCACGTACTTTCAAATTCAAGTATGCAACATCTCAGCATGTCTTCGAGGATCTGAATGATACACTCAGATTAACCATCCGTTTGCGGATGAAAAGCAATACTGAAATGCAATTTTGTGCCTAAAGTATCTTGCAATTTCTTCCAAAATCACGAGATAAATCTCGGATCTCTGTCAGACACTATAGATAATGGTACTCCGTGCAATTTCACTATCTCGATAATATACAATTCAGCCAACTTATCTAAAGAATAATCGGTTCTCACCGAAACGAAATGAGTTGATTTCGTCAATCTGTCCACTATCACCCAGATTGCATCTTTCTTACTTGAAGATAAGAGCAAACCTGACATAAAGTCCATCGTGATTCTCTCCCATTTCCACTCAGGAATCATAATCGGTTGTAGCAAATGAGATGGAACTTGATGTTCAGCTTTAACTTGCTGACAGACTAAACATTTCGACACAAAGTCAGAAATATCTCTTTTCATACCATGCCACCAATAGAACTGTTTCAGATCATTATTCATCTTCGTACTCCCCAGATGAACAGTCAAATGACTATTGTGAGCTTCATTCAAAATCATCGAAATCAACTTTGAATTTGTTGAAACACAAATCCGATCTCTAAATCTCAAACAATCATCACTACCAACTCGAAATTCTAATTCATCATTTGATTCACACAGAATTCATTTAATCATTATTTCAACATCCCTTTTCTGGCATCACCAATCTGGTGTATGAACACCGGCTTAACTTTCAACTCAGCTATAACTGCACTATCATCACACAGATCTATCTGAGCTCGCAAAGCATATAACAATTTTTGACTCAAGGCATCAGCTACCACATTAGCCTTACCCGGGTAGTAATCTATCACCAGTTCGTAGTCTGCCAATAATTCTAAACATCTTCTCTGTCGTAAATTTTAGTCTTTCTGAATCATCAAATACTTTAAAATCTTATGATCAGTATAAATATGACATTTCTCACAAATAAGTAGTGACGCTGAAACACCCCGAACCCGGCCCACGAGCTTTGACCAGATTTGGTATGTTCGTTAAGTAAACCGGTTTCAAATTCTTTTGTTACTTAGAGAAAAACTTGTGTGATTAAAAAAAAATATTGTTTGGGTTGGGCTTGTGTTGAAAACAAACTGGATTTTTATATTAGAAAACCCCTTTTTAATATTAAGTGATAAAACATATAGAGTATATTTTAAAATAAAATACTATAGTCTTTAACTTAATCAAAATTTGTAACACAATAAAACAACAAGTAGAAACAAAATCGTTCATCATGGCCTTATGGCCTTATTACATCAAATAGTTTCCAAAATATTTCAAAGTACTAAAATAAATTCAAGAGTCCATAAAAATATAAACTTCATGTTGAGCATGGCCACCACAAGTACTGTCGTCCCGGTCCATCACCTGAAACATGGTCCCACAACGGGGTGAGTCAAACAGACTCAATGTGTACACGACACTAAATCATAATAGAATTAGGCATACAATAGTTACACATTCAAAACATAAAATACAAGTTATGATGCATTCCCAAACCCAAACCTAATTGTCCATCCGCTACACACCCCCGTACCTGCCAGTCACACCGTGGGGACTACTAAGTCGACCCTCCATCCGCTACACACCATCGAAGGCGATTCTTTGCGATCGACGTGCTCATCGCCCATATATAAAATTTATGGCATAGCCACCAGATATAATTGTGTCAAGAGACACGATTCGAGATAATGTAACCGAAGTTACCACATTCGAGATAATGTGACCAGAAGTCACCACATTCGGATAGTGAGACCGTAGTCATCACATTCACTTCCCTTTTTTCATATATCCCGAATGACCCATATTATCCATATCATGCATATCATACTTAAATTCACATTCTTATAAAGTTTCACATGTTATAAATAACATATTTCGTAATCCTAGTGGAAGTAGGAAACGTACCTGAGTACTTAGTACCATATCATGGTACTTTAGCCACTTTCATATACTTAATAACACATATATTAATAAACATAGCCATAATACATATTATAAAGTAGTGTGGGGTACACACCTGATTCGCTTAGCAAATTCCTTGAGATTTCTAAATCTGATCTACTGCTTAAATCCTTAATCCCTACATTTGATTAATCACTTACTAATTTAATAAAAAGCCATTTAGCCATAAATCCAAATCCTAGTAGGATTAGTATTCTTAAACTTACCTTGTTGCAGATTGGGACACCAACAAATCCCGAAACTGATCCTTATTTTCCTAGTAGTGTCGAAATTCCTATAACCTTACGTTAGATTTAATCTAATCCTCAAAACATAAAGCATGGCCTTTGGCCGAATCTTATAGTTTCTTACCTTAACTCTTTAAATCCTGAAACTCTCTTCCTGATTAATGGAGATGCCAAAATACCTTAGATCTGAAATCCCGAAATTCACCTTCCATATTTCGATCAATAAGATTGAGGAGGGATTAGACTAACTTTCGGCTTAAAAGAAAGGAATTCAATTATGATTATAGATCCTTACCCTTTATATTGAAATCGACAGATCCTTCTTGACACCACTTCAGAGATTCGGCTATGGCTAAATGATGCTCTCACAACTTTCGGCTTTTGGAGAGATTAGAAAGAAAAGAGAAGAGAAGAGAGCCCTAAGAAATTCAGCAGAGAGAAGAGGAAGAAGAAAAATTGATGAGTAGCCCTCTTTCCTTCCTTTTATAGCCAAAATTACTACTAAGAATCCCTTATTTGGCCACCACTCTTCTTTATTTGATAACTTTATCCTTTGAATTAATAATAATCCTTCTATTATCTCTTCTTTTATCCATAAAAAAAATAAAAGGAATTAATCCACAATTATCTCTTGAAAATAATTCAATTTAAAAATCCTTTATTTATCACCTTTTTAATCGAATATTTATGAAAATAAAACACCTCCTTTCTAAAAGCATGTGCCGTCCACCTCAGTCTTCTGGAAGCAAAAATAAAACCTCCTTTATTTGCTTCCCAAGTGACTCAAACTCAGGCCCATTCCTCTTGCATATGGCACCATTTCCATAGGCCCTAAGTGACATCTTCAGGCCACTTTTCCAAGCCTGTTTGTGTGTCAAATTTCACAAACTTTTTTTTAAGGCCACCTTGCCTTAATTTCCCCTTTTAAACCTTAAAACTCGTCATTTCTAGGTCATTTCTAAGTTTCCAAAAATTTTCGATCGGCTCTGTAAACTTGACATTTCCTTACATTTCAAGTTTCAGAAATGTTCACTTTCCTTTTTGAATCATTTCTAAATCATTTTCTTAGTTTCCATAAATGTTCACTTTCCTCTTTATTCCTTTACATTTCCAGGACGTTTCCCTACATTTCCAAGCCAAGACATTTCCTTACATTTCCTTGCATTTCCTTACATTTCCATACATTTCCTCACATTTCCTTACATTTCCTTACATTTCCATACATTTCCATACATTTCCTTACATTTCCTTACATTTCCTTACATTTCCATACATTTTCATACATTTCCTTACATTTCCTTACATTTCCATACATTTCTTTATTTCTAGAATTCACATAACACATTCATAATTCATAAAACATGCCATTTTACCACATGGTTCCTTGTGTCATACTTCACATGGAGTTTCTTTTAAAGCCTCATTTACCTAGCTCCCCTTTTTACTTAAAAACCAATAATTTTCCAAAGCTTTCTTCTTCCATCCTAGAATTCTAAAAACCCTTAATACACTTCCAACACTGCCAAAACCTACTAACTCATGAATTAGGCACGAATGCATAACCCCTAATCTAGGATGTTGCAGATGCCAAATCTTTAACGCAAACACAATCGTAGCTAACTCAAGGTCATGCATCGGATAATTCCTTTCGTACGGATTTAACGTCTCTAGGCGTAAGGAATGACTTTCCCTTCCTGCATCAGCACACAGCCCAAACCATTCAACGATGCATCATTGTAAACTATGAACTCTTTGCCTGATTCGGGTTGAATCAAAACTGGTGCTTCCGTTAACAATACTTTCAACTGCTCAAAACTTTGCTGACACTTTTCTAACCACTCAAATCTAATATCTTTCTGTAACAGCTTCGTCAACGGAGTCGCAATCATAGAGAAACCTTTTACAACCCGCCTATAATATTCTACTAGTCCCAGAAAACTACAGACTTCAGAAATATTTCTTGGAGGCTTCCACTCCAAAATAGCAGAGATTTTACTCGGATCAACTCTTATTCCCGTAGCTGATACAAATGTCCCAGAAACCCAACCTCATGCAACCAAAATTCACATTTACTAAACTTTTCATATAGCTGCTTCTCACGTAGGGTTTGTAGCATGATTCTTAAATGCTTAGCATGCTGTATATCATCACACGGATAGATCAAAATATCATCAATAAACACCATAACAAAGTGATCTAAATACGATCTGAATATCCGATTCATTAGATCCATAACACTACAGGAGCATTTGTTAGTCCGAAAGACATCACTAAGAATTCATAATGTCCATACCTCGTTATGAAAGCGGTCTTCGGTACATCAGATTCTTTAACTCTTAACTGATAGTAACTAGATCTCAAGTCTATCTTAGAAAATACTGTAGCTCCCTTTAGCTGATCAAACAAATCATCAATACGAGGCAACGGATATTTATTCTTTATCGTTACTTTGTTTAACTGTCGATAATCGATACACATTCTCATAGTTCCATCTTTCTTTTTCACAAATAACACAAGGGCTCCCCAGGGTGAGAAACTCGGTCGTGCAAATCCTCTATCAGTTAATTCTTGTAACTGCGATTTTAACTCTTTCAATTCTGTTGGTGCCATTCTATACGGAGCTATCAAAATAGGAGTGGTCCCTGGCACTAATTCAATTCCAAATTTAACTTCTTGAATCGGAGGTAATCCTGGCAGCTCTTCAGGAAACACATCTGAAAACTCACATACCATAGGCATATATTCAACTTTCTTTTCCGACACTTTTGTATCAATCATATACGCCAAATAAGCTTCACAATCTTTTCTCACATAATTCATAGCTTTCATTGCAGATACAACAGCTAGTAGTCTTTTCATATCATGGGATTCAATTCGAACTATCTCACCATTTTGACTCTTCAACTTAATACTCTTTCTTTTACAATTCACAATGGCATTATGCAGAGTAAGCCAATCCATACCCAGAATTATGTCAAACTCATCGAATGGTAGTAACATCAAATTGGCCAGAAAACATATATCACGAAACATCAATGGGCAATTCTTGTATATTTTATCCACTAGGACACACTTGCCTAAGAGGTTCGACACTCTAACCATAAATTCAGTAAACTCAACATGACGTCTAGAGATGATGCTTCCTCTCCTGCATGTATAGCATAGGCTCAGACAGGTGCTCTCGCTTCTGACCTCACAGCTGTGTCAGTTGTCCCCTTCTGACTTTCGCTCACATTTCTGTTGTTTTTGAGTGGTCTACCTCTAGCCGTCACATTAATTGGTCTTTTATTTTGAACATTTTCCTCTTCGGGCAATCTCAAATAAAATGATCTCACGATCCATATTTATAACAAACTCTATTGTTGTACTTGCCCTAGCACTCTCCCACATGTCGTCTTCCACACTGTCTGTGTAACATCCTGGAATTAGGGGCTTGGCATTATTGTATGTTACTGTGTGTTGGCATGTTTTTGTTTGTTGCTTTGATGTGTTTAGGGGTCTCGGGAAGGCTCAGGGTTAAGCTTGAGCCTTGGTGAAAATTTTATTTTTTAAGGCACTTTAGGGGAGTGCTAGCAAAGGCAGGCCTTAAGAGTATTTAATTGTGTTTAGTTAGAACAAGAAAGGAGGTGGTAGAGTGGGAAGGTGACGCCACCTAGAGTGCATGAAAGTGGCGTCACATAGGAGATGCAGGGAGAAGGGGTTCGAGTCATGTCGTCAGCAATGAGGAGATGTATTTTTGCGCCTAGGGAGCTTGAGAGGTGGTTTCGGCAAGGGCTCTTCATGGATAGGTATTGAATAAGTCAAATAATTTTAATGTGAGGCGATGAGGGAAAAGTAGAGTTTGAATTATTCAAACAGATTTAAATGAGTAAAAAGAGTGAATTTAGGAGGAAAGTATGGGATTTGAGGTTGGTGGGGATGTTGGCCGGTTGTGGGAAGCTTGAAGAGGGGGAGAAATTGGTTTGGTGTTAGACATGAGTTTGTGCCGAAATCCTTAAGGCTAGTGGCTTGGTCTTTCTTTTTGGTGTGGTTCAATCGGTCTTAGAGGTGTCATATTGTGCCGTTTTCTTCTAAGGGTCAAAACAAATTTTTGAAACACTTCATTTTCTCTTTTGCATTTTTGACCTTTTGCTCCATTTCTCTTCTAACCAAAACCGAAACTCTCATCCTATTTCCTTGCATTCGTTTTCTCTCTTTACCAAAATCAAGTAGCTATTCTCACTTTCTTCATCTTTTCTCCTCTCTTGTGTACTAGCCAAATCTTTGGAAGCTGCCTACTTGTGCACTCTTCTCCCTCAACTTTCTTTCTCTACATTTGAGTGTTATCCGAAACTCACTTATTTTCATTCTCTCTTTTTGCATCCTCTTTTATATCATTAATACTTAGCCGAACCTTCCCATTCCCTGACTCATTTTTCTTTGCCGCAACAAACCAAAACCATTGCTATCTTCTTCTTTTCTTCTTCGAATTCTCTATATTCATCTTTTGTCAAGCGCCGAATATCCCTTGCTCCATTGTTGTCTTCTCTGGCCAGCACTCGACTTGGTGAGTTTCGCTTCTTTTGGGACTTTCTTCTTCTATTTTTGTCAACCCTTTCTCTTTTAGCCCAATGCTTGGTGTGTCGTTTATGAGTATTCTCTTCTCTTGGTTAAGCCGTTGGTGACTTTTAATTGTCTAAATGGTATTTTGTTCCATTTTGGTGAAGGGCCGAATCGAAGCACCCTTGTTACCGATCATCTTTCCTTCGACCTTGATCTCCAAAAGTAGTTTGGAAAGTGGGTATAGCCGAATGAGGGGAAGGCCCTCCTTTATGTTCCGTTTAGGCCATTTGGTCGTTTCTTCTTAATTTTGAAACACTATTCTCTAACTTTTGGGCTGTTTAGGGGTTCACCTGAAGTTGCAAGCCGAATCAGTTGGTGCTATTCATTAGTAATCAAGGTAAGGAATCCTTCGTTATTCTTTTCGGCAGGAATCTATTCGTGTTGCTTTATCTAAATCAAATCTTTTGGTTTAGTAATCAACGTTCTTTTTTCTAAGTAACTGATCAAGTTATTCATGGATCCAACAGCTAGTCAATCCAAGGAAGGGAGCAAACCCCTAGTTACGACTCCTAAGATTAAAAAGCGTGTTGTGCCGGCGGTTCGAGATTTTTCGTCGGGCTGTGGTAGAGAGTCGACGTCTGCTTGGGATAGGCAAATAGTCGTCGTCCTTGCTAACGAGAGAATTGATGTAGATAGTTTGGTATTACGTGTTATCAGGTGTGTACTACTCACACGCCTCTGCTATTGTTTTGTTATTAACTGTAATGGCTGAAAGCTGAAATGACTGATGTGATAGGCAAAATACCCTTATGGGTAAGGTTGGAGACGCCGGGTAAGTTCTTCGATATTGATATTGTTGTTAATATGCATGTATGTATATTTTAATGTTATGCATGTATGATATATGATCTGTTATACACTGTGACTTTGGTTGCATACATATTGTGCACAATGAAAAGAGCATGGGCTCGGGATTGAATGAAGAAGGAGGGAGAATCAGTGACTACGGTCACAAGTGACTTTTTTCACGAATGGTCTAAGCACCACGGTGGTTGAAACAATGAATAATCTAATCAGTGACTTATCTCGGTGGTCAAGTACCACAGTGGGTTGGCCCCACGTATGCGTTATTTATTAAAGATCGTCACGGTGGTCTAAGACCACAGTGGGTTGGCCCCACGAGTACATATTATAGTGACTACGGTCACGAGTGACTATTGTCACGAGTGGTCTAGGACCACAGTGGTCATGAACCACAGTGGCATAATGCCACGGGTGTTTTGGATGGAGAGCTATTCTCGGATGGGTTGCATTGCATGCGCATAACATGAGTTGTACTGAGTGGGCTAAGGCCGAATTTGCGATACGTGGAGATGTACACACTGAGTCTCGATGACTCACCCCTTTGTTAATTTTGCAGGTAATCAATAAATGGCGGGTCTTGGGCCGAGGCAAACTCGAGGTGGCCATGAGTTGCAATTTCTTCAAGTAAATTCAGTCTTTATTTAAAATTTATTTCAGTTTTGGGATTTCAAGTTGTAATATGGCCGCTTTAACTTTATTTTTGCTTTGGGGTTTGTTACATGGTGGTTTTATACATCATAAGGATCATAAGAAAAATGAGATTTTCTTAAAATGTATTTTCTTAAAATGTAAATGAAGGTTTTCCAAAAATTCCACAAATGTATAATAAGTCGTAAATAATTTAACATGGTATTTTTCTCAATGCTGCTAATACTATTTTCAAAAGATCGCGTACCTCAACGTTGTTTTCAAAATTTTATTTTACGAAATCTTCAAAACTTGGTTTTTGTCAAAAGTGATAAAAACAAACCAACTGGTTTTTATCATCTAGTTACCTTTATTAAATGTTTAATGAGCTCAAAGTTAACCAAATCATGACTAGCCCTTAACATGAAACCTTTACTACTAAACGTTTTCCCAAATCACGTTACTTTGCCAATATTCCAGATTCGGTCGTAACGTATTGACTGGGTTTGGGGTGTTACAATTATGGTATCAGAGCCTAGGTTTCAAAAACTCGACCATGGGTATGGGGGTTTAAAATGTTTTAAAAAGATGGCTAGAAAATGATTTAGAAATATGTATGATTTTTTGAAGCATGGCACCCGAGTCTCCGGCACCAAATCCGCACGGTAAGTCTTCTGACTTTTGGTTGTTTTGCATGACGTAAGTGTAATATGTTGTGATTGCTTGTGCTAAGAAATGCAACTTTAGAGACTGAAACCTTAGGGGTGCATGAAATAGCGAGAATTGCTCATAATGTTATTTTCATAAAACTACTCTGTAATAAACAATGGAAGAAAACATTAACTCATAAAACTCTTAATCAGATTAAAATCGTGTTAGTAGTAATGAGTACTAGAGGATGTGGACACGGCATGCGAGGCCGTGGAAGAGGCCGAGATGTTGAGGCTGAGCCTTCGAAATCTGGGCATGGGCCGGAAGGTGAAGTGCCCGCATTGCCAGTTGCGGAAGCGGAATTTCAAGATCAAACTGGTGGAGACGATGCTGTGTCTCAGGATATGTTACGCGATCTGGAGAGAGTGGCTAGAGCAAGTACGGGATCAGCGGCTCGAAAATCTGTGCCTGAGTGACTCAGGGCTAATGGGGCAGAAATGTTTAGGGGCATTTCTGGTGTGGCTCCTAATGTAGCCGAGTACTGGTTAGAAGTAGTGGAACCAATCATGGATGATCTTGATTGCACCGCAGAAGAGAAGCTAAAAGGGGTTGTGTCTCTTCTCCGAGACGAGGCTTACCAATGGTGACTCACTGTTAGGGATGGTACAGCAGCAGATCACATTACCTGGGACTTCTTTAAGTCTGTGTTCCAAGGGAAATATATTGGGTCAAGCTATGTGGACGCTCAGCGTAAGGCATTCCTAAACTTGGTACAAGGGAGTAAGTCAGTGGGCGAGTATGAGGCAGAATTCCTGCGCCTAGGTCGGTATGCTTGTGGTGTTGTGTCTATAGATCATGAGTGTTGTGTTCGATTTGAGGATGGCTTGAGGGATGAGTTGCGAGTACTGATAGCTCCGCAACGAGAAAGGGAATTCGCTGTTTTGGTTGAGAAGGCTAAGATAGCCGGGGAGGCAAAGCATTCTGAAAGACAGAATCAAGATAGGGACAAGGGTAGGAATAAGAGAAGTTTTGGATCGCCAAGGTCTACTGGGAACTATCAGAAGAGGCCTAGGTTGGATGGGCTGGGTCGAGCTATGAGGCCCGCTGTTGCTGGTCGGCCTCAGCAATGTGCCACATGTGGGAAGCTCTATTTTGAGGAATGCTGCGCAAGAAGTAACGGATGCTTCAGATGTGGATCAGCGGATCATCGGGTGAAAGACTGGCCGCAAGAGCCAAACAGACCGCGAGCCGCAAGTCAGAATTACGTTCAGCTTGGTAGAGGTAGTCAGCAGCCACAGAGAGGTCGTGGTCCGACCAGATGAGGTAATGGTTTTGGTCATGGACGTAGAGCACCAGGCAGAGGTACTGGGAACACAGATGCAAGGCAACCTGGGTTAGTCTATGCAGCTAGACGCCGAGAGGAAGGCGATGCACCGAATGTCATAACCGATATATTCTTTATTTATGGATTGCCTTTTACTGCACTGATTGATATTGGGTCAACATATTCCTATGTTGCTAGTACTGTGTCTAGAACTCTGAACATAGACTCTGAGATTGCTTCTAGGGAGATGACTGTACTTAGCCCTTTAGGACAATCTGTAGTAGTGAACAAACTCTTTAGGGATGTGCCTCTAGAAGTTCAAGGGATGGGTTTCCAGGCTGATCTGATGGAACTGTCGTTCAGGGAGTTTGATTTAATCTTAGGTATGGACTGGCTAGTGAGGTATCGAGCAAACGTGTATTGTGCTGCTAAGCACATAGTGTTAAGGACTCTTGAGGATAATGAGGTGGTGGTGTTAGGTGAAAGGAGGAACTACTTGTCTAATGTAGTGTCCGCTTTAAAGGCTGAGAGAATGGTGAGAAAAGGATGCAAGGCCTTCTTAACTTATGTTTGTGCTCTGGAGGCCAAGGAGTTGACTATAGGGGATGTCAAAACGGTAAAGGAATTTTCTAATGTTTTTCTAGAAGAGCTTCCAGGGATACCTCCAGATCACGAGGTGGAATTCAGTATTGATCTTCTTTTGGGGACAGCGCCAGTGTCTATTGCTCCATATAGAATGGCGCTGAAGGAGTTGGTGGAACTGAAAGCTCAAATTCAAGAATTGTTGGACCGAGGTTTCATCCGACCGAGTGTATCACCATGGGGTGCACCGATGTTATTTGTTAAGAAGAAGGACGGGTCAATGCGGATGTACATTGACTATAGGCAGTTGAACAAGTTGACGATTAAGAATAAATACCCGCTGCCTAGGATAGACAATCTGTTTGATCAGTTGCGAGGCGCTTTGGTGTTTTCAAAGATAGACTTGAGGTTAGGTTATCACCAGCTTAAGGTCAAGGAGGCAAATATCCATAAGACAGCTTTTTGAACTCGTTATGGGCACTACAAGTTCTTGGTTATGTTGTTTGGATTGACCAATGCACCAGCTGCGCATATGGACATGATGAACCAGGTATTCTAACCTTATCTGGACCGATTTGCCGTGGTATTTATAGACGATATTCTAGTTTATTCAAGTTCAGAAGAGGATCATGATTCGCATTTTCAGGTGGTTCTGCAAATTCTGAGGGAGAAACAGCTGTACGCCAAATTCAGTAAGTGTGAATTTTGGCTGAAGAAAGTTACCTTTTTGGGTCATGTTGTGTCTGCTGAGGAGATTAGAGTTGACCCTCAGAAAATTGAGACCGTGTCGGATTGGAAACCGCCTAGGTCTGTGGCAGAAATTCGGAGCTTTCTTAGTTTGGCTGGGTACTACAGAAGGTTTGCTGAGGGATTCTTATTAATAGCTGCACAGTTGACCAAGCTGTTGCGGAAAGGGGTACCGTTTGTTTGGTCAGATAAACAACAGGAAAGTATTGAGAAGCTGAAGAAAATTCTAACTGAGGCTCCTATGTTGATTCAGCCTGGGCTAGGAAGGAATTTGTCATCTACTGTGATGCGTCGCACACAGGTTTAGGATATGTGTTGATGCAGGAAGGGAAGGTGGTAGTATATGCGTCTCGGCAGTTGAGACCGCATGAAGTGAATTATCCCACACATGATTTGGAGTTAGCTGCGATAGTGTTCGCTTTAAAGATTTGGAGACACTACCTGTATGGAGAAAAGTCCATTATTTACACAGACCATAAGTGCCTGAAGTATCTCCTTACTCAAAAGGAGTTGAATTTCAGGCAGCAGAGGTGGATCGAATTGTTAAAGGACTATGACTGTTCGATTGAGTACCACCTGGGTAAAGTTAACGTGGTGGCGGATGCATTGGGTCGTAGGATGATCTCGAAACTAAGGGCAATGTTTGCACGTCTTAGCTTATATAATGATGGAAGTTTATTAGCTGAACTATAAGTGAAGCCTTCTTGGGTCAGTTAAAATAAAGAGAAGCAATTGTTTGATGAATCACTAAGCTCGAAACTTCAGTTAGTGGCAAGTGGTATGACAGAAGATTTTAGTGTGAATAGTGATGGGATATTGTGTTTTCGGGGAAAGGCTTGTATGCCAAAGGATTTCGAATTGAGGCAAAAGATTCTTTAGAAAGCGCATAGTAGCCCATACGCTATGCATCCTAGTGAGAGTAAAATGTATAGGGATCTGCGAGAGCAGTTCTGGTGGCCAGATCTGAAGCAGGAAGTGACTGATTATGTGGGTAAATGTCGTACGTGTTAACAGGTGAGGGCGGAACACCAATTGCCTTTGGGATTGCTACAGCCAATAAAGATACCATTCTGGAAGTGGGAAAGGATAACAATGGATTTTGTGTGTGGACTACCCCTTACGTCTATGAAGAAAAATTTAGTGTGGGTAATTGTGGATCGATTGATGAAATCCGCTCACTTCATTCCGGTTTGGGTTGATTACTCACTACAGAAGTTAGCCAAACTTTATGTGGTGGAGGTTGTGAGGTTGCATGGGGTACCTGTGTCTATCATATCAAACAGAGACCCCAGGTTTACGTCGAGGTTCTGAAAGGTGTTGCATCAAGCGTTGGGTATGAGATTGGGTTTCAGCACATCATTTCATCCACAGACTAATGGTCAGTCGGAGAGGGTAATCCGGATCTTGGAAGACATGTTGAGAGGTTGTGTTATTGACTTCAGTGGTAGTTGGGAGGGGTTTCTACCATTGGCAGAATTCGCATACAACAACAACTACAAGTCTAGTATTCAGATGGCGCCCTATGAAGCGTTGTATGGACGAAGGTATCGTACTCCTACTTGCTGGACGGAGCTGGGTGAGCGTCAGATGTGGCATAATGCCACGGGTGTTTTGGATGGAGAGCTATTCTGGGATGGGTTGCATTGCATGCGCATAACATGAGCTGTACTGAGTGGGCTAAGGCCGAATTTGCAATTCATGGGGATGTACACCCTGAGTCTCGATGACTCACCCCTTTGTTAATTTTGCAGGTAATCAGTAAATGGCGGGTCTTGGGCCGAGGCAAACTCGAGGTGACCATGCATTGTAATTTCTTCAAGTAAATTCAGACTTTATTTAAAATTTATTTCAGTTTTGGGATTTCAAGTTGTAATAAGGCCGCTTTAACTTTATTTTTGCTTTGGGGTTTGTTACATGTTGACTTTATACATGGTAAGGATCATAAGAAAAACGGGATTTTCTTAAAATGTATTTTCTTAAAACGTAAAAGAAGGTTTTCAAAAAAATTCAACAAATGTATAATAAGTCGTAAATAATTTAACTTGGTATTTTTCTCAATGCTGCTAATACTATTTTTAAAAGATCGCGTACCTCAACATTGTTTTCAAAATGTTATTTTACGAAATCTTCAAAACTTGGTTTTTGTCAAAAGTGATAAAAATAAACCAACCGGTTTTTATCATCTAGTTACCTTTATTAAAAGTTTAACGAGCTCTAAGTTAACCAAATCATGACTAGCCCTTAACATGAAACCTTTATTACTAAACGTTTTCCCAAATCACGATACTTTGCCAATATTTCCAAATCTTCTTTCTTGTAATATTCCAGATTCGGTCGTAACGTATTGACCGGGTTTGGGGTGTTACAGTTGTGGTATCAAAGCCTAGGTTTCAAAAACTCGGCCGTGGGTAAGGAGGTTTAAAATGTTTCAAAAAGATGGCTAGAAAATGATTTAGAAATATGTATGATTTTTTGAAGCATGGCACCCGAGTCTCCGGCACCAAATCCGCACGGTAAGTCTTCTGACTTTTGGTTGTTTTGTATGACGTAAGTGTAATATGTTGTGATTGCTTGTGCTAAGAAATGCAACTTTAGAGAATGAAAACTTAGGGGTGCATGAAATAGCGAGAACTGCTCATAATGCTATTTTCATAAAACTGCTCCGTAATAAACAGGGGAAGAAAACATTAACTCATAAAACTCTCAATTAGATTAAAATTGCGTTAGTAGTAATGAGTACTAGAGGACGTGGACGCGGGATGCGAAGCCGTGGAAGAGGCCGAGATGTTGAGGCTAAGCCTTCGGAATCTGGGCATGGGCTGGAAGGTGAAGTGCCTGCATTGCCAGTTGCAGAAATGGAATTTCAAGATCAAACTGGTGGAGACGATGCGGTGTCTTAGGCTATGTTACGCGTTCTGGAGAGAGTGGCTGGAGCGAGCATGGGATCAACAGCTCAAAAATCTATGCCTGAGTGACTCAGGGCTAATGGGGCTGAATTGTTTAAGGGCGTTTCTGGTGGCTCCTAATGTAGCTGAGTACTGGTTAGAAGTAGTGGAACCGATCATGGATGATCTTGACTCCACAGCTGAAGAGAAGGGAAAAGGGGTTGTGTCTCTTCTCTGAGACGAGGCTTACCAATGGTGGCTCACGGTTAGGGATGGTATAGCAGCGGATCATGTTACCTGGGACTTCTTTAAGTCCGCATTCCAGGAGAAATATATTGGGTCAAGCTATGTGGACGCTCAACATAAGGCATTCCTAAACTTGGTATAGGGGAGTAAGTCAGTGGACGAGTATGAGGCAGAATTCCCGCGCTTAAGCCAGTATGCTCGTGGTATTGTGTCTACAGATCATGAGCATTGTGTTCGATTTGAGGATGGCTTCAGGGATGAGTTGCGAGTACTGATAGCTCCGCAACGAGAAAGGGAATCCGCTGTTCTGGTTGAGAAGGCTAAGATAGCCGGGGAGGCAAAGCATTCTGAAAGACGTAATCAAGACAGAATCAAGACAGAATCAAGACAGAATCAAGCTGGGGAGGCATTGCTTTCTACATCATCAGCAACTGCTCGATCGGGATCTATTACTATATGAAAACACATTTTCAAATGTCAGAATTCATTACACTATCGCAATTTCATATATGGCATGTATGGCTAGACTCACACGTGCTACGTTAGTCTAAGAATCGACTAAACCGTAGCTCTGATACCAATAAAATGTAACACCCCTAACCCAAAACCGTCGTCAAAATAGGGTTAAGAGGCATTACCAGACAATAGGATTATTTACAACCCAATTACGACACAAAGTCAATCATCATCATAATACATCAAACATAAACAATTACTCCCTTATTAAGGTGTATAAGACGTTAAACACATGCTACAGAGGGGTCGGGAATAAACCGAGGTACATATAGAAACTTCTCGAAAATTTAAAACTTTTCTAGGTTTCAGGGATACGCGCCCGTGGGGGTAAGCCGTGTGCCTTCCACAGCTGCTAGACACACCCGCGTGTCCTCATCGTGGTCGAAACTGACCTTTGCTCCACGGCCAACAAGTATGCCCATGTACTTTGGCCTTGGTCGATCCTGTCAAAAGTCACACAGCTACTAGGCAGCAGACACGTCCGTGTGCCAAGGCCGTGTACTCTTATGCTAGCTATATACTTAGCCCACGGTCGCTAGGCACACCCATGTGCCACGACCGTGTGACATTATATGCCATTTTCAAGGCCAAAATGCCACCCAATAGGGTCATACCTATAAGCACATTTAAGCATGTTTATACACACATTTTGGCAACCATTTACTATCATATGATCAATCTATCAACTCATACAAACTCACTTTCAAACATATCGACTTATAAGCTAACATATACAATTTGAACACATTCAATACTGAACATTATTCCTTCTCAATTTCACTAAATCATACTAGCATTTTACCAACACAAAGTTACCATTGATAAATCATTCTCTTCAACCATAAACCATACCAAAATATGCCTTATATCACAAAGCCATTCATGCTTGAAGCAACCATATATTTAGCCACATCACATGGCTAATTACACACCTCAATTATATACCAAAAAACTAGCCTATACATGCCATATTTCAACTATATACATCTTTCCAAAAGTACCCAAATTAGATTGTCGATAGTGTGATTGAGATGCTGACGATTCTCGGATCCGAGCAAGCTTTACGAACACTGCAAAGCAGAGAAACAAATCACACAGTAAGCTCTATAAAGCTTAGTAAGTTCGTAACATAAAACATTAAACTAAACCAACCATCACATAGATCAATTCTCTCTTAAACATACCAAATCATCCATAGCTAAAATTATTCATTCATCCATTCATAGCTTTATCTATAAATTCATCAATCATAAAGGTTCAATAAATACCTTAGCTAACACATAGTTATTCAATTTCCAAGCTACTCAATGCTTGATATTACAAGTCGATCATCCTCTGATATTCTTTCAATTTAATCGCACACTCATTGCCATATACATGGTCGGTACATATTAGTCATCGCACACTTAGTGCCTAATCTTTCAACCGACTTATCTCGATATCGTGCACACAGTGCCAAATCTATAAGCCAAAACTTGCATAACATCGCACACACAGTGCTATTCATTTCTGTTTTGATCAATTTCACACACATAGTGCCATCTAATTAAATCTTGCACCGAGCATCTCAACTCTCACAATCATATACATATTCATTCCATAATACTAAAACATATCTTAATAACATGTATTATATCCGAACTTACCTTGGACGTCGAACTATCGAAATGGTCAATTAATTGAGCACTTTATCTTTACCTCGATCTCGATCTAAGCCTCTCCTCTCTTGGTCTATACACATTCAAATTCAGTCCATTCAATTTCCAAATCATTCATTTTAATCCAAACACACATTTTTAGGGCATTTTACAAAATAGCCCTCACATTTTCACATTTCGACACTTTAGTCCCTATTTCACAAAATCATCAAATTCACATAATTTCTCCTAGCACAAGCCTAGCCAAATTTTACTAATATCTATACAAACCCACACATTTCATTTATTTCACATTTTAACCCTTCAATTTCTCATTTTCTTAATTAAGTCATAATTAGCTAAATTCATCAAAACTCCAAGAACCAAACATGTTCATTAAACACATATCTTTAATTTAACACCAACACTCATCACAAAGCTCACATACTCATCAATGACACATCACAAAAACATCACCAATTCATAAAATTATGACATGGGTTAGCTAGAGCACGAAGCAACGATTACGAAAACATAGAAATTATCAAAAACCGAGCTTGAAACATACCTTAATCAAAGACACAATTAGTCGAACCCTAAAACTCTTCTTCTTTCTTTTTCTTTAGCAAATTTCAGCAAGGGTAGATAAAAGATGAACAACAATTTGATTTTGCTTCATTTAATTATAGCTTTATACACTTTTTACCCTTTTGCCCTTAATGAAAATTAATAATAACACCAAAACCATGCTATTATCTTCCACTAACTTACAAAGTGGGCTAATTGCATTATAAAACCTCCAAATTATAAAGACAATAACTTTTTAGTACTTATCAATCAGCACACAACATTTTACACCTTATGCAATTAAGTCATTTTTCATAAATCAGCACACAGTCGATAAAATTATCACACAGAATTTTCACACAGGCTATATTACATAATATTCACACAGAAAATATCATTAAAATATTTTTACGACCTTGAATTTATGGTCTCGAAACCACTATTCCGATCAAGGTCTAAATCGGGCTGTTACAAAATCAATGCATGAATATGTGTGTTAGAGAACAACATATTGGACTAACCCGCTATGAGTATGTTTCTTGGATTATTATGTAATTGTCACAACATTACTCATAGTGATTAATATGTATATGATCCTCAGACTTGAGATCATCATTATCCCAACATCGTGAGTTGTATATTTTGATACAGTCAAACGTACACCGTAACTGGTTGTTCTATAATGGCTGATGTTAGATATACCACAATCTATGTAGAGGGGTATGGTTGATTAATATAGGAAAAGTTCCTCCTACATAATAGGAGTAATATCTTAGGCCACTTGATTGAGTGAGACTAGAAATGCATGGTCATGCTCAAATAAGTTGATATGAGATGTCATACTTATTTGTATCTCATAGTCTACTCAAGAAATCAAGAAACATGGGATGAACTATGCGAGTGTGACTATTCTATGAACTACTTAAGGATTAATGCATGAAAGGTTAATCACAAAAGGTTACGTCGAATCATGACTTCTTGTAACTTAGGTAGCAATGATGCATTGCTAGATGCCACTTATTGTTTGTAACATTAGAATCGTTCTAGTATTACTGCTAATGTTACAAGAACCTACAGGGTCACACCCTATGGTTGAAATGAACGGAATAAAACATAATTGGTATTGTGTTTGGTTGTCACATGAATTAAATTAATTATAGGATTAATTTAATTGGGCAATCAAATATTGAACATATTATATGTACAAGGATGTTGTACACATAATGAGAACATAGTTCTATTAATATATGAATTTGGTTTGTATATAAATTTAAATAAATATAGTTTACCGAAATCCTTGTTATATTAATGTAATTATTATTTTCGGTTAAAACATTATTATATTTATTTATTTTTTAATTATGATTATTTTGTTCGGATAAAAATTTTATGAATTATGATTCATTATATATCTACCAATTATAAAAGGTGAGATTAAGAGATTTTTTTTTTAAGAAAACCCTAAAAACAACTGAAACTTTGCTTGTGAGGTCTAGCAACCGTCAAGCAAAGAAACCTCCAAAACAGTTTTGGAGATTTCTTCCGTTCATCGTCAAACTGGGTGGATTACGTAGAAGTCGAAATCATAAAAGGTTGCAGATTGATTCAATAGTAGATCAGAATTCTCGTTGCCGAGGCGTCACTGTCTACTCAGATTGAAGTTTCAGTAATTTCAAAACCATTATTTCACCCCGATTCGTTCCTCGCACATGGATCTATGGTTTGGATCGCCAGAATTATTTTTTTCTTGCTGCGCCATGGGGGTACCGACATTTCTAACAAATTTAATGCTTATTAAACATACGAACTTACCTCGGCATAGAAATGGCAAAAAGGACTAAATCGTCAAATACTTGTTTTTCCCCAGTTCTAATCCTGAATCTCGTTTTTCTTGATCTATAACATCACATTTAACTTATTTAATCATTATACTATTCAAATCAGCCCAAAATCACATTATGGCAAAAATTACATTTTTGCCCCTAAAGTTTAACATTTTTACATTTAGTGCTTAGGTTCGTAAAATGATTTTCATTCAATTTCTTTAAAACCTAATCCTAGCCGAACCATTTTCATACTCATAACAGCCCAAAATTTTCATGTATTCAAAATTTTACTACTCATTTTACAACTTTTACAAAAACAAGTCCTTTTAGGCATTTTTACCAAAAATCACTTAGCAAAAGTCGTTTAACAATCAACAAACATGCATTTTCTACCATCAAAAATCAAAATACATACATGTTTATCATGGGTAAAATTTTAGACTTTGCCATCTCTTCAAATTAGTGGTAGAAATAGATAGATCGAGTTACAATGGCTTCAAATATGTAAAAATCATTAAAAACGGGGCTAGAACGGACTTACAATCAAGCTTGGAAGCTTGAAAAAACCTAGCCATGGTTTCTTCTTGGAACATTCGGCCATGGGAGGAAGATGGACAAAAAATGGCTTTTAATTTGGCTTTTTAATTCATTTAATTACCAAATTACCAAAATGCCCTTAATAAAAAACTTTAGAAATATACCAAACCATGTCCATTTTTATCCACCAACTTAACCAATGGTCTAATTACGATTTAAGGTGAAACACCCCAAACCCGGCCCACAAGTCTCGACCGAATCTGGTATGTTCCGGGAGTAAAACATTTTCAAATTCGTTTGTTACTTTGGAGAACTTGGGTGAGTTGAAGAAAGTTTGATTCGTATTGAGTTCAATTGGAAAATAGTGTTGTTTTTGAAATCAGGGATTTTATTAATGTCTTGTTTTTGAAGCAGAAGACATGCCGAATTGGTTAAAGATTTATCTTTAAATTGGAAATCATTTGTATTTAGATGTCAAAACGTTTGAAGATTTATTTTAAAAAAACAATTTAGATAACCTTTGACTTGACCATAATAGTATCGTGATAAAACAAATAAAAGCAAGCATAAAACGATTAAGTACTATTGGCCTTATTACAACTGAAAACAATACCAAAATAAATCCAAATACTTAAAAGAAAAAAATAGAAAGTCCAAATTGAAATAAACTCTGAGCTGAGCATGGCCACCACTAAGCTCCTGCCGACCCGGTCTATTACTGAGCGTCACCTGAAAACATATCCCACAACGGGGTGAGTCCAACAGACTCAGTGTATAACAACCACACTAAGTCCTAATGATTCAGGCATATCAGATCATACTTATACATATCACAAGTTATAAATAATGATGCAATCCCGAACCCAAACCTAGATACCATCCGCTACACATCACACGTACCAACCATCACACCGTGGGGACTACTAAGTCAACCCTCCATCCGCTACACATCATCGAAGGCAGTCCCTGCAGACGACGTGCTCATCGCCCTTATATATATTGTGGCACAGCCACCAGATAATAGTTTGTGACATAAGTCACCACATTCAGATATTGTGACAGTCACCACATTCAGATATTGTGGTATTAAACCACCAAATCAGTTCCCCTTAAAATATCACCCATATGCCCCATGTCATACAATTCATACAATTACTATGCCTTATGCCTTAATTCACATTCTTATCAATATTCCCATATGTGTCATAACAGATATTCATGATATCGTAACTACAGTAGTAGTAAGTTAACGTAATTGAGTACTTTGTACCATTGCATGGTACCCTTAGCCACATCTTATTTACTCTTATTAACACATTTAATAAAGCATAACCATAAATCTATTAAGGCTTAGTGCGAGGTACACACCTGGTATACTTAATGAGTTTACTGAAATCCCGAAGAATCCCGATTTAACGCTCTAGATCTTAGTGCCTACATTCAGCCAACACTTAATGTTTAGCAAAAGCCTATTCGGCTATACAATCAAATCCCGAAGGATTATTGCACCCAAAATCCTTACCTTGCTGCCGATTTGACTACTAATCAAATCTCGAAAACATTATGATGCCTTTTCTTGCAATCGGCTAGACACTAAATCACTGAACTAGTTAGTTTCGGCTTTTGAATAATTAAGAAACATATCTAAATCACTGTTTGTGGCCTTGGCCGAATGTACATGTACACTTACCTCGTGGATCTAAATCCCGAAATAGCTATTTGATTCTGGTATCTGTCGAAACCACTATGGTATATGTTAGATCCAAATTAATCATAATGAATGGCCCTTGGCCGAATACATGCCTTACCTTAGATATTGAAATCCCGAAGATCTCTTCCTTTATAGTCGACTATAGCAAAATCCCGAAAGAATCCTTCACAGTTTCGGCCAACGACATTAAGGGGATTAGTTCCTAGATTTCGGCTAAAAGAAAAAGAAATAAAACAATGATAGAAGAATCCTTACCCTTAAAATTGAAATCGGCAACACCTTTACTTGCACCCACAGAGCTATTCGGCTATGGCCTAAATCTTAATCAATTGGTTTCGGCTTTTGATCAATACTAGAGGGTTTCGACTTCAACAAGGGAAAGAAAAGAAAGGTGTAGAGCTTAGGAAGAATCGGCAATAATGGCCTTTAGGGAGAAGTTTCGGCTAGAATAAGAAAAAGAAGAGAAGATGACGGTTTTGGAGAGAAAAGAGAGTAATTGAAAGAGAGGCCTAAAATATTTAATGAAATTCGTCTATCCCCCTTTACTTGGCCGAAAATCCCTTCAAGAGAGTCCCTAGGCCGTCCACACTCTTCCCCTATCTAATCCCTAAATTTTCTCTTTATCACCTTATTCAAATTAATAAAATTAATCCATCATTTATCCCTTATCTAGCCGAATTTTAAAAAGGATTAGACTCATCCCTTTAGTGCCTTAGTGCCAGCCCCTCATCGCTCACTCCTCGCAAACAAAATAAAACTCTTTTATATGCTTCCCTTGCAGCTCGAACCTAGCCCCTCTGACACTCATTGTGGCGTCACTTACTGGGCTTTAAGTGGCGCCTCCAAGCCACTGTACCGAGCCCATTTTTGTGTCTAATTTAACCTACATTTTTCTTAAGGCCTCTCTCGCCTTGACTTCCTCTTTTAAACTTAAAAGTCGATAATTTCTAAAGCACTCTCCTATTTTCTAAAGTTCACAAAATTCATACAACACATTCATAACACACAAAGGCATGCTTTCACATATATTTAATCACAAATGCATAAGCCCAAATCCAGGATATTACAGTTCTAATTTCTTAAAAATAATTTCAACCTCGAAATTACCCATTTGAAATAAGTGAGGGTATTCATTGTCGCATTGCTTCTTCCTGGCTCCCACTAAGCTTCTTCCGATCCATGATTACGCCATAACACTTTGACTAAAGGAATCGATTTCTTCAGTAGCACTTTCACATCTCGCTCCAAGATCCGAATTGGCTCCTCCTCGTAGGATAAATCTGGCCTTAGCTCCACCTCTTCAACTGGAACTATATGAGATGGATCCACTCGATAACGATGTAGCATAGACACATGGAATACGTCGTGCATCTGCTTCAATTCTAAAGGCAACTCTAACTGGTACCTCCTTCCTCAACAACTTCGTCAAAGGTGCGGCTATCGATGAGAACCCTTCTACAAACCTTCTGTAGTAGCCTGCCAAACCCAAGAAACTGCGAACCTCAGCCATCGACCTAGGTGGTTTCCAATCTAACACTGCCTCAATCTTTCGAGGATCCACCCTTATTCCTTCTGCAGACACCACATGCCCTAAGAATGCAACCTCCTTAAGCCAAAATTCACACTTGCTGAATTTGGCATAGAGCTTCTTCTCCCTCAACACTTGCAACACAACCCAAAGATGCTCATCATGATCTTCTTCAGACTTGGAGCATACTAGAATGTCGTCGATGCATACTACGACGAATCGATCCAAGCAAGGTTAAAAAACCCGATTCATCATATCCATGAACGCGGCTGGGGCATTCGTCAATTCGAACGGTATTACTAAGAACTCAGAATGTCCGTATCTTGTTCGGAAAGCTGTCTTATGGATATCTACTTCCTTCACCTTAAGCTGATGATATCCAGACCTTAGATCTATCTTTGAGAATACTGCTGCCCTCTTCGGCTGATCGAACAAGTCGTCTATCCTTGGCAACGGATACTTGTTCTTGATGGTCAGCTTATTCAACTGACGATAATCTATGCACATAAGCATAGTTCCGTCCTTTTTCTTCACAAACAAGACCGGTGCTCCCCATGGAGACACACTGGGTCGAATAAACCCACGGTCAAGCAATTCTTGGATCTGAGCCTTGAGCTCAACCAACTCCTTTGGTGCCATTCTGTACGGGGCAATTGACACAGGAGCTGTTCCAGGCAGCAAATCAATTCCAAACTCCACCTCTCTATCTGGGGGTATTCCAGGTAATTCCTCCGGAAAGACATCCACAAATTCCTTTACAGTTCTAACCTCACTAACTCCCCCTTCTTTTGCATCCAATGCACTAACAAAAGTCAAGAAGGCCTTGCACCCTTTTCGAATCATCTTATCACTTTTCAAAGTCTTTGAAACTACATTAGACAAGTAGTTTCTTCTTTCTCCTATCACAATTATCACCTCATCCTCAGGGTCCTTAACTCCATTCCTTATTTGCACAATCCAATACATTGACTCGATGCTCCACTAGCCAGCCCATACCAAGTATAAGATCGAATTCTCCGAAGGGTAGTTCCATCAAGTCGGCAGGGAATATAACTCCCTGAATCTCTAAAGGTACACTCTGGAATATCTTGTTCGCCACTACAGTTTGGCCTAATGGGCTTACTACAGTCATCTCCCTATCAGACAGTTCAGAGGCTATGCCTAGAGTTTCAACTACTCTATATGCAACATAAGAATGGGTCGAGCCCGCATAAATCAAAGCAAAATAAGGCTTGTTCGCTAAAGGAACGTACCAGTTATGACGTCCAGCGCGTCTCCATCCTCCCTCCGTGAATCGCATATACGGCACTGTTCGCCGCCTTGCCTCGAAGATACCAACACCTCGCACGGTGTTCCACATCCTCTTCCAAAGACTGCGTTACCTCTACCATTCGGACCACGACCTCGGCCGAGGTCATTGGCCCACCTCTACCACTGATTAACACCACGACTGACTGCATGGGCGGCTCCCGTCTATCTTAATAGGACAGTCCTTAATCATGTGATCTTTAGATCCACACTTAAAACATCCTCCTGTCTTCTTCCAACACTCTCCTAGATGCATCTTCCCACACTGGGTACAAGTACGGTACTGTCCTTCTGAACCAACTTGCTGACCTCGCGGCCCATCAACTCTAGGCCTCTTCTGCACACTCCTAGATGATCCTGACGATCCAAAACCTCTTTTCTACCTGTTCTGATCCGTGCTTTGCCTCACAGAGTCCTTAATCCCTTCAGCTACTTTAGCCTTCTCTACCAATGCAGAAAACTCCCGCTCTTAGTGCGGAGCTATTAACAACCTCAGGTTATCCCTTAGGCCGTCCTCAAAACGAACACATCGTTCATGCTCCGTAGCCACTACTCCTCGAGCATACCGACTCAACCTTAGGAATTCACCAGACTGCTGCACGGACTTATTCCTTGAACCACCGAAATGCCTTCCTCTGCGCATCAGTATAATGCGTGCCGACATACTTCTTCTGATACGCCGCCTTAACATACTCCCAAGTGAGATCCTCAGCTGTGGCACCATCCCGAACTGTGAGCCACCATTGATATGCTTCATCGCGTAGTAGTGCCACTATTCCTTTCAGTTTCTCCTCAGGGGTCAGATCCAGCTCATCTATAATTCGCTCTGTCGCCTCTAACCAATACTCAGCCGTACTGGGTGCCATGCCGGATACGCCACAGAATACCTCAGCTCCGTTGGCTCGGAGTCGCTTGGGTACAGATTTCTGAGCTCCTATATTTCCACCCGCTCCGGCCACTATCTTAAGAACTCGCAGTACCGCCTGTGATACTGCATCATCCCCCGTCTGATCTTGCTGCTCAACACAAACAGCTGGTGGTGGAGGTGGTGGTACCTCATTCTCAGACCCTTGACCCGATCTAACGGGTTCCGATACGGTCATTCTGCCTCTACCACGTCCTCGCACATTACGACCACGTCCCCTAGAGCTCATTTCTATGATTGTGCTTTAATCTGATTACAAAGTTTTATATATTAGCCTTTGTTCCACTGATTATCCGCGAACAATTTTACGAAAGGAAGTTTAAAAGTAGTTCTTTCGATCAATCAAAGTTTTCGTTCCAAGTTTTCTACCATAATTCAGAGAAACACATCCATTCAGTAATATCTATTATACACATTCACCATTCAAACATTGTTGTCTGTTCCTACCCCAGGGGTATTTCCGTAATTTGTCCTACAAGGGTATTTTGGTAATAAACCAGGGTCAATTTGAAAAATCTCTATAAATCAAAGGTATTTCAAAATTTGAAAAACTTGGGGTTATTTTTGATAATTTGTTTTCCAAATCGGTGATGTTGCAGAAATTTTAGAAATCGGGGCTATTTTGGTAATTTGTAAGTCAGGGGTATTTTAGTAAATTTTCCCAAATCAGAGTATTTTGATATTTTACAAAATAGGGTTTTTGGATATTTTTGTAAAGTGAGTAAATCTTAGTGAAAATCGAGGGTAGTATGGTAATTTAAATTTTTTCAAACCAAGGGCATTTTAGTAATTTTACAACCAGGGGTATTTAGGTAATTTTTGTAAATTGGGAATATTTTGGAAAATTTTCAAAATAATTAATTTCACAATTCGAAAGGGTAGTCTGTTGATTTTTAAAACTAGGGTTTTCATAAAAATATGGCTAGTCCCTTGCGGGTTTTAGTCACTGAGTTTAGCCCGTGAGTAAGTCCTCTTGGTTAGGGTGAAATGTTACTACGCACTAGGTAGGATTCGAGCGAAGAGGAGGTGAGTCACGAGGACTGCTTAAATACCAGGCTCTTCCTAAATCCAATCCTAGACATGCGCAGAATGGTTGCCACATCCTAACTCGGCGACTTAACCACAGGTTTGTTTTAATTAGGCTTTAAGTCTTATGTAATTCTTATGTTGGGGTAACCTAATCCTAGGGTTCAAGTACTTAATTTACTAATCTGCGTTCCCGTTGTACCCACATACAGATCATACATTAAATCACACAATAGATAGGGGTACTTACCTGGTGGACTTCGGGTCGGAGACTTAGGTGCCATGCCAGAAAAACCTGCTTATTCACAAAATTGTTCACAAAACTTGTTTGGGCCTTATTTTAAAAACGTTATGGGCTTTAAACCCAAGGCTGAGAGTTTAAAACTGGGCTTTGATACCAAGCTGAAACACCCTAAACCCGACCCACGAGTCTCGACCGAATCTGGTATGTTTCGGGAGTAAAACATTTTCAAATTCGTTTGTTATTTTGGAGAACTTGGGTGAGTTGAAGAAAGTTTGATTCGTATTGAGTTCAATTGGAAAATAGTGTTGTTTTTGAAATCAGGGATTTTATTAACGTCTTGTTTTTGAAGCAGAAGACATGCCGAATAGGTTAAATATTTATCTTTAAATTGGAAATCATTTGTATTTAGATGTCAAAACGTTTGAAGATTTATTTTAAAAAACAATTTAGATAACCTTTGACTTGACCATAATAGTATCGTGACAAAACAAATAAAAGCAAGCATAAAACGATTAAGTACTATTGGCCTTATTACAACTAAAAACAATACCAAAATATATCCAAATACTTAAAAGAAAAAAATAGAAAGTCCAAATTGAAATAAACTCTGAGCTGAGCATGGCCACCACTAAGCTCCTGCCGACTCGGTCCATTACTGAGCGTCACTTGGAAACATATCCCACAACGAGGTGAGTCCAACAGACTCAGTGTATAACAACCACACTAAGTCCTAATGATTCAAGCATATCAGATCATACATATACATATCACAAGTTATAAATAATGATGCAATCCCGAACCCAAACCTAGATACCATCCTCTACACATCACCCGTACCAACCATCACACCGTGGGGACTACTAAGTCAACCCTTCATCTGCTACACATCATCGAAGGCAGTCCCTACAGACGACGTGCTCATCGCCCTTATATATATTGTGGCATAGCCACTAGATAATAGTTTGTGACATAAGTCACCACATTCAGATATTGTGACATGAGTCACCACATTCAGATATTGTGACATGAGTCACCACATTCAGATATTGTGGTATTAAACCACCAAATCACTTCCCCTTAAAATATCACCCATATGCCCCATGTCATACGAATCGTACAATTACTATGCCTTATGCCTTAATTCACATTCTTATCAATATTCCCATATGTGTCATAATAGATATTCATGATATCGTAACTACAGTAGTAGTAAGTTAACGTACCTGAGTACTTTGTACAATTGCATGGTACCCTTAGCCACATCTTATTTACTCTTATTAACACATTTAATAAAGCATAACCATAAATCTATTAAGGCTTAGTGCGGGGTACACACCTGGTATAAACGAGTTTACTGAAATCCCGAAGAATCCCGATTTAACGCTCTAGATCTTAGTCCCTACATTTGGCCAACACTTAATGTTTAGCAGAAGCCTATTCGGCTATAATCAAATCCCGAAGGATTATTGCACCCAAAATCCTTACCTTGCTGCCAATTTGACTACTAATCAAATCCCGAAAACTTTGTGATGCCTCTTCTTGCAATCGGCTAGACACTAAATCACTGAACTAGTTAGTTTCGGCTTTTGAATAATTAAGAAACATATCTAAATCACTGTTTGTGGCCTTGGCCGAATGTACATGTATACTTACCTCGTGGATCTAAATCCCGAAATAGCTACTTGATTCTGGTATCTGTCGAAACCACTATGGCATATGTTAGATCCAAATTAATCATAATGAATGGCCATTGGCCGAATACATGCCTTACCTTACCTATTGAAATCCCGAAGATCTCCTCCTTTATAGTCGACTATAGCAAAATCCCGAAAGAATCCTTCACAGTTTCGGCCAAAGACATTAAGAGGATTAGTTCCTAGATTTCGGCTAAAAGAAAAAGAAATAAAATGATGATAGAAGAATCCTTACCCTTAAAATTGAAATCGGCAACACCTTTACTTGCACCCACAGAGCTATTCGGCTATGGCCTAAATCTTAATCAATTAATTTTGGCTTTTGATGAATACTAGAGGGTTTTGGCTTCAACAAGGGAAAGAAAAGAAAGGTGTAGAGCTTAGGAAGAAACGGCAATAATGGCCTTTAGGGAGAAGTTTCGGCTAGAACAAGAAAAAGAAGAGAAGATGACGGTTTTGGAGAGAAAAAAGAGTAATTGAAAGAGAGGCCTAAAATGTTTAATGAAATTCGTCTATCCCCCTTTACTTGGCCGAAAATCCCTTCAAGATAGTCCCTAGGCCGGCCACACTCTTCCCCTATCTAATCCCTAAATTTTCTCTTTATCACCTTATTCAAATTAATAAAATTAATCCATCATTTATCCCTTATCTAGCCGAATTTTAAAAAGGATTAGACTCATCCATTTATTGCCTTAGTGCCGTCCCACTCATCGCTCACTCCCTGTGAGCAAAATAAAACTCTTTTATATGCTTCCCTTGCAGCTCGAACCTAGCCCCTCTGACACTCATTGTGGCGTCACTTACTGGGCTTTAAGTGGCGCCTCCAAGCCACTGTACCGAGCCCATTTTTATGTCTAATTTCACCTACATATTTTCTTAAGGCCTCATCTACCCAGCTTCCTCTTTTAAACTTAAAATCTGATAATTTCTAAAGCACTCTCCTATTTTCTAAAGTTCACAAAATTCATACAACACATTCATAACACACAAAGGCATGCTTTCACATATATTTAAGCACAAATGCGTAAGCCCAAATCCAGGATATTACATAAGGACATCCAATTTAAAATCTCATAACAATTGGACACCTTTAACATATAGAATTCAAGTTTTGCACTTTTTGTAATTTAGTCCTTTTAACTAAATTGAGTGCCCAAACGTCAAAAATTTCAAACGAAATTTTCACAAAATCGTTCCACAAAACTGTGGACTATAAAAATATAATAAAAATAAATTTCTCTGCGTTGGATTTGTGGTCCCAAAACCACTGTTTCGGTTAAGCTAAAATCGAGCTATTACAACTCTCCCCTCTTTAAGGATTTTCGTCCCCGAAAATCTTACCGGAATATAAATTCGATTTCCATGTAGACTCATCTATCTCGTGCCACTGCCAAAGAACTCTCACTAAGGTTATGCTTTTATTTCTCAAATTTTTAATCTCTTATGTCAAAATCCCGATCGATTCTTTGTTATACAACACATTGACTGTATCTTAATCCCCATCGGAGAATTCATACTCAAAGAGTCCAAATTAATACCATCGCAACATAAGTACACAAAACACATTTTGAATCATTTTCCAAGGCAATACTTTCGGAAGCATGCTATCGCTGAATGGTAATTTCATATCCTCATGTTTCAAGTTTATATACGTTTTCTGACAATCTGAAGTGGATTCTAAACTGCCACGAATCACTTTTACTTTATGTACGATTTCTGATTGGATAGTCTCTGAAACATATGACTCCACCAATCTATCATGTTACATATCCGGTCGCCAGAACATCTATTTCAAATAACTGTACAATTTATTACTCCCTGAATGAACAAACGAGCTACTACTGAGCTTCGTACAAAATTTTCTGCATAAGCTCTAAATTACTCAGTGCGCAAATTCTATCTTGGAATAATGATAACAGTCATTAGGTCTGACCTAAAATTCAGAATCATAAGTCATCTCACACTGTACTCGTTCAGTGTACCACTCACTATCACATTCCTGAGGTTCTCAATCTTGCAAAGAAAACATCGCTTAAGCTTCTAATTTAGCTAGATTCAGACCTTCATCAAATAAGATTAATCATGTATCCAATACTCACAAAATAATCAAAGGTTTTCCATTCAAGCATTTGCAACTATATCTGCTTTCACAAAGGTTAATCGATAACTACACACAATCTTTCAATAGTTCAAGCCATCTATGCTATTTTAAATTCATATCTTTCTATGACATTAGATACTTTAAACTCTTGGGATCAAGAAACATATGAAATTTTTCGTCGGACAACCGATATCGAATCCTCAACACATACATAAAAAGTGGCCGACTTTAAATCACCCGTCGGACAGTTCCTTTCATGTGACTTTATCCGTCTGAAAGCATAAGCTATCACTTCATATTCTTATATTAAAACACATTCCAATTTGTTCAATAGTGCATCGCTAAAAAATCACGAATTCTTTACTCAATTTAAACTGAACTCAGAATCAGTGCATCGGTTAATAATACCTTCAACTAATTTCAACTTTGCTAACATTCATCAGACCATTCAAACTTTCACAAATGTGATAACTTTATCAATCAAAACAGCTTTAACTCATAATAATATCATCCAATTAGAACTGATCTAATAGGTACGTCGTTGTATTACACCATTTTTGAATATAAATTCTTCATTCAAACTGTTCGTCAATTTATCCATGAATGTACAAGATTTTTCTTACCTCAGGATAAACTTA
The DNA here is from genome assembly GCA_025503065.1 of Gossypium bickii. Lineage (NCBI taxonomy): Eukaryota > Viridiplantae > Streptophyta > Magnoliopsida > Malvales > Malvaceae > Gossypium > Gossypium bickii. Next base: position 46,549,493 of record CP106711.1, on the reverse strand, counting down.
AATGCATATAACTCAAATTTCCTTTCAACTAACTAGCTCACTCAGATAGAAACAACCGAGTCAATCTCAACTATTAAATAATATCATGTCAATTACTCCTTTCTTCATGCTGTTAAAACAACTCAAACATATAATCTTTCAAAATTTCTTCACATGCTAGTCAAAAGATATTTACAACTGCATTAACTCAAGGAAACATAATATCCTGATCGAACTCATTGACCTTAATCAAACTTAACTGAGAAAAGAAAACCATTGTACAATTTGAGCTTGAGCTTCCACTATCTATACCTTTGCCGATGTCAATCTCTTTCACAAAAATTAGAAAAATCCTAATACTAGAATCACCACGTTCCTATGATCGAAGCAGAAATACAACCATGATAGACATAGTTATCACAAGCCAAAGAACATAATTTAAAAATGAGCCATGATTGATAATTTATGAAATAAGGATGATAAGAAAACCGAGATAAAGAAATCCAAGATGTGATATCATACTGGAAGTCCGATAACATAACTTATAAGAAAATAATAAAGATCTTGATGATTCCTCAAAGAAAACCAGAAGAAAAACAATGCTTATACGCTCTAGAATAAATTGTAACAGAGATAATATATTTTTCAAATATATTTACAAAACAACACAACCTCCAGTAGAAACTGAAGAATAGCCTCACATAAATTTTCACCAACAACTTTTATTCCAAACATAATGAAATAGAATCCCATAGAGAGAGATAAGAAATGCTGCTTATCAACCAACCAGACCAACAGTGCTCTCATCTAACATTACAAGCAGCTAGCATTCTCATACGATAAGAATTTCATCAAAAAATGAACAATCACATATATCTACAAGGATAAATGAGTACATAAAATACCCAGGAGAGATCATCATAATCTATTCAATTACAACTGTTACACTCAAACATCTTTACGATTCAAATATCATTCCTCTGACTAATTCTGTCATCACTAATCCCGTATTATTCCATTCACTAACGAAAATTAATTCGGAAGAAATTCCAGCAAATACATACTTTAGACATCATACCTGAATGAGTCGATTAGCCGAGACTAACTTTTTCTTTAACCGTGACCTCGCAAATCCGAATGATCTTTAAAATAACCTGGCATCTTTTCTAGAACTGTATTCACTTGCCAAACTATTCTTAACTTTGACCACATTATTAGTTATCTCGCTACTGAACTCTTTAGTCTCTTACTTGTGAACTCATTCAACTTAAATCTCATGAAATTTTGTTATACAATACCATATTGGTAAGGGGGTGAGGTCGTAAAGCCTCTAACTCGACTCTCATAAATACACACATATAACTTAGCATTCATCATCAACATAATATTTTCACAATCATATAATTCACTTCAAGCTAATTAACATACATATTTATGTCACACGAACTTTCCGATTACCTCTGTTCAAACAAGTGTACTTAAACATGCATTCCATAAATTTTGTATAAGTTTACTTACCACATTCACTTAATCAAAAAAATTAGACACATAACATCATATGAATGCCAAAAAACATGGATGCTTATCACAGTATAAACTTTCCTTTCGTGTCACTTTTCCATATTTCAAGAATAATTCCCATTGAACTATTGTAGTTTCGATGGATATTCGAGTAGCATACTCAAGGTATGCATGTCAACAATCTATCAATTCATATTCAAAAGTGCCTTTTTTGGCACATATTCATAGAGCACACTCTCGAGCCACATATGATATAACAAGATTGCTAGTTCAAGCTAAATCCTTTTAGTAATGTATGCTCTAAATGGCTTACTCTAGATTACCCGTCCAGGCTAAATCCTTTTTGCAACATTTAAAACATTTTATCCGTTTCATAAAATCACCATAATTCATCGAAATACAATGTTCAACCAGAACAATGACATTTTATCTCTATTTCTCAACTTATGGTTACTTCATTTTGTACATCATCACATATATATATCATGAACTCTTATTCATACCTTTCCAAGTTTCGACTTATCACAAAACCATTTTCAAATATCTTAGTATCACTTTCAGCGTTTTCGAAAATAGCTTGGTTGGAAAGTATCTCTGCTTCAACAAAACAACTTCATTAGAGCTGGGAGATATCACACTATCACAGGTAGTAATATAGCATGTATAGCTAGACTCACAAACGCTACCTTAATCCAAAAATCATCTAAACCATATCTCTGATACCAATGTAACACACCTTACCCATATTCAACGCTGAAATGGGGCTCGAGGCATTACTGGACTTACAATACACGCAAACATACATTTTCGAGCCATAAATTTGTGTCCAAATTAAAACCATTCATATTTGAACATGAAGTCCCTATTACGAGCCTATGAGGCCCAAAACATGCTTTGGGAGTGGTACAGGACTAAACCAAGAACTCTTGAAACTTTTACAAAACTTAGAAAATTTTTCATGTTACAGGGCTCACACGCCCGTGTGGTCCAAGGGATACACTCGTGCTTCAGATCGTGTTCGATTTAGGGGTGCTCCTTAACTAGTGCCACACCGCCGTGCCACACGCCCGTGTGCTAGGCCGTGTAGCACACATGGCTGAGACATACACCCGTGTCTCTGCCCGTGTGCTCAATTCTGGACATTCTGTTTTTCCAAAATTAAAGTGCAAGGGACACACGGTCGGATCACACGCCCGTGAGGCAGACCGTATGTCACACACAGCCTAGACACACACCCATATGTCTACCCGTGTGGACACAAACAAGGCTATTTACCAAGCCATTTTGCCACCCTCACTTGCACACATCTACACATCTACACAGCATCACATGACACAAATTCAAGCATATAAATGCAACCTAACAACCACAAACAAGACAATAACATGTCATTCTTATACCATCATTTATCATGCTTAAAACATCATACTTAGCCCGTTAAAACATACTAATTTCACATTCACAAGAGGGCATTAACATATGAACAAACTTATGATCAACATAAGCCATCATTCATGGATATATATAAGATGAAACATTAACAATTACAAACTAACATGTATGGCCAAATTAATAATGACACACATAAAAAATTGGCCAAGTCCCTATACATGCCATAGACTTAAAATGCTTGAATTATACCCAAAATGATAGCTTGATAGTGTGATAGGATCTCCGACGAACTCCAACCCGAGCTATCTTAATAAGCCTATAAGATATGGGGAAATAAGGGGGTAAGCTATATATATAGCTTAGTAAGTTCGTACGAAAATAATAAGGAACTCTTACAAATCTTTTAACAAGTTCAACAATTTAAACATAAGATAATACAAATTGCTATAAAGTTCACAGTTATAATTTTCATTCAGTCATAAGGTTTCCTCTATCAACTTATAAGCATAATTTAACAAATCTTGGCATCAGCCTAACAACCCTAATCTCTCTTTTGTAACAGATTACAACAAATATAAATCATTTCAAACTTCATAGTAACCATGCACATTAATTATGTACTCTCATTGTTTCCAAGCATATGTCTTAGTATCTTTCAATTGCCTAAACTCTTATCTTCCCTTACTTCCATAACCATTTTAATAGGCAAATATGCCAATGTTTCTGTTTTCTCATATCCGATAAATCACAATTTGTGTGAATAAAACATGCTATATCATAACTCAATTTGACCCGAAAGCCAATCACATAATCGTTAACCAAATTTATCATGAATTTCATACATCACTAGTATAGACTAATAATCACATGGTTTGCACAAAACCATTTTCATGGAAATCATGAACTCACAATTTCATGAAGTCCATGCTTATAAACTTTATGTACATACCTGTACCGATTTGTAATTACTTACGTACTCTTTCTCTTCTTTGACATACTCGTTGAATTTCCCGTTGAACCATTTGGAATACTAAAGGATACTCGGGGATCTCGTACACACAGTACCGTACCAATGCCATATCCCAAATATGGTTTTACATGTAAGCTCATATAGATGCCAATAGCCCAGCTATGGTCTTACACGAAGTCTCATATCGATGCCATATCCCAAATTTGGTCTTACAAGAAGTCTCATATCGATGTCATATCCCAGATATAGTTTTACACGTAATCTCAGTAACTCTAATGTCATGACATTTTATCCTATCTATTCTTAATGTTTAACCGGGACTTTTGATGTATCAAATCTCTGTTGGTCATTTCCATAATATCTTATTCAATAGCATTCACATTTCATTTCAATAATGTAGCATTTACCACAATTATAACCAACACATTATCCACATCTATCATACTCAGGACATTTATTAATCCAAAATTATATCAATCAAGCATTTATAAACATATAATTAATGCTTATTAAACATACGAACTTTCCTCGGCATAGAAATGGTAAAAAAGACTAAATCATCAAATACTTTTTTTTTGCTGTTCTAATCCCAAATCTTGTTTTTCTTGATCTATAACCTCACATTTAACTTATTTAATCATTATACTATTCAAATCAACCCAAAATCATATTATGGAAAAAATTACATTTTTGCCCCTAAAGTTTGACATATTTACATTTTAGTCCCTAGGCTCGTAAAATGATTTTCATTCAATTTCTTTAAAACCCAAGCCTAGCCGAACCATTTTCATACTCATAATAGCCCTAAATTTTCATTTATTCAAACTTTTACTACTCATTTTACAACTTTTACAAACAAGTCATTTTAGGCATTTTTACCGAAAATCACTTAGCAAAGTCGTTGAACAATCAACAAACATGCATTTTCTACCATCAAACATCAAAATACATACATGTTTATCATGGGTAAAATTTTAGACTTTGCAATCTCTTCAAATTAGTGGTAGAAATAGATAGATCAAATTACAACAGCTTCAAAAATGTAAAAATCATTAAAAACGGGGCTAGAACAAACTTACAATCGAGCTTGGAAGCTTGAAAAACCCTAGCCATGTTTCTTCTTGGTACATTCGGCCATGGGAGGAAGATGGAAAAAAATTGGCTTTTAATTTGGCTTTTTAATTCATTTAATTACCAAATTACCAAAATGCCCTTAATGAAAAATTTTAGAAACATACCAAACCATGTTCATTTTTGTCCACCAACTTAACCAATGGTCTAATTACCATATAAGGACATCCAATTTAAAATCTCATAACAATTGGACACCTTTAACATATAGAACTCAAGTTTTGCACTTTTGCAATTTAGTCCTTTAAACTAAATTGAGTGCCCAAACGTAAAACTTTTTGAACGAATTTTTCATGAAACCATTCCATAAAACCGTAAACCATAAAAATATAATAAAAATAAATTTCTCTGCGTCAGATTTATGGTCCCGAAACCACTGTTCTGACTAGACCCAAAATCGGGCTGTTACAGATGTCGATGCCACACGGTCGTGTGCCAAGCTGTGTGATAGGCCGAGTGGGTTACACAGTTGTGTGCCAGGTCGTGTAACTCTCTATATTCAAATTAGGTTCACACGGGCTAGGGACACTGACGTGTGTTCAGACCGCGTAACTCACTGTTTGTGCATTAGAGTCACATGGGCCAGAGATACGGACATGTGTCCGAGCTGTGTGAGTGATATTTTGAGATTTAAGTCTCATGGGCATGCATTAGGCCATGTCCTGGACCATGTATCTCACTAATTGGAGTCACATGGTTGTGTACCAAGTCGTGTGATAGGCTATGTATGACATTAGGAGAGCCACAAGGGCGTGTTCTAGGTCGTGTGGACCACATGGCCTAGCCACCTAGGCCGAGTGAATCCACATGAACGTGTGGGCCAAAATGCTAAAATTTTCCCTAGGGTTGTAAGATTCGTTCAAATAGAATGTAGGCCTTTCGTAAGGTCCATATGATCTGTATTAGACTGTATAACTTGGTATCCAATGGTCTGAGGTTAAATAATTGATATTCTGTAGATATAATTGATGCGATAATTGTTAATGATAATGATCTGTATTAGCTAACCATAAAGTGTATCTGGTTAATTATATGTACATCTTTGATATCTGATATCTGTAATTGGCATTTGCAATGGGTGGGTTTGGTATAAAGAAGGAAGTGCTGACAGTTTAATGATCTACCGAATTGGGTGGCTAAACCACAAATCCGTGTCTGATTCTGGTGATTTATCGAATACTGATCTGACAACTAATTTGTAATAACTCTAAAATGTGTCATACCAATACTAATTGGTGTGTGGGGCTGGTTGGGTACTTGGTATCCGATATGGTTTGTTGGGATGGTCGGAGATGGTGTGTAGAAGACGGGGGTAGGAAACTGCATCTGATTTTGATTTGTTTTGCACCTTGTCTGAACTATTATGATAATATTGAGCATCCTTTGTTTCTAATTCTGTATCTGTGTTTGGAAATTACTGTTATATGTATATTGATGTCTTGCTTTATTATTTGTTACACACATTGAGTTATAAACTCATTATAGTTGTTGCCTAAATTACAGGTAACTTGCAGACTTAGGAGGTTGGTTGTGTCAGGAGCCCAATTATTTCTCTTTTCTTGATATTTTACTGTTTATTTAAATTTGAACTATTGTATGTTTTATATCGGAATACGATTTGTAAGCTTGGACTTCCATCTTGGGTTGACTATTTAAATGGTTTCTGTTCAACGAATTTAAAATCCTTAAAGGTGGGTTTTCCTTAATGTTTTGATGTAGCCTCTAGATTTGGTCTTATCGTCTAGACTGGGTATGGGGTGTTACATTTAGTGGTATTAAAGCTAGGTTTACAAGACTCGAGCTGTGTTTTCTAGGCTTTTTATTTGATAAAAATGTGTTTTAAATGAAATCCTGATTTGAAAACTCTAATAACTGATTTTTTAAAAGACCAAGTTCTAACGCCGAACCTGTAAGTATTCCGGTTTAGTTATACCGTTTAGTTGAACATGATATGATGTTTGATTCTGTTGCTAAGTTTAGTATTATTTAATGAACTGTGTTATAAGTACTCTGATAAAGACCCTGAATTGATTTGAGCACTTTTAACGTTGTAGATATAGTGATAGCATAAGTTCAAGTGGTGGGCGTGGACGTGGTGTCCGTGGATGCAGTGGGTCTCGAGGGAAAGCTCGAGCTGAGTCTTCCTTGATGCGTAGTGTAACACCCCTTACCCGTGTTCAATGCTAGAACATGGCTCAAGGCATTAAAGGACTTATAACACAAGCATTCGTACGACTCCAGGTCATAAATTTTGTGTCCAAATTAAAACCATTTGCAATTAATCATAAAGTCCCTAATACGAGCCTAGGAGACCCAAAAGATGCATCGGAAGTGGTTAGGGACTAAATCGAGAACTTCAGAAAATTTTACAAAACTTAGAAAATTATTCATGTTACAGGGGTCACGCGTCTATGTGGATTTTAGACACACCGGTGTGACCGTGGGACACGCCCGTGCTATAGGTCGTGTTCAAATTAGGGAGCTCTCTAACTTGTGCCACACGCCATTGTGCTAGGCCGTGTGGTTGATTTAATTTTCATAATTTTTCATAAAATAGGTGCTGACTTAACACGGCCGGGGCACATGCCCGTGTTCAAGGCCGTGTAGCACACACAGCCGAGACACACGCCCGTGTCTCTGCCCGTGTGCTCAATTTTGGATTTCTGTTTTGCAACAATTAAGGTGCAGGGGACACATGGTTGAACTACATGGTCGTGAGGCAGACTGTATGTCACACACAGCCTAGACACACACCCGTGTGTCTACCTGTATGGACAAAAATAAGGTTATTTACCAAGCCAATTTGCCACCCTTTAATACACACACCTAAACCATGTAACATAGCACCAATTCAAGCATATACATCCAACCAAATCAACCACAACCAAGACATCAACACATCATTCACATGGTACCATCTATCATACACAAACATTACATACTTATCAACTCATATTATGTAAATTCCTACGTCCATGAAAGGCATCATCATATAAATTGCTTATACCAACATTAGCCAATTTTAATGGCCATTTACAAAATGAACTTTCAACCCATATAAGCCAACATATTTGGCCAAATCAATTATGACACATAACAAAATGACCAAGTCCCCTATACATGCCATAACTTAAAATGTTAAATCCATTGGTACCCAAAATAATTGTTGATAGTGTGAGTGGATCTCCGACGATCCACGAACCCCGAGCTAGCTAAGTGACACTATAAGACATGGAAAGAAAAAGGAGAGTAAGCTATATAGCTTAGTAAGTTCCTATGAAAATAATAAGCATCATAACCACACATTTAACATACAATTAACATAGACTAAAATCTTATAGTCATAATTTACTCAATCACAACCTTATCGAGGGTTCGTCACATATCGAGCTCATTAATTATGAGTTTTACATACATACCTGTACCAATTCACAACATAACCATAGTCTTTCAGAACTTTGACATTCCCATTAATTTTTCCGTTGAACCACTTGGAATACTAAAGGATACTCGGGAATCTCGTACACACAGTACCGTACCAATGCCATATCCCAGTTATGGTCTTACATGAAATCTCGTATCGATGCCGATAGCCCAACTATGGTCTTACGCGAAGTCACATATCGATGCCATATCCCAGATATGGTCTTACACGTAATCTTAGTAACCCTAATGTCATGACATTTGTATCCTATCTATTCCTAAGGTTCAACCGGAATTTCTCGCTTGTCGAAATTTTTTCGAATACATCAAAAGGGTATATCACAATTCATACAATATTAAAGCATTTAAAACATAAATATAACAATGCATTATTTACATACAAACTTACCTCGGTACAGAAATAGTAGAATTTGACCTAATCGTCAAACACTTTGTTTTTCCCTCGGTCTAGATCTGAACCTCATTTTTCTTGATCTATAATAACAAATTTAATTCATTTAATACTCACATTATTCAATTTAGTCCAAAGATCACATTATGGAAAAATTACATTTTTACCCCTAAACTTTTGACATTTTACAATCTAGTCCCTGGGCTCGTAAAATGAAACGTGCTCAATTTCTATAATACACAAGCCTAGCCGAACCATTTTAATACCCATAACAGCCCAAAAGTTCCATTAAATTCCACTTTTACTACATATTTTATAACTTTTACAAATAGGTCCTTTTTAACATTTTTACCGAAAACCACTTAGTAAAAGTTATTTATCCAACATCAAATTTGCATAATCTACCATTAAACGTCAAAATACACAAATATCTAACATGGTTCAAACCCTAGACCTTAACCATACTTCAAATTAGTACTAGAAATAGGTAGATCGAGTTACAAGGATATCAAAAACATAAAAATCATTAAAAACGGGGCTAGAACGGACTTATAATCGAGCTTGGAAGCTTGAAAAACCCTAGCTATGTCTTCCTCTTGTAAATTTCAGCCAAGGGGTAGAAGATGAGCAAAAATTGGCTTTTAATTTGATTATTAATTCATTTATTAACCGAATGACCAAAATGCCCCTAACTTAAGACATAAAATTTCTCTTACTCCATGTACATATTTGTCAACTAGCTGAAGTAATGGTCTAATTACCATATGAAGATCTTCAATTTAAAATCTCATAGCAATTGGACATCTATAACATATAAAACTCAAATTTTTCACTTTTTCCAATTTAGTCCCCTTTACTAAATTGAGTGCCCAAACGTCAAAATTTTCGAATGTGATTTTCACGAAATCATTCCATAAAACTATAGACCATAAAAATATAATAAAAATAGATTTTACTGCGTCAGATCCGTGGTTCTGAAACTACTGTTCTGACTAGACCCAAAATCGAGCTGTTACAATTCTTCCCCCTTAGGGATTTTCGTCCCTGAAAATCTTACCAAAAAATTGGTTTGGGTACTATTTTTGCATAGCTTCCTCAGGTTCCCACGTAACCTCTTCGACCTCATGTCATTGCCATAAAACTTTCTCTAGGGCTATAGTTTTATTTCTCAATTGTTTGACTTACCGAGCTAAGATCTTGATCGATTCTTCACCATACGTCATATACGGTCGAATCTCAATCTCTGTCTAAGAAATCACATGTGAAGGGTCAGATCGATAACATCGCAACATCGACACCTGGAATACGTTGTGAATCCTTTCCAACTTTGTCGGTAAAGCTAATCGATATGCCAATGGGCCTATTTTCTCAATAACCTTGTACGACCCAATAAAACGAGGACTCAACTTGCCTTTACGACCAAATCTCAAAATCTTCTTCCATGGAGACACTTTCAGAAATACCTTATCACCAATCTGAAATTTGATCTCTTTTCTTTTCATATCTACATACGACTTTTGTCTATCTAAAATAGCTTTCAAACAGTCACGAATTACTTTCACCTTTTCTTCAGTTTCTCTAACCAAGTCGACCCCATGAATCTGTTTCTCACTGAGCTCTGTCCAATACAACTGAGTTCGACACTTGCAACCATACAATGCCTCATACTCTACTGAAAATTATTGTTATAAGCAAATTTGACTAAAGGTAGATATTTTTCCCAACTACCTTCGAATTCTAAAACACAACAACGAACCATATCTTCGAGAATCTGAATCGTTCTCTCAGACTGGTCATCGGTTTCCAGATGAAATGCGGTACTAAAGTTCAACTTTGTACCCAAAGCTTTTTGTAACTTCTTCCAGAATCGTGAAGTAAACCTTGGATCTCTATCAGAAATAATAGAAATAGGCACTCCGTGCAATCTCACAATTTCAGCAAAGTACAATTTAGCTAGCTTATCAAGTGAGTAATCGGTACGTATCGGAATAAAATGAGCCGAATTCATCAATCTATTGACAACAACCCATACTAGATCTTTCTTTTTTGGAGTTAAAGGCAACCCGTTACGAAGTCCATCGTAATCATGTCCCATTTCCATTCGGGTACCATTACTGGCTAAAGTAAACCCGAAGGTACTTGGGGTTTGGCTTTCAGTTGTTGACAAATCAAACATTTCGATACAAATTCAAAGAAATCTCGTTTCATACTTGACCACCAATACAATTTCTTCAAATCATTGTACATCTTCGTACTTCCAGGATGAATAGATAGATAACCACTATGTGCCTCATGAAGAATTTTCTAGATAAGGTCATTATCTCTCGGTACACAAATCCTGCCTCGGAACATCAAGAAATCATCAGCCCAATGTGAAAATCTGATTCACTATTCAACTCAAACTGAACTCTCTTAGCTTGAACTTCTGTATCACACTTCTGAGCTTCGCAAATTTGCTGAAGAAATACCGGTCTAACTCTTAACTCAGCTAGAACCGAATCATCATCATATAAAGTCAATCTCGTACTCATAGCTCTCAAAGTAAACAAGAACTTTTTGCTCAAAGCATCTGTGACTATATTCGCCTTTCCCGAATGATAGTCAATCACTAGTTCATAATCCTGTAATTTGAGCCATCTCTGTTGTCGCAAGTTCAGATCTTTCTAAGTCATCAAATATTTTAAACTCTTATGACCAATAAAGTTATGACATTTCTCACCGTACAAATGATGACACCAAAATTTTAAAGGAAAAACAATTGTAGCCAATTCCAAATTGTGCGTCAAATAATTCTTCTCGTGCGATTTCAACTGTCTCGAGGCATAAGCTACCACTTTGCCCTCTTGCATCAACACACAACCCAAACCATTCAATGAAGCGTCGCTATAAATTAAAAACTCCTTTCTCGATTCAGATTGTACTAAAACCGATGCCTTAGTCAATAATGCTTTCAGCTTCTCAAAACTCTGCTGACATTTTTCGGACCATTCAAACTTAACATCTTTTTGCAACAACATAGTCATAGGAGTAGCAATCATCGAAAAACCCTTAACAAATCGCCGATAATATCCTTCTAAGCCCAAAAAGCTTCTAACTTCATATGCATTTCTTGGCGGTTTCCAATCAACTATTGCTAAAATCTTACTCGGATAAACTCGAATACTGTCTCCAGAAATAATGTGTCCCAAAAATCCAACTTCTTAGAGCCAAAATTCACTTTTGCTGAATTTCACAAATAATTTCTTATCTCTCAAAGTCTGTAATACAGTTCTCAAGTGCAAACTTTATCAACTAGCAGATATTTGCCTAAGGGGTTTGACACTTTAATCACAAATTCAGTAGACTCAACAGGCAAACACTTACTAGATACCAAACTCACACAAACATAAGAATAAGTTGATACAGGATCGATCAATGCAATAACATTAGTATCACAAAGAGAAAATGCACCTGTAATCACGTCAGGAGATGAAGCATCCTCACGCGCACGTATGGCATAAGCTCTAGCAGGTTCTAGCTTCAAAACTCATAGCTGAATCCTTTGTCACACCTTTACTGCTAGTTCCATTTCCGGTGTTTCTCAGTGGCCTACCTCTATTGATAGTATTACTTGGCCTTGCACTTAAAAATTATTTTTTCTCAGCTATCTCAGTGCAATCTCGGATAAAATTCTCTTGAGAACTACACTTGAAACAAGCTCGATCATCCATCCTACACTCGCTGGGATGCCTTTTTCCATAATGTTGACATTCGGGTCTGTTTGACCTAACATTACCCACACTTGCCATTGAAGTAGCTTGAGACTTAAAACCTGAATGTTGCTTTCCGCGGCATTTGTGTGAATACCCAGCTAATACATTCGAATGAGAATACATTTCTCTTGGCTTCTTTGACTGAGATTGAAATGGCTTACCCATCAACCTTTTTCTTGCATCCCTAACCTCACTTTCGGCCTTTCTTTTCTCTTTGCTTAGCTCATTGGCTTTGCAAGCTATTTTAACCAATACAACAAATTCTTTTAGTTCCAAGATTCCAACTAAGAGTCGGATATCTTTATTCAGCCCATCTTTGAACCTTTTACACATAATAGCCTTACAGGAAACACACTCTCGGGCATTCATACTGAGCCTAACAAATTTTTGCTCAAACTCTATCACCGACATTCGGCCCTGTTTTAGCTTAAGAAATTCTTTACGTTTCTGATCGATGAACCGCTAACTGATATATTTCTTTCGAAATTCCTCTTGAAATAATTCCCATGTAACCCTCTCTCTCGGTACCACAAATACTAGTGTCTTCAGCCAATGATATGCCGAATCCCTCAGGAGTGATATAGCACATTTCAAGCATTCTTCGGGTGTACAAAAATAAGGCTATTTACAAAGTCATTTTGCCACCCTTTAATACACACACCTACACTATATAACATAGCACCAAGTTAAGCATATACATACAACCAAATCAGCCACAACCAAGACATCAACACATCATTCACATGGTACCATCTATTATACACAAATATTACATACTTATCAACTCATATCATGTAAATTCCCGCGTCCATGAAAGGCGTCATCATATAAATTGCTAATACCTGTAACACCCCAAACCTGGCCCAAGCGTTATGGCCGAATCTGGCGTGTCACATTGAATTGTTTTTCGAAAACCATGTTTTTATTGAAAACCCTTCCTGATATTTTCAATCGAGGTTTATAAAAAAACTATTACCTTCAAAACCTTATTGTTGCGGGAGCTTAAATTAAAGCAATGATTTACGTAAACGTGGTATTTAAAAATTGAGTTGCGGAATCATGGTGTTTTGAAAATAGTTATCGTTTTGGGAAAACCACGTTCTACTTCTAACAAGTATAAATCATAATGATTAAAATCTCAAATCGAAAGCTATAAAATTGGAGAGGCCTTATTAAAAATATAAAAACCCAGATGAAAACTATTAGTAAATAAAAGCCAAGTAACGAAAATAGGAGCAGTAGTTTGGCCATCATCGAGTCCCTCACGGCACTGAACCGTCTAACGCTGGGGATTACCTGAAAAGTTAAAAACATGGTGACTTTATGAAAAACTCAGTGTGTAATCCCCTTATTAAGGAAACAGTCAGAATACAAAAATAGAATCAGTCTGGGCCTGAGCCCAATAACTGTAACAGTACAGTTCAGTTCAGAGTATATGTGGGCCAAAGCTCAAAACAATATCATTTGGGTCACAGCCCATAACAGAAACAATTGGGCTTAGCCCATTCTAATAACAGTGGCAATTGAGCCTTAGCCCCCATCAGCCTCGGTTGGGCCTGAGCCCATATCAAAAGTCACATATCACATTTATCTAGGCCTAAGCCCATCTCAATATCAGAATCAGTATATGCAGTGCATAAATACCGAAACCAACCTTACACTCCGTCTTCTATCCAACCCTACACTCTTGTGGGATTAAATCGACCCAACCAGCCAACACACCAAGCTTAGCACCGGTTGCGACACTAAGTCAACAGAACGGCTTGGCGCCGTAGACAGAATGGCTAAAAGACATAAATATCACAGCACTGCTATCGATTAACAGAACGACTAAAAGCCATAAATATCGCAACACCGCTGTCGTTTAATAGAACCGCTAAAAGCGATAAATATCGCAGAAAGGCTGAAAGCCTTGTACAGAACGACAACGAGCCGTACACTTCATCCATAACAATGTCCCAACCCCATGCAATATGTCGTGTATGTCATGCTCAATCATCACAGGTGTATGCAAAATGGCCATGCTCAGTAACAGTCATTTAAACATATATTAAAAGCATATCAGTCACACGGCCACAGTCAAGTAAGTTAAAACACAGTCATACGATCACAGCCAAATCAATCAAATTCATAATCTAAGTCAGTCATTTACCCACAAGGGAAAAACAATCATTTACCCTCCAGGGGCATTACGGTCATTTTACCCTACAGGGGCATTATGGTCATTTTACCCTACAGGGGCATTACGGTCATTTTACCATACAGGGGAATTACAGTCATTTTACCCTATTGGGGTATTAGGTCATTTTACCCTACAAAGGCATTACGGTCAATTTACCCTACAGGGGCATTACGATCATTTTACCCTATAGGGGCATTACGGACATTTTACCCTACGAGGGTATTTTGGTCATTTTACACTATAGGGGTATTTCAGTCATTTTATCCTATGGTGGTATTTTGGTCAGATAACAACCTTTCTGAAGGTCTACAGTCGCCTCGAGCGACACAGATAACCTAAATGGTCATAACGATGTAAATGGGCCCAAGGCCCAATATTCAGCCCAAGTGGGCCTATACGCTCGTGTGGCCCATTTAGCCCAAATTCAGCCACCACTATGTCAATGTTATAGCCCAATTCAGATTCTGCCACTTTTTGTAAATTTTATCAGTATGGGGCCTACGAGCCCATTGGGCCCACATGGCCCATTTCGACCCAATGAGGCCCGTAACGGCCCAAGAGAACGAGGACACTCGTTGTGGCCTCTTTACTTTATTGACCATGGTTATGGGCTCGATTTACCACAAGATCGATCGCACGCTTGTGAGGCCTCAACTGCCGAAGTTTCGGCTTTTGCCGACTCACAAAAACGATAGTGTGATTGCACATACTCTTTTGGCTTTACGACAGTAATGATTTACGGTGTACAGTTACACACCTTTTTCGAAATAGCGCAAAAACTCCTGAATGTCAAACCCAAGCCTTGATTGATTGGATGCCCCTAGCCTTCTTAGACTACTAACAGAATCGATCACCCGATTAATCGTGTATCTGCTTGTCCACGGATTCTATTAAAAGATTGAAAACATCAAATGATTTAGGAACCCAACACTAGAATAATCGGCTAACATCTTACAATATTAGCCCAAATGATTACCTTAGATTGTGAGATAAGAAAATGATTGAATACCACTGCGATACTTGACAAACCCTTTCCCTTTTGCAATGATCTAAAAACCGAAAGTGCCACCACCATTATCGGGGAAGAAAAAGGGATTCGACCATGCGTGAACAACCAAAGAAAACATCTATTAAGGAAAGAGAAAACGCTTAGCATCCAACAACACAAGAAATAATAAGAGCTTACCAAAAGTCTAGGTGGCCTCCAAATCGTGACTGACCACAGCGAAAGAAGAACGAGATTGCTATCTAGTTCAAGGCTATGAGCCAAAGGGAAACAAAAAGAGAAACAAAGATTCGGCTTAGTATTAAAAGAATATAGTATTGTGATAGAGAGGTTCGGTTATGAAGAAAACCAAAAGAAATAGTAAGAAGAAAAAGAACTATTCGGCCCTAAAGAAATCGAGAAGAGAAACAACAACATAAGAGTGGAGAGGGGTTGAATTGGGTCAAGAGAAAATAGAAGCAGAGAGATGTTAAATTCGACCAAATAGGAATAAGAGAAAAAGACTTCAAAAAAAATTGATGTTTAATGTCTCCGGCAGAGCGACCAAAAGCCAAATGAGAAATAATGTTGAAAGAAAATAGGAACCGAATGATAAAAAATGTGCCCAGTGGTCAGTAGCGCCACTTAAAAAGCAAGGAGGTGGCATCAATTGGAGGCCCAAATTCAAGTTTCATGGAGCCCAATTCTTTTAGTTTAAGTTAGCTAATTTTCAGCAATTAATTAGGTGGAGTTGGACGGCAACAAGGCTCAAAAATAGGAGGATTTATGTAAATGGGATTATGTAGATATTATAGTTGATAATATGGAAGATAAGGGAGGAAATTTAGGAATTTATTTAATGTGATAATAAGGAAGATAATGTGCTGATAAAGGAAGGAAGAGGTAGCGTCATCCATGACACTGTGGATGAGTAGTCAGATGAGGATAAGGAGAGAAAAGATAGGATTTATTTGCTGAATGCAGTGTTGGCCGAATGTCCAACTCTAGGGGGGTGCCGAAATTCTCTTTAAATAGAGGGGATATCTCAACAATTCTGGCATTTGAACCCTACTCTTTTCTTCTTTCCTTGTGCCAAAATTCCCAGTATTCCTCTGTAAATTCTTTTGTTTTAATTTCTTCAAAAGCTGAAACCTTCCAATCTTCTTTTCTTTCAAAAGCCAAAAACCTGAACACTTTTCTCATCTCCATAGCCGAAATCTCCAAGACTCTTTCTTGTTTTCATTTCTTCTTCTCTTTTTCTGCCAAAAACCGAAACTCTTCACTCAGTTCTTCTAAAAGCCAAAAACGCATCAGCCTTCTCTTGTTTATTCTTTTTCGTGATTTTCTTAAAAGCTGAAATTCCTAGATCTCTTCTCTTGTGTTTGCCGAATCTTCCTGCAAGGGGTAGCCGAAACCTTTTGAAGAGGTAAGTGTCGACTATGTTATTCTTTCAATCTATTCTGGCTTTTAGAGATCTTAGCTGAATGGCTATAGGGTTAACTAATCGGGTATTTTCTCTCATTTATAGCATTCCAAGATTTGAAGGGGGTTCAATCACTTAGATTTCTAAGCCAGAGTTCAGTAGTACTCGGATCGTATCACTTTTGGGATTTCAAGGTAAGGAGATCTGTTAATTTAAACATATAATTCGGGTAAAACACTAGCCCTTGGCCAAATATAGGAGAGGCCTTATCTTCGCGTTCTTCTGGCTTTTGAGCAAAGTTGAAGACAAAGGGCAGTAGATCTGATTAGTGAGGGTATCGACATAGAGAGTAGTACTATGTGTTATCAGGTGTGTAACTTCTCACACCATTTAGATTGTCTGTTAGTATGTGTAAATAAATCTGTTTATATTCTATTAAATGCCGAAATCCCAACATAATGGTTGAAAACCCAAAGAGGGTAAAAGCGAATCACCAGGTTAGTGATTTCTGTCATTCATAAGTGGATATTTCCGTTGAGATGATATGTTTTATATGTATGCCGATTTCTATGATTGCATGGGGATGGGTGATTGATGAAAGGGGAAGTGCTTTGTTGTAGTGGCTTTTGCCATGATCTGTTGTAGTGGCTTTTGCCATGATATGTTGTAGTGGCTTTTGCCATGATCTGTTGTAGTGGCTAACGCCATGATCTGTTGTAGTGGCTATTGACATGATCTGACGATGAGCAGCTATCTGCAACATGACTGCCATCGATGGTGTGTAGCGGTGTAGGTTGATTGTAGAAATCCCCAATGGTGTGATTGGCAGGTACGGGTGGTGTGTAGCGGATGGAAACCTAAGACTGGGTTGGGCTTTTCATATTTTCTGATATATTATACTCTGTTATCTGTTCTGTGGGGCTAAGGCGAATCTGATGGTGCACGAGGGTTGCACACTGAGTCTCGTGACTCACCCCATTATTTAACATCTTTCAGGTAGCACCTAGTGTATCGGACCGGGCTGGAGAGGAGCGCAAGGTGGCCATGCGAGAGATTATTTTGATTCAGCAAAAGAATTTACCAGGTGATTAATTTTTAATATTTTCAGTTAGTGGGTTTTAAATTTCATTGTAATAAGGCCATGAGCCACTAGCTTTATATGTTCGTTTGTTTTGGGCTTTTATTATTACTAGACATTACATTTATTTCGTTTTAATTAAGTCAAAGCATGTAGTAAATTTTGGTTTTTAATTCATAAAGGCATTTAAATGAAAATTTATATCTTCTACAAACTATCCAAATTATTAAGTTTTCCGATATACATGTTTATACTCGACGATTGTTTTCAAAAAATGCGACATGTTTTACTAAATCTTCTTAGTGACATGCCAGATCCAGTCGTGGTGTTTGGGCCGGGTTTGGGGTGTTACATTATCCCTCCTTGATATCCTCCATAAAAACCTCCAAGACCCATTCAAATTCTCACCCAACAAAGTTCGAAACCACCTCAAATTCCTGCTGCCTCATGTTAGGAAAATAAATATCCTTTTTGCTTGCAATGGGATTCGAACCCAGGCCCTCCTCAATAGCTCAACACGCCACTTGCCTCCTTGCCACAAGCTATTTTGTGTCACATTTTATCTTCAACTAACTAAAAGGTCTAAAGGCCAAAGTCCAGGTTCCTTTAAAAGAAAAACCAAAATAAATTGTAAGAGCCAAGACTTGAACCCAGGCTCCCTTGCAACCTTAATGACGCCACAACCACTAGACCATATGCTTCCTTGTGTCATTTTTTAACAAAACATTTAAAAGGCCTACATCCAAGCATCTAGGGTTTTTTCCACTTAAAACCAAAATTTTTACTAAAGCCCAGGTTTGAACCCAGGACATTTCCAACTACTCTCAGGACCCTTAACCACTTGAGCAGACATTTAATTGTGCCATTTCCTAGCTCACATAAACTTTTATGCACAGTCTCCTAACTTTTCCCTTACTCAAGACCCAATACTTCCAGGCCCAAATTCTGGGGCGTTACAATACCAACATTAGCCAATTTCAATGGCCATTTACGAAATGAACTTTCAACCAATATTAGCCAACATATTTGGCCAAATCAATTACGACACATAACAAAATGACCAAGTCCCCTATACATGCCATAACTCAAAATGTTAAATTCATTGGTACCCAAAATAATTGTTGATAGTGTGAGTGGATCTCTAACGATCTCCGAACCCCGAGCTAGCTTAGTGACACTATAAGATATGGAAAGAAAAAGGGATGTAAGCTATATAGCTTAGTAAGTTCCTATGAAAATGATAAGCATCATAACCACACATTTAACATACAATTAACATAGACTAAAATCTTATAGTCATAATTTACTCAATCACAACCTTATCAAGGGTTCATCACATATCAAGCTCATTAATTATGACTTTTACATACATACCTGTACCAATTCACAACATAACCATAGTCTTTTAGAACTTTGACATTCCCGTTAAATTTTCCGTTGAACCACCTTGAATACTAAAGGATACTCGGGAATCTCGTTCACATAGTACCGTACTAATCCCATATCCCAGTTATGGTCTTACATGAAATCACATATCAATGCCAATAGCCCAGCTATGGTCTTACACGAAGTCTCATATCGATGCCATATCCCATATATCGTCTTACACGTAATCTTAGTAACCCTAATGTCATGACATTTGTATCCTATCTATTCCTAAGTTTCAACCGGAATTTCTTGATTTCTGAAACTTTTTTGAATACATCAAAAGGGTAAATCAAAATTCAAACAATATTAAAGCACTTAAAACGTAAATATAACAATGCATTATTTACATACAAACTTACCTCAGTACAAAAATAGTAGAATTTGACTTAATCGTCAAACACTTTGTTTTTCCCCCGGTCTAGATCTGAACCTCATTTTTCTTGATCTATAATAAAAAATTTAACTCATTTAATACTCACACTATTCAATTCAGTCCAAAGATCACATTATGGCAAAATTATATTTTTGCCCCTAAACTTTTGACCTTTTACAATCTAGTCCCTAGGCTTGTAAAATGAAACGTGTTCAATTTCTTTAATACACAAGCCTAGCCAAACCATTTTCATACCCTTAACAGCCCACAATTTCCATTAAATTGCACTTTTACTACATATTTTATAACTTTTACAAATAGGTCCTTTTTTTACATTTTTACCAAAAATCACTTAGTAAAAGTTGTTTATCCAACATCAAATTTGCATAATCTACCATTAAACATCAAAATACCAAATATCTAACATGGGTCAAACCCTAGACCTTAATCATACTTTAAATTAGTGCTAGAAATAGGTAGATCGAGTTACAAAGATCTCAAAAACATAAAAATCATTAAAAACAGGGCTAGAACAGACTTACAATCGAGCTTGGAAGCTAGAAAAACCCTAGCTATGTCTTCCTCTTGTAATGGCCAAGGGGTAGAAGATGAGCAAAAATTGGCTTTTAATTTTATTATTAATTCATTTATTAACCGAATGGCCAAAATGCCCCTAACTTAAAACATAAAATTTCTCTTACTCCATGTACATATTTGTCGACTAGCTTAAGTAATGGTCTAATTACCATCTAAGGACCTTCAATTTAAAATCTCATAGCAATTGGACACCTCTAACATATATAACTCAAATTTTTCACTTTTTACGATTTAGCCTAGTTTAATAAATTGAGTGCCCAAATGTCAAAATTTTCGAACGTGATTTTCACAAAATCATTCCATAAAATGGTAGACCATAAAAATATAATAAAAATAAATTTTACTGCATCGAATTTGTGGTCCTAAAACCACTGTTCCAATTAAACCCAAAATCGAGCTGTTACAGGTAGTCTGCCCAATATTGATATTGATGAGTTGATAGGTACCCCTACTACTGATATTGGGTCTCAGACTCCTATTGCTAGGGACGACGCACTGTCCCAAGCCATGCTGTGAGTTTAGAGAGGGTCACTGGGACCCCTTCTGGATCTAGAGGTCGAGGGTCATTACTGAACAACTCTAGTCGAATGGAGCTAAGTTGTTTAGAGGGTGTCACTAGAGTTGCCCCTACTGTGGCTGAGTACTATTTGCAGGCCACTAAGCACATCATGAATGACATTGACTGCACTCCTGCTCAAAAATTGAGGGGTACCGTGTCTTTTCTAAGGGGTGAGGCCTATTAGTGGTGGCAAACTGTTGAATGGGGCACTTAGCCCAAACAGATTACCTAGGATTTCTATAAGAATGCCTTCCAAAACAAGTATGTGAGGGTGAGTTATGTGGAGGCACATAGACATGAGTTTATGAGTTTAGTTCAAGGTGAGAGATCTATTGCCGAGTTTCTAAGATTGAATAGGTATGCTCGAGCTGTAACACCCTTTACCCATGCCCGACGCCGAGACCGGATACAAGGCATCACTATCCTTGACCTTGCTTAAACATCTATTAATGGGCTATAAAATTTCGTTTTGATTTAAAAACTTTCTTTTCTTAGTCATAACATTGATCTCATGGGCCTACGAGGCCATAAACATACATCCAGATGGTTTCAGAGTTCAACCGGAAACTTTTACCCTCTTTGAAATTTTTTGTCTAAACAGGGGTCACAAGCCCGTGTGACTTGGGACACGCCCATGTGGGCAGCCGTGTGATCTCACACGCCCATGTCCCTAGCCTGTGTACAATTTATTTTATTTTTGAACCTACAGGGGTTATCACACGGCCTAGACACGCTCTTGTTCTTCCCCGTGTGAAAAATTAAGGGTATTCTTTTTATGACGTCAGCAATCCCTTAATGAGCACACGGCCTAGGCACAAGCCCGTATGGCTAGCCCGTGGCAGACACTGTCTTAAAAAACTAACTTGCAGGGGACACACGGCCTTTTAACACACCCATGTGGGTTGACCGTGTGTCACACATGGCCTAGACACACGCCCGTGTGCCTACCCGTGTGGACACTTAAAGGCTATTTTTTAAGCCAATTGCCACCCTGAAATCAAGATTGTTCATATAACCAATCCAAATATTCAAATACTTCATCAAAATGTGAATAACAATGCATAACTCATCAATATTGATGTATAAACTTAGTAAATATTGGCTAATCTCTTTAACCATATACAAAAAGAATAATAACTTTAATTGCCAACACTTTGACTCCTCTTATGACTTAACTCAAAGTGAAATGATTCCTATACATGCCATACTTAATGTAAACAACTTGGCTATACCAAAATAATGATTGATCGTTGATCCAAGCTCCGACGCCTATGATCCCCGAACTAGCTTGGTAAAACTACAAGGAAGAAAGAAATGAAGGAAGTAAGCATATAACTTAGTAAGTTTGCATGAAACTCATATAGCAATATATTTACTAAATATAATTCATCTATCATGAAATAATGACAACATAAGTCTCAAGTGCTTGGCTTACTTACTCATACTTATCCTTACTCATCATATGATACATAATAATTTCATACTTGTAATGTACTCATGATACCTGTATCATTTAATTACATAAATTAGTATATTTTGATAATACAAACATAAACTCAATCTTCATATTCCTTAACTTGAATAATACTCTTTATCAACTTCGAATAACTTAGCTTATTAATATCTTTACTTGCTTAGCTTTTTGTTACCTCTTTCATACTTGGCTCTTTTGCCTGATGGATTACCTGGAATAAATGAGGTTACTCAATCTCATCAAACATGTATCTCGATGCCAATGCCAAGTCCCAGACATGGTCTTACATGGGATCGCCTCGTGATGCCAATGTCGTATCCCAGATATGGTCTTACATGGGATCTCTTAATTCAGTGTTGATGCCATGTCCCAGACATGGTCTTACACGAGACCTTCCTCATATGTTTCCTTTGGAAACTTACCATTTCCATGTCTTGACATGGTCTTATGTGGTATCATTGCCTTGTGAATCTTATCAATGCCATATCTTGACATGGACTTACATGACCTCTTTGCCTTATGAATTCACCAATGCCATGCCTTGGCTTGGACTTACATGGGACCTTTCCCTCGTAATATATTTTCAATGCCATGACTTGTTATGGGCTTACATGATATCTTTGCCTTAATGCCGATGCCATGTCTTGACATTGTCTTATACGGACTTTCCTTGTCTCATGCAATGATATTAGTATCTTCACTATTCTGAGTCTTTAATCAAGACTTTCTCTTACATATTCTCATTCATGCTCCCATCATGATATCATTTACTTATCTTCATGAAAATAGTGTACATATTACAACATCATAAGTAATTATATGAAAATACATGTGAAATCTTAAATTCATAAAAACTTACCTCGATTTTAAAATGATATAACTAGTCGTTCTAGTCCGAGACTTTGTTCTTACCTCGATCGAGGTGGATTCTCGATTCTTCTTGCTCTATAATAGCAATTTAGCTCATTTTAATCCTCACATTAATAAAAGCATTTTAATAGTCATGCTTTGGCAAAATTACTATTTTGCCCCTAGGCTCGGAAATAAATTCTAATCACATCTCTACCTTCAACAACCCTAGGTGAACATTTAATACTCTTATAGCTATCATCAAAACTCAACATTTCACATAATTACTACATATTTGTAACCTTTTCATCAAGGTCCAATTAGGTGTTTTCAAGACAACACCTTTCACAAAAGTTGTTCATCTAACAACTAAGACTCAATTTCTTCCATAAAAATACAGCAAATAAAAATGATAGCTCTCATGGCAAAACTCTAACCTTTTCACCATATTTCACAATAGTCCTCTCATTTGAAAGCTTAAGCTTTAGGAGTCTCAAAAGTACAACTATTTTCAAGAAAAGATCACTAGAACACTTACTTGTGAAGAGATGAGTGTGCTGAAATTTTTGAAGCTTTTAACCCCTATTTGGCTGCCAATTTTCGGTGGAAGAGATGAGCAAGAAAGATGGACATCATCTTTTCTTTATTCTAATATTAAACTATCAATTTAGTCCACCTACTCACCAACTTTGACCAACTTGGTCAATCCTTGTCCCCTATGGCCGGCCACTAATGTTTTGGGGGTCTAATTTCCTTTGAAAGACCTCCAATCATCAATCTATGGCTATTTGGCACCTTTAGCAAATAAAATGAAACTTTTGCACTTTATGCGATTTAGTCCTTTTTCGCGATTAAACATGAAATTGCTAAAATTAAAGTACCAATATTTTCATGTACTTATAAAACCATATACTAACTCATGAAATAACACAAAAATAATTTTCTCTAACCTCGGATTAGTGATCCCGAGATCACTGTTCCGACTAGCCCCTAAATCGGGCTGTTACACTAGTATTGGTTACAGTCGACTATGAAAAGAGAGTACAGTTTGAGGAAGGTCTATGGTATGATCTGGGAGTTCTAATAGCTCCTCAGTGGGAGCACGTGTTTACAGCCTTGGTTGACAAGACAAAGACAGTAGAGAAGTTTATGTGCATTGAGCACGAAAAGAGAGATCGGGGGAGAGGCTAGAGTAAGGTTAAGAGGGATTCAGTTCCCTCTAATTTTGTTCAACGCCTGAAAACTGTGTGAGGTTTGATGGGCCTTTGAGGACTGAGGCTCCAGCTGTATCGACTAAGGTTCAAACTTGTAACGATAGTTGTAGGCTCTTTCTGGGCAAGTTGTGGAGGAAGATGGGGGCTTGTCTTCGGTGTGGATCGATGGATTGGCTCGTTGAACATTGGGTTAGATTAGGTTGTGCCTTTGAGAGGGTTACCCTAAGATCTGATGAGGATAGAGAGATTATTATGATCGATGAGCGTCGAGATTATCTTTCTAATGTAATCTCTGCTCTTGTAGCTAAAAAGCTAGTTCAGAAAGGTTGTGAGGCATACCTAGCCTTTGATCTTATTTTAATTTTGAAAAGCTTTTTGTCAAAGATATAAGAACTATGAGAGACTTTTTGAATGTATTCCCCGAGGAGTTACTGGGTGTACCTCAAGACAGGGAGGTTGAATTCGGCATTGAGCTATTACCGGGTACAACTCCCGTGTCCATTGCTTTTTATCGTATGGCATCAAAGGAGCTTATGGAGCTAAAATCTTAGCTTTAGGAACTTGTCGATCGAGGGTTAATTCGACCGAGTGTGTTTTTATCAGAGCACATGTTCTGTTTGTTAAGAAGAAAGACGAATCGATGAGAATGTGTATAGATTATTGTCAGCTGAATAAATTCACGACAAAGAATAAATATCTGCTTCCAAGGACCGATGACTTATTTATTAGTTCCGTGGGGTGTCTATTTTCTCTAAAATTGATATTCATCTACTTATCATCAGCTCAAGGTTAAGGAAACCAATGTGTATAAGACTACTTTCATGACTTGTTGTGGACATTACGAGTTTCTGGTTATACCCTTCGGGTTGACGAATGCTCTGGCTACGTTTATGGATCTGATGAACCGAGTATTTCAACCATATTTGTATCGATTTGTAGTAGCATTTATTGATAAGATCCTCAGTTATTCAAAGAATGAAAAATGAGCATGACAAGCATTTTGGAATAATTCTGTAGATACTTCGTGAGAAACAGATATATGCTAAGTTTCGCAAGTGTGAGTTCTAGTTGCAAGAGGTTACCTTTTGGGGGCATGTTGTGACTGCCAAGGGGATCTAGGTTGACCCCAAGAAAATCGAGGCCATGATCGAGGGGAAATAGCTGAAGAATATGTCTAAGCTGAAGAGTTTCCAAGGTTTCACAGGTTACTACTGGAGGTTTGTCGAAGGGTTCTCTCTTATCACAGTTGTAACAACCCGTTTTCAGTGAAATCAGAATAGTGGTTTCGAGACCACAAATATGACATCATAAAATTTATTATTATTATATTATGGTCTGCAACATGATAGTAGCATTGTATAAAAATTTCGTGAAGAAATTTTATAGTTTGCATGCTAAATTTGACAAAAGGACTAAATCGTATAATGTGCAAAACTTGTGTGCTATTAGTAAAAGATGTTAAATTGCTATGAAATTTAAAAATAAGTGGCCTTAAATGGAAATTATACCATTAAAGAAGATAGTGGATGATTATGGCTTGGTAAAAGTGAAAACTTTAATGTTTTTAAAGGTTATTAAATTAAATTAGTAAATAAAGATATAATAAATAAAACAAAACATGGCTATCATCTTTCTTCACCATCTTCAACCGATTTTGCTAAGGAAAGAACACCATTTTAGCTTTCTAAGCTGCATGGTAAGTATTCTTGTCCCATTTTTAATGATTTTTTTTTTGTTTATGGAGTCGTTATAGCTTAATCTAGCTAGCTCAGGGACTAATTTGCAAAACTGTTAAAAGTATAGGGTTTTACCATGAATTTATGTTAGTTTTTTTTATGTTTGATGGATGAAAATGAATGCTTCATGATAGTTGAACAACTTTAATAAAGGAAATTTGATGAATTTATCAATTAAGGGTTAAATTGAAAAAAAAAAATTCATGGTTAAATTGTGAAATAAAGGAAATATAGAGATTGCTATGTTCTAAGTTAATATTCAGCTAATAGGGGTATGGATTAAATTGCATGATTTTGCATTTTTATGAGCTAGGGACTAAATTGTATTGAATTTAAAGTTTAAGGCGCAAAAGTGTAATTTTCCAAAACTTGATTTTGGATTAAATTGAATAGAATGAAGTTTGAATTAGTTAAATTTGATTATATAGATCAAGAAAAGCAACGTACGAATTTAGATCGGGGAAAAGGAAAAGTACTAGATTAATCGATTGTTTTTCTCTATACATGTTTAAGGTAAGTTCGTATATTTAATTAGCATTAAATTATGTTTGATTAAATGCTTTTATGTTACATCTTTGGTATTACGAGTCTACAAAAATATCCACCGAAGTTTCGGAGACTTTCAGACCCCGTTTGAACCTTAGGAATATATAGGATACAAATGACATGTCATTAGAGGTTACCATGTTTTGGGTGCTAGTCTCGTACATCCTACTGGTGGCTGAGTTTTCGGCATGTGTTGCAGTTACTTGACAGCTTGTGTAAGCAGCACCGTGTAGCTACGTCTTGACTGAAAGCTTGTCTGAGCAGACCCATTTATGGCTTGAGATAGTAGTGGTTTTGACTACATTTTGGCACATAGTGTGCGAGATTCCCGCATACCTGATATTATTCTAGTGGTTCAACGGGTATTAAAAAAAAGGATCGACAAATGCTTCAATTAGAGTTGCTATGAAAGTATGAAAAGGTATTAGTTTATGATGGTTGAAATATGCTTAGCCATATGCTTGAAAATATGAATGCTTATAAGTAGTGTGTACATATGCTATGATGTTTTGAGATATTTGTTAAGCTATGTGATTATCTAATTTGAGAGGTTTTTTTTAGTCTAATGCCAAGTCATGTTGGACTGTCTCAAATTTTTTTATGCTTATAAATTGAAATAGTAAGCTTAAGTTTTGAATTACGAACTTACTAAGCATTATATGCTTACTTCGTGTTAATTTCTTTGTGTTTCTAGATATTGGAAGCTCATTCGGGTTGGAAGCTATTGGATATTTTGAAGATTTTGGATCATGGTTATAATGGCATATATAGGTGTTTTGTTATGAATTCTAGCCATTAAGTGTGGATTATATATATATGATACTATAGTTAATGATCTATTTGGTATTGTGTATATTTATATAGTATCTTGTGTGGTTAGTAACTTGCTATTGTGTTAGCTAAAGTGATGGTATGGAAATGTTATAATATGAGTTAGTGAATGGTGAAAAAGGGAATAGTTCATAAGGTTCCTATTGGCTTGATTTGGTAGTTTGAAAGTGATCATCTTTCGGTAAATTTGGTATGGTATAAGTTAGTTGTGTCTATGGCTATTTTGTATTGGTTATGTATGCATATTTGGTTTATGAACATTGTGGCAAATATAGTATTGGGATGATCCAATTAGTAGTTTAATTTTGGATTGAATTGGTTAGGTGTTAAAGTAAAATTGTTTTGTTGAATTATGGTTAGATTTTAGGTTGATTAAGCTTGGATATGCATATGCAAAGTGAGTTTTGAATGCTTGATTTTAGGTGCAATTCACTTGTGCATTGGTTGTGAGTTTGGGTGAGAAAAATGGCTTGAAAATGGACTATTTTTCATGTAACACCCCAAACCAGGCCCACGAGCCTTGACCGGATCTGGTATGTCACTGCGGAAAAACGTTTGAAGACTGATTTCACTTTTGGGAAAAACATTAAAAATTTTGTCTTTAATAAAACATTATGTGTTTAAAACTCCCAATAAAACTAAGTTGTTACAATTTCCCGGATTTAAAAACTTTAATATCTTTTTAAAATATAAGTTGCCAAAATTAAAAGTACTTCCAACTAATAATTTAGTGGTCATCTAGCTTAAACATAATAAAAATGCTCAAATACTTTAACTGGGCCTTATTACAATAAATAATTTAAACAAAAGTACTTAATAACAAACTGAATAAAATAGATAAAATGTCTTCTGCATGGGCCACCTCGTATCCACTCCAACCCGGTCCGAGCATCACCTGCGATGTTGATAAAAATTGGGTGAGTCATACAGACTCAGTGTGTAATTAATCCACTGAATTCCACCCACATGTTAACCACATATTAACCCGTATATCAGATAACAGGATATCATATTCACATAATAACACATTTTGGGCTTGGCCCATATTCATATCACTTATCAGGTAACAGGGTAATTAACCACATGATTTCCACATATCGGGCTTAGCCCATTTCCACACTGATCCACATTCATATACTGGGCTTGGTCCTTTTCTTATTCCAATCCACATTCACATATTGGGCTTGGCCCTTTTCCACATCAAATACTCATATAAGATATAATATGCAAAGTGCACCCAACCCAACCTAGGGTCCATCCTCTACACACCCACGTATCCAGCCACCACACACTAGGGGATTATCAAATCACCCTCTCATTTTCACTCCAAAAGGCAATCAATGCCGTCCACGTGCAATTAAGCACAATAATCCACAACGCGACCTCAGTCAGCACCAATCCACGATGTAGCCGTAGCTAACACCAAAACCACGATGGGACACATAGTCACTCATCATCCACGATATGGCATATTGCCGATATCAACCACGATGAGGTACACAGCCACTCATCAAGCCACGCGAACTAAATCGCAATTAATACACAGCGTGACCTCAGTCAACGTCAATCCACGATGTAGCTCAAGGCTAACATCAAACCACGTACTCGAAGTACACCCGTACCTTCTTTCATATCATATCCCAATCAATGCACATGCAACATAAAATAATGATATAATATAATGATGCATGAGCATGTTCATCAAGCATAGTCACAACACATATTCATATTAATAATCAGATTTGGTACTTACCCTATTATCGACATACCCCTTGAGGGTATCCATATCAAAATTTCCACTGCACTAGTTAGCACATTCATAACACATACACATATCACATACATATCATATACCCGGAAAACGGTGGGTTAATCACACACCTTATAACTTGGAGAACTACGCTTTCGATACTGATGCTATCACTAGGCAACACTACGACTATTTGCCTACTTTCTTGTTCTGACGCTGGTCCACACCCCGGTGGCCAATCCCGAACTGCAGAAACAGATCTCTTCTTAAACTTCGGGATAGGGTTCACCCCTTCCCCTTCTTGACTGGTATTCGCCTCCATCATAACACTTAATCAGAACAATCGATTTAATCATCAATATACGAAATCTTAACCAAATATCCACAACTTAACATACTTACCGAAATAATCTTGATTCCTGAAAGCTTGCTCTACTTCTGTCGATTTGCCCCTAGAAGACCATAATCCAAATCGGTCAACACTTAATCAAATAGTATGGCCTAGGGTCGAGTACCATACTTGCTTACCTTAATCACTTTAATTCCAAAAGGGCTTCTTAGTGCTTCCTTGATGAAACGAATCGTGGAAAACTCCCTCAATGCACCTTAACGTTAGCTACACATAAGAGAACATATCACTATGGCCCTAATGGACATTCGGCCCACCTTAGACCAAAGCCCACTATAGATTTCGGTATACTTATTAAGAAGAACTCAAAACCGATTGCTAGGAGAGAACTTACTTACCACTACGCTAGCACCCTTAGAGAAACGACTTCTAGATCCAAAAAGAAAGAGTTTCGGCACCTTAATGATGAAAAGAGATCACGCCAAAGTGGAGGGAATTTATGCTTAGAGGATTCGGCAATAAAAAACGGGGTAGAGGGGTTTGGCTTTTGTCAATAATGGAAGAAAGAATAGTTCTTGGGGAAGATGATGATTTCGAATGAACAAAGCAAAGAAGAAAAGATACCTATGGCTACTTCAACATTCGGTTTTGGCTTCAAAGAAAAGAGAGGAAAAGAGAACCTCTTTTGACTAAAAACTTTCGGTCAAAGAGGAGAATGAAGAAAAGAAATCCCAAGAGTGATCCTCCCTATTTATACTACCCAAATTCTAAGCACACACCTATCTCCACCTAACAAATCCCAATTTAATCTCTTATTTTATCTCTTAATCACCTATTCAAAATAAATACAATAAATCTACAATTATCCTTTTATCAGCTCATGCAAAATAACTTGAATTAATCCTTACTTATTCAAATAAAATATCACCATAATTATCTCCTATCTACTCATCTAAACTAAATAAAATAAATCAACCTTTATTCAAAATAAATTGAATAAACCAACATTTATCTTACCTTATAGCCGAATTTCCAATAAATAATAACCAAGCTTATCACCTCCTAAAATAAATAAAATAAAATTTTATTTATCCACTATCTATAGCCAAATATTTAAAAGAAACACAAGGCTTATCCTTACCTTCCAAAGTCCCAAAGTCGTCCATCTCTTCTCCCTTGCCTTGACGTCACATGCAAAAATAAAATAAAACACGCATTTGTCGCCCCTGTGTTTCAAACATGGGGACCATTGAGTCACCACACGTCACCGACCACTTTGTCGCTAGCTCCTTCAAGCGTTATAAACCCCAACAATTATTTTTAAGGCCTTCTTCTCCTTAGCGCCAACTTGGAAAAATAAAATCACGCTTATGCTGCCCACAAGACTCGAACCTGTGCCCTTCTCCCCCCGCTCATGGCGTCATTCACCAAGCCCTTAAGTGGCGCATTGCGACCACTTCACCAAGGCTATTCTTATGTCCAAAAACGCCTAAAACTTCCCTTAAGGCCTCTTTAGCCCACTTCCCTTTTAACGCCAAAATAAAAGTCTCCAATGCTTCCCACGTTGCTCGAACCTCCTCCCCTTGGCACTCCCTTTGACGCAACCTTCTCCGCTTACACCCTTGCGCCTTCATGCCACTTTACCACATGGTTCCTTGTGTCATGCTTCACACAGAATTCCTTTTAAAGCCTCATTTACCTAGCTCCCCCTTTTTAACTTAAAAACCAATAATTTTCCAAAGCTTTCTCTTCCATCCTAGAATTCTAAAAACCCTTAATACACTTCCAAACACTACCAAAACCTACTAACTCATGAATTATGCACGAACGTATAATCCCTAATCTAGGATGTTCTGATTCTACCTCATTAAAAATAATTTAGTCCTCGAAATTACTTACTAACGAATAATCGTACATCTTAACTCACCGCACTACACGCTTATGTCTTGCGCACTCGATCTTAATAGAACCATCTTACTTCCTAGGCACGATTTTTTTTTAAGCTCACATCCAAGGTTTCAAGCACTTCACTAGCAACACAGGAATGAACTATCTCTAAAGCAATAAATAATATTCAAACAAGGAACTTACCCGCTATCACATCCTTGGTTGTCTCACATCCGAATCTTCAACACCTCTGCACGGGTGTTCCACGACCTCGGCCGGAACCATTTTCTCCATGGTTTGGACAACGTACTTCGTTGTCCGAGGACAATTCTTAACCAAATGAGCCTTAGATCCACACCGGAAACATTCTTTACTATGACCCCAACATTTCTCTGTGTGAGCTCTCCCACACCGAGCACATAAACGACTCCTTTTCTTCGTGAATCGTAATTTGGTGTACGCGTGCGAATTCTCGATCCTTCGTCTTTTTGAAAATCCCTAGATGATTACGACGGTCCAAAACTCCTCTTGTTCCCGTTCTTTTCCTTATCTCGGTTTTCTCTTACAGATCCTCTTAACTTTCTTCACTATCCGAGCTTTCTCCACTAGAATAGCAAAGTCTCTTTCTCTCGTATGGAGTAATCAACACTCAAGCTCATCACGCAACCCATCTTGAATCGGACACACCTTTAATAATCGTGAGCCACGATCCCTTTAGCATACCGACTTAATCGCAAAAATTCCACATCGTGATTCTCGCCACCGACTTACTTCCTTGAACCAAGTTTAGAAACGCCTTTTCGTTCACAGTCTAAATAACTAGCTCCAACAGACTTCCTTCGAACTTAGCCTTAAAATATTCCCAATCCACTCGATCTGCCGGGGACGGTGAGCCACCATCGATAAGCTTCATCTCTGAGCAACGAGACAAAGACACCTTTTAGCTTTTTCTCCGAGATACACCCAAATCCTCCATGATTCTTTCGATCGCCTCTAACCAATATTCCGCTACATTCGGAGCTACTCCCGATTCTCCTCTAAAAACTTGAGCTCCGTTTGACCTAAGCCTTTCTGACACTAACTTTCGAGCTCCATTTCCTACACTAGCTCCTGCCACACGTTCTAGTACTCGTAACATAGCTCGCGATACCATGTCATCGCCTCCTGTCGGATCTTGATCCTCCGCGCCTACTGCTGGCGGCGGCACATCGTTTTCTGACCCATTGGCGCACTCCAACCGGTTCCGATCATCGACATTCTACCTCTACCGCGTCCACGACGACCACGTCCCCTAGAACTCATTTCTAATGTCGCGATTTAATCTGATTAAAAATTTTATGCATCAGTACTTTTGTTCCACTGATTAACCGCGAACAATTTTATGAAATGAAGTATTTAGAAGTAGTTCTTTCGATCACACAAAGTTCCAGTTTAAGTTCACTACTCTAATTCAGGGAATCACATTTATTCCTCAATAGAGGCACATTCATTCATCAACATAGACATATTCATTCAGTGGTATCCACCACCCACATTCACTATTTGAACATTTCTGTCCGTTTCTATCCCAGGGGTATTTTCGTCATTTTTCTTACAAGGGTATTTTGGTAATAAATCGGGGTCAATTTAAAAATCTTTATAAATCAAAGGCATTTTCAAAATTTTCAAAACTCATGGGTACTTCGAAAATTTTCTAAATCAAGGTATTGCAAAAATTTCGGAAATCAGGGTTATCTTGGTAATTTTGTAAGTCAGGGGTAATTCAGTAATTTTCCAAATCAGGGTATCTTAGCATTTTGCAAAATAGAATTTTCTGATATTTTTATAAAGTAGAAATATTTTAGCAAACGTCGAGGGTATTTTTGAAAATCTTAAAAACTAAGGGTATTTTAGTAATTTACAATACAGGGGCATTTTTGTAATTTTGTAAATCAGAGATATTTTGGAAAAATTTTCACAATAATCTTTTACTACGATTAAAAGGGTAATTTAGGGGTTTTAAAACTAGGAATTTTATAAAACTGCATGGCTAGTCCCTTTCGGGTTTTAATCATTGGTTTAGCCGATGATTAAGTCCTCTTGGCTAGGGTGAACGGTTACTACGCACCAGGTATGATTCGAGTAAAGAGGAGGTGAATCGCTAGGACTGCTTAAATACCAAGCTCTTATTGAATCCACTCCTAGACATGCGCTGCTTGATTTGCCACACCCTAGCTCGGTGACTTAGTCACAGGTTTGTTTGGTGATCCTTAAGTCTTATGTACTTGTGTTTGAGTAGACTAGTCCTAGGGTTCAATAGATCCTAGTTCACTAATCTACGTTCCCATCTAACCTATCAAGTTCACATCTATACATCACTTCAATAGTCAGAAGTACTTACCTGGTGGACTTCAGGCCGAAGATACAGGTGCCATGCCAGAATAACCTAAAAAATTTCTTAAAAGTCCATATTTTTTTTTTGAAAAGCCCATTTTTTAAAGCATTTTTCGGGCCCAAAACCTCAAAGCCGAGTTTTAAACCGGGCTCTGATACCAAACTATAACACCCCAAACCCGGCCCATGAGCCTTGACCGGATCTGGTATGTCACTGCAGAAAAATGTTTGAAGACTGATTTCACTTTTGGAAAAAATATTAAAAATTTTGTCTTTAATAAAACATTGTGTGTTTAAAACTCCCAATAAAACTAAGTTGTTACAATTTCCTGGATTTAAAAACTTTAATATCTTTTTAAAATATAAGTTGCCAAAATTAAAATATAAAAATATATCTTTTTTAAAATATAAAAATTGGGTGAGTCATACAGACTCAGTGTGTAATTCATCCACTGAATTCCACCCACATGTTAACTACATATTAACCCGTATATCAGATAACAGGATATCATATTCACATAATAACACATTCTGGGCTTCGCCCATATTCATATCACTTATCAGGAAACAGGGTAATTAACTACATGATTTCCACATATCGGGCTTAGCCCATTTCCACACTGATCCACATTCATATACTGGGCTTGGCCCTTTTCTTATTCCAATCCACATTCACATATTGGGCTTGGCCCTTTTCCACATCAAATACTCATATCAGATATAATATGCAAAGTGCACCTAACCCAACCTAGGGTCCATCCTCTACACACCCCCGTATCCAGCCACCACACACCAGGGGATTATCAAATCACCCTCTCCTTTTCACTCCAAAAGGCAATCAATGCCGTCCACGTGTAATTAAGCACAATAATCCACAACGCGACCTTAGCCAGCGCCAATCCACGATATAGCCGTAGCAAACACCAAAACCACGATGGGACACATAGTCACTCATCAACCACGATATGGCACATAGCCGATATCAACCACGATGAGGCACACAGCCACTCATCAAGCCACGCGAACTAAATCGCAATTAATCCACAACGTGACCTCAGTCAACGTCAATCCACGATGTAACTCAAGGCTAACATCAAACCACGTACTCGAAGTACACCCGTACCTTCTTTCATATCATATCCCAACCCATGCACATGCAACATAAAATAGTGATATAATATAATGATGCATGAGCATGTTCATCAAGCATAGTCATAACACATATTCATATTAATAATCAGATTTGGTACTTACCAAATTATTGACATACCCCTTGAGTGTATCCGTATCACAATTTCCACTGCACTAGTTAGCACATTCATAACACATACACATATCACATACATATCATATACCCGAAAAACGGTGGGTTAATCACACACCTTATAACTTGGAGAACTACGCTTTTAATACTGATGCTATCACTAGGCGACACTACGACTATTTGCCTACTTTCTTGTTCTGACGCTGGTCCACACCCCGGTGGCCAATCCCGAACTGCAGAAATAGATCTCTTCTTAAACTTCGGGATAGGGTTCACCCCTTCCCCTTCTTGACTGGTATTCGCCTCCATCATAACACTTAATCAGAACAATCGATTTAATCATCAATACACGAAATCTTAACCAAATATCCACAACTTAACATACTTACCGAAATAACCTTGATTCCCGAAAGCTTGCTCTACTTCTGT
Organism: Gossypium bickii; assembly: GCA_025503065.1. NCBI lineage: Eukaryota > Viridiplantae > Streptophyta > Magnoliopsida > Malvales > Malvaceae > Gossypium > Gossypium bickii. The sequence continues at coordinate 46,513,586 of CP106711.1, read as the reverse complement.
CGATTTGCCCCTAGAAGACCATAATCCAAATCAGTCAACACTTAATCACATAGTATGGCCTAGGGCCGAGTACCATACTTGCTTACCTTAATCACTTTAATTACAAAAGGGCTCCTTAGTGCTTCCTTGATGAAATGAATCCCGAAAAACTCCCTCAATGCACCTTAACGTTGGCTACACATAAGAGAACATGTCACTATGTCCTTAATGAACATTCGGCCCACCTTAGACCAAAGCCCACTATAGATTTCGGTATACTTATTAAGAAGAACTCAAAACCGATTGCTAGGAGAGAACTTACTTACCACTACGCCAGCACCCTTAGAGAAACGACTTCTAGATCCAAAAAGAAAGAGTTTCGGCACCTTAATGATGAAAAGAGATCACGCCAAAGTGGAGGGAATTTATGCTTAGAGGATTCGGTAATAAAGAACAGGGGTAGAAGGGTTTCGGCTTTTGTCAATAATGGAAGAAAGAATAGTTCTTGGGGAAGATGATGATTTCGAATGAACAAAGCAAAGAAGAAAAGATACCTATGGCTACTTCAACATTCGGTTTTGGCTTCAAAGAAAAGAGAGGAAAAGAGAACCTCTTTTGACTAAAAACTTTCGGTCAAAGAGGAGAATGAAGAAAAGAAATCCCAAGAGCTGATCCTCCCCTATTTATACTACCCAAATTCGGCACACCTATCTCCACCTAACAAATCCCAATTTAATCTCTTATTTTATCTCTTAATCACCTATTCAAAATAAATACAATAAATCTACAATTATCCTTTTATCAGCTCATGCAAAATAACTTGAATTAATCCTTACTTATTCAAATAAAATATCACCATAATTATCTCCTATCTACTCATCTAAACTAAATAAAATAAATCAACCTTTATTCAAAATAAATTGAATAAACCAACATTTATCTTACCTTATAGCCGAATTTCCAATAAATAATAACCAAGCTTATCACCTCCTAAAATAAATAAAATAAAATTTTATTTATCCACTATCTATAGCCAAATATTTAAAAGAAACACAAGGCTTATCCTTACCTTCCAAAGTCCCAAAGTCGTCCATCTCTTCTCCCTTGCCTTGACGTCACATGCAAAAATAAAATAAAACACGCATTTGCTGCCCCCAGGTTTCAAACATGGGACCCGCTGGAGTCACCACACGTCACCAGCCACTTTGCTGCTAGCTCCTTCGCGTTATAAACCCCCAACAATTATTTTTAAGGCCTTCTTCTCCCTTAGCGCCAACTTGGAAAAATAAAATCACGCTTATGCTGCCCACAAGACTCGAACCCAGGCCCTTCTCCCCTGCTCATGGCGTCATTCACCAAGCCCTTAAGTGGCGCATTGCAGCCACTTCACCAAGGCTATTCTTATGTCCAAAAACGCCTAAAACTTCCCTTAAGGCCTCTTTAGCCCACTTCCCCTTTTTAACGCCAAAATAAAAGTCTCCAATGCTTCCCACGTTGCTCGAACCTCCTCCCCCTTGGCACTCCCTTTGACGCAACCTTCTCCGCTTACACCCTTGCGCCTTCATGCCACTTTACCACATGGTTCCTTGTGTCATGCTTCACACGGAATTCCTTTTAAAGCCTCATTTACCTAGCTCCCCCTTTTTAACTTAAAAACCAATAATTTTCCAAAGCTTTCTCTTCCATCCTAGAATTCTAAAAACCCTTAATACACTTCCAAACACTACCAAAACCTACTAACTCATGAATTATGCACGAACGTATAATCCCTAATCTAGGATGTTACAGTTCTACCCTCATTAAAAATAATTTCGTCCTCGAAATTACTTACTAACGAATAATCGTACATCTTAACTCACCGCACTACACGCTTATGCTGCGCACTCTGATCTTAATAGAACCATCTTACTTCCTAGGCACGATTTTTTCAAGCTCACATCCAAGGTTTCAAGCACTTCACTAGCAACACACAGAATGAACTATCTCTAAAGCAATAAATAATATTCGAAACAAGGAACTTACCCATTATCACATCCTTGGTTGTCTCACATCCGAATCTTCAACACCTCTGTAGGGTGTTCCACGACCTCTACGGAACCATTTTCTCCATGGTTTGGACAACGTACCTTCGTTGTCCGAGGACAATTCTTAACCAAATGAGCCTTAGATCCACACGGAAACATTCTTTACTATGACCCCAACATTCTCCCCCGTGTGAGCTCTCCCACACCGAGCACATAAACGACTCCTTTTCTTCGTGAATCGCATGCGGTGTATGCACGTGTGAATTCTCGATCCTTCGTCTTTTTCGAAAATCCCTAGATGATTCTGACGGTCCAAAACTCCTCTTGTTCCCGTTCTTTTCCTTATCTCGGTTTTCTCTTACAGTCCTCTTAACTTCTTCAGCTATCCGAGCTTTCTCCACTAGAATAGCAAAGTCTCTTTCTCTGTGCGGAGTAATCAACACTCGAAGCTCATCACGCAACCCATCTTCGAATCGGACACACCTTTAATAATCAGTAGCCACGATCCCTTTAGCATACTGACTTAATCGCAAAAATTCCACATCGTATTCTGCTACCGACTTACTTCCTTGAACCAAGTTTAGAAACGCCTTTCGTTACGAGTCTAAATAACTAGCTCCAACAGACTTCCCTTCGAACTTAGCCTTAAAATATTCCCAATCCACTCGATCTGCCGGGGACAGTGAGCCACCATCGATAAGCTTCATCTCGGAGCAACGAGACAGCACCTTTTAGCTTTTCCTCCGGAGTACAGTCCAAATCCTCCATGATTCTTTCGACTGCCTCTAACCAATATTCCGCTACATTCGGAGCTACTCCTGATTCTCCTCTAAAAACTTCAGCTCCGTTTGACCTAAGCCTTTCTGACACTAACTTTCGAGCTCCATTTCCTACACTAGCTCCTGCCACACGTTCTAGTACTCGTAACATAGCTCGCGATACCATGTCATCGCCTCCTGTCGGATCTTGATCCTCCGCGCGCCATCTGGCGGCGCAGACATCGCTTCGACCCGACCCATTGGCGCGCACTCCTACCGGTTCCGAGCATCGACATTCTACCTCTACCGCGTCCACGGCGACCACGCCCCTAGAACTCATTTCTAATGTCGCGATTTAACTCGATTAAAAATTTTATGCATCGCATACTTTTGTTCCAGCGATTAACCGCGAACAATTTTATGAAATGAAGTATTTAGAAGTAGTTCTTTCGATCACACAAAGTTCCAGTTTAAGTTCACTACTCTAATTCAGGGAATCACATTTATTCCTCAATAGAGGCACATTCATTCATCAACATAGACATATTCATTCAGTGGTATCCACCACCCACATTCACTATTTGAACATTTCTGTCTCGTTTCTATCCTGTGGGTATTTTCGTCATTTTTCTTACAAGGGTATTTTGGTAATAAATCGGGTCAATTTAAAAATCTTTATAAATCAAAGGCATTTTCAAAATTTTCAAAACTCATGGGTACTTCAAAATTTTCTAAATCAAGGTATTGCAAAAATTTCGTAAATCAGGGTTATCTTGGTAATTTTGTAAGTCAGGGGTAATTCAGTAATTTTCCAAATCAGGGTATCTTAGCATTTTGCAAAATAGAATTTTCTGATATTTTTATAAAGTAGAAATATTTTAGCAAACGTCGAGGGTATTTTTGAAAATCTTAAAAACTAAGGGTATTTTAGTAATTTACAATACAGGGGCATTTTTGTAATTTTGTAAATCAGAGATATTTTGGAAAAATTTTCACAATAATCTTTTACTACGATTAAAAGGGTAATTTAGGGGTTTTAAAACTAGGAATTTTATAAAACTGCATGGCTAGTCCCTTTCGGGTTTTAATCATTGGTTTAGCCGATGATTAAGTCCTCTTGGCTAGGGTGAACGGTTACTACGCACCAGGTATGATTCGAGTAAAGAGGAGGTGAATCGCTAGGACTGCTTAAATACCAAGCTCTTATTGAATCCACTCCTAGACATGCGCACAACAGTTGCCACACCCTAGCTCGGTGACTTAGTCACAGGTTTGTTTGGTGATCCTTAAGTCTTATGTACTTGTGTTTGAGTAGACTAGTCCTAGGGTTCAATAGATCCTAGTTCACTAATCTACGTTCCCATCTAACCTATCAAGTTCACATCTATACATCACTTCAATAGTCAGAAGTACTTACCTGGTGGACTTCAGGCCGAAGATACAGGTGCCATGCCAGAATAACCTAAAAAATTTCTTAAAAGTCCATATTTTTTTTTGAAAAGCCCATTTTTTAAAGCATTTTTCGGGCCCAAAACCTCAAAGCCGAGTTTTTAAACCAGGGCTCGATACTAAACTATAACACCCCAAACCCGCCCATGAGCCTTGACCAGGATCTCGTATGTCATCGCAGTAGAAAAATGTTTGAAGATCGATTTCACTTTTGGAAAAAATATTAAAAATTTTGTCTTTAATAAAACATTGTGTGTTTAAAACTCCCAATAAAACTAAGTTGTTACAATTTCTGGATTTAAAAACTTTAATATCTTTTAAAATATAAGTTGCCAAAATTAAAATATAAAAATATATCTTTTTAAAATATAAAAATTGGGTGAGTCATACAGACTCAAGTGTGTAATTCATCCATCGAATTCCACCCACATGTTAACTACATATTAACCCGTATATCGGATAACAGGATATCATATTCACATAATAACACATTCTCAGGCTTCGCCCATATTCATATCACTTATCAGAAACAGGTAATTAACTACATGATTTCCACATATCGGGCTTAGCCCATTTCCACACTGATCCACATTCATATACCTGGGCTTGGCCCTTTTCTTATTCCAATCCACATTCACATATTGGGCTTGGCCTTTTCCACATCAAATACTCATATCGGATATAATATGCAAAGTGCACCTAACCCAACCTAGGGTCCATCCTCTACACACCCCCGTATCCAGCCACCACACACCAGGGGATTATCAAATCACCCTCTCCTTTTCACTCCAAAAGGCAATCAATGCCGTCCACGTGTAATTAAGCACAATAATCCACAACGCGACCTTAGCCAGCGCCAATCCACGATATAGCCGTAGCAAACACCAAAACCACGATGGGACACATAGTCACTCATCAACCACGATATGGCACATAGCCGATATCAACCACGATGAGGCACACAGCCACTCATCAAGCCACGCGAACTAAATCGCAATTAATCCACAACGTGACCTCAGTCAACGTCAATCCACGATGTAACTCAAGGCTAACATCAAACCACGTACTCGAAGTACACCCGTACCTTCTTTCATATCATATCCCAACCCATGCACATGCAACATAAAATAGTGATATAATATAATGATGCATGAGCATGTTCATCAAGCATAGTCATAACACATATTCATATTAATAATCAGATTTGGTACTTACCAAATTATTGACATACCCCTTGAGTGTATCCGTATCACAATTTCCACTGCACTAGTTAGCACATTCATAACACATACACATATCACATACATATCATATACCCGAAAAACGGTGGGTTAATCACACACCTTATAACTTGGAGAACTACGCTTTTAATACTGATGCTATCACTAGGCGACACTACGACTATTTGCCTACTTTCTTGTTCTGACGCTGGTCCACACCCCGGTGGCCAATCCCGAACTGCAGAAATAGATCTCTTCTTAAACTTCGGGATAGGGTTCACCCCTTCCCCTTCTTGACTGGTATTCGCCTCCATCATAACACTTAATCAGAACAATCGATTTAATCATCAATACACGAAATCTTAACCAAATATCCACAACTTAACATACTTACCGAAATAACCTTGATTCCCGAAAGCTTGCTCTACTTCTGTCGATTTGCCCCTAGAAGACCATAATCCAAATCAGTCAACACTTAATCACATAGTATGGCCTAGGGCCGAGTACCATACTTGCTTACCTTAATCACTTTAATTACAAAAGGGCTCCTTAGTGCTTCCTTGATGAAATGAATCCCGAAAAACTCCCTCAATGCACCTTAACGTTGGCTACACATAAGAGAACATGTCACTATGTCCTTAATGAACATTCGCCCACCTTAGACCAAAGCCCACTATAGATTTGGTATACTTATTAAGAAGAACTCAAAACCGATTGCTAGGAGAGAACTTACTTACCACTACGCCAAAGACCCTTAGAGAAACGACTTCTAGATCCAAAAGAAAGAGTTTGGCACCTTAATGATGAAAAGAGATCACGCCAAAGTGGAGGGAATTTATGCTTAGAGGATTCGGTAATAAAGAACAGGGGTAGAAGGGTTTCGGCTTTTGTCAATAATGGAAGAAAGAATAGTTCTTGGGGAAGATGATGATTTCGAATGAACAAAGCAAAGAAGAAAAGATACCTATGGCTACTTCAACATTCGGTTTTGGCTTCAAAGAAAAGAGAGGAAAAGAGAACCTCTTTTGACTAAAAACTTTCGGTCAAAGATGAGAATGAAGAAAAGAAATCCCAAGAGCTGATCCTCCCCTATTTATACTACCCAAATTCGGCACACCTATCTCCACCTACCAAATCCCAATTTAATCTCTTATTTTATCTCTTAATCACCTATTCAAAATAAATACAATAAATCTACAATTATCCTTTTATCAGCTCATGCAAAATAACTTGAATTAATCCTTACTTATTCAAATAAAATATCACCATAATTATCTCCTATCTACTCATCTAAACTAAATAAAATAAATCAACCTTTATTCAAAATAAATTGAATAAACCAACATTTATCTTACCTTATAGCCGAATTTCCAATAAATAATAACCAAGCTTATCACCTCCTAAAATAAATAAAATAAAATTTTATTTATCCACTATCTATAGCCAAATATTTAAAAGAAACACAAGGCTTATCCTTACCTTCCAAAGTCCCAAAGTCGTCCATCTCTTCTTCTCCCTTGCCTTGACGTCACATGCAAAAATAAAATAAAACACTCATTTGCTGCCCCCATGTTTCAAACATGGGACCCGATGGAGTCACCACACGTCACCAGCCACTTTGCTGCTAGCTCCTTCGCGTTATAAACCCCCAACAATTATTTTTAAGGCCTTCTTCTCCCTTAGCGCCAACTTGAAAAATAAAATCACGCTTATGTCGCCCACAAGACTCGAACCTGTGCCCTTCTCCCCGCTCATGGCGTCATTCACCAAGCCCTTAAGTGGCGCATTCAGCCCACTTCACCAAGGCTATTCTTATGTCCAAAAACGCCTAAAACTTCCCTTAAGGCCTCTTTAGCCCACTTCCCCTTTTTAACGCCAAAATAAAAGTCTCCAATGCTTCCCACGTTGCTCGAACCTCCTCCCCCCTTGGCACTCCCTTTAACGCAACCTTCTCCGCTTACACCTTGCGCCTTCATGCCACTTTACCACATGGTTCCTTGTGTCATGCTTCACACGGAATTCCTTTTAAAGCCTCATTTACCTAGCTCCCCTTTTAACTTAAAACCAATAATTTTCCAAAGCTTTCTCTTCCATCCTAGAATTCTAAAAACCCTTAATACACTTCCAAACACTACCAAAACCTACTAACTCATGAATTATGCACGAACGTATAATCCCTAATCTAGGATGTTACAGTTCTACCCTCATTAAAAATAATTTCGTCCTCGAAATTACTTACTAACGAATAATCGTACATCTTAACTCACCGCACTACACGCTTATGCTGCGCACTCTGATCTTAATAGAACCATCTTACTTCCTAGGCACGATTTTTTTTTAAGCTCACATCCAAGGTTTCAAGCACTTCACTAGCAACACAGGAATGAACTATCTCTAAAGCAATAAATAATATTCCGAAACAAGGAACTTACCCGCTATCACATCCTTGGTTGTCTCACATCCGAATCTTCAACACCTCTGCCGGGTGTTCCACGACCTCGGCCGGAACCATTTTCTCCATGGTTTGGACAACGTACCTTCGTTGTCTGAGGACAATTCTTAACCAAATGAGCCTTAGATCCACACCGGAAACATTCTTTACTATGACCCCAACATTCTCCTGTGTGAGCTCTCCCACACTGAGCACATAAACGACTCCTTTTCTTCGTAACTGGTACTGGTGTACGTACAGAATTCTCGATCCTTCGTCTTTTTCGAAAATCCCTAGATGATTCTGACGGTCCAAAACTCCTCTTGTTCCCGTTCTTTTCCTTATCTCGGTTTTCTCTTACAGTCCTCTTAACTTCTTCAGCTATCCGAGCTTTCTCCACTAGAATAGCAAAGTCTCTTTCTCTGTGCGGAGTAATCAACACTCGAAGCTCATCACGCAACCCATCTTCGAATCGGACACACCTTTAATAATCAGTAGCCACGATCCCTTTAGCATACTGACTTAATCGCAAAAATTCCACATCGTATTCTGCTACCGACTTACTTCCTTGAACCAAGTTTAGAAACGCCTTTCGTTACGTTGCAGTCTAAATAACTAGCTCCAAATGACTTCCTTCGAACTTAGCCTTAAAATATTCCCAATCCACTCGATCTGCCGGGGATAGTGAGCCACCATCGATAAGCTTCATCTCGGAGCAACGAGACAGCACCTTTTAGCTTTTCCTCCGAGTACACCCAAATCCTCCATGATTCTTTCGATCGCCTCTAACCAATATTCCGCTACATTCGAGCTACTCCCGATTCTCCTCTAAAAACTTGACTCGTTTGACCTAAGCCTTTCGACACTAACTTTCGAGCTCCATTTCCTACACTAGCTCCTCGCCACACGCGTTCTAGTACTCGTAACATAGCTCGCGATACCATGTCATCGCCTCCGCCGGATCTTGATCCTCCGCGCCATCTGGCGGCGGCAGACATCGCTTTTTCGACCCATTGGCGCACTCCTACCGGTTCCGACATCGACATTCTACCTCTACAGGGTCCACGACGACCACGCCCCTAGAACTCATTTCTAATGTCGCGATTTAACTCGATTAAAAATTTTATGCATCGCATTTTTGTTCCACTGATTAACCGCGAACAATTTTATGAAATGAAGTATTTAGAAGTAGTTCTTTCGATCACACAAAGTTCCAGTTTAAGTTCACTACTCTAATTCAGGGAATCACATTTATTCCTCAATAGAGGCACATTCATTCATCAACATAGACATATTCATTCAGTGGTATCCACCACCCACATTCACTATTTGAACATTTCTGTCCGTTTCTATCCCAGGGGTATTTTCGTCATTTTTCTTACAAGGGTATTTTGGTAATAAATCGGGGTCAATTTAAAAATCTTTATAAATCAAAGGCATTTTCAAAATTTTCAAAACTCATGGGTACTTCAAAATTTTCTAAATCAAGGTATTGCAAAAATTTTTAAATCGTGGTTATCTTGGTAATTTTGTAAGTCGTGGTAATTCAAGAATTTTCCAAATCAGGGTATCTTAGCATTTTGCAAAATAGAATTTTTCGATATTTTTATAAAGTAGAAATATTTTAGCAAACGTCGAGGTATTTTTGAAAATCTTAAAAACTAAGGGTATTTTAGTAATTTACAATCTGAGGGCATTTTTGTAATTTTGTAAATCGGAGATATTTTGGAAAAATTTTCACAATAATCTTTTACTACGATTAAAAGGGTAATTTAGGGTTTTAAAACTAGGAATTTTATAAACTCGCATGGCTAGTCCCTTTCGGGTTTTAATCATTGGTTTAATTGATGATTAAGTCCTCTCGCTAGCTAGGGTGAACAACACTACGCACTGTGTATGATTCGAGTAAAGAGGAGGTGAGTCGCTAGGACCGCTTAAATACCAAGCTCTTATTGAATCCACTCCTAGACATGCGCACAACAATTTGCCACACCCTAGCTCTCGGTGACTTAGTCACAGTTTGTTTGGTGATCCTTAAGTCTTATGTACTTGTGTTTGAGTAGACTAGTCCTAGGGTTCAATAGATCCTAGTTCACTAATCTACGTTCCCATCTAACCTATCAAGTTCACATCTATACATCACTTCAATAGTCAGAAGTACTTACCTAGTGGACTTCAGGCCGAAGATACAGGTGCCATGCCAGAATAACCTAAAAATTTCTTAAAAGTCCATATTTTTTTGAAAAGCCCTTTTTTTTAAAGCATTTTTCGCCCAAAACCTCAAAGCCGAGTTTTAAACCTGCTCGATATCAAACTATAACACCCCAAACCCGCCCATGAGCCTTGACCGGATCTGGTATGTCATCTATGAAAAATGTTTGAAGATTGATTTCACTTTTGGAAAAAATATTAAAAATTTTGTCTTTAATAAAACATTGTGTGTTTAAAACTCCCAATAAAACTAAGTTGTTACAATTTCTGGATTTAAAAACTTTAATATCTTTTTTAAAATATAAGTTGCCAAAATTAAAATAAAAAAATATATCTTTTTAAAATATAAAAATTGGGTGAGTCATACAGACTCAGTGTGTAATTCATCCACTGAATTCCACCCACATGTTAACTACATATTAACCCGTATATCAGATAACAGGATATCATATTCACATAATAACACATTCTGGGCTTCGCCCATATTCATATCACTTATCAGGAAACAGGGTAATTAACTACATGATTTCCACATATCGGGCTTAGCCCATTTCCACACTGATCCACATTCATATACTGGGCTTGGCCCTTTTCTTATTCCAATCCACATTCACATATTGGGCTACACATAACGTTGGCTACACATAAGAGAACATGTCACTATGTCCTTAATGAACATTCGGCCCACCTTAGACCAAAGCCCACTATAGATTTCGGTATACTTATTAAGAAGAACTCAAAACCGATTGCTAGGAGAGAACTTACTTACCACTACGCCAGCACCCTTAGAGAAACGACTTCTAGATCCAAAAGAAAGAGTTTGGCACCTTAATGATGAAAAGAGATCACGCCAAAGTGGAGGGAATTTATGCTTAGAGGATTTAATAATAAAGAACGAGGGTAGAAGGGTTTCGGCTTTTGTCAATAATGGAAGAAAGAATAGTTCTTGGGGAAGATGATGATTTCGAATGAACAAAGCAAAGAAGAAAAGATACCTATGGCTACTTCAACATTCGATTTTGGCTTCAAAGAAAAGAGAGGAAAAGAGAACCTCTTTTGACTAAAAACTTTCGGTCAAAGAGGAGAATGAAGAAAAGAAATCCCAAGAGCTGATCCTCCCCTATTTATACTACCCAAATTCGGCACACCTATCTCCGCTTATCAAATCCCAATTTAGTCTCTTATTTTATCTCTTAATCACCTATTCAAAATAAATACAATAAATCTACAATTATCATTTTATCAGCTCATGCAAAATAACTTGAATTAATCCTTACTTATTCAAATAAAATATCACAATAATTATCTCCTATCTACTCATCTAAACTAAATAAAATAAATCAACCTTTATTCAAAATAAATTGAATAAACCAACATTTATCTTACCTTATAGCCGAATTTCCAATAAATAATAACCAAGCTTATCACCTCCTAAAATAAATAAAATAAAATTTTATTTATCCACTATCTATAGCCAAATATTTAAAAGAAACACAAGGCTTATCCTTACCTTCCAAAGTCCCAAAGTCGTCCATCTCTTCTCCCTTGCCTTGATGTCACATGCAAAAATAAAATAAAACACCCATTTGCTGCCCCCACGTTTCGAAAATGGGACCTGCTGGAGTCACCACACGTCACCAGCCACTTTGCTGCTAGCTCCTTTGCGTCATAAACCCCTAACAATTATTTTTAAGGCCTTCTTCTCCCTTAGCGCCAACTTGGAAAAATAAAATCACGCTTATGCTGCCCATAAGACTCGAACCCAGGCCCTTCTCCCCTGCTCATGGCGTCATTCACCAAGCCCTTAAGTGGCGCCTTGCAGCCACTTTACCAAGGCTATTCTTATGTCCAAAAATGCCTAATACTTCCCTTAAGGCCTCTTTAGCCCACTTCCCCTTTTTTAACGCCAAAATAAAAGTCTCCAATGCTTCTCACGTTACTCGAACCTCCTCCCCCATGGCACTCCCTTTGACGCAACCTTCTCCCCTTGCACCCTTGCGCCTTCATGCCACTTTACCACATGGTTCCTTGTGTCATGCTTCATACGGAATTCCTTTTAAAGCCTCATTTACCTAGCTTCCCCTTTTTAACTAAACTAATAATTTTCCAAAGCTTTCTCTTCCATCCTAGAATTCTAAAAACCCTTAATACACTTCCAAACACTGCCAAAACCTACTAACTCATGAATTATGCATGAACGCATAACCCCTAATCTAGGATGTTACATTTCATCCATACGGGCAAAGACACGGGCGTTTGTCTCAGCCGTGTGTGACACACATCCAGGTGACACAGCAGTGTGTCCCCTTTAGCTTTCAAAAGGGTTGGAAGCCAGGCTGTTACATGGCCTAACACATGGGCGTCTGGGGTTATTTCGTTGGGTACACAGCCTAGCACATGGGCGTGTGGCATGGCCGTGTGGCCCAAGTCAATGAGTTACACGGGTGCAGACATAGACTAGGACTGTGTGTCCCTATTTCGAATGCCCACATGGCTTAAGAAACATGTGTGTCTCTAGGCCATGTGAGTCACAAGGCTTGGCCACATGGCCATGTGACCCCTGCAGTTTGAAATATTTTAACTTTTTTTTCCAAAAAAATTTATATGTTTTCGATTTAGTCCTGAGTCGTTCCCAATGTATGTTTTGGGCCTCATGGGCTTATATAAGGGATTGTATTAATGTTTTTGATTGATATTACCATGATTTTACTTGTGATTTGTTTATGGTTGTAAATTGTTCATTGTTTGAAGTTATGATTCGATAATGCTTCGTAGACCTAATCTGATGACGGATACGTGCTAAGGGTGTTATAGTAGCTCCCCTAACTAAGTTGTTGTATAAGAACGCTCGGTTTGTGTAGTCTGATGAGCAACAAGTTAGCTTTGAGAAGATCAATGTCATTTTGACGTAGGCACCTGTTCTGGTATAGCCTAAGTTTGGTATGGAGTTTTTTGTCTACAGTGATGCTTCATACTTCAGCTTGGGGTGCATTCTGATGTAGGAGGGTAAGGTAGTGGCCTATGCATCCCGACAGCTTAAGTCGCACGAGAGCAAATATCTTATGCATGAACTTGAGTTGGTTGCAGTTGGCTTCGCTCTAAAAATCTAGATGCACTATCATATGGTGAAAGATGTATCAACTACACTGACCACAAGAGCTTCAAGTATTTGCTAACTCAAAAAGAGTTAAAACCTTAGGCAATGTAGATGGTTTGAGTTGCTTAAGGATTAAGACTGTATGATAGAGTACCATCTTTGTAAGGCCAATGTTGTGGTCGATGCTCTTAGTCATAAAGATATAACCAATCTGAAAGCGATGCTTGCTTGTCTAATTTTGTTTAATGATTGGAGTTTACTAACTGAGTTATAGGTTAAACCAACCTGGACTGATCAAATTTGAGCCAAAAAGTTGAGTGATGAGTCTCTGGTTCTGCGTTTTCGTTAGGTTCAAGCAGGTGAAACTTCTAGTTTTCATCAAATTGAATAGGGTTTTGTGTTTCAGGGGTCAGATTTGTCTACCTAATGATATGGAGTTAAAGAAATCGATTCTCCGAGAAGCGCATAGTAGTCTTTATTCTATGGATCCCAGTGGAAATAAATTGTATAGAGATTTTCGAGAGCTCTATTGGTGGCCCGATTTGAAATGAGAGGTTACTACCTTCGTCTCCTACTGTCTGACATGTCAAAAGGTTAAGGCTAAGCATCAGTTGCCTTTTGGTCTTCTATAGCCGGTTAAGATCCCCCTATAGAAATGAGAGCTCGTCACGATGGACTTCATTAGTGGGTTGCCTTTGACACCCACTAAGAAGGATTTTGTTTGGGTCATCATCGATCGATTGACCAAGTCTGCTCATTTCCTACCTGCCAGGACATATTATTCGCTTCAGAAGCTAGCTAAGTTGTATGTCTCTGTAATTGTAAGACTTCTCAGAGTTCCAGTTTTGATTATTTCTGACAGAGATCCACGTTTTACTTACTAGTTTTGGAAGAAGTGTTATGAGGTTTTAGGCACCCGATTGGATCTCAGTATTGCGTATCACCCTTTGACCGATAGACAGTTTGAGCGAGTCATTCAGATTCTAGAGGATATATTACGGAGCTGTGTGATTGACTTCCGAGGTAGTTAGAAAGAATATCTTTCACTGCTTGAATTCACATATAATAACAATTTTCAATTTAGCATTCAGATGGTACCTTACGAGGCTCTGTATGGTTGTAAGTGTCGTACTCCTCTATGTTGGACTGAGTTAGGAGAGCATCAGGTTTTAGGTCTCGAGCTAGTTTTCGAGACTGAGAATACTATTAAACTAACTCTAGACCGTCTAAATACAACTTCTGACCAACAAAATCTCATGCAAATTTAAGGAGAAAAGATATTTGGTATTTTGTGGGTGATCAGGTGTATCTGAAAGTGTCTCTGTAGAAAACGGTTCTTCGGTTCAGACGTAAGGGCATGTTAAGCCCGAGATTCATTAGACCTTATCGTATTCTAGAATGTTTCAGATCTGTCACCTATCAGTTAGAGCTACCTCCTAAAGTAAAACAGATTCACGATGTATTCTACGTCTCTATGCTGAGACGGTACTGGTCTGACCCATCTCATATTGTCCCTATCGAGGAGATTGAGGTGAGACCAGATTTGATGTTTTAGGAGGAACCTATTCAAATTTTGGACCAAGACGATAGGGTTTTAAGGAGGAAAATTGTTCCTCTGATTAAGGTTTTGTGGCAGAATCAAGGCACTAAGGAAGCCACTTGGGAACTTAAGGATTCGATTCGTTAGCAATACCCTCATATGTTTTAGTCAGGTAAATTTCGAGGACGAAATTTCATTTAGGGGGAGAGATTTGTAATGCCCCAAAAGTTTAATATGTGCCTGTTAACATCTTTCAATGATCAAGTCTTTGTATATGTGGTTAAGTGTTCTACTTATATGTTTGGAGTTAAGGTTTTGATTCTCATTATTGAAAAGTTTTGTGACTATGTTTTTAAATTGTCTTAATCCCTATCCTTGAACTATCGACTTAAGTTTAATTCTGTGTAATTCTATGTCAAGAATGAGCCTGCTGGTTCGATGATGAAGCTTTTGTATACCTTCTGGTTCTATTTTCAGGTCTCTGCGTATGCGCTAAGGAAATATTTTTTGCTACTTTGAAAAATTTAGTTATAGTTTTCCTGAATTAAATAGTTTTTTTAAAAAAACAAAATGTTTCTTCCTTCATGCTCTTACCTTTCTTCTCTTTTTTCTTTTGTCTTTTCTTCTACTTTCTTTTTGCTCTTTCTGTAAACTATTACTGGGTTGAATTGGGAGTTCTACGTTACTCTTTATGTCAATTGAAAGGTTATTGTGTAAGTTCCATTTTGATTCTATTTTGTTTTAAGGTGTTTTAGGGTTTTATCGTTCATTTTTTAAAAATGGTTTCCTGTTTAGGTGAGGATCCTATGGGAGACATTCCTCCAACTCATTAGGCTCGTTTCTCACTCTTTCGTGCAATGTGAGTGGTAAATTTTTTTGTTGGGGTTGTGTTAAAGCTTTCAACATGATTTTGAGTTTGTAACTTGATTTCTAGTAATCGTTGAGAAGAAATGTGTAATCAGTCACTAAATTATCATTTTTAGGTTCTGGAATCACTTCAGCTATTCCTACAACAAATTCGTGTCAGGTGTGTAACGAAAACCCATTTTTTTGAAATTTTTAGAAGCCAAAAAACATGGCTGTCGATGCCAAATAGAATCTGTAGTTGTCCACTTGTGGAATCTGATGATCGGACCGCTTAGGAGCTCACACTATCCATCCCTCATTTCGATAGACTTTTGATAATTATATTATCGCACATGGATTTGTAGGGTCTTAAATAGAAAAATAGTTTGGCGTACTAAATATAAAGGTTCTCTAATCTGGCAGGTTCTTTTTGTAAATAAGAACAATAAGCGGACTGGTTGAGGAAAAGTTGGATTTCAACCATAGTCCATTTAGTATTGAACTAAGTAAATATTAGTGGGAGACATGATGAGTGAGGTATTTCAAGGTGGCGGTGTATTGGTTTTGGTGATAGGGGCCGGAAGGATTATATATATAGGAGAAACATTCTTCTCTGGGGGTGATTCTTTTGTTTTTCTATTCTTCTTCTTTTTGTTCTGGTTTGCCATGGAAGCTAGAAAGATTGAGGAATGTTCCTTCGTGAAGGAGAGAAACTAAGGATTAAGTACTAGAAATTGGAAATCATACATGCATGTAATTTTTCTAATCTCTCTGCATTAGTAGATTTAGGAAAAAGATGGTAGTTAAGGATTTTAGAAAATTATTGGTTTTGTTCTATTTTAGGGTAAAGTGGAAGATAAATGACCTTTGCATGCAAAGAAATTACGGTTTTTTTAATAATGAATTGTCTGAGTTGGATACTGATATAGTTGTCGTGTTGTATTGATTAAAGTGGCTCGTATAGCAAAGGAAAAAGGCTTAGAAGATGGAATTGGTGATGAAGCTCAGGTGAGTTCTTTAACTCAGATCTTAAATGAATGTGTCATGTGTTGTTAATTACTGAATGTGATGAATTGGTGATTTACCAACGGTGAATCAACTTGTGGCGAATTGTTGATCTCTTATATGTGCATGTGATATTGAATGTTAATATTGTTTGGATGAGTCTGATAATGATTCAATAGATGAATGATATGGTGTGTAGTATGCAGTTTAATGAGATGCAATGTTATGGCTGTGAGTAAATATGATTATGATGCATAATGGTATGATTTGTGTACTATATGTCGCATGATAGACAACATAAGTTGGTTGAATATGTATGCATGAAATATATATGGGTTTGAGGAGGCTCAGATGGTCATACACGGGATTACATATGCATTATATTTGTGTGGCTTTAAGGGAGATTCAATTGGACTGAGTTAGAAAGGAGGTTAAATGATATGAAAACTCGGTGTGTACCCGTATATGAGAACCACTTGTGGGATGTTTAAGAGCCCCTCGGGAGAGGGATAAGAGCCCTTAGTGGGACGAATGGTAGTAGATGGCCATGGCATTACTATATATGTGGGATGTTTCCAAGACTATTTAATGTGAGAAGTCTGTCAGGACTATCTAATGTAGGAAGTTGATCTGCCGTAATTCGATGTAACGGATTAAACTAGTTTTCACATTTAATGAGCTTGAATACAAGAAATTTCGTTATGTTTTAATTCAGTTTCTTTAGTTTTGTGTACATTCAATAAAATGTGCACATCGGGTCTTTTATTAACCTTAAGGGCCGAATGAGGCCTAAGGGAGAGCTAATGTAATTTGTAAGTGTGCAGGAGACCATTTGTAACAGCTTGATTTAGGAGCTAGTTGGAACAGTGGTCTCATGACCACTAATTCGGGGTCGAAGAAAATTATTTTAATTTTATTTAATGGGTTATAGCATGATTATAAGGGTGCATGAAAATTTTGGTGCTTTAATTTTAGCGATTTCGTGCTTAATCGCGAAAAATGACTAAATCGCATAAAGTGCAAAAGTTCTATTTTATTTGCTAGAGGTGCCAAATAGCCATAGAATAAAAAGTTGGAGGTCCTTAAAGTGCAAATAGGTCATGGGGGAAGTGATGGTCGGCCATAGGGGACAAAAAATAGACTTTGCCATTTGGTTAGGTAAAAGTTGGTGATAAAAATTGATTTTTATAATAAAATAAAGAGAACCCTTATCTTCACTGAATTTTCTCAAGAAAAATAGCCATGGAAGCTTGAAAATTTCAGCACACTCTTCTCCTTACAAGTAAGTGTTCTAGTGACCATTTCTTGATAAAAATTGTACTTTTGGAATCCCTATAGCTTAAGCTAGCTAATGAGGGGACTATTTTCCAAAATGGTTAAGAGTCTAGGGTTTTGCCATGAGAGCAATTAAGTTGTTTGCTGCATTTTTGTGGAAGGAAGTTTGTCTTAGCTTTTAGATGAACAACTTTTGTGAAAGGTATTATCATGAAAACACCTAAAAGGACTTTTTTGTAGAAGTTGTGAAATAAGTGGTAAATGTGTGTAATAGTTGAAATTTTGAGTTGCTATAAGAGGGAATATGCATTGGCTAGGCTTGATTAACAAAGAAATTGGATAAAAAAATATACGAGCCTAGGGACAAAATTGTAATTTTACCAAAGTCCAAGGGCAAAACGGTAATTTTTCCAAAGTAGAAATTTTAAAATGTATTGATTAGTGTGCTGATTAAATGAGTAAATTTCATTTTTATAGATCAAGGCAAATGAGATTTTGACCGAGAAAGGGAGAAAAGAGAGATATAGGCAAATAGGTCCCTTTTTACCCTTTTTAGTATCGAGGTAAGGTCGTGTGCAAATAATGCAACCCTACGCGAGGTATTTGATATTTTGACATTGTATAAATTTTAAATTGTCTTTATGAAATATATTATTTATGATTTTGATGAGATGTCAAGGAGTGAAAGTCTTCAATCGAACTTTAAGAATGAATAGAATGCAAATACTAAGTTATTAAGGTTATCAAGATTTCGTGTAAGACCATATTTGGAATATGGTCTCAGTGTGAGATTTTGTATAAGACTACGTTAGGGACATGGCATCGATATGATATTTCATGTAAGACCCTATTAGGGATATGACGTTGATACAATTTTAACTGTATGAGACTCAAGAGTATTTTGTAGCATTGTGAATGATTCAACAGGTATGTTGAAAATAAGGAAGTATGTGGACATGACATGAGTGGTACATGTATGTACCCACAATTCATATGAAGTGATTTCGGTATATGATGAATCCATAGTAAGTTTATGTGTAAATGATGCATTCTTTATTGCATATGTTTTACTTAATAATGCATTGCTTAAATGTGTATAATCATTGTAGAGATCTACTAAAATGATAAAGAGTGTGGAAATCCTTGTATGAACATTCAACATAGGAAATGGGTGTGAATAATTATCCGTGAATGTGAGACAATGGTGGGCTGTATCTGATACCACTTTACTATTTATTATCGATGGGCTGTGTGCGATACCATCGTATTTATTATCAATGGTGGGCTGTGTGCGATACCACCTTATTATTTGTTATCGATGGGCTGTGTGCGATACCATCGTGATTGGTACGAATAGTGGGCTGTGTGCAATACCACCGTATTAATTATTAAATGGTGGGCTGTGTGCGAAATCACCAAGTAATTATCATTATTCTGAGGTGTTATCGGGAAACTTGACTAAGTAAATGTGAGCATTATATTTGTTATATGGTAGGAATGTGATAAGACATGATATGAGTAAGCATTATGAATGATTGATTGGGTAACCATGAGCTTAAATGTAAATCTCATTATAATACCTTTGTGGTGGAGTGAAATAAATGAATGTCAATAGTTGATTTATATTTGCATATGAACTTACTAAGCATTATTGCTTACTCCTCTTCCTTCCCTATCTCTTATAAGTTAACTTAACTAGCTTGGGTTGGAGACTGCCAGAGATGCTTTCACACTATCGAGCAGTCACTTGGGTATAAGTTTTTAAGTCTTCTTAAGATATGGCATGTATAGGGATCTTATCTTTTTTTTTTAATTAAGTCATAGTTAATGTAGCCAAATGAGTTGGCCTAAAATAGTTTATGGTTTGATGGTGTATAGACATGGATGATGGCTTATGTCAATTGTATTTATGCTGGTGATAGTACTCTCTCGTATATGGAAAGATAGTTTGGTTTCCATTGATTAAATGTGAGAATTTAAGTATTACAATTGATGATTTGAGAATGATATGTGATGACGTGTGAATGTGTGCAAGTGAGGGTGGCTAAATGGCTTGGAAAATAGCCTTGAATTGGTTCACATGGGTAGACACATGGGCGTGTGTCTAGGCCGTGTGTGACACACGGTCAGTCCTATGGGTGTGTGAATGGGCCGTGTGTCCCCTGCATGTTAGTGTTGCAAGTTAGTGTCGACCACGGGCTAGACACACCGGCGTGTACCTAGGCCATGTGCCCCTTATAAGGTTGTTGACTTCATAAACAAAATACTCAATTTTTCACAAACAGGTGAGGACACGAGCGTGTCTAGGCCGTGTGGAGGACAAGGGCGAAAGACACGGGCGTGTGTCAAGCGGTGTGAAAACCCTCGTAGGATCAAAAAGAAAAATAAATTCCACACGAGCTAGGGACATTGGCGTGTGTGACCACACGGCCTGCCCACACGGGCGTGTCCCATTTCACACGGGTGTGTGGCCCTATTTAGGCAAAAATTTTCTGTGTACAAAAGTTTCAGGTTTGATTCTGAGACCCTCCATTTGCATGTTTAAGGCCTCGTAGGCCCTTAATAAGGACAATATAAATGTGAATAAAAAAATTTAAGTTGAAACGAAATTTTATTGCCCAAAGTTGTATGTTCAAGCAAGCTAAGTCCGGTAATACCTCGTACCCAGTTTCGACGTTGAATAGTGGTAAGGGGTGTTACACCATTAACCGGCATTTCGGGTCAATATTGGATGTTATGTCACAACATGGGGTATCGGATGTTGCAACATAGCGAGCAGAATAAAGAAAGTGAGAAATTCCCTTCAATGTCGTGACATAGGCTGAAGGTGTCGTAACATACCCCTGAAGATGGCTACAGTGGAACATGCTGGTTGCTACATCGCAGCACAGGTTTTCGTGTGTCATGACATCAACTCTGTAATGAGAATAAAACACGAAGTAGGTCGTTTTGGTCTACATAGTCAAACTTTAAGCTCAAAAACATTAGCTAACCTAGGGTTAAGGACGATGGCTACCTGAAGGCTATAACTAGGCCCCTTTAGCACATGTAAAGGACATCTAAGTTTTAATTTAGTTTTCTTCCGTTAAATTTAGTCTTGTTTTGTTTCCTTCTTAGTTTTTCCTAGATTTAGTTATTTTCTTTCTTCAAGAGATCTGATTGAAAAGGAGATCAACTTTTGTGGATTCATGATTATTATCAATATCAATCAAGTTTTTCTTAAACTCTCTATTTCAATCCATTCCCTATGATTAATTCGTCCATTTTTTCCATGTTGTTTATGAAAGCCATGAGGAACTAATCATTTTATGGGGGATTAATGAGTAGAAGCATGATCTCTTAACTATTTTCTAGGGTTATTCAATGGATCAATTGTTTGGGAAAGGAAGAACATGAAACAAACCCTAGGCCTAACAACCCCAAGAACTCATGAAGGTGGGAATTAACCCAAAATTGGTATTGCCTATCTGTGAACACCTTGACCCCAAATTAGTTTGGACTGTGAGATTAGAAGATAAGTAGTTCTCACTGACTCGTTATGTTAGTGGAAGATTGGAAGATCATACAAGGGAAGTGACTAGTTGATTGAAGAAGAACCCGAGATGACAGTTGATTGAGATTGCTAAATCAAGCTAATTGCCCATCTTCAGATTTGATTCACTTTACTTCTCTCCATCTCTTGAAATTTTACACTTTTTATGTTATTTTATTTCCTTAGTACCTGAGTTAAAGTATTAATTAGATCTTTAATTGTTTAGGTTAAGATTGATTTAGTACGTGTCTCCCTTGGGTACGATTCTCGGAGTACTTCCCAACTTTGTTGTAAAATCTATATTACAACTCGACTCGTATACTTACAGATACTGCCTTGTTATTTGTCATTCTATTGCAGTATTCACACTCTAGATGTTAGTAATTCCGGAGGTGGTCAAGTTGGCGCCGTTGGCGAGGAGGTAATGTCACTAGATTATTTTTAACTTTTGATTGTTAAGGAATAATTAGGAAATTTGTAGGTTATAGCTACGCTTTTCAATTTATTTTGTTACATAACACTTCTAATTATTGTTTAATTTTAGGAATCCTAGACACAAAAGAATCAGTTAGCACAAGTCAAGGATAACTTCTATTATATGTGGTCCAATGAAGACTACGATTATGACGAAGATATTTACGAAGGAGTTTGTGAAGATTGGGAAATCCAGGAGAAGCAACGATTGCTCGAATTAAGTCAACTCCAAGGAGAGACCCTAGCTCGTCCCTAAGATGATAATGACCATAAGAATATGCCATCAGAAAAGTACTAAGAGGTGCCAAGTCCGAAACTACTTAGAGAAGAGAATGTTATCATAGGAGCTTGTAAAGAAGGAGATTCTTTAGATTATTATACCCTTTAGCCGACGGAAAAATATTCAGACAACTTAAATGGAACTTCAGAAAGAGGAGATATAGAGCTAGCAGAGGAAATGGACAGTGAATTGAAGAATCAAATAGATCAAGAAAACATCATCTTAGAAACCTCAGGTGATACCGAACCACAAGAATAGTATAATAAAGACCCACCATCAAAGATGATGATTGTTAGGACTGAGTTAATAGAAAAATGTCTATCAATTTAGAAGTTCACAGGACATCAAGACGAGAAACCAGTGATTCTGAAGGATGAGCCTAAATTGACCATTCTGTTCGTACCCCTGGTCCTAAACCAAGCACCTTAAAAGTCTACAGATCCGGGAATTTGCCAACTTCTCAAATGAGTGGGAAAAAATATATTGACAGAACTTACGATCATATAGCAGGTTACCATTAGGTCGAACAGTCAGTGTATAAACATCGAGTTACGACCGTTACGGAATGTTTGATTCTTCCAAGGACCATCGAAGGGAATTATCTGTAGTCTGATAGATGGATTTAAAAGCCAACTGAAGCAGAACTCCAATAACGCAATACAATATTCTTTCTCTATCTCTTTACGAATAAATTTAAAAAGTACTTCTGAAAAAGAAAACCTGATTAATGAAAAGAACATAAACACCATAGACAACCATTGTGAACCACAATCCATAACCTTTCTCCAACATACAAATGCTAAACACCAGTTAAAGCAGTGATGTGGGTATGTGGCCATGTAGATTACTGATAGTTATAACCTACGAAAAGAGTTGTCGATCGTTAAAACAAGCTTTGAAAGGTAAATTTAGAGAACGAGACAACCGTAGTTGAATTGAATGGCATGATGGGTGTTGGAATAATATAGATAGAAACAAATTATAGGAAACCTATTGGTGCATATTTACTGAGCTAACGGACGAGTCCGGCAACAAAACCTAACTCTTTGTAACATCTTAGATTAGGGGTTATGCGTTCGTGTATAATTCATGAGTTAGTAGGTTTTGGCAGTGTTTGGAAGTGTATTAAGGGTTTTTAGAATTCTAGGATGGAAAAGAAAGCTTTAGAAAATTATTGGTTTTTAAGTTAAAAAGGAGGAGCTAGGTAAATGAGGCTTTAAAAGGAATTCTGTGTGAAGCATGACACAAGGAACCATGTGGTAAAGTGGCATGAAGGCGCAAGGGTGCAAGGGGAGAAGGTTGC
Source organism: Gossypium bickii (assembly GCA_025503065.1). NCBI lineage: Eukaryota > Viridiplantae > Streptophyta > Magnoliopsida > Malvales > Malvaceae > Gossypium > Gossypium bickii. The sequence continues at coordinate 46,490,162 of CP106711.1, read as the reverse complement.
GTCAAAGGGAGTGCCAAGGGGGAGGAGGTTCGAGCAACGTGGGAAGCATTAAAGACTTTTATTTTTGGCGTTAAAAGGGGAATTGGGCTAGGGAGGCCTTAAGAGAAGTTATAGGTGCTTTTGGACACAAAGAGTGCCTTGGTAAAGTGGCTGCAAGGCACTACTTAAGGCTTGGGCAAGTGACGCCTCAAGCAGTGGGTAGAGGGCCCAGGTTCAAGTTGCGAAGGAAGCAGGAAGGAGCTTTTATTTTTACGTTAAGGAGGCGCCTGGTGAAAGAGGGTTTAAAAGAAATTCTGGGGAGTTTATATCACAAACAGCGCCTTGGCAAAGTGGCTGGGGACGTTACCTGTAGCTTGTGTCAAGGGCTCTAACAGGTCTCGGGTTCGAGGCTTGTGAGCAGTAAGGGGAATGTTTTATTTTGCTTTTGCGTCAAGGTAGAGTTGGAAGAAATTGGACGACACATGGAATTTCAATTGGATAAGGATTTGGCTTAATTCTCCTATTAATATTCGGCTAAGAGTAGGATAATTGTAGTTTTATTTATTTATTTTATTATAGGATAATTATGGTTTTATTTATTTATATTTTATTTTATTTTAGATAGGTAGATAAGAGATAATGTATGGGATTAATTTATTTTACTTGTTAAAGGGATAAAGAGTTAAAATAGGAGTTTGATATGGGATAATGTGAAGGATTATTTTATGGTATTTGTTAAGATAAAGTAGGAGAGTGATAAGAGATAATGTATTGGATTATTTTAGTTAGTTATTAAAGTGATTAAAAAGATTAAATGGGAGAAAACTTTGGAATTTGATAAGGGGGAAGCTAGTAGCCGAATTCTTTACAAGGGGGAGTGTTCATCTTTGACATCTCTTTTGCTTCTTTAATTTTTCTTTGTGCCGAAAAACCATAAGAACTCAACTTGTTTTCTCTTTTTGACAAATGTCGAAACCCCTCTACTATTAATTATCATTGCTGAATTCTCCTAGGCCTCTCCCATTCATTTATTCTTCTTTTCTTCAAACCCCATACTTGTACTTTTGATAGCCGAATATTTCATTTATATTTTAAGCCATAGCCAAAAATCAAGCACTTTGTCTCTTTCTGTCGACTACTTACTCTTAGGCCTTCAGAACGTGCGATAGTGGTAAGTATTTTCCCTCTAGCATTCGGCTTTGGGTTCTTTCTCTTTTAGTATGCCGAAAGCAATGGTAAGCCTTGGTATTTGGGTTGGCCGAACCTCAGTAGGGCCTTGATTTCATGTCTCGATTTGTGTAGGCAAGGGAAGATAGCGTTAGGGGAGTAAGGAGATCTCTCGGGTTTTTGTAACATTAAGGTAAGTGTTATGTAATTTCAATCAAGAGTTATTTTTATGGACTAAGTGCTTAAAGCCGATTTTAACATGTGACATATAGGGATCTCGACATCACTTGAAGCAAGGACCGATTTCGGGATTTAGTTTAGTAAGGTAAGTGATTGTGGTATTCGGCCTAAGGCCATATTATTGGTATTAAGTGTGACCGATTTTGGCTATGTCTATTTAGGGCCAAATCGCCAGGATTAAGAGGAACTCCAGGATTCAAGTTCAATTTGGTAGGTATACGTAGTAAGTTTTGGATTCGTTATGTTAGATTTTAACATAGATGTTTAATCGTTTGATCTGATTAAGTGTTGTCGATGGATTCGAGTGCTAGTCAAGGAATACAAGGGATAACTCCTATCCCGAAGTTTAAGAAGAGATCCGTTTCTGCAGTTCGGGATTGGCCACCGGGGTGTGGACCAGCGTCAGGACAGCAAAGTAGGCAAATAGCCGTAGTATCGCTTAGCGATAGTATCGGGATTGAAAGCGTAGTTCTTCAAGTTATAAGGTGTGTGATTAACCCACCGTTTTCCGGGTTTTTGCTATAATTGCATGTGTGATTTATGTGCTAACCAGTGCAGTGGTAGTTATGTGGTAATTACCCTAAAAGGGGTATATCGATATTTAGGTTAGTATTATCTATTGATAAGAATGTGAAAGTGCCGATGTGAATGTGACTATGCCTATGGAAATATGATTGATTTCCTTAATAACATGTGCATGCATTTATTATTATGCCATTATTACATGTGCATGTGCATGTGCATGGGGTGGGATATGAAATAAGGTACGGGTGTACTTCGAGTACGTGTTTTGATGTTAGCCTTGAGCTACATCGTGGATTGACATTGACTGAGGTCACGTTGTGGATTAATTACGATTTAGTTCACGTGGCTTGATGAGTGGCTATGTGACTCATCGTTTTTGATATCGGCTATGTGCCATATTGTGGTTGATGAGTGACTATGTGTCCCATCGTGGTTTTGGTGTTAGCTACGACTACATCGTGGATTGGCGCTGACTGAGGTCGCGTTGTGGATTTTTGTGCTTAATTGCATGTGGACGGCATTGATTGCCTTTTGGAGTGAAAATGAGAGGGTGATTTAATAATCCCCTGGTGTGTGGTAGGCTGGATACGGGGGTGTGTAGCGGATGGACCCTAGGCTGGGTTGGGCATCATAATTGCATAACTTTGCATGTGAATATATGTGAAAATGGGCCAAGCCCAATATGTGATGTGGATTAATGTAAAATGGGCCAAGCCCAGTATATGATGTGGATTAATGTGGTAATGGGCCAAGCCCAGTATGTGGAAACATGTGGTTAATTCCACTATTATAAGAATGTGATATGGTTATGGGCCAAGCCCAATATGTGAACTCTATTGATATGGATATGGGCCAAGCCCAACAAGTGAACTCATGTGAATAATGTTGCATTACTATTTGTTATATGGGTTATTATATGGTTTGACATGTGGGTGGAATTCAGTGGATTAATTACACACTGAGTCTGTATGACTCACCCAACTTTTTACCAACATCGCAGGTGATGTATGATGATCAGACCGGGTTGGAGTGCATACAAAGGTGGCCATGCGGAAGTTGTTTTCCTTATTTAATAGAATTTATCATTTTCAGTATTTTCAGTATTTGAATAAGTATTTATTGTAATAAGGCCTAATTAAATTATTTGAGTATTTTTATTATGTTAAAGCAAATTGACGATTGAATTATTATTTTGAAATCAGTTTATTTTCGGCAAACTTTATCTTAAAATATATATTAAGGTTTTAATCCGGATATTTTTATAAACACCAAACTTTACTTAAGATTTTAAATGGTCCCCGTTTTACAAACTCAATAAGTTGTCATGATTTTATCTTTAAGTCGAATCTTCTCAAACGTTTTTCTGCAGTGACATACCAGATCCGGTCAGGGCTTGTGGGCCGGGTTTGGGGTGTTACACTCTTTCTACTAATTGACCATTACTAACTGTACTAACTACATATTTTATTGACAAAATTCTTACAGGTTATAGGTAGGTCAAAGACAGGTCCAATAGACATTTGAAGCATGCCGACAGATCAGAAATTTGGAAAACAACGTCAACATCGTAACAATGACAACTCTATGCCGCAACATCAAGGGAAGTAATGAAGAAGTTTCCAAATCGACCCAATGTCGTGACATCACTTGCCTGTCTTTATCTCTTGCAATTTTACTCTTTTTATGCTATTTTATTTCCATAGTTTAAGAAACCCTAAAATTATCTCTTATTTTGCTTTCGTACTATAATTGACTTAAAGTATTAATCAAATCTTTAATATTTTAGGTGAAGATTGAATTAGTACTCGCCTCTCTTGGGTACGATCTTCAGAGCACTTACCTATTTCATTGTAAAATCTATATTACAACTCGAACCATATACTTGCAGATACTACCTTGTAATTTTACATTCTATTGCAGTATTCACACTCTGGATGTTAATACATCTGGAGGCGGTCAGAAGTTATTAAAACTATCTTTGTGGAGGTTCGTAAGGACTACCTAATATGGGAAATGTCTACCAGGACTATTGTTGTGAGGAGAACTTGCTATAACTATCTTTTGAATATGATTTCACTATATGTCCGCTGGTATGAGCTCAAATAGAGGTGATCTATTATTATGAGAAGACCATTGTGCCTGTACTAGAAGATAAGATTAGACGGACATAAGTTATGATGGTTCGCCAGCCTATTCTTACAGATTTGTACTGACAGTAGTTAATGAATTCATTTTGGTAAGAGCCACGGAAGAATTTGAGGATTCAAATTTAACTTTACAAGTCCACGTACTAGTAGCACATCCTAAGGTCAAGCTCATAGTACATGCAATTTGTATGGAAGTTAGATCATATATATGACAGTCTGCTAGTTTCTTTGGGGATGATATAAAGGTATTCTCCTATACTTTCAAAATGAAGAACTGTATATGAAGGATATGTTAGTCCGCCATGACTGTCTTATATGCATGATTTTGCCAATAAAGGATTCGCTGTTAAGAATTCGCTTACAAGTTATCTAATTCAAAGGGATAACAACTAAGAGTGGACTACTTGATTGTAGAACAGGGGCGAGATGATGTACAGTTCAATCTTTTCATTTGATAGGAATGAGCATGCTTTTTATATTACGTCACAAGGGTCCTTTTATGGGTCTAGGAGGATCATAATATTAGTCCAAGTTCGATAAGACAAAACCCTATTAACAACCCGTAATAGAGATTATTCACCAAGATTGGTTTTTTGTTGATATAGGTAGTCATCTATGCAAGACGTGTTATGGGTATTATTTGTGGATTATCTTTGAATGTTCGCATGTAGAACGCGTGAGGATTTCCCTCTTGAGGAGATAGGTATATAAGGGTCGTGAAGGCAATAATTAAAAATGGAATCTGTAAGCAAAAAACCGCTAAAAGAATCATCTACTGTGAAGAGGATGATGGTGTACTGTCTCAATACAGACAAAACCGTTGAGAAGTTCCAGCCATAAAGTGCAATTGTATTAGAGTTATGTATTGTAGGTAAATAAGAAATTTTGGAAGTTTGAGAAGGGACTACGTTAGATATCGCCGCGCATCAGCAAATTTGTTTCTAGCTGTAACTTACAAAGTGCATAGGGTCTTTGTTGTAAATGGAATTAAATGGTCAGATTATAAATTTTAGTACAAAGTGGCTATTTTAAATATGTTAAAGATTAATTGGTAACATTGTTGTATATTAAACTAAAGTTTATTCTTCGACATAGATTCTTGAAAGTTTGAAATTTACCTAGTAGCATACTTAAATTTATTCTTGTTTTCATTCTTTTCTTAATGCGGATAAACGTGATTGAAAGTGTAAGTTAGATCATAAGTTGATTTGTGGTATCCTATATTTCGTACCCATCGATTAGGTCGGGTATGGGGTGTTACATCTATGTTCAGTTATTTGGCATGTATATAGCTGGTATGTTACTTTAGGTACATTTACTTATGTTTTGTAGTTTAACATTTTTGAGTTTTGTTGTTAAGCTTATACATAGTTCCTATTTATAGTTTGGTAAGTTACCTATGATCATGATTTGAATTAGTAAATGCTTGGAGTTACCTATCACCTTGCAAGGTAATACATGTTGGTTTTTGGTTATGGCTTATAATGTTATGGAATGACTTATAATTAATAAGAAATGGTTAAATGGTTAAACTGGTGTAGCTTAGGTTGATTTTTTTTTTGACAAATTTGTGGAAATGTTGGAATAGAGGTCTAGAAGTAGTTATATGTATGGTGAAACATGTCCTTGGACAAATTTTGTGCAGGTTATAAGTGTGCATTAGACACCAAATGAGCTAATGGTTTTAACCTATTTAACAATTGAAGTTGAGGTATTGCTCCATTTATATTGAGGAAACGTCAGATTTATTGTAGTATAATGGTTTTAACCTATCTAACGATTGTGACCTCAGAATAATTTAAAGCTTCGATATCCTTTTTAATTTTTGTGAAAGTGTTTTCTATGATAGCTACATTAATGATATGGATATTACAGAAAGATGTAAGATTTGGATGGACTGACAAATGTTAGTAAAGTTTTGATTAGTTGGAAGCCCTGATGACCGAAGCATCAGTTCTGGTTCAGTCTGAATCGGGTAAGGAATTTATTATCACAGTGATACATCATTGAATGGATTAGACTGTATTTTGATGAAGAAAGGTAAAGTAATGGTCTATGCTTTCAACCAGATAAAGCTACAGGAAAAGAATTACCCGATATATGATCTTGGATTGACAATTATTTTGTTTGCACCGAGAATTTGGTAATAGTACCTGTATGGTGAAAATATCATATATATAAACTGATCATAAATTTTAAAACACCCAATGGTATAGAAAGATTTCAATCTGACACAGAGTAGATGGTTTGGATTATTGAAAGACCCTAAATTGGTAATTGATTATCATTCAAGAAAAGTAAATATAGTTGCTTATATTTTGAGTAGAAAATTCTTTATTTGCTTTATGAGCAATAAATACTCGATTGCTATTGTCTGATGAAAGAATAATTTTAGCTGAGCTTAAAGCTAAGCTGATGTTTCTACAATAGGTCTGTGATGCCTAGAAAAGTGATAATGAGTTATAAGTTAATCGGGTAGAAAATGAAATAATTATTGAATCAGGATAGCAGATTTAAATCTAATGATTGTTTGTTATTCCGAGATAGAGCCTGTGTACTGAAGAATTTGGAACTTCTACAGAAAATTTTACATGAATGATCACAGTGGTACTATGTCTGTTTATCTGGGAAATGATAAGATGCACAACGATTTGAAAAAGATGTATTGGTAGCACGGAATGAAAGGTGGTATTTCTCAAATTGTATTTAAATGTTGGATGAATCAGCAAGATAAAGATGACACCTTCAAGATGGTTATAGTCAGCAAAGATACCGAAATGGAAATGGGACAAAGTTACTATGAATTTTATATCAGAATTATCCCTGTCTATGAAAAAGAAAGATACGATTTGGAAATTGTCGATTGTTCGACGAAGCTTACACATTTTATCCTGGTATGAATGGATTTCTCGCTTGATAGATTGCTTGAATTATGTAACATCCTGAAAAGGGCCTATGCATTTTCGGTTTAATTGTACGAAATAACATGTCTTACGTGTTATGAATAAATTTTGAGCATTTTTGGAAACCTGGAAATGTATAGAAATGATTCAAAAGAGGAAAGTGAACATTTCTGGAAACTTGGAAATGTAAGGAAATGTCAAGTTTAAAGAGCCAAACAAAAATTTTTGGAAACTTAGAAATGACTTGGAAATGTCGAGTTTTAAAGTTTAAAAGAGGAAACTGAGGCAAGGTGGCCTTAAAAGAAAAAGTATGTGAAATTTGACACACAAACGGGCTTGGAAAAGTGGCCTGAAGATGCCACTTAGGGCCTATGGAAATGACGCCACATGCAAGGGGTTTAGGCCTGAGTTCGAGTCACATGGGAAGCAAATAAAAGAAGTTTTATTTTTGCTTCTGGAAGCCCAGAGGTGGACGGCACAAGGCTTGCAAAAGAGGAGTTTTATCCTCTTTAAAATTTGGCTAATTAGGGGATAAATAAGGGAGTTAATTTAGATTATTTTCAAGAGTTAATTTGGATTATTTTCAAGAGATAATTGTGGATTAATTTCTTTTATTTTTTTAATGGATAAAACAAGAGATAATAGAAGGATTATTATTATTAAATAGAGTGATAATTCAAAGGATAAAGTTATCAAATAAAGAAGAGTAATGGCCAAGTAATGGATTCTGAGTAGTAATTTCGGCTATAAAAGGAAGAAAATAGGGCTACTCATCAATTTTTCTTCCTCCTCTTCTCTGCCGAAATTCTTAGTGCTCTCCTCTCTTCTCTTCTATTCTCTTTTTGCCAAGCCAAAATACTCCATGTTCTAGCCGAAACTTTTTCCAAAAATTTAGTTAGTATCGATTCTTTCTAAGCCTCGAGACCGAATTCTTAAGGACTCAAGCAAGGGAGCCGTCGATTACAAGCTCAAAGGTAAGGTAAGTGGTTATCGATTTTTATTCTCTTATTTTTGGGCTTGTCGAAATCAAGGTATTAATCCCATTAATGAATTTTGGGCCGAAATTTGAAGGGTTCTCAGGGATCTGTCATTGTCGACATCTCCACATGACCAAGAGTTTGTTTTGGGATTTAAAAGCAAGGTAAGTACATATATGTACATTCGGCCAAAGGTCTATTTCATAATTAAGATTCATTCAAAAATTGAAACTAACCAACTCAGAAATTTAGTGCTAGCCGAATTCAAGGAAGAGAGATTTTGGAATTTCGGGCTTTGAAAAGTCATCAAATCGGCATCAAAGGTAAGTTTTAAGTGTGTAAATCCTACTAGGATTTGGATTGTGGCCGAATAGGTTTATTAATATGTTTAAATGTTTGGGCGAATATAGGGGATAACGGATCTAAAGCAATAGATTGGTTTTAGGATTTCAAGGAATTCGTTAAGCAAATCAGTGTGTACCCCACACTATCTTTTAATACGTTATATAGCAATATCTAATGTATGTATGCATAAGAATGCGAATATGGCTAAGGTACCCTAATGTGGTACAAAGGTACTCAGAATGCGTTTCCTACTCTTACTAGGATTACTTAAATATGTTATACTTAACATGTGAAAAGTAACATGAATGTGATTCTAAGTATGATATGCATGATATATGGGCATTCAAGGGTTATATGAGAAAGGGAAGTGAATGTGGTGACTTCGGTCTCACTATCTCGAATGTGGTGACTTCGGTCACAATATCTGAATGTGGTAACTTCGGTTACATTATCTGAATATGGTGTCGCATGACACAATTATTTAATCTGGTGGCTATGCCACGAATTTTATATGGGCGATGAGCACGCCGATCGCAATGATCGCCTTCGATGGTGTGTAGCAGATGGAGGGTCGACTTAGTAGTCCCCACGATTGTGCGAGTTGGTACGGGGATGTGTAGCGGATGGCATCTAGGTTTTGGGTATGGGTTGCATCATTATTTTTCTCGTATATGAATGTGCATGTGATACGTTATGGTATGCCTGATCTATTAAATTTTAGTGTTGTGTACACATTGAGTCTGTTGACTCATCCCGTTGTGGGAACATGTTTCAGGTGATGAGCAGTGATGGACCGGGATGGTAGAACTTGTGGTGGCCATGCTCAGCTAGAAGTTTTATTCATTCTAGACAATTTATTTTATCTAAGTACTTAAGAATTCTATTTTGGGTTTTTACTTGATGTAATAAGGCCATAGTTGAATTTTCCTTATTTTTATTTTCAATTATTATGTTTATGAATTATTATCAATCAAAGTTTGGGTAAATTTATTTTTAAAACAAACCCTAATTGTTTTGTCACCTTAATTAAATAGAATTCAATATAAGATAACTTGGTTTTCAACACAAGCCCAACCCAAAACGATATTTTTCTTAAAATCGTACAAGTTTTTCCCAAGAAACAAACGAACTTTGAATCGGTTTGCTTGAGGAACATACCAGATTCGGTCCAGGATCATGGGCCGGATTTGGGTGTTTCAGTTTGGTATCAGAGCTCAGTTTTAAACTCTCGGCCTGTGGGCTAAGGCCCAAAACATTTTCAAATCGAGCCAAGTAAGTTTTTTTAAAGTATTTTATGAAATAAGTAGGTTTTTGGCATGGCACCTAAATCTCTGACCCGCAGTCCACCAGGTAAGTACCCCTAACCATTTGTATGATTATGTGATTTATGAATTATGGAAGGGTAGAAAAGGCATGGAACGTAGAATAGTATGATAGAAACTTGAACCCTAGGACTAGTCTACACAAACACAAACGCATAAGACTTAATGCACTTAACAAACCTATGGCTAAGTCACTGAGTTAGGGTGTGGTAACCCCTGTACGCATGTCTAGGATTGGATCAGGAAGAGCACAGTATTTAAGCGATCCTAGTGACTCACCTCCTCTTCGCGCAGAATCCTACAGTGCGTAACCCGGTTCACCCTAACCCAAAGGGCTCAGTAGGTGTGGCAACCTCTGTGCGCATGTCTAGGAATGGTTTCGATGGGAGCTTGGTATTTAAGCAGTCCGCGTGACTCACCTCCTCTCCACTCAAATCCTGCCTGATGCGTAGCTTTGGTTCACCCTGACCAAAAGGACTCGGTCATAGGCTAAACACAATAACTAAAACCCGAAAGGGAACTAGCCGTGTTTTTATAAAAAGAACAAAACCCTAGTTTCAAAACTCTTAATTTTTTTTTTAATTTGTGAAAACCATCTTTACAAAATTTTTCGAAAGATTTTCGATTTATGAAGTTACAAAATGCCCTAGTGGTAAAATTACCAAAATACCCTTGGTTTATAAAATGTCCAACTACCCAACAATTTTACCCAAAATTTCATTATTTTATAAACACTTAAAAACCCTAATTTGCAAAATATCAAAAATACCTTGATTTTGGAAAATTACGAAATTGCCCTTAACTTACAAAATTACCAAAATAACCCCGATTTCCAAAATTTTTGCAACATCACTGTTTTGGAAAGTACAATTCTTAAAAAGAACCCTCAAAGTTTTGCAACTTTTAAAATATCCCTGATTTATTAGATTTTATGAATTTATCCGGTTAGAAAAATTATCGAAAATACCCGATTTGAAATTTTCCTAATATACGAAATTCAAAATTTCCAAAATACTTTTTGACAAAATCACCTAGAAACTTTTTCTTTTGAAAAAAAATTACGAAAATACCCCTGTAGGACAAAATTAAGAAAATACCCCTGGGTAGTGGAGAAACAACAACAATGAAAACTACAACGTTTCTCTGAATGAACGAAAGTTCATAATTGGTTGATGGATGTATGAATGAATGAAAAGACTGTGTGCATGTATGAATACGAAAGAACCACTCCTAAAACTCTTTTCATAAAACTCCTTCGCGGGTAAACAAGTGAAACAAAGACTAATTCATAAAACTTCTTAACCAGATCTCGACGTTAGAAATGAGCTCTAGAGGACGTGGTCGTCGTGGATGAGGTAGAGGAAGGATGACCGTGTCAGAACCCGTTAGATCGGGTCAAGGGTCTGACAATGAGATACCACCGCCGCCACCACCCCCAGCTATGGGTGTTGAACAGCAAGCTCAAACAGGAGAAGATGCTGTATCGCAGGCTGTGCTGCGAGTTTTGGAATTGGTGGCTGGTGCAGGAGGAAATTCGGGAAATTGTAAGTCTGTGCCTGAACGGCTCCGAGCTAATGGAGCCAAAATGTTTCGTGGAGTATCGGGTGTGGCACCCAGTACAGCTGAGTACTGGTTGGAGGCAACGGAGCGCATCATGGATGAGCTTGATTTGACCCCTGAGGAGAAGTTAAAAGGAATGGTGGCACTATTACGCGATGAAGCGTACCAATGGTGGTTAACTGTTCGGGATGGTGCCACAGCTGAGGATCTGACCTGGGACTATGTTAAGGAAGCTTATCAAAAGAAGTATTTTGGAACCAGGTACACTGCTGAACAAAGGAAAGCTTTTCTGAGGATGGTTCAAGGAAACAAGTCTGTTGCGGAATATGATGCTGAATTTCTGAGGTTGAGCCAGTATGCTCGAGGAGTAGTGGCAACTGAGCATGAGTGCTGTGTCCGTTTTGAGGACGAACTAAGGGATGATTTGAGATTGTTGATAGCACCGCATAAGGAGCGGGAGTTTTCTGCTTTAGTAAAAAAGGCCAAGGTGGCCGAGGGAATTAAGGATGCTACAAAACAGACTATGGATCGGAATAGGCCCAAAAGAGGTTTTGGATCGTCTGGGAAGGTTCAAAAGAGGCCTAGAGTTGATGGGTCGCGAGGTCGCAGTTTGGTACAGAATGGGCGATCGCCCTTGTGAGCACTGTGGGAAGAAGCACTTAGGGGAGTGCTGGAAAAAGACGGGAGGATGTTTTAGGTGTGGGTCCACGGACCATATGCTCAAGGATTGTCCTAAGAAACCAGATGAAAGTCGACCAGCAGTTCAGAATGTTAGTCAGGCTGGTAGAGGAGGACAACAGCCTCAAAGAGGTCGTGGTTCGAGCAACAGAGGTAATGGTGCTGGCAGAGGACGTGGAACACAGGGCAGAGGTGCTACTAATGCTGAGGCAAGGCAACCGGGTTTGGTTTATGTGGTTCGCCGGAGGGAAGATGGAGATGCATCGGACGTTATAACCGGTACGTTCTTTATTTTTGACAAGCCCTATTTTACTCTAATTGATGTGGGCTCGACCCATTCCTATGTTGCATGTAGTGTAGTGGAAACACTAGGCTTAGGCTCTGAACTTTCTGATAGGCAGATGACTGTAGTAAGCCCATTAGGCTAAACTGTAGTGGTGGATAAGATCTTTCGGAGTGTACCCCTAGAAATTCAGTGAGTGAACTCTCGGGCTGATTTAATGGAACTACCCTTTGGGGAGTTTGAACTCATACTTGGAATGGACTGGCTAGTAGAGCACCGGGCCGTGTTGGATTGTGCAGCTAAACGAATGGAATTAAGGACTCCAGATATGAAGTAGTAGTAATGATCAGAAAAAGGAGAAACTACCTGTCTAACGTAGTTTCGGCGCTGAAGGCTGAGAAAATGGTTAAGAAAGGGTGCAAGGCGTTCTTAGCCTTCGAAAGTGCGTTGGGTGGAAAGGAAGAAGGTGTCAGTGGAGTTAGAACGGTAAAGGACTTTGAAGACGTATTTCCAGAGGAGTTACGAGGAATACCCCCGGATAGGGAGGTGGAATTTGGAATAGACTTGCTACCGGGAACAGCTCCTGTGTCAATCGCTCCATATCGAATGGCACCAAAGGAGTTGGTTGAGCTCAAGGCTCAAATTCAAGAATTTTCGGATCGTGGGTTCATTCGACCCAGTGTGTCTCCATGGGGAGCATCGGTCCTGTTTGTAAAGAAAAAGGACGGAACTATGCGTATGTGCATAGATTACCGTCAGTTGAATAAGCTGACCATTAAGAACAAGTATCCTTTGCCAAGGATCGATCACTTGTTCGATCAGCTGAAGGGGGCCGCAGTGTTTTCAAAGATAGACTTGAGGTCGGGATATCATCAGTTGAAGGTGAAGGAGGCAGATATCCATAAGACCGCTTTTAGGACAAGATACGGCCATTTTGAGTTTGTGGTGATGCCGTTTGGGTTGACGAACGCTCCAGCCGCGTTCATGGATATGATGAATCGAGTTTTCCAACCCTACCTGGATAGGTTCGTCATTGTATTCATCGACGCTATCTTGGTGTACTCCAAGTCTGAAGAGGAGCATGATGAACACCTACGGGTTGTGTTGGAAGTATTAAGGGTGAAGAAGCTCTATGCCAAATTCAGCAAGTGTGAATTTTGGCTTAGGGAGGTGGCATTCTTAGGACATGTAGTATCCGCAGAAGGTATAAGGGTGGATCCTAGGAAGATCGACGCAGTGTTGGATTGGAAACCACCTAGATCCGTGGCTGAGATCCAAAGTTTCTTAGGGTTGGAAGGCTATTACGGAAGGTTCGTGGAAGGGTTCTCGTCAATAGTCGCACCTTTGACAAAGTTGCTAAGGAAGGAAGTACCCTTTGAGTGGACTGATAAGCAACAGAAGAGCTTTGAAAAGCTTAAGAAGGTGTTGACGGAGGCTCCAGTGTTAATTCAACCGGAGGCAGGAAAGGATTTTGTGGTATACTGTGACGCTTCGCACACGGGATTAGGCTGTGTGCTAATGCAAGAAGGAAAAGTGGTCGCTTATGCGTCTCGGCAGTTAAGGCCTCATGAGGTTAACTACCCAACCCATTATTTAGAATTGGCAGCTGTGGTTTTCACCCTTAAGGTGTGGAGGCACTATCTCTATGAAGAAAGGTCGGTGATCTACACAGACTACAAGAGCCTTAAGTATCTGTTGACTCAGAAGGAGTTGAACTTGAGGCAGCGAAGGTGGGTGGAGTTATTGAAGGATTATGATTGCTCGATAGAGTACCACCCGGGCAAGGCAAATGTAGTGGTTGATGCCCTAAGTCGAAAGGTTGTGTCGGATCTAAGGGCTATGTTCGCTCACTTAAGTTTATATGATAACGAAAGCCTGTTGGCAGAATTACAAGTCAAGCCCACATGGCTGAATGAGGTGAAAAGGGGACAGTCGGCGGATAAGGACCTAAGTGCTAAGTTACGTGACAAACAAAGACGGAGAATTAAAGGACTATGGCGTTAATGATGAAGGAGCACTTGTGCTACAAGGGAAAAGTCCAGATATCTTTGAGAGACGAGGAGATAAGATAAAAGATTCTTCGGGAGGTGCATAGTACCCCTTATGCTATGCATCCCAGAGGCATTAAGCTGTATAGAGATCTAAGGGAACAATTTTGGTGGTTTGATCTTAAACGAGAAGTTACTGAATTTGTGAGGAAATGTCTGACGTGTCAGCAAGTTAAGGCTGAACACCAAGTTCCATCGGGATTGCTTCAACCAATTGAGATTCCGCAGTTGAAGTGGGAGAGAATTACCATGGACTTCGTTAGTGGGCTTCCCCTTACGCCTACTAAGAAGAACTCGGTATGGGTGATAGTGGACCGTTTAACCAAGTCCGCACACTTCATTCCGGTAAGAGTAGACTATTCTCTTCAAAAGTTGGCTAAGTTATATGTGGCGGAAATTGTGAGGTTACATGGAGTACCAGTGTCGATCATCTCCGATAGAGACCCAAGGTTTACTCTCGGTTTTGGAAGGCACTTCATCAAGCTTTAGGCACTAAGTTAGACTTCACTACGGCTTTTCATCCACAATCAGACGGGCAGTCTGAACGGGTTATACAAGTGTTGGAGGATATGTTGAGAGGCTGTGTGATGGATTTCCGAGGAAGCTGGGAAAATTACTTGCCTTTAGCTGAGTTTGCCTACAACAACAGCTATCAGGCTAGTATTCAGATGGCACCATATGAAGCGTTGTATGGTCGGAAGTGTCGAACTCCTGCATGTTGGACTAAGTTAGGAGAGCGTCGAGTTTTGGGTCCAGAGTTAGTGGCAGAAACTGAAGAGAAGGTTGAGATAATTCGGGCACGGTTAAAGGAAGCTCTGATAGGCAGAAGTCGTATGCAGACCTTAAACGGAAGGAAATAGAGTTTGAAGTGGGAAACCAAGTGTTTCTGAAGGTCTCGCCTTGGAAGAAGGTGATGAGGTTTGGTCGCAAAGGGAAGTTAAGCCCAAGGTTTATAGGGCCCTATCGAGTACTGAAGCGAGTTGGACCAGTGGCATACCAATTGGAGTTGCCACCTGAATTGCAGTAGATGCACGACGTATTCCATGTATCCATGCTACGTCGTTACCGATTGGATCCATCTCATGTGGTACCAGTTGAAGAAGTGGAGCTAAGGCCGGACTTTTCCTGCGAGGAGGAGCCGATTTAGATATTGGAACGTGATGTAAAAGTGTTACGGAGGAAGTCAGTTCCCTAAGTCAAAGTATTATGGCGCAATCATGGATCGGAAGAAGCTTCGTGGGAGCCAGAAGAGGCAATGCGACAGCAATACCTTCAATTGTTTTAGATAGGAAATTTCGAGGATGAAATTATTTTAAGGGGGTAGAACTGTAACATCCTGAAAAGGGCCTATGCATTTTCGGTTTAATTGTATGAAATGACATGTCTTACGTGTTATGAATAAATTTTGAACATTTTTGGAAACTTGAAAATGCATGGAAATGATTTAGAAATGTTTGGAAACCTGGAAATGTATGGAAATGATTCAAAAGAGGAAAGTGAACATTTCTGGAAACTTGGAAATGTAAGGAAATGTCAAGTTTAAAGAGCCAAACGAAAATTTTTAGAAACTTAGAAATGACTTGGAAATGTCGAGTTTTAAAGTTTAAAAGAGGAAACTGAGGCAAGGTGGCCTTAAAAGAAAAAGTATGTGAAATTTGACACACAAACGGGCTTGGAAAAGTGGCCTGAAGATGCCACTTAGGGCCTATGGAAATGGAGCCACATGCAAGGGGTTTAGGCCTGAGTTCGTGTCACATGGGAAGCAAATAAAAGAAGTTTTATTTTTGGTTCTAGAAGCCCAGAGGTGGACGGCACAAGGCTTGAAAAGAGGAGTTTTATCCTCTTTAAAATTCAGCTAATTAGGGGATAAATAAAGGAGTTAATTTGGATTATTTTCAAGAGATAATTGTGGATTAATTTCTTTTATTTTTTTAAATGGATAAAAGAAGAGATAATAGAAGGATTATTATTATTAAACAGAGTGATAATTCAAAGGATAAAGTTATCAAATAAAGAAGAGTGGTGGCCAAGTAAGGGATTCTGAGTAGTAATTTCGGCTATAAAAGGAAGAAAATAGGGCTACTCATCAATTTTTCTTCCTCCTCTTCTCTGTCGAAATTCTTAGTGCTCTCCTCTCTTCTCTTCTCTTCTCTTTTTGCCAAGTCAAAATACTCCATGTTCTAGCCAAAACTTTTTCCAAAAATTTAGTTAGTATCGATTCTTTCTAAGCCCAAGACCGAATTCTTAAGGACTCAAGCAAGGGAGCCGTCGATTACAAGGTTAAGGGTAAGGCAAGTGGTTATCGATTTTTATTCTCTTATTTTTGGGCTTGTCGAAATCAAGGTATTAATCCCATTAATGAATTTTGGGCCGAAATTTGAAGGGTTCTCCAGGATCTCTGTCATTGTCGACACCTCCATAGCCAAGAGTTTGCTTTCGGGATTTAAAAAGCAAGGTAAGTACATATATGTACATTCGGCCAAAGGTCTATTTCATAATTAAGATTCATTCAAAAACCAAAACTAACCAACTCAGAAATTTAGTGCTAGTCGAATTCAAGAAAGAGAGATTTTGGAATTTTGGGCTTTGAAAAGTCATCAAATCGGCATCAAAGGTAAGTTTTAAGTGTGTAAATCCTACTAGGATTTGGATTGTAGCCGAATAGGTTTATTAATATGTTTAAATGTTTGGCCGAATATAGGGGATAACGGATCTAAAGTAATAGATTGGTTTTTGGGATTTCAAGGAATTCGCTAAGCAAATCAGGTGTGTACCCCACACTATCTATTAATATGTTATATGGCAATATCTAATGTATGTATGCATAAGAATGCGAATATGGCTAAGGTATCCTAATGTGGTACAAAGGTACTCAGGTATGTTTCCTACTCTTACTAGGATTACAAAATATGTTATACTTAACATGTGAAAAGGGACATGAATGTGATTCTAAGTATGATATGCATGATATATGGGCATTCGGGTTACATGAGAAAGGGGAAGTGAATGTGGTGACTTCGGTCTCACTATCTGAATATGGTGACTTCGGTCACAATATCTGAATGTGGTAACTTCGGTTACATTATCTGAATGTGGTGTCACATGACACAATTATTTAATCTGGTGGCTATATGCCACGAATTTTATATGGGCGATGAGCACGTCGATCGCAAATGATCGCCTTCGATGGTGTGTAGCGGATGGAGGGTTGACTTTGTAGTCCCCACGGTGTGTGCGAGTTGGTACAGGATGTGTAGCGGATGGCATCTAGGTTTTGGGTATGGGTTGCATCATTATTTTATCTCGTATATGAATGTGCATGTGATACGTTATGGTATGCCCGATCTACTAAATTTTAGTGTTGTGTACACATTGAGTCTGTTGACTCACCCCGTTGTGGGAACATGTTTCAGGTGATGAGCAGTGATGGACCGGGACGGCAGAACTTGTGGTGACCATGCTCAGCTAGAAGTTTTATTCATTATGGACAATTTATTTTATCTAAGTACTTAAGAATTCTATTTTGGGTTTTTACTTGATGTAATAAGGCCATAGTTGAATTTTCCTTATTTTTATTTTCAATTATTATGTTTACGAATTATTATCAATCAAAGTTTGGGTAAATTTATTTTTAAAACAAACCCTAATTGTTTTGTCACCTTAATTAAATGGAATTCAATATAAGATAACTTGGTTTTCAACACAAGCCCAACCCAAAACGATATTTTTCTTAAAATTGTACAAGTTTTTCCCAAGAAACAAACGAACTTTGAATCGGTTTGCTTGAGGAACATACCAGATTCGGTCCAGGCTCGTGGGCCGGGTTTGGGGTGTTTCAAATTATCTATTTTTGAGATTGTCAGATTATATGATGTGAGAGCTTTTATTATTTCTGATAGAGATCTACAATTTATATTCCAACTCTGAAACAAGTTACAAGAAACTTTGGGTATACGGTTACGTTTAGCACTATGTTTCATTTTCAGAGGGATGATCAATCTGAATATATGATTCAGATTTTAGAAGATATGCTTCGATGTTGTGTACTTGAATTTTAAGGTAACTGATAAAAGTATTTCCCTTGGGTTGAATTTGCTTATTATAATAGTTAATAGTCAAGTATAAAATTTTACAATATGAGGTTTTGTTTGGTCACAAATATAAAACTCTGGTGTTTTGGACGAAATTCAGTAATAAAAGATACATGTAGTTGGATCGATTCTTTGAAACTTAAGAAAGGCGAATGTGATCTGAGACAGTTTAAAAGCAGTATTTGATCATTAGAAATCCTATGTGAACCTAAGATGAAAAGAAATAGAGTTTCTGACGATGACAAAGTATTTCTGAAAATTCACCATGGAAGAAAGTTCTTTAGATTGGTTGTACAGGCAAAATTAAGTCTGCGGCCTACCGGGTCATATAAGATTATTGAAAAGAATTAGACTCGTTGCGTATTGATTGGTATTATTACCAGAGTTCTACAAAATTCAAAATGTTTTAAGTGTATATGTGTTATGACAGTATCGATCAGACCCATCCTCTGTTATTTCTCTGATAGAGATTTAAATTCAGCTTGGCATGACTTACAGTGAGTGACTAGTTGAAATTCTAGCATGGGAAGTGAAAGAAACGAAAAACATAAAGGTAGCTTTAGTGAAAGTTCTTTGACAATGATACGATATAGAGAAAGCTATCTGGGAACCGAATGGAAACATGAGAAATTAATGTTGGAATCTCTTTACTGGTAAAATTTTCAAGGACGAAAATTCTATAAGAGGGAAAGTTATAACAACCCAATTTCGGTGAAATCGGAACAGTGGTTTCAGGACCAGCTGAAAATAAAATTTATTTTTATTTTATTTTATGGTCTGTAATATGATAGAATTGTCATGTGAAAATTTTGATAAGAAAATTTTACCGATTATGTGTTTAATTACGGGAATGATTGAATCGCATAAAATGCAAAAGTTGAATTCTAGTAGCTATAAGGATTAAGTAGCTATGGAATTCAAAACTAGAGGTCCTTATATGGTAACTAGACCATTAAAGAGAGGTATGTAGATATTTTGGTATGACTCATCCATGGAAAAAAAAAGACTAAGGACTAAATTGGAAAGATGAAAAGTTATTAAATGACAGTTTAATTAAATGAAAAAGAAAACAATTTCATATTATCTTCCCCAAATATTTCCATGGAAACCCTAGGACAGAGGAAGAAGACTTATCAAGCTTATTTGGGTAGGTAATCAAGCCCTGTTTTTAATAATTTTGATATTTTTGAAATCAGGATAGCTTAATCTATCTATTTGGGGGATCAATTTGTAAAGTTATCAAAGTATGGAAAATGGGTTATGGATGTATATGCTAAAAATTACAAATTTATGGTAGAAAATGAAAGGTTGTTGATAGATAAACAACTTTTATAAAGTGATTTTTTATGAAAACATCGTTTAGGGACTAAAATGTAAAGTTCTGAAATTTGATGAAAAATTCTGAATTTTTATGAATACATGTGCTGTAAGTTTTATGATGGAATTTTGGTTAGGCTTGGAATAGGGAGTAAACTGCACAAATTTCATTTTCCGAGCTTAGGGATGAAATGGGAATTTATGGAAAAGTTATAAGCAAAATGGTAATTTTCCCTAGGGTGTAAATTGAGTCCACATGAATATGGAATGTGATAAATTGATGTTTAATTTACTCGTATAGATCCGAATAGACCAAAATTGGGGTTATAACGAGGAAAAGAGGAAAATGCCGGATTAGTAGATTTATGTATACGAACATTCGTCAAGGTAAGTTCGTGTAACTAAATTATGTATATTCATATGCTTGTATTGAATGTGTATATGTGTGAATTATTTTAATATTATAAATATGAACTTTGTTACATGATCAAGAATACATAAAATCCTGTAAACATATCCAAGAAATACCAGATAAATGATAATGCATAATTTAAATGATAAAATGTTATTCTTCTACTTGGTTTGAATAGTGAATGTGATTAAAGGAATTATTGGATACAATTGTGATAAATAGATGAAATAATCACATGGGTAATTATGTTCGAAAAATGTTAAATCTCGTTTGAATGAATGAAAATCGATGGTTATGTAATTTCCACAAATGAATGAGGTCCTGCATTTGTTGCTGATGGGAGTACCTTATGGGTACCATTGAATACGAATTGATGAATCCTGATTTGTACACCACAAGTGTACTACCTGTGTATCCATCAATATTTCAAATAAATTCAATGGGTAAAAGTTCTTGACATGAGAAGATATGAATAAGAAATGAGTTATTACAGATATCTGCCTGAAATACATGAAAATGACGATACGTGATAATTGATATATGGAAATATGAAATGATGACATTGTACATGGAATTTATTTGATGAGTATTTACATCCTTGATTATAGACTTATACACCTTAAGTGTACAAATCGTGATCTTGATATTCCGAGTAATATGAGTAAAGTTCTGATATTAAATTATCTGAACTCGAAATGAACTAGTATGAAATTATACTTGTAATAATGAGATGAGTTGTGCATGTTGAATGCATACATGTTGTGGAAAGCATATGTGCTTGGAAACTTGATTGTTGTTGAGCCCATATATATGTTTTGATGTTATTATAGAATGTATGACTAACAAGGGAAATAAAGATGTGTGTAGGGCTTAAGGTCAAATTGATTGAATATGCCTTACATAGTTACCTCAAAATAGAATGAATGGTAAGTTAAGTACCATGTTATACGAAATTACTAAGCATTTTATGCTTACTTAGTTTTATTTCCCTATTTTAGAGTAAATCAGAAACTCGTTGGATTGGAAGCTTGGCGGAGATCACTCACACTATCCATCGGCCCACGTCGGTACAATATGGTAAAGTAATTTTGGTTATAATGGCATGTATAGGTTATATTGGCTATATTGGCATTTAAATGTAAATGACGCTTGTAATCTAGCCATTGGAATGGCTAGTAATGGTTATTTTGATATACTTGTAATGTCATGCTATGATAGCTATATATATATGTTAAGTAGTTGATCAAATCAAGTTTAACACATGGATTGAACCAAGGTAAGATAGTAAACATGTATGCATGCAATGATATACCATGTTGAATGATGAAAATTACTTAATTTGAATAACTTGAAATGTTTGGAATGTGTTTGGTATGTTTTAGTGCAAGAAAATGGTAAATTTGGGTGGCAAATGAGAGTAAGAAATGGCTTTATTTTGTCCACATGGGCAGACTCACGGGCGTGTGTCTAGACCATGTGTGACACACGACCAGGTACATGGGCGTGTAGTTAGGCCGTGTGTCCCCTGCACTTAATTTTGAGAAACATAATGCTCAGAATTGAGCACACGGGTAGAGACACAGGCGTGTGTCTTGGCCGTGTGAAACCTACAGCTAATTTCAAAATGAATTAATTAACCACACGGCCTGCACACGGGCATGTGGCATGGCCATGTGCACAAGTCAGAGAGTTACACGGGGTCAAACACGGCTTGCAGCACTGGCGTGTCCCAGGGTCACACGGGCGTGTCCCCTGGACCACACGGGCGTGTGAGCCCTGCACCTTGGAAAATTTTTTAAAATTTCGTAAAAAATTCTTAGAGGTTCCGATTAAGTCCTGACTTGATTTTAGTGATCGTATTGGGCCTCGAAGGTCCATTGAAGGGACGTTACAAATGATTTTGGAATTTGAATAGTAACCTACATGAATTATCTGTAAATGTTTCTTAATGTTTCGATAATGCTTCGTAACCCTGTTTCAGCGACGGATACAGGTTAGGGGTGTTACAGTAATACTTACCCAGAGAGAAAATAATCACTAATTTAACTAAAATCTCAGTTTCTAGATCAAGAAAGAAGAAATGAAATCGGTTCCAGAAAAGAATCGAAAAGTAACATTTTTAATCCAGTCCTCCCTCAAAACTCTTCTAAAGCCCTTATCATAATATATAAATATATATCCAATCTCCTTTACAGACATTCAACAAGTGTCATTTAAATTCAGGGCTTGTCTCTCTCAGTGGACTACAGACTATAAAGGAAACATAAATACTAAATCCTGCAAAATAATTATTAAGACAATTACTTCAGTTGGTTCCTAACCAAGCACTTCACAGTTTAACGAGAATAGTACTAAAAAAGCTGGGTGTACTACACATTTGGCGATAACTCATGCTATAATTTATGTTTCTATCCAACTAAAACATCTCACTCTTTAGCTAATCAAAACAATATAAAATAAAATTTCCACTTAATTACTTGGCTTATACTATACGCCCACAAGTATACGTCAAAAAAAAAAAAAAAACAATTAGGCAAATTACAATCCTCCAAACACAGGTTGTTTCACTGTTATACACCTTATCCTTGAACCCTCCTGAACTGGGGTGTGACCAAACGTCACAACATGGAGAAGGCAGTGTCACGACGCTGACCCTAGATTTTCAAAACATTGCAATTTGGTCCTAATTCATGCTCATGTTTACATAAGAACATTCGTAAGATCGATTAAGGCTCAGATTTTGTTGTGAATAGTATTATGAATGTGCTTAAGCTGTAAATTTTTAACTGATATAATTTCTATATTTTCGTCGGTAACTGCTTTGGCAACGTTCATAGCATCTTGTAACTTGATTTCGACAATTGAGTCGAGCGAGAGGGTTACACAATCTGTGAAGATGCTACTTCTTTTGGAAAAACCTCTCGAAGAGATGTTCCTTTTGAAATATTTTTGAGAGATTTTAGTTTGTGTAAAATGATCTCTTTATTTTTTGAAATATTGGCCACTTCAATAGCAATTCGTTTGAGAAGAGTTTCCTATTTGGATTGGGCTATGGCTAATGTCATTTCTAGGGATTGAGAGAGAGACTCAATCTCTTTTTTATTTGAGAATTGATTTTATTTCGGTCTTGTAGATCTTGAATATATGTATTATTTAGAGGTTTTTTATGAGGATGATGATCCCTCGTTTTCTTTTGCAGGAAAATTTCATACCATAATTTGATAGGTTTTGATGACATTTTTGTTTTTTGGGAGAATTCTTCTACTTTTGTTTTTCATTTGTTAATTATTTTTTTAGGGCCCTTTTGAAGGAGTTCTCTAGTGAGAAAATCAGACAAAAAATTAGTTTCTCCTTTGATGTATTCAATTTCAAAATCAATTATACTCAAAATTTCTTCCATCTTGCAAAAATCTATTTTGAGGCAATATTTGGGCATCTTTTTTTGTAAAACTTCTTTTGTAGATTTGCAATCAATTCGTAAAAGGAGTTTTGATTTAATAAATCACTTTAAAATTTTCTAATACATAATATAATTGATAAAATTTCTTTTTTTGGTTGTAATATAATTTTGTTGAGTTGGATTTCAATGTTGAGACGTAATCTGGACTATTGATTCTTTTCCTCCCGAAGGCCCGCCCAACAAGTGAGATGGTTTGGGGAAACATATAGTCTCGAAAAATAGGCTTGGGAAAAACTATAAACGGGTTGGACCTCGGGTAAGATTTTTTGCCTCAAGGCTCAGTCCAACACGACTCGAGTTTGCAAAAAAAAAAAAAAAAAACCTTCTATTTTGCTACTGTTTTCCCACTATTTTGCTATCATTTGAATATTATGTTGCTACTATTTTGTTATTATTATCTGTGTTGTGAACAGATATGATAGCTTGCATAAATATATCATGATTCTAGGATTAATTAACACAATATTACAGAATCATATCATATCATATTATATCTTTTCTTATTTGAGTCTCCTTACTTGTGTATAGTTTTTTTTATTATTATAAATAGGCTATGTAACCTAATGTAAGAAAAAAAAAACAAGTTCTTTTCCTTATTTTTCTCTTCTTTACTTCTCATTTTTTTCTTTCTCATGACTGCTACAACCAACGGTAGAGCTACAACAATAGTTGTTTTCTTTTTTACATGGTACCAGAGCCATTGAATCTTTCCTGATAAACTCTAAAGTTTTTTTCTCTAGTTATACCCAATCAAGCTCCATTTTTTCTGTTCCTCTCAATTGTTGTTGCCTTCTCTCTCAAATTTTCCTGTATGTAACAATTTTTTATTTAATCTATCATGTTGGAATCACCAAAAAGTTTTCCCGAAATCACTCGCCCTGTCACGAGTGCCACTACATAAAAAAATATTGTCGCCATTACAACCGGAGATTCGCAGACCATTCAAGCCCTATATTGATTGAATGGGAAGAATTGCTTGAAGTTGTCAGAATTGGTTAGCAATTTTCTAAAGGTCAGAGGAAAATTGAGCCATTTAATGGGCATAGGTAATTCGCAGGACGATCCCAAATTTATGGCGTGGGACAAATAAGACTCAATGGTCATGTCATGGATATGGAACTTGATGCTGCTAGAACTTAGTGATATATGTATGTTTCTCGGAACTGCCAAGGAGATTTGGGAAGTTATTTGATAGACATATTCCAATGTTAATGAGGTTGCACAAATCTACGAAATTAAGATGAAAATTTCAGCAACCTATCAAGGGACTCGAACTGCCACTGAATATTCGAGTCTCTTACTGTAACACCCCATACCCGAGACCGATGTTAAGATTGGATACGGAACATTACGATGCTTGAACTCACTTAAACCTACACTTACTGGCTAAAATTTTGTTCCGAATTAAAAACTTATCTTTCTTAACCAACTCGTACATCCCATAAGCCTACGAGGCCTCATGCACATATCTGGACACTTTCAGATCTCAATCGAAAACTCTTCCCCAAATCAGGGACCACACGCCCATGTTACTTGGAACACGCTCGTGTACCCTTGGACACGCCCATGTCATCAACCGTGGGGAGTTACTGCCAATTTTCACACAGCCTGGACACGCTCGTGTCTACCAACCGTGTGAGGCTACTGACTTAATCCACATGGCTTGAGCACACCCCCATATACAAACCATGTGTCCTACACGGCATATGAACACGGCCGTGGGGTTCACCCGTGGCTTAATTTAACTAATAATAATAAGGTGCAAGGTACACACAGCCTTAGACACACGCCTGTGTGTCTAGCCGTGTAGGCACTTAAAGGCCATTTACCAAGCCATTTACCACCCTGAAAATAAAATCAACTCAATATATTTCATAAACTATACCACATACTATATTAACCTCAATAAACATTCATACATAGTCAATTTGGCCAATCACTTAACCATATACAAAAGAATAATAACTTGATAGTCTACACAAGGGCCCTTCTTAAAACATATTCTCAAAATGAATGCTTTCTGTACATGCCATACTTAGTAAAATAATTTGGCTATACCAAAAAGAAGATTGATAGTGTGCTACGAGCTCCGACTCCGACGATTCCCCAATTTAGCTTGGCGGGACTACATAGAAAGAAAGAAATAAAGGACGTAAACATTTAGCTTAATAAGTTTGCATACAAAGCACATATCAATATACTTGCTTAATATATAATTCATTTGACATTTCGGCTAATAAGCTTACTTACTCATACATGATTCTTACTTGTCTCATGATACTTACTATTCTTTTACTTGTAAGGTAAACAAGGTACCTGTATCACTTGATCACCTTGATCAGTATACTTTAACATAATGACCATAGTCTCTAATTCATCATTCATAACATAGCTGATACCTAATTTCATCTTGATAACAACTTTGCTCTTTAAAGTTTCTTGTTATCTCATTTTACCTATATCCATTTTGCCCGATGAATTTCTGAGAATAGCCGAGGATACTAAATCTCGTCTTGGTTTCGAGGCCATATCTTGACATGGACTTATACGAAGTTTTTACTTATGAACTGGTCAATGCCAAGCCTTGGTTGGGACTTACATGAGATCTCTTTCTCTTGATAGCTTTTTAATGCCAAGACTTGTCTTGAGCTTACATAATAACTGTTCAATGCCAAGCTTGCCTTGGACTTACTTGAAATCTGTTCAATGCCAAGCTTGCCTTGGACTTACATGATATCTGTTCAAAACCAAGCTTGCCTTGGACTTACATGATATCTGTTCGATGCCAAGCTTGCCTTGGACTTACATGATATCTGCTTGATTACCGATGCCATGCCTAGACTTGGTCTTATACGGACTTTCTTGTCTTATGTGATAGATAGAGTATCCTGGGCATTTCTTCTTCAATCGGGACTTGCTCAATATTTAATCTCATTGATTTCTTTATTTACAAAACATTAAGTATTCCACGAATACAATAGACATTATACTAAGCAATTTAATGATAGAAATCAATAAAAATAAG
This sequence comes from Gossypium bickii, assembly GCA_025503065.1. Classification (NCBI taxonomy): domain Eukaryota; kingdom Viridiplantae; phylum Streptophyta; class Magnoliopsida; order Malvales; family Malvaceae; genus Gossypium; species Gossypium bickii. The sequence goes on along the minus strand of CP106711.1, from coordinate 46,463,683 downwards.
AAATCATACAAACTTACCTCAAAATTCAAAATGTATGTAGATATGGAATTTAGTCCTCGACTTTGTTCTTGGCTCGGTTTTGATCCGGGCTTCATTTTTCTTAATCTATAGTCACAAATAGATCATTTAATACTCCCATTAACTAAATTGACTCATAACTCATACTTTGGCAAAATTACTATTTTGCCCCTATACTTTCTAATATTTGCACTTTTGCCCTTAGGCTCGTAAAATGATTTTCATTCAATTTCCTTAAACCTCATGCTTAGCTAAATCATTTTCTCTACTATAGCAATCATCAATTCTTTCTATTTCTAGTAGGTATGACCAAATTTTATAACTATTACAAAATGGTCCATACTACCATTTTTCATGAAATTCATTAAGGAAAAGAGGTTTATCAACCATCAAACCTTCATAAACTTCCATAAAACATCATTTAGCATGCATGGAAATCATGGGTAAATTTTTGAACATGCATCATAGCTCATTGAGTAGCTAGAAATGGCTAATTCATAATACGAGAAGTTCGAAAATACGAAGAATATCAAAAATGGGACTAAGATGAACTTACTAGCAAGCTTGAAAAAAATGAAGAGCCCTAGCTATGGTGTCTCCACTTTTTCGCCAGCAACAAGGAAGAAGATGAGTGAATTTTTCTCATCTTTTTCCTATTTTAATTACTAATTAGGCAAATGACCAAAATGCCCTTCCTTTTAAAAATTTCTATTTAACACCATCTCAAGGCCAATTTTGTCCAAAATAATATTTTTGGAAAAATTGCTATTTAAGGACTTCTAACTACTATTCTAAAGCTATTTCACACAAAAAGCTTCTAGAAACTCATATTTTGCAACTTTTGTAATTTAGTCCTTTTTGGACCAATCCACCACAATTTAATAAAATTGCTTCATGAAACATTCATACTAGCATGCAAACATGACATAAACTTTGTAAACTCATAATTTCACCTCGGATTCATGGTCTCGTACCACTATTCTGACTTGGCCCTAAATCAGGATATTATACTTACTAGGTTTGTGGCAAGAGATGGATCATTATTAGTGCATCCAAATGTGCTTCAAGTGATTTTTTGAAAAATCATAGTAGTGATTTTCTTGCACGATTAAATGTTAAATTTGTTGCTGCAAGAGTACAGATCTTGGGAAAATAAGACTTGCCATCTCTAAATGAGATAATCTCTATTATATACGTTAAAGAGGGACATCAAAATGTTATGCTTGAATCTCAAGAGGGAGATGGTTGACCGCCTCTGGACGTACTAATGTCCAGAGTGTGAATACTATAGTAAATGGTATATCCATGAGGCGGTATCCATAAGTATACAATAAAGTAGGTGACTACTCCAAGGATCATATCCAATGGAGGCTAGTGCTAGATCAATTCTAATATAAACACCAAAATATGTAATTAGCACTCTAAATTAGTTATAGTAAAAAAGTAAAAATAAAAGGAGTTTTTAAGATTTCAATAATGATAAAATAACATAAAGGAATAAAATTTAAGAGATCGAAAAGTAGAATAAATCAAATTTGATTATAGGTGATGAGCTCGCTTCGGTAATCCCCATCAACTATTGTGTCGAGTTCTTGTCAATCAACTAGCCACTGTCCCAACAGGATCTTTCTATCTTTCACTTAAATAACAAGTCAACAAGGACTAATTATCTTCCAACCTCACAATCCAGATTGGTTTGTGGAGAATGTGTTCACGGATAAGAAATACCAATTTTGGGTTAATTCCCACCTTGTTGACTTCTTAGAGTTGTAACTCTACAAAACAGTTAACAGATCAAACCTCCACATGCTAATCCCCTATAAAAGTATTAGTTCCTTATTGTTTTCATAAACAATATGCAATTGATGTAAAGAGAGAACATGGTTAATGAGTTGAAGTGTAGAGTTTATAAAAACACCTGATTGTATTCAAAATGAAGTGAATCCACAAGTTTTATTGTCTCCACAAATCAGATCTCTCGAGATAAACAAGAATAATTGAAAGTAAATCTAAAAACCTTAGAAATGAGAAAACGAAACTGAAATTAAAAGAATAATTATAAACTAAGTAATTGGTGTCCATAATATGTGAAAATAGAGTTTATTTATAGGTTTCAGGAGATTGTTGTCCTTAACTTTAGGTTAGCTAATGTTCATGACCTTTAAGTTTAATTATGCGGACCAAAATTCCTACTAGCTCGTGTTTAATCCTCATCTAGAGTAGATGTTGCCACATACCAAGACCTATGTCATGACATAGGAGTCAATATACTCCTCTGGGATATCTTTAGGGGTATGTTGCGACATCAAAGGCAGTTTTGTGATTTCTCCATTCTGCTTTCTATGTTGCGACATTGATCATTCTGTGTTGCAACATAGTGACCACTATAAATTTAGTACGCCTTCTAATGGTCACATTCGGCCCCTAAGGTCAATAAAAGATTCAATTTGCACATTTTATTAACTTGAGGAAAACTTACAAAAACATAATTAAAACTTAATGAAAATGCTTGCTTTCAAGCTCCTAAAGTTTGAAAATTAGTTTAATCTCCTACACCGAATTATGATAGATCAATGGTTCTACATTTATTACCAAAACCATAGTGCTGAAAGAGATAAACAATCCTTCATTAGTTTCTCGAGGGGACTCAATCAAATCCTTCAACCGAGATTCTCTATTCTTCACATATTGCAAGAAGCATCGTCACACCAAGGAGAGATACTAGAAACTTTATGGCAGGCTCAATGAAAAGCCCAATCTAAGTGTGAATGATCGAATTCAAGCACATATGATGAGTACTTTGTTGACCAATGAAAATAATTCAAATAAATCTACTCCTGAATTCAACATTGAAGAAATTGAGAAACTGAAAACGTTTTTGGGATTGTTTGAGAAGCCAACCTCGACAGGTATTTATTCATTGATGTTTTCAGGTATTTCTTATTCCTCTTATACTAATGTCTCAAAAAAAATTCTCCTCCCATGTGGGAGATCGATTCTAGTGCCACTAACCATATGACCTATTCCTCCAAACATTTTCTCTTATATTTTGAGCTATAACTATAAAAAGATTACAATGGCCAACGGATCTATCACTATAACAGCCCGGTTTATACCCTAGTCAGAATAGTAGTTTTGCGACCATAAATTCGAGGTCAGAGAAATAATTTAATATTATTTTTTATGTTTATTGCATGTGATAAAGTATGTGTGAAAGTTCTGTGTGAAATTTTTATCGTTTGAGTGCCGGTTTGTGAAAAATGACCTAATCGCGAAAAATGCAAAAGCTATGTGCTAGTAGTTAAAAGTGCTTATTTGATATGGCTTATTAAATGAAAGGTCCTTATGTTGATATAAGGTCATTGATAGTGGAATTTGACATAAATGGTCATTATATGAATGATTTTATAATGTTTTCATTAATGGTTAAAATAGTAATTTGGTTATTAAGTTAATATTATTAAAACAAAATCAATTTTCTATCATATTTTATCATCCTTAGCCGAAAATCAAAAGAAAAAAAAGCCATGGAAGTTGTTTTTAAGGTTCGGCATTTACAAGCTTGATTAAGGTACTGTTTCAGCTCGATTTTTGATGATTTCTACGTTTTTGTGATTGTTGTTAAGTGTACTAGCTAGCCCATGTCACAATTTTTGAATTTGATGAAGATTTTGAGTTATGCCATTGATGAAATTGTGAGCTTTGTGATGTTAGTTGTTGATAAATGAAAGATATGTGTTGGGTTGACATATTTTGTATTTGGAATTTTGATGAATTTGAGTATTATGGGATTTAATTGAGAAATGTGAAAAATTTGTCTTTAAATGTGAAATATGGGCTGTTAGGGGCACTATGGTAATTCAACTAAGCATGGATTAAATTGGATTTTTTGAATTTGATGTATTTGTGAAATAAGGACTAAAATGCTAAAGTGTGAAATTATAAAGGCTAAAGTGAAAATTGCCCTAATTGTGTGTTTGTGAATTGAATTGAGTAAAGATGAGATTGAATGAGTTGTATTTGATATTATATAGATCAAGAGAAGATAAATTTGAACCTAGATCGAGGCAAGAACAAAGTGCTCGATTAATCAACTAGTATCGTTATTTCTACGTCTTATGTAAGTTCGTCTATAATACATATTATTTACACAATGTTCATATGTAATGAAATGAATGGAAATGTGATTGTGGAGTTTGATAATGAGAAATGTGAGTTCGAAGATATGAGGCACTAAGTGTGCGTAAATAGAATAGTTACAGTGATGAATGGCACTAAGTGTGCGAGATAAAGAAAGCATCGGTTGTATTATTTGGCACTACATGTGCGATACTGAGATAAATTCAGTTTTATGTGATGGCACTAAGTGTCTGATATTATTATAGCTTCGACTAATTAATTGGCATTAAGTGTGCGAGTTCATCGAACGTTTAAAGAGGATTGAATGAATTATGGTATTGAGCATTGAAGTGGTAAATGTGATAGATAAATACGTGATGGTACAAGAACCTATGTGGTTGATGATATTGTGTATGAGATAAATGGAATATTATGTGAATGAATGATTTAAAGACTTGGATTGAGTAGCATTATAAATGCTTGTATATGAAACTATATATACGGTATGAAAGTGAGTAATAGCCATGGATGAGATTGAGTAGTGATGTGAATTGAACTAAGTGTTACTTAATTTTACATATTGAATTAGAATTGTTGAGTTAATTGTGTGAAGTAGTTCTCTATTTTACAGTGGTATTTAAAGCTAGCTCAGATCCGAAGATTGCCAGCGACTTAATCACACTATCAGACATTTATTTTGGTACCTTTTGAAATTTGTATATATATGGTATATGGCATGTATAGGCTAGTGAAGTTATGGAATGTTTTGAGATGTATAAATCTTGCCATGTGATATGGCTTGATAATGGATGAGACTTTGGATTGATTTTGGTATATGTTTTGCTATGCAAAAATGTTGTATGTGTTGTGTATATATGGTCTTGTGTGAATGACCATTATGGTATGCTGTGGTAAAATAGAAATGGTATGTTTCATACCTGATTTGGTATTTGAGATAGTGTATGATTTGTATGTTTTTTGATGTTAGAATTGAACATGTAGGGATGACCCAAAATGGGTGGCAATTTGGCCTTGTAAATGGCTTATAATTTCCCACACAAGCGTGTGCCTCGACTGTGTCCTTCAATGTCCCAATTCGAAGCAAGTCAGACTTGCACATGGGCCATACACACAAGCGTGTGATAGGCCGTGTGATTCAAGTCAGTGTTGTACATGGGCCAGACACACAAGCGTGTGACGGGTCGTGTTATTGAAGTCAGTGTTGCACACGGGCCAGACACACGGGCGGGTGAGAGGCCCTGTAACCCAAGTCAGTGTTGCACACGGGGTGAGACATGGTCTAAGGCATGGTTGTGTGAGGTACACGACCTAGCCACACAGGCGTGTGCCCTGTTTTGAAAGAAAAAAAATTGAAGTTTTGTAAAAGTTTTAAATGTGATCAGTTCAGTCCCGAACCACTTCTAAAGCATGTTTAAGGTCTCGTATACCTTCTAAAGGGACTTTGTGTTATTGTTTAACTATGATATGCTGATGTGTGAGCCATGGTTGTTTAAATGTTATGATTCGACCGATAATATCTCTTAACCCTAGTCCAGCGATGGATACAGGTTAAGGGTGTTACATTTTATTGGTATCAGAGCTACGGTTTATTCAATTCTAGGACAAACGTAGCTTGTGAAAGTCTAGCTATACTTGCCATATATATAACTGCGATAGTGTGATGGTTCCTGACAGTTAAAAATGTGTTTTCATATTGTAACACCCTAAACCTGGCCCATACGTTTCGACCAGATCTGGTATGCTACGGGTTGTACGTTGAAAACTTTTGCCTTGTTGGTTTTGGAAATCGTAAGTTAATTAGAAAATATTTGAATGAATAAGTGACATAAAAAAAGCCTTGTATTATTATTATTTCGTAAAATTAAACCTTTGACATAGTTTCATAAGTTGCAAATATTAAAAACTACCTAGGCGAATATAGACTATGGGGCCTTATTACCTAAATATTCCCAAAATGAAACTTAAAGGAAAATTCAATAATAATTTATAGAAATAGAAACTTGATGGCCCCTCGAGTCTGTCTTGGCTCCCATGTCCACGATCTACTGCTCATCTAAAAGGTTAGGGAAAATAAAGGGGTGAGTCACCAAGACTCAGTGCGCAAATCCCAAAAACACTTAAAGGCTTGGGCCCACAAACACATTATGGGCCCTGGCCCATTCATAAAGGCAACAATCATAATCACATGACAGATAATAGATGATGAATAGCCCAACCCATCCTAGAATTTCATCCTCTACACACCAACCCGTACCAACCATCACACCTTAGGGATTTCTACAATCAACCCTCCATCAGCTACACACCATAACGACAGCCGTTCTGCTTGTCTTAAAAATCGATCACTGTGTGACCTATGTGGCAAAGCCACTGATCGCCATGCAACCTTAATAATACATCGTAGCATTTCGACAGCTGAGCTGCCTGTCATAAAGACCGATCACTATGTGACCTATATGGCAAAGCCACCGATCGCTATGCGACCTTCTTCCCCTTCATCATTTCAGTATCCCACCCCATGCATACACACATAAAGAAAACATAATTCAGGCTTTTATATATATATCGATACACATAGAGATTTCTATGATTACGTACCTGGCATCCTTGCGTAACCCTTTTAGGGTTTTATTCGACTATCTACACAGCCACTTTCTAGCTTTTTAGCCCATAATATATATAGATATACATACAGATTTAATAGTGTGTTAGATATCTACACACCTGATTACCGTTAGAATAAGACACTCTAAATCGACGCTATCCGTAGCCAATACCACCGCTATCTTAAAATCTCGAAAAGTGATATGAGATTCAAGGACTAGTGTTTTCGGCTTTTAGATCTAAGAGATCTTACTAGAAAAGATTCGGCTACTCCTAGAGGATTCCGGCTTTTTACGAAAACCAGGAAGAGAGGATGATTCGAAGAAATCTATAGAGATTCAACTTTAAATAAAGGAATCGACAGGAAGAAGAAAAGAGAATTTCGGCAGACTGGGGGTAGGTCCGGCCTTAACAAGGATCAAAAGAAATATAGAGAAAAGAATAATGGAGTTTTCGGCTTTTAAAAGAAAAAAGAGAAGAGAATAATGGAGTTTTCGGCTTTCGGCTTTTAGAAGAAAGAAAAGAAAAGAATAATGGAGTTTTCGGCTTTTAGAAGAAAGAAGAGAAAAGAATAATGGAGTTTTCGGGTTTTGAATCAAAGTGAAGATGAGGGAATAGGGTTAGGAATTTTGGCTTCTACTTAGAGGAGAAGAGAAAGAAAAGATGGAAACCCTAAATGCCGAAAAATAAAGAAGAGAACCCTCCCTATTTATAGAATTTTGGCACTTACCTATGAAAAACCGAAAGTGCCCTTCCTGATAACTAAAAATTAAGCAAATAAAAAGGGAAAATTCGGCATCGCCTTTGCTATAAAGAAACTGATTTCTTCACTTCTCTAGGTGATAGAATTTCGGCCAACTCCTAGCCTTGTAGATAGCTCCTATCTTTTCTCCTTTTATCATCCATATTGTCAACTATATTATCTACATTATCCCATTCACATAAATCCTCCTATTTTTGAGCCTTGTTGCCGTCCACTCTACCTAACCCTAATGCTAAAAATTTACTAACTTAAATTAAAAGAATTGGGCTCCATAAAATATAAATTTGGGCCCCTTACTCCCTTGTGTGGCGTCACCTCCTTGCTCCCTAAGTGGTGCCACTGACCACTGGGCCACAAGCCCATTTTGATGTTTTAAACATAAATACCACCCTTTTAAACCTTATAGTGCCCAAACACAAATTTCGCCAAGGCCTTGACCACATCCTGATCCTAATTTGGGCCCCTAACAGTTAAATTTACACATTAAAAACTACCGAGGCGAATATAAACTATGGGGCCTTATTACCTAAATATTCCCAAAATGAAACTTAAAGAAAAAATCAAAAATAATTTATAGACATAAAAACTTGATGGCCCCTCGAGTCCGTCTCGGCTCCCATGTCCACGATCTACTGTTCATCTGAAAAGTTAGGGAAAATAAAGGGGTGAGTCACCAAGACTTAGTGTGCAAATCCCAAAAACACATAAAGGCTTGGGCCCACAAACACATTATGGGCCTTGGCCCATTCATAAAGGCAACAATCATAATCACATGACAGATAATAGATGATGAATAGCCCAACCCATCCTAGAATTCCATCCTCTACACACCAACCTGTATCAACCATCACATCTTGGGGATTTCTACAATCAACCCTCCATCCGCTACACACCATAACGACAGCCGTACTGCCTGTCTTAAAGACTGATCATTGTGTGACCTATGTGGCAAAGCCACCGATCACCATGCGACCTTAATAATACATCGTAGCATTTCGACAGCTGAGCTGCCTGTCATAAAGACCGATCACTATGTGACCTATGTGGCAAAGCCACCGATCGCTATGCGACCTTCTTCCCCTTCATCATTTCAGTATCCCACCCCATGCATACACACATAAAGAAAACATCATACAGGCTTTTATATATATATATATCAATACACATAGAGATTTCTATGGTTACGTACCTGGCATCCTTGCCTAACCCTTTTAGGGTTTTATTCGACTGTCTACACAGCCACTTTCCTACTTTTTAGCCCATAATATATATAGATATACATACAGATTTAATAGTGTGTTAGAGATCTACACACCTGATTACCGTTAGAACGAGACCCTCTAAATCGACACTATTCGTAGCCAACACCACCGCTATCTTAAAATCTCGAAAAATGATATGAGATTCAGGGACTAGTGTTTTCGACTTTTAGATCTAAGAGATCTTACTAGAGAAGATTTGGCTACTCCCAGAGGATTTCGACTTTTTTACGAAAATCAGGAAGAGAGGAGGATTTGAAGAAATCTATAGAGATTCAGCTTTTAAATAAAGAAATCGGTAGGAAGAAGGAAAGAGAATTTCGACAAACTGGGGGTAGGTCCGGCCTTAACAAGGAACAAAAGAAATATAGAGAAAAGAATAATGGATTTTTCGGCTTTTAGAAGAAAGAAAAGAAGAGAATAATGGAGTTTTCGGCTTTTGGCTTTTAGAAGAAAGAAGAGAAAAGAATAATGGAGTTTTCGGCTTTTAGAAGAAAGAAGAGAAAAGAATAATGGAGTTTTCGGCTTTTAGAAGAAAGAAGAGAAAAGAACAATGGAGTTTCGGCTTTTGAATCAAAGTGAAGATGAGGGAATAGGGTTAGGAACTTTGGCTTCTACTCAGAGGAGAAGATAAAGAAAAGATGGAAAAATGTCGAAAAATAAAAAAGTTAACCCTCCCTATTTATAGAAATTTCAGCACTTACTTATGAAAAACCCGAAAGTTCCCTTCCTGATAACTAAAAATTAAGCAAATAAAAAGGGAAAATTCGGCACCCCCTTTGCTATAAAGAAACCAATTTCTTCACTTCTCTAGGTGACGGAATTTCGGCCAACTCCTAGCCTTGTAGATAGCTCCTATCTTTTCTCATTTTATCTTCCATATTATCAACTATATTATCTACATTATCCCATTCACATAAATATTCCTATTTTTGAGCCTTATTGCCGTCCACTTTACCTAAGCCTATGCCGAAAATTTGCTAACTTAAATTAAAAGAATTGGGCTCCATAAAACTTAAATTTGGGCCCCTTACTCCCTTATGTGGCGTCACCTCCTTGCTCCCTAAGTGGTGCCACTGACCACTGGGCCACAAGCCCATTTTGATATTTTAAACATAGATACCACCCTTTTAAACCTTCTAGTGCCCAAACACAAATTTCACCAAGGCCTTGACCACATCCTGAGCCCAATTTGGACCCCTAACTGTTAAATTAACACATTACACATGTTCTCCCATTAAACGCATAGGCCCCAAAATTCAGGATGTTACATTTCTACCCCCTTAAAGAAATTTCGTCCTCGAAGTTTCCAGCTAACTATTAATCGTACCACCCAAGTCTCACCACTATGCTTTCACTGCGCACTCTAATTTAATAATATATAAACATTGCACACATTCAGTTTCTATACCCAAAAATATAGCATCCACACAAAACATTCCCGACTTAATGGTCATTCAACAATCCCAAGCCTTATGCTCTTCAGACCCGCATCTTAAACACGTTCCTGACTACCTCCAACATTCACCCTGATGGCGCCTTCTGCAATATTCGCAAACCCAAAAGTTTGGATGTACCTTAACATGCTTCACTGAATGCGACTGCAACCCTAGAAAACTACGATCTCTTTTTTTTTTCTTACAGTCCACACACCCAAACCGAAGTGTTTCACCGATTTCTTTAACCCCCTTTAGTACCTCCCTAACTAGCTGAGTCAGCACATCAGTCCTAACACTTCCACGGCCTCGACCGCGGCCACTTCTTCCTCTTCTAGCGCTCATCGTTGGTTCTCGTATTATCTGAATTAGAAATTTTATGAATTATTAATTTCTTTCACTGTTTAGCCACGGACAATCTTATGGAAAGTAGTTTTAAGAGTGGTTCTTTCGAATTCGAACCTATCTACAGTTTCAGTCTCAAATTTATCTCCTAATTCTAGAAACCACATACATTCAACCATCACACATCAACATACAAATAGCATCCATGCACACACATTCATAGCATAAGCGTTTTTTTTTTCATCATTTCTCTACCCGGGGTATTTCCATAGTTTTCTCCTACAGGGTATTCTGTAGTTTCCTCAAAATAGGGTATCTTGGTGTTTTTTTTATAAAGTAGGGGTACTTTGGAAAATTTGATTTTCCAAATCGGGTTACTTTCGTAAATCTAGGGGTTTTCGGGTAAATTTGCAAAATATGGGTATTTTATAAAGTCACGATTGTTTTGGGAATTTTCACAAACCAAGGGTATTTTTGAAATTTTCCCAACCGGAGTGTTTCGGTAATTCTCACGAATTTTGGTGGTTTTACAGTTCTGGGGTATTTTGGGAAATTTTCACAAATCAGGGGTAAATTAGGAATTTTACGGAATAGGATGGCTGGTCCCTTTCGAGTTTTAATTATAGGTTTTGGCCGGTCAACAAATCCTCGTGGCTAAGGTGAACAGTCACTACACACTAGGTATGATTCCAGCGAAGAGGAGGTGAGTCACTAGGACTGCTTAAGTACCAAGCTCTCCCTGAATCCAATCTTAGACATGCGTATGCCTGTTGCCACACCCTAACCCTGTGATTTGTTCACAGGTTTGTTTAGTTGGATTAAGTCTTATGGATTTGAAGAGTTGTTTAACTAAGCCTAAGGTCTATCAATACTATCATACTAGTCTACGTCCATAAAGCCCATCAACCCAATAAATATATCACATCAAGAGTTCCAATACTTACCTGCGTGGATCGGGTGCCGGTAGACTCGAAGGCCATATCTTCTTCCAGATTTTTTTCAAATCCACATCAACTTTTCAAAACATTACTAGACCCATTTCACAGCCCGAGTTTTGAACTGGGCTCTGATACAAAAATGTAACACCCCAAACCGGCCCAAATGTTTCGACGGGATCTGGTATGCTACGGGTTGTACGTTGAAAACTTTTGCCTTGTTGGTTTTGGAAATCGTAAGTTAATTAGACAATATTTGAATGAATAAGTGACATAAAAAAAACCTTGTATTATTATTATTTCGTAAAATTAAACCTTTGACATAGTTTCATAAGTTGCAAATATTAAAAAACGATCTAGGCGAATATAAACTATGGGTCCTTATTACCTAAATATTCCCAAAATGAAACTTAAAGGAAAAATCAAAAATAATTTATAGAAATAGAAACTTGACGGCAACTCGAGTCCGTCTCGGCTCCCATGTGCACAGTCTACTGCTCATCTGAAAAGTTAGGGAAAATAAAGGGGTGAGTCACCAAGACTTAGTGTGCAAATCCCAAAAACACTTAAAGGCTTGGGCCCACAAACACATTATGGGCCCTGGCCCATTCATAAAGGCAACAATCATAATCACATGACAGATAATAGATGATGAATAGCCCAACCCATCCTAGAATTCAATCCTCTACACACCAACCCGTACCAACCATCACACCTTGGGGATTTCTACAATCAACCCTCCATCCGCTACACACCATAACGACAGCCGTACTACCTGTCTTAAAGACCGATCACTGTGTGACCTATGTGGCAAAGCCACCGATCGCCATGCGACCTTAATAATACATCGTAGCATTTCGACAGTTGAGCTGCCTGTCATAAAGACCGATCACTATGTGACCTATGTGGCAAAGCCACCGATCGCTATGCGACCTTCTTCCCCTTCATCATTTCAGTATCCCACCCCATGCATACACACATAAAGAAAACATCATACATGCTTTTATATATATATCGATACACATAGAGATTTCTATGATTACGTACCTGGCATCCTTGCCTAACCCTTTTAGGGTTTTCTTCGACTGTCTACACAGCCACTTTCCGGCTTTTTAGCCCATAATATATATAGATATACATACAGATTTAATAGTGTGTTAGAGATCTACACACCTGATTACCGTTAGAACGAGTCCCTATAAATCGACGCTATCTGTAGCCAACACCACTACTATCTTAAAATCCAGAAAAGTGATATGAGATTCAGGGACTAGTGTTTCCGGCTTTTAGATCTAAGAGATCTTACTAGAGAAGATTCGGCTACTCCCAGAGGATTCCGGCTTTTTACAAAAATTAGGAAGAGAGGATGATTCGAAGAAATATATAGAGATTTAGCTTTTAAATAAAGAAATCGACAGGAAGAAGAAAAGAGAATTTCGGCAGACTGGGGGTAGGTCCGGCCTTAACAAGGATCAAAAGAAATATAGAGAAAAGAATAATGGAGTTTTTGGCTTTTAGAAGAAAGAAGAGAAGAGAATAATGGTGTTTTTGGCTTTCGGCTTTTAGAAGAAAGAAGAGAAAAGAATAATGGAGTTTTCGGCTTTTAGAAGAAAGAAGAGAAAAGAATAATGAAGTTTTCGGCTTTTAGAAGAAAGAAGAGAAAAGAACAATGGAGTTTCGGCTTTTGAATCAAAGTGAAGATGAGGGAATAGGGTTAGGAATTTCGGCTTCTACTCAGAGGATAAGAGAAAGAAAAGATGGAAACCCTAAATGCCGAAAAATAAAGAAGAGAACCCTCCCTATTTATAGAAATCTCGGCACTTACCTAATGCCGAAAATTAGCTAACTTAAATTAAAAGAATTGGGCTCCATAAAACTTAAATTTGGGCCCCTTACTCCCTTGTGTGGCGTCACCTCCTTGCTCCCTAAGTGGCGCCACTGACCACTGGGTCACAAGTCCATTTTAATGTTTTAAACATAGATACCACCCTTTTATACCTTATAGTACCCAAACACAAATTTCACCAGGGCCTTGACCACATCCTGAGCCCAATTTGGACCCCTAACAGTTAAATTAACACATTACACCTGTTCTTCCATTAAACGCATAGGCCTAAAACTTCAGGATGTTACAGTTCTACCCCCTTAAAGAAATTTCTTCTTCGAAGTTTCTAACTAACTATTAATCGTACCACCCAAGTCTTACCACTATGCTTTCGCTGCCCACTCTAATTTAATAATATATAAACATTGCACGCATACAGTTTCTATACCCAAAAATATAGCATCCAAACAAAACATACCCGACTTAATGGTCATTGAACAATCCCGAGCCTTATGCTTCTCAGACCCGCATCTTAAACGTGTTCCTGACTTCCTCCAACATTCACACATCAACATACAAATAGCATCCATGCACACACATTCATAGCATAAGGGTTTTTTTTTCATCATTTCTCTACCCGGGGTATTTCCGTAGTTTTGTCCTACAGGGTGTTTTGTAGTTTCCTCAAAATAGGGTATCTTGGTTTTTTTTTATAAAGTTGGGGTACTTTGGAAAATTTAATTTTGCAGACCGGGTTACTTTTGTGAATCTAGGGGTTTTCGGGTAAATTTGCAAAACATGGGTATTTTATAAAGTCATGGTTGTTTTGGAAATTTTCACAAACCAGGGGTATTTTGGAAATTTTGCCAACTGGAGTGTTTTGGTAATTCTCACGAATTTTGGTGGTTTTACAGTTTTGGGGTATTCTGGGAAATTTTCACAAATCAGGGCTAATTTAGTAATTTTGTAGAATAGGACTGCTGGTCCCTTTCGAGTTTTAATTATAGGTTTTGGCCCGTCAACAAATCCTCGTGGCCAAGGTCAACAGTCACTACACACCAGGTAGGATTCCAGCGAAGAGGAGGTGAGTCAGTAGGACTGCTTAAGTACCAAGCTCTCCCTGAATCCAATCCTAGACATGTGTATGCCTGTTGCCACACCTTAACCCAGCGATTTGTTCACAGTTTTGTTTAGTTGGATTAAGTCTTATGGATTTGAATTGTTGTTTGACTAAGCCTAAGGTCCATCAATACTATCATACTAGTCTACGTCCATAAAGCCCATAACCCAACAAATATATCACATCAAGAGTTAGAATACTTACATGTGTGGATCGGGTGCCGGTAGACTCGAAGGCCATATCTTCTTCCAATTTTTTTTCAAATCCACATCAACTTTTCAAAACAATACTAGACCCATTTCACAGCCTGAGTTTTGAACTGGGCTTTGATATCAAAATGTAACACCCCAAACCCGGCCCAAACGTTTCAACGGGATCTGGTATGCTACAGGTTGTCCGTTGAAAACTTTTGCCTTGTTGGTTTTGGAAATCGTAAGTTAATTAGACAATATTTGAATGAATAAGTGACATAAAAAAAAACCTTGTATTACTATTATTTCGTAAAATTAAACCTTTGACATAGTTTCATAAGTTGCAAATATTAAAAACTACCTAGGCGAATATAAACTATGGGCCCTTATTACCTAAATATTCCCAAAATAAAACTTAAAGGAAAAATCAAAAATAATTTATAGAAATAGAAACTTGATGGCCCCTCGAGTCCGTCTCGGCTCCCATGTCCACGATCTACTACTCATCTAAAAAGTTAGGGAAAATAAAGGGGCGAGTCACCAAGACTCAGTGTGCAGATCTCGAAAACACATAAAGGCTTGGGCCCACAAACACATTATGGGCCCTGACCCATTCATAAAGGCAACAATCATAATCACATGACAGATATTAAATGATGAATAGCCCAACCCATCCTAGAATTCTATCCTATACACACCAACCCGTACCAACCATCACACCTTGGGGATTTGTACAATCAACCCTCCATCCGCTACACACCATAACGACAGCCGTACTACCTGTCTTAAAGACCGATCACTGTGTGACCTATGTGGTAAAGCCACCGATCGCCATGCGACCTTAATAATACATTGTAGCATTTTGACAGCTGGGCTGCTTGTCATAAAGACCGATCACTATGTGACCTATGTGGCAAAGGCACCGATCGCTATGCGACCTCATCCCCTTCATCATTTCAGTATCCCACCCCATGCATACACACATAAAGAAAACATCATACAGGCTTTTATATATATATCAATACACATAGAGATTTCTATGATTACGTACCTGGCATCCTTGCCTAACCCTTTTAGGGTTTTATTCGACTGTCTACACAGCCACTTTCAGGCTTTTTAGCCCATAATATATATAGATATACAAACAGATTTAATAGTGTGTTAGAGATCTACACGCCTGATTACTGTGAGAACGAGACCCTCTAAATCGATGCTATCCGTAGCCAGCACCACCGCTATCTTGAAATCCCAAAAAGTGATATGAGATTCAGAGACTAGTGTTTCCGGCTTTTAGATCTAAGAGATCTTACTAGAGAAGATTCGACTACTCCTAGAGGATTCCGGCTTTTTCCGAAAATCAGGAAGAGAGGATGATTTGAAGAAATCTATAGAGATTTGGCTTTTAAATAAAAAAATCGGCAGGAAGAAGAAAAGGGAATTTCGGCAGACTGGGGGTAGGTCCAGCCTTAACAAGGATCAAAAGAAATATAGAGAAAAGAATAATGGAGTTTTCAGCTTTTAGAAGAAAGAAGAGAAGAGAATAATGGAGTTTTCAGATTTTGGCTTTTAGAATAAAGAAGAGAAAAGAATAATGGAGTTTTTGACTTTTAGAAGAAAGAAGAGAAAAGGGCAATGGAGTTTCGGCTTTTGAATCAAAGTGAAGATGAGGGAATAGGGTTAAGAATTTCGGCTTCTACTTAGAGAAGATGAGAAAGAAAAGATGGAAACCCTAAATGCCAAAAAAAAAATAAAGAAGAGAACCCTCCCTATTTATAGAAATTTCGGCACTTACCTATGAAAAACTGAAAGTGCCCTTCCTGATAACTAAAAATTAGGCAAATAAAAAGAGAAAATTCGGCACCCCCTTTGCCATAAAGAAACCAATTTCTTCACTTCTCTAGGTGATGGAATTTTGGCCAACTCCTAGCGTTGTAGATAGCTCCTATCGTTTCTCCTTTTATCTTCCATATTATCAACTATATTATCTACATTATCTCATTCACATAAATCATCCTATTTTTGAGCCTTGTTGCCGTCCACTCTACCGAACCCTAATGTCAAAAATTAGCTAACTTAAATTAAAAGAATTGGGCTCCATAAAACATAAATTTGGGCCCCTTACTCCCTTGTGTGGCGTCACCTTCGTGCTCCCTAAGTGGCGCCACTGACCACTAGGCCATAAGCCCATTTTGATATTTTAAACATAGATACCAGCCTTTTAAAACTTATAGTGCCCAAACACAAATTTCACCAAGGCGTTGACCACATCCTGAGCCCAATTTGGACCCCTAACAGTTAAATTAACACATTACACCTGTTCTCCCATTAAACGTATAGGCCCAAAAATTCAGGATGTTACACATATAGCAAATGGATCCTGATCGAGCTGTAGCTGATGATGTTGAGAGTAATGCGCCTACTCTCGCTCAAGGGACAGCGCTGGCTGAATCTAGGCCGATTACTAGTAGTCACGAGGGAGAGAAAAAGCAAGCCTTCTTCCAAATGATGAACGAGTGGTTCACGGAGTTCGTTCGAACAAATCTGGCTACTCAACAACCTCCACCCCCGCAAGTTCCCGTAGTGGCACAAGTTATAATCCCAATTCGATTGAGTAAACCTCCAGTTGATAAGATTCATAAGTATGGGGCCGAAGTGTTCAGGGCCACAGTTGATGATGATGCCTAGCGAGCTAAATTCTAGCTTAATAATACCATTAGAGTGTTTGATGAATTATCATGTACTCCTGATGAATGTCTTAAGTGTGTTGTTTCACTATTGAGAGATATGGTGTATCATTGGTGGAAAACATTGATATCTGTGGTTCCGAGAGAACGAATCACCTGGGATTTCTTCCGGACTAAATTCCAGAAGAAATATATCAGTCAACGGTTTATAGATCAGAAAACGCAAAGAGTTCCTTAAGCTAAAACAGGACCGTATGTCTGTTACGGAATACAAGTGAAAATTTGTGAGATTGAGCCAGTATGCACGAGAATGTGTTTCGACAGAAACTACTATGTGTAAATGATTCATTGAAAGGTTGAATGAAGATATTAAACTTCTCGTCGGAATTCTTGACTTGACTGAATTTGTGGTATTAGTTGAAAGAGCTTGTAAAGCTGTGGAGCTTAGTAAAGAAAAGAAGAAAGTAGAGTCAGAGGCTAGAAATGAGAGAAAAAGGTCGATGAGTAAACTGTATCACTCTTCGTCAAAGAGATTCAGAGATGCAACCATTCACTCAAATGCTTCGATTGGACATTCGAGTAGAGATCATGTGAAACAATATACGAGTCCTAAAGCTCAAATTTTAATAGAATCAAGTGTTGGCAGTGTTAGAAACAATAAGCCTAAGTGTAGACAGTGTGGGAGACGTCATATTGGTGAATGCTGGGGCAAGTATAATAATAGAGTTTGATATAAATGTGGATCACGAGATCACTTCATTTGGGATTGCCCAGAGTTGGCTGAGAAATATAATGCTTAGAGTGCGAGGCAGAGTAACGCATCAGTTAGGGGTAGACCACCCAGAAACACAAGAATTGTGAGTGGTGGTCAGAGAGGAACAACGGATACAGCTGTGAGATCCAAGGCAAGAGCACTTGCTAGAGCCTATGCTATTCGCGTTCATGAAGAAGCGTCATCTCCAGACGTCCTTACTAGTACTTTCACTCTTTATGATACTTTTGTGATTGCATTGATAGACCCATGATAAACTCATTCCTATAAATGTATGAACTTAGTATCTAGTAAGACTTTACCTATAGAGTCTATTGAATTTCTAATTAGAGTATTGAACCCCTTAGGCAAGTGTGTTCTGCTTGACAAAGTGTGCAAGAAATGTCCGTTGATGTTTCGAGATATCTATTTCCTGGCTAATCTGATGCTACTACCCTTTGATGAATTTGATATAATTCTGGGTAAGGATTGGCTAACTTTGCATAATGCTATTGTGAGCTGCAAACGGAAGACTATTGATTTGAGAAGTCAAAATGACGAGATAGTCTGAATTAAATCCAGTGATTTGAATGGGTTACCAATCGTAATATCTTCAACGAAAGCTATGAATTATGTGAAAAGGGGATTGATCATATGTCAGAGTCTTAAAAATTTATATAATGAATGATCGAGACTAGAAACTAACTATGACAACGACTTGAGGAAAGCGCACCTATCGAATAGTAGTATAGTTTAGTGGCCAGACCGGAATGTTGAACCCAAAGGAACCAAAAGAACTAATACTAACTTTCTTTTTTTTATTTAGCCTAAGAATTAAAGGAATTGTTATCTAACCTAAAATTAACTAGCTACTAAGCTAAAGATTCTAAGGCAAAGAGAATGAATTGGGGAAAATACTTGTGGGAAAAACCAATTGATTAAGACAATACCCGAGTAAGAATCCACATAGACTTCACTTGTTATTTAACTCTGAACCAGACGATTTATTCACTTCAGTTGATCCGTAGGATTCCCTAATTTATATTAATACCTCATTCGGGCTACTAACGTCTAACCCTAGCTTGATTAATTGAAATCTCTTTCTAATTAAAACCCCTAGAATTGCATTAACTCGATCTATGGACTCCCATATTAGGTTTGACCCTAATCCGAAAGATTTTCGTCATCCTATTTCTAGGGTTGCAATCAACTCCGCTTAACTATGCTAGATCTACTCTTAAATAGGGACTTTTGCTCCACTGCCTAAGCACATCAATACTTGAATTAATATCCTGAAATATCAAAACAAGAATTAAGAACACATGACTAAGAACAAATCAAGAATTTATCATATAGTTCTGGGTATCTGGCTAATCTGATGCAATTACCCTTTGATGAATTTGATATAATTCTGGGTATAGATTGGCTAACTTTGCATAATGCTATTGTGAGTTGCAAACGGAAGACTATTGATTTGAGAAGTCAGAATAACGAGATAGTCTGAATTGAATCTAGTGATTTAAATGGGTTACCAGCCGTAATATCTTTGATGAAAGCTCTGAATTATGTGAAAAGGGGATTGATCATATGTCAGAGTCTTAAAATTTTATATAATGAATGATCAAGGCTAGAAACTAACTATGACAATGACTTAAGGAAAGCGCACCTATCGAACAGTAGTATAGTTTAGTGGCTAGACTGGAATGTCGAACCCAAAGGAACCAAAAGAACTAATACTAACTACTAAGCTAAAAATGCTAAGACAAAGAGAATGAATTGAGGAAAATACTTGTGGGAAAAACCAATTGATTAAGACAATACCCCAGTAAGAATCCACATAGACTTCACTTGTTATTTAACTCTGAACCAGACGATTTATTCACTTGAGTTGATCCGTAGGATTCCCTAATTTATATTAATACCTCTTTCGGGCTACTAACGTCTAACCCTAGGTTGATTAATTGAAATCACTTTCTAATTAAAACCCCTAGAATTGCATTAACTCGATCTATGGACTCCCATATTAGGTTTGACCCTAATCCGGCAGATTTTCGTCATCCTATTTCTAAGGTTGCGATCAACTCTGCTTAACTATGCTAGATCTACTCTTCAATAGGGACTTTTGCTCTACTGCCTAAGCACATCAATACTTGAATTAATATCCTGAAATATCAAAATAAGAATTAAGAACACATGATTAAGAACAAATCAAGAATTTATCATATAGTTCTGGGTATCTGGCTAATCTGATGCTACTACCCTTTGATGAATTTGATATAATTCTGGGTATGGATTGGCTGACTTTGCATAATGCTATTATGAGTTGCAAACGACAGACTATTGATTTGAAAAGTCAGAATGATGAGATAGTCCAAATTGAATCCAGTGATTTGAATGGGTTACCAGCCGTAATATCTTTGATGAAAGCTCTGAATTATGTGAAAAGGGGATTGATCATATGTCAGAGTCTTAAAAATTTATATAATGAATGATCGAGACTAGAAACTAACTATGAAAATGACTTGAGGAAAGCGCACCTATCAAACAGTAGTATAGTTTAGTGGCAAGACCGGAATGTCAAACCCAAATGAACTAAAAAAACTAATACTAACTTTCTTTTTATTATTTAGCCTAAGAATTAAAGGAATTGTTATCTAACCTAAAATTAACTAACTACTAAGCTAAAGATTCTAAGACAAAGAGAATGAATTGGGGAAAATACTTGTGGGAAAAACCAATTGATTAAGACAATACCCGAGTAAGAATCCACAAAGACTTCACTTGTTATTTTACTCTGAATCAGACAATTTATTCACTTGACTTGATCCGTAGGATTCCCTAATTTATATTAATACCTCTTTTGGGCTACTAACGTCTAACCCTAGGTTGATTAATTGAAATCTCTTTCTAATTAAAACCCCTAGAATTGCATTAACTCGATCTATGGACTCCCATATTAGGTTTGACCCTAATCCGACAAATTTTCGTCATCCTATTTCTAGGGTTGTGATCAACTCCGCTTAACTATGCTAGATCTACTCTTAAATAGGGACTTTTGCTTCACTGCCTAAGCACATCAATACTTGAATTAATATCCTGAAATATCAAAACAAGAATTAAGAACACATGATTAAGAACAAATCAAGAATTTATCATATAGTTTAGAAGACAATAACAAGATCCGTCTTAGGTATCATCCCCCTCAGGTATTTGAGGGGGTTAGTTCATAATGATAAAAGAATACATCTCAGAAGAAAATATAAAACAAAACATAAGAAAATCCCTAAAACCCCCTGAAGGAATTTGAAGGGAAGATCCTCCGTCTTGAGTATAAATTCGGCTTCTTGAGATAAATCGACAATCTTTCTTTGAGTAAATCCCATAATTCTGGCCTCTCTGGCTTGCCTAATTGGCCTACCTGAATGCCCCATTTTAGGTCATACTTAGGGTGTTTATATAGGCTTTCGAAATGTCTTTCTTCGCCCCTAAGTACCATAATTCGAGTGAAATTAAAATAGGTCATGAAAGGGACACGCCCGTGGCATACGCCCGTGTGAATCGTTCCAGGCCGTGGTTGGGTCTGTTAAGGAGGCACAGCCGTGTGGTGTAGGCCCAGGCTGTGTCGATTTCGTACTTTAGTCCATTTTCACCGTTTTTGGCTCGTTTCTCGTCCTTTTCATCTTCCGGTGCTCTCCTAAGTATAAAACATGAAATTAAGGGATTAGGAGCACCAAATTCCACAATTCAGGGGATAAAGCATCCAAAAGTATGCTAAATGTGGGATTAAAATATGTATATATTACGGTTTATCAAATACCCCCACAGTTAAGTATTTGCTTATCCTCAAGCAAAGTTCTCAACTCAGAATTAAGATGAACTTCCTCAATTCATAATATTCGTCAATAGTATTTCATCATAAATCAAAGGTAATTCATACATTGATAATTTAAGTAGAACGGTTCTAAAGATTCAAACAATCAAAGTCATAGTTTTTATAGCACGAAAACATAGACGTTTCCCTTTACCTAAATAATCACCTTTAATTCAAAATTGACAAGAGTTGACATCCTCACTAAAGATTCACTCAAATCACTCATGGTGTTTAAGGTTCAAAATTAAGCACTCAAAAGTCAAGCATGAAAAGTTAATCCCATAGGCCTGCATGAAAATCAAATCTCCACCACTATAAAATGAAATGATACATAGATCAAAAGGTGTTTAAAAAGGGTTGTAACGGGGCTTAGGTTAAAGGTGTGGATAAAGGATGAATTAAAGGGTTAGAATCGAAATTGAGTTGACAATTTACCTAACTAGAAAAATGAACTAATCCTGAATAATTACATCAATTGAAAACTTGAAACACTAATAACACGAGCTTCTTCTCAGAATGTGGAATTAATTTCTTACACTTAAACATAGAAATAAAAATAAATAACTTTCCAACTTTTTTTTAATAACAAATCAAGTAAACAATATTTACAATAATAGGAAAGAATTTTAACAACTGAAATATAAAATATAGTTAGGCAACTGCTCAAAATCAAATCTCAACAAAAAGGGAGTCAAGGAACGGTGATAACAAATACAAGATGGGTTTTGGGTTAATATTAGTGGGTGAGTCAATAAAAGGGTTGTTAGGATCAAAGGGGTTCACTAAGGGTTAATTGTGAGGGTATGATTTAGTGGAGTATATGGGTTAAATCCTAATTGCCTTTATCGTCTTTGTATATCAAATCAATGATGTGGTTTTAACATGTATAATTTAAGCAAGTTCTAGAATAACAATTCAATGTTGACACACTCATAATCAAAAAGTGAGCATGAAAAGAATGTATGCTCTAAAGGGTTCAAAATCTCACAAAAATTATGGGTTTTTGATATCAACTTTGTAAATTTCAAACTTCAAGGTAATAATTGAATTCAGGTAGACAACCTAATAAGATTTTAATTTTTTGAAAATAGACTCATCATGCTTGATTCTCTAGTCTCCTAAAGTTTAAATCATCACTGCACACTTATCAATAACTTTAATCCAAAACATATCAATCAAAATCATGAATCACAGGAAATTTCATTCTAATAGTAAAATGAGGAAATTAATTAAGAACAAGACATAATTCAGGGATTTGAGAATAATGCAGAAAGTTAGGAACTTTCTCAAAATAAAATTCACCCCCCACACTTAAGATGTACATTGCCCTCAATGTACAAAGATATATGTTCACAATACAGTAGCAACATTAAAAGAGAGGGAGAGAGGTCTGAATTTCGAATGGGTTCCTTGAGTTGGAAGTGTGGAAACTTGATTCGGAGGTGAAAGATAAGTTGGAGGAGGCGTCTTTGGTGGTGGTATGGTGGCAGCCCACAATCTCTGCATTAGATGAAGAAATTGGGAAACTCGTGAAGAATTAGCCAGGAAATAATAAGAATAATTCAAAATATACTAATTATATATTTAAAGACAAGAAATATAGAGAGAAAGAAAATAAAAAGTGAAACAAGACTAAAAGAAAAGATTAATGGACTGAGAAGTCCTTATCGTTAGATGGTTCGCGAGGTGGGTGTGATTTTTAAGGCTTGGTGTGGTGATTCCCTAACAGCCTTTAGAACCTAAATCAAAGAAAACAAAATAAAATAGATTAAATTAAGTAAACGAGAAATAAAGAAAGGGAAAATAAAGAAGAGAAAAGAAAAAGAAAATTGAAATGGACTCAAGGGTCCCTGTCCTGTCGAGTTAATGAAGCGACTGGCATGAACTTATGTAGATTGGTCTCGCAGAGGGAGACTGTGCTAGGATCCTTCCGCTTTTTCGACATGGGTATGGTGTAGATCAAGAGTTAGGATAATGAAGAAAAATGAGAATGAAGATGGAAGGGGGTGTAAAGTGTATGGAGGAGAGGGGAATGGGGAGTAGGTGAGAAGGGGAGAGGGGTATGTTAAATAAAAATTTCAGATCTGGTACATCCCCATGCCCATATACCGTGGGAGTGTCGAGCCACATGGCCATACCGCACGGCCATATTGTGCTTCGTTCATTTCTCCCATGCCTGTGTGCAGGTCGCCACGCCCGTGTTGATAAAACAGTGTCGACCACGGCTGTATCGCATGGCCGTGGTGTTTAGTCGGAGCTCGTGGCTTGAATATATTTTTTGTCCTGTTTCGTACTATCTCTGCCACATTGGTACTAAAATCTGTAGTGTCCACACGGCCACGGCCACAGCCATGTGCAAGGCCGTGTGGTATGAAAATCTACACTTTGGTTAGTTTATAGTTAGGAGCTCAAAAGGAAAAATAAATGTAAAAATAAAAACGTAAAAATTAATGGGGTTAGCGCTCGGGTTGCCTCCCGAGAAGCGCTCGTTTAAAGTCTTAAGCTAGACTTACCTCTCATTCGCATAATTATAGGGGTTTGAGGAGTTGAAAATCCCTTCCCATGCTATCAGTTCTATTATGAGTATATAGTTCGAGTCGAGTAGCATTTACTTTAAAAATGCCAAATAGAGGATTACTTACCTTGACTGTTTCGTATGGGAAGATATTAAGTACCTTAAAAGGGATTTCTTTATTTCTATTAAGGTCAAGAGGAGATATTCGAGGGTCTATCTTATCTAACATTACCTAATCTCCTATCTTAAATTTGTTTGTCCCACAGAATGGCGTTGGTTCTGCTTCATGTATTCCTAGTTTCTGCTTGAAATGTGTCTTCCACTCGTCTAGTTCAATGATCTGAAGCCATCGTTCCTCGTGAGTTATTTCTTTGCCAGTATAAGGTATAAGATCTGGCTCAATTGTGTTGTTCCGTGGTGCTTCCTGAAAAGAAAGTTTAACCGAATGGTCATTAATAGAATTTATGTTCTCACCTTAATTACTCGATGTCCTAGCTGAGTCAAGAGCTTGAAGAGTTTGTTTCTTCACCTACACAAAGTATGAGTTCACCTACGCCAACATCAATTTTAGTCCTGCCAGTTGCTAACAGGGGTCTTCCTCAAATTAAAGGAATATGATTGTCCTCATCCATGTCTAAAACGACAAAGTCCACTGGCAATACAATTTTATCAATTTTCACAAGAACATCTTTGATTATACCCCTAGCAATTCTAATAGTTTTATCAGCTAATTGTGTAACATCCTAAATTAGGGCCTTTGCATTTTATGTGTTTGGGTGTGAATGCTATGTTTGTCATGCTAGTTTAGGGTACGTTAGGGTCCAGGAATGACTTAGGGGTAACCCGGAGCCTTAGTAAAAATTTGCTTTTTGTGCACTTTAAGGGAGAGCTGAATAGGATAGGACTTAAGGGTGGTTGGTTGTATGTTTAGACTCAAGAAGCGCTTTAGTAAAGTGGCAAGGAGGCGCCACTTAAAGCTCAGGAAGGTGACGCCTCAGGGAAGCTGGCAGGGAGCAGGCTCGAGCTGTGTGGATTCCCTTTTGGGGATTTCTTTTTGATGCCAAGGTGGGGAAGAGTTGCTTTCAGCTTGGACTTTGGTGGATGAGTGTTGAATGGGTCAACACATTTGAATGAAGGGAAGAGAGCAATTCAAGGAGAAGGAATCGGTCAACAGGTTTGAATGGAGAGTGGAGAATGATCGGTGGAGAGAATCATGGGATTGGGAAAGAGGGAGAGAGTTTGACTGAATATGGGAAGTGGGGTGTGTGAGTATGTGTACGGTTTAGTGATGTTAGGGAGGTGGCCGAATGTTAGATGATAGCATTAGGAGTGTTGAGAATTTCAGCTAGCTAGAGAAACCGAGAGCATTCTTTTGTTCAATTCTTCTTGTTAAAACCGAAACACTCATACCATTTTGTTCATTTTTGCTTTTCTTTCAAATACCAAAAACCAAAACACTCTCCTACCATTTGTTTTTCATTTTCTTTTCTTTCATTCACCAAAGCCGAAACACCTCCCAATTCTCTTCATATTTTCTTCTTCTTTTTGTGCTTGGTCGAAACTCGCATTACCATCCACTCTCTACCTATATTTTATTTTCTTTGCCTTTAACATCAAAGCCGAAACCCTGTCATCTTCTTCTCTTTTCTCTCAAACACCTTAGCCGAATCTTCCTTGGTAGAAAGCACCTCTCTTCTTCATCTCTTTTCAAGATTAGAACATTTTCGGCATTCAGTAAGTTCTTTTTGGGTTAGCCTAATCTCTCTAATCATCTACTCACTCACTTTCTTCCCTTGATTTCTTTAAGAAGAAAGTCGAAACTTCTCATTTGTTTAAACAGTTCTTATTTGTGGGTTAGCCGAATTCCTTTGGCATCCATATTCTTTTCTTTCGGCTCTTGTTCCAGTGGATTGTCGTTACCTATTCTCCACCACTCCCAATCGGTTTTTCTAGTGTTGTGGTAAGTGTTTCTTTTGATTCAGTCATCTCTTCTCATGTTTGAGTGCCGAGGGTAGTAATCATATTCTTTAAACTCTTGGCCGAATGAAGAGGGGTTTTATCTTCGCATTCGTTCAGCTTTTGGTCTGCGTTTGGAGTGTTTAAAGGGACAATCGATTTTAGTCGATTCAAATACTCGAGCGGTGCAGGATTCAAACCTTCTTAATCTCCGGGATTTGTTGATCTAGGTAAGGATTTCACTGCATTAATCCGGTCTAGTGACCAAGTTTTGTTCATGGACTCAAATGTCAGCCAAGCGAAAAGAGGGGTTGGACCCACAGTCCCAGCTCCTAAGTTTAAGAAACGCGCGGTGTCTGCTGTTCGAGATTGGCCACCAGGTTGTGGGCCGGCTTCTGAGCAAAATAGGAGGCAGATAGCAGTAGTTTCCAAAAGTGATAGTGTTGGCATAGATAGCATAGTGTTGCATGTAATAAGGTGTGTAATATTTACACACTTTAATATTATTATGTGTTCTTATATATCTGGCCTGAAAAGCCGAAATGGTTAGATGAATCGACGTTATGCCACTATGGGCATGGCCGAAATACCAGGTAAGTACTTAGTTGTTTATGTATGCGCTGATGGGTGTATGCCATAATGATCTTGTGCACTTGACATCATGTTGGATTCATTTGACACTTGTATGCATGTGTTGGATTTAATGTGAAAGGGGAAGTGTAAGACTGTCACTAGTGGTTTGGTACCACACGTGGGTTGGCCCCACATTCTTGATCGTAACTAAGTCTCAGTGGTTTGGAACCACCAGTGGTTTGGTACCACATAAATGCAAGATTCGTGACTCGTCCCAGTGGTTTGGTACCACAGTGGGTTGGCCCCACATATGATATCTTGTGACTATGTCACCAGTGGCTAAGTGCCACATATGGAGTGTAGTGGATGGAGGGTTGATTGTAGAAATCCCCACGGAGTGATCGGTTGGTACGGGTGGTGTGTAGAGGATAGAAAGTCTAGGCTTGGGCCGGGTACATTGCATCCATATTTATACATGCTATTTTGAGTGGGCTAAGGCCCAATATGTGTTTGTGGGCTTGGAGCCATTTATGTGGCTCACCCCCTCTGCTTAAATCTTGCAGATGATCGATGGGATGTGGACTTGGGAGCCGAGGGGACTCGTGGAGGCCATAGCTTGTTATTTTCAGTAAACTTAGTTTTTTTTAAAACATTTTAAGTTGGGATTTTATTTGATGTAATAAGGCCTTTCTAAATTGCTGGTTGGTTTTAACTTTATTAGTTTCGAAATGTCATGATATTATTTTACGACTTAAACATATTTCTTAAAAAGAAGTTTTCTAAACAACTTTAACCTGAATATCGATTTTTCTCACAAGAGTTAACAAAGATAACAATTGAATGATTAATCCAACCTGAAAATTTCTCTAAAGCTACAAACCACTATTTTCAAAACATCACCTAAAACAAAAAGTTTCAAACTTACGATTTCCATCAAAATTCCAAAATTTCCTTATAACCTTTTTCCCTGTGACATACCAGATCTGGTCGTAACGTTTAGACCAGGTTTAGGATGTTACAATTTTGGTATCAGAGCCTAGGTTGCAAAATGTAGGCTGTAAAAACAGGTTCATTAATGTTTTATTAAGTTGGTTTAAATGATTCTAGAAAGGAATGTTTTGATTGGAACATGGCATCCGAGTCCGTCAGCACCCGATCCACCCAGGTAAGTATTCTAACAATTACTGATAATGTATGCATGCAATGATTGCTACAGTGAGTAAATATGGTTGTTTATTCTAGAAGACTCAAACTATAGGGACCGAAACTTTGGTGTTTTACGGAAATTACTCTCTAAAACTATTTTTCCATAAAATTGCTTGGTGTTAAAAAGTGAAAGAAATAATTAACTCATAAAACTTTTAACCAGATTAATCGCGAACGTTAGTCATAAGCACTCGAGGTCGTGGACGTAGTGTACGTGGTCGCGGTAGGGGCAGGATTGCTGTATCGGAACCAGTTGGATCTGGTCATGGGTCAGGTAGTGAGATAACAGTACCGCCAGTAGTGGAAGTGAAATTTCAGTACCAAACAGGCGGGGATGATGCGGTGTCTCAGGCGATGTTACGGGTATTAGAGAGAGTTGCGGGGGCAAACATGAGTACTGGGGCCCGAAAATCTGTGTCTGAGCGACTCTGAGCCAATGGAGGGGAGATGTTTAGGGTTGTTTCTGGCGTAGCCCCTAATACAGCTGAATATTGGTTAGAAGCAAGTGAGCGCATAATGGATGATCTAGACTTCACGGTAGAGGAAAAGTTGAAAGGGGTGGTGTCTCTTCTGCGAGACAAGGCATATCAGTGGTGGCTCACGGTTAGGGACGGTGCGGTGGCTAAGCATATCACCTGGGATTTCTTTAAGACGGCATTCCAGGGGAAGTACGTCAGATCAAGTTATGTGGATGCACAGCGTAAGGCATTTTTAAATCTGGTTCAGTAGAGTAAGTCTGCATCCGAGTATGAGGCAGAATTCTTACGTCTAAGTCGTTATGCCCGGGGTATTATGGTCACGGATCACAAGCGCTGTGTTCGGTTCGAAGATGGATTGAGAGATGATCTGTATATGCTGATAGCTCCACAGCGAGAGATGGAATTTGCCGTTCTTGTGGAAAGGCGAAGATAGCCGAGGAGGTGAAACAGTCCGTAAAACAGAATCAGAAGAGAAATAGAAATAAAAGGAATTTTGGTTCGTTAGGATCAGTTGGGCAGTTTCAGAAGAGGCCTAGGGTTGAGGGTCCGAACCGTGTGGTGAGACCTGTTGTTGATAGTCGGCCTCCGAGGTGTGTTCGATGTGATAAATTTCATTTTGGTGAGTGTTGGGTTGGAAGTAGAGGCTGTTTCAAGTGTGGGTCTACGGAGCATCGAATAAGGGACTGTCCACAGGAGAAGGGCAGAGCACAACCCATGGGTCAGGGTTACGTTCAATCAGGTAGAGGTAGTCAGCAACCACCGAGAGGTCGAGGTCTGGTCAAAGGGGGTAATAGTTTCGGTCGTGGACGTGGAACACCAAGCAGGGGTGCTGGGAGCAGTGATGCAAGGAGACCTGGGCTGGTCTATGGAGCCAGACGTCGAGAAGAGGGAGATGCACCGGTCGTCATAACCGGTACGTTTCTTATTTATGGGTTGCCTTATACTGCATTAATTGACATAGGATCAACACATTCATGTGTTGCTAGTGGGATATCCGAAACTTTAAGAATAGACTTTGAGATTGCTTCTAGGGAGATGACCGTAGTTAGCCCGCTAGGACAATCGGTAGTGGTAAACAGACTTTATAGGGATGTACCCTTGGAAGTTCAAGGGATGGTTTTTCAAGCTGATCTGATGGAACTAGCGTTCGGAGAGTTTGACCTGATTTTAGGCATGGACTTGCTAGGGAAGTATCGAGCAAATTTGGATTGTGCTGCCAAGCGAATGGTATTGAGAACTCTCGAGGATGAAGAGGTGGTGGTAATAGGTGAGAGAAGGAACTACCTATCTAACGTAATATCTGCTTTAAAGGCTGAACGAATGTTGAAGAAGGGTTGTAAGGCGTTCATAGCGCTGGTTTGCGCCTTGGAGGGCAAGGATTTGTCTGTGAGGGATGTTAGAACAGTGAAGGAATTTCCCGATGTTTTTCTAGAAAAGCTTCCAGGATTGCCTCCGGATCGAGAGGTGGAATTTGCTATTGATCTTTATCTGGGGACAGCGCCTGTTTCGATTGCCCTATATAGGATAGAACCCAAGAGTTGGTAGAATTAAAGGCTCCGATTCAGGAACTGTTAGATCGAGGTTTTATCCGACTGAGTGTATCATCTTAGGGAGCACTAGTGTTATTCGTCAAGAAGAAGGACGAATCAATGCGTATGTGCATAGTCAGATGAACAAGTTGACCATTAAGAATAAGTACCTGCTGCCGAGGATTGACGACTTGTTCGATCAACTAAAAGGAGCTTCAGTCTTTTCGAAGATAGATTTGCAGTCAGGTTATCATCAGCTTAAGGTCAAGGAGGTGGACATTAATAAGACGGCATTTCGAACTTGCTATGGCCACTATGAATTTCTGGTGATGCCATTTGGTTTGACCAATACACCAGCAGTGTTTATGGACATGATAGACTGGGCTTTCCAACCCTATCGGGACCGATTCGTCATAGTATTCATAGACGATATTTTGGTCTATTCCAGATCAGAGGAAGAGCATGACTCGCATCTTCGTGTGGTCTTACAAATTCTGAGGGAAAAGCATCTGTTCGCCAAATTCAGTAAGTGTGAGTTTTGGCTAAAAGAAGTTACCTTTTTGGGTCATGTTGTGTCTGCTGAGGGGATTAGGGTTGACTCCAAGAAGGTCGAAGCTTTGCTGGATTGGAAGCCATCTAAGTCTGTGGCAAAAATTAGGAGTTTTCTTGGTCTAGCTGGGTATTATAAAAGATTCGTTAAGGGATTCTCTTTGATTGCGGCTCCATTAACCAAGTTAAGGAAAGAGGTTTCGTTTATGTGGTCTGACAAGCAACAGGGAAGTTTTGAGAAGCTAAAGAGGATTCTAACGGAAGCTCCAGTGTTGATTCAGCCAGAGGCTGGGAAGGCGTTCGTGATTTACTATGATGCTTCACACACAGGATTAGGGTGTGTGTTGATACAAGACTGGAAGGTTGTTGCGTATGCGTCTCGACAGTTAAAACCGCATGAGTTGAATTATCCCACGCATGACTTGGAGCTGCCGACGGTGGTTTTTGCTCTAAAAATCTGGAGACATTATCTGTATTAGGAGAAGTCCGTCATTTATACTGATCACAAGAGTCTAAAGTACCTTCTCACTCAGAAAGAATTGAATTTGAGGCAGAGGCGATGGGTCGAGTTGTTAAAAGATTATGACTGTTTGATCGAATACCATCCGGGTAAAGTTACCGTGGTGGCAGATGCATTAAGTCATAGGGTAATCTCAGATCTAAGGGTGATGTTTGCACATTTTAGCCTGTACGATGATGGGAGTCTATTAGCTGAGCTTCAGGTGAAACCGACATGGGTAAGTTAGATCAAGGAGAAACAATTATTAGATGATGTCTTGAATGCTCGACTATTTCAAGTTCACAACGGTGGGGTAGAGGATTATAATCTGAGTAGTGAGGGAGTTCTACGTTTCCAGGAAAGGATTTCCATGCCGAAGGATTCAGAGTTGAGGCATAGGATTTTACAGGAAGCGCATAGCAATCCATACACTATGCATCCTGGAGGAAGTAAGATGTCTCAGGACTTGCGAGAACAGTTTGGTGACCGGGTCTGAAGCGAGAAATAACCGAATATGTGAGTAAGTGTTTGACATGCCAGTAGGTGAAAGTAGAACATCAGTTGCCTTCAGGTTTGCTGCAGTCGATAAAGATTCCGCAGTGGAAGTGGGAAAGGATCACAATGGATTTCGTGAGTGGGCTTCCCCTCACTCATACCAAAAAGGATTCGGTTTGGGTAGTGGTTGATCGTCTGACGAAGTTTGCTCATTCCATACCAGTGCGTGTGGACTACTCTCTTTAGAAGTTGGCTAAATTATATATAGCAGAGATTGTAAGGTTGCATGGGGTGCGAGTGTCGATTATCTCAGACAGAGACCTTAGATTTACATCAAGATTTTGGAAGGCGCTACATCAAGCGTTGGGTACCAAGCTAGATTTCAGTACAGCATTTCATCCACAGTCGGACGGACAGTCAAAGAGGGTAATCCCAATCCTAGAAGATATGTTGAGAGGATGTGTCATAGACTTCAGAGGTAGTTGGGAAGAGTTCTTACCATTGGTGGAATTTGCATACAATAATAGCTACCAGTCAAGTATCCAGATGGCACCATATGAAGCATTGTATGGTCGAAAATGTCGCACTCCTACTTGTTGGACAGAGTTGGGTGAATGTCAAATGATTGGTCCAGAATTGGTTTCGGAAATGGAAGACAAGATTAGGCTAATTAGAGCTCGGTTGAAGGAAGCTTCGGACAGACAGAAGTCCTATGCAGATCTAAGGCGTAAGGACATAGAATTTGAGGTAGGTGACCAGATATTCTTGAAGGTGTCACCGTGGAAGAAAGTGCTTAGGTTTGGACGGAATGGTAAGCTAAGCCCCAGGTTTGTCAGGCCTTATCGAATAGTGAAGCGTGTAGGACCAGTATCCTATCAACTCGAGTTACCTGTAGAGTTAGGTCAGATTCAAGATGTGTTTCACGTGTCGATGCTAAGACGTTATTGTTCGGATCCATTTCACGTGGTGTCAGTGGAGGAGATCGAAGTGAGGTCTGATCTATCCTTTAAGGAGGAACCAGTTCGGATTTTGGATCGTGATGTCAAAGTACTGCGTAGAAAGACAGTTCCGTTGGTTAAGGTTCTGTGGCGTAATCACAGTTCTGAGGAAGCTACGTGGGAACCCGAGGAATCGATGCGACAGCAATACCCTCATCTCTTTTGACCAGGTAATTTCGAGGCCAAAATTATTTTAAGGGGGTAGAACTGTAACATTCTAAATTAGGGCCTTTGCATTTTATGTGTTTGGGTGTGAATGCTATGTTTGTCATGCTAGTTTAGGGTACTTTAGGGTCCAGGAATGACTTAGGGGTAAGCCAGAGCCTTAGTAAAAATTTACTTTTTGGGCACTTTAAGGGAGAGCTGAATGGGGTAGGACTTAAGGGTGGTTGGTTGTATGTTTAGTCTCAAGAAGCGCTTTAGTAAAGTGGCAAGGAGGTGCCACTTAAAGCTCAAGAAGGTGACGCCTCAGGGAAGCTGGCAGGGAGCAGGTTCGAGCTGCGTAGATTCCTTTTTGGGGATTTCTTTTTGACGCAAAGGTGAGGAAGAGTTGCTTTTAGCTTGGACTCTGGTGGATGAGTGTTGAATGGGTCAACACATTTGAATGAAGGGAAGAGAACAATTCAAGGAGAAGGAATCAGTCAACAGGTTTGAATGGAGAGTGGAGAGTGATCGGTGGAGAGAATTATGGGATTGGGAGAGAGGGAGAAAGTTTGGCCGAATGTGGGAAGTGGGGTGTGTGAGTATGTGTACGGTTTAGTAATGTTAGGGGGTGGCCGAATGTTAAATGATAGCATTAGGAGTGTTGAGAATTTCGGCTAGCAAGAGAAACTGAGAGCATTCTTTTGTTCAATTCTTCTTGTCAAAACCGAAACACTCATACCACTTTGTGCATTTTTGCTTTTCTCTCAAATACCAAAACCAAAACACCCTCATACCATTTGTTTTGCATTTTCTTTTCTTTCTTTCACCAAAGCTAAAACACCTCCTAATTTTCTTCATATTTTCTTCTTCTTTTTGTGCTTGGCCGAAAGTCACATTACCATCCACTCTCTACCTACACTTTATCTTCTTTGCCTTTAACATCAAAGCCGAAACCCTGTCATCTTCTTCTCTTTTCTCTCAAACACCTTAGCCGAATCTTCCTTGGTAGAAAGCACCTCTCTTCTTCATCTCTTTTCAAGATTAGAAAATTTTCGGCATTCGGTAAGTTCTTTTTGGGTTAGCCTAATCTCTCTAATCATCTACTCACTCACTTTCTTCCCTTGATTTCTTTAAGAAGAAAGTCGAAACTTCTCATTTGTTTAAACAGTTCTTATTTGTGGGTTAGCCGAATTCCTTTGGCATCCATATTCTTTTCTTTCGGCTCTTGTTCCAGTGGATTATCGTTACCTATTCTCCACCACTCCCAATCGGTTTTTCTAGTGTTGTGGTAAGTGTTTCTTTCGATTCAGTCATCTCTTCTCATGTTTGAGTGCCGAGGGTAGTAATCATATTCTTTAAACTCTTGGCCGAATGAAGGGGGCTTTATCTTCGCATTCTTCCGGCTTTTGGTCTGCATTTGGAGTGTTTAAAGGGACAATCAATTTTAGTCGATTCAAGTAATCGGGCGGTGTAGGATTCAAACCTTCTTAACCTCCGGGATTTGTTGATCTTGGTAAGGACCCTTAGTCTTGAGTGTTATTCTCTTTTGTTCGATTTCACTGCGTTAATCTGGTCTAGTGACCAAGGTTTGTTCATGGACTCAAATGTCAGCCAAGCGAAAGGAGGGGTTGGACCCGTAGTCCCAGCTCCTAAGTTCAAGAAGTGCGAGGTGTCTACTGTTCGAGATTGGCCACCAGGCTGTGGGCGACTTCTAAGCAAAATAGGATTCAAATAGAAGTAGTTTTCGAAAGCGATAGTGTTGGCATAGATAGCATAGTGTTGCGTGTAACCAGGTGTGTAATATTTACACACTTTAATATTATTATGTGTTCTTATATATCTAGGCTGAAAAGCCGAAATGGTTAGATGAATCGACGTTATGCCACTATGGGCATGGCCAAAATACCAGGTAAGTACCTAGTTGTTTATATATGCGCTGATGGATGTATGCCATAATGATCTTGTGCACTTGACAGCATGTTGCATTCATTTGACACTTGTATTGCATGGGTTGGATTTGATGTGAAAGGGGAAGTGTAAGACTGCCACTAGTGGTTTGTTACCACACATGGGTTGGCCTCACATTCTTGACTCGTGACTAAGTCTTAGTGGTTTGGAACCACCAGTGGTTTGGTACCACATAAATGTATGATTCGTGACTCGTCCCAGTGGTTTGGTACCACAGTGCGTTAGCCCCACATATATGATTATTCGGGATTGTCACTAGTGGTTTGGTACCACAAGTGGGTAGGCCCCACATATGATATCTTGTGACTATGTCACCAGTGGCTAGGTGCCACATATGGAGTGTAGCGGATGGAGGGTTGATTGTAGAAATCCCCACGGAATGATCGGTTGGTACGGGTGGTGTGTAGAGGATGGAAAATCGAGGATTGGGCCGGATACATTGCATCCATATTTGTACATGCTATTTTGAGTGGGCTAAGGCCCAATATGTGTTTGTGGGCTTGGAGCAATTTATGTGACTTGAGGGGGATTTACACACTGAGTCTCGGTGACTCACCCCCTCTGCTTAAATCTTGTAGATGATCAGTAGGACGTGGACTTAGGAGCCGAGGGGACTCGTGGAGGCCATAGCTTGTTATTTTCAGTAAATTTAGTTTTTTTTTTAAAACGTTTTAGGTTGGGATTTTATTTGATGTAATAAGGCCTTTCTAAATTGCTGGTTGGTTTTAACTTTATTAGTTTCAAAATGTCATGACATTATTTTACGACTTAAACATATTTCTTAAAAAGAAGTTTTCTAAACAGTTGTAACCTGAATATCAATTTTTCTAACAAGATTTCACAAAGATAACAATTGAATGATTAATCCAACCTGAAGATTTCTCTAAAGCTACAAACCACTGTTTTCAAAACATCACCTAAAACAAAAAGTTTCAAACGTACGATTTCCATCAAAATTCCAAAATTTCCTTATAACCTTTTTCCCTGTGACATACTAGATCTGGTCGTAACGTTTAGACCAGGTTTGGGATGTTACAAATTGAATGCTCATCCTAGTTTTTTTGGGTTTCCCTAGACCTAGTTGTTTAAACATTTTATAAGGCAAAAAATTTATGCTTGCCCCTAAATCAGCTAAAGCATTATCAACAGATAAACTACCAGTTAAGCATGGAATTGTAAAACTCCCTGGATCTTTTAATTTTCATGGTAGTTTATTTTGCAACATTGCTGAACACATTGCGTTTAGTTCCACATGCGATTCCTCGTCTAACTTCTGCTTGCTTGCTAGCAGCTCTTTTAAAAATTTCCTTGACACTGGCATCTGCGAAAGATCTTCAAGAAACGGCAAGTTAATATGTAATTTCTTTAGGAGTTTAAGGAATTTATCGTATTGTTCATCTTTGTTGTCTTTTTTCATCGCATCGGGATATGGTATATGAGGTTGGTACTCTTTAATTACCGGTTTTGGCTCGTCATGGTTTACCTCAACTTTACCTTCCTCTACCATATTTTCTTGCCTAAATTTTGTTTCATCTAACCTTTCGCTATCATGAGCGGTTACGGCTTAAAGTTGCTCCTTTGGGTTAGTCTCAGTGTTGCTTGGCAAGCTTCCTTGTGGTCGTTCAGAGATCAGCTTAGCGAGTTGCCCTAATTGGTTCTCGATCCCTTGAATCGATGCTTGTTGATTTTTTAGTGTTGTTTCAATGTTTTGGAAACGCGTTTCTGACACCGCTATGAATTTTTTCAGCATCTCCTCAAGGTTTAGCTTCTTTTCCTGTAGGTAAGGCTGTTATTGGAAGTTTGGAGGGGGTTGTTGTCTCTGATTTCCTTGACCATCGCATGAGAAATTGGGATGGTTCCTCCAACCTGGATTGTAAGTATTACTATAAGGGTTGTTTTGAGGTCTAGAATTATTACTCATATAGTGAACTTGCTTGTTTTCAGCCCTCAGGTTGTAAGGTGGATGTTCTGTATTGCTCATCCCTCCTCCATTCATATCGTACTACATAACTGGATGTACCTGCGAAGAATCACATAAACTATCAATCTTTTTATTTAACATCTCTACCTGATTTGATAGCATGGTTACTGCGTTGAGGTTGAAAACACTGGCGGCTTTCGTTGGCCTTGTCCTCATGACTTTCCACTGATAGTTATTCAGTGACATTTCTTCAATGAATTCGTAAGCAGCCTCAGGTGTTTTGTTATTCAGGGTTCCGCAGGCGACTGAATCAATCAATTGCCTAGTTGAAGGGCTCACACCATTGTAAAAGGTTTGGACTTGTAGCCACAAGGGTAATCTATGGTGTGGGCACCTTCTCAATAAATCTTTGTATCTCCCATGCATCGTAAAGCATTTCTAAATCCATCTGCATAAAAGAAGAGATATCATTCCTTAACTTAGCCGTTTTAGTCGGCGGAAAATATTTTAATAAAAAATTTTCAGTTATTTGTTCCCATGTAGTGATTGATCCTCGTGGAAGAGAATTTAACCACTGTTTAGCTTTATTCCTCAAAGAAAAGGGAAATAACCGAAGACGGATGGCATCATCAGAAACGCCATTTATTTTCAAAGTATCACAAAATTCTAGGAAATTTGCCAAGTGATTATTTGGATGTTCATCCTGCAAACCATCAAACTGAACAAATTGCTGTATCATCTAAATTGTGTTAGGTTTCAGTTCAAAATTATTTGCAGCAATAGCAGGTCTAACAATACTTGACTCAGTTCCTGCTACATTTGGTTTAGCATAATCATACATAGTTCGAGGAGCATGATTTTCGGCCACCTCTGAAGGTAGCGGATTATTCTCAGCCATCTCTTCAGTAGTATAAATTTTGTTTTCTTGCTCTTCTTGTATGTACTGTAGGCTACGCCTTATCTCTCTTCGGTTTCTGCGAACTGTGCTCTCAATTTCACTATCGTAAAGCAGCGGTCCTGACGGGTTTCTTCTAGTCATAAACTAGAATATCAGTCAGAAGCAAAGAAGAAAATTTAGAAAGGTAAAAATAAAATTTAATTGCGAAAATAAAATATAGCTAAAGTAATAAAAATTGAGCATTCTTAATATTTCAGTTCTTCAGCAACGGCGCCAAAAACTTGATCATATGTCAAAGTCTTAAAAATTTATATAATGAATGATCGAGCCTAGAAACTAACTATGACAATGACTTGAGGCAAGCACACCTATCGAATAGTAATATAGTTTAGTGGCAAGACCGGAATGTCGAACCTAAAGGAATCAAAAGAACTAATACTAAATTTATTTTTATTATTTAGCCTAAGAATTAAAGGAATTGTTATCTAATCTAAAATTAACTAACTACTAAGATAAAGATGCTAAGACAAAGAGAATGAATTGGGGAAAATACTTGTGGGAAAAACCAATTGATTAAGACAATACCCGAGGAAGAAACCACCTAAACTTCACTTGTTATTTAACTCTGAACCAGACGATTTATTCACTTGACTTGATCCATAGGATTCCCTAATTTATATTAATACCTCTTTCGAGGCTACTAACGTCTAACCCTAGGTTGATTAATTGAAATCTCTTTCTAATTAAAACCCCTAGAATTGCATTAACTCGATCTATGGACTCCCATATTAGGTTTGACCCTAATCCGGCAGATTTTCGTCATCCTATTTCTAGGGTTGCGATCAACTCCGTTTAACTATGCTAGATCTACTCTTAAACAGGGACTTTTGCTCCACTGCCTAAGCACATCAATACTTGAATTAATATCCTGAAATATCAAAACAAGAATTAAGAACACATAATTAAGAACAAATCAAGTATTTATCATATAGTTCAGAAAATAATAACAAGATCCGTCTTAAGTTTCATCCCCCTTAGGT
Organism: Gossypium bickii; assembly: GCA_025503065.1. NCBI lineage: Eukaryota > Viridiplantae > Streptophyta > Magnoliopsida > Malvales > Malvaceae > Gossypium > Gossypium bickii. Next base: position 46,424,971 of record CP106711.1, on the reverse strand, counting down.
ATTTGAGGGGTTTAGTTTATAATGATAAAAGAATACATCTCAGAAGAAAATTTAAACCAAAACATAAGAAAATCCCTAAAACCCCCTGAAGGAATTTGAAGGGAAGATCCTCCGTCTTAAGTATAACTTCGGCTTCTTGAGATGAATCGACCGGCTTTCTTCGAGTAAATCCCATAATTCTGGCCTCTCTGGCTTGGCTCCTTGGCCTACCTGAACTGCCCCTTTTTAGGTCATACTTAGGGTGTTTATATAGGCTTTCGGAATGTCTTTCTTTGCCCCTAAGCATCCTAATCCGAGTGAAATTAAAACAGGTCATGGCAGGGACACGCCCGTGGCACACTCCGGTGTGAATCATATCCAGGCCGTGGTAGGGTCTGTTAAGGAGGCACGACCGTGTGGTGTAGGCCCAGGCTGTGTCAATTTCGTTCTTTGGTCCGTTTTCTCTGTTTTCTTCCCGTTTCTCATTTTTTTCATCCTTCGGTGCTCTCCTAAGTATAAAATATGAAATTAAAGGAATAGGAGCACCAAATCCCACAATTCAGGGGATAAATCATCTAAACGTATGCTAAATGTGGGATTAAAATATGTATATATTACGGTTTATCAGGGATGTGAAGCTTATCTTGCGTATGTGATTGATACGAAAGTGACAGAAAAGAAAGTTGAATCTGTGCCTGTGGTTTGTGAGTTCCCCGATTTTTTTCTGAAGAATTACCGAGATTACCTTCGATACGAGAAGTTGAGTTTGGCATTGAGTTAGTGCTGGGGCGACACCTATCTCAATAGCCCCGTATAGAATAGCTCCGACAGAGCTAAAAGAATTGAAATCTCAGTTGCAAGAGTTGATAGACAGAGGTTTCGCATGACTGAGCTTTTCTCCTTGGGGAGCTCCTGTTCTGTTTGTGAAAAAGAAAGCTGGCACGATAAGAATGTGCGTTGATTACCATCAGTTAAACAAAGTGACTATTAAGAACAAATACCCTCTGCCCAAAATCAATGATTTGTTCGATCAGCTGAAAGGAGCTGTTGTGTTTTCAAAGATAGATCTGAGATCGGGATACTATCAGTTGTGAGTAAAAGATTTAGACATTGCGAAAACTGCTTTCAGAAAGAGGTACGAGCATTATGAATTATTAGTTATGCCTTTGGGACTAACGAATGCCCTGCAGCATTTATGGACTTGATGATTTGGATATTCAGGCCGTATTTGGATCAATTTATTGTTATGTTTATTGATGATATTTTGATTTATTCTTGTGATGAGACAGAACATGCTGAGCACCTGAGAATAGTGTTACAAACCCTACGTGATAAGCAATTGTATGCAAAGTTCAGTAAATGTGAGTTCTGGTTGCGCGAGGTTGGTTTTCTGGGACATATAGTGTCAGTTGCAGGGATACAAGTTGATCCGAGCAAGATTTCAGCTATTTTAAAGTGGAAGCCTCTGAAAAATGTGTCTGAAGTCTACAGTTTTCTGGGACTTACTGGTTATTACCAACGGTTCGTAAAAGGCTTTCGATGATTGCAACTCCGTTGATGAGATTGCTTCAAAAAGATGTGAAATTTGAATGGTCTGAAAAGTGTCAGAAAAGCTTTGATCAATTAAAAGCTCTTTTGACTGAAGCTCCAGTTTTGGTATAGCCAGAATCCGATAAAGAATTTGTGATATATAGTGATGCTTCGTTGATCGGTCTGGGATGTGTTTTGATGCTGGAAGGCAAAGTTATAGCTTATGCCTTGAGACAATTGAAATCGCATGAAAATAATTATCCGACGCACGACTTTGAGCTAGCTGCGATTTTGTTCGCTTTGAAGATTTGGGGTCACTATTTATTTGGTGAGAAATGTCAGATTTATACTGATCATAAGAGCTTGAAATATCTGATGACTCAGAAAGATTTGAATCTGCTACAGAGAAGATGGTTAGAATTGTTAAAAGATTATGAGCTTGTGATTAATTATCATCCGGGAAAAGCAAATGTTGTTGCTGATGCTAAGTCTTTATTCTCTTTACAAGAAATGAATACTCAGATAGATTTGTGTGATGATGATTCAGTTATAGCTGAGTTGAAAGCAAGGTCGTTGTTTATATAGTAGATTTGTGATGCCCAGAAAGTTGGTAATGAAATGTTAGTGAAACGAGCTCAATGTGGTTTGAATCCTGATTAAGAATTTCGGGTTGATGATGATGATTGTTTGAGATTCTGTGATAGAATTTGTATTCCAAGAAATCCAGAATTAATTTAGATGATTTTGAGTGAAGCGCATAACAATCGTTTATCGGTTCATCCAGGAGGTACGAAAATGTACAATGATCTAAAATAGTTTTATTGGTGGCCTGGTATGAAACAGGATATGTTAGAGTCTATTTTAAGATGTTTAGTTTGTCAGCAAGTTAAAGCTGAACATCAGGTACCTTCGGGCTTATTATAGCCGATCATTATTCCTGAGTGGAAATGGGAGAGAATCACGATGGATTTTGTGTTGGGATTGCCCTTATCTCCGAGAAAGAAAGATGCAATCTAGGTGATAGTTGACAGATTAATGAAATCAGCTCATTTTATTCTAATAAGAACGAATTATTTGCTTGATAGGTTTAGCTGAATTGTATGTTTCTAAGGTTATTCGATTGCACGGATTGCCTAATTCTATAATGTCGGATAGAGATCCAAAGTTTACATCGTGATTTTGGAAGAAATTACAAGATGCATTGGGTACGAGATTACACTTCAGTACGGCATTTCATCAGCAAACGGATGGTCAATCCGAGCGGATCATTCAAATTCTCTAGGATATGTTAAGATGTTGTATTCTTGAGTTTGAAAGTACGTGGGAAAAGTACCTACCGTTGATTGAATTTGTGTATAATAATAGCTTTCAATCAAGCATTAAAATGGCACCATATGAGGCTCTTTACGGTCGTAAATGCAGAACACCATTGTACTGGACTGAGCTTAGTGAGAATAAAATTCACGGGGTTGATTTGATTAAAGAGACTGAACAGAAAGTAAAAGTGATAGGAAATAGTCTGAAAGCAGCGTCTAATCAACAGAAATCATACGCAAATTTGAAACGAAAAGATATTGAATTTGAGATTGGTGATAAAGTATTTTTGAAAGTGTCTCCATGGAAGAAAATAATCCGATTCGGCAGAAAAGGCAAATTGAGTTTGAAGTTTATTGGGCCGTATGAAATTTCTGAGTGTATTGGGCCAGTTGCTTATAGATTGTTGTTGCCACTTGAGCTAGAGAAGATTCATAATGTGTTTCACGTATCGATGCTTCGATGATACAGACCCAACCCATCGCATGTGATTTCCCCTACTAAAGTTGAGATTTAGTTTGATCTATCGTATAACGAAGAACCGATTCGAATTCTGGCTCGTGAGGTCAAAGAGTTGAGAAATAAGAAAATTGCTTTAATGAAAGTGTTGTGGCACAGACATGGGGTTGAAGAGGCTACGTGGGATCCTAAGGATGCTATGAGAGAGCAATATCCTAATCTATTCACTGGTAAGATTTTTGGGGATGAAAATTGCTAAGGAGGAGAGTTGTAACAGCCCGGTTTATACCCTAGTCAGAATAGTAGTTTCGGGACCACAAATTTGAGGTCAAAGAAATAATTTAATATTATTTTTGATGTTTATGGCATGTAATAAAGTATGTGTGAAAATTTTATCGTTTGTGTGCCGATTTATGAAAAAGGACCTGATCGCGAAAAATGCAAACGTTGTTTGCTAGTAGTTAAAAGTGCTTATTTGATATGACTTATTAAATGAAAGGTCCTTATGTTGATATTAGGACTTTTTAGGACTTTTAATATGATTTTTTAATTTATTTTTAGGTCTTTTTAATTTTTTACAATATATTGTTAAGAAAAAAAATTAAAATATAAAAAAAAAACCTATAGCTCAAGGACCAAATTAACTATTCACCTTTTGAATTAATGTGCAATGTTATTTTTTTAACAAAAGTTAACAGTTGAGTGACAAAAATGTAACAATTTAACATTAGTGTCCATTACGTAACTTTTGAAAAATGACTGACCAAAATATAATTTTAAACAAAGTTTAGGGATATTTGATATAGTTTACCCTATTTTCAATGGTTAAGAGCTTTCATTACATCAGAAAAATGGTTAAAAAATTAATTTATTCCTAACACGAAAAATATGATTTAAGTGAATAAACATTAAGCTGGCATTTCATACTTTTCTATATTAAAATTTTAATGGAATGTGATTTTTAAGAATGCAATCACAAAAAGTAGGGGGCAAAGGGAGAGAGTAGGTAGTGGTTTTGACTCCTCAAAAATGATAAATTGCTTATATAGTTCATTTAGTTTTTATGAAACTCGACCCATGACTGTTCAGTCACATCCACGGTACCATCATCGTCAAGTGAATAAGCATAAGGACAAATAAAAAGAAACGCCATCACTATTACTAAAATCCCATAATAAAACTCCTCCCTTTTTCTTTTCTTATCTTTTCCACCATCTCTTCCTTTATAATAAAATTGATAAATGATGAATTCAATCGAGGGAATTAAATAGGAGAAATAAGAAACCTCTTTTGTTTAAAAAAATTGCACTTGTACTAATACATTTAAAAAATAATTAATCCTCTTTCAACCTTCTACCCATGTCTTGTAAGTTGAACCCATTTAAAGGGGATGCTTATATATATATATATTAATTTTTTCATAATTACAAATATTTTTCTAATTTACATGAAATGGGTATAAGGTCGACAAATATTACAAAATAAATAACATGCCAATAAGGGACAAATCAGAAACAAATAAAAAATATAGTAAAATAATTATTCCCGGAAAAAAAAAGAAATTGGATTGATAAATTTGACTTTCAATTTTATGGTTTTAATGTACTTTAATTAATATAAAAGATATTTTATTCTCTAAAAAAGCTGCCCAATATGCTTGTGCCAAATTTGGGCTTGACTCCCCCTTTATGGATAGTTTCATGACCCATTAAGCTTGTCAGACTTGTCCATCATGTATCATCTTTTTAATGGGTCAAAGTAACACATTGATGACCCATTTAGCATGGTTTTGCCCTCCAACATAGGAAATAAATAGCTCATGTTCAGACAACTTTATATTAAGCTCCATATTATATCATCTCTATGGTTCCCCGCATAATAAAATATAATACATTAATAATTAACATGAAATAATTTAAATTATGCACAAAATTAAAACAATAAAGCTTATATTTGCATTTTTTTTATAAATTCATGCCGATCATCGAAATATAAAACAAATCCACTTAATTAATTAACAACTACTCGGGATTAGTATTATTATTAAGTAAAATGTGGTAAAAGTGACTAGAAAAACCTTATATAATATAGAGTTTACACACTCCCAAACTTAACTCATTGCTCATCCCGAGTAATGTTTCATATAAAGCACAACTTTTGCTAAGGAAAATTTTTGCAATAAGTTTAAGCAGCATCAATCTTTAAACACAATCATTCATAAACAAAATCATGCTTACAAACTCTTTTTATTGATAAGTCGCTCATATGCAAATAGTATTTCAAAATTTATTAGAAGTGCGGAAAAATGCTAATATAAGTCAGACTGCATGCTTTTCAAGATCATACAAAACATTCACCATTCAATCAAAGTTTCCTTATCAATCAAACAAAGCAATCATAAGGTATAATTAAATGGTCTTCATATGTTGTACTTAGCAATTCCTCTCCATTAATGAAGTCGGCATAATCATCTAAATTAATAGGTCTTTTGTAAGGTTGTTATGGGGCTAGGCTTGAGGTAGGGATAAAGAGAAGTGATTTTTTAGGTTCAATAATCTTAACCCTATTTTTTCTTTGGATCAATTCGAGGTAAATCCTTTTAGCTAATGGGTTTTACCCCCCCCAAATTAATTTTGAAGCATATGCCCCTAAATCTTTCTTAATACTTTGAGTATTTATTTTTGCTATTTCTTCTTGACATTTGAATAGAGCTTTTTTTATTTAAACATACGAAGAACATGTACATATTTTTGAATTTTTCCTTGATCTTTTGTAACAGCCTTAATCCGTATCCGTCGTCGAAACAAGGTTACGAATTATTACCGGAGATTACAGTACAAACAAACAAAATTTCAAAGATTTCATAACATATCAATATTCATATAAAAAACCAATCAAAACAATTCATATTGTCCCATATACTAGCCCTCAAGGCCCAAAATATGCATTGGAAATAAGTCGGGACTAAATCAGAAACTTAGAGAATTTTTCAAAAAACATTGAAAATTTTCAAAGCTGCTGGGGTCACATGGCCGTGTGACTCACACGGCCAAGAGACATGCCCGTGTCTTAGGTTGTGTGAGCATTCGAAATAGGGACACACGACCGTGTCCCAGTCAGTGTACATGCCTCTGTAACTCACTTGGTTCACACGCCCGTGTGCTAGGCCATGTACCATCCGAAGTAACCTCACACGCCCGTGCGCTAAGCCATGTACCCTTCGAAGTAACCTCACATGCCTGTGTGCTAGGCCGTGTAGCAGCCTGACTTGCAACCCTTTGAATGCTATAGGGGACACAAGGCCGTGTCACCTAGCCATGTGTCACACACAACTGAGACACAAGTCGTAACACCCCTAACCCTTATCCGTCACCGAAACAGGGTCACGACATACTACCGGAGTTTACAGATCAATTACAAAAAATTTCATATCATTTACTATTCATATCTGAAATCAATCATATCGTCCCTTAATTGGGTCCCCAAGGCCTGAAATACATGTTAGAATCAAATCGGGACTAAACCGGAAACTCAGAAAATTTTTCGCGAAATTTCAAAATTTTTCTTAGGTCCAGGGGACACATGCCCATATGGTCAGGCCGTGTGGCTCACACGGCCAAGTGACACGCCCGTTTCTTAGGCCATGTGAGAATTCAATGTGAGGCACACGGCCGTGTCCCAACCCGTGTTCAAATTAGGGTAGCTACTGACTTGGGTCACACGCCCAGCCACATGCCCATATGCTAGGCCATGTGGACAATATAATTTTCAAAACTAGGTGCAGTATTCACACGGCCAAGGCACATGCCCGTTTGTTGGGCTATGTGTTTTACACGGCTGAGACACACGCCCATGTCTCTACCCGTGTCACCAATTCTGAGAATTTTGTTTCTCAACTTTTAAGATGTAGGGGACACACGGCCAAACCACACGTCCGTGCGCATGGCTGTGTGTCACACACGGTTAAGACACACGCCCGTGTCTCTACACTTGTGGACAAAATAAGGCCATTTTTAAGCCTTATTGCTCACCCAATTTTTTCCTTGTACCTACATTAATACTTGCATACATATAACAACCAATTCAAGACATTAAAACCAAGCTAACATTAACATTATACTTGATATATCATCACATGTGTTCAAACTTACCTTTCTAAAAGACATATATGTATTTTCCATAATTCAACCTAACCATACCAAGCACACATATATTAACCATATTATAACCTCAAGTATACATTCACTAAATATACCATTACTAGCCATTCCAACGGCTAGATTACAAACAACCATTTACATGCCAACATTGGCCAAGTTAGCCTATACATGCCATCATACCAAAATAAGTTTGCTATTTATACCAAAACGTGCTGAAGGATAGTGCGATGGTGCTCCGACCGGTTCCAATCTTTACGAGCTTCCGAGCACTATAAAACATAGAAAAGAAAACCGAGTAAGCATTTCAAATGCTTAGTAAGTTTATATAACAGGAAATTAACTTACCAATCATATTCATCTAAAGTAAGCATACAAACATGCATCCAAAACTATGTGTCCTGTAATGACCCAAATTTGGGCCTAGTAGAATTGGGCCCATTGGGCTTTGGGCTTGGGAGCGTTTAAAATTTTTGAGAACAAGAGAACGGCTCTAATGCTAGTTGGACCTATTAGGTGAGTGATTTTGGAAGGTTAGGGGGCTTCTATGAAGTTCCGGGATCAAACCTGGGCTTAGGAAAAATGTTGGTTTTAGGTGAATAAAAACCTTGGAGTTAGTAGGTAGGCTTTAAGAATAAAATATGGAGAAAAATGACACAAAAAGGAGTTGTGGTCTAGTGGCAAATGATGCCACAAGGAAGAAAAGGGGTCCAAGGTTCAAGTCTGGGCGCTTGCATTTTGATTTCTTTTTAAGTGAACTTAGACGTTGGCCATAGACTTATATTTAGTTGCGCATGTTTTAAGACAACAAGGAGCTAGTTGGTAAAGTGGCTAGCGACGTGGATTATGCTACAAGGGAGCCTGAGTTCGAATCCCATTGCAAGCAAAAATGGGATATTAATTTTGCTAAGTTGGGGCAGCAAGAGTTTGTGTTGGATTTAAACTCTACTGATGGAAGGATCCCATATCGGTAAGCTAGCAAGAGGGAAGGTGAGAAGCTGGCTATAAATAGAACCAATCTATGAGGGAGGAGACACACCTTAGTTGGCGTTTGGGCACAGGAGTGGTCAGAGCGCGGATTAGCAGCTTCAGATTCCTATCAAGTGTATATTTCGCACTACTCTAATTGTAGATTGGCAAATGCCGAAATGCCAGTCACACGGCAATGATAGCCACACAAGCGTGCGAGCGCACGTGTGGGAACTTAGACGATAGTCGAGGGCACCATGAGTATTCTTGTGGGTTGATGTTGTTCGGGCCACGATGGGTCGAAAGGGGCCAAGTGGGCCCAATGGGCTCGAGGGGCCCATATGAATAATTTGTAAGATCGTGTAGAAAATATTAGACTAAACTATGTGAATCTCATATCTGTGGCTAGATTTAGGCTAAATAGGCCACACGAGCGTGTGGGCCCACTTGGGCCGAGAATGGGCCTTAGGCCCATTCGCATCATTATCTCTGTTTAGAATACTTGAGTCGCTCGAGGCGACAATGGACCTTGTGTTGAGTCGTTAATACCCTTGGGTTGCAAAATTACTGAAATACCCCTAGGTTGCAAAATTACTAAAATACCATTGGGTTGCGAAATTATCGAAATACCCTTGGGTTACGAAATTACCGAAATATCCCCAGTTTGCAAAATTACCAAAATACCCTCGGTTTGCAAAATTATCGAAATACCCTTAGTTTACAAAATTACTAAAGTACCCTTGATTTGTGAAATTACTAAAATACCCTCAAATTATAGAATACCGGAATACCCTTGGTTTGTAAAATTACTGAAATACCCCTAATTTGTGAAATTACTGAAATATTTTCGGACTGCAAAATTACCAAAATACCCCTAATTTGTAAAATTACCGAAATACCCCCAGTTTGCAAAATTATCAAAATACCCCTAATTTTTGAAATTACTAAAATACCCTCAATTTGTGAAATTACCAAAATACCCCCGATTTGTGAAATTACCGTTTTACCCCTAAACGACAAAATGATCGTTGTACCCTCGTGGTAGTACTAGCGTTGTATGTGTTAATTGTATGATTGATTATGTTTGAGATGCATTGCATACATGGATTGGTTATGAGTAGAATTACCAAACTACCCCTATAGGGTAGGATTACCGAAATACCCTTATAGGGTAAAATGACGGATTTGCACTTGTAGGTAAATGATCGACTTGTGCAATGAGTGGACTAATTTGATTATGGTTGTATGACTGATATGCTTTTATTACATGTTTAAATAATTGTTACTGAGCATGGCCATTTTGCATACACGTGTAATGATTGAGCATGACATACACGACATATTGCATAGGGTTGGGATTATTAATACGGGGGAAGTGCTAATAGGATCGCATGGTCGCTCGACGACTGTGGATCCACCGAAAGCTTTATAGCCGCCGCAGGCTTTTTAGCCACCGAGCTGCCATGTTGCACCGATAATGTTACCGAGGGTTGTGTGCCATTAATATGGGCTTCGTGCCGTCATTATGGGCTTTGTGCCAATACCGAAGGCTTTTTAGCCACCGAAGGCTTTATAGCCACCGCAGGCTTTTTAGCCACCGAGCAGCCATACTGCACCGATAAAGTTAGTACCGCAACCGGTGCTACAAAAGGAGTGTAGGGATGGGTGGGTCGATTAAATCCCCACAGGAGTGTAGGGTTGGACAGGAGACGGAGTGCAGGGTTGGTATGGGCATTAATGCATTGCATTCACATGTTTTGACTGTGATGGGCTTAGGCCTGGATAAATATGATATGTGACTTTTGTGATGGGCTAAGGCCCAACCGAGGCTATTCTGAGCTAAGGCCTAATTGCCACCGTTACTGTCATGGGCTTTGGCCCAGATTGTTGTGATGCATGTTTTGACTGATGAGGGTTGTACACACTGAGTTTTCGTAAACTCACCCCTCTTTTTAAAATGTTTCAGGTAACCCTTAGAGGCGGTTCGATGTATTGGAGGACTCGGAGGTGGCCACACTGTGAACAGTTTTGGATTTTAGTATTCTACTTTACTTTATTAAACCGTTTTTATTGGGTTGTAATAAGGCCTCTCTTAAATTCTGATTTTTAGTTTGTGATTTTTAGTTTAGTATGTTTAAATCTGCTCAACATTGAATCGCGATTTTTCAAAACAATGTTTGTTTTCAAAACACTATGCTTTCGCAACTAAGTTGTAAATATCACGTTTTCATAAGTCAGTTGTTTTAAATTAAGCTTCCGCAATAAACAAGGTTTTAAAAATGATAATGTTTTCCAAAAATGATTTCTAATAAACCATGTTTTAAAACTAAGCAAAAGAATCTGAGGTTTTGAATAGCAGAAAGTTTTAAAATTTATAATTTATAAAAAAAGTCAATTAATAATAAATAAACGCAAACTGGGACTTTAGTTATTAATATCAGGAAGAATTTTCAAACGGAACCACGGTTTTCGAAAAACATCCCAATGTGACACGCCAGATTCGGGCCTAACTTCTAGGCCGGGTTTGGGGTGTTACATGGCCAATTTCCTAGACACATGCTCTCATCAAACAAGATAGTCATGAAATTTACATGATTATCAAGAAAACAAAGATGAGCTCATCATACATCATTTCAGGGATTTTCAAGATATAATTCATTTAATTATCATATTTTCTCATATCAAGAGTTTTTTCTGTTGAATCATTGGAATATCGATGGATACCCAAGTAGTACACACAAGATGTACTTATCATTGATCCGTCAATTCTTATACGGGGGTACTCTTTAGAGCATATAATCGGGAAGCACACTCATGAGCCTTATCACAAAAAGCTCACATAGAGCCATTTCGGAAAACTCACAAAGAGCCTATAGGGAATCTTACCCGGGCAATATAATGGGAAGCTCATAAGAGCCATAATTGGGAAGTTCACAAAGAACGATATCGGGAAGCTCATGAAGAGCCTATCAGGAAGCTCACAAAGAGCCATGTAATGAAAAGCTCTGGATGGCCGTATATCAGGAAGTTCAAGCGAACACTATCGAGAAGCTCACTAAGAGCCAATTTAACAGGAAGCTCATGAAGAGCCTATAATCGAGATGCTCATAAGAGCTAAGTTGTGTCCACAACAAATGTAGGATCACAACCTATCGGGATGCTCCGAGGAGCTGTAACAGGAAGCTCACAAGAATCATATACGAGAAGCTCGAAAGGGCTAATAAGGGATGCTCTTTTGAGCTATGGTGTGTCTGCAACACATGCAAGACCACAACCAATACGGGAAACTTGTATCTATCGATTTTCATTTGTTCAAACGGAATTTAACACTTATCGGGTGTTATCATATTTTCAATCAATTTCATATACATGACAATTACAAAATTCACATATACAACATATAATTCAAATATATAAATGTACACAATTTAGTTACACAAACTTACCTCGCCACTTATTCGTATACGAAAATCTACTAATTCGACACTTTTTCTTTTTCTTGATCTAACTTCGTATTTGAGTTATCCGAATCTATATAAATGAATTTTAACACCAATTTAATTCATTTCATATTCAATTTAATTTAATTCACATCCTAGGAAAAATTACCATTTTGCCCCCTATACTTTTCATAAATGGCTATTTCATCGCTAGGCTTGGAAAATGAAATTCATGCAATTTAATCCTTATTCCAAGCCTAACCGATTTTTACATATAACGTTTACAGCACATATATTTCACAGAAATAAAAAATTTTCCATGAATTTTACATATTTACAATTTAGTCCCTAAATCACAATTTCATGAAAATTCACTGTACAAAAGTTGTTTATCTATTAACAGCCTTTCATTTTCTACCATAAATTTCAATTTTTCAGCATATTCATCCTTGGAAAAATTTCAATACTTTAATATCTTTTCAAATTGATCCCTAAAACAAATAGATTAGATTATTCCGATCTCAAAACTATAAAAATTACTAAAAACGAGCATGATTACTTACCTAATTAAGCTTGCTTGATTTTCTTTCTCTTTCCTAGGGTTTCTATAGAAAATTTGAGGATGAAGATGCTATAAAATGATGATATTAAATATTTATTTTATTTATCATCTTTTATTTATTTTAATTTCAAATTTATTCCTTTTTTTCTAATTTTCCATGAATGAATCATCAAAAATATCTACTAACCTCTCTTAATGGTCTAATTACCATATAAGGACCTCAAGTTTTGAATTCCATAGCTATTTGATACATAGCTACTGGAACTCAACTTTTTCATTTTATGCAATTTGGTCCTTTCTATAATTAAACATGTAATCGGTAAGTAAACATAGCATGTTCCAACTCAATTTGGCCAAATGCCTAAGCACATATTCACCAACATGTTAGCCATGTAAAACACAATATAATAGCCAATGAACATGGATGAACATAATAATTAAGCAAGTTCCATATACATGTATCATCCATTTCATGTTACAATATATCATATAATATTACTTCCATATACTTCATGTATATACCTACAATAGTTTGTATTGAACTCATATCATCTTGTAACAAAACATTGCCCGTTGAACCATTTAGAATATTGCTGGATACTCGGGATAGCTCACATATAGTGTGCTAAACTGTAATCCGTCAACTCTTCTACATGTATGCTCATACGAGCTATGAATCGGTATGCTCTCACAGGCTGTAAATCGGTAAGCTCTCAAGAGCTGCAAATCGGTAAGCTCATACGAGCTAAGAATCAGTAACCCTATTGACATGTCATTTGTATCCTACGAATTCCTAAGGTTCAAAATGAGACTCAATAATCTCGTACGTCGTCGGATATGCAATCGATATTTATACATGGAAATTATACAAATCACATACATCTAATTCAATTAAAACATATAAATACTCAATTTAATTACATGAACTTACCTCGATGAGTATACGTAGATACAGAGGCGATTAATCCGAGATTTTTCTCTTTGCCTCGATCTAACTCCATACGAGGTCTGACTGGATCTATACGGATAAATTTAACCCAATTCAATATATTTCATATTCAATTTAGTCCAATACATATTTTTGGAAAAATTACCATTTTGCCCCTATACTATTAATTTCATTGCAATTTAGTCCCTATGCTCAAAAAATGAAATTCATGCAATTTTTCCCTACCCAAGCCTAGCCAATTTTTATACATAAATTTATCACAATTTTCAATTTAACCCCTAATTGATAATTTCATCAAAAATTCCTTTACAAAAGTTGTTTATCTAACAAAAATCATTCATTTTCTAACATCAAACTTCAAAACTCAAGCATGCTCATCAATGGTAAAACCCTAACAATTTAACAATTTCACAAATTAGTCTCCGGGCTAGCTAGAATAAGCTACAACGATCTTGAAAACATAGAAATCATTAAAAACAGATAAAAAAATACATACCTAATTGAAGGAATTAGGGTTTCTGAATGTTAAACACAAAAATGGCTTCCTTCTCTTTAAGTTTCAGTTGTGAAATGATAATGGAAGATGATGATAATTTGGTTTTATTTTAATTAACCTTTTATTTACAAATTTCCAAAATTAACCTTCAATAATGCCAAACCATGCTCATACACTATCAACAGTAATGGGATAATTACCATACAAGGATATCCACTTTAAAGTCCTATAAGTATTTAATAACATTAGCTATTAGAACACAACTTTTTCACTTTACGCGATTTAGTCCTTTTTATCAAATTAAGTATGTAAACGGTAAAATTAATTAACGAAATTTTTAAACGGTAATACTATCATGCCGTAGACCATAAAATAATAATAAAATAAATTTTATGAATTGAAATTTGTGGCCTCGAAACCACTGTTCTGATTTTACTAAGAAAATGGGCTATTACATCTTTGCTCACCAAGACAAGTATAGTTAAGATAGGTACAAAAATAGGATAAAACTAAAAAATATGGTAATATGGATTATGATGCAGGTGAAATAAAATAGGCTTAAAGGCTCAAACTAGGGTTTCAAGGATTAAATTCATATGGTAGGCTTGAAAGGCTCAAACGATCCAAAGAAAATGTGCCTAAATCATGTTTAAGAATTTAGATTCTTATGCCTCTTAGGATTTTGCCTCAAGAAAGTTACTAAGTTAATTCTAAGAACTTAAACCTTCATGCATGTTTGTTTATAAGGGAGTTTGATTTTCATGGCAAACGAGTATATAAAATCTAAGAACAGACAAGTATTCCATAACTCAAGATAACATAAAAAAAAAACTTAGATAAAATCAGAAATCATACTCACATTTAAACTAACTTACGAACAAAAATATTCTCAGAACATCATTTTATTTTAGCATACATATATGAAAAGATTGAAGCATACTTTAAAATTTTAAAAATTTATGCAAATATTATCTTATCCCCTTTTAAAAGAAGCAATGTCCTCATTGTGGAAAAAAGTAATGAATTAAAACTAAACACTAAGTAGGGTTGTAAGAAAGAGAGGTGATTCATGAAGACTACTTAAGTACCAAGTCTTTCTCAACAATCCATCCTAGATATGTTCATTCCCATTGCCACATCACTTCGCTTTTTATTAGAGAAGAGATATTGAGCTTAATTTATTCATGTTTGAATCTATTCAATTTATTTTATGCATAAAATAGAAATATTCCTAAGTAAATAAAATATCCTAAAAATAATACTAAGGAAAAGAAATAAAAGAAATTCCTCCCCTTTTTTATTAATTTGTGTCATCCCCTTTTTTCGAGATTATTGTAGCGTGGGGAAGGGGCAACAAGTGTTTGATATTTTTCTCCTCGACACTATTCTAACCATCGAGCCCAAAACTGCAAAAATTTTATTACCTATAATGAAATAAAATTTGACAGAAATAAACTGATTAAACCTTGGGCACTTGACCCTCTTATTGGAAAAATAAAAAATGATATTAAACTTAAAATTAAAATTTAAACTAAAAATAAAATCAAAAACAAAAATTAAACTTGTTTTAGGCTACTTAGAAAATTTCTTCTAGAAAAATTACATCAAAATAAATTCCCAAGAAAGGTTGGAGCGGTCACAAATGTCCCACTTTAGTTCAAATCTCCTTAGACATAATTAATTGGAAGTACTAATTCAAGAAAAATAATTTCTAAGCTTGCTATTTATTCAAAATAGAGAAAATATGGTGGGTCTCTAACTAACTATGATCACAATAAAGGCAAGCGCCCCTATCGTTTAATAGTATAGTTATGGTAAGACCGAAAATATCGTATCCACAAGGACCAAGAGTACTAGTAATTACTATCTTCTTATTATCTAGCCTAAGAATTGGAGTGATTTCTTTTAAACTAAAAAGCACGACAGAGAATGAATTGGGAAAATACTTTTAGACAACTTTATGAAAGAGGCAATACCCAAAGAAGAATCCACCTAGACTACACTTATTACTTCTGATTCATACGATTTATTCACTTGACTTAATCCATAAAAATCCTTGATTTATGTTAATATCTCTTTCAAGACTAAAAACAACTAACTCTTGATTGATTAATTGAAATATGTTTTTAATTAAAACCCCTATTGTCGTATTAACTCGATCTATGGATTCCCTTATTAGATTTGACTCTAATCCGGTAGATTTAAGTCGCCTATATCTAGGATTGGATTCAACTCCGCTTAATTGTGTTGATCTACTCTTAAACAGGGACTTTTGCTCCTCTGAATAAGCACATTCGACTTGAATCAATAACCTAAATTATTAAAACAAGAATAAGAACTCACAATTAAGAATAAGAACAAATATTTATCTTATAAATCAAATAGTAATAAGATTCATCTAGGTATCATCCCCTCGGGTATTTAAGGGATTTAGTTCATACTGATAGAGGGAAACATCTTAAAATAAGGAAAACTACAAAACATAAGAAAACCCAAAAACTTCAAGAGAAATTGATAGGAGATCTACAGTCTTGATGGAGATCCTTCTTCCAAGCTGCTCCCGATGGCTGTGTTCAAGTATTTTCTGCTTTCTACTCCGTGTGTCTTTTTATGTCCTCCCCTAGGGTGTTTATATAGGCTTTGGACACCTTTCTTGGCCCACAAGTAATCTTTTTCGAATGGAATTAGAATTGGGTTCGGCAGGGGCACGCCCGTGTTACACTCCCATGTGCGAAAGCTTAGGTCGTGTTCGATTCTGCTCATCACACATGGCCGTGTGGTCTGGCCGTGTGTGATAGTCTAGGTCGTGTTCGATTCTGCTCGTCACACAGGCCTTGTTGATTTTCGAGGTAAGCCCAATTTGACCCTTTTTGGCCCATTTCTCGTTCTTTTCGACTCCTTAAGCTCTCCTGAGTGTAAAACATGAAATTAAAGGATTAGGAGCATCGACTTCATCAAAACTAATGAACATTCATCCAAAAAATAAGCCAAGCATGGGGTCAAAATATGTATAAATTATGGTTTATCAAATATCCCCACACTTAAACCTTTGCTTGTCCTTAAGCAAAATCCTCAACTCACAATTAAAATTAACTTCCTTAATTCATAATTCTCATCAATAATGTCTCATCATAATTCACAGATAATTCATTCATTGATAATTTAACTAAAAGGGTCTTAAAGATTCAAACAATCTAAGTAACAAATTTTTGTAGCACGAAAACATAGGCGTTTCCCCTTACCTAAATAATCACCCTTAATTCAAAACCTGTCAAGAATTGACATCCTCACTAAAGATTCAATCAAATAACTTAAGTGTTTAAGATTCAAATTAAGCACTCAAAAGTGAAACATGAAAAGTTATTGCCATAGGCTTGCATGAAAATCAAATCTCCACCACTGTAAAAAGAGATGATACACAAATCAAAAGGTCTTAAAAAGGGTTGTAATGGGGCTTGGGTTAAAGGTGTAGATAAAGGCTAAATTAGAGGGTTAGAATCAAGATTGAATTGAAAATTTACCTAACTAGAAAAATAAACTAATACCGAATAATTGCTTCAATTGAAAACTTTTCACTAATAACACGAGCTGCTTCTCAGAATATGAAACTAACCATTTAAGCTCAACTAACATAGAACTAATAATGAATAAATTCCCAATTTTTTTTACGTACAATAATAAGAAAGAATTTAACATTGGAATAGAGAACATAGTTTGGCAATTGATCAAATCAAATCTTGACAAAAAGGGGTTAATAAAATAGGGAAAATTCTCAATGAATCAAAAAGAATGAGTCTTGGGTTAATATTGAGGGTAAATAAAAAAAATGGTTTATTAGAATCAAAAGGGTTCACTAGGGGTTAATTATGAAGGTAGAATTTTTGGGATAAGTGGGTTAAGACCTAGGTGCCTTTATCATCTCAGTATATCAAATTAAAAGTATGGTCTCGACATGCATAATCGAAGCAAGTTCTAGAATAAGAAATCAATATTAACACACTCATAACAAACAATAAAGTGAGCAAGAAAAGTATATGCTCTAAAAGGCTCAAAGTCTTACAAAATTTATAGTTTTTGATGTCAAACTTGCAAATTTCAAACTTCAAGGTAATATTTAAATTTAGGGAAACAACCTAATAAATTTTTAATTCTGAAAATAGACTTATCATGCTTGATTCTCTAATGTCTTAAAGTATAAACGATCAATGCACAATTACCTATGACTTAATCTAAAACATATCAATGAAAATCATAAGTCAATAGAAGTTTCATTCTAATAGTAATATGAGGAAATTTACTTAAGAACAAGACATAATTCAGGAACTTTCTCATAATACTATAATTAATGTCCCCACACTTAAGATGTATATTGTCCTTAATGTACAAAGATAATAGCAATGTAAGCAGAAAATTTATAAGAGAGGGAAGGAGGTGAAACTTCCTGGATTATGGATGAAATCCTTAGAAAGTGAAAATTATAGAAATGGATCCAATGAGAAGCATGATAAACTAGGAAGAGGTGAAGGTGGGGGAGAATACTCCAGTAGTTTTTTCATTCCTTAGTAGCACCTTGAACCTTTTGAACTGCGGAGTCATCAGTAAAGTTTTAGGGGGCTTTATTAATGGATTTCATTATGGTTACTCAATAATAAATAGCTAGAGATATAAAGAGATGAAAATATACTAATATATACTAAAGACAAGAAAGAGAAAGAGAAAGAGTTTAAAAATTAAATTAAAATAAAACGAAAAAATAAATGGACTCAAAGGTTCTCATCAGCAGATGGGTCGCGAGGTGGGGGTGGTGGTGATATGTAAAAATGGTGACAAATCTGTTGTAGAGTTGCCTCGATGCTGTTGAATTGTCAAGCGTTGTCATTAAATTGTTGAATGCAGTACTGCTCGAAATGAGTGAGGCGCCCAGTGATGTCAGTTAGTGAAGCAACTGTATGAACTGGTCGGTGAGGCAGTGGTGGCAGTGCAAAGAAAGAATAAGGGAAAGGGGAAAGGGGGGAGAGAAAATGAGGGAGGAAGGAGGGAAGAGCTTGGTCGGTGGTGGCCGGAAGTGGGAAGGGGGGAAGCTGCGGTGGCTAGGGTTGGGGGAATTTGGGGGAGAAGGTGAATAGTAGACGAGGGTTTAAATAGGGATTGGGGCACACGATCAAGGGCCACACCCGTATGCCATGTTTTTTAGCCCGTATGTTTCGTAAATTTTGGTTTAGGGCATGTCTGAGTCTTGGCCCACGCCCGTGTGTCCTGGGCGTGTTAGGTCACACGGCCAAATCACACGGCTGTGTGATGCTTCGTTCGTCTCTCCCACACCCGTGTAGAGGTTTCCACACCCATGTTAATTAATCAGTATCGATCACGGCCTATAGGCACGATCGTGTCACACGCCCGTGTGACTTACTCAACTTCAACCACGGCATTTGGGCATGGGCGTGTCGTACGCCCGTGTCATTTACTCAGTATCGCCCATGGTCTTAAGGCACGCCCGTGTGGATTTATCGCTTCTCGTGTTCTTTAGTCAGTGTCAACTACAGCCGCATCGCACGACTGTGGCATTTTGTCGCAGCCCGTGTTTTGGGGGAAATTTTTGACTTATTCTGCACGATCTCTGCCACGCCGATGTACCTACTCATGGTGTCCACAAGGACACGAACATGCCCGTGTGCAAAGCCGTATGGGTAGGGAAACCTACGCTTATTAATTTGGTTAGTTTTTAGTTAGGTGCTAAAAATAAAAAATATGGACATCAATGGGGTTAGTGCTCAGGTTGCCTCCCGAGAGGAGCTTATTTAGAGTCTAAGCTCAACTCACCTTTCATTCACATAGTCATGGTGGTTCGAGGAGTTGAAATTCCTCATTCCATATGGGAAAATATTAAGTACCGTAAAATGGGTTGTTCCATTAAGTTCAGAAGTGGCAATAAGAGGATCAGCATTATCCATTAAAATCGGTCTCCAACCTTAATTTGGCTCATTTTAATTTTAGGCTCGTCATGGCTTTACCTTGGTTCATCGTGTACTTTTGATTTATCCTTAAACTGTGTTCGCCATTCATCTATTTCCTCGATCTGGAGCCTTTGTTCCTCATGAATAGTTCTATTCTCAATATGATAGTTAGACCATGGCTCTGTCATCTTTTTCTAAGGAATTTCCTGCACAGGAGATTGATCGTTAAGTTTACTTACATTAACAGGACTTGTATCATCTTGATTGCTAGATATTCTGACAGAATCACGTACTTGGGGTTTAAACAGGTCATCATCTACACGAAGTATTAATTCCCCTGTATCAAATCAATAATGGTCCTAGCAATTGCTAAAAAGGGTCGTCCAAAATTTAAGGGAATGTCACTATCCTCATCCATGTCTAAAACAACACAGTCTACTGGGAATATGAATTTATCAATTTTGACTAGCACATCTTCAATTATATGCCTAGGAAATCTAATGGTTTTATCAGCTAATTGAATGCTCATCCTAGTTTGTTTGGGTTTCCCAAAACCTAGCTGTTTAAACATTTTATAACGCATAACATTGATACTTGCCCGTAAATCAGCTAAGGCATTATTAACAGATAAACCACCAATTAAGCAAGAAATTGTAAAACTCCCTGGATCTTTTAATTTGTGAGGTAGTTTATTCTGTAAAATTGTTGAGCAAACTTCATTTAACTCCACATGCGAGGCATTGTCTACTAAAAGCTCTTTTAAAAATTTTACTGAATTGGGCATTTACAAAAGAGCTTCAATAAATGGTAAGTTAATATGTAATTTCTTTAAAAGTTTAAGAAATTTACCGAATTGTTCATCTGTGCGGTCTTTCTTCGTCGCATGGGGCTATGGCACATGAGGTTTGTACTCTGTACTTACCAGTTTTGGTTTATTATGGCTTACCTCAGCCTTACCTTTATCTACCACGTTTTCTTGCCTCATGTTTGGTTCATCTAACCTTTCACTATCGTGAGCAATAATGGCATGAAGTTGCTCCTTTGGGTTAGTTTCAGTGTTGCTTGGCAAGCTACCTTGTGGTCATTCAGAGATCAACTTGGGAAGCTAACCTATTTGGTTCTCAAGCCCTTGAATCGACGCTTGCTAATTTTCTAGTGTTGTTTCGGTGTTTTAAAAATGGGTTTCTAACACCGAGATAATTTTGTTAGCCTCTCCTCAAGGTTCGGCTTCTTCTCCTATGGGTAGGGTTGTTGTTGAAAGTCTAGAGGGGGTTGTTGATTCTGATTTCCTTTACCACCCCATGAGAAGTTTGGGTGGTTCCTCCAACCTGGATTATAAGTGTTACTATAGGGATTATTCTGAGGTCTAGAATTATTACCCATATAGTTCATCTGTTCGCTTTCTATGCCAAGGTTGTAGGATGGATATTCTGTATTGTTCGTCCCTCCTTCAGTTGTATCACATTACATCACTGGATGTACCTGCGAAGAACCATACAAACCATCAATCTTTTTATTTAAAAGCTCTACCTGGTTTGATAGCATGGTGACTGCGTCGAGGTTAAAAACACTGGAGGCTTTTGTTGGCTTTGTTCTCATGACTTGCCACTGATAGTTATTCAATGACATCTCCTCTATAAACTCATAAGTCGCTTCAGGGGTTTTGTTATTTAGGGTTCCACCGGCAGTTGCATCAATCAATTGCCTAGTTGAGGGGTTCACACCATTGTAAAAGGTTTGAACCTGTAGCCATAATGGTAACCCATGGTGAGGGCATCTTCTTAGTAGATCCTTGTATCTCTCCCATGCATCGTAAAGTGTTTCTAAATCCATCTGCACAAAAGAAGAAATATCATTCCTCAACTTAGCTGTTTTAGCCGACAGAAAATATTTAATTAAAAATTTTCAGTCATTTGTTCCCATGTAATCATTGATCTTTGTAGTACCGATTTCAACCACTATTTAGCTTTGTTCCTCAACGAGAAGGGAAACAACCGAAGGCGAATGACATCATCAGAAATGCCATTAATTTTGAAAGTATCACAGAATTCTAAGTATTTGGGTCTTCGTCCTGCAAACCCTCAAACTGATCAAACTGTTGAATCATTTGAATAGTGTTTGGTTTTAGTTCAAAATTATTTGTAGCAATAGCAGGTCTAGCGATATTCTATTCAGCCCAAGTTAAATTAGGCTTAGCATAGTCGTACATAGTACGAGGAACAGGATTTTCGGCAACCACCAGAGGAAGTGGATTATTATCAGCCATCTCCTCGGTAGTGTTAGTATCGTCCTCTTGCTCTTCCTCTATGTATTGTAAACTTCACCTTATCTCCTTACGATTTCTGCGAACGGTACTTTCTATCTCACTGTCAAAAAGCAAGGGTCCTAACGGGTTTCTTCTAGTCATAAACTAGAGATACCTGCCAGAAGTAAAGAAAGAGAAAAATTAGAAAAGTAACAATCAGATAAAAATAAATTGCAATAAAATAAAAATGACTAAAGTAATAAAAATTTAGTGTTCCTAATATCTTAGTCCCCGGCAACGACGCCAAAAACTTGATGTGTCTCTAACTAACTATGATCACAATAAAGGCAAGCGCACCTATCGTTTAATAGTATAGTTATGGTAAGACCGGAAATATCGTATCCACAAGGACCAAGAGTACTAGTAATTACTATCTTCTTATTATCTAGCCTAAGAATTGGATTGATTCCTTTTAAACTAAAAACTAATTAAAAGCACGATAGAGAATGAATTGGGAAAATACTTTTAAACAACTTTATGAAAGAGGCAATACCCAAGGAAGAATCCACCTAGACTACACTTATTACTTCTGATTCATACGATTTATTCACTTGACTTAATCCATAGAAATCCCTAATTTATGTTAATATCTCTTTCAAGACTAAAAACAACTGACTCTAGGTTGATTAATTGAAATCTATTTCTAATTAAAACCCCTATTTTTGCACTAACTCGATCTATGGATTCCCTTATTAGATTTGACTCTAATTCGGAAGATTTACGTCGTCCTATATCTAGGATTGCGTTCAACTCTGCTTAATTATGTTGATCTACTCTTAAACGGGGACTTTTGCTCCTCTGAATAAGCACATTCGACTTGAATCAATAACCTGAATTATTAAAATAAGAATAAGAACTCACAATTAAGAATAAGAACAAGTATTTATCTTATAAATCAAATAGTAATAAGATTCATCTAGGTATCATCCCCCCAGGTATTTAAAGGATTTAGTTCATACTGATAGAGAGAAACATCTTAAAATAAGGAAAACTACAAAACATAAGAAAACCTAAAAACTTCAAGAGAAATTGATAGGAGATCTTCAATCTTGATGGAGATCCTTCTTCCAAGCTGCTCTCGATGGCTGTCTTCGAGTATTTTCTGCTTTCTACTTCGTGTGTCTTTTTAGGTCTTCCCCTAGGGTGTTTATATAGGCTTTGGAGCACCTTTCTTGGCCCATAAGTAATCTTTTTCGAATGGAATTAGACTTGGGTTCGGCAGGGGCACACCCGTGTGCGAAAGCTTAGGCTGTGTTTGATTCTGCTCGTCACACACGGCCGTGTTGATTTTCGAGGTAGGCCCAATTTGTCCCTTTTTGGCCCATTTCTCGTTCTTTTCGACTCCTTAAGCCCTCCTGAGTGTAAAACATGAAATTAAAGGATTAGGAGCGTCAAATTCATCAAAACTAATGAACATTCATCCAAAAAATAAGCCAAGCATGAGGTCAAAATATGTATAAATTATGGTTTATAAAAAAAGAAATGAAAATAAATTAACGACAGATACAGTGAAGAGAACTCCCTCAATGTTATTGATGATTGTCACTACAAAGGCGATATCAAACGACCATTTATCATACCAATCGTATCAATTTGAAAAGAAGAGATATTGTTCTCCATCAATTATATTCAATATTTGATCAAAGAATAGTAGTAGGAAATAGTCTTTCTATTTTGCTTTGCTCGACTTTCTGTCATTCATACAAATCTGCCTACCCATGGTGATCCTTAACAAAATCAGCTTATTTTCCATTGTACCTTCTGTCTTTGGTACAAGCCTCACCCACTGAATGTCATATATGGGATCCATGATCCTTGCTATTTCCTATTGAGAATTGAGTTTCCCAGAATCAAATACTTGAGATTGAATCAATCTCTTTTGTTCCTCGATAGAACTCTTTTCAGTATCTAATGACATTTTCAAAATTGTTAAGCCTAACTTGAGTGGCTCTTCTCTTGATGGGTTGGTTGCTCATACTCATGTGATGATAGCTCTGATGACTCAAACTGAACTTTTAAACTGAATTCTTTCGAGTTAGCTTCCAACAAGGTCAAACATGTATTGTCCTCATCTTAGTGTGGAGAATCAGATGTACTACCTTCCAATGGATCATTGTATTCTAATTTTTCAGGAACCATTGGATCTTTCTTAGAGACAGCAGAACAATCTTCAACCTCATCAAGAGATCTTACGGCCTTAAGTACATTAAAGGTCACCTATTCATCTTGAACTCGCATGGTGAGTTCACCTTTCTGTACATCAATTATCATCTTGCTGGTTGCTAAGAAAAGCCTTCCTATGATGATTGGTACTTTTTTATCTACTTCAAAATCTAAGATAATAATGTCAATGGGAAATATGGATTTATCAACACGTACCATTACATCCTCAATCTTTCCTTCTGGGTATGCCAAAGATCGATCTGCCAGTTAGAGTGTAACTGTAGTTGGTCTAGCCTTACCAATACCTAATCGTCTAAACACAGATGTAGGCATCATGTTGATACTCGATCCCAAATTGCATAAAGCCTCACCACAATAAGATTCTCCAATATTGCAAGGTATGGTGAAACTTTTTGGATCCTTCAACTTAGGAGGAAACTTGTTCTAAAAAACTTCTTTGATCCTTCAACTTAGGAGGAAACTTGTTCTGAAAAAACAAGCTACATTCTTTAGTCAAAGTTACAATCTCAAATTCCCCAAGCCTTCTCTTCTTAGATAGAGATTCCTTCATAGCTTTCGCATAGTTCGACATTTTCTCCAAAGCTTCCACCAATGGAATATTGATACGTAGTTGTTTCAACACATCTAACATTCTCCTAAATTGAGTATCATGTTGTTGCTCATGTTGCAAGAGTCTTTGAGGATATAGAGGTTGTGAAACTTTGGCTTAGACTGGACAGCTCTTCCGAGGTAATATATCTATATCTAACGAGGGGTTAGCTTATCAGAATTCATAAGTTTAGATTTTACCTCTTCAGAATTTGTAGAATCTGGCTTCTCTAGTGTAGGAATTTCAACTGTTGGTTGAATTTACTCTTTCTTGGGAGGTTCATCTTCATCCTCAACTTCCTTGGGTTCCAAAATCTTTCCGCTTCGTAAAGTGACCGTTTTGCAATTCTCCTTGCCTGATTTTCTTAGGTTCTCCATGTTACTGGGCAAATCTCCTTGTAGTCTATTTTGAAGTTCATTGGCTAACTACCCCATCTAGTTTTCCAAATTTCTCAAATTTGTATCATTCTTCGCCATGTATGGTTTTAATAAGTTCTCAAGATTAGAAGTGTAACAGTTCGATTTTGGGTCTAGTTGGAACAGTAGTTTCGGGACCACAAATTCGACGCAAGAAAATTTATTTCTATTATATTTCTATGGTCTTCAGTTTTATGAAATGATTTTGTGAAAATTTTGTTCGAAAATTTTGACATTTGGACACTCAATTTAGTTAAAGGGACTAAATTGTAATAAGTGCAAAACTTAAATTCTAAATGTTACAAGTGTCCAATTGCTATGAGTGTAACATCCTGGAAATGGGCCTATGCATTTTTGATTTAATTATACGAAATGGCATGTCTTATGTGTTATGAATGTATGGTGAACATTTTTGGAAACTTGGAAATGTAAGGAAATGCTTCAGAAATGTTAAGTTTCAAAAGAGGAAAGTAAACATTTTTGGAAACTTGGAAATGTAAGGAAATGACTTGGAAATGTAAGGAAATGTCTTGTCTTGGAAATGTAAGGAAATGTCTTGGAAATGGAAGGAAATGTCTTGTCTTGGAAATGTAAGGAAATGACTTGGAAATGTAAGGAAATGACTTGGAAATGTAAGGAAATGTCTTGTCTTGGAAATGTAAGGAAATGTCTTGAAAATGTAAGGAAATGTCTTAGAAATGTAAGGAAATGCTTTAGAAATGTCAAGTTTAAAGTTTAAAAGAGGGACATGAAGCAAGGTGGTCTTAAGAGAAAATGTATGTGAAATATGACATACAAATAGCCTTGGTAAAATGGCTACAAGGTGCCACTTAAGGGCCTAGTAAGTGACGCCACATACATAGGCAAATGGGCCAAGGATCGAGTCGCATGGGAAGCAAATAAAGAATTTTATTTTTGCTACAAGGAGCAGAGAGGTGGACGGCATTAAGGCTTTTAAAAGAGGAGTTTTATTCTCTTTAAAATTCGGCAAATAGATAGATAATGATGGGTTATTATTAGTATTATTTTTATTAAGAGATAAGAGATAATTGATAGATTAAATTCTTTTAATTTGAATATATTGATAATTAAAGAGATAAAGCTATCAAAATAGAAGAGTGATGGCCAAGTAAGGGATTCTAAGTTAGTAATTTTAGCTACTAAAGGAAAAGAGGGCCATTCATTCTTTCTTTCAACTCTCTCTGCCGAATTCTCTCTAGCAAATAACTCCTCTCTTCTCTTTTATTTTTGCCAAGCCGAAATACTTTGTGCTCTAGCCGAATCCTCCATCTTTATTCTTCTTTCTCTTTTTTTTCTTTATACCAATCAAAAAGCCGAAATCAAGATCCTTCTAGCCTACATAGCCGAATATTGTTAAAGGTTCAAGCAAGGATTGTCGATTTCTAAAGTAAGGGTAAGATCTCATTCAGTTTCATCCTTTTTTCTTTTAAGATTTACCAAAATCTAGGACTAACCCCATTAATATCTTGTTGCCAAAACTTTGAAGAGATCTTTCGGGATTTACTAAGTGTCGACTACAAGGAAGGAGAAGTTCTTTTCCTGAAGGTACACCATAGGCCGCGTGTTCCCTAGTTATTCGGTGAGTTTCAAGATTTAATATCCACAAGGTAAGTTTTGGGTTACAACAATCCTAATAGGATTTGGTTTTATGGCCGAATGGTCTTCATTAAATTTTTAAGTAATGGCCGAATGTAGGGACTAAGGATCTAAGGCTTTAGATCGGATTTTCGGGATTTGAAGTGAAGTTGCTAAGTTAATCAGGTGTGTACCCCACACTATTTCTTAATAAGATTTATGGCAATGTTTAATAAATATATGTATGTGATATTAAGAATGTGAAAAGTATGGCTAAAGTACCATGCAATGGTACAAAGTACTCAGGTACGTTTCCTACTTCTACTAGGATTATGAATACATGTTAGATGTAACATGAGAACAATGATAAGAATGTGAAATTTGGCATATTAATGCATAATATGTATGATATGGGGCATATGGGTTATTGAAAAGGGGAAGTGAATGTGGGGACCTAAGACCACGATATTTGAATGTGGTGACCTAAGACCACGAGATCTGAATGTGGTGACCTAAGACCACGATATCCGAATGTGGTGACCTAAGACCACGATATATCCGAGTGTGGTGACCTAAGACCACGAATACTCATAATAGGCGATGAGCACGTCGATCGCAAATGATCGCCTTCGATGGTGTGTAGTGGATGGAGGGTTGACTTAATAGTCCCCACGGTGTGCAGGATGGTACGGGTGATGTGTAGCGGATGGCATCTAGGTTTGGGTTCGAGTTGCATCATTTTTAATTTAATGATATATGAATATGTATGATATGAAATGCCCTGAATTTATTTGGACTTAGTGTTTGTGTACACATTGAGTCTGTTGACTCACCCGTTGTGGGAACATTTTTGGTGATGATCGAGAATGGACCAGTCGGTAGGAGCTTAAAGGTGGCCATGCTCAAGCAAGGAATTTTATTTGGACATTTTATTTTTATTTAAGTCTTTTAAATTATTTGGGTTTATTTGATGTAATAAGGCCATAGTTGAACTATTTTACATTTATTTTATTTATTATGTTTACAAATTTTTATCAATTAAAGTTTAAGTAGATTTCTTTTAAAACAAAGCCTAAACGTTTTGTCACCTAAAGTAAAGGATTTTTAATAATGAAATAAACTTGTTTTCAACTCGAGCCCAACCCGACACAATCCTTCTTTCAAAACACACAAGTTTTTCCTAAGTAACAAAAGAATTTTGAATCGGTTTTCATCGAGGAACTTACCAGATCCGGTCAAGGCTCGTGGGCCGGGTTTAGGGTGTTTCAGTTTGGTATCAGAGCCCGTTTCAAACTCTTGGCCTGAGGTTTAAGGCCCAAAACATTTTCAAACCGAGCCCAAATAAGTTTTATGAAAACATTTTTTTTGAAATAAGTAGGTTTTTCCGGCATGGCACCTAAGTCTCGACCATGATCCACGGTGTAAGTACTTCTATCCATTTGTGTGATTTATTGAATGATTTGTAGAAGGGTAGAAATGGAATGGGAACGAGATTAGCATGATAAAGTACTTGAACCTAGGATTAGTTTTCCCCAACACTTACATAAGACTTAAGTGCCTAACTAAACAACCCTATGGCTAAGTCATCGAGTTAGGGTGTGGCAACCCCACATGCGCATGTCTAGGATTGGATCAGGAAGAGCTCGGTACTTAAGCGATCCTAGTGACTCACCTCCTCTTCAGAGATCCTACCTGCAGTGCGTAGCTACGGTTCACCCTAACCAAGAGGACTCGATGCAGCTAAACTCAATAACTAAAACCCGAAAGGAACTAGCCGTATTTTTATAAAAACCCTAGTTTTAAAACTTTTAAAATGACCCTTTTAATTTGTGAGAACTATTTTTACAAAATTTTAGAAAAATTTCGATTTATAAAAATTACCTAAATACCACGATTGTGAAATTACAAAAATGCCCTTGGTTTATAAAATGTCCAAACTACCCATAGTTTAATCAAAATTTCCTTACTTTATAAATGTTCAAAACCCTAATTTGCAAAATATCAAAATACCTTGATTTTGGAAAAATACGAAATTGCCCCTAACTTGCAAATTACCAAAATGACCCTAATTTCCAAAATTTTTGCAACATCACCATTTTGGAAAACAAATTCTCAAAAGTAACCCTAAAGTTTTGTAAAATCTACAATACCCCTGATTTATTGAGCTTTGCAAATTTACCCTTGTTTATTACCAAAATACCCCTGAGTTTCAAAATTATCGAAATGCCCTCGGATTTTAAAATTTCCAAAAATACCCCGGGAACACAAAATACCAAAATACCCTTACTGACAAAATTACCAAGGAACCTTATTTTGAAAAATTATGAAAATATCCCTGTAGGACAAATTATGAAAATACCCCTGGGATAAGAATAAGGCAAAGAGTGATTGAATAGTGAATGTGGGTGGTAGATACCACTGAATAAATATGTCTATGTTGATGAATGAATGTGCCTCTATTGAGGAATGAAGGTGTCTCTGTTGATGAATGTGAATGTGATTCTCTGGAATTAGAGTAGTGAACTTGAATGAAACTTTGTGTGATCGAAAGAACTACTTCTAAATATCTTTATTTCATAAAACATTCGCGGTTAATAAGTGGAACAAAATTTCGATGCATAAAACTTTTTAATCAGATTAAATCGCGGCGTTAGAAATGAGTTCTAGGGAAGTGAACTTAGAGATTGTGCCTAGGAAGTATGATGGTTCTATTAAGATCAGAGTGCGCGCAGCATAAGCGTAAAAGTGGTGAGTTAAGATGTACGATTATTCGTTAGTAAGTAATTTCAAGGACGAAATTATTTTTAAGGGGTAGAATCGTAACATCCGGAAATGGGCCTATGCATTTTTATTTAATTATACGAAATGGCATGTCTTATGTGTTATGAATGTATGGTGAACATTTTTGGAAACTTGGAAATGTAAGGAAATGACTTGGAAATGTAAGGAAATGTCTTGTCTTGGAAATGTAAGGAAATGACTTGGAAATGGAAGGAAATGTCTTGTCTTGGAAATGTAAGGAAATGACTTGGAAATGTAAGGAAATGTCTTGTCTTGGAAATGTAAAGAAATGACTTGGAAATGGAAGGAAATGTCTTGTCTTGGAAATGTAAGGAAATAACTTGGAAATGGAAGGAAACGTATTGTCTTGGAAATGTAAGGAAATGTCTTGGAAATGTAAGGAAATGTCTTAGAAATGTAAGGAAATGCTTTAGAAATGTCAAGTTTAAAGTTTAAAAGAGGGACATGAAGCAAGGTGGTCTTAAGAGAAAATGTATGTGAAATATGACATACAAATAGCCTTGGTAAAATGGCTACAAGGCGCCACTTAAGGGCCTAGTAAATGACGCCACATACATAGGCAAATGGGCCAAGGATCGAGTCGCATGGGAAGCAAATAAAGAATTTTATTTTTGCTACAAGGAGCAGAGAGGTGGACGGTATTAAGGCTCTTAAAAGAGGAGTTTTATTCTCTTTAAAATTCGGCAAATATATAGATAATGATGGGTTATTATTAGTATTATTTTTATTAAGAGATAAGAGATAATTGATGGATTAAATTCTTTTAATTTGAATATATTGATAATTAAAGAGATAAAGCTATCAAAATAGAAGAGTGATGGCCAAGTAAGGGATTCTAAGTTAGTAATTTCGGCTACTAAAGGAAAAGAGGGCCATTCACTCTTTCTTTCAACTCTCTCTCTGCCGAATTCTCTCTAGCAAATAACTCCTCTCTTCTCTTTTATTTTTGCCAAGCCGAAATACCTTGTGCTCTAGCCGAATCCTCCATCTTTATTCTTCTTTCTCTTTTCTTTCTTTATACCAATCAAAAAGCCGAAATCAAGATCCCTCTAGCCTACATAGCCGAATATTGTTAAAGGTTCAAGCAAGGATTGCCGATTTCTAAAGTATGGGTAAGATCTCATTCGGTTTCATCCTTTTTTCTTTTAAGATTTACCGAAATCTAGGACTAACCCCATTAATATCTTGTTGCCGAAACTTTGAAGAGATCTTTCGGGATTTACTAAGTGTCGACTACAAGGAAGGAGAAGTTCTTTTCCCGAAGGTACACCATAGGCAGCGTGTTCCCTAGTTATTCGGTGAGTTTCGGGTTACAACAATCCTAATAGGATTTGGTTTTATGGCCGAATGGTCTTCATTAAATTTTTAAGTAATGGCCGAATGTAGGGACTAAGGATCTAAGGCTTTAGATCAGATTTTCGGGATTTGAAGTGAAGTTGCAAAGTTAATCAGGTGTGTACCCCACACTATATCTTAATAAGTTTTATGGCAATGTTTAATAAATATATGTATGTGATATTAAGAATGTGAAAAGTATGGCTAAAGTACCATGCAATGGTACAAAGTACTCAGGTACGTTTCCTACTCCTACTAGGATTATGAATACATGTTAGATGTAACATGAGAACAATGATAAGAATGTGAAATTTGGCATGTTAATGCATAATATGTATGATATGGGGCATATGGGTTATTGAAAAGGGGAAGTGAATGTGGTGACCTAAGACCACGATATTTGAATGTGGTGACCTAAGACCACAAGATCTGAATGTGGTGACCTAAGACCACGATATCTGAATGTGGTGACCTAAGACCACGATCTCTGAATGTGGTGACCTAAGACCACGAATACTCATAAGGGCGATGAGCACGTCGATCGCAAATGATCGCTGCCGATGATGGTGTGTAGCGGATGAAGGGTTGACTTAGTAGTCCCCACGGTGTGCAGGATGGTACGGGTGATGTGTAGCGGATGGCATCTAGGTTTGGGTTCGAGTTGCATCATTTTTAATTTAATGATATATGAATATGTATGATATGAAATGCCTGAATTTATTTGGACTTAGTGTTTGTGTACACATTGAGTCTGTTGACTCACCCCGTTGTGGAACATTTTTCAAGTGATGATCAGTAATGGACCGGGTCGGTAGGAGCTTAAAGGTGGCCATGCTCAGCAAGGAATTTTATTTGGACATTTTATTTTTATTTAAGGATTTTAAATTATTTGGGTTTATTTGATGTAATAAGGCCATAGTTGAACTATTTTACATTTATTTTATTTATTATGTTTACAAATTTTTATCAATTAAAGTTTAAGTAGATTTCTTTTAAAACAAAGCCTAAACGTTTTGTCACCTAAAGTAAAGGATTTTTAATAATGAAATAAACTTGTTTTCAACTCGCGCCCAACCCGACACAATCCTTCTTTCAAAACACACAAGTTTTTCCTAAGTAACAAAAGAATTTTGAACCGATTTTCATCGAGGAACTTACCAGATCCGGTCAAGGCTCGTGGGCCGGGTTTGGGGTGTTTCAATTAGATTTTAAATTGGAGGTCCTTAGATGGTAATTAGACCAATATACTTTAAGTTGGACAAAGATGGAAATGGTAGGGTGAAATTTCAAAGTTTGGCATTAGGGGCATTTTGGTCATTTGGGTAATAAAGAAAAAATAAAACACATAAAAGATGTCATCTTCTCAATTTCATCCTCCCATGGCTGAAAATCACAAGGATCTCCATAGCTAGGGTTTCTTCATCTTCCAAGCTTGATTGTAAGTCCGTTCTAGCCCCGTTTTTAATGATTTTTATGTTTTTGAGATCCTTATAACCTAATCTAGCTACTTCAAGGTCTGATTCGAAAGAAAATCAAAGTCTAAAATTTTAACCATGTTGGATATTTTTTATTTTGATGTTAGTGGTAGATTATGCAAGTTTGGTGTTAGATGAACAACTTTTATCATGTGATTTTTGATGAAAATACTTAAAAGGACCTATTTGTAAAAGTTAAAAAATGAGTAGTAAAAGTGTGATTTAACGAAGAATGTGGGCTGGTATGAGCATAAAAGTAGTTTGGCTAGGCTTGTGTATTAAATAAATTGAACATATTTCATTTTACAAGCTTAGGGACTAAAATGTAAAAAGTTGAAAAGTTAGGGGTAAAAATGTAATTTTTCCATAATTTGATTTTTGGGCTGAATTGAATAATGTGAGTATTAAATGAGCTGAATTTGCTATTATAGATCAAGAAAAACAAAGTTCGGACCTAGATCAGGGGAAAAACAAAGTGTTTGATGATTAGGTCCATTTTCATTATTTTTGTACCGAGGTAAGTTCGTATGTAAATAATGCAATGTTATATTTGTATTTTAATGTTTTGATATTGCATGAAATGTATGATTGATTCAATGAGTATATTCGATGAAGTTTCGGCAAGAGAGAAATCTCGGCTAAACCTTAGGAATAGATTAGGATACAAGTGACATGTCACTAGGAACCAATGTGATTATGTAATTTATGTATCCCGGGTGCTGGTCCTATACGTCCTACTAGTGGCTGGGTATACCTGCATATGTTACGGATACTTGAAGCTTGTATGAGTAGCACTACATAGCTACGTCTCGATTGACGACTTCTGTGAGCAGGCCCGAGGATAGCTCGAAAGCGAGCTTATATGTGTTATGAGATTTGTGGTAACATTGACAACATATGTGGCACTTATGTGCAAAGTTTTCCGGGTATCCGATAGTATTCCAAGTGGTTCAACGGGTATGTCAAAGACAAGAAAGTATGTGATTATGTTGTGAGTTGGTACAGGTCTGTACAAAAACTCAAAGGAAAAGAATTTGGTATATGATGAACTATTTGTAAGAATGTGATTGAGTATGTTATGTTCATGAGGTTTTAATGACATTTAGGTTGATATACGTATGTTACTTATATAGAAATTGTATGGTTAATGTTGTTTATTATTTGCATATGAACTTACCAAGCTATATAGCTTACTCTCTTTTCCTTCCCTTGTCTTATAGTGTCACCAAGCTAGCTCGGGATTGGAGATCGTCGGAGATCCTTTCACACTATCAACTATTATTTTGGTACCAATAAAGTCAACATTTTGAGTTATGGCGTGTATAGGGGACTTGGACATTTTTTTATGTTTCATACTTGATTTGGCCAAATGTGTTGGCTTATATAGGTTGAAAGTTCATTTTGTATAAGGCCATTGAAAATTGGCTACAATTGGTATGAGCAATTTATATGATGATGCCTTTCATAAATGTGGGAATTTGCATGGTTTGAGATGATAAGCATGTGATGTTTGTGTATGATAGATGGTGGCATGTGAATGATATCTTGATGTCTTGATTGTGGCTGATTTGGTTTTATGTAAATGATTGGATTGGTGCCATATGATGTTGTGTATGTATGTACAAGTAAGGGTGGTAAAATGGCTTGGTAAATACCCTTATTTTTTTCCACACGGGTAGACACACGGGCATGTATCTTGGCTGTGCGTGACACACTGGCTGTCCCACAGACATGTGTTCTGGCTATGTGCCCCCTGCACCTTAATTTTGAAAAAAAAAAAAAAGAATGTCCAGAATATAGCACACTGGCTGAGACACGGGCGTGTGTCTCGGCCGTGTGAAGTCTACACCTATTTTATGAAAAATTATGAAAATTAAATCAACCATACGGCCTAGCACACGGGCTGAAACACCCCAAACCCGGCCCACGAGCCTTGACCGGATCTAGTATGTTCCTCGAGTAAAACAGTTCAGAATTTGTTTTTTGACTTTGGAAAATTTGAGTGATTTTGGAAGAAATCTGGTTTTGTGTTGGGTTCAGTTGAAAATCTTGTTCTTTTTGAAATCAAGGATTTATTAAAACCTTGTTTTTATATTCCCAAAACCACAAGTTAAAAGATATGCCGAATTTGTCTTAGATTTTACCTTTAAATTGGAAATCATTTGTGTTTAGATGCCAAAACATTTAACGTTTATTTTTAAAAACAATTTAGTTAACCCTTAATTTAACAATACTAATATCGTGATAGAACAAATAAAAGTAAGCATAAAACAGTTATTAGCTATGGCCTTATTACATCAAAACAAAACCCGAATGAATTCAAAATACTTAGAAATAAAAAGTCCCAAAATCAAAATAAAGTTTGAGTTGAACATGGCCACCACTAAGCTCCTGCCGATCCGGTCCATCACTAAGTGTCACCTGAAAAATATCCCACAATGGGGTGAGTCAACAGACTCAGTGTGTATAACCAACACTAAGTCTCAAATGATTTAGGCATATCATAACATATCATACATACATAACAAATAGAGATAATGATGCAATCCCGAACCCAAACCTAGATACCATCCGCTACACATCACCCGTACCAACCATCACACCGTGTGGACTACTAAGTCAACCCTCCAACCGCTACACATCATCGAAGGCAGTCGCTGCAGTCGACGTGCTCATCGCCCTTATATATATTGTGGCATCGCCACCAGATAAAATTTTGTAACATGAGTCATCACATTCAGATTATGTGACCGAAGTCACCACATTCAGATACTTGTGGTATAAATCACCAGATCACTTCCCCTTTACATATCACCCATATGCCCCATGTCATACAAATATGCTTTAACCATGTCATATTCCTTATTCACATTTTTATAGTTTCACATATGTGCCATAACAAATCATATTACACTCATAATAGGAATAGGTAAACGTACCTGAGTACTTTGCACCATTGCATGGTACCTTAGCCCACTTTGCATATTATTATAAACACATATATTAAATTTAATGCCGTACATCTATTAAGACTTAGGGAAGGCTACACACCTGATTTACTTAACGCCTTTGCTGAAATCCTGAAAAATCCCGATCTAACGCTTTAGATCTCTAGTTCCTATATTCAGCCAACCTAAGCATGTTAGCAACAAGCCATTCGGCTAAAATAGTCAAATCCCGAAGGATTAACGCAATCAACTTCTTACCTTGCTACCGATTTGTTACTACACAAATCCCGGAAACTTCGTGATGACCCTTCTTGTAATCAGCCAACTATTAAATCACTTAACCGGTTAATTTTAGCTTTCCAACAAATAAGAAACAGATCTGAAACATCAACTATGGCCTTGGCCGAATACCATAAGCACTTACCTTGTGGATCTAAAATCCCGAAATTGTCCGTGCTCCTAGTGATGTCGAAATCCCTATAGATATATGTTAGATTCCATTCTAACATTTAAATGAATAAGATAAATGGCCTTCGGCCTATGGCACACACGTTTACCTTAGATCTCGAAATCCCGAGGTCTTCTTCCCTTGTAGTCGACAATACAGAATCCCGAAACCCTCCTTCAGAGTTTGGCCATAAAGCAACAATGTGGTTAGGGTCTTGATTTCGACAGCCAGAGAAGAAAAGAATAAATCGACATCAAAGAGATTCCTTACCAAAGAAGAAAGACCAACCACAAATGATCAACCACCTTTACAAAATTGTCAAGGAGATTTGCAGGAGAAATCGATTCAGAGAGTGCCAAAAAAGTGAACTTTTGGCTTTGAACAATCGGCTAGGGGTTGGGGTTTATTCGGCTTCTAGATCCCAAAATGGAAGTGACGTTTCGGCACATTAATGGTGAAAAGAAAAATGAGAAGAGAATGAGGGCTATAAGGGGTTCGGCTATGGCTCTCAAATAGTGATGGAATATTCGGCCATATAAGGAAAAAGGTGCAAAAATTAATGTTGAACGAAAGAAAAAGAAGAGGAGGAGAAAGTAAAAGAATTTCGGCTTAAAGAGAAAGGTGAGAAAAAGAATGAAATTCGGCACTTAATCCTCTCAGTATGACCGATTGCCTCACTTACTCCCCCCTTGAATTCGGCTAACACTCAAACATTAGCTCATCCTTGCTTTTCTCCTATTTTATCTCTTATCTTCCCATTTAAAAATAATTAAAATAAAATCATCATTTATCCTTACCTTAGCCGAAATTTAAAAAGGGATTTAGCTCATCTTAAGCTCATCCTCTTAGTATCCTATTGCCGCCCACCTCTCTTGCTCATTGCTGCAAAATAAAATTCTTTTATTTGCTTCCCTTGCAGCTCGAACCTAGCCCCTTGCACCCTGCTTGTGGCGTCACCTACCAAGCCTTAAGTGGCACCTCCAAGCCACTTAAACAAGCCCATTTTTGTGTCATATTTCCCCTAC
Organism: Gossypium bickii; assembly: GCA_025503065.1. NCBI lineage: Eukaryota > Viridiplantae > Streptophyta > Magnoliopsida > Malvales > Malvaceae > Gossypium > Gossypium bickii. Next base: position 46,388,039 of record CP106711.1, on the reverse strand, counting down.
AATTTCTCTTAAGGCCCTATCAAGCTTAGCTTCCTCTTAGAACTTAAAATACGATATTTTCTAAGGCATTCTCCTATATTCTAAGGTTCTTAAAATTCATACAACACAATCAGAACATACATAGGCATGCTTCCACATAAAATTCAAAAATAATTCATAAGCCCAAAATCCCAGATGTTACAGTTCTACCCCCTTAAAATAATTTCGACCTCGAAATTACCTGGCTAAAGTAAGTGAGGGTATTGCTGTCGCATTGCCTCTTCAGGCTCCCACGAAGCTTCTTCTGATCCATGATTGCGCCATAACACTTTGACTAAAGGAATTGATTTCCTTCGTAGCACTTTCACATCTCGTTCCAAAATCTGAATCGGCTCTTCCTCGTAGGACAAATCTGGCCTTAACTCCACCTCTTCAACCGGAACCACATGAGATGGATCCGATTGATAACGACGTAGCATGGACACATGGAATACGTCGTGCATCTGCTTCAATTCCGAAGGCAACTCTAACTGGTATGCCACTGGTCCAACTCGCTTCAATACCCGATAAGGTCCTATAAACCTTGGACTTAACTTCCCTTTGTGACCAAATCTCATCACCTTCTTCCAAGGTGAAACTTTAAGGAACACTTGATCTCCCACATCAAATTCTATTTCCTTCCATTTGAGATTTGCATACGACTTCTTCCTATCTAATGCTTCCTTCAACCGTGCCTGAATTACCTCAACCTTCTCCTCGGACTCTGCCACAATCTCTGGGCCCAAAACTCAATGTTCCCCTAATTCTGTCCAACACGTAGGTGTGCGACACTTCCGTCCATACAACGCTTCATACGGTGCCATCCGAATACTAGCTTGATAGCTGTTATTATAAGCAAATTCCGCTAGAGGCAAATATTCTTCCCAACTTCCTCTGAAGTCTATCACACATCCCCTCAGCATATCCTCTAACACTTGGATCACTCGTACAGACTGCCCGTCTGACTGTGGATGAAAAGCCATAGTGAAGTCCAATCTGGTGCCTAAAGCCTGATGTAGTGCTTTCCAAAACCGAGACGTAAACCTTGGATCCCTATCTGAGATAATCGATACCGAAACTCCATGCAACCTCACAATTTCTGCCACATACAACCTTGCCAACTTCTGCAAAGGATAACCAACTCGCACGGGAATGAAATGCACGGACTTTGTCAATCGATCCACTATCACCCATACCGAGTCCTTCTTAGTAGGCGTAAGGGGAAGCCCACTAACGAAGTCCATGGTGATTCTCTCCCACTTCCACTGTGGAATCTTGATTGGCTGAAGTAACCCTGACGGAACCTGGTGTTCAGCCTTAACTTGCTGACACATCAAACACTTGCCGACAAATTCTGTAACTTCCCTCTTAAGACCAGGCCACCAAAACTGTTCCCTTAAATCTCTGTACAACTTACTACCTCCGGGATGCATAGCATAAGGGCTACTATGCGATTCCCGAAGAATTCTCTGCCTAAGTTCCTCATTCTTCGGCATACAGACCTTACCCTTGAAACACAGTACTCCCTCGTCATTAATACCATAATCCTCTAACTCTCCATTCTGTACTTGCCGTAGCTTGGCACTTAAATCATCATCCATCAACTGACTCTCCTTCACCTTATTCAACCATGTCGGCTTAACTTGCAACTCTGCCAACAAACTTCTGTCGTCATACAAACTTAGATGTACGAACATCACTCTCAGATCTGACACCACTTTCCGACTTAGGGCATCTGCCACTACATTAGCCTTGCCCGGGTGATACTCTATAGAACAGTCGTAATCCTTTAACAACTCCACCCACCTTCGCTGTCTCAGGTTCAACTCCTATTGAGTCAACAGATATTTAAGGCTCTTGTGGTCTGTGTAGATCACTGACTTTTCTCCATAGAGATAGTGCCTCCATACTTTAAGAGCAAAGACCACTGCCGCCAATTCCAAGTCGTGCGTCAGGTAGTTAACCTCATGAGGCCTTAACTATCGAGACGCATAAGTGACATCCTTCTCGTCTTGCATCAGTACGCAACCCAAACCTGTATGGGAAGCGTCACAATACACCACGAAATCCTTCCCTGCCTCAGGTTGAATCAAAACCGGAGCTTCAGTCAAGACCCTCTTAAGCTTCTCAAAGCTCTCCTGTTGCTTATCCGTCTATATGAAAGGTACTTCCTTCCTCAACAACTTCGTCAGCGGTGCGGCTATTGATGAGAACCCTTCCACAAACCTCCTGTAGTAGCCTGCCAATCCCAAGAACCTACGAACCCCAGCCATAGACTTGGGTGGTTTCCAATCCAACACTGCCTCAATCTTTCGAGGATCCACCCTTATTCCTTCTGCAGACACCACATGCCCTAAGAATGCAACCTCTTTCAGCCAAAATTCACACTTGCTGAATTTGGCATAGAGCTTCTTCTCCCTTAATACTTGCAACACAATCCGGAGATGCTCATCATGCTCCTCCTCAGACTTGGAGTATACTAGGATGTCGTCGATAAATACAACGACGAACCGATCCAAGTAAGGCTGAAAAACCTTATTCATCATATCCATGAACGTGGCTGGGGCGTTCGTCAATCCGAACGGTATTACTAAAACTCATAATGCCCGTATCTTATTCGGAAAGCTGTCTTATGGATATCCGCTTCCTTCACCTTCAACTGATGATATCCCGATCTTAGATCGATCTTTGAAAACATTGCTGCCCCCTTCAGCTGATCGAACAAGTCATCTATTCTTGGCAACGGGTACTTGTTTTTGATGGTCAGCTTGTTCAACTGACGATAATCTATGCACATACGCATAGTTCCATCCTTCTTCTTTACGAATAAGGCCGGTGCTCCCCATGGAGACACACTGGGTCGGATAAACCCACGATCAAGCAGCTTCTGGATTTGAGCCTTGAGCTCAACCAACTCCTTTGGTGCCATTCTGTACGGGGCAATTGACACAGGAGCTATTCCCGGCAGCAAATCAATTCTGAATTCTACTTCCCTATCCGGGGGTATTCTAGGTAATTCCTCCGGAAACACATCTTCAAATTCCATTACTGTTCTAACTCCACTAACTCCCCCTTCTTTTGCATCCAACGCACTTACGAAGGCTAAAAATGCCTTGCATCCTTTCCGAACCATTTTATCAGCCTTTAACGCTGAAACTACGTTAGACAAGTAGTTTCTTCTTTCTCCTATCATAATTATCACCTCATCCTCTGGGGTCCTTAACTCCATTCGCTTAGCTGCACAATCCAATACAGCCTGATGTTCCACTAGCCAGTCCATGCCAAGAATGAGATCGAATTCATCGAAGGGTAATTCCATTAAGTCGGCAGGGAAACTCACACTCCGAAAGATCTTGTTCACCACTATAGTTTGACCTAATGGGCTTACTACAGTCATCTCCCTATCAGAAAGTTCAGAGGATATGCCTAGAGTTTCAACTACTCTATATCCAACATAAGAATGGGTCGAGCCCACATCAATCAAAGCAAAATAAGGCTTGTTCGCTATAAGGAACGTACCGGTTATGACGTCCGATGCGTCTCCATCCACCCTCCGACGAACCGCATACACTAGACCCAGCTGTCTTGCCTCTCAGATACCAACAACTCGCCGGTGTTCCCGACCTCTTCCAAAGATCGTTACCTCTACCATTCGGACCACGACCTCGCCGAAAGGTCGTTGCCCACCTCTACCAGCCTGATTAACACCCTGACCTATTGGGCGGCTCCCGTCTATCTTAATAGGACAGTCCTTAATCATGTGATCCTTAGATCCACACTTAAAATATCCTCCCGTCTTCTTCCAACATTCTCCTAGGTGCATCTTTCCATATTGAGTACAAGTACGGTACTGCCCTCCTATGATAACTTGCTGACCTCGCGGCCCATCAACTCTAGGCCTTTTTTAAACACTCCCGGATGATCCTGACGATCCAAAACCTCTTTTCTACCTGTTCCAATCAGTGTTCTGCCTTACAGAGTCCATAATTCCCTCGGCTACCTTAGCCTTTTCTACCAACGTGGCAAACTCACGCTCCTGATGTGGGGCTATCAACAACCTCAGGTCATCCCTTATCCCGTCTTCAAACCAGACACATCGTTCATGCTCTGTAGCCACTACTCCTCGAGCATACCGGCTCAACCTTAGGAATTCAGCTTTGTACTCTGTTACAGACTTATTCCCTTGAACCAACCCCAGAAATGCCTTCCTCTGCGCATCAGTGTAACGCGTGCCGACATACTTCTACTGATATGTCGCCTTAACATACTCCCAAGTAAGGTCCTCAGCTGCGGCACCATCCTGAACTGTTAACCACCATTGATAGGCTTCGTCGCGTAGCAGCGACACCATTCCTTTCAGTTTCTCCTTAGGGGTCAGATCCAGCTCATCCATAATTCGTTCCGTCGCCTCCAACCAATACTCAGGTGTACTGGGTGCCACTCCAGATACGCCAGCCTCAAATGATTTAGGCATATCATAACATATCATACATACATAACAAATAGAGATAATGATGCAATCCCGAACCCAAACCTAGATACCATCCGCTACACATCACCCGTACCAACCATCACACCGTGGGGACTACTAAGTCAACCCTCCAACCGCTACACATCATCGAAGGCAGTCGCTGCAGTTGACGTGCTCATCGCCCTTATATATTGTGGCATCGCCACCAGATAAAATATTGTGACATGAGTCACCACATTCAGATTATGTGACCGAAGTCACCATATTCAGATACTTGTGGTATAAATCACCAGATCACTTCCCCTTTACATATCACCCATATGCCCCATGTCATACAAATATGCTTTAACCATGTCATATTCCTTATTCACATTTTTATAGTTTCACATATGTGCCATAACAAATCATATTACACTCATAGTAGGAATAGGTAAATGTACATGAGTACTTTGTACCATTGCATGGTACCTTAGCCCACTTTGCACATTATTATAAACACATATATTAAATTTAATATCGTAAATCTATTAAGACTTAGGGAAGGCTACACACCTGATTTACTTAACGCCCTGAAATCCCCAAAAATCCCGATTCAACGCTTTAGATCTCTAGTTCCTATATTCGGCCAACTAAGCATGTTAGCAACAAGCAATTCGGCTAAAATAGTCAAATCCCGAAGGATTAACGCAACCAACTTCTTACCTTGCTACCGATTTGTTACTACACAAATCCTGGAAACTTCGTGATGACCCTTCTTGTAATCAGGCAACTATTAAATCACTTAACCAGTTAATTTCGGCTTTCCAATAAATAAGAAACAGATCTGAAACATCAACTATGGCCTTGGCCGAATACCATAAGCACTTACCTTGTGGATCTAAAATCCCGAAATTGTCCTTGCTCCTAGTGATGTCGAAATCCCTATAGATATATGTTAGATTCCATTCTAACATTTAAATGAATAAGATAAATGGCCTTCGGCCTATGGCTACACACGTTTACCTTAGATCTCGAAATCTCGAGGTCCTCTTCCCTTGTAGTCGACAATACAGAATCTCGAAACCCTCCTTCAGAGTTTCGGCCATAAAGCAACAATATGGTTAGGGTCTTGATTTCGACAGCCAGAGAAGAAAAGAATAAATCGACATCAAAGAGATTCCTTACCAAAGAAGAAAGACCAACCACAAATGATCAACCACCTTCGCAAAATCGTCAAGGAGATTTGCAGGAGAAATCGATTCAGAGAGTGCCAAAAAAGTGAACTTTTGGCTTTGAACAATCGGCTAGGGGTTGGGGTTTATTCGGCTTCTAGATCCCAAAATGGAAGTGACGTTTCGGCACATTAATGGTGAAAAGAAAAATGAGAAGAGAATGAGGGCTATAAGGGGTTCGGCTATGGCTCTCAAATAGTGATGGAATATTCGGCCATATAAGGAAAAAGGTGCAAAAATTAATGTTGAACGAAAGAAAAAGAAGAGGAGGAGAAAGTAGAAGAATTTCGGCTTAAAGAGAAAGGTGAGAAAAAGAATGAAATTCGGCACTTAATCCTCTCAGTATGACCGATTGCCTCACTTACTCCCCCCTTGAATTCGGCTAACACTCAAACATTAGTTCATCCTTGCTTTTCTCCTATTTTATCTCTTATCTTCCCATTTAAAAATAATTAAAATAAAATCATCATTTATCCTTACCTTAGCCGAAATTTAAAAAGGGATTTAGCTCATCTTAAGCTCATCCTCTTAGTATCCTATTGCCGCCCACCTCTCTTGCTCCTTGCTGCAAAATAAAATTCTTTTATTTGCTTCCCTTGCAGCTCGAACCTAGCCCCTTACACCCTGCTTGTGGCGTCACCTACCAAGCCTTAAGTGGCACCTCCAAGCCACTTAAACAAGCCCATTTTTGTGTCATATTTCCCCTACAATTTCTCTTAAGGCCCTATCAAGCTTAGCTTCCTCTTAGAACTTAAAATACGATATTTTCTAAGGCATTCTCCTATATTCTAAGGTTCTTAAAATTCATACAACACAATCAGAACATACATAGGCATGCTTCCACATAAAATTCAACAATAATTCATAAGCCCAAAATCCTGGATGTTACACAGGCGTGTGGCACAAGTCATAGAGCGCCCTATTTTGAACACGACCTGTAGCACGGGCATGTCTAAGGGTCACATAGGTGTGTCCCTTGGACCACACGGGCGTGTGAGCCCTGTAACATGAAAAACTTCCTAAGTTTTATAAAATTTTCTGAAGTTCTCAGTTTAGTCCCGAACCACTTCCAAAGCATGTATTGAGCCTGGTAGGCTCCTTTTAGGGACGATATTAATGCGTATGAAAAGTTTTAAATTTGAATGGAAATTTATGACTCGAAAATGTATGTTTGCTTGTGTTTACGTCTGTTAATGCCTCGTACCCTCTTCCAACATTGAATACGAGTAAGGGGTGTTACAATAAGACTCGTTTGGTAGAGAATTTTCCAAATTTGCCAATGTTGTTGCTTGGCCTTTATCAAGGCATCAGTTTTAGCAATGTATGCCTTCAACAAATTCTTCAAATGGTTCAACTTGTGGTGGTTTTTGAACTTGTTGATTGAAACAAAAGGTTGATTTGATCTATGTTGGATGTAATTGGTTTTTGGTCCGCCTCCTTGGTAGTGGACTGGTGGCTGAGTTGCAACATGATTTAAACCATTAGTAGTAAATTGTTTCAACATTGAATAGATAGATGGTACCTGAGCTGAGAGTGAGGTAAGGGCGTCTTCTTCATACACTCTGGCGACTCGTTTTCCTAAACTTGCCTGATTTGTCAGGCACTGGTAATTGTTGCTGCCTATTTTCTCAATGATCTTATAAGCCTCATTATGAGACTTTGATAAGAGAGCACCATTCGCAGAAGCATCTACCACCAATCTTGTGTGTGTTGAAACCATTATAAAATGTTTCCAACTGGATGCAATGCAAAATCCTGTGGTGAGGGCATCTACGAAATAATTCATTGAATCTTTCTCATGCCTCATATAGGGACTTATCATCCATCTGCTGAAAAGTGGTGATCTCATTCCACAACTTAGCATTTTTGCTAAGTGGACAATACTTTACCAGAAAGTGTTCAACAAATTCTTACCAAGTAGAAATTGAGTTGGATGGCAACAAATTAATCCATGCTCGTGCTCGATCTCGCAACGAGTATGGAAACAACTTCAACCTTAGTGTGTTTTCAATTACACCGGCTATCTTGAGGAAATTGCTCACCTCCATAAATAATTGAAGGTGAATATGTGCATCTTCTATGGGCATTCCACTAAATTAGCCTATTGTCTAAAGCATTTGAAATATCATAGACTTCAATTCAAACTGCGATGCCTCGATCTTCGGTCCCCTAATTACAAGATTTAGTTCGTTAAAAAGTGGCACGATATACTGTCTTATGGGTTGATCCCTATCATCAGCAATAAGAATTGGATTTCAAGAATTAGCGACTCCATTCCCTTAAACATCAGTTTGATTCTCAAGGTCCATTTCTACGGCTTGTCTCTAGGCTAATATTTCTCATCTTCTTTGTCTAAATGCCCGCTTGATTTTAGGGTCTACAAGGAGTACATCGATGATTCGATTTATGCTCATAAAGACCTGAAAAGAAAATCACAAAATAAATAAAGAATACAAAAATAAAAAAAATTAAAGAATTAATTAGTAAAGTTAGAAAAAAAAAACCAAATTGCAAAGAATAATTTCATAAAAAATGATTAAGGCAACAGTCCCCAAAAATGACACAAAAAACTTGTAACGCTTGATTTGTGCAAGTGTATACATTCGTTATCAAGTAATAAGTATAAGAGTTATCGTCTCCACAGGGAAGCTTAAAGTTAACTATTTGGTGATAAAAACACAATAGTTTGAGTGATGATGATTAAGCTATCTAAATGTAAGATGATCCCTAATGCAATTTAATCTAAATGCCAAGTATGAAATGATATGTATGAAATGAATTTAGCAGCAAAGACTCAAAATTCAACAATCAATAACATGAATATGCTAGGATAATTACATCTTTCAACTTAGTTCATTTTCCTTACGTTTAATAATGTTCAAAAAATATTCCATGGCAACTTGATCTTTCATAAGTTTTGAAACCAAATTAAGTCCTCTCGAAATCTTTTACTTAGTAAAACATGCATTTTATTGACTATATTAAACTAAGGGTTTCTTAGAATTCATGTTAAGTAACAAGGACAGGTTAGGTTTGAAATAGTTTAATCACATAAACCTAAAAACTATGCAAGATAATAAAGCTCGTCAAAGTTATTATTAACCTTCAATTTGGTCGGGTCAGGATCTAAATTAAGTATGCACTTTTCAATTACTGCGTCCACTAGCAGTCATCTAGTTAGGATCACTCAGCTAATTCTAATGCATCCAATCACATATGAATGAAATACATACTTGAGTTTAATTGAAAACATGATTGACTGAGGCACAGACATTATAAACATGATTTAAACAAACTTCATTGAATCAATGCAATCATTCTGGCTAAACATATTTAAGCTACCATTGTTGATGACAAGATAACAACGTGCATTGCAAACATGATTAAAAGCAAAATAACAAAGTAAAGGAAGAATAAACTCTGTCGGATCAGTAGCCTTGTGAACTCTGATTGAAGATGATCTCCTCCAATCCTTGTGTTACTCTTTTGCTAATGGCTCCTTAAGGTGGCCGACCAAGAGATGGTCTTCTCAAGGTTTTGCTGGCTAAGGGAAATGGGATGCTATGCATGGGAATGAAGAAAGGAAAGAATGAGAGGAAGAATGTGATAACTTTTGGAAAGAGTTATATTTAAGGCCTCTAAATAGAATTAATTGGTTGTAATTAAGTGATTATATTTGCATTTTTAGGATATTTTTTAGAACATTGCATAACAAAGCTTGGATTGTGATATAATGGTTATTATTTGTTACTTTTAACACTTGGGAGGAAAGGTGTGGTTTTGTGTAAACACATGTGTAGGAAGAGCGAGAATATGAAGAGTGAAAATGAAGGAACTGAAATATTGCTGTGGCAAATGGTGAATTTTATTGCCAACAGAATTGCCATGGCAATTCTAGGAAAATGACTCAGCACTTTATCCACGTCATTCTCAGCCAGCTGTGCATATACCAGAAAATCTAACCTGAAAAGGGGAATGAAAAAAGTGTCCTGAGGTGGGCTGAATCTACCCAATAAAAGAAGAAGAGAGAAGAGGAAAAAAGGGAAGGAGAATTTGTGTGAGAAAGAGAATGGTGACAGTAATCCTCTCTCTGCACATAGAAAAAATTTCATTGGAGAATTCCAGAGAAAGAAAGGGTAGTAGCTACAGAGAGCAGAATACTGACGTGAAAAAGGGGAAGAGACATCTGACCTAGGTTCACATACAATTGGAAAATAAAATAGAAGTTGGAGTGTGGTAAGAAATCCTCCAGTTCCGCCTTTGGTTTTCCTGATTTCTGTGATTCAAACTTGTTTTATTGTTGATGATTGATTTTAATTTGGTGTTAACTTTTCCAACTATGAACTAAATCTTTTATAGGTTGGAGTTATTTGGGTGAATGTTTTATTATCTTTAATGCTCATGATTTGAGATTGTCTATGTCACTGTTTGATTCAATTTATGCTTATTTGAAATACATTCATGCAAGCTCTAGACATAGTTGATTGTATATTGTGTTAATAGATGTATTTTTAATTCTGAAAAGGTTAAATACACTGGATCTAGAACCGTTTGACACAAACGAATATTCGATAGAATATTCGTAGCACTCTAGGCATAGATGTTGCAAGCTATACAAAGAAGGACGTTCATTGTGGTTATTAATCTAGAGTTCTTTAGACATACAGTAACTTAGATTTTTAGCTTAAAATCTGGCTATCGAAAGAGGCAGGTTACAGTAGTAACTCACTGAGTAGTTGATTAGACAATATTTTAGCATGACATTCTTTTGATATGTGCATTTCACCTGAATAATTCTAGCCCTATTCATTCAACAACAGAATTATTCTTGCTTTTCTCTGTAATTTGCCACTACAATTTATTTGCCATATCAATTCTCTGTTTTTAGCATTAGATTACATTCATTCATTATACCAACATCCTATTCAATTTAAGTGTATTTCCTGCTATTTAGTATAGTTATTAGGATTATAATAACTTAATCAATCTCTTACCAATTTCTAATCCCTGTGGAGACGATACTTACTTATCACTTTATTACTTGAATGATGTGTTCACTTGCACAATTGCATTAGTTTTTTACACGAAACAAGTTTTTGGCATCGTTGCCTGGGATCGGCAACATTGGTGAAAAGTTGATTTGTTATTATTCTTTTTGTTTTTGTTAGAATAGTTAATTAGTATTTTATTTGATTTTTCAAGTTTTGTACTAGTGCTTGAGAAGGAGTATTCAAGAGGATAGAGAATACTGTTTTGATCTTGAGATTAAAAGGACATTAAGGTGAATAAGGAAAGCATTAAAGGAAATGGAGAGGATTATAAATGATCCAATTAGAGAAGATCAGGTACTCCAGAATGAAAGGAATGTTGATATTCCTCGAATCTTAGATGACAGAGATAGATCCATCAGAGAACATGTAGTGTCTACTTAAGGTGATTTAAGTCTAGTAATTGTTAGGCCACATATCAGGCTCAACACTTTGAATTAAAACCATTAATGTTTTAGATGCTGCAGACGGTAGGGCAGTTTAGTGTTTTACCAACTGAAGATCCCAGATTGCACTTGAGACTTTTTTTTGAAGTCTGTGACTCACTCAGGAAGCAAGGTGTTCCTAAAGATGCCCTTAGATTAAAATTATTCCCCCATTCATTGCGAGATCGTGTCAGATCATGGTTGAATGCATTACCATCAGGTATGATGGCATCTTTGAATGAACTATGTCAGAGATTTCTACTGAGGTACAATTCTCCCAACATGAATGCCAAGCTAAGTAATGACATTACATCGTTCAGGTAATCTGAAGATGAGACATTATACGAAGCATGGGAGCATTTCAAGGAATTAATTAGAAAATGTCCGATGCATAGTTTTCAACATTGGACACAAATAGAAATTTTCTGCAACGGATTAAATGCTCATGCGCGAATGGTGGTGGATGCATCTGCAAATGGGATGTTGCCTGACAAATCCTACAATGAAGCATATGAAATGTAACAGCCTGTTTTTGGTCAAATTGGAATGTGGTTTCAGGACCACAAATCCGAGATCAAAATATTTATTTTATTATTATTTTAAATTTTATAGCATGATAGAATTATTGTGTGAAATTTTCGTAAAGAAATTTTACTGTTTGAATGTTTAATTAGGTAAAAAGGACTAAATCGCGTAAAATGCAAAAGTACTGTTCTATTATTTGAAGGTGTCAATGGCTTTGGTTTTTAAATATGATGGCTTTAAATGGTAATTAAACCATTTGAAAATTTACTAGACATATATGGAGACATTTAAGGTGTTTTAAATGGTTATTAATTAAGGATATAATTGTAAATTGGTTATTAACATAACATAAATAAAAACCAAATAATAAAAAGATGGTGTTAATCTTTCATCTACCACCAAAATAAAAGGAAGAAGAATTCATTTTTAGGTTTCATTCGGCTATTCATTTCCTAGTTGATTAAGGTATGGTTTTAGCTCGGTTTTTAATGATTTCTATGTTTTTGAGATCGTTGCTTCGTATTCTAGCTAGCCTGTACCTTAAATTTTGAAATTGTTAAAGATTTGCCATGTTGACATTGTTTAATGCTTGAGTAATTTGATGATTTATGATAGATTTGGAAGGTTTAATGTTAGATTAGTAGTTTTTGTAAAGTGATTTTTTGACAAAAATGTCAAAAAAGGAATAAATTGAGAAAATGTGAAATGTGGTGGTTAAAAGTGTGAATAAATTGAAAATATGGGCTGCTAGTAACATGTATTAAATTCGGCTAAGCATGGTTTGTACTAAATTGCATGAATTTGCAAATTTATGTGATAAGGACTAAATTGTAAAAATGTCAATGTTTAGGGAAAATGTGTAAAATAGCCCTAATGTATATTTTGAATTGATTTGAATAAATAGTTGATTAAATGAGTTAATTTTAATTATATTTAGATCAAGAAAAATGAAATTCGGATTAGGATCGGGGAAAAATGAAAGTTATCGATTAATCGACTCGATTCGCCGTTTTAATTTCTGAGGGAAGTTCGTATGTGATAAGCATTGTTATAATTATGCTTTTAATGCTTTGATATTGCATAAATTATATGTACGGGACTACAGTCATGTTCGACGGCAAATCGGCTATATGTGGCACTTAGTGTGCGATTCGACATAGCTTCGGCTATATACGTCACTTAGTGTGCAATTCGACATAGCTTCTGCTATATATGGCATTTAGTGTGCGAGACCAAGATAGCTTCGGCTATGTAAGGCGCTTAGTGTGCAAGATATCAAGTATTCGTCAGTATTACGAAAAGGTATGAGTTCGTTATGAATTTGTACAGGTATGTACATGTAAAGTATGAAATCCAAATAGAAGAAGTTATGAATTTGTATATAAGCACATTAGTAAGTATGAGGAAGTTTGTTGGTTATCATGATTTAGATGTTAATTAGTTTAAATTGATGATTGGTGTGTTATGAATTGTTGAGTATATTTAGTACGAACTTACTAAGCTTTATAGCTTACCCTGTTTGCTTCTTCCGTGTTTTATAGTGAATTCAAAGCTAGCTTGAATTCGAGGATCGTCAGACACTACATCACACTATCCAACCATCTACTTGGTACTTTTGAGTTGTGTATATATGGTATATGGCATGTTTAATGAACATGTATTTTGAGCCATTTGATTTGGCTTATGATAATGAAATTGATGATGTTTATAAATTTGCAAATGGTTCTATTTTGAGTTTGGTAATTGATCTATATTGTGTGGTTGAAGTTGAATTTATAATTGCTTAATATTATTAGGTAATTTGGGAAACTATGTGCTTGAGAATTAATGCTTGATAATGTATGCATGTAATGGTTTAGTTAATTTAATTGAATATGTGAATTAGGTATGAAATTAAATGGCAAATTGTATCATATTTGTAAATTGTATTGATGGTAAAGAAATTGTATGATTTGAACATTGGTTGATGGTATTTGGATGTATATTAGTGCCTTGAATTGGTACCATTTGTGCTTGTGTAGGTATGTGCAAAATGGGTGGCAAAATGGCTTGGTAAATAGCCTATTTTTGTCTACATGGGCAGAGACACAGGTGTATGTCTCAGTCGTGTGTGACACACGGTCATGATACACGGTCGTGTGTCCCCTGGTGTTAAAATTAAAATGAAGTCAGTATGCTCTACATGGTCTCACACACCGGCGTGTGCTCGGTCATGTGGTACAAGTCAGTATACCCCCTAATTGGCACACGGCCTAGCACACGGGTGTGTGGCGGGCTTGGCCGTGTTGCATAAGTCAGTATACCCTATAGGTTTGGCATGACCTAACACACAGCCTGGCACACGGGCGTTGTGGCCACTTTGAAGGGCACACGGGCTAGACACACGGGCGTGTGGTTGGTCGTGTGACCCAAGTCCGTATATACCCCCTGTTTTCACATGGCCTATAACACGAGTGTGTCTGGTGGTCGTGTGAGACACACGGCCAGGCCACACGGGCGTGTGTCCTCTGTTTGAAGAAAAAATTGGCTAAGTGTTGAAAATTTTCCCGAGTTATCGGTTTAGTCCCGAATCTTCTAATGCATGTTTAAGGCCTTGTAGGCTCGTTTAAGGTACACTATCATTGGTTGTGATTGAATTGTTTTTGAAATGATAAATTGTATATGAAATGTTTTCTTTAAAGTGTTGTAAGTTCGATAATGCTCCGTAACTGTAACAGCCTGATTTAGACCCTAGTCAGAACAGTGGTTTCGGGACCACAAATTCGAGGTCAAAAAAATATTTTAATATTTTTTTTGTGTTTACAGTATGTGACAAAGTATGTGTGACAGTTTTGTGTGAAAATTTTATCGTTTGCATGCCGATTTGTGAAAAGGACCTAATTGTGTAAAATGCAAAAGCTGTGTGCTAGAAGTTAAAAGTACTTTAATACAATGTTTTCTTAAGTGTGAGGTCCTTATTAAGCAAATGGACAATTAACAAGGTTAATGGACATTCATGGACATGTGATAGTGGTTTTTAAATGTTTTTAGTAAGGGTAAATTAGTAAATGATGCATTAAGATAATAAATTAAAACAAAACATCATTTTTGTTCATCTTTCTTCACTATTGCCGAAAATTGGTTGATAAAATGAAGGTTTTTAGGGCTTTAAACTTTCAACACTTACAAGGCTTGATTGAGGTATGTTTTGAATTTAGTTTTTGATGATTTTTATGTTTCGTGATCATTGCTTTGAGTACTAGCTAGCCCGTACCTTGATTTTCAGAATTTATGATGATTTCATGAAATACCATTATTGATGGTTTGAGATTTGTGATGTTTGAGGATTAAAACTAAGTGTTTGATTATTTATATACATGTTTTGTAAAGTGATTTTGAGTAAAAATGTATATTAGGGATTAAATTGTGAAATGTGTAAATTGAGGGACTAAAATGTGAAATAAATGTAAAATATGGGTAGTTAGGGGTAATATGGTAATTCAGCTAATCATGGATTAAATTGGATTTTGTGAATTTGATGTACTTGTGAAGGACTAAAATTCTAAAGTGTGAAATTATGAGGGCTAAAGTGTAAAATGCTTTATCTATGTGTTTGTGAATAGTTTTGGATGAAAATGTAATTGAATGAGTTGAATTTGATATTATATAGATCAAGAAAGTAGAAATTCAGACTTAGATCGAGGCAAAAACAAAGTGCTTGATTGATCGACTAGTATCATTGTTTTTACGTCCGAGGTAAGTTCGTGTATAATACATATTGTTTAAACGATGCTCACATGTGTTGAACTGAATGGAAATGTGATTGTGGAATTTGGAAATATGAAATGTGAGTTTGAAGATATATGGCACTAAGTGTGTGCAAATAGAATCGATACAATGATGAACGACACTAAGTGTGCGAGATAAAGAAATGCATCGGCTATATTAGTTGGCACTGTCTGTGCGATACCGAGACATCTTCAATTAAATGTGATGGCACTAAGTGTTCGGTTCGTGATATGGTTGGAAAGTGGTAAGAGATGAATGAGTAAGCATGATCTTGGATTGTGACATGTTCTTACTTATTGTGAAATGTTATTTATAGATTAGCACATATTATGATGATTATTGTTTACATGTAAACTTACTAAGCTTTAAGCTTACCCCCTCTCTTCTCCCTTGTTTTATAATGTCAAAGAGCCAGGTCAGGATACGAAGAAAATTAGAAGATCACCCACACTATCAGCTCATCTCAGTATATCTTGACTTAGTGTATTGAGTATGGCATGCATAGGGGCTAGACTAGGTGAATTATTTTGCTATTTTGGCCAAGTATGTATTGGCTCCCTTAAGGATGAACTCTTTTGTATATTGCCATAGTCGATGGCTCATTATGATTAATTTTATGAAATATGAGGTTATTCAAGAAAGTGTTGTTGCACAAATTGAGTTGCTTGATTATGTGTTGAATGGAATTATGTTGTGTGAGCTAGGGTGGCAAATAGAGCTTGGCAAATAGCCTTCTCCTTGTCCACATGGGTAGGCACACAGGCGTGTGTCTAGGCCGTGTGTGACACACAGTCAAATGCATGGGTGTGTGATCAGGCCGTGTGTCCCCTTGGTTAGAGTTGCAAGTCAGTAAGCTCAGTAGTAGTGTGCCCCTGAGACATGCCCGTGTTAGACACGCCCGTGTGCCCCTGAGACATGCCCGTGCTCCTAACCCGTGGTCGACACTGACTTAATTCACACGGCCAGACACACGCCCGTGTCCCTGGCCCGTGTGCCAAAACCTTGGCATTCTGTTTATGACATCATCATCTCACTATGGTCACACAGTCAAGGCACACGCCCGTGTCCTTAGACCGTGTGTTGAATTAAATTCCAATTTCAAGGTGTAGACTTCACACGGCCTGGACACACGCCCATGTCGTAGGCCATGCCTGAGACACACGGTCTTGTCTCTGCCCGTGTGTTTACTACAAGGGTTACTGACTTGCAATTCTAGCATTCAAGGGGACACACGGTCGATCAACATGCCCATAGGGCTGACCGTGCATCACACACGGCCTAGACACACGCCCGTGTGTCTACCCGTGTGGACAATTAGATAGCTATTTACCAAGCCATTTGCCACCCTATCAAGAAATCATACTCATACCAAATCTTTCCAATACATAAGATAACCAAATGGTATCTCTAAGAACTTAAGAAAATCAAACATACACAAGGCATATACTTCATAATTCCATCATCATTGAATACATAAAGTATCAAGTATTGGCCCAATTCTAATGACCATTTACAAATGACTTTGATACATTCATAGCCAACACTTTGGCTAACAATTACGACCTAACAAAATACCCAAGTCCTATACATGCCATACTCAAAATAAGTCTAAATTGTTATACCAAAGTGATGTCAATAGTGTGATTCTCGAACTCTGACGTTCCACGTTCCTCGAGTTATCCTTGCAAGACTACAAGGAAAAAGGGCAATGAAAAGGGGTAAGCATAAAGCTTAGTAAGTTTGCATGGAAATACTTAGCAACAATTAGCTTATAATATAATCCATTCATGCCATTGACTAACCATATACAAATCATAGGCTTCTTGCCATACTTACTCACTCTTGCCCTTATTTAGCACATACCGTGCCACATATCGTAATCGTTTCTTCGCGACTTATTCACGAGTACCTGTATTCACTCATTCACATGATTTTAGTACAAATCTCATTTCTACTTCTAGACTCATCTACTTATCCCATTAATCACTAGGGATAATCAAAGACGCATATTCATCGTCATTAATGTAGGTACGATACCAATGCCACATCCCCGAGGTGGTCTTCCATGGAGTCACCTCTGAATGCCAATGCCATATCCCAGATATAGTCTTATATGGACTCTCACATCAATTATCGATGCCATATCCCAGATATGGTCTTATATGGTCTCTCACATCAATTATCGATGCCATATCCCAGATATGGTCTTATACTATTCTCACATCATTATCGAAGCCATATCCCGGATATGGTCATATACAGGATCTCAACTCGGGGCCGAGGCCATTTCCTGGACATAGTCTTATACGGGACCTTATTTATCTCATATTTTGATGATAGCATTTTTATGTTCAATGTAGTCCAGTAGGACCTCGACATCTCATTCAACATCAATTGCCCAATTTAATAGAGCATCATGCATCCATATAATGCCAAGCATTCTCAAACATGTTAATGTAAATGTTGAATCTATCACATACAAACTTACCTCGATTTCAAAATGAGCTAGCTAGTCGGTCTTGTTCGAGACTTTGTTCTTTCCCCGATTGAGGTGGATTCTTGATTCTTCTTGCTCTATAATAGCAATTTAGCTCATTTTAATCCTTACATTAATAAAATCATTTTAATAATCATGCTTTGGCAAAATGACAACTCTAATCATATTTCTACCTTCGACAAGCCTAGGTGAACATTTAATACTCTTATAGCTATCATCAAAACTCAACATTTCACATATTTACTATAGTTTTTATAACCTTTTCATCAAGGTCCTTTTTGGTGTTTTCATGACAACATCTTTTACAAAAGTTGTTCATCTAACAACTAAGAATTAATTTCTCCCATAAAAATACAGCAAATAATAATGAAAGCTCTCATGGTAAAACTTTAAACTTTTCACCATATTGCACATTAGTCCATTCATTTGAAAGCTTAAGCTTTAGGGGTTCCAAAAGTACAATTTTTATCAAGAAATGATCCCTAGAACACTTACTTGAATGGAGAAGAGCTTGCTGAAATTTTGAGCTTTTAAAAAACCCCTATTTTCTTTTTATTTTCAGTGGAGAAGGATGAGCAAAAAGATGGATATCATCTTTTCCTTATTTTATTAATACTAATCAAATTAGCCATTAACTACCACCAACTTTGACCAATTTTTGTCCATCTTTGTCTCTTATGGCCGGCCACTAGTATTTTGGGGGTCTAATTTCCTTTTAAAGACCTCCAATTATCAATCTATGGCTATTTGGCACATTTAGCTTATAAAATGGAACTTTCGCACTTTATGCGATTTAGTCTTTTTTCGCGATTAAACATGAAATCGCTAAAATTAAAGCACTAAAATTTTCATGTACTTATACAAACATATTTTAACTCACAAAATATCATGACAAGAAATTTTCTCTAACCTCGGATTAGTGATCCCGATATCACTGTTCCGAATAGCCCCTAAATTGGGCTGTTACAATTACGATTTTGCCCCTAGGCTCGTAAAATGAAATGTGTTTATTTTTCACACTCCCAAGCCGAGCCGATTCATATTCTCTCTTATAGCAACTCACAATTCCAATTATTTCACACATTTACTATCCATTTTATAACTTTTACAAAAATAGTCCTATTAGGAGTTTTCATGAAAAATTCTTTCACAAAAGTTGTTCATTAAACAATTAAGATTCATTTTCTTCCATAAAATTTCAGCAAGCACATGAATACTCACATGGAAAAACCCTAGACTCTCAACCATTTTGCAAAATAGTCCCCTCATTAGCTAGTTTAAGCTACAAGGGTTCCAAAAGTACAAAAATTATCAAAAATGACCACCAAAAACACTTACTTGCAAAGGTTTAAGTTGCTGAAAATTTTTAAGCTTTCCAAAGCTCTTCTTTGCTGAAATTTTCAGTGGTTGTAGGAAGAAGATGAAAAGATGATATCACTCTCCCTTTATTTTATTTTATTTATCAATTAAGTCACCAAATACTACACCTAACCATTGACTATGTCATTTCTTTGTCCCTATAGCCGGCCAACACTCCCCTAAAGGCCTAATTGCACATTTAGGACCTCCAATTTAATATTCTATAGCTATTTGACACCATTAGCTTGTAGAACAAAACTTTCACACTTTATGCGATTTAGTCCTTTTCCAAAATTAAGCATGAAATCATTAAAATTAATGCACAAAAATTTTCATGCACTCATACAATCATGCTATAACACATAAAATAATATTAAAATAATTTTATCCGGCCTCGAATTAGTGGTTCCGAAACCACTGTTCCGACTAGCCCCAAAATCGGGCTGTTACACAAACAATTCGCCACAAGGGCTTTACAGATGACTCGTCACAAAGGCTTCCCAGATGACTTGCCACAAAGGCTTCCCAAACAATTCACCATAAAGGCTTGGTTTGGTTTGCCACCAACGCACCACATAAATTGTTGTGTTCGACGATATGGATTTGTCTGAACTCAGCATCACCTATGGTTTGCCCATCATCACCTTGGGACACGCAAAAACCTAAGTAGACCAATGCGACTCATCCATCATTGTCAAAATGTGCTATCACCATGGTCTTTTCACATATTTGCCACACTAACCTTTTTCTCATTTTTACTATCCCGGTGGGCCTCATGTTTACGATCTCAGCAGACTACATTTTGCCATACTGGCCTTCGTGTTTACTGTATTGACGGACGTCATCAAAGCTCCATCGCTAAGTCCATTATCGTATCATATGCTTTCCTGACACTCCACACGAACCGCCTTATCGCTAACCATACTTGGTCATGCATCACTCAAATAACATAATGGACACATTTACACAAATTTCACTTATAATCTTAACAGAATCATACTTCTTAACACATGATTTCCTATGCATGCTTATCTTACATCTTCATATTCATGCAATGCATCGTACACTTCAATACATACACATAAATGCTTCCCACAGAGCACATACATACATACATACATACATACATACATACATTGTAATACCCCAAACCCAGTCAAAACGCTACGATCGAATCCGGCATGTCACAGGGGTAAATCATTTTTGAAGAAAACAAGTTGTTGACATAATTCTGTAAAGAACTGTATTTGAAAACAAACAAGTTGTCGATTTAATTTAAGAAAAACATTTTCGGGAAAACCGGTTGTCGCCTCTTATTTTAAGAAAACTATTGATTTCTATGGAAAGCCGAATTAGTTTGAGTTTAGTTGCTAAACCATTTCCAATTTAGTTTTAAGGAAAACTGAGTTAACTTCTTGTTACTACTTGTTTGCCTTTACCCGACGGTAAAGTTTTGGAAAAACCCCGGAGATTTATTAAAGTTTGTGAAAACATTCATTTTATAGGCTCTTTTCCTCTCTTTTTTAAGCATGTTTTAATGTTTAAACGCAAATTCAAAGGTATTTAACAAAGCAAATAATCTCGAAATAAAAACTTAGATGGCCTTATTACAACCCAAAAACCAAATTTTAAAGTACAGTAAAAACCGAAATAATAGTTTTAAACAAAACCCGAAAGAATGTGCATGGCCACCTTGAGTCCGCCCCGGCTCCGCATCCGCGATCTACGAATCATCTGCAACATGTAAAGGAAGGGGTGAGTCACCGAGACTCAGTGTATAAATCCCCATCCCGAAAATATTAATGTTCTTACACAGTTTCATAAGCCATTATGCGTGTCATGCAACCCAAAAACCTAACCATCCGTAACTCCTGTATCTACCCCGTGTGGTACCAAACCACTGGTGGTCAAAACCACTGGTGGTCAAAACCACTGGTGACCGAAGTCACAAATAATATGTGTGGGGCCAACCCACATTGTGGTCAAAACCACTGGTGACAATCCCGTATATCGATATGTGGGGCCAACCCACTGTGGTACCAAACCACCGGGACGAGCCACAAGGATAGAAATATGTGGTACCAAACCACTGGTGGTTAAACCACTGAGACTTAGTCACAATAATATAGAAAGCGGGGCCAACCCACTGTGTGGTCAAAACCACTGGTGACAGTCTGAAATCATGCCTTCCCCCTCCTCTCATCACCCGTTTTTATGAACATGCTTTTTATGGCATAATAATCATGCTTAACATACAGAAATCACATGGCATGGCATATGCAGATTTAACAAGGCATTTAACGTTAGCCAACCAATAGTGGACTTACCCGGTGTCCTCGCTTTTACCCATAAGGGTAACATACCGATTCTAACAGTTATTCCGGCTTTTGACAATATACATGATAAACATATTAACTAATGAAGTGTGTAAGAGTTACACACCTGATTACCCGTAATACGATGCTCTCTACAACGACACTGTCGTTAATCGACACTACTGTTATTTGTCTACTGCTTTGCTCAGATGCCCGCCCACACCCAAGCGGCCAATGGCGAACAGCCGACACTACCCTCTTTTTCAACTTAGGGGCTGGGGTCTCCGATCCAACCCCTCCTAATGTTTGGCTAGCCTTCGAGTCCATAACACCCCTTAGTCACTAACTCAGATTAAAGCAGAGAAAACAAACAAAAGGGATTAACGCTTAAGGCTAAGGCCCTTACCTAGATCGACAACTCTTGCAGCTCGAGATCTAAACCACAGATCTAATAGATCCTAAGAGTCCAAACGAAACCGTCACCCCCCTACATTCGGCAAAACACATCACTATTAAGGAAATAGCCATTCGGCTTTGGTCATGAAATCCCGAAAGAGATAATGTAAGAAGATGATCGCCCCTTACCTCAACACCTTACAATCACCAAGCAAAAGCCAAAGCAACGCGAAGTCGAGCCCCCCTTCAATCGGACAAGAACCATCAATATAGGATTAATGCATTCGGCATCAGTAAGAAGAGAAAGAAGATTTGAAAACTAGAGGGAGACACTTACCACGATTGAACAGGTATCCGATCAACAAGTTATGCCGCCAAATAAGAATGATCCGCTGACCCAACAACAATGAAAAGAAAGAAAAAGCCTATAGAGAGGATTTGGCCACACCACAAAAGAATAAAAAGGGAAAGAAAGAGGAGAAACAACGAGACCTTACCAAGGTGTCAGTTGAGATTTGACTAGAGTAAATTCTTTGGGAAAGAGAAGCACATAGAATGCTCTTGGGATCCAAGAGGTTTCGATTATGGTTCCAAAAGAAGAGAAAGAAACCGAAAGAGAGGGAGGGTAATGGTTTCGGCTCTTGCTTACACAAATAAAAGAAGAAAAAAGAGTGATATGGCTTTGGAGAGATTCGGCTACAAAAGGGTTTCAAGAAAGAAGATGAAAACAAAAGCGAAGAGGGAGATAGATATGATGTTTCTGACTTTTGAAAATGAGAAAGAAAGAAGGCACAAAAGTGACCCTAATGGTCTTTTAAGTTTCGGCTAAGATGGAAAAAGAAGAAGAAACGAAATTGCCTGGACAACTTTTGGCAAAGAAGAAAATAGAGGAGTTTTTGAGAGAGAGATCTAAGCACACTTCTACATGCCGAAAAAGAACCGAAACCACTTGCACCTTAACCAAATTCGGCACACTCACTCCCTGCCAACACAAAATCGATTCCCCCTTCCCTATGCAAAGTTTAGAATTCGGCCAACTCTAGCTCTCATGTCCATCTCCTAAATTTTCTCCTGGCTACTCATTCAAATCGATTTGAATGAGTTAAACTCCTACAATTTCTCTTCTCCACCCATTTAAACTTGTTGACTCTTTCAACAGCTATCCATCAGAGTCCATCTTGGGCACACCTCCTCTAGGTCCTGGCGTAAAAAAGAATAAGCAGAAAGGGGATCTTCGCAGCTCGAACCAAGGCTCTCCCACCTACCTGAGGCGTCACTACCCTTGTGCTTAAGTAGCGCCTCCCTTGCCACTTTACCACTGGGATTCTTGTGTCAAAACACACCAGTAATTTCCCTTAACACCTAACTCACTCAGCTCTCCCTTCCAAGTATCCAAAACAAAAATTTTTGACAAGGCTCTAGCCTATTCCTGGCTTATGCCTAGCCCCTAAAACACCTTAGACTAGCACAACAACCCCACTATCTACATACAACAGATAAAATGCAAAGACCCCGATTTAAGGATGTTACATACATACATACAACTTCTCAAAAAGATGTGTGCATCTATATAAAAATCAACCTTACAAGGAATCATCATAATATATTATGCAGAAGTCAGGTTTAGAGACTCACCAGAGACTTACCTTTACCTTGACCTGGGGTTTCTGTTTCGATTGTCCTTCCCAATCCAACAACATCTGCTTAAAATACCACGAAATTTCCATTAGAATCCTTGTTTACAAATAGTTTACTAATATTTCAACTACATGTGACCCCAAAGCAAGGCCTTCCATTCACACCCTACTATTTTTACATCCTTACTCCTCAACAATTGTAACATACAGAGCTATAAGACTTACCAGAAGATTGATCCGTCTACTGATTAAACGGAATCTTAGCTCTAGCTTAATGAAGAAGAAAAGAACACTTGGGTTAGAAAGAAGAACTAGAACATAAAGTAGAAAGTAAAGTCATTTGGAATGTCTTCTCTCTTACTAGATATAAACTCTTTGTCCCCCTACTGTGGACTTTGACACGTGACGATGCTTATTTAACCCAAATCTTCTAATTTTCCCACAAAAATTTAGGGGAAGGTAAAGAGAATCTAGCGAAGATCTTCATTACTGTTTGATCAGTCAATGGGAGGGTCAAATCAATTCAATTGACTCGCAACTAATCTCGTCACCGGAACCAATTTGGGCAGTGCTCAAACGAACCGCGTATACTATACTTTGATCATGATTCGCATATGGCGTGGCTTTAAAGAAAATTAAGTCTCTTACAACATTCTCATACATTTGATAGGCCTTTTGTGCCTAACCGAAACTCTAAGGCGTACCCGTTCTTGTGCATATTCTTTCTTCACTTAAACATACTCTGTAATTACATCCTTAGATATCGCCAATGGGCGAATACTTTAACGCTAGTATATGCCAATACTCTAACTCACCAGTAAGTCAGCAAGGTGGCACGTTATACTACCATAGTGCCAACACAGTTTGCATACATACCTTACTCACCTTTTTAGATCCGCTACTTTTAGGGCGTGACATGTGTACAACAATCTCCTCCCAAAACCTAATGACCACACGGCTATGCCACATGCCCGTGTGTGGCACACAACCATGTGTGAAACTGTATGTAGCAAAGTGTACCATAAAATGTAAGTAATACATTCATTTGTCTACTTAATCCAAAGACATGCCATTAACCATTCATTCAACCAATTCAAGACACACTAAAAACATACCAAAACACAACTCAAAACACCATCCTATGTGCCTAACCAATATGCCATAAGGCACCATCACAAACAACATTTAATACCAAAGTGATTCCTATTATACACAAGTTTGTACATAGCTAAGGAAACACTATATGAATCGCAAAACATCAACCATATACCAACGTATATTCACCAATACATTGGCCATTAAAAAATGTTGTATATAACACCTTTATAACATATAAATCAAAGATAAAAACCATTTTGCCATAACCTTCAACCACAATCTCATCTAGCAATTCATTCCAAAACATATTACAACTTACCAATTACTTATCTCATTTAATCATATACTAAGCTCAATCCCACATTCAAGTTTACCACATTAACCATGAGCAACCATATCATTTAGCTATCAAGCACACATCATTTGTGCAAGCACCAAAACATACATACATTTATAAATACATAGATATATATATACAAATTACCCCTATTACATGCCACAAAACCGAAATATAATGTTTCTAAAGTCTACCAAAAGGTGGATGGATAGTGTGACCTTCAAGTTGATCCAATCGTTGGGTTTCGCAAAATGATATCTACAGGAAATAGGAAAACAACATAGAGTTATAGTTTAAAATTAACAATACAATTAAGTTCATAGTTTAAAATTAATGTTATAGTTTAAACGATATAACATAGGTAGAAACATACGATTTCACACATGCCCGTGTGTGGCACACAACCATGTGTGAAACCGTATGTGGCAAAGTGTACCATAAAATGTAAGTAATACATTCATTTGTCTACTTAATCCAAAGACATGCCATTAACCATTCATTCAACCAATTCAAGACACACTAAAAACATACCAAAACACAACTCAAAACACCATCCTATGTGCCTAACCAATATGCCATAAGGCACCATCACAAACAACATTTAATACCAAAGTGATTCCTATTATACACAAGTTTGTACATAGCTAAGGAAACACTATATGAATCGCAAAACATCAACCATATACCAACTTATATTCACCAATACATTGGCCATTAAAAAATGTTGTATATAACACCTTTATAACATATAAATCAAAGATAAAAACCATTTTGCCATAACCTTCAACCACAATCTCATCTAGCAATTCATTCCAAAACATATTACAACTTACCAATTACTTATCTCATTTAATCATATACTAAGCTCAATCCCACATTCAAGTTTACCACATTAACCATGAGCAACCATATCATTTAGCTATCAAGCACACATCATTTGTGCAAGCACCAAAACATACATACATTTACAAATACATAGATATATATACAAACTACCCCTATTACATGCCACAAAACCGAAATATAATGTTTCCAAAGTCTACCAAAAGGTGGATGGATAGTGTGACCTTCAAGTTGATCCAATCGTTGGGTTTCGCAAAATGATATCTACAGGAAATAGGAAAACAACATAGAGTTATAGTTTAAAATTAACAATACAATTAAGTTCATAGTTTAAAATTAATGTTATAGTTTAAACGATATAACATAGTTTAAACAACATAGGTAGAAAAACGATATAACATACCTTAATGTTATAGTTTAAAATTAACAATACAATTAACTAACACCTAATCTTGTCATCACAACCATTTCAATAGGTGAGTTCATCATATACAAGTCATATAACCATTCTAGCTATACAAGTTCATTCAATACCAAGTCATGATATAATATCTATAAGCATGAGAAAATTTTCAAGTCATTTATTGGGACATTATTAGGATACATCAATACAAGTCATTGTGTCATTTAACAATCACGATTCAGTCTGATGAACTAATATGAACAGATACAGATACGTGATTTGTAACACCCCTAACCCGTATCTGTCACCGGATTGGGGTCACAAGGTATTACTTATCACAATTTAAACACTTTGCTTTATAATTTTGAACATGCCGATACATGGATTAATGTTCACAAACAAATAATGCATTTTCAAATCCATATTATGATTAAGCATATTATAACAGTCACAAAACTCCTATGTGTATTTAACTATTTCAAATTAACCAATCATACAAGACATGTATACACTTTGCCATATGTTCCATATCCAATTCGGCTATTAAGATAAATGCCATACAAATTTCTTTTCATATTAATGCTTTACTCAAATACTAGTAATTGTCTATATACAAGTAAATATATACTCATACCATACTTATATGGTCAACCAAATAATACCAATTTATAATTGAATGTATACCTAGGCATAAAAAATTTTTTATGAATAAATATCTGAAACAATGAAGTCATACAACTATTAATTTATCTATCATTTTATTCACATAGATAGAATCCATCATTTGACTATCAAATATCATGACATATACAACAAGATAAATATATATATGCACTTATTTATACCATAACCGAATAGGCCATTTCATACATCAAAACCTACACTTGCACATTTTAACCGATCAGACCATATACATATAACATTCCTTCCTCTATTCGATATAAACTTGAGTAAATCACTTTAACAACATTTCTTCCTAAGTTCAAGAATCAAACACATTCACATATATTTATACAGAAATTAACTACTTAAATGTAATCAATTAATAGACTTTGCAAAGTCAATCTTGTTCGATGGCTAACTTGACATTTAGGTCAACTATATGAATATCTATACTAAACAAAAATGTATTTCTCACTTTAATGATACAATGAGTTAATGACTAATTAAATGAATGACATGAATGTCATGGTGATTAGCTAAATATCCATCCATGCAACTCCTATTATCGATTATACTACCATGAAGAACATGCATCAAAGTCACATTCATTTAAGATCATCGTTTCATAACTTAGCCATCTTCGCATGGCTATACTTATATACAAGAAAAAGATTCTTTGGTTAAAAAAAAAAAAACTTAGTCTAACCTATACATGCCTTTGGTTCAAAAACTAAGCTTATAAGTACCAAAGGAGATGATAGTGTGGTTGACTTCGCTGACGATCCCCTGAGCTCGTAGCTTGATCAAAATCTATAAAACAGAACAATGAACACACACAGAGTAAGCTTACTAGCTTAGTAAGTCTTAAGCAATTATAATATAGCATTCAAACATTCAAGCATTTTAAAACAATTGGTTTATGACATTGAATATAAATAATTTAACTTATAAGTTCATTATGGCCAAATGCCATTACCTTACTTAACCTAACAATTATCATTTTCTTACTATAAGCATGTAAACTCACCGAAACACCTAAATACAATATGTATTCGCATATTCCAAACCAAATAAGTATAACATACATATTAACCACATGTAATCAGTCATACACATATGTAAACATATCCAATCACTCTCACATTTAGCATTGACACATATGGCCGAATCTCAAAGGCATAACCAAGCTTAAATTCCAATATATATATATCATACTAATTATTGGTAAGATCAAATGCACATATTAAAATCTTACTGAAAGCTTCAACTATATCACATCTTACGTAATTCGAATGGTAATATAATAACTTACCTTATTCCTTGCAACTATGAAAACTTATACTTACCCGAGCATTTAGCTTATTGCAGTAATTACATTCCACCTTGTAAATGATCCATGAATTCTCTATTTATAATACATCACCGGCATTAAGCCTGCTAGGCATCAAAGCCTGAAATACTCACCGGCACTAGGCCTGCTAGACCCAAGGTCTGAAATTTAAACATCGACATTTAGCCTGCTAGGTAATAAGCCCGATATGGTTCACCGGCACAAGGCCTGCTAGGCTCGAAGCCTGAATAACGATATTATTACCATCTCATACACATTACATGCTGTTCAAAAATTCATAATTCAACATATAATCAATATTATAAATGATATTAACGATATTAAATTGCTTATATACTTACCTCGGAAATCGTCGGACAGCAAAAATCGGCTATTCAATAACTTTTGCCTTCCCCAGTTCCAAGTCTGTTTTTCTTTGTTCTTGATCTAAACACATTCAATTTGAGCTCATTCAAACACATTTCATTTCAATTTAATCCAAAAACACTCTGATGGGCAAATTACCATTTTACCCCTAACATTTACAACTTTTACAATTTAGTCCCAATTGCACAAAACACAAAATACACATAATTTGGAACTACACCTTTAGGGCCGAATCTTCCTCATGACTATATAAGTCCCTACATTTCATTTATTTTGCATTTTAACCCCTTAAAAATTTATTTTTGCAATTTAGCCCAAAATACTCAAATTCATCAAAAATCCAAAGACAAAACATATTAATCTAACACATATATTTCATAATTCATCCTTAAGCAACATAAACAACTAATTATCAACAATAGATCAACTCAAAATATTCATCAAACTCAAAAATTAAAGCATGGGTCTTGAAGATTTCTAGGCAACGATCTCAAAAACGTAAAAATTATCAAGAACCGAAATCAAACTAACCTTGGATTTAAGCTTATAAGTGCCGAAAATCAAATGAAACAAAGCCTTTCTTCTTTCTCTAATATTCGGCCAAGAGAGAAGCAAAAATAATGTTGGCTTATTTTGTGTTATTTTAACATATAATATGTTTATTACTTAATTACTAACATAACCTTTTAATTAAAATAAAACTAACATATATAATAAGGGTATTATAGTCTTAAGCCGCCCACTACCTTGTAAAACCTTTTAGTACCTCATATTAAAAAGCCACTATCACATTAACACCTTGCACTATAGTTTGTAACTTTTGCACTTTACGCGATTAAGTCCTTTTGTTAAATTAAACACACAAACAATCAAATTTTCATACGAAGCTTTCACACATAATAATTCACATATAATAAACACCGAAAATAATATTTAAAAAAAAATTTCAGACTCGGATTCGTGGTCCCGAAACCACCGTTCCGATTAGGGTCAAATTCGGACTGTTACATGATTATCCACCTAAAACACATTAGAATGCTCAACCGAGCTAATCCAACCAAGAACACGCCTGGGCACTGAGTGCCTCACCCGAAGGCTAACATCCTTCCAAAAACACACTTGGGCACCAAGTACCAAGCCCTTAAGGTTCATATCCTTCCCCAATAATACATCTGAATCACTGTAAATATATCTTGGTAATCTGTAACAAATGTTGGATTCCAATACATTCAGTGTATAATAATATATCATCTATCATCATCAGCTCAACTCAACTCAACTCAAATCAATCTCGTATAGTGCACAAAATAACCTATTGGCATGCAAATTGTATCATATTCTATGTTCATCCAGGCTCAGTACATATAATGGTATAAACCTTTTCAATTCAGCCATTTTTTTCTCACTTTGTACTAATTTGCAACATTTATATATGCATTCAAGCATACCCAAAATCCACAAATAAGCACAAACATTACAAAATAAACAAGAATTTATTGTATGAAATTACCAGGGGCAAACAACAAAGATGGCAATATGAGAGACTAGTTTGCAATTTTCTCTTTTTCCCGATTATCTATCGGTTCTTGATCTATAAAATGATTTATTTCAATTTATCATTCCCAATTACATTATAACATTCAATTTGGTGCATATGACTTCCTATTAATATTTTTCATAATTTCCATAAAGTTTTGCATTTTATTCAATTTAATCCTTAAAACCAAAACAAGCTTATTTTTCATAATTAAGCCCAAAACCATATTTTTGAATTCATTATCATCCCTATACAACCCTTAAGTAACAAAATTTTATAGGAAATTCAAGTCAATATATTAACATTTTAGTCTCTAAACTCAAAACTATTCAAAAATCACTTACAAAATAGTCCTATTTCAACATCAAGCTTCAAACTCAACCATTAACATCTAAAAAGCTTCAAGAGCATCAATGGTAACTTTTCAAAACTTTAACGATATTTCAAAATAATCCCTAGATTAGCTGGATCAAGCTACAACGATCTCAAAAATATAAAGTTACTAAATATGAGCTTGAAAATCCTACCATGCAAGAAGTACAAAGCTTCACTGAAAGCTTGGCTTATTTCATCAATAGTGAAACGGTGGTGAGGGTGAAAAAGATGAAGTGAAAGTGGTTATCTTTATTTTTTATGTTTTAACTTATTTTAATCTAATTTTAATATTAAATTAACATATAATTTTATAATAAATCATTCATTCCACCATAATTAACACGGGCTAATTGCCTTATAAAACCCTCCAATCATGATTTTATAATCATTTAGCACATATAAACTAATAGTGATTAACTTTTGCAGCTTTTATAATTTAATCCCTTTTTTTCTTAACTAACTATTTAAACATCAAAATTACTAGACTAAACTTTATTACGACACTCAAATAACCTCATAAATAGTAAATGAATAATATTTACGGATACACACGTCAAAATTTTGATCCTGAAACCACTGAAAATGGATTATTACAAATATCAATCATTTAAAAAAGTGACTAATCCCCTTGATGGGGGTGCTTTTCAAATAAGTAAATAACTGACCATAAAATATGCTCTATTCTTATGAGTGGGATCGAAACCCCAACCTCATTATTTAGTGGATGAGGTAAGCAATGAACACATCCCTCATAATTATAAAACCTAGGTGAGATCCCAATCACATTTTATCATATCAAGAAAACCACTAAATATGAGATGAGTTAAATAAAATTTTCCAGTAGAAAATAAAATTATGAGCATAGTAAAACTGAATAGTGTATTGCTGTAAATGGATCAATGATCTCATTAAACACTTTAATAAGGATGAAAAGAAGAAATCAAACGAAATGATTGTGAAGTTGAAAGTGGGTTTAATATCTTTACTAATTGGGTACCAATTCACTGTAAAGATTTTCTACTTAAAATGTATAAAAAAATAGTATTTTATTTTTACAAAAAATTTATAGAAAAATAATTTACACTTAAATTAAATTCATAAATAATTAAACTTCAACCTAAAACATCAGTGGTTCAAAATTTCCATTTCAATCAAAGTGATATTTTTTCAATTCATATGTTTTTATAAATATAGTTTTACATAGTAAAAAATTCCATATCAAGGATGTGTGTTAATTATGTTTTTCTTCTTTGTTTCTTTTTTGTTTTAAAAGAAGAAAGCAAATAATAATATTATATTCCGAGTACAATCGATGAATCTTTTGTTAATCAAAGAGGAAATCATTGGCTTAATAAATAATTAAACATCGAGGGATATAAAAATCATATATTTATCCCATAGGTTAAAATTTGCTACAAGTCCATTTAATCTTTATATGTTTGATATTTGGTTTTATACTATATTTTAATTCTTTTATCTAATTTAAAAATATAAGTATAATTATTAATACTGTTAAATTTTATCTTAATTATTATAATATGATTAATTTTGTTATATGATTATGAAATAAATATTTTTATTTTAAAATATCACACTAATAAATTTAAAAAATATATTGATATTAATAATTAAATTTAAAAGAATAAAAAATAAAAATAAAATGACTAGATTTTAATAAACGGAAAATACTTACAGCAGGAGCATATTTTAATCTTATTATATAGTAAAATATTAGAATAAAAGTTATACATTTAAATAAAATGTTTTATATAATAATGTAAAATAAAGTACCACTGTCAAGAATCAAACAAGACAATGGAATGCAAAGGTGTGACGCCCCCTTATTTAATTTAGCTAAGCACCGCAAACTCCAAGCTTCTTGGTGCTGATGCAGACCCAAAACATGTACATTGATTTTAAATTAATGGATATTATTCAATTAGAAAACCCACAGCTTTTATCGCGGGTCCAAGCACTTCTTCCTTAAGGTAAATTAATTATATTTAAATTATTAGTAAGTTTATATTTTAATTATTTAATTTTTAAAATTTATAAAATGATTATTGAATTATTCAAGAATTTTTATTTATATTACCGGGCTGTTAAAATAGTTATTGTATAATATTTTTTGTTTACATCGCTTACACCAATCAAAATAGTTTTGAATGTCATAAATCTACAGACCAAAGTCCAAACAATTTATTTTCCAATTTCCGGCACTGACCTCCAGATTAATTTAGATCTAAGGTATATTTATTTACTTATCAATGGATATTGATACGCCGTACCAATCGTCAAATTATCGCTTAGAGCCCGCTAGCTAGACTTTTAAAAAAATAACAGCACAATGACTTAAATAAAAATTAAATTTTCGTTAATTATATATTTATTTATAATTTTAAAAAATTTGTTAAACTAATAAAATGAGTTTAGCACCATATCAAATCATTAAATAAAAAATAAACTATATATATGTTTTTACTTCTTGCTACAAAGTTAAGTTGAAACTTAAGCAAGGAAAAATTACATTAAAAGGGCTTGAACCTTATCACTTGGATGTTAACAATCATCGTTCTTTTATTTTGTTGATAATTGCATGGTAATTTTAAATAGGAAGAGTAAATTAATTGAATAATTTTGCCAAAAAATATCATTTATATAATTTACTATACATAGTTGTCGTGTGAATTTTATGTAATTTTATTTTAATTATTTTATTTAAATATATAAACTTTAAAAAGACAATATATATAAAAATTCAACATGCAATTAAAAAAGAAAGAAAGAAAATCAATGGCAATGGCCTTTTAATGTGTAGAATAAAAGAACTCCCATATACAAAAAAAGAAAGAGAAAAATGCAGCACATAATTGTTAAAGATAGAAAAGAGGTTTGCAAGTTGGCAGCCAAGTTGGGGCAGCTCAGTTCTGTGTCGTACCTGAAAGTGGATGGAGGTGACGTTGCTATTTTATAATTTCTGAAATTGACTCGTATTAATTTCAATATTTGGTTTTTCTACTTCATGCTTGTAAGATTTTCAATTTATGCAAAATATTTGTATCCATTGATGTTGGTTTAATCCTATAATTAAGCGTCACATTTTTTGTTGGTTGGAAAGGGCAACTCTGATTCACAGGGTAAACTTAGAACTTTGGTTTTCATGTAAACGATAAAAAGAATAGAAAGGGGTGATAGGATAGGTGATAAGGGAAGGGTAGCGCTCTGCGTTCATGGATCATTGGACCATCGTCTTCTTCTGATAAGAGGTGGCAAATATGAGGGGCCAGTAATGTTGATCACACCTGGACTTCACGTGACACCTTTGCCCCACCAACTATTATAGAGAATCACATCACATTTATATATATTTAAAGATATGCATAAATTTAAAAAATTTCACACCTCCGCAAAATTCTAACATCACTTATCAAAGTTTCACCACTTCCAACTTTAATACATTTTTAAAAGATACAATATAATGGATAACTTCAATTATATTTAAAAATATAACTTGTGAAATTTGTTCTTTTTTATTAAGAGTATACTTTATAATTATTTTAATTTTCATTCTTTATTGCCTAAATACTAAATTCTTTAGAAAGAAATTAAAATAGGTTGGATTTGGGGCCAGGTTGGTGGGGAATAGCTTGCTTGAGATTGTTGACTCAGAAAGTTTGGCCCCAAAAAACCTTGGGGGATGCATCAGGCCTTTCTAATGGTCATATCATCTGTTCTGTTTAGTCTGAACCAGCTGGATTTATTAGGATATGATATTTTATTAATAAATAAATATGACCTGTTTTTAATATTTAAAATATATATTTTTATTAGTTTATAATAGACCGGTCGGGAACATCGGTTTCTGCTGACGTTGAAGAATGTTTTCCTGCACGTGAATCGTGTCAGCTCCCAATCACTTTCCCTCCTTCACCCACATTTATCGGTTTATCGAACAAGGAAAATCGTGTGAATATAAATGTTTTCGGGTCTAATTTGTTTCATTTTTTATTTATTGGTGTAATCTTTTTAATAATCTCATAACCAATAATTAAAAAACACTTTTAAAAGAAGAAAAATATTTTATATATTGTCGCTAAAATTTTTAAAAAAATTATAAACAAGGTTTAAGGTGATATCAAATATATATAAGGAATAATAAAAAATTAAAAATAAAACATGTGATAAATTTATAACTCAACTTATAAAATTTAAAAAAATCACGAATATTTACCCTTAAAAATCACACTTTAACTAAATTTGGATCAAATTTTCACTTTATATATCACAAGCCCATCTATTTTAAGCCCAAAACAGAAAATAAGATAAAACAAAAAACCCTAAAAATTTATCATTATCCCTCACTTTCTACCTATTTTCGCTTCCCAATATTCCTCTATTTGTCTTGTACTCTCTCTTTTTTCATTTAAACTATGAGAAATTCACCGCTCATCTCAAACTTTCACTAGTCTTTTTCGTTTGGATTTTAGTGTTGTACATTTTATTTGATGAGAGAGAGGGTAAAAAGAGGAGCTATTTACTATCCTTAACGCATATTTTTGTTAATAGGTTAGTAATAAATTAATTTAATTAGTAATATTTAATTATTCTTATGGCTTATTTTTGATATAGAGAAAGAAAAATTTTCATTTATTTTAGACAAGTTTCATTCTTTTTACAAGAGTTATTATTTATATTTTCAATTTCAAGTTTAAATTTATACTAATATATTTTATTTTAAAATGAACTACTGTAATACACAAATATTAAATAACTTTTTCTTCATGATATTATATTAGTAACCAAATGAGCCATATAAGTGTCTTAAAAAAAAAGCTTCAAAGGATTTGAGAAAAAAGATTTTATTTTGGGTTTTGGTCAAGGATTTTTTGTCTAAAACATAAAAAATTGGTTTAATCAGTTTTTTAATTGGTTCTTCTGGTTGATAGTTTGTGGTTTAACAATGGTTTACATCGGTTCCTAAACTAATTGATTCCTTCCCTAACTCTTGAATGATTCTCAATTCGATCTATTCTATCTATTTTCAATAGTCATGGTTTTCATCCTTTAGATGTATAAGTGAAATCTTTTAATTTAATTTTTGATATTGCTAATTTTTAATTTGAAAATCCTTTTTGTATCTTTAAAGATTTTAGAGTTGTGTGACCCAAATTCTTGTTAAAGAATCCGTATAGAACTATGCTTCCTCTAGCTGACTTTGATTAGAATAAGGTTTTCAACATTTAAATAAATGTAGCCAAAACTCCTCTTGTATCATTCAATTTTCAACATTAGTGAATTTTTTTCTCCTCTGCTCGTAGTTTTTTCCCGAAAGGGTTTCCACGTAAAATTTGTATATTTTATTTTTCTTTCTTATTGATGTGCGATCTTTCTATATTGCCATTATTGACATTCAACTTTAACAAACTGGTATCGGAGCTTTTCGAGTTTCTTGTTTCGATCATGGTAATGGCGATAATGAAGTATGATATTTCGTTGTTGGATAGCAACACCAGATTCACGTTGTGACAAATAAAGATGCATAAAGTTCTTGCGTAGATGGATTTGGAGAATGCCCTGCTAGGGTTAGATAAGATGCCTTCAACATTGATGGAGGAAGAGAAAAAGCGTAAAGATCAAAAGGCTTTAATCCAATTACATCTGCATCTGTCAAATGAAATTCTACAGGATGTGATGAAGGAGAAGACCACCACTACATTATAGGCAAAGCTTTAGGAGCTATGCATGTCAAAAACCCTAACCAGCAAGTTGCACATGAAGCAGCGTCTTTATGCTCATCATTTGGAGGAAGGTGCGTTTGTGCACAAACACTTAATTGTGTTTAAGAAATTCTCTTGGGCTTAGAGGCCATGGAGGTTCAGTATGATAAAGAAGATTTACAATTAAACCTTGTAACAACCCAAACCCGGCCCAAACACTATGGCCGAATCTAGTTTGTTACAGAAGAAATTTTTTTGAAAAAAAACCTTTTTTTAAATCAATTTAAGTTGTCGAAAACCTTTTATTTTAGTGACCTTGCT
The DNA here is from genome assembly GCA_025503065.1 of Gossypium bickii. Taxonomy (NCBI): domain Eukaryota; kingdom Viridiplantae; phylum Streptophyta; class Magnoliopsida; order Malvales; family Malvaceae; genus Gossypium; species Gossypium bickii. The sequence continues at coordinate 46,351,358 of CP106711.1, read as the reverse complement.
AAAACCATACTTGGATTTAATTTGGAAATTTATTTAAGTCAAGTTATTATACAAATTTCAAATGTGCCCGATGGCACGATAAAAACATTTTTCGGTTTAATTTGGGAAAACATGTGTGTTCAATTCAGTATTAGTAATATAGTTTAAAATAGAGTATCCAACATATGAGGAATAACACAATTTGAACCTTGGGCTTAGTTTTCCTTTCCGTCCAAATCGCAATACCTTTTTCCAGGGCGACACCTTTAGAAAGACTTTATCTCCTACAGCATACTCCATTTCCTTATGCTTAAGATCAGCATAAGACTTCTGCCTATCTGATGCCTCCTTAAGACGAGACCGAATCACCTTGACTTTGTCCTCAGTTTCTGTTACCAACTCTGGACCCAAAACTTGTCGCTCCCCCAACTCCGTCCAACATGTAGGAGTACGACATCTTCATCCATACAGTGCCTCATATGGAGCCATCTGAATACTCGCTTGATAACTATTGTTATAAGCGAATTCCGTCAATGGTAGATACTCCTCCCAACTACCACTGAAATCCAAGACACATCCTCTTAACATGTCCTCTAAGATCTGTATCACCCTTTCCGATTGTCCGTCAGACTGTGGATGGAAAGCCGTACTAAAATCCAACCGTGTACCCAAAGCTTGATGCAACACTTTCCAGAACCTTGACGTGAATCTGGGATCCCTATCCGAGATAATCGATATTGGCACACCATGCAACCTCACTATCTCAGCCACATACAACTTTGCTAGCTTCTGGAGTGAGTAATCCATTCTCACCGGTATGAAGTGAGCCGATTTAGTCAACCGGTCCACAATCACCCAAACTGCATTCTTTTTGCTGGGTGTGAGGGGTAGCCCACTGACGAAATCCATAGTGATCCTCTCCCATTTCCATTGAGGGATCTTTACTGGTTGAAGTAACCCTGACGGCAACTGATGTTCAGCTTTAACTTGCTGACACGTCAGACAACTTCCCACGAACTCAGTTACCTCACGCTTCAACCCCGGCCACCAGAACTGTTTTCGTAGATCTCCATACATCTTGCTTCCTCCCGGATGCATAGCGTCATGAGCCGCTATGTGCATCTTGGAGAATTTTCCGCCTCGATTCAGTATCTTCGGCATGCAAGCTCGCCCCTTGAAAACATAGTACACCATCACCAGTCAAACTATACCCTTCTAGCCCACCATCTTGCACTTGTCTCTTTTTTGCACTTAATCCTTCATCGACCATCTGCTTTTCCTTAATCTCCTCGACCTAAGTTGGCCTAACTTGAAGCTCTGCCAAAAGGCTTCCATCGTCATATAGACTCAAACGAGCAAACATCGCTCTTAAATCTGTCACGACCTTCCGGCTCAACGCGTCAGCTACCACGTTAGCCTTACCCGGATGATACTCAATTGAACAGTCGTAGTCCTTTAATAGTTTAATCCATCGGCGCTGTCGCAGATTTAGATCTTTCTGAGTCAAGAGATACCTCAGACTCTTGTGATCTGTGTAGACTATCGACTTCTCCCCATATAAGTAATGTCTCCATATCTTCAAAGCGAAGACGCATCGCGCTAACTCCAAGTCGTGCGTTGGGTAGTTAACCTCATGCGGTCTTAACTGACGGGATGCATAGGCTACTACCTTCCCTTTCTGCATCAACACACATCCCAAACCAGTATGGGACGCGTCACAATAGACTGTAAACAACTTCCGCCGCCTCAGTTTGTACTAAAACCGAGCTTTCGCCGTAATCTTCCTCGACTTATCGAAACTTTATTCATTGCTTCTCCGACCATACAAATGAAACACCTTTCCTTAGTAACTTAGTTAACGGCGCTGCGATTAACGAGAACCCTTCCACAAATCTCCGATAGTACCTGCTAGACCCAAAAACTCGATTTTCGCGCGCGACCTAGGCGGTTTCCAATCCAACACCGCTTCAACCTTGCGAGGATCCACTCTAATCCTTCCGCTGACACCACGTGACCTAAGAAAGCCACTTCCTTAAGCCAAAATTCACACTTACTGAATTTGGCATATAATTGCTTCTCCCTCAATACTTGTAGAACTATACGTAAGTGCCTATCATGCTCCTTCTCCTTCTTTGAATAAACCAATATGTCGTCTATGAATACCACGACAAATTGATCCAAGTACTGCTGGAATACTCTATTCATTAAGTCCATGAATGCTGCTGGTGCGTTGGTCAATCCAAATGGCATTACCAGAAACTTATAATGCCCATACCTCGTTCGGAATGCCGTCTTGTGCACATCAACCTCCTTCACCTTAAGTTGATGATAGCCCGACCTAAGGTCTATCTTCGAGAATACTGAGGCACCCTTCAGTTGATCGAACAAGTCATCAATCTGAGACAACGAATACTTGTTCTTGATCGTTGACTTGTTTATTTGACGGTAGTCGATACACATCCGCATCAAACCGTCCTTCTTCTTGACAAACAAAGACAGTGGTGCTCCCCACGGAGATATCTTGGGTCGGATAAACCCTACATCCAAGAGCTCACGAATTTGAGCCTTTAGCTCCACCAATTCTTTTGGTGCCATTCGATGCTGGTGCTATAGACACAGTGCCGTTCGGGTAGCAAGTCTATACGAATTCAACTTCCGGTGCCGGAGGCGGACCGGAAGTTCTTCCGGGAACACATCGAATTCCCAACCGTTCGGACCTTCTCCACTTTTGACTCTTTAGCCTCCAAAGCACAAATGCGAACCAAATACGCCTCGCACCCTTTTCTGACCATCTTCCTAGCCTTCAAGGCCGACACCACATTAGATAGGTAATTCCTTTTATTACCAATCATAGTCACTTCCTCACCCTCAGCCATCTTAAGAGCCATGCGCTTAGCCGCGCAATCCAATCTCGCCTGATACTTAACCAACCAATCCATTCCAAGGATCAAATCGAACTCCCCAAACTAGTTCCATCGGATCACTACAAATAAGACCCTTGGAGTTCTAGGGTACATCCCTATAAAGCTTGTTCACAACTACAGAATGGCCTAAAGGGCTAATTACAGTCATCTCCCTAGAAGCAGTTTCAGAGTCTAGGTTCATAATCTCTACTACACTACTAGCAATGTATGAGTGCGTCGAACCCACATCATTAATGCAACATAAGGAAGACCGAAAATTAAAAACGTACCGGTTATGACATCCGGTGCGTCACCCTCCTCGCGACGTCTCACAGATAAACCAAGCCAGTGCGCTTAGCACGTGTTGCCTACACCCCTGCCCTGAATTCCACAACCTCGGTTAGGACCATTGCCGCCTCTACCATTACCGCGACCCCTCTGTGGTCCTACATTTCTATTCTGAGTACGGTTCTGCCCCTCTGACTGATTTTGAGCTCGCTTCCGGAGACAATCCCTCACACGGTGATCCAAAGACCCACATTCAAGCAACCCCTCACACCGGTCCAACAACCTCCCCAATGGGATTTTCCACAGCGATTACACTGAGCCAGTCTCTGATTAGTAGCCATGGGCCTTGCTGCCTGATTTGGCCCACTCTGTCTAGCCTTTTTCTGAGCACTTCCACTCGACCCAGACGACCCAAAGCCTCTTTTCAGCTTATTCTTATCATAATTCTGCCTCACGGACTCCTTGATCCCTTCGGCTACCTTAGCCTTCTCCACTAGCGACGAAAACTCACGAACCTGCTGTGGAGCAATTATCAGCCTCAAGTCATCTCTAAGTCCGTCCTCAAAGCAGACACAGCGCTCATGTTCAGTAGCTACAATGCCTCTAGCATATCTACTCAGCCTTAAAAAGTCCGCCTCATACTCCGACACTGACTTAGTTCCTTGTACTAACCCTAAAAGCTTTCTCTGGCGTCGGTGTAGCTAGTACCCACGCATTTTCTCCAAAAGCGATTTTGAAGTAATCCCACGTGAGATCATCTGCCGTGGCTCCATCTTGGACCGTGAGCCACCACTGATACGCTTCATCCTTTAGAAGCGACACCGCTCCTTTCAATTTCTCCTCATTAGTCAGGTCAAGGTCGTCTATAATCCTTTCTGTAGATTCTAGCCAGTATTCCGCTGCACTGGGTGCCACTCCCGACACACCCCGGAATACTTCAGCTCCGTTAGAACGAATTCGCTCGGGAACAGATTTTCGAGCTCCCAGATTCCCACCGGCCCCAGCCACCAGCTCCAAGACTCGCAACACACGACTTGCGACGTCTTCGCCTCACCCGATGCGATCGATCCTCGATCCTCGCCCAAAAAGTGGAAGTGGTTGTGGCGGTACTTCATTCTCAGAACCCTGACCCGACCTAACGGGTTCGGACACGGTCATTCTTCCCCTACCGCATCCACGTCGGCTACGTCCTCTAGAACTCATTCTATCTACTGTGCTTTAATCTGATTAAGGAAATTTTATGGATTAGCATTTGTTCCACTTGGTTATCCACGAAAAAATTTTATGGAGAAAGTTTAATTAGGGATTCTTTCGAGCAAACAAGATTTCAAGTCTTCTATCCTAGTTCACACAAAAGAGTACATCCATTCCTTAATACTTTCCCTACTTATTCACTCCCTTGGACATTTCTGTCCGTTTCTATCCTAGGGGTATTTTCGTCATTTTCCTACAGGGGTATTTTCGTAGTAAAATCCGAGGGAATTCAAAACTTTAATAAAGCAGGTCACTTTGTAATTCCCAAAACTGGAGTGTGTTTCTAAAAATTTGCAAAATCTAAAAATATGGCAACATTTGGGAACCAGGGGTTTTTTGGTAATTTTGTCAATCAGGGGTAATTTTGTAATTTTGTAAATCAGAGATGCTTTAACAGCTGTAAAACTCGGAGGGTTCCTTTTTGAAAGTTTTCCTTTTTAAGAGGTGATGTTTGTAAAGATTCAAAACCAGGGTCATTTCGGTAATTTAGCAATTTGAGGGCGTTTTCGTAATTTTCCAAAATCAAAGTATTTTATTGATGATAATCAAAGTAGAGTTGATATTTTATGAACCAAGGGCATTTTGGTAATTTTACCCCCAAGGGCATTTCTATAATTTTTCACAAATCAGATTTTTCGGAAAAACATTGTAAAAATGGTTGTTCTCAGATTCAAAAGAGTAATTTTGAAAGTTTTGAAAACATTAGGGTTTTGTTGTTTCATTCTTTTTCAAAAACGCGGCTAGTTCCCTTTCGGGTTTTAGTCCTTATGGTTAGCCTATAACCGAGCCTTCTTGGTCAGGGTGAACCAAAGCTACGCACCAGGCAGGATTCGAGTGGAGAGGAGGTGAGTCACGAGGACTGCTTAAATACCAGGCTCTTCCGGATCCATTCCTAGACATGCGTATAGGGGTTACCACACCCTAGCTCAGTGACTAAGTCATAGGTTAGTTTAGTTCCTTAAGTCTTATGTTTCGTTTGTGTGTTCGAGTAGTCTAACCCTATGGTTCAAATTGTGTGTTCGAGTAGTCTAACCCTAGGGTTCAAATTCCTATAAGTCTATCTACGTTCCATGCTTCCTACCCTTCTACAGAGAATAATTCACCAAGAGGTTCAGATGTACTTACCTGGGCGGATCGGTGCCGGAGACTCGGGCCATGCTGTTCAAAAACCAAAAATTATTCCATAAGGCCTACCAAAATATTTTTGGACCTTGGGCCCCCACAGCCGAGCTTTGAACTGGGCTCTGATACCAATTTTGTACCAACCCAAACCCGGCCCAAACACTATGGCCGAATCTAGTTTGTTACAGAAGAAAATTTTTTGAAAAAAAACTTTTTTTTTTTAAATCAATTTAAGTTGTCGAAAACCTTTTATTTTAGTGACCTTGCTAAAACCATACTTGGATTTAATTTGGAAATTTATTTAAGTCAAGTTATTATACAAATTTCAAATGTGCCCGATGGCACGATAAAAACATTTTTCGGTTTAATTTGGGAAAACATGTGTGTTCAATTCAGTACTAATAATATAGTTTAAAATAGAGTATCCAACATATGAGGAATAACAGAATAACACTTCAGGAGGCCTTATGACATCCGAAATAAAATTTAACCAACAGTAAAAATAAAATAACTAAGTTGAAAGTTCATTTAAATCAAATCCACTGCATGGCCACCTCGAGTCCATCCGGCTCCACATCCGCGATCTATGTGTCACCTGAAAAAGTAAAGGAGAAGGTGAGTCACCAAGACTCAGTATGTAACCCTTCCCCCGATTTTAAGTAATTCCATACACAACATATAATTAACTAACATGTACCAAAACATGCACCCAACCTAGCCAACCAACCGCCTTTGTCTACCCCGTGTGGTACCAAACCACTGGTGGTGCCAAACCACTGGTGACATATAGTCACAGATGTGATGCCAAATCACTGGAGGTGCCAAACCTCTGGTGTCCGTAGACACAATCGATTGATGGGGCCAACCCATCGTGTGATGCCAAATCACTGGCGTCAATCCCTGATTATAATATGTGGGGCCAACCCACTGTGGTGCTAAGCCACTGGGACAAGACGCGATGAGGTACCAAACCTCTGGAGGTACCAAACCTCTGGTGACCGTAGTCACTTTGTGTTACCAAAACACTGGTGTCCGTCGACACAATATCACTGCCCCCTCCTCTCATCAACCTATACCAAACAATCACAATATTCATACCATCATGTGTCTAATCACATATAACAAATTTATCATTAATCGTAAACCACGTATCATGCTTCCCAAAAGCATCATAAAATCACATAATCAATCAGGGACTTACCCGGATCCTTGCTTATACCATTCATGGTATTAAATCCAAATCTACATAGATCAGGTTAGCACACACAACAGTTTTAGTACATTTAGATAATCATAAGTGTGTATGTACACACCTGATGTCGACGATAGTCCTAAACTCGAATAGACAAATCGGCCATACAAGCTTTTCTTTGTCCCCGAGTGCCTTTAAATAATTACTCCAAGCGTTCTGCTTTCCAAGATCGAATACTAGAGATCCGGGCCTGAATCGACTGCTTTACGTTTCCTGAGTACCTACTCTCAGGACCGATTGAAGAAGAAGTTGAAGGAGATCACCCTTGCTTGAGATTCAACTAAAGTTTAACAAAAGGGAAAGAAGAGAGTTCGGCTAGTGTGGAAAAGAGAATAAAAGAAAGTGAAAGTGGGAGAGGGATTCGGCAAAGAGGAGCAAGGTGAGTTTCGGCACAAGGGTTTTATGAAAGAAAGAAAAATAAAAGAAGGAGAGGAATGAGAGGGAGGAATGTTCGGCTTTGAGAAAGAAAGGAAAAGGAATGGTAAATGGGAAGAATGCTAGCCGAAATTGTCAAGTAAATGGCTACAAAAAAATTCGGCACTCCCCCCTTTACAAAGACTCCATGCCGTCTACTCTACTCCAACAAGGAGTTCAATTCTCGGCAACCTCCTTGATTTTCTCTTAGCCACCCAATTGAAAGTATTCAAAATAATTTGAATATCCTAATGCCTATATTTCCTCTGGCCAACACTTAAAGATTAATCCATTAATTAATCTAATTAAAATCTAATTTAATCCTATCAATATCCCCATTATCCCTTGTTATCAAAAAGAGTTTTAAAAGGAGAAATTCTCTCCCCCCTATTGCCGTCCCAATTTAAGGAGCAAAAAGAGAATTTCGCGACTCGAACATAGGCCCCCTTGATCTCCTTGTGGCGTCACCTGTAGCTCCCAAGTGACCTCACTTTTGCCACTTTGCCAAGGCCCATTTTGTGTCAACAAATCCTCTATTTATTCTTGTATCCCCTACTTGCTAAGGCTCCTTGTCTTTAAAGCTTAAAAATAAAAATAATATTTTCTACTAAACCGAGCCTACTCAAGGCCTTTAATTAAGCCTTATTATTCCATAAATCATGTTACAGAAATTCCAACTCAGGCAAAACAATGCAAACACGAATAACCCCAATTTTAAGATGTTACAAACCTACTTTATTTGTTGCCCTCATCTTATTCAACCTTTAGAGATATGATTTTGTATAGCCGTGAATCTCTCACAGTTGATGAAGTCCATGCTTCTTTAACCTCGTATGGCAAGATGAAGCATCTTGTGGCTAGATCTGACTCTAAGAGAGAGGGTCTCATTGTTCTTAGGAGACAAGAATGAAATATTAATTATAATCGTGGGATGATAGAAGAACGAAATCCTCACATAAATCTAAAGGTAGATCGAGATCTTCAAACAGAGGTAAAACATGCAACTTCTACAAGAAGATAGGGCACATTAAGTCTAAGTGCTATAAGTTCCAGGATAAAATCAAAAGGGAGGCGGCGAATGGAAAGGGAAAAACTATTGAAGCTGATGTTGTAAAAGACTACAGTGATGGTGAACTCCTAGTTGCTTTTGCCAGCAGGTCTAAAGTGAGTGAGGAGGGATCCTCGATTCTGGTTGCACCTTTCATATGAGTCCTAATTAGGATTGGTTTACAACATATGAAACAGTGTCTGAAGGTGTTGTTTTGTTGAGAAATAATGCTTCACGTAAAATCGTAGGTATTGGCACAATCAAAATTAAGATGTTCAATGAAGTCATCAGAACACTTAGTGGCATACGACATATACCATAATTGAAGGGGAATTTAATTTTGTTGAGTACTTTTGATTCAAAAGGGTACAAGTACACAATTGAAAATGGGGTTATGAAGATCAACAAGGGTTCCATTTTATATGTTTTGTAAGGTTCAACTGTGTGTCAACCCATTTTCAGTTGTGTCAAAAACAGTGGTTTCGGGACCATGACTCCGACGAGTGATTTATTATTTTAATATTAATTTAATGTCTAGGGTTAATTTAAGGTAGTATTAAATTTTCGTTAAGAAATTTTAAAGTTTAAATGGTTAATTAAGTAAAAAGGATTAATTTGTAAAAGTTGCAAAGGTTGGTTTCTATTAGTTAATTAAACTAAATAACTTTAAAAAGGTAAATTCATGGACTTATATGGTAATTATACCATAGTGTAAGTTAGTGGATAATGTTGGATTGATTATGGTGTAATTTATTAGTTTTTAAAAGGTTAAATTGGTAAATGAATTATAATGTTAAAAGATTAATTAAAACAAAAGAAAATGTGTCATCTTCTCTAAAGAACCTAGCCAAAACTGATTCCTCCATTGTTTAGGAGAAAAACATTCGGCCAAATATTGCTTATGTGCATGGTGAGTTTTTAAACCCCGTTTTTAATGATTTTTATGTTTTTGAGCTCGTTTTAGCTTAATTTACTTAGCCTGAGGGTGAATTTGTAAAATTGTTAAAGGTTGAGGGACTCGCCATAGTTGAGCTTGATTGTGTTTTGATGTTAATTGATAAATTATTAATTTTGATTGTTAGATGAACATGTTTTGTTAGGTGATTTTTTAGATAATTTAAAGTTTAGAGGTTAATTTATTTAAACGGTGAATTCATGTATATTTTGTAAAATGAGGAAAAATGTAGATTAATATGAAAATCAGCTAGCATATTTTGGGTAGAAAATGGAGAATTTTCAAGTTGTGAGCTTAGGACTAAGTTGTGAAAAAGTTAAAATAGTAGGGGTAATTTTGTAATTTCCTATTAATATGGATTATAGACTTGAATTGAATAATTGAGATTTTTTGAAGTAATTAATTGAATTAAATTATTATTTAGGTTAAGAAAAGAATCAATCGAACTCGAGTTGAGGAAAAGCAAAAATCCCGGATAGTTTTGATCAAACTTAAACAACTGTGGTGTTCGAGGTAAGTTCGTATGAGCTATAATTTTATTAATAATCAATTGAATTGATTTTATTTATGGTAATATATTAGATTCAATTCGACTCGATGTTATGATAATATTTCAGAAAGTGACAGTTAAATAATCTCGTTCAAACCTTAAGAATTTTTAGGATACAAATGACATGTCATTAGGGTTATACAATTCCGGGTGTTGGTCTTGAATATCCTACCAATGGCTAAGGTCCTACATTTGTTGCAGATTCTCCACAGCTCGTGTGAGCAACATCATGTAGCTAACATTCTGACCCACAGTTCGTGTGAGCAGGCCCACTGTATATCTCATGTGAGCACTATTGAAAAGGAAAGGTTACGATTGCATGAAAAGGCACATTATGTGTGAGCAGTCCTGAGTATCCAGTGAAATTCTAAATGGTTCAACGGGTAAGAAATGAATAATGGAAAGACATGTTTGCAAATTGATAGTTGTTCATAATCTTATGAAAAAGTAAATTTGATGAATGCAAATAGATTGAAAATAGAAGTAACCAAAAATGTGATGAATAGTGTGCATATGGAAATTCATTCATGATATGTTTCATGGCATGATTGAAATTATATGAGTTATGTATGAACTCACTAACTTGTGAGTTTGGTATTGTAAATAGGAGTTTATTAAGTTTTTTAGCATGGTAATGATGGTATGTTTTTGTTTAAGTTTATACAAGCTTACTAAACACTAGTTGCTTACGTAGTTGTTTTCTTTGTTTTGTAAATCATCGGAGGATCGATCGTGTAACATCCTGGAAAGGGCCTATGCATTTTCGGTTTAATTGTATGAAATGACAAGTCTTAAGCATTATGAATTAATTTTTTATATTTTTGGAAACTCAGAAATGTATGAAAATGAATGGAAATGAATATTTTTGGAAACCTGGAAATGCATTAGGACATGAACATTTTAGGAAACCTAGAAATGTAAGGAAATGGTTCAAAAATGGAAAGTACACGTTTTTGGAAACTAAGAAATGAAAATGGAAATGATCCAAAATGGAAAGTACACATTTTGGGAAACTTGGAAATGTAAGAAAATGGCAAGTAAATGTGAGCCGATCGAAAATTTTAGGAAACTTGGAAATGACCCTAAAATGATGAGTTTTAAAGTTTAAAATGGGAGATTAAGGCAAGGGGGCCTTAAAAGAAAAAGTTGGTAAAATTTGACACACAAACGGGCTAGGAAAAGTGGCCTGAAGATGGCACTTAGGGCCTATGGAAATGGCGCCATGTGCAAGAGGCATGGGCCTGGTTCGAGTCACAAGGAAGCAAATAAATGAAGTTTTAATTTTGCTTCCGGAAATTTGAGGTGGGACGGCACATGTGTTTTAAAAGGAGAGGTGTTTTATTTTCATAAATATGTGAATAATAAGTGATAAATAAAGGATTTTCTTTAATTGGATTATTTGAGGAGATAATTGATGGATTAAATGCTTTTATTTTAAATAAAGGAGATAATATTATCATAAGGAAGAGTGGTGGCCAAGGCAAGGACTCTTGGCCTAGTAATTTTTCGGCTAAAGGAGGAGAATTAAGGCTATTCTCTCATCTTTTCCTAAGTGTGTAGAAATTTTCCTAGCTCTCTCTCTCCTCTCTCGGCGAATTTTCTTTAAGCAAAATCCATCTTCTCTTTCTTCTATTTTCTTCTCTGCTTTCTCTTTGTCAAAGCCGAATCTTTGTTGATTCTAAGTAAAGGAGCAATCAACTACAACATCGAAAGGGTAAGATCTCGTGGTCAATCAATTTCTATTCCTTTTCTTTTACCAAAATCGTGGTACTAATCCTATTAGCAATTTTGGCCGAATCTGCAAGGGGTCTCTCAGGTTTCTACCATTATCGAATAGAAGGATCAAGGATCTAAGGTAAGAAATATAGATATTCGGTCAAGGTTATGATTATGACTCAATATTAGATTAAATCTGACATGAAGTTATAGAGATTTCGACAGATATTCAAGGCAAGGGAAACTTTTGAGATTTGGAAATAGTAAGGTAAGTGCATAGATCCAATCGGCCTAGGATTATTTTGGTATTATTTTCCATTTACTCAAAAGTTAGAAACTGACATAAATTACCTGGTTTGGTGGTTAGCCGATTTCAAGAAAGAGGAACACAAATCTTCGAGATTTGATTATCAATCAAATCGGCAAACAAGGTAAGTATTAGTAATACCATTCCTATTAGGACTTGGTTTTAAAATCGAAAAGGTTATTAATGTGTTTTTGTATGATGGGCCGAATATAGTAATTAACAGATCTAAAGTTAGATCGGGATTTTCAGGATTTCAAGGAACCTATTAAGCGAATCAGGTGTGTACTCACACTAACTTTCGATATATCATATGGCAATTATTTTAATATATGAATATGTATAAGAATGTGAATATGGCTAAGTACCACAAATGTGGTAAAAAGTACCCAGGTACGTTTCCTACTTCTGATAGGATTACGAATATGTTATATTTTTAACATGTGAATAGTAATATGAATGAGAAAAATAAGTATGTTGTGTATGATAAAATATGTGGGGCATTTGGGCTATATGTGAAAGGGAAGAAGGTGTTGACTTTGGTCTCACTAACGGAATATGGTGACTACGGTCACATAATTTGAATATGGTAACCGGTTACATTATCCGAATTTGGTAAACCGGTTACATTATTTGAATATGGTGTCTAATGACACAAATTATATGGCGATGAGCACGTCGATCGCAATGATCGCTTCGATGGTGTGTAGCGGATGGAGGGTTGACTTAGTAGTCCCCACGGTGTGATTGGCAGGTACGGGTGGTGTGTAGCGGAAGGACAAATAGGCTTGGGTTTGGGTTGCATCATCATTTATTTGTATATGAATATGAATTTGATATGAACATGTATGCCTGGTTTGTTGAATGTTAGTATTATGTGCACATTGAGTCTGTTGACTCACCCCTTTGTGGGACTATTTTTCAGGTAATGAGCAATAATGGACTGGGTCGGCAGGAGCTAAAGGTGGCCATGCACAGCAAGCAAGGATTTTTATTATTTGGGACTTTATTTCTATTAAGTATTTTAAGTTTTTAAGTTTGGGAATTATTGATGTAATAAGGCCGAAAAGGCCATAGTTTCTATTTCGTTACTTTTATTTTCTTTTAACCACTATGTTATGAATTAATTTATATTTTAAGTTTAAGTAAGAAATATTTTCTTTAAGTAAACCCTAAATTATTTCAACCTAAGCCCAACTCGAATTGATAACTTCTTTAAAAATTTCACGAACTTTCGCTAAGTAACAAAGAATTTTGAAACCGATTTTTCTTAAGGAACATACTAGATCCGGTTCAGGCTCGTGGGCCGGGTGTGGGGTGTTTCAGTATGGTATCAGAGCCAGGTTTTCAACTCTCGGCCTGTGGGCTAAGGCCCAAAACGTTTTTAATTCGAGCCCAAATGATTTTCTTTGAAATAAAGCAGGTGTTTTGGCATGGCACCTAAGTCTCAGACCATGATCCACGGTAAGTACCCTAACTTCATGTGTGATTCTCGTGATTTATGAACCGTATAAGGGTAGAAAAGGCATGGAACGTAGAATAGAATGGTAGGAATTTGAACCCCTAGGCTAGATTACTCAAACACGAACCCATAAGACTTAATAAACTTAACAAACCTATGGCTAAGTCATCTTTGAGATAGGGTATGGTAACCCTCAGACGCATGTCTCAGGATTGGATCCGGAAGAGCCTGGTATTTAAGCAGTCCTAGTGACTCACCTCCTCTTCGCAGGAATCCTACCTGGTGCGTAGCTTCGGTTCACCCTAACTCAGAGGGCTCAGTGGTGTGGCAACCTCTGTGCGCATGTCTAGGAATGGTTTCAGTGAGAGCTTGGTATTTAAGCAGTCCGAATGACTCACCTCCTCTTCACTCGAATCCTGCCTGGTGTGTAGCTTTGGTTCAACCTGACCAAAGAGGGCTCGGACATGGGCTAAACATAATGACTAAAACCCGAAAGGGAACTAGCCATGTTTAAAAAAAAAGAGAGAGAACAAAAACCCTAGTTTTAAAATTCTTATAATTTTTCTTTTAATTTTGTGAAAACTATCCTTACAACATTTTTTTGTCCCGAAAAATTCCTGATTTGTGAAAATTACAAAATTGCCCCTAACTTACAAAATTACCAAAATGAACCTGATTCCCAAAATTTTTGCAACATCTCCATTTTGGAAGGAACAATTCTCAAAAGAAACCACAAAGTTTTACAACTTTTGAAATATCCTCGATTTATTAAATTTTACAAATTTACCCGATTTGTGAAAAAATTTAAAAAAATACCCCGAGGTCGAAAATGGTAAGAAATACCCCTGATTTTGAAATTTCTCCAAATTACCCCGAGACTTTGAATTCTCAAAATACTTTTCGACAAAAACACCAAGGAACGTTTTTCCTTTCAAAAAATTACGAAAATACCCCTGTAGGACAAAATTACGAAAATACCCCTAGGTAGTGGAAAACAACAACGAAAACTATAACGTTTCTCTGAATGAACGAAAGTTCATTCTTGTTTGATGGATGAATGAATGAATGGAAAAGACTGTGTGTTTGTATGAATACAAAAGAACCACTCTTAAATCCCTTTTCATAAAACTCCTTCGCGGGTAAATAAGTGGAACAATGACTAATTCATAAAATTCCTTAATCAGATCTCGACGCTAGGAAATGAGTTCTAGAGGACGTGGTCACCGTGGATGAGGTAGAGGAAGGATGACCTGTCGGAACCCGTTAGATCAGGTCAGGGGTCCGACAATGAAATACCACCGCCACCACCACCCCATTTGTTGGTCTTTGGCGAGCAAGCTTCAAGCTCGACGGGGAAGATGCCGTGTCGCAGTCAGGCCGCGAGTCTTGGAATTGGTGGCTGGTGCAGGAGGAAATTCAGGGAATCGTAAGTCTGTGCCTGGACGGCTCCGAGCTAATGGAGCTGAAATGTTTCGTGGAGTATGCGAGTAGCACCCGATCTGGTGAGTGCGGGTTGGAAGCAACGGAGCGCATCATGGATGAGCTCGATCTGACTCCAGAGGAAAAGTTGAAAGGGATGGTGGCTTTATTACGCGATGAAGCGTATCAGTGGTGGTTAACTGTGCGGGATGGTGCCATGGCAGAGGATCTGACCTGGGAATATGTTAAGGAGGCATTCCAGAAGAAATATGTGGGAACCAGGTATATAGACGAGCAAAGAAAAGTTTTTCTGGGGTTGGTGCAAGGGAGTAAGTCTGTCGCAGAATATGAGGCGGAATTTCTGAGGTTGAGCCGTTATGCTCGTAGTGTGTGGCGACTGAACATGAACGCTGTGTTCGTTTTGAGGATGGACTGAGAGACGACCTGAGACTGTTGATAGCACCGCATCAGGAGCGGAAGTTCTCTTCTTTGGTGGAAAAGGCCAAGGTGGACGAGGGAATTAAGGATGCTACCAAGCAGGCTGTGGACAAGAATAGGCCTAAGAGAGGTTTTGGACCATCTGGAAAGGGTCATAAGAGGCCTAGGGTTGACGGGCCACGAAATCAACAAGCTGGTATGGGCTGGCAGTATCGCCCTTGTGAGCATTGTGGAAAGAAGCACTTGGGAGAGTGTTGGAGAAAGACGGGAGGATGTTTCAAGTGTGGGTCCAAGGACCATATGCTTAAGGATTGTCCCAAGCAACCAGATGAGAGCCGACCGGCAGCTCAGAATGCTAGTCAGGCTGGTAGAGGCGGACAGTAGCCTCAACGGGGTCGTGGTTCGGCCAACAGAGGTAATGGTGCTGGCAGAGGCCGTGGAGCACAGGGCCGAGGTGCTGCAAATGCTGAGGCAAGGCAACCGGGTTTGGTTTATGTGGTTCGCCGGAGGGAAGATGGTGACGCACTGGATATAATAACCGATACGTTCTTGATTTCTGACAAACCCTATTTTGCTCTGATTGATATGGGCTCGACCCATTCCTATGTTGCATGTAGTGTAGACTAGGCCTAGACTCAGAACTTTCTGATAGGCAGATGACTGTAGTAAGCCCATTAGGCCAAACTGTGATGATAGATAAGATCTTTCGGAATGTACCCCTGGAGATTTAGGGAATGAATTTTCGGGCTGACTTAATAGAGTTACCCTTCGGAGAGTTTGAGCTTATACTTGGAATGGATTGGCTAGTAGAGCATCGAGCCGTGTTGGATTGTGTGGCTAAACGTATAGAACTAAGAACCCCCGAGGATGAGGTAGTAGTGATGATCGGAGAAAGGAGGAACTACTTGTCCAACGTAGTTTCGACGCTGAAGGCTGAGAAGATGGTTAGGAAGGGGTGCAAGGCGTTCTTAGCCTTCTTAAGTGCGTTGGAAGGTAAAGATGAAGGTGTTCATGGAGTTAGGACGGTAAGGGACTTCGTAGATGTGTTCCCAGATGAATTACCATGAATACCCCCAGATAGAGAGGTGGAGTTTGGAATAGATTTGCTACCGGGAACAGCTCCGGTGTCAATCGCTCCTTACCGGATGGCGCCGAAAGAGTTAGTGGAGCTCAAGGCTCAAATCCAAGAACTGTTGGATCGTGGGTTCATCCGACCCAGTGTGTCTCCGTGGGGAGCACCGGTCCTCTTTGTGAAGAAGAAGGATGGAACTATGCGAATGTGCATAGACTATCATCAATTGAATAAACTGACCATCAAGAACAAGTATCCTTTGCCAAGGATAGACGACTTGTTCGATCAGCTGAAAGGGGCAGCTGTATTCTCGAAGATAGACTTAAGGTCGGGATATCATCAGTTAAAGGTGAAGGAGGCAGATATCCACAAGACGGCTTTTAGGACAAGATATGGCCACTTTGAGTTTGTAGTGATGCCGTTTGGGTTGACAAATGCTCCAGCTGCGTTCATAGACATGATGAATCGGGTTTTCCAACCCTACCTGGATAGGTTCGTCGTTGTGTTCATCGACGATATTTTGGTGTACTCGAAGTCAGAGGAGGAGCATGATGAACATCTCTGAGTTGTGCTGCAAGTGTTAAGGGAAAAGAAACTTTATGCCAAATTCAGCAAGTGTGAATTTTGGCTTAAGGAGGTGGCATTCTTAGGTCATGTGGTATCCGCAGAAGGAATAAGAGTGGATCCTAGGAAGATTGAAGCAGTGTTGATTGGAAACCACCTAGGTCCGTATTTGAAACCAAGTTTCTTAGGCTTGGCAAAGCTATTCTGAGAAGGTTCGTGGAAGGGTTCTCGTCAATAGCCG
This sequence comes from Gossypium bickii, assembly GCA_025503065.1. Taxonomy (NCBI): domain Eukaryota; kingdom Viridiplantae; phylum Streptophyta; class Magnoliopsida; order Malvales; family Malvaceae; genus Gossypium; species Gossypium bickii. Next base: position 46,334,377 of record CP106711.1, on the reverse strand, counting down.
CGCTTTGACAAAGTTGCTAAGAAAGAAAGTACCCTTTGAATGGACTAATAAGCAGCAGGAGAGCTTTGAAAAGCTTAAGAGGGTGTTGACAGAAGCTCCAGTGTTAATTCAGCCAGAGGCAGGCAAGGATTTCATAGTATACTGTGACGCTTCGCACACGGGGTTAGGCTGTGTGCTAATGCAAGAGGGAAAAGTAGTCGCTTATGTGTCACGGCAGTTAAGGCCTCATGAGGTTAACTACCCAACTCATGACTTGGAACTAGCAGCAGTGGTTTTTGCCCTTAAGGTTTGAAGGCACTACCTTTATGGAGAAAGGTCAATTATCTACACAGACCACAAGAGCCTTAAGTATTTGTTGACTCATAAGGAGTTGAACTTGAGGCAACGAAGGTGGGTGGAATTACTGAAAGACTACAATTGTTCGATAGAATATCATCCGGGCAAGGCGAATGTGGTAGCCGATGCCCTGAGTAGGAAGATTGTGTCAGATTTATGGGCCTTATTCGCTCATTTAAGTCTGTATGATGATGGAAGCCTGTTGGCAGAGTTACAAGTCAAGCCCACATGGCTAAAGGAGGTGAAAGAGGGACAGTTGGCTGATAAGGACTTAAATACTAAGTTACAGCAAGTACAGTAAGGAGGATTAAAGGACTATGGCGTCAATGATGAAGAAGTATTGTGCTACAAGGGAAAGGTCTGTATGCCGAAGGATAAGGAGTTGAGACAAAGGATTCTTCGGGAAGCGCATGGTAGCCCTTATGCTATGCATCCTGGAGGCATCAAGTTGTATAGAGATCTAAGGGAACAATTTTGGTGGACTGATCTGAAACGAGAGGTGACTGAATTTGTGGGGAAATGTTTGATGTGTCAGCAAGTTAAGGCTGAACACCAAGTTCCATCAGGATTGCTTCAACCAATCGAAGTTCCCCAATGGAAGTGGGAGAGAATTACCATGGACTTCGTTAGTGGGCTTCCCCTTACGCCTACTAAGAAGGACTCGGTATGGGTGATAGTGGACTGTTTGACCAAGTCCGCGCACTTTATCCCAGTAAGAATGGATTATTCTCTTCAGAAGTTGCCTAAGTTATATGTGGCGGAGATTGTGAGGTTACATGGAGTACCAAGGTCGATCATCTCTGATAGAGACCCAAGGTTTACGTCTCGGTTTTGGAAGGCACTTCATCAAGCTTTAGGCACTAAGTTAGACTTCATTACGGCTTTCCATCCACAATCCGACGGGCAGTCAGAACGGGTTATACAAGTGTTGGAGGACATGCTGAGAAGCTGTGTGATGGATTTTCGAGGAAGTTGGGAAGATTACTTGCCTTTAGCTGAGTTTGCCTATAACAACAGCTATCAGGCTAGCATTCGGATGGCATCATATGAAGCATTGTCTGGTCGGAAGTGTAGAACTCCTACTTGTTGGACCGAGTTAGGAGAACGTCGAGTTTTGGGCCGGAGTTAGTGGCGTAAATCAAGAGAAAGTTGAGTTAATTCGGGCACGGCTGAAGGAAGCCTCTGATAGGCAGAAGTCGTACGCAGACCTTAAGTGGAAGGAGATCGAGTTTGAAGTGGGAGATCAAGTATTCCTGAAAGTCTCGCCTTGGAAGAAGGTAATGAGGTTCAGTCGAAAAGGGAAGTTAAGCCCAAGGTTTATAAGGCCTTATCGAGCATCTTTGGGCGAGTTGGGCGATGGCATACCAATTAGAGTTGCCACCAGAGTTGCAGCAAATGCACGACATATTCCATGTATCCATGCTACGTCGCTATCGATCGGATCCGTCCCATGTGGTACCTATTGAAGAGGTGGAGTTAAGACCAGACTTATCCTACGAGGAAGAGCCGATTCGGATCGTGGAACGTGATGTGAAAGTGCTATGAAAGAAGTCAGTTCCTCTAGTCAAGGTGTTATGGCGCAACCATGGATCGGAAGAAGCTTCGTGGGAGTCAGAGGAGACAATGCGATAGCAATACCCTCAGTTGTTTAGTTAGGAAATTTCGAGGACGAAATTCTGTTTAAGGGGGTAGAACTGTAACATCCTGGAAAGGGCCTATGCATTTTCGGTTTAATTGTATGAAATGACAAGTCTTAAGCATTATGAATTAATTTTTTATATTTTTGGAAACTCAGAAATGTATGAAAATGAATGGAAATGAATATTTTTGGAAACCTGGAAATGCATTAGGACATGAACATTTTAGGAAACCTAGAAATGTAAGGGAATGGTTCAAAAATGGAAAGTACACGTTTTTGGAAACTAAGAAATGAAAATGGAAATGATCCAAAAATGGAAAGTACACATTTCGGGAAACTTGGAAATGTAAGAAAATGGCAAGTAAACAGAGCCAATCGAAAATTTTAGGAAACTTGGAAATGACCCTAAAATGATGAGTTTTAAAGTTTAAAATGGGAGATTAAGGCAAGGGGGCCTTAAAAGAAAAAGTTGGTAAAATTTGACACAAAAACGGGCTAGGAAAAGTGGCCTGAAGATGGCACTTAGGGCCTATGGAAATGGCGCCATATGCAAGAGGCATGGGCCTGGGTTCGAGTCATAAGGGAAGCAAATAAATGAAGTTTTAATTTTGTTTCCAGAAGGCTGAGGTGGACGGCACATGTGTTTAAAAGGAGAGGTGTTTTATTTTCATAAATATGTGAATAATAAGTGATAAATAAAGGATTTTCTTTAATTAGATTATTTGAGGAGATAATTGATGGATTAAATGCTTTTATTTTAAATAAAGGAGATAATATTATCATAAGGAAGAGTGGTGGCCAAGGCAAGGACTCTTGGCCTAGTAATTTCGGCTAAAAGAGGAGAATTCAGGCTATTCTCTCATCTTTTCCTAAGTGTGCCGAAATTTTCCTAGCTCTCTCCCCCTCTATGTCGAATTTTTCTTTAAGCAAAATCCATCTTCTCTTCTTCTATTTTCTTCTCTGTTTCTACTGTCAAAGCCGAATCTTTGTTGATTCTAAGTAAAGGAGCAATCAACTACAACATCAAAAGGGTAAGATCTGTGGTCAATCAATTTCTATTCCTTTTCTTTTTACCAAAATCAGGGTACTAATCCTATTAGCAATTTTGGCCGAATCTGCAAGGGGTCTCTCAGGTTTCTACCATTATCGAATAGAAGGATCAAGGATCTAAGGTAAGAAATATAATATTCGGTCAAGGTTATGATTATGACTCAATATTAGATCAAATCTGACATGAAGTTATAGGGATTTCGACAGATATTCAAGGCAAGGGAAACTTTTGGGATTTGGAAATTGTAAGGTAAGTGCATAGATCCGATCGGCCTAGGATTATTTTGGTATTATTTTCCATTTACTCAAAAGTTAGAAACTGACATAAATTACCTGGTTTGGTGGTTAGCCGATTTCAAGAAAGAGGAACACAAATCTTCGGGATTTGATTATCAATCAAATCGGCAAACAAGGTAAGTATTAGTAATACCATTCCTATTAGGACTTGGTTTTAAAATCGAAAAGGTTATTAATGTGTTTTTGTATGATGGGTCGAATATAGGAATTAACAGATCTAAAGTTAGATCGGGATTTTCGGGATTTCAAGGAACCTATTAAGCGAAGCAGGTGTGTACTCACACTAACTTTCGATATATCATATGGCAATTATTTTAATATATGAATATGTATAAGAATGTGAATATGGCTAAGTACCACAAATGTGGTAAAAAGTACCCAGGTACGTTTCCTACTTCTGATAGGATTACGAATATGTTATATTTTTAACATGTAAATAGTAATATGAATGAGAAAAATAAGTATGTTGTGCATGATAAAATATGTGGGGCATTTTGGGCTATATGTGAAAGGGGAAGAAGATGTTGACTTCGGTCTCACCAATGGAATATGGTGACTACGGTCACATAATTTGAATATGGTAACTTCGGTTACATTATCTGAATTTGGTAACTTCGTTTACATTATTTGAATATGGTGTCTAATGACACAAATTATATGGGCGATGAGCACGCCGATCGCAATGATCGCTTCGATGGTGTGTAGCGGATGGAGGGTTGACTTAGTAGTCCCCACGGTGTGATTGGCAGGTACGGGTGGTGTGTAGCGGAAGGACAAATAGGCTTGGGTTTGGGTTGCATCATCATTTATTTGTATATGAATATGAATTTGATATGAACATGTATGCCTGATTTGTTGAATGTTAGTATTGCACACCCCTTTGTGGGACTATTTTTCAGGTAATGAGCAATAATGGACCGGGTCGGCAGGAGCTAAAGGTGGCCAGGCACAGCAAGCAAGGATTTTTATTATTTGGGACTTTATTTCTATTAAGTATTTAAGTTTTTAAGTTTGGGAATTATTGATGTAATAAGGCCGAAAAGGCCATAGTTTCTATTTCATTACTTTTATTTTCTTTTAACCACTATGTTATGAATTAATTTATATTTTAAGTTTAAGTAAGAAATATTTTCTTTAAGTAAACCCTAAATTATTTTGTCACCTTAAAATAAATGGATTTCCAAACATAGTTAATGGGTTTTCAACCTAAGCCCAACTCGAATTGATAACTTCTTTAAAAATTTCACGAACTTTTGCTAAGTAACAAAGAATTTTGAAACCGATTTTTCTTAAGGAACATACCAGATCCGGTTCAGGCTCGTGGGCCGGGTGTGGGGTGTTTCAGATCGGTTGAAACATTGTCGAAGACCTATCACACTATCCCACGATCACTTTTGGTAGTTTTTTATTATTGTGAACCATGGTTACAAATGGCATGTATAGGGTTTAATGTCATTTATACTTTTGTTGTGTTTTGGTTACTTTGTAAATGGTTGTATGCCCATATAGTACAGTTGGCTTGTTTATGTTAAAAGCTATATACAAATGGTCATTTTGATGTGAATATTTTGAATGATGAAATGGCTTGATAATGGTTGATACTAGGTAGCTATCTTATCTCTGTTTTATGATTGAGAAGTGACATTATAGCTTTGTTTTGATTGATGTTGTTTCGGTATAAATGAGGTGCCTTTGAATGACATACTGGTCAAGAGAATTAGGTTGATTGGATTGGTATGTTTATGAGTGTTTGAAATGTGTTTAGGTCCATTGAATGTATGCACAAATGAATTAGCTTATTGGGCAAGGTTTGGCCTTGAAATAGCTTGTTTTAGGGGCTACTTATGGAGCACATGGCTTAAGACCCTGCCTGGTCACACGACCGTGTGTCACTTTTTATTTTAGGTACAGGTTTCACACAGTCTGGCACACGATTTGAGACACGGTCATGTGTACCAAGTTAGTGAGTTACACAGTCTGGCACACGGTCTATGACACGGCCATGTGGCCCTATTTCGAATATACACATGGGCAGACACACTGGCTGGGACATGGCCGTGTGACCCTTCTTCGATTGTCCACACGGTCTAGGCCTGGCCACACGACCGTGTGACCCCTGTTTTTAAATTTTTCATGTTTTCCCATAATTTTCTAATTTGTTTTAAATTGATTTCTGATTGTTTCCAAATTATTTTTAGGGTCCCCAAATGCTCGATTTAATACCCAAATGTGTATTATTTCCATGATTAAATTGAGTAATTAGAAATTAATTTGTAAGTTGAATTATTATTTTGCATTGAAGTTAAATAATCTATTTTGTATTATAACACTCTGTAACCCTAATCTGGTGACGGAGATGAGTTAGGGGTGTTACAAACTGTTACTGGTGATGTAGTCATCGTTTCCTCTTGCTTGTCAGATGATATTGTTACTAGACTTTGGCATATGCATCTAAGGCATGTGAGTGAGAACAACATGGAAGAATTGAGTAAAAGAGGACTTCTTGATGAACAAGGCATTAACAAACTGCAATTTTGTGGGCACTGTTTTTTTAAGAAGCAAAAGAGAGTTCGATTCACCAGAGGAATACATAACACAAAGGGAACGTTGGATTATATTCATTTTGATCTTTGGACCATCTAGAGTGCCTTTGAAGGGTGGCGCTAATTATGTGCTGACGATCATTGATGATTTTTCCATAAAAGTTTGGGCATTTTTCCTGAAGTAGAAAAATGATGTATTTTACACATTTAAGGCTTGGGAAACTATTATCGAGAAGAAGATAGGAAAAAAGATAAAACACCTCTGCATAGATAATGGCTTGAAATCATGTTTTGATGAGTCTAATGAATTGTGCAAATCAGAAGAGATCATGAGACACTTAACAGTTCGTCATACTCCACAGTAAAACGGCGTTGCAGAATGGATGAAAAGAACAACCATGGAAAAGGTTCGATGTATATTGTCGTATGCTTGTTTACTGAAGTTGTTCGGTCAAGCGACCTTTATCGCATGTTTTTTATTAACTTAGGTCTTAAATCATTGCCATTGAAAAAAAGACTCTACAAGAGGTATGGTTTGGTAGTCCTACTGATTATTCTGACTTGAAGATATTTGGGTGTCATGTGTATGCTCATGTTGATAATGGGAAATTGGAACCTAGGTTCATTAAATGTGTTTTTATTAGTTATAAGGCTGGTGTTAAAAGGTATAAGTTGATGTCCTGAAAATAGAAAAGTTATGATTAGCAGAGAATGTTATTTTTGATGAAACTGCTATGCTGCCTAACTTATCTTTTAAAGACTCTTCCAAACACCAGAAACTTCAAACACACACGTGAAGTAGGTGGAGCTTCAGATTGATCCATGACCTACAACAGAGTCTACTCCTCAAGTTAGTACAGAAACTTAGAGTAGAGTTGCTTCTTCACCACAATATTCTATTGCCAAGAATAGGCATAGAAGAGAAATTAAACCTCCGAAGAGGTACGTCGAGGCTGATCTAGTTACTTATGCTTTAAACGTGGTTGAATATATTGATGCAAATTAAGAGCCATCTACTTATTCCGACGTAGTTTGTAACATCCCTTACCCGTATTCGACACCGGAACAGGGTACGAGGCATTACCACACTTATACACAAGCAATCATACAAAACCGAGACATGATTTTTCACTCAAATTCAAAACTTTTCATAAACCTTCATATCACCCCTTACACAAGCCTACGAGGCCTAAAACACACTTTAGAAATGGTTTGGAATCAAATTGAACTCTTTAGAAGATTTCTGGAAAGACTTAGAAAAATTCTCATCAAACAGTCCACACACCCGTGTGGAAGAAGGAACATACCCGTGTGGCATATCACATGCCCGTGTTCTACATCCGTGTAGATTTACTTCCCTATTCGAACCTACAGGGGTTTTCACACGGCCCGGCACACACCCGTGTCCATTACTCGTGTCCCTCACACAGCCTAGACACGCCTGTGTGGCATATCACATGCCTGTGTTCCACACCCATGTAGATTTATTTCCCTATTCGAACCTACAGGGATTTTCACACGGCCATACACAAGCCCGTGTCTATGACCCATGTCCTTCACATGGCCTAGACACACTCGTGTCTTAGCCTGTGTGCAAAAACCTTGACGTTCTATTTCTGATGTCATCATCCCCATAAGGTCACACGGCCAAGGCACACCCCCGTGTCCTTAGACCGTGTGTGAATTAAATTCCTAAATTTAGGTGCAAACTTCACACGGCCTGGGCACACGCCCATGTCCTATGGCTGTGTCTCAGCCCGTGTGGTTACTACTGGGCATTCTGGTTTGCCAACTTAGCATGTAGGGACACACGGCCAAACCACACACCTATGGCGCAGACCGTGTGTCGCGCACGGCCTAGACACACGACCGTGTGGACAATATCAAGGTTATTTACCAAGCCTTTTTTCCACCCATACTTACACCAATATAAACCACATCAAGCAACCAACTCACTCATGCACTAATATACTAAATAATCAACCATGCAACTTGCACATTCATGACTAACATAATCATTTCTTATATTAATAAGAAATAGCGAACAACCATGGCTGTATACAAAAGAATTCATCTTCAAATAAGCCAACACATTTGGCGTAACAACATGACATACAACAAAAGACTAAGTCCCTTTACATGCCATACTCAAAATGCTAAATCTAATTATACCAAAATGTGTGGATAGTGTGGGTGATCCTCTGACTATCTCTATATCCCGAGCTGGCTCTTCGACACTATAAAACAAGGGAAAAGAGAAGGGAGTAAGCTTTAAGCTTAGTAAGTCTATATGTAAACAATAAGCATCATACCACATACTTATCAATCAAGAACATTACATACTAAATAAAAACAATTCAAATCCTAATAACCATACTTACTCATTTCAAACCTTACCACATCCCAAACACATATTATAAAACATTGCTCACATTTATATGAACTATACCCTGCACTGATCACCGCAAAGCCACATGTAATTTCACTTAGACAAAGTTTCTCGATGAACACTTCGGAATAATATTAGATACTCGGTGGTTTCGCACACAGCCACCATTTAATAAATCACACGGTGATATCACACACAGCCCACCAACAATGATAATTACGGTGGTATCGTAACAGCCCACCAACAATAATAATTACGGTGGTATTGCACACAGCCCACCAATATTTACTTATTCATGGATTTTATCCGTATCATTTTTCCTATCCCAAAGGTTCATCCGAGAATTTCCTCACTTTCTATCATTTTTAATAGATCTAAATAATAATCATTCGCATTCACACAATGCATTAATATGTAAAAACATATGTAATAAGGATGTATCATTTACATATAAACTTACCTCAATACAAAATATGCCAATTTGCAATTTAGTCTAAGACCTTGCCTTTTCCTCAGTCAAGGTTGATTCCACATTCTTCTTGATCTATAATGACATATTTAGTTTATTAATTAACCACATTATTCAAATCACTCCACAAATTCTTATTTTGGAAAAAATTACCATTTTTCCCTAGAATTTTACAAAATTACAATTTTACCCCTAGACTCGTAAAATGAAATGTGTTCATTTTTCACACACCCAAGCCTAGCCGATTCATATTACCTCTTATAGCAACTAAAGATTTCAATTATTACACACATTTACTACCTATTTTGCAACCTTTACAAAAGGGTTCTTTTATATGTTTTCATGGAAACACCTGTCACAAAAGTTGTATATTCAACACCTAAGATTCATTTTCTTCCATAAAATTTTAGAAATCAACATAAATATTCACATGGAAAAACCCTAAACTCTCAACCATTTTTCAAAATAATCCCCTCATTAGCTAGATTATGCTACAAGGGTCCCAAAAGTACAAAAATTATCAAGAAAAACCACCAAAATCACTTACTTGTAAGGAGGATAAATTGCTGAAAATTTCAAGCTTTCAAACCTTTATGCTTGTTGATATTTTCAGTGGAAGAAGAAGGGAAAAATGAAAAAAAGATGATAGCCTTTCTTTATTTTATTTTATTTTATTTTATTTATCAATTAAGTCACCAAAACCCACCTAACCATTGACCATGTCTCATCTTTGTCCCTATGGCCGGCCAACACTCTCTCAATGGCCAAATTGCACATTAAGGACCTCTAATTTAATATTCCATAGCTATTTGACACCTCTAGCTTGTAAAATAAAACTTTTGCACTTTATGCGATTTAGTCCTTTTTCGCAATTAAGCATACAATCACTAAAATTAATTCACCAAAATTTTCATACACTCATATAATTATGCTGTAACACATAAAATAATATTAAAAATATTTCTCCGACCTCAAATTAGTGGTTTCGAAACCACTATTCTGACTAGCCCTAAAATCGGGCTATTACAACTCTCTCCACCTTTAGGGATTTTCATCCCCGAAAATCTTATCAATAAAGAGGTTTGGGTACTGTTCTCTAATGGCTTCTTCCGGTTCCCACGTAGCCTATTCTACACCATGCTTTTACCACAACACTTTCACTAAGGCTATGCTTTTGTTCCTCAATTGTTTAACCTCTCGAGCCAAAATCTTAATTAGTTCCCCTTCATAGGTCATATCCGGTTGTATCTCGATCGGAGGAATCACATGCGAAGGATCGGAATGATATCGTTGCAACATCGATACATGAAACACGTTGTGTATTCTTTTCAATTCTGCCGGCAAAGCTAACCGGTATGCTACTGGTCCAATCTTTTTAATAATCTCATACGGCCCTATGAATCACGGACTCAATTTACCCTTTTGACCAAATATCAATATTTTTTTTTTGTAACACCCTTTACCTGTATTCAACGCCGGAACCGGGTATGAGGCATTACCGGACTTATCTCGCTTGAGCATACAACTTTGGGCTATCAAATTTCATTCCAATATAAAATCTTTCATTCACATTCATAACATTCTTATTATGGGCCTACAAAGCCTTACACATGCAAACGGAGGGCCTCAGAATCAAACCGGGATCTTTTGTAAACTTAGGAAAAATTTTACCTTAACAGGGCCACACACCCGTATGAAATAGGACACGCCCGTGTGGGCAGGCCGTGTGGTCACAAACCCCCATGTCCCTAGCCCGTGTGAAATTTATTTTTCAATTCGAACCTACAGGTGTTTTCACACGGCCGGACACACGCCCATGTCCTTGGCCCGTGTTCTCTACGCGACCTAGACATGCCCGTGTCCTCACCCGTATGTGAAAACCTAGGTATTTTGTTTGTGACGTCAGCAACCAAATAAAGGGCACACGGCCTAGGCACACGCCCGTGTGTCTAGCTCGTGATCGACACTGACTTGCAACACTAATATGCAGGGGACACACGGCCTGGTCACACACCCATGAGATTGACCATGCGTTCCACACGGTCTAGAAACACGCTCGTGTGCCTACTCGTGTGGACAAGAACAAGGCTATTTGCCAAGCTTTTTTTATCACCCTAACTCATACAACATCAATCACATTCAACCATTTACCAAGCAACTCAATCATGTATCATACACATTCATGAATAACCTCATCTTTTCATATACATAATGATAATGAGCCATTAAATATGGTCATTTACAAAAGTGTTCATCTTTGAAGGAGCCAACACACTTGGCCAAAACAACAAAACATTTCACTATGTCTAGCCTTTATACATGCCATACTCAAAATGCTAAGTCTGGATGACTTTCAAATTATCTTCGTATCCCGAATCGGCTCTTTGACACTATAAAACAAGGGGAAAAGAAAGGGAGTAAGCTTTAAGCTTAGTAAGTTTACATGTAAACAATAAGCATCATCACATATGCTAATCAATCAATAACATCACATACTAAGCAAGAACAATTCACATTTCCACAATCATGCTTACTCATCTCATCTCTTACCACATTCCAATCACATAACAATTATATTGCTCACAATTGCTTGTACACATTTCCTGCACTCATCACCACAAAGCAACATGAAACATTTACTTATACCATTTCTCGATGAACCCCTCAGAATAATACTATGTACCCGGTGGTTTCGTACACAGCCCACCGTTAATCAATAATAGGGTGGTATCGCACATAGCCCACCAACAAGAGTAATTAAGGTGGTTTCATACATAGCCTACCAAATGATAATATAAATGATGGTATCGCACACAGTCCATCGTGAATAAGTAATAAGGTGGTATCACACACAGCCCACCAAAAAGGATGATTACGATGGTATCGCACACATCCCACCAATTAATCATTATGTTTATTTTTCCGCACTTAAGTATCTATTCCGAGGTTCATACGAGAACTACTCACCATCTATCAATTTCAATCAATCTCAATCATAATTGATCTCATTCATACAATGCACCAATAAGTAACAACATATGTATTAAAGATGTATCATTTACACAAAAACTTACCCCGGTGCAAAATATGTTAATCGACGACTTAGTCTGTAACCTTACCTTTTCCTCGGTCAAGGTTGTTTCCGCACTCTTCTTTATTTGTAAGAAAAAAGCTTGGCTGAAAGTTTGGACTCCAAAATCCTCTAATTTCCTTCAATTTTTGGTGGAGAAGAATCATGAATAGTGAAAAGATGATATCTCTTCTATTTAGCTTATTTTATTCATTCTTTTACCACCTAATTTCACCAAATTTTGACCAAAATTTAATGCCCTTGTCTCCTTGTTTCCTATGGCCAACCACACCCTCTCAATGGCCTAATTGCACTTTAAGGACCTCCAATTTAATATTCTATGGCTATTAGACACCTCTAGCTTGTACAATAGAACTTTCGCACTTTATGCGATTTAGTCCTTTTTCACAATTAAGCATACAATTGCTAAAATTAAAGCACCAAAATTTTCATACATCCTTATAAACATGTTATAACATATAAAATAATATCAAAATAATTTTCTTCACCCTCGAATTAGTGGTTCTGAAACCACTGTTTCGACTAGTCCCAAAATCGGGCTGTTACATTCTTCCACAGGGATACTATCAGGAATACTTTATCACCCACCTGAAACTCAATTTTCTTCCTTTTTAAATCCGCGTATGACTTTTGTCGATCTGAAGTAACTTTTAGACTATCACGGATCACTTTCACTTTCTCTTCGATTTCTCTAACTAGATCAATCCCATGAATTTTGCTTCTCACTAAGCTCGGTCCAATACAAAGGAGTCCGGCACTTGCGACCATATAATGCTTCGTACGGTGCCATCCGTAAACTCGATTGATAACTGTTGTTATAGGCAAATTCAACCAAAGGTAGATACTTTTCCTAACTACCTTCGAATTCTAAAACACAGCATCAGAGCATATCCTTGAGAACTTGAATCACTCTTTCGGATTGACCATCGGTTTACGGATGGAACGCAATACTGAAATTCAATTTTGTACCCAAGGCTTCTTGCAACTTTTTCCAAAACCTCAAAGTAAACTTTCGATCTCTATCCGAAATAATGGACATAGGCACCCCATGTAATCTCACAATTTCGGCAATATACAGCTCAACCAACTTGTCAAGTGAGTAATCAACACGTACCGATATAAAGTGATCTGATTTCGTTAATATATCAACGATGACCCACACATCATCTTTCTTTTTCGGAGTCGTAGGTAACCTCGTTACAAAATCCATTGTATTCGGTCCCACTTCCACTCGGGAACCATTACTGGCTGAAGTAAACCCGAAGGTACTTGATGCTGACTTTCACTTGTTGACAGATTAAACACTTTGTAACAAACTTGAAGATATCTCTTTTCATACCCTACCACAAATACAACTTCTTCAAATCATTATACATTTTTGTGCTACCCGGATGTACTGACAAACAACCATTGTGTGCCTCATGTAAAATTTTCCGAATCAGCTCATCATCTTTAGGTACACAACTCTATCACGAAACATCAAGCAATAATTTGAACCAATCCAAAAATCAGAGTTATTTCCCTATTCACACTGAGCTCTCTTAACTTGTATTTCACTATCATTCCTTTGAGCTTCACAAACCTGCTGAAGAAATAAAGGTCTAGCCATCAACTCGGCCAATATAGAACCATCATCAGACAATGGTAAGCTCGTACTCATAGCTCTCAAAGTATACATGGATTTTCTGCTCAAGGCATCCGCAACCACATTTACTTTCCCCGGATGGTAATCGGTCACTAGCTTATAATCTTTCAATAATTTGAGCCACCTCCGTTGTCACAAATTCAAGTCCTTTTAGTTCATCAGGTAATTCAAGCTTTTTTTATCGAAAAAGATTCAGCATTTCTCACCATACAAATAATGATGCCAAATCTTCAAAGCAAAAATGATGGTAGCCAATTCTAAATCATGCGTCAGATAATTCTTTTCATGTGGTTTTAGCTGTCTCGAGGCATAAGCTTACTACTTTGCCCTACTGCATCAACACACAACCAAGACCATTCATTGATGCATCACTATAGATTACAAACTCCTTTCCTGACTCAGGTTGTACTAAAATCGGTGCTTCAGTTAATCGTGTCTTCAACTTCTCGAAACTTTGTTGACATCTAATGGTCCATTCAAACTTAACATTCTCTTGCAACAACTTAGTCAATAGGGAAGAAATCATCAAAAATCCCTCAACAAAACGTCGATAATACCCCGCTAAGCCCAAAAAGCTTTTAACCTCGGATATATTATTTGGCAGTCTCTAATCAACAATCGCCGAAATTTTGCTCAGATCAACCTGAATACCATCACTTGAAACTATGTGTCCCAAAAATCCGACTTCACGAAGCCAAAATTCACTTTTACTAAACTTAGCAAACAATTTCTCCTCTCGTAAAGTCTGCAATATCGTTCTTAAGTTTCCAGTATGCTCAGCCTCATCTCGAGAATAAATCAATATATCATCTATGAACACTACTACAAACTTATCCAAATACAGCCGAAAAATTTGTTTCATCAAATCCATAAACATAGCTGGTGCATTAGTTAGACCGAAAGGCATCACAAGAAATTTGTAGTGTCCATACCTCGTTCTAAAGGCAGTTTCGACACATCAAATTCTTTGACTCTCAACTGATAGTAACCGGATCTTAAATCTATCATGAAGAACACGGTTGCTCCCTTCAATTGATTGAACAAATCATCAGTTCTCGGCAATGGGTACTTGTTCTTTATAGTTACCTTGTTAAGTTGACGGTAATCGATACAAAGCCTCATTGTTCCGTCTTTCTTCTTTACAAATAATACAGAAGCACCCCAAGGAGAAAAAATCGGTCTAACAAATCCCTTATCGGTCAACTCATGTAGCTGAGCCTTTAACTCTTTCAATTTAGTCGGAGCCATTATGTACGGAGCAATGGAGATTGGTGTCGTCCCGGGTACAAGATCAATAGCAAACTCAATTTCTCTAACCGGAGGCAACCCAGGTAATTCTTCCGGGAGTACATCTAGAAACTCACAAACTACTGGCACAAATTCAAGCTTCGGCTCAGTCATCTCAGTATTCAACACATATGCAAGGTATGCTTTACACCCTTTTCTCATACACTTCTGAGCAGACATCTACAAAATCACCACAGGCATCTTATTTGAGTTATCTGTTTCAACCCAAAGAATCTCACCATTTTCACATTTCAACTCAAGATTTTTCTGTCTACAATTTACCTTAGCATCATGTAATGTCAACCAATCCATGTCCAAAATAACCTCAAACTCGTCCAATGGCAACAACATCAAATTAGCCAGAAAATAGTGACCTTTAATCGTCAAAAGACAATTCCTACAAACCTTATCTGCTAACACATACTTGCCTAAAGGATTTGACACCTTAATTACAAATTCAGTCAATTCAATAGGTAATTTCTTACTATTTACCAAATTCACACAAACATAAGAATGAGTGGATCTGAGGTCAATTAAAGCAACGACATTAGTATCATAAAGAGAGAATATACCCATAATCACGTCGGGGGATTATGCATTTTCACGAGCTCTTATGGCATAAGTCCTTGTAGACGCTCTACCCTCTGATCTCACAGCAGAATCTCTAGGCCCACCTTTACTGCTAGCCCTACTTCCTGGGTTCCTCTGTGGTCTACCCCTCAAAGGGGCATTACTCACTCTCACTTCTTGTTTTCTGCCTTTCTCATCTACCTTAGGACAGTTTCGAATGAAGTGGTCTAGTGAACCGCATTTGCAACAAGCTCGATTATTTCACCCTACACTTATCACCACAAAGCCACATGTAATTTCACTTAGACAAAGTTTCTCGATGAACACTTCGGAATAATATTAGATACTCAATGGTTTCCCACACAACCCACCATTTAATAAATCACACGGTGGTATCGCACACAGCCCACCAACAATGATAATTAGGGTGGTATCGCATACAACCCACCAATAATGATAATTACGGTGGTATCGCATACAACCCACCAACAATAATTATGGTGGTATCGCACACAGCCCACCAATATTTACTTATTCATGGAATTTATCCTTATCTTTTTTCCTATCCTGAAGGTTCATCCGAGAATTTCCTCACTTTCTATCGTTTTTAATAGATCTCAATAATAATCATTTAGATTCACATAATGCATTAATATGTAAAAAAATATGTAATAAGGATGAATCATTTACATATAAACTCACTTTGATACAAAATATGCCAATTTGCAATTTAGTCCGAAACCTTGCCTTTCCCTTGGTCAAGGTTGATTCCACGTTCTTCTTGATCTATAATGACATATTTAGTTTATTAATTAACCACATTAATCAAATCACTCCACAAATTCTTATATTGGCAAAATTACCATTTTGCCCCTAAAATTTTACAAAATTACAATTTTGCCCCTAGGCTCGTAAAATTAAATGTGTTCATTTTTCACACACCCAAGCCTAGCCGATTCATATTCCCTCTTATAGAAACTCAAGATTTCAATTATTACACACATTTACAACCTATTTTGCAACCTTCACAAAAAGGTTCTTTTAGGTGTTTTCATGGAAACACCTTTCACAAAAGTTGTATATTCAAAACCCAAGATTCATTTTCTTCCATAAATTTTTAGAAATAAACATAAATA
Source organism: Gossypium bickii (assembly GCA_025503065.1). Classification (NCBI taxonomy): domain Eukaryota; kingdom Viridiplantae; phylum Streptophyta; class Magnoliopsida; order Malvales; family Malvaceae; genus Gossypium; species Gossypium bickii. The sequence goes on along the minus strand of CP106711.1, from coordinate 46,317,925 downwards.
TTCACATGGAAAAACCCAAACCTCTCAACCATACTGCAAAATAATCCCCTCATCAGCTAGATTATGCTACGAGGGTCCCAAAAGTACAAAAATTATCAAGAAAAACTGCCAAAATCACTTATTTGTATGAAGGATAAGTTGCTAAAAATTTCAAGCTTCCAAACCTTTATGCTTGTTGATATTTTCATTGGAAGAAGAAGGAAAAAAATGAAAAAAAGATGATAGTCTTTCTTTATTTTATTTTATTTATCAATTAAGTCACCAAAACTCACCTAACCATTGACCATGTCTCATCTTTGTCCCTCTGGCCAGCCAACACTCTCTCAATGGCCTAATTGCATATTAAGTACCTCCAATTTAATATTCCATAGCTATTTGACACCTCTAGCTTGTAAAATAAAACTTTCGCACTTTATGTGATTTAGTCCTTTTTCGCAATTAAGCATACAATCACTAAAATTAATTCACCAAAATGTTCATGCACTCATATAATCATGCTATAACACATAAAATAATATTAAAAATAATTTATTCGACCTTGAATTACTGGTTCTGAAACCACTATTCTGACTAGCCCCAAAATTGGGTTGTTACATAGTTAGTTGTGAAGATTCAAGAAAGTAAATGTTTTCCATGCAAAAAGAGATGGAATCACTCCATAAGAATAGAATATGAGACCTAGTGAAGCTTCCTAAGGGTAAAAAGGCGGTTTGTTGTAAATGAGTGTTCAAAAAGAAAGAAAGGACTCTAGGAGTTGAAGAACCTAGATGTAAAGTAAGGCTGGTTGCAAAAGGTTACAGTTGGATTCCAGATGTAGATTTTATAGATGTGTTTTCTCTTGTTGTGAAGCATAATTCGATTCAAGCATTGCTTGGTATTGTAGCCATATATGATTTGGAGCCTGAGCAGTTACATGTAAAAACAACGTTCTTGCATGGAAAACTTAAGGAAGATATTTACATGCAACAACCAGAGGGTTTTATAGTTTCAAAAAAAGAGGACTATGCTTGCTTGCTGAAACAGTCCCTTTATGGCTTGAAATAGTAACCAAGATAATGATACGAGAGGTTTGATTCTTTTATAACTACTCATGATTTCAAAAGAAGCAACTTTGACAATTGTGTTTATTTTAAGAAAAACAGTGATGGTTCTTTTGTATATCTACTCATTTATATTGATGATATATTGATAGCAGCCAAAGATAAAGGAGAGATAAGAAAGGTCAAAGCCCAACTTAGTAAAGAATTTGAGATGAAAGATTTGAGAGTAGCAAAGAAGATACTTGTAACACCCCTTACCCGTGTCCGACGTCGGGACCGGATATGAGGCATTACCAAGCTTAACCTTGCTTGAACATGTAATAACGGTTTATAAAATTTCATTTAAACCGATCTCTTGCTCATTCTCAGCCTACGAGGCCCTAAACATACCTCCGAGAGGTTTCAAAATTTAATCAGGAACTTTTACGAACTTGGAAAACTTTTCATCAACACAGTGGCCACAAACCCGTGTTGATCTAGGGATATACCCGTATCCCAAAGACATGCCCGTGTTCTCCACCTTTGGTCGACACTGATTTATTTCACACGGCCGAACACACGCTCGTGTCCCTAGCCCGTGTCCCTCACACAGCCTCGACACGCCCGTGTCTTAGCCCGTGTGCCAAAACCTTGGTATTCTATTTATGACGTCAACACTTCCCTATGGCCACACGGCCAAGGCACACGCCTGTGTCCTTAGACCGTGTGTCAAATTTAATTCCACATTTAATGTGCAGACTTCACATGGCCCGGGCACACGCCCATGTCCTAGGCCGTGCCTCTCACACGGCCGTGTCTCTACTCGTGTGTTTACTACTAGGCATACTGACTTGCAATGCTAACATGCAAGGGGACACACGGTCGATCAACATGCCCCTAGGGCTGACCGTGTGTCACACACGCTGTAACATCCTGAAAAGGGCCTATGCATTTTCGGTTTAATTGTACGAAATGACATGTCTACTGTATTGCGAATAAATTTTTGACATTTTTGGAAACCTAGAAATGCATAGAAATGATTTAGAAATGAACATTTTTGGAAACCCAAAAATGATTTGGAAATGATTCAAAAGTGGAAAGTGAACATTTCTGGAAACTTGGAAATGTAAGGAAATGTCAAGTTTAAAGAGGCAAACGAAAATTTTTGGAAACTTAGAAATGAATTAGAAATGTCGAGTTTTAAAGTTTAAAAGAGGAAATTAAGGTAAGGTGGCTTTAAGAGAAAAAGTTGTGAAATTTGACAAGCAAACAGGCTTGGAAAAGTGGCTTGGAGATACCACTTAGGGCCTCAGGAAATGGCGCCACATACTGGGGTATTGGGCCAAGGTTCGAGCTGCAGGGGAAGCAAAATAAAAAGTTTTATTTTGCAGCAGAGAGTAGAAGCAAGGGACGGCACAAGGCTATAATTTAGGAGCCTTTATTCTTTTATTTTTAAGAGATAAATAGTGGATAAATGAAGGATAAATAATGGATTTATTTTAGATTATTTTCAAGAGATAAATGAGGAATTATTCTTTAATTAGGAAAATAAGGGAGAAGTGATGGCCAAGTAAGGGACTTTGAGTTTAATAATTTCGGCTAAGTAAGGATAGTTCTTTGAATTATCTTTTATTTTAGGAGATAATTAAAGAGATAAAGCTATCAAAATAGAAGAGTGATGGCCAAGTAAGGGATTCTAAGTTAGTAAATTCGCTATATATAAGGAAAAGAGGGCCATTCATCATTCTTTCTCTCAACCCTTCTCTCTCACGAATTTCCTAGAGCATTTGTTCTTCTTCTTTTTGTTAGCCAAAGCCGAAAATTCAAGATATCACCATTAGCCAATTTTTTTCTTTCCAATCCATCAAAAGCCGAATCTTTGAGGGGCTTCAAGCATAGGTGCTGTCGATTTCTTCAAGAAAGGGTAAGAACAAGTTTTGATTTCTATTCTTTTTTTTTTTTAGATTTGTCGAAATCTAGGACTAGTCCCATCAAAATTCTTAATTGCCGAAATTTGGAAGGATTCTTTTCGGATTTTTGCCATAGTCGACTATAAAGGAAAAGATCTTCGGGATTTGACCATCAAGGTAAGTCATATCTGACATTCGGCCAAGGGCCATTGATTGTGATTAAAGGTTAGAAGTTGATCTAACATGTGGTTTTAGGGATTTCGGTGTGAAGCTATAACCAAGGGATAATTTTGGGATTTAAGATCCTTAAGGTAAGTGACTATGAATATTCGGCCAAGGCCTATTTTAGTAGTTAGATCTATTTTTATGTGTTTTAAGCCGAAAACTAACCGATTCAAGGGATCTAGTGATTAGCCGATTTCAAAGGGGAAGAATACAAGTTTCAGGGATTTGATTAATTATGAAATCGCAGAAAGGTAAGAAAGTGGATACGATAATCCTTGGGATTTGATTAAATTAGCCGAATAGGCTTTTTCCTAAAATACTAAATGTGGCCAAATGTAGGATTTAGGATCCAAACGATAGATCGGTTTTTCGGGATTTCAAGGAATTCGTTAAGCTAATCAGGTGTGTACCCCACACTAATTCTTAATAAGTTTTATGGCTATGTCTAATTAAAATATGTGATATTAAGAATAAGAAAGTGGCTAAGGTACCATGTTATGGTACTAAGTACTCAGGTACGTTTCCTACTCCTACTAGGAACATGAAATATGTTATTTGTAACATGAGGATAAGAATGTGAACTTTGGCATGTTAATGCATAATATGTATGATATGGGGCATATGGGTTATTGAAAGGGGAAGTGAATGTGGTGACCTAAGACCACGAACACGGTGACCTAAGACCGTGGTATCGAATGTGGTGACCTAAGACCACGATGAATCGAATGCAAAGTGACCTAAGATCTGCGATATCCGAATGTGGTGACCTAAGACCACAAATGCGGTGACCTAAGACCGCGATATGGAGTGTAGCGGAAGGAGGGTCGACTTAGTTGTCCCCACGGTGTACAGGTTGGTACGGGGGAGTGTAGCGGATGGCTTATTAGGTTTGGGTTTGGGAATGCATCATAATTTGTATGCTATGATATGAATGTGTAATATTTGTTATGCCTGGTTCCATTATGATTTAGTGTTGTGTACACATTGGGTCTGTTGACTCACCCCGTTGAGGGACCATGTTTCAAGTGATGAACAGTAATGGACCGGGACGACAGAACTTGTGGTGGCCATGCTCAACATGAAGTTTTTATTTTTATGGACTATTAATTTTTAAGTACTCCGAATTATTTAGATTTACTTGATGTAATAAGGCCATAAGGCCACAGTGCACTATTTTATTTCTGTTTTTATTTATTATGTTACGAAATTTTTATCAAGTGGAGTTTAAGTAGATTTATTTTAAAACAAAGCCTAAACGTTTTTTCACCTAAAGTAAAGGATTTTAATAATGAAATAAACTTGTTTTCAACTCGAGCCCAACCCAAAACAATTTTTTTCTTTCAAAACACACTATTTTCCCAAAGTAACAAAAGAACTTTGAACCGGTTTACTTGAGGAACATACCAAATCTGGTCAAACCTCGTGGGCCGGGTTTGGGGTGTTTTAGTTTGGTATCAGAGCCCATTTCAAACTCTCGGCCTTGGATTCAAGGCCTAAAACGTTTTCAAATCGAGCCCAAGTAAGTTTTAATGAAAATATTTTATGAAATAAGCAGGTTTTCTGGCACGGCACCTAAGTCTCCGACCCGCAGTCCACCAGGTAAGTACCCCTATCCATTGTGTGATTTATTGTATGATCTGTATGATCTGTAGAAGGGTAGGAATGGAACGTAGATTAGCATGATAAGTACTTGAACCCTAGGATTAGTTTTCCCCAACACTTACATAAGACTTAAGTGCTTAACTTAAACAAACCTGTGGTTAAGTCGTCGAGTTAGGGTGTGGTAACACCTGTGCGCATGTCTTGGATTGGATCCGGAAGAGCCTGGTACTTAAGCAGTCCTAGTGACTCACCTCCTCTTCGCAGGAATCCTACCTGGTGCGTAGCTTCGGTTCACCCTAACCAAGAGGACTCGGTCATAGGCTAAACACAATAACTAAAACCCGAAAGGAACTAGCCGTGTTTTTATAAAAACCCTAGTTTTAAAACTCTTAAAATTACCTTTTTAATTTGTGAAAACTATTTTTACAAAATTTTCCGAAAAATTTTCGATTTATGAAATTACAAAAATACACCTAGTGGTAACATTACAAAAAATACCCTTGGTTTATGAAATTCCCAAAATACCCACAGTTCTTATCAAGATTTCATTACTTTATAAAATGTTCAAAAACCCTAATTTGCAAATTATCAAAAATACCTTGATTTTGGAAAATTACGAAATTGCCCCTAACTTACAAAATTACCAAAATGACCCTGATTTCCAAAATTTTTGCAACATCACCGTTTTGGAAAATAGAAGTCTCAAAAAGAACCCTTAAAGTTTTACAAATTTTGAAATACCTTTGATTTATTAAGATTTATAAATTTACCCTGGTTAATTATCGAAATACCCCCGGAATTTCAAAATTATCGAAATGCCCTCAGATTTCAAAATTACCAAAATACCCCGGGAATTTAAAAATTCCAAAATACTTTTTGACAAAATCACCAAGGAACTTTTTCTTTTGAAAAATTACGAAAATAATATCTATAGGACAAATTACGAAAATACCCCTGGGTAGTGGAAAAACAACAACAATGAAAACTACAACATTTCTCTGAATGAACGAAAGTTCATAATTGATTGATGGATGTATGAATGAAAAGACTGTGTGCATGTATGAATACGAAAGAACCACTCCTAAAAAAATTCTTTTCATAAAACTGTTCGCGGTTAATCAATGAAACAAAAGTACTAGTGTATAAAACTCTTAAATCAGATTAAATCGCGGCGTTAGAAAATGAGTTCTAGGGGACGTGGTCGTCGTGGACGGGATAAGAGGAGTCTTGGACCGTCAGAATCGTCTAAGAGTCTTCAGAAAAGACCGAAGGTTGAGAATTCTACTCGTGTTTTTAAGCCAACTACTAAAAATCCAGACCGTCCGAGTGCTCAGTGTGGAAGGTATCATGTTGGCGAGTGTTGGAACCGAGATCGGGAATGTTTTAGATATAAGTCTAAGGCTCATTTGGTTAAGAATTTCCCTCAGGCAATGAAGGTTTGTGGTTTAAACCATGGAGGAAATGGTCATGGAACACCGTGTAGAGAGTCTTTGAAGGTTCAGATGTGAGACAACCAAGGATATGATAGCGGTTAAGTTCCTTGTTTTTGGAGTACTATTTATTGTTTTAGAGATAGTTCATTCTTGTGTTACAAGTGAAATCTGTTTGAAACTTTGGATGTGAACTTAGAGATCGTGCCTAGAAGGTAAGATAGTTCTTTAAGATCGAGTCTTGTGACAATAGCATAGTGGGGTGAGTTAGACCGCACGATGGTTCGTTAGTAAGTAATTTCGAGGACGAAATTATTTTTAAGGGGTAGAAGCGTAACATCTGAAAAGGGCCTATGCATTTTCGGTTTAATTGTACGAAATGACATGTCTTATGTATTGCGAATTAATTTTTGACATTTTTGGAAACCTAGAAATGCATGGAAATGATTAGAAATGAACATTTTTAGAAACCCGGAAATGATTTGGAAATGATTCAAAAGTGGAAAGTGAACATTTCTGGAAACTTGGAAATGTAAGGAAATGTCAAGTTTAAAGAGGCAAACGAAAATTTTTGGAAACTTAGAAATGACTTAGAAATGTCGAGTTTTAAAGTTTAAAAGAGGAAATTAAGGCAAGGTGGCCTTAAGAGAAAAAGTATGTGAAATTTGACACGCAAACAGGCTTGGAAAAGTGGCCTGGAGATGCCACTTAGGGCCTCAGGAAATGGCGCCACATCTTTGGGGTATTGGGCCAAGGTTTGAGTGCTGGGGAAGCAAAATAAAAGTTTTATTTTGCTGTGAGAGTAGCAAACAAGGGACAACACAAGGCTATAATTTAGGAGCCTTTATTCTTTTATTTTTAAGAGATAAATAGTGGATAAATAAGGGATAAATAATGGATTTATTTTAGATTATTTTCAAGAGATAAATGAGGAATTATTCTTTAATTAGGAAAATAAGGGAGAAGTGATGGCCAAGTAAGGGACTTTGAGTTTAATAATTTTGGCTAAGTAAGGATAGTTGCTGAATTATCTTTTATTTTAGGAGATAATTAAAGAGATAAAGCTATCAAAATAGAAGAGTGATGCTCAAGTAAGGGATTCTAAATTAGTAAATTCGGCTATATAAGGAAAAGAGGGCCATTCATCATTCTTTCTCTCAACCCTTCTCTCTGCCGAATTTCCTAGAGCATTTGTTCCTCTTCTTTTTGTTAGCCAAAGCCGAAAATACAAGATATCACCATTAGCCAATTTCTTTTCTTTCCAATCCATCAAAAGCCGAATCTTTGAGGGGCTTCAAGCATAGGTGCTGTCGATTTATTCAAGAAAGGGTAAGAACAAGTTTTGATTTCTATTCTTTTCTTTTAGATTTGTCGAAATCTAGGACTAGTCCCATCAATATTCTTAATTGTCGAAATTTGGAAGGATTCTTTCGGGATTTCTGCCATAGTTGACTATAAAGGAAAAGATCTTCGGGATTTGACCATCAAGGTAAGTCATATCTGACATTCGGCCAAGGGCCATTGATTGTGATTAAAGGTTAGAAGTTGATCTAACATGTGGTTTTAGGGATTTCGACAGAAGCTATAACCAAGGGATAATTTTGGGATTTAAGATCCTTAAGGTAAGTGACTATGAATATTCGGCCAAGGCCTATTTTAGTAGTTAGATCTATTTTTATGTGTTTTAAGCCGAAAACTAACCGATTCAAGGGATCTAGTGATTAGCCGATTTCAAAGGGGAAGAATACAAGTTTCCGGGATTTGATTAATTATGAAATCGGCAGAAAGGTAAGAAAGTGGATACGATAATCCTTCGGGATTTAATTAAATTAGCCGAATAGGCTTTTTCCTAAAATACTAAATATGGCCAAATGTACGGATTTAGGATCTAAAGAGATAGATCGATTTTTCGGGATTTCAAGGAATTCGTTAAGCTAATCAGGTGTGTACCCCACACTAGTTCTTAATAAGTTTTATGGCTATGTCTAATTAAAATATGTGATATTAAGAATAAGAAAGTGGCTAAGGTACCATGTTATGGTACTAAGTACTCAGGTACGTTTCCTACTCCTACTAGGAATATGAAATATGTTATTTGTAACATGAGAATAAGAATGTGAACTTTGGCATGTTAATGCATAATATGTATGATATGGGGCATATGGGTTATTGAAAGGGGAAGTGAATGTGGTGACCTAAGACCACGAACACGGTGACCTAAGACCGTGGTATCCGAATGTGGTGACCTAAGACCACGATGAATCGAATGCGGTGACCTAAGATCTGCGATATCGAGAATGTGGTGACCTAAGACCACAAATGCAATGACCTAAGACCGCGATATGAAGTGTAGCGAAGGAGGGTCGACTTAGTAGTCCCCACGATGTACAAAGTTGGTACGGGGAGTGTAGCGGATGGCTTATTAGGTTTGGGTTTGGGAATGCATCATAATTTGTATGCTATGATATGAATGTGTAATATTTGTTATGCCTGATTCTATTATGATTTAGTGTTGTGTACATATTGAGTCTGTTGACTCACCCCGTTGAGGGACCATGTTTCAGGTGATGAATAGTAATGGACCGGGACGGCAGAACTTGTGGTGGCCATGCTCAACATGAAGTTTTTATTTTTATGGACTATTAATTTTTAAGTACTCCGAATTATTTGGATTTACTTGATGTAATAAGGCCATAAGGCCACAGTGCACTATTTTATTTCTGTTTTTATTTATTATGTTACGAAATTTTTATCAAGTGAAGTTTAAGTAGATTTATTTTAAAACAAAGCCTAAACGTTTTGTCACCTAAAGTAAAGGATTTTAATAATGAAATAAACTTGTTTTCAACTTGAGCCCAACCCAAAACAATTTTTTTTCTTTCAAAACACACTCTTTTCCCAAAGTAACAAAAGAACTTTGAACCGGTTTACTTGAGGAACATACCAAATCTGGTCAAAGCTCGTGGGCCGGGTTTGGGGTGTTTCACACGGCCTAGACACACGCCCGTATGTCTATCCGTGTGGACAGTTAGATAGCTATCTACCAAGCCATATACCACCCTATCAAGAAATCATACTCAAAAGTATATACTTCATGAAATTTTTCTTCATTAGGCATAAGAATTTGCCAAGTATTTTCCTAACTTATAAGACCATTTACAAAATGGATTAGAACAACATTTATAGCCAACACATTTGGCTTACCAACAAGACATTAAAAAAATACTCAAGTCCTATACATGCCATACTCAAAATAAAACTAATTTGGCTATACCGAAAAGTGGTCGATAGTGTGATCTCCAACTCTGACGTCCGCAACTTCTCGAATTAACTTTGTATTACTACAAGGAAAAAGGGCAATGGAAAAGGGTAAGCATAAAGCTTAGTAAGTTTGCATGGAAATTAATAACAACAATAAGCTAATCATAAATCCATCCATGGCAATAATTAAACATACACAAAGAATTAGGCTTCTTGCCAAGTTACTCATAATTGCCCTTATTTAACACATACCATGCCACATATCGTAAGTGTTTCGTCGTGAATTACTCACGAGTACCTGTATTCCCTCGTTCACATGACTTTAGTACTAATCTCATTACTACTTCCAAACTCATCTACTTATCCCATTAATCACTAGGGATACTCATAGGCACATAATATCATCATTAATATAAGTACGATGCCAATGCCACATCCCAGAGGTGGTCTTAAGTGGTCTTACGTGGAGTCACCTCTGAATGCCGATGCCATATCCCGGATATGGTCTTATATGATTTTCATATTCATTACCAAAGCCATATTCCAGATATGGTCTTATACGGGATCTCAACTTGGTGCCGAGGCCATGTCCTGGACATGGTCTTATACGGGACCTTATCCATTTCATATCTCGATTATAGCATTTTCATATTCATTTTAGTCCACTAGGACTTCAACATCTTATTTAACATTAATAACTCAATTTAGTAGAGTATCATGCATCAATATAATACCAAGCATTCTCAAACATGCTAAAATAAATGTTGAATCTATCACATACAAACTTACCTCGTTTTCAAAATGAGCTAGATCGTCGGTCTAGTCCGAGACATTGTTCTTTCCCCGGTCGAGGTAAATTCTTGGTTCTTCTTGCTCTATAATAGCAAATTAGCTCATTTCAATCATCACATTAATAAAAGCATTTTAATAATCATACTTTGGCAAAATTACTATCTTGCCCCTAGACTTTGGCAAAATGACCATTTTACCCCTAGGCTCGGAAATCAATTCTAATCATATTTCTACCTTCAACAAGCCTAGGTGAACATTTAATTCTCTTATGGCTATCATTAAAAATCAACATTTCACACATTTACTACAAACTTTATAACCTTTTCAACAAGACCCTTTTCAGGTGTTTTCATGACAACACCTTTCACATAAGTTGTTCATCTAACAACTAGGACTCAATTTCTTCCATAAGAATGCAGCAAATAAAAATGAAAGCTCTCATGGCAAAACTCTAGACTTTTCACCATATTGCAAATTATTCCCTTCATTTGAAAGCTTAAGCTCTAGGGGTTCTAAAAGTACAACTATCCTCAATAAAAATCATCAAAATCACATACTAGAATGGAGGAGAGCTTGCTGAAAATTTGAGCTTTCAAAACCCCTATTTTTCTTGCTATTTTCGATGGAGAAAGATGGAGAGAAAAGATGATATCTTTTCTTTCTTTATTTTATTAATACAAGTCAAATTAGTCACCAACTATACCAACTTTGACCAATTTTGTCCATCTTTGTCTCCTATGATCCCCTATGGCCGGCCAACCATTTACAAACAGCCAAATTGCCTTTTAAAGACCTCCAATTAACATTCTATGGCTATTTAGCACCTTTAGCTTATAAAATAGAACTTTCGCGCTTTATGCAATTTAGTCCTTTTTCGCGATTAAGCAAGAAATGGCTAAAATTAAAGCACCAAAATTTTCATGCACTAATGCAATCATGCTCTGACTCATAAAGTAACATGAAAATAATTTTCTCTAACCTCGAATTAGTGATCCCGAGATCACTATTCTGACTAGCCCCTAAATCGGGCTGTTACAATACTTGTGATGAAGATTCTCAGAGATAGAAAAGCAAGTAAATTGTACTTAAGCTAGAAAGGGTACATTGAGAAAGTTCTTTACAGGTTCAATATGCAAGAGCCAAGCTGTCAGTACTCTATTAGTAGCCTACTTTAGACTTTCATCGGCTTTGTCTCCACAATCAAATGCTGAGATTGACTACATGTCTTGTGTTTCATATTCTAGCGCAGTGGGATCTCTCATGTATGCTATGGTTTTCTCACATCCATATTTATTATATGCAGTTAGTGTAGTTAGTAGATACATGGTGAATCCCGATAAAGAACATTGGAAAATAGTTCAGTGGATTTTCATATACTTACGAGGTACTACTGATGCTTGCTTACAGTTTGGAAAAACTAGAAATGGAGTCATTGGGTATCTTGATCCTGATTTTTCTGGAGGCCTTGATAAAAGAAGATCTCTCACAGGATATGTCTTTACTATTGAGGGTTGCGCAATCGATCGGAAAGACACTTTGCAGACTACAATTGCTTTGTCTATTACTGAAGCCGAGTACATGGTGATTACTAAGGCTTGTAAAGAAGTTATTTGGTTAAAGAGACTCTTTGGAGAACTCAGTAAAGACTTTCAAATTAGTATAGTATTTTGTGATAGTCAGAATGCCATCTTCTTTACGAAGGATCAAATGGTTCATGAGAGAACAAATCACATACATGTTTGGTATCATTTTATGCATGATATTATTGCTCGTGGTGATAATTTTGTAAAATCTGTATAAAACTATACTTCTTCTATTTGACTTTAATTAGAATAAAGGTTTTCAACCTTTAAATAGATGTAGCCGAAACTCCTTTTGTATCATTCAATTTTCAACATTAGTGAATTTCTTCTTCTCTACCCGTGGTTTTTTCCCAAAAAGGTTTCCACATAAAATTTGTGTGTTTTATTTTTCTTTCTTATTACTTTGTGATCTTTCTATATTGCTACTATTGACGCTTAGCTTTAACAAAAGACTTTGATAATCATTTTAATATGAGATTTATCTAGGGATGGGATGGTAAAAAGAAATGATAGGTTTTACCTAACTAGATTTGTTAGGGTTATTTTTTATAAATTGGATTTTCGAAAGAGCTTAACTGTGATGACCCGATAGTCAGTGGTGACAGAAAGTGTAGTTCCAGGACTCCGTTTCCATAAACCTGACCTGTAAATATTTTCATCTTAGGATGAAAGTTGTAATGAAAGAGTGTTTAATTAAATTTTTGAAAAGGAAAATAATTTGGAAACTTAAATACTAAAAAAAAAAATTGAGAAATGAGTTTTTGATCTCTGTACTGAGTATTTCAAGTCGTGCCTTTCATTCTAAATCTGATAGCCTTTTATATAGGGCTATTGTCTCTTTACATCATTCGAAACTAAAAATTTAATCCCTTACATCATTACATAATTTCTACTTTTTAGAGAATATATTCTCTAATTACAAAAATACAAACTACATAGAATATTCAATTCATGCTAGAGAATCTATTCTCTGAATACAAAAATATAAACTACATAGAATATTCACTGTTCATGCCAGAGTATATTTACTGTTCATGCCAGAGAATCTTATTGTTTTTGTCAGAGATTTCTACTGTTCATGCTAGAGAATATTTACTATTCACGCCAGAGAATATTTCCTGTTCATTCGTCTTTTCTTGTAGGGAATATTTAATGTTCACGCCAGAGAATATTTCCTGTTCACTTCATTTATTTCTTATTTTTGTATCATTTTTTCTTGGTGGGTAATGGTTACTGAGGTGGTATGGTCTGCAAGATCCACCATTTTGATTGAATATGTTGAAGATTAGTCATCCTTTGATCCAGAATCCATTGAGCTAAACATTTCAGCCATGAGTGTTTTTATATTCCTTCTCAGTCTTGGCTTGAGCTAACATTGCGCTAGCTTCCGATTTTGCTTAAAGGAATTTTGTTGTGGTTTGATTTGGGGCTGCGGACTTACATAATCTCAAATTCTTGTTGAAAAAATTATCCAAATATTTTTGAATCATTAAAATTTTCCCACCATTTAGTTTTGAAGTTTCGAACTAATAATGAAATTCCAATATATAGATCTTGTTCATATGAGTAATTCCAATAAACAATCCAAGAAATGCATCGTTTTGAGAAAAATGGATTGTTTTATAGATGTGCTTTTGGTCTGGTTCGGGTTGAAATTTTTCAAAGAATTTGGGCCATAAGTTTTGAATTTTTTGTAGTAGGATCTCGAAAGATGATGGTCCATACCAATTCCACCATTCTTAGAACCAATTTGGGAATTTGAATTGGGTGTTATATTTGAAATATATGAGCAAAGAATGTCTCATATGTTGATTGTTTATTAAAAAGGTGTTGTACCAAGCCATTGGTAATCCCAACATGTGAAATATGGGTGGTGGTCAATTTTGGTGGTCAATTTGGCTGGAAATTTCTTTGGAGAATTTGGGTTTTCATCCCAATCCCTTGGTTAAAGAATTTTTAGTATTTGGGTTGTTGAAGGGGTGATAAAATTTGGATCTTTTGGGTCTGTGTAGTGTTTGAACAGTATTGATCCAGTTTAAACCAATATGTTTTCATAATACTGCTAGGGTTTTTGAGAATCCAATGGCTTGAACTGTCATCCATTGAAAAGTTCTTTTGCAAGTATATGTAGAGGTTTTATTGAAAATTCTTCCTCCATAATAATAAAGTTTTCAAAACATTTGTTTGAAAATATTGTGAGGATTTTTGTGTAGCAATATGCGAAGACATTGCTACTTCTTTTCGAAAAACATCTTGGAGAGATGTCTCTTTAAAATATTTTTGAGAGACTTTGGTTTGTATAATAATATCTCTTTACTTTTTGAAATCTTTGCTGCTTCACAAGCAATTTGCTTGGGAGGAGTTTCCTCTTTCATTTAAGAAAAAGGCTAATGCCACTTCTGCAGATTGAGAAAGGGACTCAATCCAGTTTTTTATTTGAGAATCAATTTTATTTGGATCTTGTGCATCCTGAACGAATGTATTTTTGGAGGATTTCGATGAGGATGATGATATCTCATTTTCTTCTTCATGGCAAATTTCATACCATGACTTAAATGGTTTTGAGAAAATTTGGGTTTTGGATGATTCTCTTATTTTTCCTTTTTCCTTTGTCTCGAAGTTTGGGTGCATTTTTGAAGAAACCCTCTGGTGAGAAAATCAGGCAAAGAATTAGTTTCTCCTTTAATGTATTCAATATAAAAATCAAATATGCTCAAAATTGCCTGCCATCTTGCAAAAATCTGTTTTGAGGCAATATTTTGAACTTTTTTTTTTGTAAAACTTCTTTTGCTAATTTGCAATCAATTCATAAAAGAAATTTTTGATTTAATAAATCACTTTGAAATTTTGTAATGCATAAAACAATTGATAAAATTTATTTTTTAATAGTATTAGAATTTTGTTGAGTTGGATTTTAGTGTGTGGAAGTAAATTGGACTATTTTCTCTTTTCCCCCTTAACTTTTTTTAGGACCCCACCGTACCCTATTTCAGAAGCATCTGTTCCTACTATCTTGGCGGTATTTGGATCAATTATACATAAACAAAGAAGCTTGATAATTTGTTTTTTAATCTAGGCGATAATATTGGTGTGGTCATTTGTCCAAGGTTGTGGATTCTTTTTTAGCCTATCACATAATGGTTTACATAATTTGCTAAGACCTGGATAAAAGTCTATGACATAATTGAGGCTTCCTAAGAATCTTTTTAATTGGACTTTGTCAAGGATTTGGTATTGGAATTTGCTGGCAAATTCTATGGACCTTTCTATTAGGGTAATGGTTCATTGAGTAATATAATGTCCTAGAAACCTTACTTTGGTTTGGAACAAACTTATCTTGGATTTAGAAACTACTAATCCATTATTTTTTATGAATTTTACAAAGATGTATGAATGTTTGAAGTGTTTTTCTAAATTTTCGGAAAAGACTAATACATCATCAATATATACTATTGTTAATTGAGAATATTGGTAAAAAAAAATATCATTCATTATTCTTTGAAATTCGAATGGAGCATTTTTTAATCCAAAAGGCATCACATTCCATTCATATTATCCAAATGGTACAGTAAATGTCGTTTTGTATCTTTCTTCTTTTATTTGGATTTGCCAAAATCCCGATTTCATGTCAAATTTTGAGAAAATATTTGGATTAAAAGTTTTTGTAACAAAACTTTTTTATTTGGGATTGGGTACCTAATCCATTTCAAAGCTTGCTTTAGAGGTTTATATTGGAGGCGAATTAAATTTTGGATAAGTAATTTCCATGAATTAGGAGTTATTAATGATATATATTATATATATGTTATATTTATTTTAAGTTAACATTAATATATAAAAATTAATAATAAAGTATAGATAGTCAATAGTGAATGAAAACAAATTTCATTCTTTCTTCATGCAACTACCACAAAAAATATTTAGGGGAGAAGAAAGGACAAATGACTTAGGAGCTTCAGCTTCAAATCCAAAATTGGTGTCATTTTCTCGTAATTTTTATGTAACACCCTTTACCCGAATCCAACGCCGGAACCGGATACGAGGCATTACCGAACTTACCTGCCTTGAGCATACATTATTAGGCTATAAAATTTCATTTCAACTTAAAACTTTTCATTCCTATTCATAACATCCTTATTATGGGCCTACGAGGCCTTAAACATACATCCGGAAGGTTTCAGAATTAAACCGGAAACTTTTGCGTAGTTAGAAATTTTTTGCCTAAACAGGGCCACACGCCCGTGTGAAATGGAACACGCCCGCGTGGGCAAGCCGTGTGATCACACACGCCCATGTTCCTAGCCTGTGTGGAATTTATTTTTCTTTTCGAACCTACAGGGCTTTTCACACGGCCGAACACACGCCCGTGTTAGTAGCCCGTGTTCCTCACACAGCCTAGACACGCCCGTGTCCTCACCCGTGTGTGAAAAAATTGGGTATTCTGTTTTTGACGTCAGCAACCTCTTAAAGGGCACACGGCCTAGTCACACGCCCATGTGCTGGCCCGTGTGACGAATCGAATTCTCGCAATTTGATACAGGGGACACACGGCCTATCAACACACCCATGGGGCTGACCGTGTGTCACACATGGCCTAGACACATGCCCGTGTGTCTACCCGTGTAGACAATTAGAAGGCTATTTTCCAAGCCAATTGCCACCCTTAAACATACACACACATATGCCAACACAAGCAACACATAACATGGCAATAATACACTATGAAGAATTACTAATCATCATTCATACACTTCACATGTTACTCCATCAATTGCATGAACTTTCACTTCTAAAACTCATCATCATTAAAAATATGAAACTTGACAAATATTGGCCAATTCCCAATGGCCATTTACAAAATGAGTGTGTAACATTAGTAACCAACACTTTGGCTTTCAAATATGACATAACTCAAAATGACCAAGTTTCTATACATGCCATACCCAAAATAAAACAACTTTATTATACCAAAAGAATGATTGATAGTGTGATCCGAGCTCCGATGTTCTATGATCCTCGAGCTAGCTTGGCGATACTACAAGGAAAAGGGGAAAAGAGAGGGGTAAACTTATAGCTTAGTAAGTTTGCATGAAATATAATAGCAACATAAGTACTCATGGTAAAATCAATTCATCTCATAGAACAATAACAACACAAGTTCTCAAGTACTTTGACATACTTACTCATATTTAT
Organism: Gossypium bickii; assembly: GCA_025503065.1. NCBI lineage: Eukaryota > Viridiplantae > Streptophyta > Magnoliopsida > Malvales > Malvaceae > Gossypium > Gossypium bickii. Next base: position 46,300,910 of record CP106711.1, on the reverse strand, counting down.
TCTTACCCATCACATGTCACATTATGGTTTCATAGCTCGTATTTTACTCATGGTACCTGTATCACTTCATCACACAATTTAGCACTTATGTTATCTTGAACATAAACTTAAATCCTTATCATCCTTAACTTAAATGTAACTCTTTGTCATCTTTGCATATCTTAACTCTTTTGTCATCTTTGCATATCTTAACTCTTTTGTCATCTTTGCGTATCTTAGCTCTTTTGCCCGTTGTACTACTCAGAATATCAGAGGATACTCAATCTCATCATACGTGTATCACGATGCCAATGCCATATCCCAGATATGGTCTTACATGGGATCACCTCTTGATGCCGATGCCATATCCCAGATATGGTCTTACACGGGATCTCTTAGCTCGATGTCGATGCCATGTCCCAAGCATGGTCTTATACGAGATTGTACATAGATGTCGATGCCATGTCCCAGACATGGTCTTACACGAGATCTTCCTTTGGTGCTGAAGCCATGTCCCAGACATGGTCTTATACGGGACCTTCCTTATCTCATGTTGTGACATAAGTATCCTTGTTATTTCGAATCTTCAACCGGGACTTCAACTTAACATATTCTCATCATTTTCTCATCGAAACATTATTAGTCGATTTTCATAGAAATGATATTCTTTGTCATAATGTCAAGTAATTTAAAATATAAAAATGATATGAAGCTTTAATTTCACACAAACTTACCTCGGTACTCAAAATAGGTGTAGATGTTCGATTTAGTCCACAACTTTTTTCTTGCCTCGATTTCAGTCTGGGCTTTGTGTTTCTTGATCTATAATAACAATTTCACTTGTTTAATACTCACATTGACTAAATTGACTCATGAATCATACTTTGGCAAAATTAAGATTTTGCCCCTAAAATTTTACATAATTACACTTTTGCCCCTAGGCTCGTAAAATGATTTTCATTCAATTTTCTTGTATTTTAAGCCTAGCGAATCATATTCTTAACTACAACAGCCCCCAATTTCCATTATTTCACTCAATGTAACACCCCTAACCCGAATCCTTCGCTGGAATAGGGTTAAGAGGCATTACCGGATAATCGGAAACTTTTACAGACATCTCATATCATAGCTAGGTCAATCACATCAAAGTGTTCCTTAAGTAGGCCCACGAGACCTCAAACATGCTTTAGAATAGAGCATGGACTAAGCCGAACAAATACTGAAATTCTCAAAAATTTAAAACTTTTCCAAAGTTACAGAGGTCACACGCCCGTGTGGGCAGGCCGCATACCTCCCACGGCCTTCAGACATGCCCGTGTGTCTAAGCCGTGCCAAAACAGGGCATACATACAGACTTGTCCAAACGGCCGGGACACGCCTGTATGCCTCACCCGTGGTCGATCCTGACTTGCACCACACGGATAGTCACACGCCCGTGTGTCCAGCCCGTGGTCGATCCTGACTTGTTTTGAATTTCAACCACGAGGGACACGGTCGAGCCACACGCCCATGTGTTCAATCGTGTGGGCAATTATAGGCCATTTTCAAGGCCAAATTGCCACCCACACCTAAGTCATTCTTACAAGCACATACAACCTATTTCCACACACAATTGGCAACCAAAAACAAGTCAAATGATCAACATAATTTCCTATCCAATCTCATTTCAAGTCATGCCAACTTATATATCAATTTGCACAACTAAAACACATATATAACCTAGCATACTACATCCACAACTAACCTTTCATATAACCATTTCTTTGATCAAACATACATACTCATATTGCATTCATATGCTTACTATAGCCTTGACCATTTCATTTGCCATCAAGCTATACCAAAACATGCATCATATACCATATTCACTCATGCATAATACCAACATTTATCTAGCCACATCACATGGCTATTTACACATCTCAAATATGTACCAAAACAACTAGCCTATACATGCCATACTTAGTATATACATTTTCAAAAGGTACCAAAATGAGTTTGGGTAGTGTGATGACGATCCTCGACGGTCCCTGATCCTCTTGCAGCTTTAACGATCTATAAAACAGAACAAACACACTAAGTAAGCTTTCCAAAAGCTTAGTAAGCCATATACAAATAAACTTAACATAAATCCTTCATAAGCATAACTAATTTGAATTCATTGAAATATCATCATTTCAAGCACATAAATAATCTCTTTGGCTCACTTGGTTTGCCATTGCTTACCAATTCACCAAATCTCAAGTATTTCATTTGTTCATATAACAAACATACACATATCATACTTTGTTCATAGCATCAATGTACTTACTTACCTTTCATGCTTATACAAAGCATACATATCAATGTACCTGAAACTGATGTACAATTCACATAGTCATTCACATCTCGGACTTGCCCGTTGAACCGTTCAAAATTAAATAGGATACTCAGAGTGCTCGGAATAATTGTACAATGCCAACAACCCATACGAGGCCTTACATGTACTAAGATATCGATGCCACTGTCCCAGACAGGGTCTTCCACGAATCAATACGATGCCAATGTCCCAGACATGGTCTTACACGTAAATCTCATATCGATGCCAACGTCCCAGACATGGTCTTACATGATATCACATATTGGACACCTATGTCATGACATAGTTAATCCTATCTATTCCTAGGTTTAAACGGGACTTCTCGGACATTCAATATTCATCTATACAAATTCTCAGATTTCACATACATCTCATCTTGAGTATGTTCATAGCATTTCAAATTTCATATATACACAAATAAGTGAATTCAAATACATTTATTTGTATATCGACTTACCTCGGTTTCGGTTTAATGGAAACGAACTCGGCTATTCAATCACTTTCGATTTCCCTCGATCTAAGTCTGTTTTCTTCGGTTCTTGATCTATACATACTCATATTTAATCCATTTATTCACTAATTCATTCAATTCAATCCAAAAACACATATTTAGGGCAATTTGCAAATTGACCCTCACATTTTCACATTTTGACATTTTAGTCCTTATTTCACAAAATCACAAAATACACCAAATTTGCTTATACCCATGCTTGGCCGAATATACACTATGATCATATCAGTCCATACATTTCATTTATTACACAATTTAGTCCCTCAAAATATTATTTTTTCAATTATAACCAAAATATTCAAAATCAACAAAACTTCAAAGATAAAACATGTTAATCAATTACATATACATCATATTTTATCATAAAACTTCACAAAGCTTATGAATTCATCAATGGATGATTTCAAAAATATCATCAATCATAAAATTAAGGCATGGGTTTTGACGTATACGAAGCAACGATTACAAAAAAGTAGAAATTATCAAAAACCGAGTCAAAATCATACCTTAATCAAGCTCAAAATCAACTGAAACCTCGCTTTCTTTTTCTTTTCTTCTTTTCTTTGAACATTCGGCCAAAGATGATGAATATGGCCATTATCATGCTTTTTGTTATATTAAATTAGGACTTAATTATTCATTTCCCATTTTATCCTTTTATTAAACATATAAGACAAATAAATAATAAGGTTATTTTGTCATTTAATCTTCCACTATCTTATAATTGGCTTAATTGCCTCATAAAGCCTCCATATTTAAAAGCCACAACAAAAAGGCATTTTTACAATATCATGCTAGTTTTGCATTTAATACAATTTAATCCTTTTCTCAAATTAAGCACACAAACAGACATTAATTTACGAAACTTTCACACATGCTAAATCATATACTGCTGACACAGAAAATAATGTTAAAATATTTTCGGGCTCAGATTTGTGGTCTCGAAACCACTGTTTTGACTAAGGTCTAAATCAGACTGTTACATGTATGACCATTTTTATAACTTTTACAATTTGGTCATTTTGTGCATTTTTCATGAAAATCACTTAGAAAAAGATGTTTATCATACATCAAACATTCATATTCTTCCATAAAACATCAAAATACATGCATGTCATACATGGGTAAATTTTTTAACATAAACCCTAGCTCAAAATATAGCTAGAAATAGCTAAATCGAGCTACGAGGATCTAAAAAATAAGAAGAACATTAAAAACGGGGCTAGGAGGTACTTACAATCAAGTTTGGAAGATGAAAAAACCCTAGCTATGTCTTCCTTAGTGATTTCGACCATGGGAGAAGAAGATGACAACAATTTTGACTTTGTTCTCCCTTTTTAATCTTTTATTTACCAAATGACAAAAATACCCTTAAGGCCTCTTTCTTAGGATTTTTCCTTCCCATGTCCATTTTAGTCCATCTTGACATTTAGTGGTCTAATTGCTAAATAAGGACCTCTAGTAATTTTTATGATTCTATTTCATACTTAAATCTTTTAGAATCTCATATTTTCTAATATTTGTAATTTAGTCCTAGTGGATAATTTAATCACTAATTAATAAAATTTCTTCATGAAATTTTCACACAATCATGCAAACACCTCATAAGCCTCATAAAAATTATAAAACACATATTTCTACTTCAGATTTGTGGTCTCGCAACCACTATTCTGACTAGGCCTTAAATCGGGCTGTTTCGTTTTATGTTTTTGGAATCCTGGGATTATAAACTAGTCGACCCATGTTATAATTTTTAGAAATTTTAAGATTTTAGATGTTACCATTATTCATTAGTTAAAGCTTTAGGGGTTAATTTGATAGATTTTTGAGTTAGAACTGGAAAAGGACTAAATAGTGAAGTTAATTGTTGATTTTGAACAATAGGGACTAATTGAGAAAAAGTCAAAATTATGGGGTAGAATTAAAATTTTAGAAGTTAAATTTGGCTTAGAGTGAAATTAGAATAAAATTTTGAGGTTAATTGTGGAAGTTAAGTTAGTCCCAGCTTTAAGGACTAAATTGAAGTTCATGCAAACGTAGTATAAAATTTGAAATTTAGTGTGAGTTGAGTTGTGCATTATTAATTTATTTTAAATGTTTTATTCCGTAGCTATCGTCGTCCCTAAACCCTTAAGTAAGAAGGGGAAAGACAAGTTCGACATCGAATAGCTCGAAATATACATTTTGTGTTTCTATAATCCGAACCAATTTATAAATTACTACATTTTGTTTTGTTTGTGCATGGTAAGTAATTGAGGTGAGAATTATTGTTCATGTAACACCCCTTACCCGTATTCGACATCGGAACAGGGTACAAGGTGTTACCAGACTTGTAGATGAGCAATTATACAAAATCGAGACATGACTTTCTGCTCAAATTTAAAACTTTTCATAAACATACATATCACCCCTTAATCAAGCCTATATGGCCCAAAACACGCTTTAAGAACGTTTGGGATCAAACCGAATTCTTAAAAAGATCTCTCGAAAAAATTAGAAAAAATATTCTCATCAAACAATCCACACACCCGTGTGGAAGAAGGGACATGGCCGTGTGGCATATCACATGCCCGTGCTCCACACCCGTGTAGATTTATTTCTCATTTCGAACATACAGGGGTTTTCACAAGGCCTGACACACGCCCGTGTCCATGCCCCGTGTCCCTCATACGGCCATGACACACCCGTGTCTTAACCCGTGTATAAAAACCTTGACATTTTGTTTTTGACGTCATCACCCTAAAGATGTCACACGGCCAAGGCCCACGCCCGTGTCCTTAGATCGTGTGGTGAATTAAATTCCTAAGTTCATGTGCAGACTTCACACGACCTGGGCACATGCCCATGTCCTATGATCGTGTCTTCCATACGATCGTGTCTCAGCCCGTGCGGTTACTAATGGGCATTCTATTTTGCCAACTTAGCATGCAGGGGGACACAAGGCCAAACCACACGCCCATGGGCAGACCGTGTGTCGCACACGGCCTAGACACACGCCCGTGTGTCTACTCGTGTGGACAAGAACAAGGCTATTTTCCAAGCACTTTTTGCCACCCCAACTTGTACAAACATAAACCATATCAAGCTACCAACTCATTCATGCATAATTAAACCAATTAATCAACCATGCATCTTGCGTATTCATGAATAACCTCATCATTTCATAGATTAATAAGAAAGAGACATCAATTATGGCCTTATACAAAAGAATTCATCCTCAAATGACCCAACACATTTGGCCAAAACAATATGACATTCAACTAAGTCTAAGTCCCTATACATGCCATACTCAAAATGCTAAATCTAACTATACCAAAATGTGTGGATAGTGTGGGTGATCCTCCGACTATCTCTGTATCCCGAGCTGGCTCTTCGACACTATAAAACAAGAGAAAATAGAAGGGAGTAAGCTTTAAACTTAGTAAGTCTATATGTAAACAATAAACATCACACTGCATACTTATCAATCAAGAACATTACATACTAAATAAAAACAATTCAGATCCTCATAACCATACTTACTCATTTCAAACCTTACCACATCCCAAACACATATCATAAAACATTGCTCACATTTACATGCACTTATACCATGCACTTATCACCACAAAACCACATGTAGACAAGTTTCTCGATGGACACTTCGGAATAATATTAGATACTCGGTGGTTTTGCACACAGCCCACCATTAATAATTCACACGGTGGTCTCGCACACAGCCCACCAACAATGATAATTACGGGTGTCACACACAGCCCACCAACAATGATAATTACGGTGGTATCACACACAGCCCACCAATATTTACTTATTCATGGATTTTATCCGTATCATTTTTCCTATCCTGAAGGTTCATCTGATAATTTCCTCACTTTCTATCATTTTTAATAGATCTCAATAATAATCATTCGCATTCAAACAATGCATTAATATGTAAAAACATACGTAATAAGGATGTATCATTTACACATAAACTTACCTCGATACAAAATATGCCAATTTGCAATTTAGTCCGAAACCTTGCCTTTTCTTCGATCAAGGTTGATTCTACGTTCTTATTGATCTATAATGACATATTTAATTTATTAATTACCCATATTAATCAAATCACTCCACAAATTTTTATTTTGGCAAAATTACCGTTTTATCCCTAGATTTTTACAAAATTACAATTTCGCCCCTAGGCTCAAAAAATGAAATGTGTTCATTTTTCACACACCCAAGCCTAACCGATTCATATTCCGTCTTATAGCAACTCAAGATTTCAATTATTACACACATTTACTACCTATTTTGCAACCTTTACAAAAAGGTCCTTTTAGGTGTTTTCATGGAAACACCTTTCACAAAAGTTGTATATTCAACACCCAAGATTCATTTTTTTCCATAAAATTTCAGAAATCAACATAAATATTCATACAAAAAACCTTAAACTCTCAACCATTTTGCAAAATAATCCCCTCATTAGCTAAATTATGCTACAATGGTCTCAAAAATACAAAAATTATCAAGAATGATCACCAAAATCACTTACTAGCAAAGGTTAAAGTTGCTGAAAATTTTCAAGCTTCCATTTGTGATGGAAGAATAACAAAAATGGGAAAAGATGATAGCTTCTTCGTTTTATCTTATTTTATTCATTTGGTCACCTAATGTTACCAAATATTGACCAAATTTAATCCCTTGTCCCCTATGGCCGGCTATCACCCTTAGAAAGGCCTAATTACACATTAGGACGTCCAATTTAATATTCTATAGCTATTTGAAACCTTTAGCTTGTAAAATAAAACTTTTGCACTTTATGCGATTTAGTCCTTTTTTCGCAGTTAAGCATACAATCACTAAAATTAATTCACCAAAATTTTCATGCATTCATATAATCATGCTATAACACATAAAATAATATTAAAAACAATTTCTCTGACCTTGAATTAGTGGTTTCGAAATCACTATTCCGACTAGCCTCAAAATTGGGCTGTTACAATTCTCCCCCCTTTAGGGATTTTCGTCCCCGAAAATCTTACTGATAAAGGGGTTTGGGTACTGTTCTCTCAAGGCTTCTTTCGATTCCCACATAGCCTCTTCCACACCATGTTTTTGCCACAACACTTTCACTAAGGCTATTCTTTTATTCCTCAACTATTTAACCTCTAAAGTCAAAATCTTAATTGGTTCCTCTTCATAGGTCATATCCCGTTGTATCTCAATTTCGGTCGGAGGAATCACATGTGAAGGATCCGAATGATATCATCATAACATCGACACATGAAACATATTGTGTATTCTCTCCAATTCTGTCGGTAAAGCTAACCGGTATGCTACTGATCCAATCCTTTCAATAATCTCATACGGCCCTATGAATCGCGGACTCAATTTACCCTTTCGACCAAATCTCAATATTTTCTTCCACGGGGATACTTTCAAGAATACTTTATCACCCACTTGAAACTCAATTTCCTTTTTTTTCAAATCCGCGTATGACTTTTTTTGATCTGAAGCAGCTTTCAGACTATCACAGATCACTTTCACTTTCTATTCGGTTTCTCTAACAAGATCAACCCCGTAAATTTGCTTCTCGCTAAGCTCGGTCCAAAACAAAGGAGTCTGACACTTGCGACCGTAAAATGCTTCATACGGCGCCATCTGTATACTCGACTGATACCTGTTGTTATAGGCAAATTCAACCAAAGGTAGATATTTTTCCCAACTACATTGGAATTCTAAAACACAGCATCGAAGCATATCTTCAAGAACTTGAATCACTCTTTCAGATTGACAATCAGTTTGCGGATGGAACCCGGTACTAAAATTCAATTTCGTACCCAAGGCTTCTTGAAACTTTTTCCAAAACCTTGAAGTAATTCTTGGGTTTCTGTCCGAAATAATGGATATAGGCACCCCATGTAACCTCACAATTTTGGCGATGTACAGCTCAGCCAACTTTTCAAGTGAGTAATCAATACGTACCGATATAAAGTGAGCTGATTTCGTTAGTCTATCAACGATGACCCACACAGCATCTTTCTTTTTTGAAGTTGTAGGTAACTCCATTACAGAATCCAGCGTGATTCGATCCCACTTCCACTCGGGAACCATCACTGGCAGAAGTAAACTCGAAGGTACTTGATGCTCAGGTTTCACTTGTTAACAGATCAAACACTTTGTAACAAACTCGGTGATATCTCTTTTCATATCCGGCCACCAAAACAACTTCTTCAAATCATTATTCATTTTTGTGCTGCCCGGATGTAATGACAAACAACCATTGTGTGCCTCATGTAAAATTTTTTGAATCAACTCATCATTTTTAGGTACACAAACTCTATCACGAAACATCAAACAATCATCTGAACCAACCCGAAAATCAAAGTTATTTCCCGATTCACACTGATCTCTCTTAACTTGCATTTCACTATCATTCCTTTGAGCTTTACAAACCTGCTAAAGAAATAACGGTCTAGCCCTCAACTCGGCCAATATAAAACCATAATCAGACAATGCTAAGCTCATACTCATAGCTCTCAAAGCATACAGGGATTTTCTGCTCAAGGCATCCGTAACCACATTTGCTTTCCCCGGATGGTAATTCATCAAATCTTTCAATAACTCGAGCCACCTCCGTTGTCACAAATTCAAGTCCTTTTGGTTCATCAGGCACTTCAAACTTTTGTGATCGGTAAAGATTCGGCAATTTTCACCACACAAATAATGATGCCAAATCTTCAAAACAAAAAAGAGGCGGCCAATTCCAAATCATGCGTCGAATAGTTCTTCTCATGTGGTTTTAACTGTCTCGAGGCATAAGCTACTACTTTGCCCTCTTGCATCAACACACAACCAAGACCATTCAATGATGTATCACTATAGATCACAAACTCCTTTCCCGACTCAGGTTGTACTAAAACCAGTGCTTCTGTTAATCGTGTCTTCAACTTCTCAAAACTTTGTTGACATCTATTGGTCCATTCAAACTTAACATTCTTTTGCAACAACTTAGTTATTGGAGAAGAAATCATTGAAAATCCCTCAACATAACGTCGATAATACCCCGCTAAGCCCAAAAAGCTTCTAACCTGGAATATATTCTTTAGCGATCTCTAATCAAAAATCGTCGAAATTTTTCTCAAATTAACCCGAATACCATCACTTGAAACTATGTGTCCCAAAAATCTGACTTCACGAAGCAAAAATTCACTTTTATTGAACTTAGCAAATAACTTCTCCTCTCATAAAGTCTGTAATATTGTTCTCAAGTGTTCGGCATGCTCAGCCTCATCTTGGGAATAAATCAATAATTGTCTATGAACATCACTACAAACTTATCCAAATACAACCGAAAAATTTGGTTCATCAAATCCACAAACATAGCTGGTGCATTAGTTAGACCAAAAGGCATCACAAGAAATTCGTAGTGTCCATACCTCGTTCTAAAAGCAATTTTTGACACATCAGATTCTTTGACTCTCAACTGATAGTAACTGGATTTTAAATCTATCTTGGAGAACACGGTTGCTCCCTTCAGTTGATTGAACAAATCATTAATTCTCCGCAATGGGTACTTGTTCTTTATAGTTACCTTGTTAAGTTGACGATAATCAATACAAAGCCTTATTGTTGCATCTTTCTTCTTTACAAATAATACAAGAGCACCCCAAGGAGAAAAACTCGGTCTAACAAATCCCTTACTGGTCAACTCTTGTAGCTGAGCCTTTAACTCTTTTAATTCAGTCGGAGCCATTCTGTACGGAGCAATGGAGATCGGTGCCGTCCCGAGTACTAGATCGATAGCAAAATCAATTTCTCTAACTAGAGGCAACCTAGGTAATTCTTCTGGGAATATATCTAGAAACTATTAAACTACTGGCACAGTTTCAAGCTTCGACTCATTCACCTCAATATTCAACACATATGCAAGGTATGATTCACACCCTCTTCTCATACACTTCTGAGTAGACATGTACGAAATCACCACAGGCATCTTATTTGAGTTATCTGTTTCAACCAAAAAAGTCTCACCATTTTCACATTTCAACTCAAGAGTTTTCTGTCTACAATTTACCTTAGCATCATGTAATGTCAACCAATCCATGCCCAAAATAACAGCAAACTCGTCAATTGGCAATAACATCAAATTAGCCTAAAAACAGTGACCTTGAATCGTCAAAGGACAATTCCTACAAACCTTATCTACTAACACATACTTGCCTAAAGGATTTGACACGTTAATCACAAATCTAGTCAATTCAATAGGTAATTTCTTACTATTTACCAAATTCACACAAACATAAGAATGAGTGGATCTGGGGTCAATTAACGCAATGACATTAGTATCGTAAAGAGAAAATATATACGTAATCACATTGGGGGATGATACATCCTCACGAGCTCGTATGGCATAAGTCCTTACAGGCACTCTACCCTCTGATCTCACAGCAAAGTCTCTAGGCGCACCTTTACTCCTAGCCCCACTTCCCGGGTTCCTTTGTGGTCTACCCTCGAAGGGGCATTACTCGCTATCACTTCTTATTTTCTGTCTTTCTCATCTATCTCAGGACAGTTTCAAATGAAGTGGTTTAGTGAACCGGATTTGTAGCAAGCTCAATTATTTCCCCAACACTCCCTAATATGTTGTCTACCATAATTCTGACACTCGGGTTTATTTGAGTTTGCATTGCCCACACTTGCCATCGAGGTGGCTTGAACTCTAGAGCCCGAGTATGTTTTGCCACGAGCTCGGTGTGAATACCCAGCTAAAGCGGTCATCCGAGGGTTCGTTTCTTTGGACCTCTTTGATTGGGTTTGGAACGACTTACTCATCGGCCTCTTCCTTGCATCTCAGGCCTCAATCATAGCTTTTCTCTTTTCCTTATTCAACTCTTCAGCCTTGCAAGCTCTATCAACCAATACCACAAATTCTTTGAATTCTAAAACCCCGACTAACAATCTGATATCCTCGTTTAGGCCATCTTCGAATCTTTTACACATAATAGCTCCAATATACACACACTCTTGAGCATACTTACTGAGTTTGACAAATTCACGCTCATACTCTGCCACAGACAATTTGCCTTGCTTCAACTCGAGGAACTCCTTCCGTTTTCGATCGATAAATCGCTAACTTATGTATTTCTTTCGGAACTCCTCTAAGAAGAAATCCCATTTCACACACTCTCTCTCCCTTTCGGAACTACAGATGTCAATGTTTTCCACCAGCGGTATGCCGAGTCCCTCAATAATGATATCGTACATTTCAAGCATTCCTCGGCATGCAAGAAAATTCATCAAACACCCACACAAAATTCTCGAGCAAGAACTGCTTTCTCAGGGTCATCATCTATGTTGGCTCTAAATTCCTCGGCCCCTTACTTTCGAATCTTATCGACCGTAGTTGTAACAGTCCGGTTTATACCCTAGTCGGAACAGTGGTTTCGGGACCACAAATCTGAGTCTATATAATATTTTAATATTATTTTCTGTGCCGCTGATATGTGATTAAGCATGTATTAAATTTTTGTAAGTTAATTTGTCTGTCTGTGTATTTAATTTGACAAAAGGATGAAATTGCATTGAATGTGAAAGTTGCTTGCTATTTGTTAAAGCACTTATGTGTTGTGGCTTTTAAAAGTTATGGCCTTAAGTGTCAATTGAACCACTATTTAGTTAGTCGGTGGTTATGGTAAAAAATGACCTTGTTATTTATGTTATAAAAATTTTATATTATAAGGAAAAACTTGTAAATTGATTAATAATATGATAGTTAATTAGTTAAAGCATGAAAATGGACTTTAGTTCATCTATTTTTCCACCAAAAAACACAAAGAAAAAGAAAGCTTTGAAGCTTTGTATTTTCGGTTAAGTTCAAGCTAAATTCAAGTTATGTTTGCGGCTGGTTTTTGATAATTTCTACGTTTTTGCAATCGTTTCTTTGTCTACTATCAAGCCCATGTCTCAATTTGATGAATTGATGATGTTTGTGTGAGATTCCATTGTTGATATGTTGAGTTTTGAGATGAGTTTAGTTGTTAAATGAAAGATTTGAGCTAGATGAACATGTTTTGTTCTTGAATTTTTGATGAATTTAGCTAATTAGGGCTAAATGAAGAAAATAGCTATTTGAGGGACTAAATTGAAAATTTGATGGAAAATATGGGCTTGAATGAGATGTATATGCATTCAGCTAAGTATGTGTATGTGTTGATTTTGTGAATTTGATGTTTTGAGAAAAATGGACTAAATTGATAAATTGTGTAAATGTGAGGGTTAATTTGTAAATAGCCCTAAATGTGTGTCCTTGGATTGAATTGAATGAATTAGTGAATAAAAGGGTTAATTATGAATATGTTTAGATCAAGAACTGCGGAAAATGGACTTAGATCGCGGGAAAGCGAAAGTAAACGAGTAGCCATTTTCATTCCGATAGATCGAATCCGAGGTAAGTCACTATGCAAATAAACATATTTGTATGAATTTGTAAATGTTCATATGACTAATAATGATAATGAATGTTTATGAGATGTTGAGCATATGAATTACGAGATAAGGTCGATATAGAGACAATATCTGAGAAGTCTCGTTTGAACCTAGGAATAGATAGGATTAACTTTTCATGACATAGGTATCTGTTCTGTTTTATCATGTAAGACCACATCTGGGACGTTGGCGTTGATTTGAGATTTCATATAAGACCTCGTCTGGGACGTAGGCATCGATATGAGCTTTACGTGTAAGACTATGTCTAGGACATCGGCATCGTATTGATTCGCGTAAAACTCTGTCTGGGACAGTGGCATCGATATCTGAGTGCATATAGACCCCATCTGAAACATTGGCATTGTACGACTATTCTGAGCTTTTTGAGTATCCTACTAGATTCCTAATGGTCCAACGGGCAAATCTGTGATACGAATTACAATTCTAAGCTAAGAACAAATATGTGAATGTACATCCGTTTAAGGTATGTTGATATATATATGCTTTGTATAAGCATGGAAGGTACGTATGTATGTGCATTAATGCAAATGAACATTTGAGATATATGTACGTTTGAGATATGAGCAAATGAGATATTTGAGATGTGTGGATTGGTAAGAAATGGCAAACCAAGTGAGCCAAGAGTTCATTTATGTGTTTGAATTGAGGATGTGTTAATGAATTCAAATTGCCATACTTATAAATGAATTATGTTAAGTTTATTTGTATGTGACATACTAAGCTTTTGGAAAGCTTACTCTGTGTGTGTTGTCTCTGTTTTATAGGTCGTCAAAGCTACTGAAGGCTCGGGACCGTCAAGGAACATCATCACACTACTAAAATCATTTTGGTACACTTTGGAAATGTATAAAGCTAGATATGGCATGTATAGGCTAGTATTTTGGTATAAGTTGTTATATGAACTTAGCCATGAGATTTGGCTAGAGATGAGTTGAGATTATGTGTTATGATCATGATATGTGAAGCATGTTTTGGCATGGTTAGCTGATTCATGAAATAGTCAAGTTTTTGAGTTAAGCAAATGAATGTATTATGTTTTTGTATATGAATTGGTTTTGGAAATTGGCATGATGGAAATGGATATTAAATGTGTGGCTTGAATGGTTATTTGGTATGTCTTTGGTGGTTATATGTGCATAAGATGTCTTGGAAGAATGTGGCTTGTAGGTATGACACAAATAGATGACATTTTGGCCTTGAAAATGGCCTATAATGTCACACGGTCGTGGCACACGGGAGTGCCTAGTGATCGTGGGAACCAAGTCAGGAAAGTACGCGGCCTTGGTGCACGGACGTGCCTACTGCCTAGTAACCGTGTAAATTTTGGCAAATTCGACCACGGTCTGAGCACACGAGCGTGCTTAGTGGCCGTGAAAAATAAGTCAGTTTCGACCACGGGGAGGACACACTGGGGTGTCTACCAGCCGTTGAGGGCACACAGTTTCCTCCCATGGGCGTGTATCCCCTGTATTTTAGAAAAGTTTTTAAATTTCTGAGAAATTCTGTATGTGTTTCATTTTAGTCCCGACTTGGGTTATAAGCATGTTTAAGGTCTCGATGACCTATTTAAGGGACATTGTGTGTATGATTGATGAATGAAATCTATAGAATGTTATGAAAGTTTTCGATCTATCCGGTAACGCCTTTAACCCTAGTCCGGTGACAGATACGAGATAGGGGTGTTACATTTGGTTGGTATCAGAGCTAAGGTTTAGCCGATTCTCGAACTAACGTAATGTGTCACAGTCTAGCTATACATGCCATATATTTTATCTGTGATAGTGTGATGAATCCTGTCGTGTAAAAATGTGATTTTCGTATAGTAATGGATCCTGAAAGAGCCGTAGCTGACGACGTAAAAAGTAATGCGTCTGCTCCCGTACAAGGGACAGCGCCCTCTGATTCGAGACCGGCTACGAGCGATCAAGATGGAGAAGCTAAACAAGCTTTCTTCCAGATGATGTGTGAGTGGTTCACTCAATTCGTAAGAAATAACCCGACTGTTTCACCACCCCCGCCCCCGGTTAATCCCTCTCAGACTACAGTTGTGCCACCAGTTATGCCTCTGAATCTGTTGAATAAGCCTCCTGTTGACAAGATCTGTAAGTATGGGGTCGAAGAATTCTGGGCTATTAAAGATGATGATGCTGAAAAGGCTGAGTTCTGGATTGAAAATATTCTCCGGGTATTCGATGAAATGGCTCTGACTCCGAACGAATGCATAAATTGTGTTGTACCGTTACTTTGAGATGTAGCCTATCAATGGTGGAAAACCTTAATTTCTGTTGTTCCGACAGAACGAGTTACATGGGACTTCTTTCAGATCAAGTTCCGGAAGAAATATATCAGTGAGAGATTCGTTGATCAGAAACGAAAGAAATTTCTGGAACTTAAACAGGGCCGAATGACTGTTTCTGAGTATGAACGAGAATTCGTGAGATTGAATGAACGAGAATTCGTGAGATTGAGTCAGTATGCCCAGGAATGTGTATCTTCTGAAGCCATAATGTGCAAAAGATTCGAAGATGGTCTTAATGAAGATATTCATTTGTTAGTCGGGATTTTAGAAATAAAAGAGCTCGTTGTAGTAGTTGATCGAGCATGCAAAGTTGAGGCACTCAGGAAAGATAAAAGAAAAGCTGAGTCTGAAACTCGAGATATAAGAAAGAGATTTCAGAGTAAATCATTTCAGTCTGCTCCGAAAAGATTCAGAGATAATCAAAGTCATTTCAGAGATAATGTGAGATATTCAAACAGGAATCAATCTAGACTGCAAATGAGTTCTAAAACTCTAGCAACTTCAGTAGCGTTGGAAATGCTCGATCTGAGAGACATGAATGGAAACATTATGGAAAAAGACATTCGGGAAGCTGTATATTAAACGATAGAGCTTGCTTCATATGTGGATCACTTGATCATTTTATCCGTGATTGCCCTGAGTCTGTCGAGCTAGAGACTGTTCAGAATCTGAGATCTGATAATGCACCTGTGAGAGGTAGACCATCAAAGAATGTAAGAAATGTTAGTGGTAGTCAGAGAAGTACGAGAGATAATGTTGTCAGATCTGAAGCTAGAGCGCCTGCCAGAGCGTATGCTATCCGAGCTCGAGAGGAAGCTTCATCGCCAGATGTTATAATGGGTACTTTTACTCTTTATAATACTTCTGTGATTGCATTGATAGACCCTAGTTCTACGCATTCATATATATGCATGAATTTAGTATTCAGCAAGACTTTGCCTGTAGAGTCTACTGAGTTTGCTATAAAAGTATCGAACCCTTAGGTAAAAGTGTCATTGTTGATAAAGTATGCAAGAACTATTCGTTAATGTTTCGAGATATTTGTTTCCCTGCTGATCTAATGCTTATTCCATTTGATGAGTTTGATATTATTCTTGGTATGGATTGGTTGTTTATGCATGATGCTGTTGTGAACTGCAAAAGAAAGACTATTGATTTGAGATGTCCAAATAATGAGATTGTACGAGCTGAGTCTAATGATTTGAATGGATTGCCTGCTGTGATATCTATTTTGAAAGGTCAAAGTTATGTGAAAAAGGGATATGAGGCATATTTTGCTATTGTAATTAAATCAAAAGTGTTCGAAAAGAAAGTTGAATCAGTGCCTATTGTCTGTGAGTTTTTTGATGTGTTTCCTGAAGAGTTACTGGGTTTGCCTCCGATTCGTGAAGTCGAATTTGGTATTGATTTACTGCCTAGTACTACACCTATATCGATAGCTTCGTATAGAATGGTACCAACAGAGTTGAAAGACTTAAAGTCACAATTGCAAGAATTGACCGATAGAGGGTTTGCTAGACCGAGTTTCTCGCCTTGGGGTGCTCCTGTTCTCTTTGTGAAAAAGAAAGATGGCACGATGAGGATGTGTATCGACTATCGTCAGTTGAATAAGGCGACAATAAAGAATAAATATCCGTTGCCCAGAATAGATGATTTATTTGATCAGTTAAAAGGAGCTACTGTGTTTTTCAAGATTGATCTGAGATCGGGATATTACCAGTTGAGAGTGAAAGATTTAGACATTCCGAAAACTGCTTTCAGAACGAGGTACGGACATTATGAGTTTTTAGTTATGCCATTTGGACTAACTAATGCTCCTGCTGTTTTTATGGATTTGATGAACAGAATTTTCAGACCGTACTTAGATCAATTTGTTGTGGTATTCATAGATGACATATTGATTTATTCACGTGATGAAGATGAGCATGCTGAACACCTGAGAATTGTGTTGCAAACTTTGAGAGAAAAGCAATTGTATACGAAATTTAGTACATGTGAATTTTGGTTACACGAGGTTAGTTTTCTGAGGCATATTGTGTCACCTCTGGAATTTGTGTTGATCCGAGCAAGATTTCTGCTATTCTGAATTGGAAACCTCCGAAGAACGTGTCTGAAGTCCGTAGTTTTCTGGGATTAGCTGGTTATTACCATAAATTTGTAAAAGGCTTTTCGATGATAGCTATTCCATTGACTAGATTACTTCAGAAAGATGTCAGATTTGAATGGTCGGATAAATGTCAGAAAAGTTTTGATCAGTTGAAAACTCTGTTAATAGAAGCTCCAGTGTTAGTACAACCAGAATCGGGTAAAGAATTTATTGTATACAGTGATGCTTTGTTAAACGGTCTGGGATGTGTATTGATGCAGGAAGGCAAAGTTGTAGCTTATGCTCCGGGACAATTGAAGCCTCATGAAAAGAATTATCTGACGCACGACCTTGAGTTAGCTGCGATTGTGTTTGCACTTAAGATTTGGCGCCATTATCTATACGGTGAGAAATGTCATGTGTTTTCAGATCATAAAAGTTTGAAATATCTGATGACTCAGAAAGATTTGAACCTGCGCCAAAGAAGATGGTTAGACTGTTAAAAGATTATGAGCTTGTGATATATTATCATCCGGGTAAAGCGAACGTTGTTGCTGATGCTTTGAGTAGAAAATCATTGTCTGCACTACGTGCTCTAAATGCCCAGTTAGATTTGACTGATGATAGTTCTGTGTTAGCTGAATTAAAAGTAAAACCGTTGTTCTTACAACAGATATGTGATGCGCAGAAATCTGATAATGAATTACTAGCGAAACGAGCTCAGTGCGATTCAAATTCTGAATCTGAATTCTAAGTTATTGATGATTGTTTGAGATTCCGAGATCATATCTGTGTTCTGAGAAATCCAGAGTTGATTCAGTTGATTTTGAGTGAAGCTTATAATAGTAGTGTATCTGTTCATTCGGGAAGTACTAAAATGTATCATGATTTGAAACGACACTACTGGTGGTCTGGTATGAAACGAGACATTTCTGACTTTGTTTCAAAATGTTTAGTTTGTCAGCAAGTAAAAGCTGAACATCAAGTTCTGTCTGGGTTGCTACAACCGATTATGATTCCTGAGTGGAAATGGGATAGAGTGACAATGGATTTTGTTTCTGGTTTACCTCAGATTCCAAGAAAGAAAGACGCGATATGGGTCGGGGTTGATAGATTAACAAAAACTGCTCATTTTATTTCGGTAAGATCTGATTTTTCACTTGACAGATTAGCTGAGCTTTATATTTCTGAGATTGTGAGATTACACAGGGTGCCACTATCCATCATATCAGATAGAGATCTGAAATTCACATCACGATTCTGGAAGAAGTTGCAAGAAGCTTTGGGCACGAAATTACACTTTAGTACAGCTTTTCATCCGTAGACAGATGGTCAGTCTGAACGAATTATTCAGATTCTTGAAGACATGTTAAGATGCTGTACACTTGAGTTTAATGGTTCATGGGAACAGTACTTGCCATTAGTTGAATTTGCATATAATAATAGTTTTCAGTCAAGTATAAAAATGGCACCTTATGAAGCTTTGTATGGACGTAAATGTCGTACACCTCTGTATTGGACTGAGCTCAGTGAAAATAAGTTTCATGGGGTTGATTTGATAAAAGATTCAGAACAGAAAGTGAAGTTGATCTGAGATTGTTTGAAAGCAGCAGCTGATCGTCAGAAGTCTTATACAAACTTGAAACGAAAAGATATAGATTGAGTATGAGATCATTGAACGTGTCGGGCCTGTTGTATATAGATTAAGGTTACCGTCTGAGTTAGAAAAGATTCATAAAGTATTTCACGTTTCGATGCTTCGTAGATATCAATCCGATCCGTCACATGTGATTGCCCCATCTAAAATTGAAATCCGATCAGATATGACATATGAAGAGGAATCGATTCGTATCTTAGCTCGTGAACTGAAAGAGTTAAGAAACAAGAAAATTCCGTTAGTGAAAGTACTATGGAATCGACATGGAATAAAAGTGTAACACCCCAATTTTCAGTAGAGTCGGGGCAGTGATTTGAGATCACTAAATTCGACGAATAAGATAGAAAAAAATTTTGATAATTAATAATTTATAGGTTAAGTGTGATAATAGGAATATTTTGAATTGGTGAATTTTGTGATTTTAAAAAGAAAAAAAAATTATTAGGTAACTTGAGTTAAAACGAGGTGTCGAAACTATAAATCAAGCCATAAATATTTATAAAAGTATTTAGTGTTAATAAGTTGGTACTAAAGTTTCGTTAGAAAATTTTAACATTTGGATAGTTAATTAATTAAAAAGGACTAAATCGTAAGAGGTGTAAAATTTGCTAAAATGATTAAATAGCTTAAGAAATAATTAAAGGAGGACTAAATAGGCAATTAGACATGTGGGCAAAAAGGCTGGACGGTAGAAATATAAAAATTAGTGAAGAGGTAATGTGAACTAAGGGCAAAATTGGAAATTTTGTAAAATTAGTGAATAAATATCTTTCTAAAAGAACTTTCTAGGAAATTTTTTCATATTTTCCAACCAAAAACGGCAGAGAAGAGTTCTCTAAGCTGGTTCTTCATCATTTTTATACTATGTAAGTTCAATTCTTGATTATTTCTTGAAATTTTTGTGTTTTTTTTACTTTTAGAACTAGGTCCACTTGTTGAAGTCATTAGATTTTTTATTCTATGTAAGAAATTGAAAGTTGCTATGAGCATGTGCTTGAAGTATATGATGATTTAGCTTGTTATTAGAGCTTTAAATTGTTTATATGTTGATTTTATTGAAAGAATTGAATAGAAAATAAATGTTTGAGACCTAATTGTAAAAGAGTTTAAAGTTAGGGTTTTATGTGGAAATTCTGAATTTTAATAGTTGTGAAATAACTTATAATGTCTAGATAAAGTATTAATTGAGAAAATTAGCTTAATTTAGGGGTTAATTGAGCAAGGACTGAATTGTATGAATTGTGAAATTTGGGAAAAATGGAAATCAACACATTGCACTAAAACAGTTTTGGACAGGAGCAGTAGAGTAACTTTGCAAAATCACCAAAAATGGTAGAAATGGAATTAGAAGTTGAGTGAGATATGAAATTAAATATTATTGAGTCTATTTTCATATGAAAGAAACAGAGAAAGCAAATAAATTCTGTATTTTGAGATATTTATATTTTTGTGAGACTGGTTTAGAGTGATTTTGAGATCCCTTGTTTTGACTTGTAAAAATCATTAAAAATTGTACAAAAATAATATTGGGACATAATTTATACGATTAGATTCCTTAATGAGTCTAGTTTTATAAGAAAGAAACTATAACATCATTTGAATTCTTTATAAAAAGATAATTAAATTATAGCAATGAGTGGTCAGAACTGTCAAATAACAGAATAGGGGTGACTTTAAAGAATAAACTGTACTTATTGGCTAAACCAAAAGTTTTGAAAGTTTTATAGTAAGAATATATGTGAGTTTAGTTTCAGGTAAAGGTTTTGGATCTTAATTTGGAGTCTCGTAGTTTAAGATATAAATAATTTAGTGACAATGACTCAGGTAGACAGTCTTGAAAGAACTTATAAGTAAATAATAGAATTGTGTATAAAGAATGTGGAATGAAGAGGAAGAGTAGGAATTGAATAAAATTAAATTATTTATTGTAATTTAATGTTGTAATTAATAATTTAAATCATTATTATTTCCGTAGCAAACAAGGAATTCGAGACATTGAGCAAGGAAGGAAAAGAGAAAAACAAATGAGGAGTAAAAAAAAAACGAGAAATTCAGGTTAGTATTATTATAATTCAACTTTGATTATTTGTTAAATTTTAAATTAATATATGTATATATGATAAACAAATTGAAGTAAGTATCAAGAATGAATTATGTGATAAATATGTATTGGAATTGAACTTATTATTAGTAATTGTTGAATTTTGAATAATATGTTTAGTAAATAGAAATAAGGTTAATATTGATATTGAATTAGATAAAACTAAATTTAATTGTGAATTGAATGAAATTGAAATGAAGTTTGAATATTTATGAGCATTTGATGATATGTTGATTAGAAAGTGGAAAATGCATTGAATTGATGATATATATATAAATGAATGGAATGGAAATATGAAAAGTGAATTGAAATTAAATCAAATTGAATTGAATGTGATTATTTGAAATGTACATGGATTCAAAGTATGAGGAAGTGATTGAGTTGAAATGTGACTTGAAGTGAAATTATGTGATTTTGTGAATTTGTTATTGTGATTGAATTGAATCCGAATGATTATGATCAATTGAAAGTGAAAGTGATATGGATATGTGATTCTGATACCCTATTAACTTGTCAGACTAGATTTGATACAAATGGCATGCCATTGGATTTGTGATGTGATGAGGAGATTTGTAGCTCGACCGAGAAGATGATTCTGTTATATATGCTTCGGTTTATCCGAAGAGGCATTTAATGCCTTATTGGTGTGTTTGGGAGGTTATATTATACTGGTGTGTTTGGGAGGTTATATTATACTGGTGTGTTTGGGAGGTTATATTATACTGGTGTGTTTGGGAGGATATATTATTCTGGAGTGTTTGGGAGGATTATGATATATTGGTGTGTTTCGAGGATTATATCATTCTGATGTGTTGGGCTGGATATTCTGGTGTGTTGGGATGGAATCAGTGTATCCGTCGAGGTCTGAGTCAAGTTAATAGGGGTAAATAAGTAAAATGATAAATTTCGAATAAATGTGATTATGTTATTGAAAGAAATAAGAAAGTGAATTTGTGAAATAACATATGAAATGAGATTTGTGATATGAAATTGAATGCATGAACCAAAGGTTCATGAAATGTTCAAAGATGAATTGTGAATTGAAATATTATATGAGATGGAGAAATGAAAATAAAGTTCACAATTTTGTTTGAAATGATATGAATAATATAAGAAGTTAATTGAAAAGAATAATATAAATGGATTGATCAAATTAATTAAAATTGAATGATTTCATGTATAAAGTGTAATGAAATAGTAATTGAGAAATATGAATTGATGAGCTCTGAACTTTTACACTATATGTGTACTACTGAATGTCTATCGAACTCCCGGAAAATTTAACGAAATACACTTGAAAATAGAATGGAAATGATGTGGAAATTTGTATGGGTATGGTTTGATTATATGTATATAAGAATTTGATTTTCCTTGTGTTTATATATATATATATATTTCTGGATATATATGTGGGATAATATTATTTAATTGTGAACAAGAATTATTAAAATGTGACCATTTGGTTTTTATAAGGAATTTATATGTTGAGGATTGAAATAAAATAGGTTAACAATGTTTTATATATTTTTTAAACAAACATATGTATACGATAAGTTGATAATTATGTTAAACTAACTTACTAAGCATTATGTGCTTACTCCGTTGTATTTTTCCCCTGTTTTCTAGTGATTTTTTTTTCGGAGACTCGATAGATTGGAAGCTCAGCGGAGATCACTCACACTATCCAATGAATTAATGAATATGTTTGGTAAGTTAATTAAGGTTATAATGGCATGTATAGAATGGAATGATAGTGTTGACACAAATATGTCCAAATGGTAACTAGCCATTGGAATGGCTAGTGTTGTATATATTTTGATATTTATAAACAAGGTTATAACATGTAAGGTTGAATGAGATAATATGTTAAGTATTTATTTGTTAATTATTGTAAAAGGTCTAGTTGGTTCGGGAATGCCTCGTAACCCTGTTCCGACGATGGTTTAGGGTTTGGGGGTGTTACAAGAAGAGGCTACGTGGGAGCTTGAAGATTCATTGAGACAGCAATATCCGAATCTGCTTAACGGTAAGATTTTCGGGGACGAAAATCCCTAAGGGGGGAGAATTGTAACAGTCTGGTTTATACCCTAGTCGGAACAGTGGTTTCGGGACCACAAATCCGAGTCCGTATAATATTTTAATATTATTTTCTGTGCCGTTGATATGTGACTAAGCATGTATTAAATTTCCGTAAGTTAATTTGTCCGTCTGTGTGTTTAATTTGACAAAAGGATGAAATTGCATTGAATGTGAAAGTTGCTTGCTATTTGTTAAAGCACCTATGTGTTGTGGCTTTTAAAAATTATGGCCTTAAGGGGCAATTGAACCACTATTTAGTTAGTGGGTGGTTATTGTAAAAAATGACCTTGTTATTTATGTTATAAAAATGTTATATTATAAGGATAAACTTGTAAATTGATTAATAATATGATAGTTAATTAGTTAAAGCATGAAAATGGACTTTAGTTCATCTATGTTTCCACCGAAAAACACAAAGAAAAAGAAAGCTTTGAAGCTTTGTATTTTTGGTTAAGTTCAAGCTAAATTCAAGGTATGTTTGCGGCTGGTTTTTGATAATTTCTACGTTTTTGCAATCGTTGTTTTGTCTACTTTCAAGCCCATGTCTCAGTTTGATGTGTTAATGAATTGAGGATGTGTTAGTGAATTCAAATTGCCATACTTATAAATGAATTATGTTAAATTTATTTGTATGTGACTTCCTAAGCTTTTGGAAAGCTTACTCTGTGTGTGTTGTCTCTGTTTTATACGTCATCAAAGCTACTGAAGGCTCGGGACCTTCAAGGAACGTCATCACACTACTAAAATCATTTTGGTACACTTTGGAAATGTATAAAGCTAGATATGGCATGTATAGGCTAGTATTTTGGTATAAGTTGTTATATGAACTTAGCCATGAGAGTTAGCTAGAGATGAGTTGAGATTATGCATTATGATCATGATATGTGAAGCATGTTTTGGCATGGTTAGCTGATTCATGAAATAGTCAAGTTTTTGAGTTACGCAAATGAATGTATTATGTTTTTGTATATGAATTGGTTTTGGAAATTGGCATGATGGAAATGGATATTGAATGTGTGGTTTGAATGGTTATTTGGTATGTTTTTGTTGGTTATATGTGCATGAGATGTCTTGGTAAAATGTGGCTTGTAGGTATGACACAAATGGATGACATTTTGTCCTTGAAAATGGCCTATAATGTCACACGGTCGTGGCACACGGGCGTGCCTAGTGACCGTGGGAACCAAGTCAGGATAGTACACGGACGTGCCTACTACCTAGTAACCGTGTGAATTTTGGCAAATTCGACCCTCTGAGCACACGAGCGTGCTTAGTGGCCATGGAAAATAAGTCAGTTTCGACCACGGGGAGGACACACGGGAGTGTCTACCTGCCGTGGAGGGCACATGGTTTCCTTCCACAGGCGTGTATCCCCTGTATTTTAGAAAAGTTTTTAAATTTTCAAGAAATTTTGTATGTGTTTCGTCTTAGTCCCGACCCATGTTATGAGCATGTTTAAGGTCTCGATGACCTATTTAAGGGAAATAGTGTGTATGATTGATGAATGAAATGTTATAATGTTATGAAAGTTTCTGATCCGTCCGGTAACGCCTTTAACCCTAGTCTGGCGACTGATACAGGATAAGGGTGTGAATGTATCTTTTGGAATGTATGAATTGATTATATGTTATGAGAAAATTTTGGTTGTGATTAAATTGAATAAATGCACAAATGATGATAATGTATATGAAATTGAGACATTGGTTGTATTGAAATAAGAAATGAAAACCCTATTAACCGTTCAGGCCGAGTCGGATATAGATGGCATGCCATAAGATAGGAAGTGATCAGGGTTACTTCAACTATGAGCTGATGTGTAACACCCCAAACCCGGCCTAGACGTTATGACCAGATCTAGCGTGCCACATCAAGTGTTGTTTGAATACTACTCATTGGAAAACTTATTTTCAAATCCAAACTTTAAACGTCCAAAATCTCGTTTCAGGTTACTTGTTAACAAAAGAAGTTTACTCGAACTAATGCCCTTTCAAAAATACACGTATTATCTTACTTATTAAAAACCGTGTCTGTACTGAAATTTGGTTTAAACAGTTGCAGAAACGTGATATTTAAAAAAAATTAGTTGTTAATGTTTTGAAAACTCGTGTTTAATAAATTTACAGTAATTCAAAAAGATACCAAAGTAAAGTTAAAAACAACCCCAATGGCTTTATTACAAAAATTATTAACCCAGAAATTAAATTAAGGCAAACTAAAATAATATAACTAAATTAACCCCATGAACATACAGGACGTGTGGCCACCCCGAGTCCCTCGCAGCTCTGAATCCTCTAAGGCTGGGATTACCTGCACAGTTAAAGAAAAAGGGGTGAGTTACGAGAACTCAGTGTGTAATCCCCTGTCACAGTCACAATCTAGGCCCAAGCCCATGCAGTATCAGTTCGGGCCTAAGCCCCAAAATCATGGTAATACAAACAAAAATACAGCCCAACCCAATCCAACCATCACACCACCCGTACCAACCCTACACACCATGTGGGGACCCAGTCAACCTACCCAGCCCTACACACCAATAGCGCAGACGAGTTGCTAATGTCAACGCAGCAAAGCTGCCAGTAACAGTATACGTGGCTGAGCCACTAAAATCAATATATCATGGCAGAGCCACTGAATCAGTATAACATGGCATAGCCACCAGTACAGTACTTCCTCCAAAAGTATAACCCAACCCAATGCAACATGTAGTGAAATATTAAAATGATGTATGAAATAAATTACCATCATAAACAATTAAACAGGGTACACATACGACACAAGATCTACCACTAGGGGTATAATGGTCATTTGGTCGGTAAGGGGTAAAACGGTAATTTACCCCTCAGGGTTATTCCAGTAAATTCACCCAACGAGGGCATTTTATTAATTTCACCCTTTAAGGGTATTTTTGGTAACTTTACCCGCCGAGGGTATTTCAGCAATTTACCCACCAAGGGTATTTCAATAATTTACCCACCGAGGGTATTTCAGTAATTTAATCTAACAGCCTTTCTGGAGGCCTACTTTCACCTCGAGCGACACAGGTTCCCCTTTTGTTCAAAACGGTACAATTGAGCCTAAAGCCCAATTTCGGCCCTAGCGGGCCCACACGCTCGTGTGGCCCATTCAGCCTATTTTCGATCACGGTTCTACGAACTTCGCAGCCGCATCAATCATCCAACACTTACTATGGATTTTGCCTCTGTGGGCCCATTAGCCCATTGGGCCCACCTAGCCCACTTTGGCTCAACAAAGCCCATTACAGCCTACGCCCGCGAAAAAGATCGTGGCACTCCGAAAGGCCTATCATCAACGTACGTGGCTCGATTTATCACTACGAGCGCTCGCACGCTTGAGTGATCACAGTTGCTGATATTCTGGCTTCTCGGTATTTCGACTTTTAGCTGATTCATAGCTTATAGCATTAGCAAATTAATTGGAGGTGTAAAATTACACAAATAATTCCGAGTTATGATTTCGACAGCTTCCAAAACACCTATAATAACGATTGGCCATTAGTTAGTTTTCACCCTTGATAACCAAAATATAGAAATACCTTGTCCATTGTCTTCACTTACCAGAGAACGATAGACTCCTTGCTATGGGAGAGTATTCGGCTTACACCTCCTGGTTAAGGAACTGAGTCCCTAGTGAAAAGAACATGTTAGAACGTTGTTTCAAGACAACAAGAGAAACAACCTTTCAGCCTCAAAGAACTCAAACAATAAAGAGAAAACTACCACCCCCTATTCGGCCATGGCCACAACTTACCAACAAATGGAAGAGATTCCGAAACAGTTTGATCTAATGAGAACAAAGTATTCGCACCCTAAAGGATTCGGCCTACCCAAAAAGTCAAGGCTTACTACTTGTCTAGCTTAGCAAGATCAAGAGGAGAACAAGAGAAAGAGAAGAGTTGAGTGTTCAGCTAAAGAGGAGTTGAAAAGAGAAGGTGAATGTTCGGCTTTTGAAAGAGAAAGAAACAGTAAGTATAACGGGAAAAGGGGAGGGAAATGTGTTGCTACGGCTTAGAGGTGAAGAAAAGAAGTGATCGGTTAGGAAGATGAGAATTAAGAAGGATGACGAAAAGGGAATGAAAGAATAGCCTTACCAATTCGGCACTTATGTAACACCCCCTACCTGTATTCGTTGTCAGAATAAGGTACGAGGCATTACCAGAGTTTATAATTTTTTTTTTTTGAAACCGAAACCATTCTAATTCAACATATTTTCAAAATAAAATTCATGCATATTTATAAAATAACTTCAACACATAAGCCATATCAGTGGCTAACCTTATATTCATTTCATATTAACATTTATTTTATTAGCTTATACATGCCATTCATTTCCAAACTAAAGTTTCTTTAAATACCAGAAATATGGGGTTGATAGTGTGATGAGTCTCCCACCGATCGACCTCCGAGCTCTTAACACTACAAAACAGGAAAAAGGAAATAGGGTAAGCACTTTGTGCTTAGTAAGCCCATGTAACAAGAATTATACTTACCTAGTATAATCAATACAAGCAATAAACATTCGTATACTCACTCAATGCATTATTTCCTAGTATTCACAAACTCAACATCCAAGTTAGTCCATTAATTTTCATCTATCAATAGTATACATGCCATGATTGATGAGCTCATCAATGTCATGATTTCTATTTCCTTGTTATTTTTCCATATTTATCCGTTAAATTACTCGTAATTTCGATGGATTTTGAGAGGTACACTTTAGTGTACAAATCCGATCCGTCAATTCATATTCATGTGCGCACATTTTCATTTCAGAGAGCACACTCCGTGAACCTCATCTTTACAAAGCGGGATTACGGTCAGGCTAAATCGCAATATAAACTCATAGAGTATTGTCGGGATTACGGTCCAAGCTAAATCCCCTCGCAACGACAATTACTCTAATGAGCTTGGATCGAATTACCAGTCCCAGCTAAATTGGACCCTAATTCGGATTACCCGTCTGGGCTAAATCCATTTTCCACATATTCTTCGGGAGGGCTATATCGAGGATAGGATCACCCGTCAGGGCTAGATCCTTTTTTACCGTCAATTCCTTTTCGAGAGATCCATCGAATTTTCCTTTCATTCAACAAGGATTTCTTCTTTCTTTCTTTTTTTAATCAAATATACCAATGTATCATCAATTTTCATACAATGAAAATTCAAATCATATTCACATCAATACCATACATTTCAAGCATTTAAGAATATAATTCAAGTTACATGAACTTACCTCGATACTAGTTCGTTTATAAAATCTACTAATCCGGGACTTTTTCCTTTCCTCGATCTAGCTTTGTATTTGAGTTTTCCGGATCAAATTAAACTCCAAGCTTTAAAAACGATATTATCCTCTCTTTTTTTTTCTTTCTTTTCTCTTCTTCTTTCTCCCTTCACGTTTGCTCTCTGTTTCTTCCTTTGTTTTTATCCCTTTTGTTTCTTTTCTCCTTTCTTTATATAATAATATAATAATATAATAATATAATAATATAATAATAAACTAAAAATCTCAGATTTTTCTTCAATTAACCGCCTCAATCTAGACAAAATGGCTTAATTGCCATTTTGGTCCTTTATACTTTCTTTTAATCTATTATTAAACGTTTACTTTCATTTCAATTTAGTCCTTTTCATTTAATTACCTACCCAAACGTTAAAATTTTCTAACGAAAGTTTAATACCACATTACTAACATTTTATAAATATTTATAAAAATATTTCCTATCATATAAAGACTCATGCAAACATATTGAAATAAATTTCTATTTAAATCGGATTTATGGTTGCGAAACCATTATTCCGATAATCTTGAATTTAGGCCATTACAACTCTCCCCCCCTTTTAAGGATTTTCGTCCTCGAAAATCTTACCAGTAAAGAGGTTTGGATATTGTTTCCTTATTGCCTCCTCTGGTTCCCATGTCGCTTCCTCGATCCGTGTTTTTGCCACAATACCTTCACCAAATTTATTTTTTTATTTCTAAGCTCCTTTGTTTCCGTGCCAATATCTTGATCGGTTCTTCATTTGTAACTCATATCCGGTTGAATCTCCATACATCGGAGAAATAACATGTGAAGGATCGACCGATATCGTCGTAGCATAGACACATGAAAAACATTATGGATTCTATCAAGTTTCGTGGTAATGCCAACCGATAAGCGGCCGGTCCAATTCTTTCTATGATCTCATATGGCCCGATAAATCTTGGACTCAATTTACCTTTTCGACCGAACAGGAGAACTTTCTTCCAAGGAGACACTTTCGTAAATACCTTGTCACCGACACGAAATTCAATCTCTTTTCGTTTAAGATCGGCATATGATTTTTGGCGATCGGAAGCTGCTTTTAAACTATCCCGAATAACCTTTACTTTTTCTTCTGTTTCCCGAATTAAATCAACCCCATATATCTTCTTTTCACTGAGCTCTGTCCAATACAATGGTGTTCTACATTTTCTACCATACAAAGCTTCATATGGAGCCATTTTAATACTGGACTGATAACTGTTATTGTAAGCAAATTCAATCAAAGGTAGATACCTCTCCCAATTACCTTTAAACTCTAGTGTACAACATCGGAGCATATCTTCCAATACTTGAATTATACGCTCAGATTGGCCATCTGTCTGAGGATGAAATGCGAGATTGAAATACAAATCGAGTACCCAAAGCTTCTTGCAATTTATCCCAGAAACGAGACGTAAATCGGGGATCTCTATCTGATATAATGGAGATAGGCACTCCATGTAACCTGACAATCTCAGATATGTACAATTCAGCCAGTTTATCTAAAGAATAATCCATACGTACCGGAATAAAGTGTGCTGACTTTGTCAATCGGTCAACAATCACCCAAATAGCATTTTTTTCCTCGGAGACAACAGTAACCCGATACAAAATCCATAATGATTCTTTCCCATTTCCATTCCGGTATAGTAATTGGTCAAGTAACCCCGAAGGTACGATGTTCTGCTTTGACCTGTTGACATATCAAACATCTTGATACAAACTCAGAAATATCACGTTTCATACCTGGCCACCAGTACATCTTTTTCAAATCATTATACATTTTATTACTTCCGGATGTACGGACATAGTACCACCGTGAGCCTCGTGTAAAATCTTCAGACGAGCTCAATTCTTGGGTACACATACCCTACCTCTGAATAATAAACAATTACCAACCCCAACTTGAAATTCAGAATCAGTACCTGACTCACATTGTGCCCGTTTAACCTGTAACTTCTCATCATTCTTCTGAGCTTCACATATTTGTTGTAAAAATGTCGGTTTAGCTCTAAATTCAGCTAAGATTGAACCATCATCAACCAAAGACAATCGGGTATTCATAACTCGTAAAGCGAACAGAGATTTTCGATTCAAAGCATCAGCCACAACATTAGCCTTACGGATGATAATCAATAATCAAATCATAGTCTTTTATCGGTTCAAGCCACCGCATTTGTCTTAAATTCGAGATCTTTTTCGTGTCATCAAATACTTCAAGCTTTTATGATCAGTATAAATATGACATTTCTCACCGTACAAGTAATGCCGCCATATCTTCAATGCAAAAACAATAGCAGCAAACTCAAGCTCCCCCTCCTGTTCCTCCACCGGTTCAGAGATTCCACAGTGCAGTCATCGAATCTGTCGAGAAAAGGAAAAGCTCCTGTTGATAAAATCCGAAAATATGGGGCCGAAGAATTTCGAGCAGCAGTTGATGATGATCCCGAACGAGCTGAATTTTGGTTAGAGAATACTACTCGGGTTTTGGAGGAATTATCTTGCACACCGTAAGAATGTTTGAAATGTCTTTGTTTCATCGCTAAAAGACATGACTTATCATTGGTGGAATACTAAAGCTTCAGTTGTTCCAAAGAAGAAATTACATGGGAATTCTTCCGCATCGAAGTTCAAAAGAAATATATCAGCCAGAGATTCCTTGATCGAGAAAAGAAAAGAATTTCTTGAGTGAAAGCAGGCAATAGATCAAGATTCGACTATGAAAGAGAATTTGTTCGATTGAGTAAATATGCTCGAGAATGGGTACAGTCGGAAGCTGAAATGTGCAAACGATTTGAAGAAGGGTTGAATGAAGAAATTAAGCTACTTGTTGGAATTCTTGAAATTTGAGAATTTGCTACACTAGAAGAACGAGCTTATAAAGCAGAAGAATGGAGCAAAGAAAAGTTGTAATGGCCTAAATTCAAGATTATCGGAATAATGGTTTCGCAACCATAAATCCGATTTAAATAGAAATTTATTTGAATATATTTGCATGAGTCTTTATATGATAGGAAATATTTTTATAAATATTTATAAAATGTTAGTAATGTGGTATTAAACTTTCGTTAGAAAATTTTAACGTTTGGGTAGGTAATTAAATGAAAAGGACTAAATTGAAATGAAAGTAAAAGTTTAATAATAGATTAAAAGAAAGTATAAAGGACCAAAATGGCAATTAAGCCATTTGTCTAGATTGAGGCGGTTAATTGAAGAAAAATCTGAGATTTTTAGTTTATTATTATATTATTATATTATTATATTATTATATTATTATATTATTATATAAAGAAAGGAGAAAAGAAACAAAAGGGATAAAAACAAAGGAAGAAACAGAGAGCAAACGTGAAGGGAGAAAGAAGAAGAGAAAAGAAAGAAAAAAAAAGAGAGGATAATATCGTTTTTAAAGCTTGGAGTTTAATTTGATCCGGAAAACTCAAATACAAAGCTAGATCGAGGAAAGGAAAAAGTCCCGGATTAGTAGATTTTATAAACGAACTAGTATCGAGGTAAGTTCATGTAACTTGAATTATATTCTTAAATGCTTGAAATGTATGGTATTTATGTGAATATGATTTGAATTTTCATTGTATGAAAATTGATGATACATTGGTATATTTGATTAAAAAAAAAGAAAGAAAGAAGAAATCCCGGTTGAATGAAAGGAAAATTCGATGGATCTACGAAAAGGAATTGACGAAAAAGGATCTAGCCCGGACGGTGATCCTATCTCGATATAGCCCTCCCGAAGAATATGTGGAAAATGGATTTAGCCTGACGGTAATCGAATTAGGTCCGAATTTAGCTGGACTGTAATTCGTGATCCAAGCTCATTAGAGTAATTGCCGTTGCGAGGATTTAGCTTTGGACCGTAATCCCGACAATACTCTATGAGTTTATATTGTGGATTTAGCCGGACCGTAATCGCTTTGTAAAGATGAGGTTCGCGTGGAGTGTGCTCTCTCAAATGAAAATGTGCGCACATGAATATGAATTGACGGATTCGGATTTGTACACTAAAGTGTACCTCTCAAAATCCATCGAAATTTCGAGTAATTTAACGGATAAATATGGAAAAATAACAAGGAAATGGAAATCATGACATTGATGAGCTCATCAATCATGGCATGTATACTATTGATAGATGAAAATTAATGGACTAACTTGGATGTTGAGTTTGTGAATACTAGGAAATAATGCATTGAGTGAGTATACGAATGTTTATTGCTTGTATTGATTATACTAGGTAAGTATAATTCTTGTTACATGGGCTTACTAAGCACAAAGTGCTTACCCTATTTCCCTTTCCCTCGCTGTTTTGTAGTGTTAAGAGCTCTGAGGTCGATCGGTGGGAGACTCATCACACTATCAACCCCTTGAGATTTCGGTATTTAAAGAAACTTTAGTTTGGAAATGAATGGCATGTATAAGCTAATAAAATAAATGTTAATATGAAATGAATATAAGGTTAGCCACTGATATGGCTTATGTGTTGAAGTTATTTTATAAATATGCATGAATTTTATTTTGAAAATATGTTGAATTAGAATGGTTTTGATTTGAAAAAAAAATTTGTAAACTCTGGTAATGCCTCGTACCTTATTCTGACAACGAATACAGGTAGGGGGTGTTACAACTTAGCAGAAGGAATGAAGGAATAAGAAAATAGGAGCAAGGTGAATTGAGAAGAGGATACCCTGAAATGCTCAAGAAAAGTGCCCAAAATGCAAAAGCTTAGTAAGTATGTATGTAAATAATAAACAATTGATTACCATGCTTTTAACAATCCTCATTATAAACTCTCAAGATAATACCATCATTATTGCATAAAATTTCACAATTCATTTATGTTCATCTTGAGCTATTTGCTCGAGTTACAATCACTTAATTATTTTTATCTGGAGCTACGGAACTCCAAATTAAGATATGATAATTTTATATGAAACTATACTCACATATATTCTTACCATAAAATTTCTAGATTTTTTGGTTTAGCCAATCAGTACAATTTATTCTTTAAATTCTCCCCTATTTCACTGTCTGACTGTTCTGCCCCTCTTCACTAAAAATTAATTATCTCGTTGTAAAGAACTCAAATTATGTTTCTGTTTGTTTCTCTTGAACATAGACTCATTAAGAAATTCAAGAATATAAATTTTATCCCATGATTATTTTTTTTAAATTTTTAATGAATTTCCCAAGTTAGAATAGGGGATTCAGAAATCATTCTAACTCTGTCTCACAAAAATTCAAATATCGCAGAATATGAAATTCTTTTGCTTACACCATTTTTTTTATGTAAAAATAGAATCAATAATATTTAATTTCATATCTTATTCAACCTCTAATTCAATTTACACCATTTTTGGTGATTTTTCAAAGTCACACAATTGTTGCTGTCCAAAACTATTTTATTTCTAAATTTCACTCTTTCATGTTTTCTTTATAGTAACTTTCATTGTAACACTTACTCCGTATCAATCTTTGTTCGATCACATATCGAGCACATTGCTCATAAGTTTACACACATATATCTGCATTTATTCATCACATAGTCATATTTATTTACACTTTAGTCCTTTTTCCATCTTTAACATAAACTTTAATTCTTTACCCTGTTGAACCACTTGGAATATCGAAGGATACTCGAAAATTGTCATACACGTAGTAAGATGCCAATGTCATATCTCGGATATGGTCTTACATGGGATCACATGTCGATGCTGATGCCATATCCCAGATATGATCTTATACGTGATCTCATATCGATGTTGATGTCATATCCTAGATATGGTCTTACAAGAAATCGTACGTCGATGCCGATGCCATATCCCAGATATGGTCTTATACGGGATCTCATATAGATGTCGATGCCATATCCCAGATATGGTCTTACACGAGATCGTACATCGATGCCATGTCCCAGACATGGTCTTACACGGTTTCATACCGAAGCTAGGCCCCAGACGTGGTCTTACACGGAATCACTATTCGATGCCAATGCCATATCCCAGGTATGGTCTTACATAGGATCTCAATTTCGTGCCGAGGCCATATCCCAGATACGGTCTTAGACGGGACCTTATTAATCTAATGTCTTGATAAGGGTATCTTTTCTATTCCTAAGGTTCAATCGGGACTTCAATATAGTAAAACTTCATCATATTTTTCATTGAGACCTCATTAACCAATTTCATAAAAAGAATATACATTCATGTAATATCAAGCATTTAAATGTATAATAACATAAGGTTGATTTATTACACACAAACTTACCTCGACTTAAAATGGCGAAAGGGACAGAGTCGTCCAGTATGCGTCTTTCTCCCGTTCTAAGTCCGAAACTCATTTTTCTTTATCTAAAATATCACATTTGACTTATTAAGTTACTATACTATTCAATTCAGTCATAAATCATATTATGAAAAAATTACGTTTTTGCCCTTAAACTTTGTCATATTTACACTTTAGCCCCTAGGCTCGTAAAATGATTTTTATTCAATTTCCTTGTATTTTAGGCCTAGCCGAACCATTTTATTACACTTTTCAACTTTTTACACACTTTGCATTCATTCACACATTTTCATACATTTTTTTAACTTTTACAAACTAGTCCTTTTATGCGATTTCATCGAAAATCACTTAGTAAAAGTTGTTTATTACACACTGAGCATTCCTATTCTACCATTAGACATCAAAACACATGCATGTCATCCATGGGTAAAATTTTTAACACAAGCCCTAGCTTAAAATAATGGTAGAAACAGCTAAACAAAGTTACGGGGATCTCAAAAATGTAAAAAACATTAAAAACGGGGCTTGGATGCACTTACTATTGAGCTTGAAAGCTTGAAAACCCTATCCATGTCTTCCCCCATGCTAAATTCAGCCAAGCAAGAAGATGGACAAGGGTTTTTGGCTTTTATTTTTTCTTTTAGTCCATTTAATTACCAAATTACCAAAATGCCCCTAACTTAAAAATATCCGATTTCACTTATCTCATGTCCATTTTTGTCCAACAATTTAACCAATGGTCTAATTACCATTTAAGGACCTCTAATTTAAAATTTCATAGAAATTGGACACTTCTAACATGTGGAACTCAACTTTTACACTATTTACAATTTAGTCCTTTTGACTAATTTGAGTGCCCAAACGTCGAAATTTTCGAACGAAATTTTTACGAAATCTTTTTTTGTGAAACCGTAGACCATAAAAATATAACTCATCGGATTTGTGGCCCCAAAACAATTGTTCCGACTAGGCCCAAAATCGGACTATTACACAGCATACATTTTAACTTTATGTGCAGGTTAGGTACTTTTTGGTTCGTACATTGACTCAGCATCCAAAGATAATCCCCGAACTCAACATTTGGTGATGTTCGTATTTTGTTTCTTGGCATGTACCTAAGAAGTCGTTTAGGTTATAAGCCTATTTTGTATGTTAATGGATATTTTGTGTTTTGGTTGAAAATAACTATGTTGGGTGCATAAATTGAGTAATGGTTTCATGTGATATTGTTTCAAATATTGAATTGTAGTGTCAACGAGGGCACATTGGTTAGATTTGAAATGTTTGAATAGATGATATTATTGTCTTTTGATTGTTAGGTAAATTTGGCATGGTATAAACTCTTAAAAAATGAAATTTTATCATTTTGATGTTAGGTATCGATATTTTGGCATTGGTATCAATACTTGACCATATAAACAGTTTTAAAATAAACATAATGCCACATGGATATCAATTTTTAATTAATTATCCATAATTTTTCATAAAATATCGATACCATAAAATAAATATTGATACCATTGATTTTCAGGTAAACAAAGTTGAATTTTGGTATCAATTTTCCGAAGGTATTGATACCATTTGTGAATTTCCAATATTCACTTTTAACTTAATTATTTTACAATCCAATCTTATTAAATGCTTGTATTTTGTAATTAGGTCCTTGTAGAATTATAATTATTTAATATATTTAATTATATCCATAATTTATTGATAAATAATTGAATTTTCATCAAGTAAGGTATTTATTGAATTGTTGATTTATGTCATAGCATCTTATTACTCGGGTACGATGACCGGGACGGCTAAGGGGTGTTACATTAACTTTTAAATTTATTGGCTCGAGTTTTGTAACATCCCAAAAATCAGCCTAGAAGAAATCGTGTTTTTACGATAGACATGTCAATAGTGTTATATGTATAATTGATGCCCGTGTGAAATTAGTAAAAGGTTAGGATACGATAGACATGTTAATAGTGTTATATGTGCGCTTGTACGGGATATGTGATTATACAGAGATCATTACAAATTATATCAGGATCTAGCATTTGTTATGGATCATCGAGTATTACATGTTTCTGCGGAGACTTTGCTGTAGCGGAGGGATGTATATACATATGAGAATTCATTTGATGCCTATGTGCTTTACAGTTCGGTGCTCTGGTGTGGTGTAGTTTAAGCTCTTATGAGCTATCTGGTATGATGTAGTTTACTTGTGTATATGAGTCTATTTTACTAGGGTTCCATCGGGCGTAACATTATAATTGGAAATGGAAAACTTTAAAAGGTAATGAAATATATTAACAATATATTATAGTACCAAAATGAATATGAATGAGTCGATAAACTCTGGAAAAAGATTTGGA
Organism: Gossypium bickii; assembly: GCA_025503065.1. Taxonomy (NCBI): domain Eukaryota; kingdom Viridiplantae; phylum Streptophyta; class Magnoliopsida; order Malvales; family Malvaceae; genus Gossypium; species Gossypium bickii. Next base: position 46,263,386 of record CP106711.1, on the reverse strand, counting down.
CAATATGTTATAATGAAATGAACTTGATATTGAATGCCATAATGAATAGATTATGAATGTTTTAAAATGTGAATAGGTATTGATAGCTAAAGGCCTTAAAATAGGTTTTGGTATATGTAATTGGATTTGATCATTCTTTTGCCATGATAGTTGAATTAGTTTGCCCTTAATACTTGTAGACCTTTCTATGTAATTGATTACATATTTGTGTTACAATATATAATATGTATCGGTAGGCATTAAGATTATAGGCATTGAGTTATAAGATGTTACAACAATTAACAAAGCAATCACATACGGTTCTAACTTTAAACATTCAATTAAACAGAAAAAAAAAACAATTCATAATCCTTATTTCAATTAAACATAAAATTATTTCATAAATACACAATTAACATTCAAATAAAACATGAGTCATACGATAATAGTCAATTCAATGTATAATAATCAAATATAGTTTTTCTCGAGCCTTATACAAGCTTGCGTATGCTCTAATATCTACCTAGAATTTAAATAAGACTAATTTGCAACATTTCCGAAGTTACAAATCAATTAAAGCATAAATAAATTCTTCAAATAACCAATCATGTCAAACAATCAAATATCATGGTATACAATTAAATTTGAGTCTTATTCAAGCTTACGAAAGCTCTTAAGTTGACCTAACTGCAAATAAGGACTAAATTAAGAACTTTTCAAAAAGGCAAAAAAAAATTCAAAACAGGGTTATATGGTCGTGTGCCTAAGCCGTGCTACAAATGGAGACTGTGTGAAATTGGAGTCACACGGCTGTGCAGTTGGGCCATGTAACTAAATAAGATCATGCGATCTAAATGCACCTTATTTTTCAATGGCACACGACCATGTCACAAGCCCGTATGTGACACACAGCTGTGTGGCACCAAAATGTGAACATTAAGGTAACTTTCAAAATACATATTGACAACTTTAAACCTGTTCAAATCATCTCAAAGCCAAACCAAAACATGTCATATAACATCCTACTAAGGCCTAACCAATATGCCTCAATGACACCATCACAAAACAAGAGTTACAAAACATTTCAAATCATTCAACTAGTTTAGTACCATTCATGCCATAAACCAATATTAACATTTCACATTCTAAGTCAAACCATTTGACATTCCAACTTTAGTAACATTCTTAAAGTTTACCATCCATCTAGCACAAATATAACTTATCTCAATACCAATATTCACACATTGATCAATTTTCACTACCATTGTTATACTTAAGCATTCCATCATCATCATGAACATATGCATATATTTATTTCAAAGCTTATATACGTATTATAGAAGCACTCAATATCAAACATGATATATGGAACTTAATCTTCATTACTCAACCAAACACGTATACTATTCAAAACATATATACATAACATATACACAACACAAAACAAACTTTATAGACAAAAATCATTTCTTTAACATCCAAAATAAACATTTTACCACATTTAAACCTAGACACATGCCACATTACTAGGTTTAAAACGATTAAAATTACCAAATAGAAGACTTGATAGTGTGAGCTCTGGTATGATCTAATCGCCATGTTCTGCAAAAGACAACTACAAAACATAAACATAACCGAGTAAGCATTTCGAATGCTTAGTAAGTCCATAAGAACTAAAACAATAAACTCACCTTAAATCACAATTAATATAACAAAATAGCTAACTATACAACTTTCCTATCATCACATTTCACAAATACAAGGTGAGTATATTGCATTCGATCACAAATACCTCATTTCATTTTATACTATACAATTCAATACCAATTCATCACTACATCCATTCTTAATTATTTATATGTATATCATCATTCAATCATCATTTCTATTATAAAATCATCTAATTCAACTCAAGGCCATTTAATCAGTATCATCAAATATTTATATACTTCAGTTGCATCATTCAATCATCATATAACATAGCAATTTTTGAACACATATCGTCATTTTAATCATATTACATTTCCAATTTATACAATTCAATTCAAGTCAATACCATTCCATTGAAACCATTGAACAAAAACAACATTTACATATTTCTATTTCATTTACGCATTACTAACACAATGTACAATATCAATCGATTAATTCCTTTTAAACTTAACCATTTAGCCCGATGAACTATAATAAACAGACACGGATATGCGATTATCCACCCAAAACATGCTTGATTGCTCAACGAGCTTTACCATTCAAGAACATGCATAGAAACTAAGTGTCAAGCCCGTAGGCTAAACATCCCTCCAAAAACACACCTAGGAACTAAATGTCAAACCCGTAGGCTACAAATCCTCCCCTAGAAACATGCCTAAATCACTGTGGATATATCCCGATAATCCACAACAAATGTTGGATTTCGGTACATTCAATGAGAATATATATCATACATCAACATCTCATCACATATAAAACTCATACAACATGCAAATAACCCATTGACATGCCAACTATATTCTATCTCATGTTCATCCAGGCACGATTTATGCATCAATATCCTTTATTACAATTCATTCCATTCCTCACATTTTGTATCGTTCCAACCATAATTCAAAATATAATCACGTATTACCAATTTAATCCAATAAATATCTAAACATCAAAACAATATATTTATACACCTTTTAACAACATAACATCACCATGTATATATATCATCCACTCGTATAATAAATTTTACATTCATTCATTAATACATATCTATTAGTATCTATCACAAATCTCACTTTTTCGATTTAGTCCTTTTTTATGTCATAAGTCATTAAAATTACATTTGCATATATATAAAATTAATAAATTCAACCACACAGTTCAAGCATAATTAGAAAATACAGTAAGTTCCATATGACCTTACCTAGAAAATGGCAACTACAAAGTGTTAGGGACTAATCTAATCTGTAATTTTTCCTATTTCTCGATTAATTTTCAATTGATTTAATCCCAAATATATAATAATTCATTAAAATTTGTTAGTTCCAACAACCTTATAACATCTTAGTATATGCATATAACAACTTAATTTTATTTTACACAATTTTCCTAAAGTTTCACATTTTATTCAATTTAGTCCCTAAAACTGAAATAGTTATATCTTCAAATTTTAAGCTTTGTTTTTCAATAAATTTTTAATTCCATCCCTGTAAAGGCCTCTAAATACAATAATTATAGAAATTTCATATCAATTTTCACATATTCACATTTTAATCCCTATACTCAAAATTAACAAAATTCATTTTACAAAATAGTCCTCTTTCATAAAAAGCTTCAAACTCAACCATTAATCATCCAAAAAGCTTAAAAACTGGTAGCTTTTAAAACAAAATTTTACGATTTAATACCTGAGTTAGCTAGATTAAACTACAACGATCTTAAAAACATAAAATTTACGAAAAACAGGCTAGGTTTGGACTTATATACAAGGGCCGAATAGTTTTGAATGTTTGAAGCTTTCTTCCTTCCCTCAAAAATGGTGAAAATAGTGATGGATGAAAATAAAGATGATCACGATTTATTATTTTATGTTTTAATTATAACATAACCTTTAAATTGCACATTTTTTTACTAATTAAAATATACCTACCGTCCACTACTATACAAAAGTGGTTATTTGCCACTTTAAACCTTAATCATTTACTTTTTAAACTCTTAGAACTATTAAAAATCAAATACAATTAACTTTTACAGTTTTTATGATTTAGTCCTTGTACCTCAATTAGCCATCTAATTACTAAAATTTTCAAACTAAAGTTCAATTCACCTTTATAAAAGCTCAGTAAATATTTAATAAAAATATTTACGAGCTCAATTTATAGAAATGTGGTCTCATGTAATCTCCTCAACCCGACTTAAACGTTATGGCTGGATTGTGAAGACCACATTAGTCACCGAAGTGACTAAACAACCTTACGGACAATAAAATCTCAATTTATCTCTCTTTAGGAAAAACTATGGTTTGTACTTAACTTGATCTATAAATCATTCATTCATTAAGTCATCTATTCTTAAGTCATGTTTTTATTGCTAAAAGTGACGTTTCAGAAAAGAGCATTGTTTGTCGCTTTGTTTTGCAAAATTTCGTTACCTTTCAATGCAGTGAAAAAACTCTATTGATGTTCAATTTTAGTTAGGTCGAGTAGCATGTATTTTTAGATTACTAGAAATGTATATTCACCACATTTGAATAATGCATGCATGAGGAAAACCCATATCAAAAAAAAAAAACCCAAACCACAGTCCATAAACCGAATAAAACTTATTAAAAATTATTTTAATAAAAAGAATGGTCCAAAGTCCATCGTACTTCCGTATGCCAGGTCCAATCCTAGTCTTGAGCATTACCTGAGAAGTTAGGACTAGGGGGTGAGCATATAAAGGTTCAGTCATATGATTAGTCACAAAGTAAACAATCACCATTTTCATAACCATATAATTCATGGAACATTTCATCCAACATTTGAACATGTTATGAGCATGATGCAATGCAAAGAGAGTCCTACCCATCTATCTGCTACATAACATGAGTCCCCTAGAACCCGTCTGCCAATCACCGAACAATGTGGGCTAAGCTCGATATGGATAAACCATCTTTATAATAATGCAAATATACTACCAATAAAAACAATATACAGACATGCTATCATTAATTTGTGGCCAAGCCACTAATAACAATTTACAGGATAATATGTTGCCAATAAGTTGTGAATACACAACATGGTCACAGAGAAAAACTGTCAATAATGCGATAAATCGCCAATATCCTCGGTACTCTCAGTGCACTGCACTGACAACAATAATGCGAACTTAATATGCCGCTAGTACTCCACAAAACTCCTCCGTCAACCACAATAACCCACCCCATGAATATGCTTAATGTCATACAATATTGAGAAATTTCATGCTTCCAATTTAGTTTTAATACAATGGCATGCTTTACATGCTTTTGATATCACAATCCAATCCATGTCATGCTTAACAAGCTCATCTTTAATCAAAGCCAATATATTCCATGCATACTTTTCATTTATCAATAATGTTGGCATTCAATCACGCATTTAGTACATATTCAGTTTTAATTTTGCAACAATCAATCATCCAATCCATCAGTTTTAACTGGCATGTAACATGCAATACAATTTTTGTCATACCCAATATGCAACATGAACCGTGCCATCACAAGGCATTTTACATGCACCTCATGACCAAATAAAACGATATAACGTCATCTTAAACATATTAAAACCAGAAAACATCATTCACATGCTTTTGGCACCCAATTAGATAGTCAAATGCAACAATTACGCAATCAGAAAATCCTAAAATGGCTTAATCTTTTAGTCAATAATTTCTAAGTTACGTACCTTATTCGGCCACCCTTAACTCATTTATTTTGCCATTAAATCATGCCAGACCAGAAAACATTAATATCCATTTTACAATTTAAATTATGAATTAATAACTATTTATTTAAGTTTAGGATCTACACCTTAAAATTACAAGTCCGCAGCACTACACCGTGAAGTCTGCGTTTCCTCCCTTAAACTCTAAATGTGCCTAAACAAAAAATACAACATTTAACAAATTAAAATACTGTTAAACCAAATTTAAAACGCCCCTAAGGGCTTGGCCAAGTCAATGTTACAACTACTAACTTTCAGATCCAAATCAGTTAATTACGTACACTAAATTGATGCGAAACGAGGGCGCGAATAGTAAACGAATTCACTGTTGGTCCGAGATGTTAGAGTCAACACCTAACATTCAAAATAATACTAAAAATAAATAACTTAAAGTTAATTAAGAGCTTTAAATCTACCAGTCAATACATCACCTTTGAATGAAACCAACACTACACAACTACTCACAATTAACCGTACTTAGGCTTCCCAATTTTTCAAATCTACAGTGCCAGACGATTGGGATCGAATATTCCTAAAACATACCAGATCAAAGGCTGATTAGAGACAAGAATTTCAAATCTAAACCTCGCTAGGGGGGCGCAAAAGAATAAAAAAATAGCAGCCCTCAACGATGGTTCAAGGGACAACACACCACCACAATCGACACAACAAGGGGATGTTTTTGTACGAAACCAAAAAGGGAAATTTAAGGGATGATTAGGGACATTCTTAGGCTTGAAAAAAAATAAAGGAAAAGAGGCTGGAACAGTAGCATAAATAAACAAATAAGGGCTCGAATCAACAACGAACAAAAAGAGAATCTAGGGGAGGCAAACACCACCAATGGCGGTGGATCTAGGATTTCTTTTGGGTGGCTTGAAAGAGGTCTTTAAGGGCTGGTTTGAATAACAAAGAAAACATAATATCCAAGAAAAATAACAACTTAAACATCGAAACAAAAGAAATAAAAAGAATGAGAGGAAAAATGGCAGTTACACTAAGAAGAGAGGGGGCATGAAACACCCCATACCAGGCCCACGAGTCTTGACCGGATCTGGAATGTTCCTCGATGTAAACCGGTTCAAAATTCTTTTGTTACTTTGGAAAACTGTGTGTTTTGAATATGGTTTGTTTGTGGGTTGGGCTCGAGTTGAAAACAAGTTTATTTTATATTGACAATCCTTTTATTTCAGGTGACAAAATATTTAAAGTTTATTTTAAATTAAATTTACTTAATCCTTAATTAAGAAAAATACGTAACATACTAACTAAAACAAAAATAAAACCGTCAACTATGGCCTTATTACATCAACATAAAACCCAAAATAAAATTTAAAGTACTTAAAAATAAGGAGTCCACATAATAATAAATTTCTTGCTGGGTATGGCCACCACTAAGCTCCTGCCGACCCAGTCCATCACTGTTCATCACCTGAAAAATGTTCCCACAACGGGGTGAGTCAACAGACTCAATGTGTAACCACAGTAGTAAGTCCTAATAAATTCAGACATATCAAATCATACAAATTCATAAATCATTAAATTAACATGATGCAACCCAAACCCAAACCTAGATAGCCATCCGCTACACGTCACCCGTACCAACCTGCACACCGTGGGGACTACTAAGTCAACCCTCCATCCGCTACACACCATCGAAAGCTGCCGCTGCAGACGACATGCTCATCACCCTTAATTTTCGTGGCATAGCCACCAGATAATATTTGTGTCATGTGACACCACATTCAGATAATGTGACCGAAGTCACCACATTTAGATAATGTGACCGAAGTCACCACATTCACTTCCCCTTTTTCATATAACCCGAATGCCCCATATCATACATATCATGCACATCATGCCTTAATTCACATTCTTATCACTTTTCACATGTTATATATAACATATATTTATAATCCTAGTAGGAGTAGGAAACGTACCTGAGTACTTTGTACCATTTCATGGTACCTTAGCCATATTTTCACAATCTTATTAACATATTCAATTTAAAACATAGCCATGAAAATATTAAAACTTAGGGTAGGGTACACACCTGGTATTAATGCTTTCCTGAAACCTGAAAACCCGATCTAACACTTTAGGTCCTTAACTCCTACATTCGGCCAATATTAAAGATTTAATGAAAACCCATTCGGCCAAAAATCCAAATCCCAATAGGATTGTTGTAACCCAAAATTTACCTTGGTGCCAATTTCTCTAATAATCAATTCCCGAAAACTTTACTTTGTTCCTTCTTGTATTCGGCCAAGCACTAGATCTCTTCATAGGTTAGTTTTCGGTTTTTAAGATAATAAGAAACAATTCTAAATACTAGAATAGGCCCTTGGCCGAATATCCCATATGACTTACCTTGATCACTTCAATCCCGAAAGACTCCTTTGATGATCCTTAACGCTAGCTACACACAAAACACTTATTATGGCACTATACACATTCGGCCATGCCTAAAATCAAGGCCTAATCACAAGATTTCGGCACACTTATGAAGAAGAGATCAAATCGATTACTAGCATAGGAAACACTTACCCTTAATGCACAAGTCAACACACCCTTGCTTGAAGCCCCTCAAAGATTCGGCTATGGAAACTAGATAGTGATCAAAAAGGTTTCGGCTTTTGAGGTTAATGGACAATCGGCTAGGGGGTTGTCTTTGAGGTTTCGGCTTTTGATGGATTGGATTGGAGAAGAAAAAAGAAGAAGATGAAGAATAGAGATGGAGGATTCGGCAATGGTGAGTCTTTGAGAGAGAGAGCATGCGATTTTGTCAAAAAAGAAAATAGAGGAGATGACAAGAGAATTTCGGCAGAGGCTTCAAAAGAATAGAAAAAGAAAATAATGTAAAATGGCCTCTCTTTTCCTCCTATTGCCGAAATTACTAGGCCAAGACTCCCTTACTTGGCCAACTCTCTCTTATTTTGATAAAATTTATCTCTTAATTATCACCTTATTCAAAAAATAATAGAACTAATCCCTCCTTCATCTCTTATCTCTTAAAAAAATAATAATCCATCATTTATCCATCTATTTAGCTGAAATTTAAAAGGAATTGGAACCTATCTACAGCTCCTTCCTTGCCGTCCACTCCTCCCTCCTATTGACGCCACTTAGCAAAAATAAAGGCTTTAAAATTTTGCTTCCCACGCGACTCGAACACCAGTCCTTCCCCCTAGCATGTGGCGTCATTTCCAGAGCTCTAAGTGGCATCTCCAGGCCACTTTTCAAGCTCAATTTCATGTCATATTTCCTCCATAAATTTTCTTAAGACCACCTTGCCTTAGTTTCCTCTTTTAAACTTTAAAACTTAACATTTCTAAAGCATTTCCTTACATTTCCAAGATTCCCAAAAATTCACATAACACATTCATAACACATAAAACATGCTATTTCATATAATTAAGCAAAAATGTACAAGCCCATTTTTGGGATGTTATAATTCTACCCCCCTTAAAATAATTTCGTCCTCGAAATTACCTGGCTGAAATAGATGAGGGTATTGTTGTCGCATTACTTCTTCTGGCTCCCACGAAGCTTCCTCCGATCCATGGTTGCGCCATAACACTTTGACTAGAGGAACCGACTTCCTCCGTAACACTTTCACGTCACGTTCCAATATCTGAATCGGCTCTTCCTCGTAGGACAAATCTGGTCTTAGCTCCACCTCCTCGACTGGTACCACATGAGATGGGTCTGATCGATATCGACGTAGCATGGACACATGGAATATGTCGTGCATTTTCTTCAACTCCGAAGGTAGCTCTACTGGTATGCCACTGCACCAATTCGCTTCAATACTCGATAAGGTCCTATAAACCTTGGACTTAACTTCCCTTTCCAACCAAATCTCATCACTTTTTTCCAAGGCGATACCTTAAGGAACACTTGATCTCCCACATCAAATTCTATCTCCTTTCGCTTAAGATCTGCATATGACTTTTATCTATCAGAAGCTTCCTTCAACCGTGCCCGGATTATCTCAACCTTCTCTTCAGATTCTACCACAATTTCTGGACCCAAAACTCGACGTTCTCCTAATTCAGTCCAACATGTAGGAGTTCGACACTTCCTACCGTACAACGCTTTATACGGTGCCATCCGAATACTAGCCTAATAGCTGTTGTTGTAGGCGAACTCTGCTAAAGGCAAATAGTCTTCCCAACTTCCTCGAAAATCCATCACACAGCCTCTCAACATATCCTCCAACACTTGTATTACCCGCTCAGACTGCTCGTCTGATTGTGGATGAAAAGCCATAGTGAAGTCCAACTTAGTGCCTAAAGCTTGATGAAGTAACCTCCAAAATCGAGACGTAAATCTTGGGTCTCTATCCGAAATGATTGACACCGGCACTCCATGTAACCTCACAATTTCTGCCACATATAATTTGGCCAACCTTTGAAGAGAATAATCAACTCTTACTAGAATGAAGTGCGCGGACTTGGTCAAATGGTCCACTATTACTCATACCGAGTCCTTCTTAGTAGGCATAAGAGGAAGCCCACTAACGAAGTCCATGGTGATTCTCTCCCACTTCCATTGTGGAATCTCGATTGGCTGGAGTAATCCCAATGGAACTTGGTGTTCAGCCTTAACTTGCTGACACGTCAGACATTTTCCCACGAATTCAGTAACTTCCCGTTTAAGATCAGGCCACCAAAACTGTTCACTTAAATCCCTATACAGCTTAGTGCCTCCGGGATGCATAGCATAAGGGCTACTATGCGCAGAAGAAGAATCCTCTGTCTTAACTCCTTATCCCTCAAGATATCTGAGACCTTTCCCTTGAAGCACAATACTCCCTCATCATTAACACCATAATCCTTTAACTCTCCGTTCTGTACTTATTGTAACTTAATACTTAGATCCTCATCCCTCAACTGACTTCCCTTTACCTCATTCAACCATGTTGGTTTGACTTGCAATTCTGCCAGCAGACTCCCATCATCATACAAACTCAAGTGTGCAAACATCGCCCTCAGATCCGACACAACCTTCTGACTTAAGGCATCTAATACCACATTCGCCTCGCCCAGGTGGTATTTTATCGAACAATCATAATCCTTCAGTAATTCCACCCACCTTCGCTGTCTCAGGTTTAACTCCTTTTGAGTCAGCAAATACTTAAGGCTCTTGTGATCCGTGTAGATCACCGACTTTTCGCCATAAAGATAATGCCTCCACACCTTAAGAGCGAAGACCACAGCTGCCAATTCCAAATCATGAGTCGGGTAATTAACTTCATGAGGCCTTAACTGTCGAGACGCATAAGCGACTACCTTTCCATCTTGCATTAGTACACAGCCTAATCCCATGTGCGAAGCGTCACAGTACACCACAAAATCCTTTCACGCCTCTCCATTTGAATTAACACCTGAGTTTGGTCAAAACCCCCCTTGAGCTTCTCAAAGCTCTCCTGTTGCTTATCCGTCCACACAAAGGGTACTTCCTTCATCAACAACTTTGTCAAAGGCGCGATTATTAACGAGAACCCTTCCACGAATCTTCTGTAATAGCCTGCCAAACCTAAGAACTACGGATCTCAGCCACGGTCCTAGGTGGTTTCCAATCCAACACTGCTTCAATCTTCCTAGGATCCACCCTTATTCCTTCAGCAGACACCACGTGCCCTAAGAATGCCACCTCCTTAAGCCAAAATTCACACTTGCTGAATTTGGCATAGAGCTTCTTCTCGGAGATGCTCATCATGATCCTCCTTAGACTTGGAGTACACTAGAATGTCGTCGATAAACACAACGACGGACCTATCCAAGTAGGGTTGAAAGACCCAGTTCATCATATCCATGAACGCGGCTGGGGCGTTCGTCAATCCAAACGGCATTACTAAGAACTCGTAATGGCTGTATCTTGTCCTAAAGGCTGTCTTATGGATATCTGCCTCCTTCACCTTCAACTGATGATATCTCGACCTTAAGTCGATCTTTGAAAATACTGCGGCCTCCTTAAGCTGATCGAACAAGTCATCTATCCTTGGCAAAGGATACTTGTTCTTGATGGTCAGCTTGTTTAACTGACGGTAGTCTATGCACATACGCATAGTTCCGTCCTTCTTTTTCACAGACAGGACCGGTGCTCCCCATGGAGACACACTAGGCCGGATAAACCCACGATCCAACAACTCTTGGATTTGAGCCTTGAGCTCAACCAACTTCTTTGGTGCCATTCGGTATGGAGCGATTGACACAGGAGCTGTTCCCGATAGCAAGTCTATTCCAAATTCCACCTCCCTATCTGGGGGTATTCCTGGTAGCTCCTCTGGAAAAACATCCACGAAATCCTTTACCGTTTTAACTCCACTAATACCTTCTTCCTTTCCACCTAACGCATTTACGAAGGCTAAAAATTCCTTGCACCCTTTCCGCACCATCTTTTCAGCCTTTAGCGCCGAAACTACATTAGACAAGTAGTTTCTTCTTTCTCCTATCATAACCACTACTTCATCCTCCGGGGTCCTTAACTCCATTCGCTTAGCCGCACAATCCAACACGGCCCGGTGCTCTACTAACCAATCCATACCAAGTATGAGATCGAATTCTTCGAAGGGTAGTTCCATTAAGCCAGCCCGAAAGTTCACTCCCTGAATCTCTAGAGGTACCCTCCGAAAGGTCTTATTCACCACTATAGTTTGGCCTAATGGGCTTACTACAGTCATCTGCCTATCAGAAAGTTCAGATTCTAGGCCTAATGTTTCCACTACACTACATGTAACATAAGAATGGGTCGAGCCCACATCAATCAGAGTAAAATAGGGCTTGCCATAAATAAGGAACGTACCGGTTATGACGTCCGGTGCGTCTATATCCTCCCTCCAGCAAACTGCATAAACCAAACCCGGCTGTCTAGCCTCAGTAACACCTCTGCCCAGTGTTCCATGTCCTCTGCCGGCACCATTACCTCTGCCATTCAGACCACGGCCTCGTTGAGGCTGCTGTCCACCTCTACCAACCTGATTAACATTCTGAGCTGCTGGTCGATTCCCATCCGGTTTCATAGGACAGTCCTTGATCATATGGTCCTTGGACCCACACTTAAAGCATCCTCCCGTCTTTTTCCAACACTCACCTAAGTGTTTCTTCCCACACTGACCACAGGTACGATACTGCCTTCCTGTAGCAGCTTGCTGACCTCGCGGCCCATCAACTCTAGGCCTCTTATTCCCAGCTGATCCTGACGATCCAAAACCTCCTTTTGGCCTATTCTGATCCATATTCTGCCTCACAGAATCCTTAATTCCTTCAGCTACCTTAGCTTTCTCTACTAAAGTAGAAAACTCCCGTTCCTGATATGGAGCTATTAACAACCTTAGATCATCCCTTAGTCCGTCCTCAAAACGGATACATCACTCATGCTTCGTTGTAACTACTCCTCGAGCATACCGGCTTAACCTTAAAAATTCAGCTTCATACTCTGCTACAGACTTGTTCCCTTGAACTAGTCCCAGAAAAGCCTTCATTTGCTCATCAGTATACCTTGTGCCGACATACTTCTTCTGATATGCAGCCTTAACATATTCCCAGGTCAGATCCTTAGCTGTGGCACCTTCTCAAACTGTTAACCACCACTGGTACGCTTCATCGCATAGTAGTGCCACCATTCCTTTCAACTTCTCCTCAGGGGTCAGATCGAGCTCATCCATAATGTGCTCGGTTGCTTCCAACCGATACTCGACCGTACTGGGTATTACACCAGATATGCCACGGAATACCTCAGCTCCATTGGCACGAAGTCGCTCAGGTACCGACTTTCGAGCTCCCGAATTTCCTCCTGCACCAGCCACCAACTCAAGAACTCGCAACACAGCCTACGATACAACATCGTCTCTCCCGTCGATCTTCTTTCGCTCAAAGACCAACGACTAGTGGTGGCGGTGGCGGTACCTCATTCTCAGATCCTTGACCCGACCTCACGGGTTCCGACACGGCCATTCTACCTCTACCGCGTCCTCGTACATTTCGACCACGTCCCCTAGAGCTCATGTCTATGTTCGTGCTTTAATCTGATTAAGAAATTTTATGAATTAATACTAGTTTCACTGATTATCCACGAAGAAATTTTATGAAAGAAGTTTAGAAGTAGTTCTTTCGATCAATCAAAGTTCAAGTTTTCTATCCTAATTCAGAGAAGCACATTCATCCAAACATTCATTCACACCCGTTCTCTATCTCTCTATTTTTGTCTATTCCTACCCAGGGGTATTTTCGTAATCTGGAATGTTCCTTGGTGATTTTGTCAATAAGGGTATTTTGGAAATTTTGCATTTTCGAGGGTATTTTGGAAATTTTAAAATCCGGGGGTACTTCAGTAATTTTGTAACTCGAGGGTATTTCGATAATAAACCAGGGTAAATTTGTAAAGTTTTAATAATTCCGGGCTATTTCAAAATTTGCAAAACTTGGGGGTTCTTTTTGAGAATTTGTTTTCCAAAACGGTGATGTTGCAAAAATTTTGGAAATTAGGGTCATTTTGGTAATTTGCAAGTTAGGGGCAATTTCGTAATTTTCCAAAATCAAGGTATTTTAATATTTTGCAAATTAGGGTTTTTGGACTTGTCATAAAGTAAGGAAATTTTGCTCAAACTGTGGGTAGTTCGGACATTTTATAAACCAAGGCCATTTTTGTAATTTCACAACCAGGGGTATTTAAGTAAATTTTATAAATCGAAAATTTTTCTGAAAATTTTGCAAAAATAGTTCTCACAAATTAAAAGGGTAATTTTAGGAGTTTTAAAACTAGGGTTTTTATAAAAATACGGCTAGTTCCCTTTCGGGTTTTAGTTATTGGGTTTAGCCTATGAATAAGTCATCATGGTTAGGGTGAACCGAAGCTACACACCAGGTAGGATTCCAGCGAAGAGGAGGTGAGTCACTAGGACTGCTTAAGTACCAGGCTCTTCCGGATCCAATCCTAGACATGCGCACAGGGGTTGCCACACCCTAACTCGGTGACTTAGCCATAGGTTTGTTTAACTAGGCCCTTAAGTCTTATGTAATTGTTGGGGGAAACTAGTCCTAGGGTTCAAGTACCTATCATACTATTTCTACGTTCCATTCCTACCCTTCTACAGATCATACAATAAAACACACAATGGATAGGGTACTTACAGTGGGTGGATCATGGTCGGAGACTTAGGTGCCATGCCAGAAAAACCTACTGATTTCATAAAATATTTTTATAAAACTTATTTGGGCTCGATTCGAAAATGTTTTGGGCCTTAAACCCCAAGCCGAGAGTTTAAAACTGGGCTCTGATACCAAGCTGAAACACCCCATACCCGGCCCACGAGTCTTGACCGGATCTGGAATGTTCCTCGACGTAAACCGGTTCAAAATTCTTTTGTTACTTTGGAAAACTGTGTGTTTTGAAGATGGTTTGTTTGTGGGTTGGGCTCGAGTTGAAAACAAGTTTATTTTATATTGAAAATCCTTTTATTTCAGGTGACAAAATATTTAAAGTTTATTTTAAATTAAATTTACTTAATCCTTAATTAAGAAAAATACGTAACATACTAACTAAAACAAAAATAAAACCGTCAACTATGGCCTTATTACATCAACATAAAACCCAAAATAAAATTTAAAGTACTTAAAAATAAGGAGTCCACATAATAATAAATTTCTTGCTTTGGTATGGCCACCACTAAGCTCCAGTAGACAGGTCCATCACTTTGTTCATCACTGAAAAATGTTCCCATTAACGGGGTGAGTCAACAGACTCAATCTGTAACCATAGCACTAAGTCTTAATAAATTCAGACATATTAAATCATACATATTCATAAATCATTAAATTAACATGATGCAACCCAAACCCAAACCTAGATAGCCATCCGCTACACGTCACCCGTACCAACCTGCACACCGTGGGGACTACTAAGTCAACCCTCCATCCGCTACACACCATCGGCGTCGCGCGGCGACATGCTCATCGCTCATCGCCTTATAATTTTCGTGGCATAGCCACCAGATAATATTTGTGTCATGTGACACCACATTCAAGATAATGTGACCAAGTCACCACATTCAGATAATGTGACCGAAGTCACCACATTCACTTCCCCTTTTTCATATAACCCGAATGCCCCATATCATACATATCATGCACATCATGCCTTAATTCACATTCTTATCACTTTTCACATGTTATATATAACATATATTCATAATCCTAGTAGGAGTAGGAAACGTACCTGAGTACTTTGTACCATTTCATGGTACCTTAGCCATATTTTCACAATCTTATTAACATATTCAATTTAAAACATAGCCATGAAAATATTAAAACTTAGGGTAGGGTACAAACCTGGTATTAATGCTTTCCTGAAACCTGAAAACCCGATCTAACACTTTAGGTCCTTAACTCCTACATTCGGCCAATATTAAAGATTTAATGAAAACCCATTCAGCCACAAATCCAAATCCCAATAGGATTGTTGTAACCCAAAATTTACCTTGGTGCCAATTTCTCTAATAATCAATTCCCGAAAACTTTACTTTGTTCCTTCTTGTATTCGACCAAGCACTAGATCTCTTCATAGGTTAGTTTTCGGTTTTTAAGATAATAAAAAACAAGTCTAAATACTAGAATAGGCCCTTGGCCGAATATCCCATATGACTTACCTTGATCACTTCAATCCCGAAAGACTCCTTTGATGATCCTTAACGCTAGCTACACACAAAACACTTTTTATGGCACTATGCACATTCGGCCATGCCTAAAATCAATGCCTAATCACAAGATTTCGGCACACTTATGAAGAAGAGATCAAATCGATTACTAGCATAGGAAACACTTACCCTTAATGCACAAGTCGACACACCCTTGCTTAAAGCCCCTCAAAGATTCGGCTATGGAGACTAGATAGTGATCAAAAAGGTTTCGGCTTTTGAGGTTAATGGACAATCGGCTAGGGGGTTGTCTTTGAGGTTTCAACTTTTGATGGATTGGATTGGAGAAGAAAAGAGAAGAAGATAAAGAATAGAGATGGAGAATTCGGCAATGGTGAGTCTTTGAGAGAGAGAGCTTGTGATTTTGTCAAAAAAGAAAATAGAGGAGATGACAAGAGAATTTCGGCAGAGGCTTCAAAAGAATAGAAAAAGAAAATTATGTAAAATGGCCTCTCTTTTCCTCCTATTGCCGAAATTACTAGGCCAAGACTCCCTTACTTGGCCAACTCTCTCTTATTTTGATAGAATTTATCTCTTAATTATCACCTTATTCAAAAAATAATAGAATTAATCCCTCCTTCATCTTTTATCTCTTAAAAAAAATAATAATCCATCATTTATCCATCTATTTAACCGAATTTTAAAAGGAATTGGAACCTATCTACAGCTCCTTCCTTGCCGTCCACTCCTCCCTTCTATTGACGCCACTTAGCAAAAATAAAGGCTTTAAAATTTTGCTTCCCACGCGACTCGAACACCAGTCCTTCCCCCTAGCATGTGGCGTCATTTCCAGAGCTCTAAGTGGCATCTCTAGGCCACTTTTCCAAGCCCAATTTCATGTCATATTTCCTCCATAAATTTTCTTAAGACCACCTTGCCTTAGTTCCCTCTTTTAAACTTTAAAACTTAACATTTCTAAAGCATTTCCTTACATTTCCAAGATTCCCAAAAATTCACATAACACATTCATAGCACATAAAACATGCTATTTCATATAATTAAGCAAAAATGTACAAGCCCATTTTCGGGATGTTACAGGGCAGAATAGGTGGTTGTTGGGGCAGCACATTTTTATATTAACTAACCTCCCATATAACTAAAATTATTAGTATAATATTGTAATAACCTCGTAAATATTAATAAATAATATTTACTAACTCGATCATCGAAAAATAGAATTTCAAAACTATCATTTCTAGTACCACTAAAAATCTGGTTGTTACAGTTACCTATGTTATATTATCTTTGATCATGAAAGTACTATTGAGTTTTATCGCTCAATGTACGGTTTGTTTATTCCGTGCGTAGGTGTTGGTATTTCTTGAAGCCTCGGGAAGTGAAATTAGCAGTCAGATCGTTGTTTTCGAATCAACAAAGTTTGCATTGTTCATTTCATTTTGGTCTTGTGGTATGTACCTAGGGACACTTAGCTAAATCTTTAAAATGGTTAAATTTGTACATATTGTGATCATTTGAAAGGTTAGAGTTTATGCTTATTTAGGAAAGTGAAATGTTTATAGATTGTGTTTTTAATATACTCATATGG
The DNA here is from genome assembly GCA_025503065.1 of Gossypium bickii. NCBI lineage: Eukaryota > Viridiplantae > Streptophyta > Magnoliopsida > Malvales > Malvaceae > Gossypium > Gossypium bickii. The sequence goes on along the minus strand of CP106711.1, from coordinate 46,245,709 downwards.
TGAATGGTTAAATTGGAGTCCTAAGGTTAATGGTTATGCAATTGATAAGATTTTTGGTTGGTTTTTGTATTGCAAATGGTTGAAGTTATAATTTGATAATTGGTGTTATTGAAAAGTATCATTTTGGCTTGACTTAAGTTGTTATGCTGTTGTTTTGGTTGGATAGGAACATGTATGTGTGATTTCAAGTCATTTAGACATGTAACAAGTTGGTTTTTGAAGTAATAGTTTGTCATGTCGCGATGACGAAACTTTGATGTCGCGACAAGAAACAACTCAAGGTTCATCATGATGAGGAAATCCCCGAAGTCGCGACATCAACTTGAAACTTTGTAATCTTTACAATTTAATCCATATCGACATCGAGTTAGCAAAAGAGCTTTAGTAAGCTCGTACAAGACCCATAAATGATTATGTATTGATTAATACACATGATTTACTTGTATTTAAAATGTATAATGATTATGTATTGGATCAAGGTCGAGCATAGCAAAAAAATCACCCCATGTCGTTGCCATATCTAAATTTATCTTGAATTTCTTTTCTCCATTAAAAGTCAAATCAAATATCACTTCTCTTTTGCTCTTTTATTTCCAACTCCATGGCGAATAATATAGAGCTCTCTTACACACACACATATAAAATAAGAATAATTATATATTATTATTTACTATCACAAAAAGTTAATCCAAATTAAAAGGATTCTATTGTGCTTTAGTTGTTAAATAAGATATGGGTTAAATATGTGTAGATACTTCAGTAAAAGAAATTGATGATGGATTGGTTAGAAATTAAGGTTAATGTACAAAATTATATATTAGAGATATGATCCTAAATTGCACATATGTAATTTTTCTTACATTTCATTTTCAGAAAAGAGAGAGTCGCCCTTTCTAAAATATTTATGTGTTATTTTAGAAGATTAAAACCACAAGACTTGAATATTTCAAAATATCAATGGATTCATGTATGTTTTTGCATCTAATTTTTATTTATGATGATATGACATGATAGATCCTGATTTATTAAATTTTAGACCAAAGGTTTACGATTCCAACAAGTAGCATCCAGGTCTCGTCATATCGAACTATTAAGAATATTTTATTTTTTTTATCTTTTGGAATGCATGATTTGTTCTTAAATTTTATGAATTTTATGTTATGATTTAATATTTCGATTATAAATATGGTAAATCTTTGAAATTCGTGATAAAATATTTAAGTTTTGATTATTTGTGAATGCAATTTTTAATGAATTAAATAATATAATTCGAATGGATATTTGTTTGATTTCTTTCGTGTTTGTTCTTACTATAAATGAACAAATGGTTTTTGAGATATGCACCGCGACTTCCTGCTTTAGTTATTTAAGTCGAAGATCATGGGGGTTGACTTAGATTCAGGTTAGTGCATCAATTTATCATAAAAGCTTATGGCTTTATATATATATATATATACACATACAAGGTGATTGTCCATGCCAAAGGCAAGTCAACCATTGACATTTTTGAGATATTATATAGGGACATTGTTCTCTTTTTGTAGTGCCCATACAGGATTATACGTGCCACATTATATAATTTTGCTATGGAGTATATTATTTGTGAATCATACAACTGTGAGAATAGTTATAAATTTGTCAATAGACTCAATCAGATTTGTTTTATCGTTACAATTTTTTTTTGTCTAATTAATTTTAGTTTACTCCTATATATATTCATTTTTTTTGGATGCTTTGATATAAATTCATGTCGATCATGATACATGTTTAAAAAATTTAATTTTAAGTTTGATTCTATAAAATTTAGTTTTAAATTTTATTATAAGTTTTTTTTATGGCCACTTTTTTAAGTATTTAAAAAAATTAATCAAAGGTTAAAATTTTCTATTTTTAATTGCGCCTTTTAGACAATCTTATTTTGGTTATTTTGGAATCTGTTGTGCAATTTAATTATGCGACACTAACATGAATAACATGTCAACATCTAATGACGCAATTTATGCCGTGTGTGATTTTTGTCACACCTTTAAAGTTGAATAATTGCACAATGACCAACTTGTTATAATTGATAATATTAGTGTCTAAATTGTCATAATTAAAATATCTGTGGCCAAAATGTAAATATAGATAAAAATAAGAAATAAATCATTTTTATAGTTTACCTATAAATATATGTGTCAAAATTAAAGAAAATTATTAAAATTTATATAATATGTATTACGTTGAAAACAATTTTGACATAAAAACAATATGAGGGCAATGGCACACGAGATAATAGTGGAGTAATTGAATATTGTCAAATAGAATTTGACATTTTTTGGCATAAAAAAAGTATGCATATAACATAACAAAATAATTAAAACACAACACGATAATAAAATATACTCAATAGAATTATTCCAAAATTAAATGATAAAATTTAAATAAATTTAAAAATAAATTAAAATATTATTTATTGTGATTATTAGTGAGTCTTACTTTTATCTTAATATTATAAAATGATGATGCATTGACTAATGAGGCTGACCAATTACATTACAATGGAAAAAGGAAAAAGAGTTTATAACCACAAAGACTGAACCCTAAATTTCATGCCAATCGACTTAAAATTCACGTAATTCTGCCAATAAAGTGGTATACAACTACAAATCATATATCGTCTGTGAAAAAATATAAAAGGAAGTTACAATTTTTATTGTTCATGAGTAGCATGGTAATGAGAAAAGAAAATAGTATTTTCAAAATGTATAATGTAGCAGAAAGATATATTTTTATTTTATAGAGCATCTGAAATGAGCTCATTCAAAGTTTAAAACAGGCCTGGTAGTCGCAAAACATTTCCGGGCTTATTGTAAAAGTGGGCTATCATATGCTTTAACTCTTATGGGCAGCACCAAACCATGAACAATAATTTTGTGGTCCCACTCCCACCACACATTTTATTGTTTTTTCTTTTAATTTTATATATTTATTAAAAATTTTACAAGATATAAAATTTTAGATTCCCCGGTAAGGTTGGTAAGATCATACAAGCTTTTTCTTCTATTTAAAACGGATACAATGAATTCTTTTAGCTGTTCAACTTTACAATATATATATAAAATATGTTATCTTTTTATTTAAATTTTCACATGTTTTAGCTCTTAAACTATTATTTTTTATCAAAATGGATAGAAAAATTAACATTTGTTAACTTTGCTTATGTGACATATACATAGATTGCAATGTATATACCACGTTAACAATTAATTAATTTTTAAAAATAAAAAATATTTTTTATATTGTTCATACTTTTTTAATAATTAAGAAATTTTTTATATTTTTTAAAAATTTAAAATTTAATTAATTGCTTACGTGACATCCACATGGCAATCGACATGTATGCCATGTCAGCAGAGTTAATAAACGTTAATTTTTTTCATCCTTTTTTGGTAATTTGACAAACAAGTAAGTTTAAGGCTAAAAAGTGAAAAATTAAATGGATGATTAAAATGTTTTTTTTTTTTTTTTTTGTAAAGTTGGAGGGCCAACTATACCTTTTTAAAAATTCAATAAAAATAATTAGCAGGGTTAAGATGTGAATTCTTACCATTGATACCTATAAAAACTTTTTTTTACCACTTCAATTAAATTTTTTCTTAATATTGTTATACATTTCAATTTTATTAAACGAATTGTTTTGCCTAAGTTATTTGTATTTAAATATTTATACAATTATTTAAATTCTTGGCTGAATTAATGTCATTAGTCAACCAGACACCAACTCATTAAAGGAATTTACGAAAACATCTTTACATATTTGAAAAAAATTATATTAATATAAAAATATTTTTATCGTTTTATATTTTAAATATCTACGTATATGATAAAATTACTAATAATAAAAAATAATTTTTTAACTTATTCGTGAATTTTAACTTGACTGTATCACTAATGTACCAAAAATGAAAATTTTAGTCAGTTAAATAAAGGAAGGATAGCGTTTAAGAGTAATCTTTATATGATCTTAAATCGAATAATAATAATAATAATAATAATAATATATGTTTAAGAGTAATCTTTATATGATCTTAGCAACCTTATATAATCTCCTTAATTTTTATATAATTCGGTAAGTATGGTATAATTAATGTTGATAATATCCATAATAATTCAGGTGTTTTTGATATAATATGATAGCATTTTTACTAAATTTATCATAAATTAATATCAAAATAAAGAATTATCTAATATAATTTTTAAAAAAGTACTAACAAATTGTATTAAATAATAGGTATAATGATTTTTTTTAACTCTCAAAGTTTATAAATAAATAAAAAATCATTTTAGCCCTCCAATTAATTTTTTGTCTCCTTTAACCCTTGAACTTGTATTTTTTTTGTCAAATCACCTCGAAGTAGATGGAAAAATCAACGTTTGTTAACTTTAATTATGTGGAATACATGTGAATTGCCATGTAGATGACATGTTAGTATTTAATTAATTTTTTAAAATATAAAAATTATTAAAAATATATTTTCTTATAATTTTTATACCTTTTTAATAATTTTAATAATTCTAAATTTTTAAAAATATTTTTAAAAATATTTTTGAATTTAAAAAAAATTAATTAAACGTTAATATGTCATCCATGTATATGCCATGTCAGTAAAGTTAAAAAACGTTAATTTTTTTTATCAATTTTAAGATGATTTAATAAAAAAATATAAATTTAAATATTTAAAAATAAAAAACTAAAATATTTTTTTATAAAATTAAGGGACTAAATAATTTATTATACCTAAATAATATATATCATCAACATGTAGCACGTAAACTAGTAGGCAGAAATATCAAATCATAGGGGAATTTATAATATCCTTGTCCTTCCTCCCTGTACATATAGTTTGTTTTGTACTTTCATTTGTCAAACTTTGCGCACACCTATACCTAAACTTTTAAAAACTGTTGAAAAGGCTATAAACTTAAGCTGTATGTAGGTGAGTTCCATGTGGCAAGTCTAACTTAAACTAATTAATAATTTGATTGTATGTATTGATTGAATTAAATTATTGGAAATTTCATGTATTTTAAGTGAAGAATTTTGTAAATGAAGAATTTCTATTTAAGATTTTGATTCGAATCAACTTGAATATAATCAAAATTTAATGTAATTATCGGATATTGAAATATTATATAAAAATATTTGTCAATAATTTTTACGTAGGTGTTAATCTTTAGTGTTTTTTTTTTAAATTATGTTTAGTAAAAGTAAAATAACTTGTAAATAGGCCAAATCAAGTGCCAAAAGCTATGAATATGATGTTGGAGGTCGACCTGATTAAGCAACAAGTAAAAAAATAGCGAAAGAAATTGAGAAATTAAACACACAAATTTAACGTGGAAAAACCCCTCCAAAGAAGATAAAAAACCACGGGCAAAGATAATTTTACTATAATGGCAAAAAAAGAAGAGTACAACAGATGGATATAAAATTAAACCCTGAAAACCCGAAAAATAAAGAACCCTCAAAACATAAACACAAAATTCTCTAAAAATGTTATAAATTCTAATTTCTAATGGGTGTATTTTCTAAAGTTGTAAAAGAGCCTATTTATAGGCTAATTCATAGGTCAAATAATAAAATAATTTAGACTAATCAGAGTTTGATTGAAACAAATAAACAGAGTTTAGAAGATTATTTCTCAAATTTGACTGAAATAAGAGTCATACTTAACAAATCTCCACCTTGACTCATATTTCCACAACGCCATCTTTGCCAAAGCCCGTCATGGGTCTATTTTGAACTATGCAGGGAAGAATCTGTGCTTAGAAACTAGAAGACTTCTAGCCTTCGACTTATACATTGCCAAATCAAAACTAACCCAGGTCTGATTTTCATAAACACAGTGCCTTAACCTTTCAAAACCTGCATCCAAAAAAGAACCTCTCTTCAATGAATTGGTCATACCTTTCTCCCTCCTATGACCAAGTTGCCTCTGCTCCAAAAGAGTTGACGTTGACTCCATAATAGACGAGGGACGTCCGATTTCACCGGTCACTGTAGAACCTTCTAGAATATAAAGACTACCGGTCATTTTACCTTTTAACAAAACGAGAGCTCTACGAGATACCTTAATATCGCTCGACTCAATGTTGATTCTGTATCTTTTCAAGTCTAAAATACTCAAGGAGATGAGATTCTTTCACAAATCAGGTACATACCTGACATCTGAGAGTGTCATAATCATCCCATCGTGCATCCTAATTTTAACAGTACCAATACCAATTACCTTACCGCATGAATCGTTTCTCATACACACAAATCCACTTTAAACCGAACTGTAGGTGGAGAACCATTCTCTATTGGGACACATGTGGAAAGAACATCCCGAATCTATGATTCACTCGGACGTAAGCTTGGAGTTATCGCTTGTTGACACTAACAAGAAATCATCATCGCTTTCATCGGCGAAATTAGCACCAGCTACATCTTTCTCATTACTCTCAACAGCTCTTTTATTTCGCAGTTTATAACAATCTACTTTGACTTGACCTAACTTTTTGCAATAGCGACACCTTTTGTCTTACTTCTTTAATGCTACCAAAACGAAAGCTTGCCTATCTGCCTTGCTATCCGAACCAAACTCATTGTCGAGTTTGTCTCTACTCAACAAATGACCTTTTACATCTTCGAACCAGAGTTTGTCTCTGCAATAAATCAATGTCTCCTTGTAAGACTTATATGAAGGAGGTAAAGAGCACAATAATAGCATAGCATGATCTGCATCGTCAATCTGAACCTCAACATTATTTAAATCATTTAAAATAGTAATGAATTGACTGATGTGATCTCTAAGAAGCTCACTTTCGTTCATGCGAAACATAAATAAATGTTGTTTCAACACTAAACGGTTAGCTAGAGACTTAGTCACGTAAAGAGTTTCTGACCTTTTCCACAATGTGGATGAGGTCTTCTCCATCAATACCTCCTGCAATATCGTATTCGCGAGGCACAACTGGATTGCAGACATTGTCATTTCATCAAGCTCTTCCCATTCTGTTTGATTTAGATTCTTAGGCTTTTTCCCGATAACAACTTTTTTTAGGCCGGTTTGAACTAGAATTGCCATTATTCGAACTTGCCATAGATTAAAATTTGTGACACCATCGAACTTACCAATTTCAAAAACCTTACGGGTTAATCTACGAAAATTGAACTAGCTCTGATACTACTTGTTGGAGATTGACTCGATTAAGCAATAAGTAAAAAAATAGCGGAAGAAATTGAGAAATTGAACACACAAATTTAACATGGAAAATCCCCTCCAAAGAGGATAAAAAACCACGAGCAAAGATAATTTTACTATAGTGGCAAAAGAACGAAGAATACAAAAGATTGAGATAAAATTAAACCCCCAAAACTCGAAAAACAAAGAATCCTCAAAATGTAAACACAACATTCTCTAAAAGTGTTATAAATTCTAATTTCTAATGGGTGTATTTTATAAGGTTGTATAATAGCCTATTTATTGGCTAAATTCATAGGTCAAATAATAAAATAATCTAGACTAATCAGAGTTTGATTGAAACAAATAAACAGAGTTTAATTAGAAGATTATTTCTCAAATTTGACTGAAATATGAGTTATACTTAACATACAACATTACAAATGAACAAATACTTCAATTCAACATGCACAAATACTATATATACACATACCATATGTTATATTAATATATAAAACAAAAACAATTTTATATGGTTTTTTTAATTTTGTTGGTGGAATTAGGAGACTTCACTAAACGAGCAAAAATCGAAAGAGTAGAATATGGAAATAATATCAAGAAACAACCCTAAATTCCAAAATAACAAAGCACTTTAGCTAAAATCCAAAATTCCCTAAAACTCTCTCAATCTCAAAGATGATGAAGATTATTATTCTAGGTTGCAACAACCCTTTTTATAGGCTAAATTTGTAGACTAAATAAGACTAAAATAACCTAGACTAATCAAAGTTTAACTAGGAAACAATAGATGAGTTTAACTAGGAGAAGAAAACCCAGTTGAATTGGGAATATGTCACAACGTTGCAATGTTGCATCCTCCTCGTCGGGGTATGGCCAATCTTCTCATCGAGACATCGTGGTCGTCTTGTCATGACATCGACTCTTCTTCGTCAAGATGTCAACTCGTAAATACGAGGCACACTCCACATCTACAATATGACCTGATGAGGTATATGCGAATACATTTGACAACAATCATGTTAAGTGGGAAGCTTTTCTTTAAGAGATATGTTGCTTAATAAAGGGATACTTTGTAGATGAGGTCCATTGACTTGGCGAGGTGTCATTGACCTGGCAAGGTAAGTCTAACAATTGCCTCACTTGATTGAAGAGAAGTTATACAATGACCTTTGCTAAGACTAAAGAGGGTTTTGTGAGGTATACAAAGGAGTGGCGTAACATGTCATGTTGGAATTTGATAAACCGTAATATGTACATATTTTAATCCCACATTTGGCATACTTTTGGATGATTTATACCCTGATTTGTGAAATTTGATGCTCCTAATACTTTAATTTCATGTTTTATACTTAGTAGATCACCGGAGGATGAAAAGAACGAGAAATAGGCCAAAAATAGAGAAAATAGGCCAAAGTACGAAATTCACACGGCCGTGCCTCTTTAAATAGATCTGAACATGGCCTGGACTCAATTTACAGGGGCGTGTCCCTGACATGACCTGTTTTAATTCTACTCAGAAAAGGTTACTTAGAGGCAAAGAAAGTTATTCCAAAAGCCTATATAAATACCCTAGAGGGCAACCTAAAATAGGGCGTTCAGGTAGGCCGAGGAGCCAAGCCAGAGAGGCCGATTTGTGGGATTTACTCAAAGTCAGCCAGTTGATTCATCTCAAGAAGCTGAAATCATACTCCAGACGGAAGATCTTCCCTTCAATTTCCTTCAGGGGGGTTTTAGGGTTTTTCCTATGTTTTGTTTTATGCTTTCTTCTAAGATGTATTCTTTTATGAACATGAACTAAACCCCTCAAATACCTGAGGGGGATGAAACCTAAGACGGATCTTGTTATTATTTTCTGAACTGCATGATAAATACTTGATTTGTTCTTAATTATGTGTTCTTAATTCTTGTTTTGATATTTCAGGATATTGATTCAAGTATTGATGTGCTTAGGCAGTGGAGCAAAAGTCCCTGTTTAAAAGTAGATCTTGTAACACCCCTAACCCCGAACCATCTCCGGAACAGGGTTACGAAGCATTACCGGACATATCAGACAATTTGCAAATATAAATTTTGTTTAATATAAATTTCATAAACATTTACGCTTATTAATATATAAAACCTCAGTAAAATAAATCGTATTCATTTCAATAAACAACCAATTTAACCAATTCATTTGATAAATTCATTTTCTATTCTAAATACCTTCTAATCAAACTCAATCAATATAATATCAACTTAAATTTATCAAAATATTAGTTAGATTAAAATAAATATACTCCTTTCATTATAATTTTTAAACTTGTAATACTAACATTTTTAACCATTTACATTCAAAACATAATAACATTTAAACACAACCTACGTACATGCCACATTATAAAAGGAAATATACATCACCAAAGGTTTTTTGAAGTCGGGTCCGGCCGGATCTTTGGTTCGAGATTTGACTTCTACAACTCGCGCACGGAAGCAACCGTCACGCTGAGTATATATACTCGCAGTGGTATTACCATAATTCAAATTATAAACATAATAATCATATCATTAAATCATATAACTTTAATTTAACTAACCCAATTCAAACATAAGTTTATCATTCTCAATATATTCATACAATTCAAATTTAGCTATTTAACAATTGAAATAATACACAATCATGTTGAGCCATTATCCATTTCTTGAACCAATGGTTCATACTTTCTTTTCTCATGCTCATATTTCAATCACATTTTTCAGATTCATGTTCTATTTTCGCATTTCTTCCAATGGCTCAACCATTTCATTTTATTCAATTTAACCTTTTCTTTATTTACCCCTATTAATGAGACTCGGACCTTAACGGATACACGGATTCCAACCCAACACTCGATGACGGCACAATGTGCCTTAACGGATAAAGATATCGACACACAAAGTGTCGAATCGATAATGATAACAATATCGATATTCAACACACAAAGTGTTGAACTCATAACTTGATAATAAGAAACGATATCGACACACAAAGTGTCGAATCGGTAATGATAACGATAATGATGAGTCGACGCGTAAGTGCTGATCGATAAGCCGGCAAAATCCCGTACTCTTCCATGTCCTATGGCATGCCAATTATATCCGACTCAGCCCGACTAGTTAATAGGGTATTTGATTCTCAATTTCATTTTCATTTTCATAATAAATTCAATTTCAATATTAATTACACTTTTCCATATCAATCCGGATACAATTCAATTTCAATAAAAACACTTACCTTATAATTTACTTACCATATCCATAAATTAATCTAATATTTAATGAATAAATAAATAGCTTGAATTATAGTAATACAAACCCGAATTTGCTTGATTATTCCTCGGTAACCTTCTCCTTTCCTTTATGGGTTGATGCCTCGAGTTCCTTTTTAGCTACTGAAAATAATAATTTACATTATTAATTACAACATTAAATTACAATAAATAATTGAATTTTATTCAATTTCTACTCTTCCTCTTCATTCCACATCTTTTATACACAATTCTATTATTTACTTATAAGTTCTTTCTAGGCTGTCTACCTGAGTCATTGTCACTAAATCATCTATATCTGGAGCTACGGAACTCCAAATTAAGATCCGTAAATTTTTCCCGAAACTAGACTCATATATATTTTTACTGTAAATTTTTCAGAATTTTTGGTATGGCCAATCAATACCAGATTATTCTTAAAGTTTCCCCTGTTTCACTGTCCAACTGCTCTGACCTCTCTTCACTACGAATTAAATTACTCTTTGTACAGAATTTAGATGGCCTCCTTGTTTAGCTCATTTGAAACTAGACTCATTAAGGAATTTAACCATATAAATTATGTTCCAAAATCATTTTTATACAATTTTTAATTATTTTTACAAGTCAGAACAGGGGATCTCGAAATCACCCTGAACCAGTTTCACTAAAATTTAAATATCTCACAATACAGAACTTATTTGCTATCTCTGTTTCTTTCATATGAAAATAGACTCAATAAGCTTTAATTTCATATCTCACTCAACTTCTAATTCCATTTCTACGATTTTTGGTGAATTTTCAAAGTTACTCTACTGCTGCTGTCTTAAATCTGTTTTCTTATGACTTATTTTGCAATTAAATCCTAGTTAAGTTTACTTATTTTCTTAACTTAATTCATGCTTGATTCTACTTAAATTCCTTCCATATTCAACTTGATTACAAAATTTTCAAAATAAACCCTAATTTATAATTTCTTCCAAATCAATCCCTATAATACAAAACTTATAGCTTACTTTACAATTTAATCCTTTTACTAACTCTAACTTAAATTTCATTCAATTTAACCCCTTGTTCATCTTTTTCTTTAACATAAACTATACTTAAAACCAATAAACTCTCAAAATATCAACTTAGTTTCATCAAAATCTTGCTTTAAAGCTTCTAAAACATCAAAATTAAAAGAATAGGACTTGATTGACTTACCTTTTAAAGTTTAAAACCTTGAATCTTTAGTTTTTCTTTTTTCCTTTTTTTTCTTCTTTCTTTCCTGCTTGTTTCGTATGCTCTCTGTTCTTTTCTGTTCTTCTTTTGTTTCTTTTTTATTATTTCATTTACTATTTACTTTATTATATAATATAATATTATATTAATATAATTATTTAATAATATTAATAATATATTTTAACACATAAAATCTCAGATTTTTTTAAGCTTATGTCGCCTCAACTTATGCTAAATGGCATAATTGCCATTTTAGTCCTTTTTATTTTCTTTTAATCTACAATTAGACTTTTACTCCTTATTCAATTTGATCCTTTTTCCTAATTACTCTCAATTAAGCTAAATTCACTAAATAAAAATCTAATTAAGCACACTACTAGACTCATAATTACTCCTAATGATTATTTACTAACTCGATTTACTAAGACGGAGGCCCGATAACACATTTTTTTTTTCGGTGCCCACGAATTTTTGGTCGTTACATTTCTCCCCCTTAATAAATTTCGTCCTCGAAATTTACACGAAAATAGGTGAGGATCTTTGTGCTCTCATAGTTTCTTGAGTTCCCAAGTTGCTTCTTCTACATTATGGCTTCTCCACAATACTTTTACCAAAGGGACTCCTTTGTTTCTTAATTCTTTCACTTCTCGAGCTAGTATTTGAACCGGTTCTTCTTCATATGACAAATCCGGTCTAATCTCAATGTCTTGATAGAAATAATATGAGATGGATCCGATCGATACCTTCGTAGCATGGAAACATGAAAAACATTATGAATTTTACGTAATTAGGAGGTAAAGCTAATCGATAGGCAACCGGTCCGATTCTTTCAATTACTTCATATGGCCCAATGTAACGAGGACTTAATTTTCCCTTGCGACCAAATCTCAAAATTTTCTTCCAAGGTGATACTTTTAAAAACACTTTATCACCCACAGAATACTCTATATCTCGTCGCTTTAGATCTGCATAAGACTTTTGTCTGTCAAAAGCTACTTTCAACCTGTCTTTGATCTTTTTAACTACTTCTTCTGTCTCCTGAATTAATTCCGGTCCAACAATCTTTTTCTCATTCAACTCTGTCCAACATACCGGTGATCGACATCTTCGACCATATAATGCTTCATATGGAGCCATTTGAATACTAGATTGATAACTATTATTATAAACAAATTCAGCTAATGGCAAGTATCGTTCCCAACCTGATTCAAAGTCAATAATGCAAGCTCGAAGCATATCTTCTAATATTTGAATTACTCGTTCAGATTGCCCGTCAGTTTGCGGATGAAATGCGATCTTTGAAATTAAATGCAGTACCTAGAGAACCGAGTAAGCTTGTCTCCAAAACCTTGATGTAAATCGCGGATCCGATGCGAAATAATAGATACAGGAATACCATGCAGTCTCACTATTTCCCTAATATAGATCTCAGCCAACTTCTGTAGAGACCAATCAGTTCTGACTGCTATAAAGTGAGCAGACTTAGTAAGCCGATCAACTATCACCCAGATAGCATTCTTTTTGTTTGTTGACAACGGTAATCCTGTAACAAAATCCATTGTGATTCGATCCCATTTCCATTCTGGAATATTAATAGGCTGAAGTAAACCTGTTGGTACCTGATGTTCCGCTTTTACCCGCTGACATGTCAAACATTTACCAACATACTCAACTATATCTCTTTTTATAGCAATCCAAAACTACCCCATGTTCAGATAACCAATCCATACCCAAAATGATATCAAAATCGCCAAAAGGCATGATCAGCAAATCCACAGGAAACATTTTATCATGTATTATTAACGGCACCTCAGGCATACTCGTCTACTAACACTTTGTTTGTCCCAAAGGGTTAGACACCTCTATGAAAACTCTAGACGTTTGATTCTAACTTCCCGATTCAACTAATTTTAAATTAATATATGAATGTGATGAACCGGGTCAATTAAAGCATAAATAGGCTCAGAATACAATAAAAATATACTGTCACCACATCGTGAGCATTGCCTTCTTCACGGGTCCGAACTCACGTATGCTCGGGTGGTGCTCTAGCCTCGATTGTTGTGTAGCTATATCACTTTGCCTCTACTAGCTCCTCCTCTCCTCGAAACAAAACCTCCTCTAGACATTCCTCTACCTCGCGGCGATCATCGATGATCTACGAGATGTGGTAGGTGTACTACTACGAGTTTTGAACAATCTTTAATAAAGTGTTCAGTAGAGCCACAACGAAAACATCCTCCAATTTTCTTCCAGCATTCACCAAAATGTCTTTTTCCACAATAGTTACATTCAGGATATTCATTTTCCCGGGGTGGAGCTTTTACACTACCGGTGGAAATAGTGTCTGTTTTCCTCTGTTTTAGTCACCTCTATCAGATCGAAAGCTTGATCTCCAACCACCTCTGAATTCTCTAGATCTTTTTGGTAGTGGATTTGAACTAGTTGCTCCTACTCGTTTCCTGGTCAATCCAACTGTTTCTGACTTTTTATCAAGTCCCAAGACTTGCTCTATCATTTTGGCCCGTTCGATCAAATCAACAAATTCGATAATTATTTGGGACACTAATTGTAATTTTATTTCATCTCTTAATCCCGTAAAAACCGTTTACAACTATCACCTCTGTTGGAATATATTCGAAGCATACTGCTCAATCTAGTAAACTCTCGATCATAATCCAATCTCGACATATTACCTGTTTCAACATTAAAAACTCTTGCTTTTTCTCTTCAATAAACATTTCCCCAATATACTTCTTTTGAAATTCTTTTTGAAACAAATCCGAGTTACACGATCATCCAGGTAAATGTCTAACAATAGATTCCCACAGAGATATGCTTCCCCTTGTAACAATGATACAAACACATATCAGATTCTCTCGGGGGTGCAATCTAATTGTTGCAAAACTCTTTTGTTGATTCTATCCAATTCTCGGCAATAGACGGATCAAGACCTCTTAGTCCCGAAAACTCCGTGGCACCATATTTTCTTAACTCTTTAATCGGGGCCCGTCTAACCGTAGTAAATCTTGATGTAATGCAGATACAGATTTCGCTACATGTTGCAATGCATCGGCTATAGCTCTTAATGATTGTGAGTTATCTCTTTCTCTTCTTACATTAGGAGGTTGGTTATTTAGCAGTTCTGATGAGGTGTAATGATTGATTTCTTCAATTTTCGATTTCGATTATGCATTTCTGTTCAACATCATACATTCTTTTAAATCGACATTTTATCTATAAAACAAAATCAAATAAATATATATCAAGCATCCAAAACCCGACTACGACCGACTCAATAGTGGCATGTACTTCTAGACTCACTTTCGAGCCCGATTTAGCCCGAGAATCGACTAAACACGATAGCTCGATACCAATAAATGTAACACCCTAACCGAACCATCGCTAGGACAGGTTACTGAAGCATTACCGGACATATCGGACAATTTGCAAATATAAATTTTGTTTAATATAAATTTAGTGACATTTACGCTTATTAATATATAAAACCCCCTCAAAATAAATCGTATTCATTTCAATAAACAACCAATTTAACCAATTCATTTGATAAATTCATTTTCTATTCTAAATACCTTCTAATCAAACTCAATCAATATAATATCAACTTAAATTTATCAAAATATTAGTTAGATTAAAATAAATATACTCCTTTCATTATAATTTTTAAACTTGTAATACTAACATTTTTAACCATTTACATTCAAAACATAATAACATTTAAACACAACCTACGTACATGCCACATTATAAAAGGAAATATACATCACCAAAGGTTTCTTTGAAGTCGGGTGCGGCCGGATCTTTGGTTCGATGATTTGACTTCTACAACAACGCGCACGGAAGCAAACGTGCATTTGAGTATACATATACTCGGTGGTATTACCATAATTCAAATTATAAACATAATAATCATATCATTAAATCATATAACTTTAATTTAACTAACCCAATTCAAACATAAGTTTATCATTCTCAATATATTCATACAATTCAAATTTAGCTATTTAACAATTGAAATAATACACAATCATGTTGAGCCATTATCCATTTCTTGAACCAATGGTTCATACTTTCTTTTCTCATGCTCATATTTCAATCACATTTTTCAGTTCATGTTCTATTTTCGCATTTCTTCCAATGGCTCAACCATTTCATTTTATTCAATTTAACCTTTTCTTTATTTACCCCTATTAACAGACTCGGACCTTAACGGATACACGGATTCCAACCCAACACTCGATGCGGCACAATGTGCCTTAACGGTAACGATATCGACACACAAAGTGTCGAATCGATAATGATAACAATATCGATATTCAACACACAAAGTCTTTGAACTCAGAATGTGATAATGATAACGATATCGACACACAAAGTGTCGAATCGGTAATGATAACGATAATGATGAGTCGGCGCGTAAGTGCTGATCGATAAGCGGCAAAATCCCGTACTCTTCCATGTCCTATGGCATGCCAATTATATCCGACTCGGCCCGACTAGTTAATAGGGTATTTGATTCTCAATTTCATTTTCATTTTCATAATAAATTCAATTTCAATATTAATTACACTTTTCCATATCAATCCAGATACAATTCAATTTCAATAAAAACACTTACCTTATAATTTACTTACCATATCCATAAATTAATCTAATATTTAATGAATAAATAAATAGCTTGAATTATAGTAATACAAACCCGAATTTGCTTGATTATTCCTCGGTAACCTTCTCCTTTCCTTTATGGGTTGATGCCTCGAGTTCCTTTTTAGCTACGAAAATAATAATTTACATTATTAATTACAACATTAAATTACAATAAATAATTGAATTTTATTCAATTTCTACTCTTCCTCTTCATTCCACATCTTTTATACACAATTCTATTATTTACTTATAAGTTCTTTCTAGGCTGTCTACCTGAGTCATTGTCACTAAATCATCTATATCTGGAGCTACGGAACTCCAAATTAAGATCCGTAAATTTTTCCCGAAACTAGACTCATATATATTTTTACTGTAAATTTTTCAGAATTTTTGGTATGGCCAATCAATACCAGATTATTCTTAAAGTTTCCCCTGTTTCACTGTCCAACTGCTCTGACCTCTCTTCACTACAGAATTAAATTACTCTTTGTACAGAATTTAGATGGCCTCCTTGTTTAGCTCATTTGAAACTAGACTCATTAAGGAATTTAACCATATAAATTATGTTCCAAAATCATTTTTATACAATTTTTAATTATTTTTACAAGTCAGAACAGGGGATCTCGAAATCACCCTGAACCAGTTTCACTAAAATTTAAATATCTCACAATACAGAACTTATTTGCTATCTCTGTTTCTTTCATATGAAAATAGACTCAATAAGCTTTAATTTCATATCTCACTCAACTTCTAATTCCATTTCTACGATTTTTGGTGAATTTTCAAAGTTACTCTACTGCTGCTGTCTTAAATCTGTTTTCTTATGACTTATTTTGCAATTAAATCCTAGTTAAGTTTACTTATTTTCTTAACTTAATTCATGCTTGATTCTACTTAAATTCCTTCCATATTCAACTTGATTACAAAATTTTCAAAATAAACCCTAATTTATAATTTCTTCCAAATCAATCCCTATAATACAAAACTTATAGCTTACTTTACAATTTAATCCTTTTACTAACTCTAACTTAAATTTCATTCAATTTAACCCCTTGTTCATCTTTTTCTTTAACATAAACTATACTTAAAAACCAATAAACTCTCAAAATATCAACTTAGTTTCATCAAAATCTTGCTTTAAAGCTTCTAAAACATCAAAATTAAAAGAATAGGACTTGATTGACTTACCTTTTAAAGTTTAAAACCTTGAATCTTTAGTTTTCCTTTTTCCTTCTTTTTCTTCTTTCTTTCCTGCTTGTTTCGTATGCTCTCTGTTCTTTTCTGTTCTTCTTTGTTTCTTTTTTATTATTTCATTTACTATTTACTTTATTATATAATATAATATTATATTAATATAATTATTTAATAATATTAATAATATATTTTAACACATAAAATCTCAGATTTTTTTAAGCTTATGCCGCCTCAACTTATGCTAAATGGCATAATTGCCATTTTGGTCCTTTTTATTTTCTTTTAATCTACAATTAGACTTTTACTCCTTATTCAATTTGATCCTTTTTCCTAATTACTCTCAATTAAGCTAAATTCACTAAATAAAAATCTAATTAAGCACACTACTAGACTCATAATTACTCCTAATGATTATTTACTAACTCGATTTACTAAGACGGAGGCCCGATAACACATTTTTTTTTTTTCTGGTGCCCACGAATTTCGGGTCGTTACAGATCTAGCATAGTTAAGCGGAGTTGATCACACTCCAAGAGATAGGATGACGAAAATTTGCCAGATTAGGTTCAAACCTAATATGGGAGTCCATAGATCGAGTTAATGCAATTCTAGGGGTTTTAATTAGAAAGAGATTTCAATTAATCAACCTAGGGATGGACGTTAGTAGCCTCGAGAGAGGTATTAATATAAATTAGGGAATCCTACAGATCAAGTCAAGTGAATAAATTGTCTAGTTCAGAGTTAAATAACAAGTGAAGTCTAGGTGGATTATTCCTCGGGTATTGTCTTAATCAATTGGTTTTCCCAAAAGTATTTCCCCAATTCATTCTTTGTGACTTAGCATCTTTAGCTTAGTAATTAGTTAGTTTTAGATTAAATAACAATTCCCTTAATTTTTATGCTAAATAATAAAAAGATAGTAATTACTAGTACTCTTGGTCCTTGAGGATACGATACTTTCGGTCTTGCCATAGCTATACTACCAAACGATAGGTGCGCTTGCCTCAATCGTTGTCATAAGTTAGTTTCTAGGCTCGATCATTCTTTATATAAATAATAAGACTTTCAGGCACGATCAAGTTTTTGGAGTCATTGCCAGGGACTAAGATATTAGGAACACTTGATTTTTATTACTTTAGCCATTATTTTTTTATTTATTTATTTACAATTTATTTATTTATTTATATTATTTTTACTTTTCTTTTCTTTACTTCTGATAGTTTTTTCTAGTTTATGACTAGAAAGAACCCGTCAGGACCCTTAATTTTTGACAGCGATATGAAGGTACCATTCGCAGAAACAGAAGAGAAATAAGGCGAAACTTACAATACATTGAAGAAGAGCAAGGGAACGAAACTAATACCACTGAAGAGATGGCTGATAATAATCCGCTACCTCCGGTGGTGGCCGAAAACCATGCTCCTCGTACTATGTATGATTATGCTAAACCTAATTTAACAGGAACTGAGTCAAGTATTGTTAGACTTGTTATTGCTGCAAATAATTTTGAATTGAAACCTAACACAATTCAGATGATACAGCAATTTGTTCAGTTTGATGGTTTGCAAGATGAAGATATAAAGAATCACTTGGCAAATTTCCTAGAATTTTGCGATACTTTCAAAATAAATGGTGTTTCTGATTATGCCATTCGTCTTCGGTTGTTTCCCTTATCGTTGAGGAACAAAGCTAAATAGTTGTTGAACTCGTTACCATGAGGATCAATCACCACATGGGAACAAATGACCGAAAAATTTTTGTTAAAATATTTTCCGCCGACTAAGACGGCTAAGTTGAGGAATGATATCTCTTCTTTTGTGCAGATGGATTTAGAGACACTTTACGATGCATGGGAGAGATACAAAGATCTATTGAGAAGGTGCCCACACCATGGGTTACCCTTGTGGCTACAGGTCCAAACCTTTTACAATGGTGTGAACCCCTCAACTAGGCAGTTGATTGATTCAGCCGCCGGTGGAACCCTGAATAATAAAACACCTAAGGTTGCCTACGAATTTATTAAAGAGATGTCACTAAATAACTATTAGTGGCAAGTTACAAGGATAAAGCCGACAAAAGCTGCTAGCGTTTTCAACATCGACGCAGTAACCATGCTATCAAACCAGGTAAAACTTTTGACTAAGAAAAATAATGGTTTGTGTGGTTCTTCGCAGGTACACCTAGTGATGCAGTGCGACACGAGTGGAGGAGGAATGAACAATACAGAATATCCATCCTACAATCCTGGCTTAGAAAACGAACAGATGAACTATATGGGTAATAATTCTAGAACTCAAAATAACCCTTATAGTAACACATATAATCCAGGTTGGAGGAACCATCCCAATTTCTCATGGGGTGGTCAAGGAAATCAAAGACAACAACCCCCTCCAGGTTTTCAATACCAGCTCTACCCACAGGAAAATAAGCTGAATCTTGAGGAGATGCTAACAAAATGCATCGCGGTGTTAGAAACTCGTTTCCAAAACACCAAAACGGCACTCAAAAATCAACAAGTATCGATTCAAGGGATCGAGAACCAATTAGGGCAACTTGCTAAGCAATTCTTTGAACGATCACAAGGAAGACTGCCAAGCAACAACCAAACTAACCCAAAGGAACAACTCCAAGTAATAACGACGCACAATAGTGAAGGGTTAGGTGAACCAAAATTGAGGCAAGAGAATGTGGTAGAGGAAGGTAAGGTTGAGGTAAGTCATGATGAGCCAAAGTTAGTAATTAAAGAATACCAACCTCGTGTGCCATACCCCAATACGATAAGGAAAGACAACACAGACAATCAATTCGGTAAATTTCTTAAACTTTTAAAGAAATTACATATTAACTTAACGTTTCTTGAAGCTCTTTTGCAGATGCTAGATTCAAGGAAATTTTTAAAAAAGCTTTTAACAAACAAACAGAAGTTAGATGAGGAGTCACATATGGAGCTAAACGCAGTGTGCTCATCAATTCTACAAAATAAACTACCACGAAAATTAAAAGATCCAGGGAGTTTTACAATTCCATGCTTAATTGGCGAACTCATACTTCGTGAAGCACCATGAAATTACACAACTGAGCCAGATCCTAGACCTTGTGCCAACAAAGAAATAACTCACGAGGAGCGAAGGCTTCAAATAGATGAACTAGACGAGTGGAAGACATATTTCAAAGAGAAACCAAGAAAACACGATGAATCGAAGCAACTTCATGAGCCAAACCAATTTCAGATCGGGGATTAGGTATTGTTGGATAAGACAGACCCTCGAATCGCCACCTTGGACTTGAATACAAACGAAGAAATCCCTTTTAAGGTACTCAATGTCTTCCCATACGGAACAGTCGAGGTAACTAATCCTAAGTTCAACACTTTTAAGGTAAACACCACTCAACTTAAACTATATATCGATAACCGAATTGATAGCATGAGAAAGGATTTTCACCTCCTCAAACCATCATGATTATGCGAATGAGAGGTAAAGTCTAGCTTAAGACTTTAAACAAGTGCTTCTCGGGATGCAACCCGAACACTAACCTCATTAATTTTCATATTTTTATTTTCATTTTTACTTTCAGCATCTAACTACAAACTAACCAAATTAATGGAACACAGGTTTCCCTACCACACGACCACACGGCCTTACACGCGGGCGTGGCCATGGCCGTGTGGACACCACGAATAGGTACATGGGCGTGGCGGAGATTGTGCAAAAATAGGACGAAAATTTTCCCCAAGACACGGGCTCCAACTAAACGCCACGGCCGTGCGACGCGGCTGTGGTCGAAACTTCCTAAAGAACACGAGTTGAGATAAATCCACACGGCCGTGGTCGATATTATCAGCTTTTTCACATATCGCCGCCACCACCACCACCTCGAGATCACTCCGATGATGAAGACCTTTGAGTCCTTTTATCTTCTTTATTTTTATTTTTTGTTTTTGTTTTTATCTTTTATTTTTGTTTTAGTTCATTTTCCTTTATTATTAAACTCTTTAAAATTTTAAGTATAATTTGATTTCTTTTATCTCTGGCTGTTTAACTCTCGAGTAACTATAACAAACGTCCATTAAATAAGAACCCCCTAAAAACTTTATTGATGACTTCGCAGTTTAAAAAAGGTTCAAGGTGCCACTCAAGGAACGAACACACCACCGGAGTATTCCCCACCACCTTCACCTATGCTTAGTCATCATGTTCATCATTGATCATCCTCCAAGGATTTCATCCATAATTCAGGAAGTTTCACCTCTCTCCCTCTTTTATGACTTTCTTACTAATCATTATTTATCTGTGTACATTGTGGACAATACACGTCTTAAGTGTGGGGGGTCAACTATAATATTATTTGAAAATCCCTAAATTATGCCTTATTCTTAAGTAATTTTCTCATATCACTAATTAGAACGAAACTTCTATCGACTTATGATTTTTATTGATATATTTTGGATTAAGTCATTGATAATTGTGCAGTGATAATTTAAACTTTAGGAGACTAGAGAATCAAGCATGATGAGTCTATTTTCAAAAACTAAAAATTTTGTTAGGTTGTCTACCTGAATCTAAATATTACTTTGAAATTGAAATTTGCAAGATTGACATCAAAAACCATAATTTTTGTGAGATTTTGAGCTTTTTAGAGCATACATTCTTTTCTTGCTCACTTTATTGATTATGAGTGTGTCAACATTGATTTGTTATTCTAGAACTTGCTTCGATTATACATGTCGAGACCACACTTTTGATTTGATATACTGAAATGATAAAGGCACCTAGGTTTTAACCCACTTACCCCCAAAAGGCCTACCTTCATAATTAACCCTTAGTGAACCCCTTTGATCCTAATTAATTGTTTCTTGATATACCCTTAATATTAACTCAAAACTCACTCTTTTTGATTCTTTAAAGAATTTCTCCTATTGTGTAAAACTCTTTTTTGTCGAGATTTGATTTGAGAAGTTGATTAACTATGTTCTCTATTTCAGTTATAAATTCTTTCCTATATTCATATGAATCGTTCTTTAAAAAAATGTTGGATATTATATTCATCATTAGTTCTATGTTCTATGAGCTTAAACAGTTAAATTCACATCTTCAGAAGAAACTCATGCCATTAACATAACTATTCATTATTGGTTCATTGTTTCTAGTTAGGTAATTTGTCAATTCAATCTCGATTTTAACCCTCTAATTTAGCTTTTATCCACACCTTTAACCCAAGTCCCATTACAACCTTTTAAAAACCTTTTGATCTGTGTATCACATCATTTTATAGTGGTGGAGATCTGATTTTCATGCAAGCCTATGGGACTAACTTTTCATGTTTGACTCTTGAGTGCTTAATTTTGAACCTTAAACACTTTGAGTGATTTGAGTGAATCTTTAGTGAGGATGTCAATTCTTGTCGATTTTGAATTAAAGGTGATTATTTAAGTAAGGGGAAATGCCTATGTTTTCGTGCTATAAAAACTATGACTTTGATTGTTTGAATATTTAGGACTCTTTTAATTAAATTATTAATGTATAAATTACCTATTAATTATGATGAAACATTATTGATGAAGATTATGAGTTGAGGAAATTTAATTTTAATTGTGAGTTGAGGATTTTGCTTGAGGACAAGCAAATGCTTAAGTGTGGGGGTATTTACTAAACCGTAATATGTACATATTTTAATCCCACATTTGGCATATTTTTAGATGATTTATCCCCTGAATTGTGGAATTTGATGCTCCTACTCCTTTTAATTTCATGTTTTATACTTATGAGATCATCGGAGGATGAAAAGAATGAGAAACGGGCCAAAAACAGAGAAAATGGGCCAAAGTACATAATTCACACGGCCTGGAGTTTGCCACACGGCCGTGCCTCTTTAAGTAGACCCAAACACCGCCTGGACTCAATTTACATGGGCGTGTCCCTAACGTGACATGTTTTAATTATACTCGAAAAAGGGTACTTAGAGGCAAAGAAAGATATTCCAAAAGCCTATATAAACACCCTAGAGGGCAACCTAAAAGAGGGCGTTCGGGTAGGCCAAGGAGCCAAGCCAGATAGGCCGATTTGTTGGATTTACTCAAAGTCAGCCAGTTGATTCATCTCAAGAAGCCGGAATCATACTCAAGACGAAAGATCTTCCCTTCAATTTCCTTTAGGGGGTTTTAGGGTTTTTCTTATGTTTTGTTTTATACTTTCTTCTGATATGTATTCTTTTATGAACATGAATTAAACTCCTCAAATACCTGAGGGGGATGAAACCTAAGACGGATCTTGTTATTATTTTCTGAACTGTATGATAAATACTTGATTTGTTCTTAATTATGTGTTCTTAATTCTTGTTTTGATATTTCAGGATATTGATTCAAGTATTGATGTGCTTAGGCAGTGGAGCAAAAGTCCCTGTTTAAGAGTAGATATAGCATAGTTAAGCAGAGTTGATCGCACTCTAAGAGATAGGACGACGAAAATCTGCCAAATTAGGGTCAAACCTAATATGGGAGTCCATAGATCGAGTTAATGCAATTCTAGGGGTTTTAATTAGAAAGAGATTTCAATTAATCAACCTAGGGTTAGACGTTAGTAGCCTCGAGAGAGGTGTTAATATAAATTAGGGAATCCTACAGATCAAGTCAAGTGAATAAATCGTCTGGTTCAGAGTTAAATAACAAGTGAAGTCTGGGTGGATTCTTCCTCGGGGATTGTCTTAATCAATTGGTTTTCCCAAAAGTATTTCTCTAATTCATTCTTTGTGACTTAGCATCTTTAGCTTAGTAATTAGTTAGTTTTAGATTAAATGACAACTCCCTTAATTTTTAGGCTGTTAATAGAAAGATAGTAATTACTAGTACTTTTGGTCCTTGAGGATACGATACTTCTGGTCTTGCCATAGCTATACTACCAAACGATAGGTGCGCTTGCCTCAATCATTGTAATAAGTTAGTTTCTAAGCTCGATCATTCATTTTATAAATATTAAGACTTTCAGACACGATCAGAATGTGAGAAGGATTTTACTTAATTTGTTTAACACACATGGAGTATGGTCTATAACGGAAAAATTATTAGAGTATGACTTAAGGAAACGTGCATTAGTGATTACTTAAACTACACGTATTATATAAGTTATAATGAATTATGGCTCATGTGTTATGCAATGAATGACTGAGGTTGCAATGCGTTTGGGGGGTACGCATTAGTGGCTTGTTGAAGAAGCTTTGGCGATCTTTATAAATGCCACCCATATTTGAAACCATATTGCATGCTTCTAAGTCCTTTGAATTTGAGAGAAATTTTATTGCAAAGTAGTTTTTCTTACTCGAAAGGTTGTTGAAGTTTTGGAAGATTTCTTGCTTAGGTAAGTTCCCACCTTTTCTTTAGCTCACTCCTTTGTAAATCTTTTATTTTTTGGTTTGAGGGTTTAAATCTGTTATAGGTACTTCACTTTTAGTAGTGTTTGTGTCAAAACTTCCTGGATTGTTATTACTGTGGATGATTATGGCGAGAGAATGGCTAGTCAAAGGAAAAGATTTATGATGGGATGTAATTCACAGAATGCCACTAGAGCTCACGTTGTTTAGGTTAAGGTAGATCTATAATGTGACTTGATGGAACATGGTTATAAGATACACAAATGATTGTGATAGCAAACCCGTCAAGCAAGACACCCTTCTTAGCGTGGCTTGTTTCCCTACGAAAGATACTTGGTAGATGAGGTTCAGTGATATAATGAGGTGTCATTGACATGGCAAGGTGTGTCTAACATATTTTGTATATGATTATATTTTAGTAAAATACTAAAATTTGATAGGCTTTCAAGACCTACAAAAATATAACCTACTCAAGTATATGAAATTCTATAGTTAATGATGAATAGGGTTGAATCCACAAATATAAGTAGTAATTTTATCACTTTGACTAAAACAAATAAAATAACTAAAAATGAGAGTTTTTGTTTTAAAATAAAACTAATATGTGAAGAAAATTAACTTTAAAACTTAGTAAAGAAAGCAATAATTAAAAGTTTAAAGGAAAATAAATATGATAAAGCTCTAGTTAAAACAAAATCTCCATTTGATTAAAGGGTTTGATCATTGATTGTAACACCCCAAACCCGACCTGGATGTTATGGCCAAATCTAGCGATGTCACCTTGAAGTGTTTTTCATAAACAAGTTGTTATTAAAGAAAAACCCTCTTTTCTATTAGCCCTCTTTTTATTACCTTTCATTGATTCTAAGATGTGTCGTTCATTTCCAAAATGTGAGTCATTATAAAAAAGTTATTTATTTTCAGAACGTTATTAATTTTCAAAACGTAACTTATTGCGGAAGCTTTAAAAAATAGTTTGCGTATTCGTGTGCAATTTGTTAAAAATGTTTGATTTTTGAAAACTCGATTGTCCCTACTACTAGCAGTTATAAATCAAAATAATAAAAATCCCAAATAATCCATAAAAATCCAAAGAGGCCATTATTATAGTAAATACCCCAAAATAAAATCAAGATTATAATTAATTACTAAAATAGTATGAAATGAGTTGTGTGGCCACCGTTGAGTCCTCCACTGTACCGATCCGCCTAAGTCTGAGGATTAGCTATACAGATAAAATAGATGGGTGAGTTTACGAAAACTCAGTGTGTAATACTATATAAAATAACTAGACAGAAAGCAATCACAATCTGGGCCTGAACCCATTTCAATAACGGTTTCAGTTTTAGTTAGGGCCTTAGCCCATTACAATATCAATATCAGTTCAGGCTTTAGCCCATCTAAGTAATAGTAATGGTAACCTATATGTAATCAGTAAATCCTACCCAACCAGCCTTTACACTCCATCTCCGTCCAACCCTACACTCCATGTAGGGATATAATCAACCCACCTATCTCTACACTCCAAGTAATACCGGTTGCGGCACTAAAACAGTAGTTTGCAGTTGAGCTGCCAATAAATTAGGCTCGATGCCTTTTAGTACACTTTCTCCGAACAAAATAAAACCCCAACCCAATGCAATATGTAAATATAACATGCTATAACAGAATATCATACATGTAGTCAGGGCATACAGTATCAAATCAGTGGAACATCATCATGCTTATTCATATCAGTCATACAGTCAATTTAGTCAATTAGGGGTCTAAGTACGCTTACCAGCCCTACAGTAGGTCCACAGTCGACTCAGACGACCTGTGCAACCTTAGTAGTAAAACAGTGAAAATGGGCCTACAGGCCCATATTGCATGCCCATATGGGTCCACACGCCCGTGTGGCCCACACGTCATAAAATGGTTTTGGCCGTGTGGATCACACGGCCTGGCCTAATAATCCCACACGCCCGTGTGGCCCACACGACCCAATTCAGCCTGGCCCATGAATCGCACATGGCCATCCTTGATGATCACACGCCGTGTTCGGTCACACGGCCTACCACACGGGCGGCCACACGCCCATGTGAGGTCGTCTTTTCACATTTTTCGACTTTTCACCAATTTTTATTTTCAGAGTCGTGTTTACACACCTGGTTACGAAAACACGCACACAGTCCTTGAGCACTCCAAATCTAAGTTCAACCACAAACATTCGATTAGTCGCATGTCAACCAAATTTAAAACGACCCTAATCGAAAACACTTAATCACTTAGTCGACAACCACTTACCTCGTTTGAACAACCGAGGTCCTACCTACTTAAACCATCAAGAACGAATGATCACTAAGCTCTTGCAATCCAACCGAACCCTTATTAACAAATAATCGCATGAATAGTTTGAACCAAATCAAAACTCAAACTTACCGAAAGCACAAGACCACATACAGAGAAAGGAACTATCGGTAAATAAACCAAAGGCAAAGGCCAAAGGCACAACAATTCGACAAAGAACAAAGATGAAGAGAACGACAACTATGGGAAAAAGAAATCAGCACAGAGAGGGACACCGAAACAGAAAAAGAACTGGCGAGGGTGGAGGAATAAATGTTTATCAAGGGAAGGACAAAGCCGAAGGGAAATGAAAGGTGTAGCCGAGAATCACCTAACAATATTCAGCCAATGGAAAAGAACAAAGGAGAAAAAGATAGAAAATAGTAGCAACAGTTTGGGGAAAGCACATTTGCCGTAGAGAAGAACAAATTCAGAAAAGAAAGAGAATGAAACAAAACAAAAAATAGCAGAAATTTTTAGCAAAGATTCAGCCCCCCAAGAAGTGAAAAGAGTCGACAGAAAACAGAAATGGAGAGAAAGTACAACCCGAAGCCGAAATCTTGAGAAACAAGAGTTCAAGTTCGGCACCAACTCTCCCACTATCCTCAAATTCCCATATTTTTCTCCCTAAATCCCTCAAAACCATCCACCTCTCACTCAACCACCTAATTCAAATTCCACTACAACTCTTCAGTGGTTCGGTTAGACTAACACACCCACACAGCACTAGCAGCAAAATAAAACACTCTCTTGCGCATACCAGGACTCAAACTCAAGACCACCAGCACTTTGCCATTCTACTTAACCACCAGACCTGCAGACCCATTCTGACATGTTTTTCCAATATTTATTTATAAGCCTATTGGCTAAAGATAGGGGTTTACTCAATCAAAAACAAAATTTTGCCCAAGCTAAGGCTTGAACCTAAGACTTCTCAGACACTCCCAGAATACTTAACCACTGAAGCAAACAGATATTTGTATCACAAACATACGAGAACAATTATAAAGGATTTTTGGGGCGTTACATTGATGAAATGATGGTTTTCAATGCTCTTAATAAATTGGTTATAGTTGCCGATGATTGTAGCAACTTAATCTCTTCTTACCTTCTCGATAATTAAGACAATTGTAATTAATTACTTACCTTATTGACAAACAATCATGTAACTATTGTTTAGGATTTAATCTATCAATAGCATTAAGAACAAAAAAGTCCCAAATCTAACCAACAAATAGGCAATCGGGTTTATTTAAGTTAAATTGCATGTCCACACTGCACAAATAATTTTGCAGTTTGTCACAAATATTAGAATCAATCAATTGATTAAATTTCTAATTGACAACGCAATCATTCTAAACTATCAAATATTGACCACATATTTATCAAACCTGAACTTAAACCGAGAGACATGCAAATACTAAAGAATAAAGAAAAGATTAAGAATATTTAGATCTCACAAACTTCATAGAATCAACCTTCGAAATTTACTTTAACTAGAAAAGAAGTTTAGAAACCCATAACACAAATCAAAATAAAACTAAAAGGGGCTATGTCTTCCTAGTCTTAACTTTAAAATGTCTATTTATAGGGCAAAGATAATATAATGGAGAAAATACAAAAGTGTCATTAATTAAATAAAGCAAATTATTTTTAGGTTTTTTGATAATTTTTGCATCAAACTTCCAAGTAATTTTTAGATGCATTGCTAACGTTTTTGGCTTAAGTCGTGAAACAAATTTAGTTATATCTTTCAATTCCCTTCAAAATGATATATTATGGGCTTAAAATGGAGGTTTGTAGCTCAAGTTATAGGCCATAACTTTAAGTTTTGTTGTGTTGAAGGTCCAATACGCAAAAGCCACCAAAAATAAACTTTAAGTTAATTTTTCTACAATTATTTCCTAAATAAAAAATAAAAAATAAGTATTAATATAATTAAGAATATAAATAGAATAATTCAATGTGAGAAATATCAGAAATAATTGAAAATTTGCACACTTGTCAATCAACTATTGAATTTTTTAAATATAACTGTATTCATTTTACATGTAACACCCCAAACTCGGCCTAGATGTTACGGTCGGATTGTGAAGGTTACATCATACGTGAAAATATTGTCGCTTGGTTTTTGTGAAAAACTCATTTTAACTTAAAAGGGAAACATAACATATTAAATAATCGAAAACGTAAAAGTTCAGCATGTGGGTACTTTTACAAAAACCGCATTTTATCAACTTTATTAAAATAAACCCAAATTTTCTTAACCACTTGCGTAGTAAAACATCATATCGGATTTCAAAAAAAACTTTGCAGTGGAGAAAAACACTTTAGAATTTTTGTCTTATAAAACCATAGTATATTGTTAGTCATGTCATCTTGATTAAAACTCCAATTATAAATAGAATGTTTGCGGAATAGATATCAATATCAATATTAAAGTCCCAAAAAATTTTAAAAGACCAAAGTTTGTAAAGTCCATAATTTAGTCCAAAACATACTTAAATCAAAATGAGCAAACCGAGCTCCAGAATCGTTGTCCAATCCTAAGCCTGAGGGTTACCTGAAACGAAACAAAACAAACGAGTGAGCTAGAAGCACAGTGTGTGACATGGCCCACATACAAAATTTCATTACTCAATGCCAAATCAAAATTTCAGAACATATATCTTTTTTCAAATTTTAGAACATATATCATATCAAAACAGATCCTACCCCCGTTCGCTACACACCATCTCCGTCCAACCAATCACACTAATTAGGACTATAAGAGTTCATCCATCCAATCACACCAGTACATGGCGGTATGCCATACTTAAATTTGCAGCTGAGCTACCAAATAGAAATTGCAGTTTAACCGCCAGAATTGTAGTAAAACTGTCAGATTACACACACTTCCTCCAACATATCAAAACCCACCCCAATGCATATGCATAATCATGATAACATGCATACATATATCATAAGCTGTATGGCATGCATATCTAAACATATATATTTTACAGAGCATAACATATCACATAACTTATACAAAAACAAAACTCACTTAACATGCTTTCTAAGCATACTCGTGTGTAATGTACCGAATTTTAAGTTTTTATAAGCCTAAAAAATGCCCATGGATCCAATTTTAGAGTCCCCTAATAGGGCCTTCAAATTGGCCCAAAAAGGCCCACACGATTTGACACGGCCTACCAGATGGCTGTGTGATGCAGTGCAATTTCAAAAGCAGCCCCTATTTTTGGGTTTTTCCAAGTTTCAATCGAGATTTTTGGATTAGTTTCACACACCTAATGATATTATGATAACCACGCCACCAGAAACTCACAAATCTTACATATGACATCGAATCGCATTGATTAACAAACAAGATTTAACCAAATATTTCATTTGATAACACCCATTTTCTAAAAAAAACACTCCCTAAATTCAATTACGAACACTTACTACGAGATTGACAGCCACCAAAGTCGTTCCTAACTAGTCGGGGATTCGTTGGGCACCGAACAATTATCTCCTAATAACATAAGAACAATCAATACATAGATTAAATTCAAAGGATTTCCAACAAAAACTATGATTGACTTAATCCAACTTCAAATCACTTGCACACTTACCGTATTCCGTCACGAATTCACAACGAAGAACGGAATAAAATCAAACTAATGGCAGAATCACAATGAAAAGTAAAACTTTAGGTGCACAAAAACAAGATTTGGAAGAACCCACAAAAAGAACAAAAAAGAACTAAGCAAAACTGTGAAAAAAGAAAAGAGAAAAGAAAAGAATGTGAAAAGCAAAGGAAGGGGTGGACGGTTAGAGAGTGAGAGAATGTAGGGATTTTTGAGTAAAATAAAAATAAAAAAATAATAATCTATCTTAATCCAAATCCTAACCCACTAGATTTTATAGAATTTGAATTAGACTCAACAACCAACAAAAGCAAGGAGCAAAAATATTTCATACTCACGTAACACAGGATTCAAACACGAAACCTCTAGATAAGCTAAAGTTTTATCACTGAACTAGCAAACTCATTCTTATTACAACCTAACAAAAATAAAAGATAAGCCCTAAGAGTTCAAGTTTAACATAATGTCAAAAATTAATAAAGAAAACCCAAAATCAAAAGATTAAACTCAAGACCTAAAGTAAACATCTAAGGCATTTAACCACCAAACCAAATTAGATTATTTGACATACTCTAACACTTCCAAACACAGGAATATTGGGGCGTTACATTACATATAAATTAAAATTTTAAATTAATAATTAATATGATATCTTGATCAATAATTTTTCAATAAAATTTAACAATTGAAATTATTTTATATTAAATAATTAGTAAAAATTAATTTACTAGAAACTCAGATTATGTAATTTACATGAATTTAACAAAAAACACAACAGATTTTTTGTGTACGTTACAATTTGGGAGGAGATATCATTGTTAAAGCTTCAACATTAAACTTTACACTTTACATGGTAAAGTGGAAAGAAACTTGGAAAGATAAAAAATTAAAAGGGTAGAAAAGTGAAAAGATGGAAAATAGAAATTTTCTTTTTATAAGTGTGCTTGATAGAAAAAATGCATAAATTGAAAAAATGGGAGGAAATAAAATAAAACATTTTGAAAAATGCATAATTTTGAACTAACATACACATCTCTCTCATTTTCTCTCTTCTCATCATTTTAATTTGGAAGAATTGAGTTTTATGCATTAGGATAAAAAATAATCATTTTTCCTATTTTCTTTTCTCTCATTTTTCTTCTCTATTAAACACACTCAAAATTTATTTTATTTTCACTTTTCGACTCCCTCTTTTTATCTTTCTACTTTTTTATCCAATCAATTACATCGTGGAATTGCTATTTAGAACGTGAACAGTTGATTAGATAAATATGAATGACAAAATTAATATAATTATACATGTGTGTATAAACTGTCTACCTACCTTTCATTCTGGAGGTTAATTTTCTACTCGTTAAATTTGTCTGTTTTTGTTTATAATAAAAGAATAGCATGTCACGTTTATTAGGAACCACTGATTAATATCAAAACCATTGCATCTATAATCTATGATTTATCTATTTTTATCCATATAAAACTGAAAAATCCAAGCTCCGTTTAAGTTATGATTGGGTGGGTTGTTTTGGCTTAATGCTCAACAAGTTGCTCAATCAAACTTCTCCAACTCCCAACTTATTTATTCATTTTTCTTTATATAGCTTAACATTCAAAGCTGTTGTTTGTACATATTTGACTTCCATATGTTTTGGGTTAGTTCCTATCAATAATTTAGGTGAGAGAAAGAGGGTTAAAAAAACACGTCAAAAAATAAATATAAAAAATCTATAGTCATTTTGTTACACCAAAAAATTATTAAATTAATTCATATTCATTATACCAATGAGTAAATTAGTTATTTTTGTTAAAAATTAACATGACTGACAAATAACCAAACAGTGACACGTGGTGTGCAATATATATTTTTTGCTAACATACATGGACTAATTTTTAACAAAAGAAATGAATGAAATTTTTAATAAAAGGGACAGTTTGCTATTGATTTAACGTATAAGGACTAGTTTGTCTATTTTTTTGAGTAGAGGAGACCAAATACAATCCGACTCTTAGTACTTGAGCCTCCATAATTCTTTTACCATATTATGTTGAGTTAATAATTCTAAAGTTATTAATTTTTATAATATGTAAGTAAATGTTATAAATGCTATTAAGGTAGATGTTCATTATAACCAACCTTTCTCCTTTCATCTCCTTGCAAGAGAGAGAGAGAGAGAGTATACTACTTGTAATAAGAATGGAAAAGAATAGAAAGACAATAGAAATCCCTCTTTATTCTGATATATTTTTCTTATTTCTTTGCATTATTATTATTTTATAACATTCTTGTGTTCTTTGCACTATTATTATTTTATAAAACATTATCAACATGAGTTTGCTCGATAGTATTCAATATTTCGTTGGAGAACAAGTAATTTAGACATACAATGTCCTTGTTGAAGCAACACTCATAAGGTATGTGATTTCTATGCGTGCTTGAAAGATTTTGAGATTTCAATATTTTAATGAAAAAAAAGTTAAAAATGATACTCATTTTTTTCATATATAAGTATGAATTTATGTTTTATGTATTTCATGGTATGCTTGTTTATGATCTAAGACTTTGAATAAGATTGAAGTATCAACAACTTGAATATTTTTCTTAAATATGTATATCTTTATATTAGAGTTATATGATCCAAATTCCTATTAAAGAAATAATATAGTGATAAAATGGACAATGTTGCACAAGTAGAATCCGTATAGAACTACACTTCCTCTATTTGACTTTGATTAAAATAAGGGTTTTTCAGCTTTGAAATAGATGTAACCGGAACTCCTCTTACATCATTGGATTTTAACACTAGTGAATTTTTTTTCTCCTCTACCTGTGGTTTCTTTTCGAAAGGGTTTCCATATAAAATCTGTATGTTTTACTTTTTTCTTTCTTATTGCTTTGCGATTGTTCTATATTGCCATTATCAATGTTTAGTTTTTACACTTTCATAACATATGTCGTTGATAGGATTAAAAAATAGTAGTCATTTAAAAAAAATAATTTTATTTGATGACCTTTACAAAATGTACTACGTAACTTATTAGGTTATTTCTAATAGTGCCATGCATGACTTGTAAGTATAAACGAATTTGACTTTTTATATAAACAAAGCAAAAAGCATTATTTTTGTCCAACATCATCTACATGAAGGATTAAAAGTGAAATATCTAATTGTAAAAGATTCTCTTGAATGTTGAATTGCATAATAATTTAAAAAGAATGATTTGACCATTAGAAAACGATAATACTCTCTAAAGCCTTTTATGATTGAAATATCTTATGTGCTCCTACAACAGTAATATTGTGAAAAGACTTTAAAATGTATTTTAAAACGATCTCATGTCTTATAGTGAAAAAGGCTTCATTCCCTGAAGTGAATGTAATAATACATAACAATTATGAAAAATCAAAATATAGAAATCGTGGTTGTCGTTGTAATTGAGGATGTGGTTAGAGACGTACTAATAATTGTTATTATGGTGGTTATAATAGTGGTACTTCTAACCACTAGAAAAAGAATAATAAGGAAAAAAAACAAGAAAATGATGGTTAAAATATTCTAAGGTTATTGAAAATTCATGATGCCAATGTGGTATGAAAATGCATTGGCCACATACCTGTCGTATGTTTAAGCATTTAGTAAAATTTTATCAAAGCATCCATTAAAAAAAAAAAGACACAAAATTGAGATAAACTTCGTTCCCAAAATGATGAAATGGAGGATAATTTTTCGACAAAAGATAATTTTTTTTACTATGATGCTAAAGTTGACCATGCATACAATGATGATTAATATGTTCTTAGTTGTGTAAAAAATTTGTTGGAATCCAAGCATTAAATTTAATTGTTTGGTTTAAGAATCATTAGAATCAATAGCTACTTGATATTTGCTTGGGGATGATCTATTTCTCTTCATTACAAAGGATACTTATAATCATTGCTTCCCATCCATGGTAACCTAAGTCAGTTTAATCAACTTCTTTTGAAATTTGATTTGATTTCTATTTATAAGTTTAATTTATATAATTCTCTATCCGTAACTCTATGAATTTTTAAAACTCTTTACGCATTTAGTTATTGGGATTTCTATGTGGAGATAAATGTTTTTTTTATTTTTTTATTAGTTCATTTTTAATAGAATTTATTGATTTAATTTTAATTTTGATTAAGATATATGATTATTGCAGAATGGGAGTAAACATACTTACTTGTCATGAACTTTGGGATTTTCACCCTATATGGATAGTTTCATGATTATTATAAAATTTAAAATGAAATGATGTCATAAGAGGTGGAGGTTAGAAAATATTTATGTTTAAACCTTTATAGTTGTAAAGCTACTTTAATCTGACCTTATAATATTTTTCATTTTGTTGTGTTATGGTATATATATAAAAAATATATTATCTATAACCATGGTGATTTATTAGTAACATGAATTTATTATTTGTTATATTTAATATATATTTTATTTATACTTATTCATTTTATTTTTATATGAATAAATAAAGTTTTTGAATACCAGAAGTTTTTGCCATTCATGTTGAAAAGAAGTGCAAATGTGTTTATTATTTAAAATAAATTAAGTATTCATTAAGGTTGTATAATAAAATAATTATGTGCTCCTGAAGAGATAATATTGCATTAAATCGTAAAAAGCTCTTTAAGAGCTAATATTTTACCTCCCAATGATGCAAAATTTTGTAAAATATATAATATAATTTTTCAAATCAAGAAGATATATGTTGAAGGAAATGACATGAGAAACTTGTGTTTTTGAATTATAAATATTCTCCAAAGCAATACATTACACTTATATGATTGACATATAAGATAGTGAAAAGAAGTTCATAGTGTTGGTATGACCGGTTAGACCATCCCGAGTCAATGATGATGCAAAATAATTTGATGAAATTTTATATGATTTTATTGAAGAATTAGAAGTTACATTTTAATAATTGTCATCAATACTAGTTATTTGGACAGCATATTGAACTAACACCAGCTAAAGTTAGAGGTCAATTGCATTTTTAAATGACAACCAAATAATATAAGAGCTCATGTATCACATGTGTGCAACCTGAAGTTTGTGATATTATTTCTTGAAATAATTTGATTGTGCACAATCTCTATAGTATGCAATTTGTGCTAACAACGCTGGTGCATTATATCCCAAGCTTGATTTTCGTAGTTTTAGCTGGGATAATATTAAGTTGTCTATGCCTATATATGTTATACTTAATGGTTAGCAAAACTATGCCTCCATTTAATTGCTTAACCATTAATATAAGAATAGTTTTATAATAAGCATGTAATTTTATTTGCATCAAGTTACCATGTAATAAATAGTTATCTCGTGAGAATTGACTTTCATTTATAAGCCAATAGATTTCCTCTAAGAATATTTGGATGTGAAATATCTATTTTATATTCCACCATAATGCACTAATATGAATCATCAAGTATGAAATTAGGAAAAATTTCCATTAGATGTTAAAAGTTGAAAGAAGATATATTTATAATTTTGAAAAAGTATTGTCATGTTGCAAATTTTCTTAGTATTAAGGGGAGACAAGTTGGTTAAATAATCATGTCATCATTTTTTGTGATCCTCACTAATATTTATGCACAAAGTTTGAAGGATAAATTATTGCCAGACATGTTTAGTGATAGCATTTAGAGATTGCATATACTAGTCGATACATATACCAGTTAAAATGCTCCAAATAATTATATGTCCCAGAAGGACAATGTAATAAAAATAATTCTTGGGCATGCTAGAAGCATGACAAACTAGTTGATTCCATAAATCAAAAAATTCTTGAAAGAAATAAGAAAGAAATGAAGATAGTCACATACTAAAGGAGGCGGGTACTCATGAAGAGACCCAAGACATAACTTTTGATAAAACCCCAGAAGAGGTTCAAGTACCTAAAATTATGAATATAATGAGATATCTCAATTAATTATGTCATAACCAAATATGATGGAGCTGGCAAAAGGAAATATTATGAAAAAGTGAGTTTCGAATGAAAATATAGTTGAAAGCATTGAGATGAAAAAAAGAATAAACGTTTCTATTATAACTTATGAAATGTATTTCGGACATGAAGTCCAAGCACCCAGAAGGTATGAAGCCAAGTGGAGTACATGTTAGCATAATAGTGAAAAAAATACAAGTTATAATATATAGAATTGACTTGTAACACAAACTTTCACAAGACACTTGGCTTTGGTTATGAAAAATGATTAATTTGTTGTGAATGCAATAGTCCGACACTAAATAAAATTATTTATTTAGGTCTAGTGAATTTGCATTCAGCTGATATAAATTATTTTATAATATTGATACCTGAAGCATAAAACTCAAGTTTCATGAGAAAATAATAAAATGTGAATATGATTTTGTTCAGGAGTTTTTATTAATTAATGAATCTATACATATAGGTTATTATTATCATTGTTGATATTAATGTATCAAATATCATTGGAGTTCCTGAAGAATTTTCAAGAGAAATAATTATTTGGTTGATAAACTTTATAATGAAAGTATATCTTAAAATGAAAATTTATCTCGACGTAAAGTTTGAGTGTTTAATAAGGACAAATTTTTATACAATGATATTATAATGCATTACTATTGAGTATCCAATAGTATTTATATAATCAAAATTAATCAAGCTAATTTTCATGTAGATTGGAGATATTGAAAAGGAATACAAATGGTCAAACAATAATGTTAGAAAACGATGCTCCTAGAGTACCATTTTTTATGTGTCGAATGCACTCATTGTGTTGGTACTAGTGAATGATAAAATATGATCAACAAAAAAATGGAGATATAAATGTTCAACATATTCGTTAAAGTGAGAACTTCGCATATCTTTTTACCAAGACACTCCCTACTACTACATTTGAGAAGTTAATTTTCTACATGAGATTGCGCCGTTTCAAATATCTTAAGTGATGCTTAAATGAGGGGGAGTAAATTCGTACTAGATTTTTCTTTTAAGATTGTGACATATTGTGTATTAAAAGATTATGTACTCTTTTTTCCTTCCCTAGATTTTTGTCTCACATGGTTTTTCCTAGTAAGGTTTTTAATGAAACATATATTTTATATAATGAAGATCCAAAGGGGAGTGTTATGAATGCTATTAAGTGGATGCTCATTATAACAAACCTTTCGCCTTATATATATAGAGAGAGAGAGTATACTACATGTAGTAAGAATGGACAAGAATAGAAAGGCAATAAAAATCTCTCTTTATTCTCATATATTATTCTTATGTTCTTTGCATTATTATTATTTTATAATTAAAAAAAAAACTTATCTTGAAATGCGATTTGGATAATATTGCAACTAAAGAGTAAATTATTTTGTAATGAGGAAACTAAATTGAAACTTTGTTTAACTAATTACATTGAACTTGCAAATAAGGAAATGGATGAAACCCAACCTTATTACAAGTCAATATGATGTATTACCTTGACAGGTGTGCTTATTATTAGAAAAAGAAAAGAGTGTTTTATGAATTTGGGTATCTTAAGCACATGGTGTCATTCCTTACTTTCATGCTTGCTAATTTGTTTTATATGTTGTCTTAATGAATACAAGAACAAAGAGATTAAATATATACAAGGCATGGGATGCCCGAGAGAAGAAAAAACATGCCCTCAAATTATTTTCTTTAACTCATGTCTTTTAGTCCTTGTAACTCGAAGTGTTAAGAATCTTCATCAGATTTATATATTTAAACCTTAATTCCTTAACTTATGTGATTCTCCTTATATGCTTCCCTTAGATTCTTCTTATACTCTTTCTTTAACTGCATGCATTTCCATAACTTCAAAACTATTATTACAAATGGGATCAATTTTAAAGGCTTGTCAGTTTTCTTTGATTTTCACATTAATAGCTAATTGAGTTTCATCCACTGCACTCTTTCGCGTTTGCCAATTAAACTATCATATTATATACATCACATGATGAATTGCTACTTTAACAGTATCCTATTCCTATATACTTATAACAGTTTAGTGTCAAATTAAATTAGTCTTCATCCTCCTATGTATCATATAATCTATAGCATCACCTTATAGGAAATAAATCATATTACTTGATGCCTCTAACATTCCATTCATATTGCTAGAGATATTGCTTTATAACTAAAATTAATTATTGCAAACAAGTTCAATTTCATTCTTACATTTTCATATTTTACCATCTACAAATTTAACAACAAATAGGTTTAAAAATTTATTACAAAAACATATCTAAATTTGTATTATAATATTTAGGTAGATGATAAATTGAAGTTGAGTAGAATGGTTATTGGATTAGATTTTGATATTTATTAATAAAATTTAATATTTAAAAAAAACTTGTTACTAAATTAATTAGTTCCAAAATTAAATTTATATATATGTATATATATATATAAATGGAATTTAATTGTTTAGATTATTATTGTTATTATTTGAAATACATTATATAGTACTATAAAAGAATGTTTAAAAACTTTCAAAGTTCTATAAGAAAACATATTTCAATTTTTATTAAAGATTGGGTTAAAAAATACTTACAAAGCATACTTAGAATTTTACGTAAATTACTTAGTTGATCATCCAATTTTTAGGGCACTTCTATTTTGGTCATCCAAAAAGAAATCCTTGCAAATTTGTCACCCAATTTTTAGGACGTTTTCATTTTAGTCGCCCAAGCGCTAAATCTCTAACTGAGGTTAAGTGTACACGCCATATCATATTTACACTTTCATTTTGGCCACCCAACTTCTATGTCACTTTCATTTTGGTCACCCAAAAAAAGTTTTTAAGTATTAATTGGGGTAAAAAAAATTAAGGATTAAACTGAAAATATGGTAGTAACGAAAATAATGCATTAAAAATTTTCATATTGTACTTGTTTGCCCCCTTGTCAAAAGTTCTACTTTTTTTTCAATATTGAGATTTTAAATTTCAAAACGTCTAAAATCAATTAAATAAATTGTTGAAATTTTTTTATCCCTTGATAGTGTCAATTGATTTGTTACTATAATATTGAAATTAATTAATTTAAACTCCTTCTAAAATTTAAAAATATTTCCAAATTAAAATCAAATCAAACAACTCATCTTTAATAATTGTCTATGAAGCCCAACTTTCTTTTGATTATATTATCTTATATCTCCCATGCTAAATTAAAATTAAAGAAAAATACTCGTAATTAAATTTATCTTCCATGCCAAACAAAACTCAAAATTATGTTCATCAGTTTTTTACCCAAACGAAGAACAAGAAATTAATTTAATTAATTGCAAGAATTTTTATTTTCTTTTAGCTTAGCATGAAAGATTCAAGATTATATAATCAAAACATATTTAAGTTTCATAGACAATTATTAAATTTAAGTTATTTAAGTTGATTTCATTAATGACAATTTGGAAACATAAAAAGGAAACTTTAAATTTTATAGTGACATGAATTAATTTCAATATGTAGTAATAAATTGTTGAAATTATCATGGGATAAAAAAATTCAACAATTTATTTAATTGTTTTTGATGTTTTAAAATTTAAAATTTCAATATTGAAAAAAATAGAAATTTATAATTTCTAGAAATAGGATAAACAAATATAATATGATAATTTTTTAATGCATTATTTTAGTTTTTAGTGTTTTCCACTTTAATTTTAATTTTTTTTACTCAGATCATTACTTAAAAAAAGAGATTTTTTGGTGACAAAAAATAAAGCGACTTAGAAGTTGGGTGACCAAAATGAAAGTGTAAACATGTTGTGGACATGATTTGGCGTGTATAGTCAGTTGTCATTAAGGATTTAACTCTTGGGTGACTAAAATCAAAACACCCTAAAAATAAGGTGATAAAATTACAAGTATTTTTTTTGGTGAACAAAATGAAAGTGTCCTAAAAATTGGATAACCAACAGGATAGTTTACTTTAAATTTTTGTTGAATTATTTACTCAACAAGATTTGTTTTATTTTTATTTTTACTTTTAAATGGCGTTTAAAGCATTTTTAAAAGTACCAACAAGTAGTTGAAAGAAGTGGAAGTGATTTTTTTTTCCCAAGCATTTTAACCAAGTTCAAATCTTGGAGTTGACATGGGTGAGAGAGCTTTACCTAAATACTACCCGTAGCTCGTACAGGACTATAGCCAAACGGTAAAACGAATACAAATGAGAACACATGTGATTTATACCAAAAAATTATTTTTTAAAATAAATATTTCACAAAAAAAAACTTATTTAAATAGTATTTAAATATTTTAAACATTAACTTATTATTTCATTTACGGTCTAAGCTTAATCCTATTTGGGCCAAGGATAGTATTCGGGTAAAGCCTTTTTAGTAATGTCAAGTTCAAGACTCAAACTTGGTTCAAATGTTTGGGAAAGAAGTTCACTCCCACTTTTTCTAACCACTTGTTGATTAAGAAAAATATTTTGATAGATATTGATTAATTAAATCTAGAAAAATATTGATTATAAAATTAAAAATATTTTAAAGTTGCTTTATAATTTTAAATTTTTTTTTTTGATAAATGTCTAAGACTACCTATATTTCTCTCCAACCCTTAAATAAGAGAATAATTTGCTTCAGCATACTCAAACTCACGTCCTCTTGCATTGACAACAATATCGATATCAACTGAGCTAAGACTCAATCAGCTATAATTTCAATTTTTAAATACTATTTAATAAAACAATTTTTATTATTTTATGGTTAAGAAGGCTAGATTCCTAGAACTCAAACATGTAATAAATGCAGACTAGTCTAGGTCACTAATGTTGGATGTTTTTCATGGTTAACAATAGGCAAGTTTCCTAGGTTTCAAACATGTAATAAATGCAGGTGAGGGTCCAAAAAAGGGTTGAAGAACATAAAGGCATGCGATTAGTGAAAGAGGGCAGTCAATTTGCTAATGGGAGATGGCCATTTTTCTACGGTGGCATGGTCGAGTAGTCTATTTAGGGTGGGGTTGAGGAGTGCTGCAACCAAAACCAGTCCTTCAATAAGGGAACAAAAGGAAGTCTATCACGTGTGAGTTGCAGAAGGGTCAATTTTCATATATGCATTGCATGCATATGAAGATGATAAACATATAATAATAAGTTAAATCCTCTTAAAAATATTTACAAAATTCGAGAATTCTTGTGGATATCCAAAACTGGTCCTGG
Organism: Gossypium bickii; assembly: GCA_025503065.1. Taxonomy (NCBI): domain Eukaryota; kingdom Viridiplantae; phylum Streptophyta; class Magnoliopsida; order Malvales; family Malvaceae; genus Gossypium; species Gossypium bickii. The sequence continues at coordinate 46,203,614 of CP106711.1, read as the reverse complement.
ATTAGATCTCTTACAAATTTTTATTCCAAAGTTTGTGAGTGCAGATAGAGAGAGAGAGTAATGGGGTTGGAGAATGTTAGGAAGCATATTTTTGTATTACCCTAGACAGTATTCAAATATGTGGGCCTGCTAAACTTAATAAAAACAAGTGCTTACGCTTGCATAACTTGTACGTACATGCATACATGCATATATGGTGTATCCATGGGATACTGTAATTTCTTTTCTACATTGCTGTTTTAATGGTTCTTATTGGTTTAATCAGTTTGCCTAGTTGAGTTAGTTTGACAGAACCGAGTTTTATTATGTGTATATTTACATAAATTATTTGTTTTCTGCTAAATTTTTTTGGCAGTAAGGCAATTGTATTATGTGCATATTTACACAGTTTTGTAAGCTACAACTTGGATTGTCACTGCAAATGAGCAAGAGAAAGGGGAAAAAGAGGAGCAATTGCCATTAGGGTTAGACAGTGACCATTCCTTTATGGAATTTGTCTCATCAGGAACATGCAATGATTTTGACTGCCATGAGTCTTTTGAGGGGCGCCTTACTGCTACCCTACCACATTCTCCCACACAACAAAAACATTCAAAATATCAATAGAATCCTTCAATCACTAATCAGAGTAATATATGTATATACATACTTTGTCCTGTCTTACAATTGAATCCCACCCAGATGGTAGGGGTTGTGTTAGGGTTATCAAAGTTAGAAAATTTACTATACGGGTAGGATTTTCCCCTGGATGGAGAAATGAAACAATATCAACGGATTTTAGGTAACAGTTGAAAACCTCTGAGAGAAATATATGTGAGGCAAAAAAGAAAAAAGAAAAAAGAAAAAAAAGAGAACATGAAGACCTGCATAAAAATGATTTCATCATGATATGAGAAAGTTAAATGTCATACGGGGCATGAGAGAGTGAGCCAAAGATTAAATGGCTTATAATCCCCACTCCACATTACATGACAAAATCCCAACTCCCACATACAGACAATCCCATGGCCGGCTATCCTCACATGCTACCAAAATCCAACAGAAGTAGCACCAGCACACCCTTTCCCTTTCCCTCTTCCTTTCCTTTATAATTAGCTCTCACACACAGTCTCTCTCTTTTCTTTTTCTCTCTGTCGTCCATCTCTCTTCTTTCTTTTGATTATATTGAGGGGGATTAGAGTTAGACCCTTTTTGTAGCCGTGAAAAAAGGTTGGTTTTGAATCAGTAAATCTCTGTATGGCGTATTGCAGCCCCTATGTTTAGCAACTGGAAAAGGCTGATATCCTTTGTTGAAAGAATGGTCTCTTTAGCCGGATTTGACTTGAACCAAGTTGTTCCTTTTGGGGAAGGGAGTTATTTGTATACTCCTCTTTGAGCGGTCCCTTTAGTGTTTTCCTTTACTAGAAGAAAATAAGATTCTCACAAAAGCTGAACCGTCAATTTTCTGTGATTCATTTGCAGAATTCTCCCAAACTGTACTATAAAATTGGTGGGTTTTTTATTCACTTTTTCATCCTTGCTGTGTGGATCGTTTCCCAATGACAAGGTACCCACTGTTAGTCTGGTCTTTTTCTATCTTTCTGCTCTCTTCTGATGTCTGATTATTATTTGCTCTTCTCTTAATTTTTTGTATTCTCTCTCTCTCTCTCTCTCACTTTTGCTCTCTCCATGATGCAATTCTCTGAAATCCCACCCTTGCACCAAATCCCTCCATTTTCAATCCCCACTATGAACAAAAACCAAATCCATCGGGCTCGTCCATGGCCTTTCCCTACCTCAAAGGGCTTAGGCAGCTTTGGTGATGCCAATTGCATGGAACAACTTCTAGTGCACTGTGCAAACGCTATTGAGAGCAATGATGCTACTCTAGCGCAGCAAATTCTTTGGGTTCTCAACAACATTGCACCACCAGATGGTGATTCCAACCAGCGCTTAACATGTGCTTTCCTTCGAGCTCTTATTGTCCGAGCAGCCAAAAGCGGCACTTGCAAAATGCTTGCAGCAATGGCCAACGCTCACTGCAACCTCTCTGTAGATATCCACACTTTCTCCATCATCGAGTTGGCTAGCTTCGTGGACTTAACCCCGTGGCATCGCTTCGGTTTCACCGCAGCAAATGCAGCGATACTAGAAGCTGTGGAAGGGTATTCGGTCATTCACATAGTTGATTTAAGCTTGACGCATTGCATGCAAATCCCTACATTAATCGATGCCATAGCTAGTAGGCTGGAAGGACCTCCACTTGTGAAACTCACGGTTGCTGGTGGTGCAACTAAAGATGTTCCACCAATGCTCGACCTTTCCTACGAAGAGCTAGGCTCCAAATTGATTAACTTCGCCAGGTCCCGCAACGTAGTATTGGAATTCAGAGCGATTCCTTCAACTTACGCTGATGGATTCTCCTCTTTGATCGAGCAGCTTCGAGTTCAACATTTAGTATATGCAGAAAGCGGTGAGGCTCTAGTCATAAACTGTCACATGATGCTTCACTACTTACCAGAAGAAACATTGTCTCCTCTTTCAAATGTAAATTCAAACCCTTACTCGTTCGAACCATCGTCCACTCAATCTCTTCGAACCATGTTCCTGAAGGCGCTTCGGGGATTGGACCCAACAGTGGTTGTCCTAGTAGACGAGGATGCGGATTTGACATCAAATAATTTGGTTTGTAGATTAAGGGCTGCTTTCAATTACCTATGGATACCATACGATACGGTGGACACGTTTCTGCCACAAGGGAGCAAGCAAAGACAGTGGTACGAGGCAGACATATGTTGGAAGATAGAGAACGTGATAGCTCATGAAGGGCTGCAAAGGGTGGAGAGGCTAGAACCAAAGAGCCGGTGGGTGCAGCGGATGAGAAACGCGGGTTTTCGTGGGGTTAGCTTCGGTGAAGAGGCCATCTCGGAAGTGAAAACAATGCTTGATGAACATGCAGCTGGATGGGGATTAAAGAAAGAAGAATATGATCTTGTACTTACTTGGAAAGGACATAATGCTGTATTTGCCACTGCTTGGCTGCCTGCTTGAACCTTTTTTTTGCTTTCTTTTTTCAACAAATTATAATTGAATTTTTCTTGTCTTAATTACTACCTAATTTTATTCTAGTTTTGCTAGCCTTTGACTACTAGCTTGTAGTTGTCCTCTAAGAATTTGTCATGTGTGTGGGAGCTGATATCTCTGTATGTGTTTTCGTTTTCAAAGCTGCTAATATTTGTGATGATCATTACTCCTTTATTTTTTCTTATACTATACTTGGTTTGATATTTTATATGATATGATAGGTTGGGTTGGGTTTGTTAATTTTTTATTTTAGATTTTTAATAGTGATTTGATTTTTAGTTTTTTATAGTAATTTTGAATTTTGGGTTTTTAGATTTATTTAATAAATAACTTTTGTTTTATGTCTTTTAAACATTTATGATATAATTTCAAAGTTTTTTTCATATATATATATTTTAAAAAATTCGAGTAAATAAAAAAAATCAAAAACTCTTATTTAATATTTTTTGGAAAAAATTATATACAAATTTTAAGATATTTTTACTATTTTAAATATAAAATATTTATTTTTATATTATAAAAATTGAAACTAATTATAAATTAATTAAAAGTAGAACTCAACTCGATTTTAGTAACCATAGTTTTTCAATTTACATTCTATAAACCATTCAAATACCTTGATACAAGTAAATTTTCAAATTTTCTTAATCAGACCTAATATAAAAGTTAACATATTTGGTACGTGCTTATATTGGACATTAGCCTGATGGCTGCTTTTATGGTTGAAAATTTCTTTTAAAACAATCTCTTGATCTAATGGTAAGGAGGTTATGTTAGGCATGAAAGCTTGCATTAGATCTTAAGTAATTTCATTCATTTCCCCTAATTATAAAAAAAAAAATTGAAAAGTGATGTTAAAAGTGTGGTTTGTTAATTCAAGTGTTTTGCATTGATGTTAAAAATTGCAATAAAAAATTAAAATGTTTATTTTAGACATGATATTGAAAATAAAATAATAAATTTATTTAAATTATTAAATTATTTAATATAATTATATATAAAATGTGAATTTTAAATTATTAATATAAATTATTTGTAAAATTAATGGTACATAAAATATTTAAAAAATAAATATAATGATAAATTATATTTAAATAATTTAGTCTAATAATACATAAAATATAAATTGATGTAAATTTTTAAATACCCTTTACATAATCTATATAAATAAGGATATTTTATTAAATATACTTAAAACACAAAAGCTTCGAAACCCAAACTTTTGTGTTTGGAAAGAAAAACACTTAATATTTTTTTTATCCCAAAAGTCATTTGCTGTTGGTTATTTTTGAGGTTAAAAAATGCTTTTGAAACTCTGTCAGCAATGAAAAACAAGGCTTAAGATTGGTTGGTGAGGGTTATTATAAAATTATTTGATAAATGTCCTCCTCTATAATATACCCTTTAACTTATATATATATATATATATTGGACTAAGAAAATATTTATATCTATATTATTATTTAAATTCTTGATTGATTTAATGTCACAAATTATTAAATAATTTAAGTAGAAAAAACCCCATAATTTAATATATCTTGAACTATAAGATGTAGTATTATTGAATGTTGACATTTTTTCAAAAATAATTTAAATTTTAAAAAAAGAAAAAAAAACCTAATATATCTTTGTATATGGGTGATGATGTGGCATGAGGATTGGAGGCGAAGGTTGATGTATCAAATAGTTTGAAGTCGGGGATATGTAATGGTTAAGTTGGGTCTCCACTATTTTTGGTATTTTAGTTTGAATTGGGGATACGTAACATGCAATAGCAAATCCTTCGGTTGGGTGTTCATTGTTTTTAGCATTTTACCCCTCATTAGTTTAGAAGATAGATAAAGGTATTGGGTCTCCACTGTTGTTAGTATTATAGTGATAGAGGCCCAATGAGTAGCAGATTGGGAATGGAACATATCAAGATTAGTGGATTACTTTGTTTTGAAGAATATTGGCGACCGAGAGAAATAGTAATTTTAATTTCAATAAAAAAAGAAAATTAGTTGTTATTGTGTTTCGTATGATTGTTTATTGTTGCCACCTCCAATCCAATCAAAACACAAGATTTTAGGATACCTTATTTACTCTCTCTCCTAATAATCCTCAAACCCTAGTTTGGCTCCCATCTAATACAAAATTCCTCCATTTTCATTCAGATTAAGTCTCTTACTTAATCGTAAATACTCTAAAATAAACATACAAGGCAGTAAAATTATTAACATATTAAAAGCACCAAAACATCCTTCTCCACAACCTCGGCTCTCTATGTTTCACTCTCAGACAATTCAACGCCAAAATACTCTCCTGCAGTATTTTTCTATGAAAGCAATTGTATCAAATTTTGTATGCATTTTTACCTATTTAAATATTTAACATAGAATAATGATATTTCTCATTTTTAATATATAGTGTTATTTTTTATTCGTAGGTTTATGAATATACAAGCAATTCCAGTTGATGAACAATGAAACTAGGGGGTGGAATTCGATTCTGATCGCAAAAGGCATAAAGTACTACAATGATTACGCCAAAGAAGTTGGTTTTGGTATTCAAAAGGAATATGTAAAAAAGTGTAAAAAGCATTGTTTTGTAATATCAAGAGAGCTCACATGCCTCAAACAAGGCATTCGTGAACAAAAGAAAAAAGACGTTTTGGTGAAAGCTCATTGCAAAGAAACTAGAACCAGTTTCTTGGCTCATATTGTTATCAGGCGTCAATCAAATGGTAAATATCAAGTTACTAATTCTGAGAAGAAGCACAACCATCCTCTCGCTCCTTAGTCATGAGCTCTTATGTTAGCTGATGATTTCGGTATATCTCTTAAACTTGCATTTGAAATGATTCCTTGAGAATTGGTTGATCGAGACAATTTGGGATTTACAAAAACAGACCAGAATAATTATTTGTGAACTAAACGGAAATGATCCTTGATGCTTGGAGAGGCATCTAGCTTGTTAGATTATTTCGAGAAAACAAAAGTTGAAGACTCTTTCATTTTTCCTTTCTAATACAATTGGACGTTAATGATTTAATTACTAATATATTTTGGGCTGATGCAAAAATGATAGCAGATTACAAATTTTTTGGTGATGTAGTATCCTTTGATACAACATACCAGCAAATAAAGAATACAGACTTTTTGGCATTATTCATAGGAGAATGATGATTTTTGGTGCTGCTTTATTGTATGATGAAACAATTGATTCATTTGAGTGCTTATTTAGAACATTTCTTAGATCTATGAGGGAGAAAATTCCAAAAATCATTTTGTTAATAGGATGCGGCAATGAGCAAAGCAAGCTAAGTAACCATCCAATTTTTGTTAACGTTGAAAATGTCGATTTTGAAATCGAACTTATTAAATCTGAGTCATCCAAAAATTTTAGTTAAGCAATTACAAAGTAGATAAGAAATTTAAAAATAGAGACATTAATAATTAAATTAAAAATAAATTTATTTAGTAATTAATTAAATATAATATTTATAGTAGTACATGACAAAATTACATAGAGGTCAAAACAAGTAGGAATTGATCTTTATAGGAAAATGATCATAATTTTTATTTGATTAGTGGATTAGCATGGCTTAGTATATTGAATTCCACTAAATTACAAAAGGTAAGATCATGACCCTTGATTTTTATATCTAATTAAGAATTACTAATAAATTATATATATGAGATGTAAGTGGGAGAGAGAGTTTACATTTTGTTAATTATGACTCCTATTTCAGTCAAATTTGAGAAGTAATCTTCTAGTTAAACTCTGTTTATTTGTTTCAATCAAACACTGATTAGTTTAGATTATTTTATTATTATTTAACCTATGAATTTAGCCTATAAATAGGCTCTTTTACAACCTTAGAAAACACACCCATTAGAGATTAGAACTGATAACACATTTAGAGAATTTTGTGTTTACGTTTTGAGGGTTCTTTGTTTTCGGGTTTTCGAGTTTAGTTTTTTTTATCTCCATCTTTTGTACTCTTCGTTCTTTTTCCATTATAGTAAAATTATCTTTGCCCGTTATTTTTTATCCTCTTTGGAGGGGTTTTTTCACGTTAAATTTTTGTGTGTTCAATTTCTCAATTTATTCCGCTATTTTTTTCTTGTTGCTTAATTGAGTCGATCCTAACAAGTGGTATCAGAGCTAGTTCAATTTTCATAGATCAACCCATTCAGATATGACAACAACAAAGTTTGAAATTGAGAAGTTTGATGGTGAGACAAATTTCAATTTGTGGCAAGTTCGGATGATGGCAATTCTAATTCAAACCAGCTTGAAAAAGGTTGTTACTAGGAAAAAGCCTGAGAATCTAAATCAAACAGAATGGGAAGAGCTCAATGAAAAGGCCTTGTCTGTAATCTAGTTGTGCCTCACGAATACGGTATTGCAGGAGGTATTAATGGAGAAAACCTCATCCACCTTATGGAAAATGTTAGAAACTCTTTATGCGACTAAGTCTCTGGCTAACCATTTAGTGTTGAAACAACGTCTATTTATGTTTCGCATGAACGAAGGTGAGCTTCTTAGAGATCACATCAGTCAATTCATTACTCTTTTAAATGATTTAAAGAATGTTGAGGTTTATATTGACGATGAAGATCAGGCTATGCTATTATTGTGCTCTTTACCCCCTTCATACAATTCTTTCAAGGAGACCCTGATTTATGGCAGAGACAAACTCTCGTTCGAAGATGTGAAGGGTCATTTCTTGAGTAGAGACAAACTCGACAATGAGCTTCATTTGGATAGTAAGGTAGATAGGCAAGCTTCTGTTTTGATAGCATCAAAGAAACGAGACAAAAGGTGTTGCTATTGTAAAAAGTTAGGTCACGTTAAAGCAGATTGTTATAAACTGCGAAATAAAAGAGTTGCTGAGAGTAACGAGGAAGATATAGCTGGTGCTAATTTGGTCGATGAAAGCGGTGATGATTTCTTGTTAGTGTCAACGAGCGATAACTCCAAGCTCACGTCCGAGTGGATCTTAGATTCAGGATGTTCTTTTCACATGTGTCCCAATAGAGAATGGTTCTCCACATACAGTTTAGTTAAAGGTGGAGTTGTGTGCATGAGAAACGATTCATCTAGTAAGGTAATTGGTATTGGTACGGTTAAAATTAGGATACACGATGGGACGATTAGGACACTCTCAGATGTCAAGTATGTACCTGATTTACGAAAGAATCTCATCTCCTTAAGTATTTTAGACTTGAAAGGATGCAGAATCAACATCGAGTTGAGCGGCATTAAAGTATCTTATGGAGCTCTCGTTTTGTTAAAAGGTAAAAGAACTGGCAGTCTTTATTTATTTAAAAGTTCTACAGTGACCGGTGAAATCGGACGTCCCTCGTCCGTTACAGAGTCAAAGTCAACTCATTCAGAGTGGAGGCAACTTGGTCATAGGAGGGAAAAAGGTATGACCATTTTGTTGAAGAGAGGTTCTCTTTTGGAGGCAGGTTTTGAAAAGTTAGGGCACTGTGTTCGTGAAAATCAAACCCGGGTTAGTTTTGATTTGGCAGTGTACAAGTCGAAGGCTAGAAGTCTTCCAGTTTCTAAGCACATATTCGACTTAGTTAATTCCCTGCATGGTTCAAGATAGGCTCATGGCGGGCTTTGGCAAAGATGGCATTGTGGAAATATGAGTCAAAGTGGAGATTTGTTAATTATGACTCCTATTTCAATCAAATTTGAGAAGTAATCTTCTAGTTAAACTCTATTTATTTATTTCAATCAAACACTGATTAGTTTAGATTATTTTATTATTATTTTACCTATGAATTTAGCCTATAAATAGGCTCTCTTACAACCTTAGAAAATACACCCATTAGAGATTAGAACTCATAACAAATTTAGAGAATTTTGTGTTTACGTTTTGAGGGTTCTTTGTTTTCGGGTTTAGTTTTTTTTTATCTCCATCTTTTGTACTCTTTGTTCTTTTTCCATTATAGTAAAATTATCTTTGCTCGTGGTTTTTTATCCTCTTTGGAGGGGTTTTTCCACGTTAAATTTGTGTGTGTTCAATTTCTCAATTTATTTCGCTATTTTTTTCTTGTTGCTTAATCGGGTCGATCCTAACACATTTTTACTCTCATTTTCTTCTCCCAAAACAGTATAAGAAGGAAGAAGAAAGGTTTCCTTCCCCATAATTGTAACACCCCTAATTGATCTCTGTCATCAGATTAAGGTTACAGAGTATTACAATACAATTTAGAATATTTAAATTTAAATATAAAAATTATACAAAATATCTTATAACATTCAATAACTAATATAAATCAAGGTAAAATCACATTTATGGACCTTCGATCGAGCCTACTGGACTTTAAAAATAATTTGGAAACAATCTGGGATCAATATGAAATAAAACAGAAAAATCTAGAAAATTTAAAAAATAGGGGTCACATAATTGTGTAATATAGCTCAGACAGTGTGAGCACTGTGTGTCTGCCTGTGTGAATATTCGACATCGGGCCACACGACCGTATGGATCCTGTGCTTAAAACAATAATGACACACGACCGTGTGTGGCACACGGCCATGTGACAACCCATGTCCTAGGTCGTGTGCTGCATTGATTGCCCTTAAAATAAGCCATTTTCAACCCAATTGCTTAAGTACCAAGTCATACTATAAACACATGTTTATAAGGCTTTAAAACACATTCAAATACACTCAAAGCATCCCAAAACAAACAACCTATGTGCCTAACCAATGTGTCCTTATTGACACCACAATTTACTAGACAAATGCATCCATAAAATTTCCATAACAATTTGCATTCAAGCTTATAAATTCACACAAAAGAATACATACCATACTTATTAATTCATTCTAACCATTCAAAACCCATATACCATTTCTCAACTACTTTCAAGAACTTATATCAACTACCCAAAACATGGTTATAAGCACATTTCATACTTAGTCAAAAACATATTCACGTGTACAAAAATCCATCCAAAAGCAACATCACCCAAGTTTAACAAGTTACATAGGTAACAAGTGATTAACATAACTACAATTCACCTATTACATGACAAGTTCTATACCATATTTGTATTTTCATACCAAACCATGAACAAGCAAAACATTAACTAAAGCGTACATTCATCACATAAGTATAAACATACCACTTGTAGTAAGTAATTAAAACATATACGATATACTCCTATTATATGCCACATATCCCAAAATTAACGTTTTCAAAATCTACCAAAAAAATTTGGATAGTGTGATATTCGCGTTAATCCAATCGCCCGATTCCACAAAATGTTATCTACAAGGAAACAGGAAAATGACACGAGTAAGCTTTACTAAGCTTAGTAAGTTCACACGTTTAAATGATAAAAATTATAGAATAAACATAATAAATCATTTAATAACAATGTTAATAGACTTTAGTCCTGTCAACCACAATCAATCAATGGTGAGTTATACCAATATATAAATTATATAATCCGTTCAATCATACAAATTCAATCAATATCAAATCACGATATACTATCGGAAATCAAGCAAACCTTTATACAATTCAATACGAAAGTCAACTAACTATTTAAAAATCTACCCGATGAATGATATAATAGATATGGATACACGGTTATCCACCGAAACACACCAAAATGCTCCAACTAGTCAAACCAATCGAGAACACACCTTGGCACCAAGTGCTTAGCCCGTAGGTTAACATCCCTCCGGAAACACACCTCAGCACCAAGTGCCAAGCCCGAAGGCTTTACATCCGCCCCCAGTAACACGCTAGAAACACTGTAAATATAACATAATAGTCCACAAAAAATGCTGGACTCCGGTATATTTAGTGGACAGGAATAAATTAGGAATCATCATCTCATCTCATATCAAGTCAGACCTGTACAGTGTCACACCCCAAAATTGGCTTAGAAGTTTTGAGGTTAAAATGGGGATTTTAGCTCTAGTGAGCTCCTGAATTTCATTAACATGGCATTCGGAAATGTTTTTGTCTATGGCATTTTGGAAAGTAAAACAAATTTTGAAAATAATGTTCAAAAGACTTTCAATTTTGAAATAAGGACTGATTTGTAAAAGGGTCTAAATTATGAATTTTTAAAAGGAAATTAAACCAAATTTTAATTTTCACCTTTCCATTTATAAAACTCAAGTTAGTTTCTTCTCCATATTTTTGTTTTGCCCTCCTTTGCATTCCAAATCTCCTCTTATTCAAATTTGATTCCCAAACTTATTTCTTTAGATTTTTATCATTCCACAAGCCATAAATCTCTATATTATTTCAAGAAAAGCATCCAAGAACATCATATATTTCTCCATTGTTGAATTTTTTGGTTTTTAGGGTTTTTGATCAAACATTTGATTTTTCGTCAACTAAAGTAACGATTCGATTCTTGATTAGTTTTTAATGTTATTTGATCCTTTAAATTGAGTTTTTAGCCGTTGAATCGCATGTTTTAAATAAAAGCCGAAAATTGGGTCGTTAATGGTGGATTTTAGGATTTTGGGTAAAAATATAGTTTCAAAGTGTTTTTCAATTATTTTTGACATGATTAGAAGGTTTCTAAACTTACTTTAAAGTTTAGTTGAAGATTTCCAACGTTTTAATGAATTTTCGTTAAAATTGCCATAAACATGTCGAAAATTTTGATACCATTAATTGGGTAGTTTTCAGTAGTTTAAAGGTTGCGAATCAGTCGTAGGTGAATAAATAGATGAATAGAATTAGTTTTAGTCAAAAATATTAAGTATAGGTTGAGATAATTGAAATTCAAGTTTGCTTTGTCGAAGGTTTCGATTACAAGAGAATAGCTTAAGCTTGCGTTTTTGGTTGGTTTAGGTGAGTCTTTGGTTGCTAATTGATGGTGTATGTTGTGTGGTTAGCATGTGTGAAGCATTGGAACCGTTGGAGCCTTCTACGAGCAAGGCAAAAGGTAAGGAAAAGCTAGTTTAAACTTTCGGCAATTAGGCGAAAATGTGATCAGTGAGTGTTTGGAATCACTGCTTGTAGACACGATTCAATGTGTTAATTGGGAATTGAGATGTGATGATTTGATATGTGTTATGTGTTCATAATGACGGCTATGCAAGTGTAAATGTAAACATGTTTTACATGTTAAATGACAGTGATGATATTGTGCTAATGATGCAAATATGCAGTGATAGTGAGCGAAAAATCGGTAAGTAATATGTGTGATTAATAACAGATATTTTGGCCTTATGAACTTTGAAACTGTTGGATATTGTTGGCATGTCATTGGATTGTGAGCACTCACCTATATGTTTTATGTGATTTGGGCATTGAGGCCTGAGACATGTTGGAGAGATAAAGGAATGTGAGCTAAGCTCCATTCAATGGGACATGTTCAGTGTGTTGGATAGTGTTAGCTTTATGCTACACTTTTTAGGAAATGTTTGACTCTACGAGTCATTTGGTGTATTGGAGATCTGTGTATCCGATGTGTGGTGATAGAACCTACTTTTATGTTTCATAGCCTCAAGTGCCAAATTATCATTTAATATGATGTTATTTGTTGTGATAATACGATGTGAGATGGATGCATAAACATGTGAATAATATGCTAAATGAGTTTATTTAAGTTTCATGAAAATGTTAGTATGTTCTCATAGCAAATTGCGTATGTAATTGTGGTTTGAGTCGTTTTCACTTAACTTGTGAATGCATGTGAATGTATAAGCTAAACTTGTGAGTTATTGAAGCATGCATACGTTGTTTAGCCTTGATGAATTATTGTAAAATGAATTAATGAAGCATGAACACATAATTCTGACTCGATTAGAATATGGTTGTGAATGTGTTGTAGTATGCTCTTATTTAAATTTTGATATTGTGTATACAATGGGGTTACTCCGACATTCACTGAGCTTGTTAAGCTCACCCACTCCTTTTTAAACCATTGCAGATTAGTCGTGTTCCGGTGTGAGCGGTGTGGTTCTAAGGGAGTGATCCAAGCAATACGTTAGCTTTATTTTGTAGGTGCTTTATAATTATTATTTTAAATTGTAGGAATAAGGAAATGTGGTAGAAATGTTGCATGATATTGCCATGATGTTTTGGCTGATTTTGCCTTGATGTCTTGAGTATTATCATAACTTATTTACACTTAGGGTTTAAGGACTTGGACCTTAATATGTTGATTCTTGATCAAACATAATTTGATGTTTTAAAATGTTATTATAGTCATTTCGATGATTGTTTGAAGAGGTGAAAGTTGCATGTTGATTAGATTTAAGCTAGGTTGAGTTAATTGCTTTAAAATGCTGTATTTTTGCGGTTTAGAGAAGAGGTATCGATATTCAGGTTTTAAAAATGATACCTCTGTGATATTTTGTTGTGCAGGAAGTCAATATTGTAGGTTGGTATATATACCTTATCACGAGTATCGATATTCGGGGTAAAATAATCGATACTTTAATAAATATACCAATATTTTCTAGGATTTGATTTTTAGACGAGAAACAGAATGTTGTTTTGGTACCGATTTTCCAATTGGTATCGATACCACTTAAGGGAAATATTCATACCTTTGATTTAGTATCGAAACCTACGTGAATAATTCTAAAATTTTGTTTGGTGGTCTAAAAGCATATTTAATTCTCATTTTAAGTTCGTTTGATGAATGTTGAGCATGTTTTAATGATGATTGGAATATGTGTGACTTGTAATTATTCAATAGCTAATTGGAAGATGTAACACCCCTCACCCGTATGCTATGCCGGAATAGGGTTACGGAGCATTACCGAACTTATAAAACATTTAAACATTCAATTCACATATAGTTTCACATTTCATGCAAATAATATTCAAACTCAAGCATAATGTCCCTATAATGAGCCTACGAGGCCCTAAACATGCTTTGGGAGTGGTTCAGGACTAAACTGATAATTTAGGAAACTTTCATGAAACATTAAAAATTTTTCTCAAAACAAGGGACACACGCCCATGTGGCCTGCCTGTGTATATCACATGGTCAACAGACACGCTTGTATCATAGGCGTGTGGACATTCGAAATGGAAGCACATGGTCATGTCCCAACCCGTGTCTAACCTCGTGTAACTCTCTGACTTGGGTCACACGGCCAAACACATGCCCGTGTGGCTATCCTGTGTGCCCTAAAACTGGCCATGCACACCCTGTGCCAGGTTGTGTGCTAGGCCGTGCCAAACCTGTAGGGTATACTGACTTATGCCACACGGCCAAGTCACACGCCCGTGTGTAAGGCCTTGTGGAGCATACTAACTTGGTTTCAAATTCAACACCAGGGAACACACGGCCGTGTACGTGACCGTGTATCGCACACGGCTGAGACACATGCCTGTGTGGATAAAAATTGGCTATTTACCAAGCCATTTTGCCACCCAAATATTCAAATACCTTTATTAACCCAATTGGCACAAAACATGGCACATATAGACATTTAACTTGTAACAGACCGAAGTTGACCCTAATCGGAACGGTGGTTTCAGGACCACGAATCCGAGTCCGAGAAATATTGTTATAGTATATTTTGTGTTCATTTTATGTGAATTAATGTGTGTGAAAGTCTCGTAGAAAAATCTTATTGTTTGTGTGGTTAATTTAGAAAAAGGACTTAATTGCGTAAATCGTAAAAGTTGCTTATTATAGTGAAAAGTGCCTATTTGATGATGGTTGTTTAATATGGGGCATTGAAAGGGCAATTAGCCCATTTTAAATGGTAGTGGGCGGCAATGGTCAAGAATGACCTTATTATATATGTTTTATATATTTTGTTATAATGGATAAAAAGGTAAATTGCATATTATGTTAATATACCATAAATCATAAAGAAAATAAAGCCATAATCTTTTATTTCTTCCTTGGCCGAATATGAAGAAAAGAATAAGGGTTAGGGAGCTTTGAGTTTCGGCAATCAATTTGTTTGATTAAGGTATGTGTGATTTTCGGTTTTTGATAATTTTTACGTTTTTGAGATCGTTGCTTTGTATATTACCGGACCCATGCTAGAATTTTTGAGATTAGAGTCTATGTGAGGTTCGGCCATTGTTAAATTCTTGTGGTTTGTAATGTTTCATGATTTCATAATAAAGATATGTTAAAGACTATTATATTTTGTATTGGAAATTTTAGTGAAATTGAGTATTTAGGACCAAATTGTGAAAATGAAATTTTAGAGGGGCTTATTTGCAAAATAAATGAAAAGTGAGGACTTGTAAAGTCCCTAGGAATATTCGGCCCTTGTATAGTCTTAGCTAATTTGGTGTATTTTGTGTGTTATGCAAATAGGACTAAATTTCAAAGTTGTGAAATATTAGGGGTAAAATGGTAATTTGTCTATTTATGTGATTTGGGACTAAATTGAATTGAAATGTACTTGAATGAGCTGAATTTAATGTGTTTTAGATCAAGAGCAAAGAAAAGCGGAATTGGATCGGGGAAAGACGAAGGTTCTCGAATAGCCGATTTACACGGTCTATCGACAACCGAGGTAAGTCCTTAAGCGTACTAATGTCAATGAATTAATTATGAACTTAGTGAATGATGAATTTTGGAAATTTAAAGCATAAATATATGATATGGCCGAATATGAGTGTATGGTATTGAAATGAATTTATTTTGTTTAATGCAATGTGAATAGGTAAGTTCGATTTGATAAGTGAAGGTAGTATGAAGAATATGAGATGTTGTGATTTCATTATTAAATACTGTGTATTGAAATGTTAAATATGTTGATATTCGGGCTTCAAGCCTAGCAGGCCTTGTGCCGGTGATTATTTCGGGCTTCAAGCCTAGCAGGCCATGTGCCGGTGATTTGTATCGGGTCTTATGCCTACTTGAGCCGTCTGGGTGTGTAATTCGGAGCTTAAATGCCTAGCAGGCTTAATGCCGGTGATATGCTATAAACGGAGAATTCAAGAATTTAATGAGGTGAGGCATATAATTAATGCAATGTGCCATTAGCTCGGGTAAGTGCTATTCTCCTAGTTTAGTAAGGAATGAAGTGGGAAAGTATGATATCATTTGAGCTTAATGTGTTCATTATTTTTGATGAATGGATTATAAGTGGAATTGTTAATGGAAAGTGGATGTGTATGTGTTTGCATATATGTACAAAAATATGAAATGTGATCGATATGCGAAGAATATTTTTATTTGACTTGGAATTTATAGATACTTGATAAATATGTGATGAATGGTGTATACATTCATGGTAGAGAAGTGTAAAAACTTATATTACAAAGATTAATGATATTGGCTATGACTAAATTACTTAATAAAATGTTTATAATCTTACCATGAATTTAATGATTAAAAGTTTAAATGAATGATATTATTTTGTATTTGCTTAGGACTTACTAAGCTAGTAAGCTTACTCCGTTTATGTTTAATATTCTTTTTATAGATTTTGGTCAAGCTACGGGCTCAGAGGATCATCGAAGAAGTCAACCACACTATCAGCTCTTTTGGTACTTATAAACCTAGTTTGATTTGAAAGGCATGTATAAGCTAGGCTATATTGTTAACAAATGGTATTTGATTTTGTATATATATGAATAGCCTTGCGAAATGGCTATTACTTTGGTTAAACTTTACTTACGTATTATGGTAGATTGGTTTGTACATATATATTGTTCTTGGTTATGTGCTTCTTATTATGTTCTAAATTAGATGGAAAGTGTTTATATTATGACTTTTATATAGAAATGTTGGCTGTGATTCAGAGATGATTGCGGAAATGTCTATGCATGAATAATCGAAGTTGACTATTAAAGTATTTCTTTGAGAGTTGAACATGTGATCAAAGGATTAACTATATTTATAGAATTCATCTAGTTATATTAGTTCAGGTGTTTGGTAGGTTAATAATGATCTTCGTGTCCTTGTGTAGTAAATGTGGTACGGCTAAATGAATGAAAAAGAAAATGAGAATTGCATTATGTGATGAATATGTGTATATAAGTTCGCCATTATGCTCATATCTGATTATAATAGTATAAATTGATGTTGTAGTCTCACGGTGACTTTGGGTAGATTAATGTTCTATTAATGTACATTGGTTATTGTATATTCAAGTTGTATATGACATATTCATGCATGAGTCAAAATTGAAGTTTGTATAAGCTTGAATGGGAAAGTTGGTTAAATATATATATATGTACCTGCTTTAGATGTATGAGTAAGGTTATACTAATTGAATAGCTTTGTTCGGGTTAGAAATGCATGAATATATATATGTATGTGTCATGATATTTATATGTGGTTGATTGACTGTTACAGAAAGAAAATTTATGAATTTGGTTAAGTTATATAAATGTGACCTGGATAGAAATTTTTTTTTAGTGAATAGATATACCATAGAGTACTATGAGAGTTCATGATTAAATAATATTTATGTTTTATTTTAATCTGGATTAAAATGGTAATGCCTCATAACCCTAATCCGGCGACGGATACGGGTTAGGGGTGTTACATAACTACTATCAATTAAGCATCATTTATACCATCTCAATTCCAACAACTAACATGCTTATAATCTCATGTTTTCCTTATTCAAGTCATACCAATTATACCTTTTCCAAACATACATCATCATGTACCAATCCACAAGCACATAGCTTCTCAATTATCAACCATTTTACATCTATAATACCAACTATCAATAACATTTCAAAATCCACCTCAATCACATAACATAAGTCATATGCATACTTATATATATATATACATAACCAAACTAACCAAGTTAAGCCAAATCTCACGGCTATATATACAAACCAAAATATAACCATTCACAAGTCATTTCAAATGGCAAAACTCACTACCACAATACATATCAAAATGACCATAATCCTATACATGCCATATGACCAAACCATAAGCTCAAAAGTACCAAAGTGATGGTTGGATAGTGTGACGATGTCTCCGACGATCCCTGAATCCGAGCTAGCTTTGAAATCACTATAAAACATAGATAAATAAACAAAGTAAACTTTATAGCTTAGTAAGCTCGTATGAAATAAACTCAACTAATCATAAATGCACAAATCGTCAATTTGAACATATTAACATGTAATTCATGATAACTAACAAACCTTTCACATGCTTAATCATATGCTTATATGCAAACTTCATAACTTCTTCGATTTAAAACTCCTACTATCCATGTTCCTACATGTACCAATCTGTAACGAGCTCATACTGTAACACCCCTTACCCGTATTCAACGATAAAATAGGGTACGAGGCATTACCGGACTTATACGTAAGCAATCATACAAAATCGAGACATGAAATTCCACTCAAATTTAAAACTTTTGAAAAACATACATATCGTCCCTAAAACGAGCCTACGAGGCCTAAAACATACATTGGGAATGGTTTGGGACCAAACCAAGAACTTTAGAAACTTTTAGGAAACTTAGAAAATTTTCATCATGAAAGAGGTCCACACGCTCGTGTGGGTGAAGGGATACACTCGTGCTTCAGGCCGTGTCTAAAATAGGGGACATTCTATTTATGACGTCATCAACCAAATAAGATCACATTGCCAAGGCACACGCCAGTGTCCTTAGGCCGTGTGGCGAATTAAATTTCAAAATTTAAGTGCAAACTTCACACGGCCTGGGCATGTCCCATGTCCTATGGCCGTGTCTCTCACACGGCTGAGACATACGACCGTGTCTCGTGCCCGTGTGTTTACTACTGGGCATTTTGTTTTTGCATTAATTAGGGTGCAGGGGACACACAACCATAACACACGCCTATGGGGCAAGCTGTGTGTCACACACGGCCTAGACACACACCTGTGTGTCTACCCATGTGGACAACTTTAAGCCTATGTTCCAAGCCATTTTTCACCCTCAATAACACATACACATTTACATATCTCAATGACATATAGCATGGCATAAATAAACACTTAAACATTCATAAACATGGCTCATACATGGCATCTTCTCATCAATTTATACTTGCTTAAGACTTTACATTATGACAAATCCAATTTTACCAACTCACATACAAATATGCATCATTCCCTAGATTCCATGCATGCATTTTCATAGCAACATATACACACACAAAACTACCATCCTTCATCCAACTCAAGTTTAGTAAATCACATGCAACACATCATCATACGATCACCAATAGGCATAGGCCATATCATAATGACATTGGCACATACATGCATATATGAATAGGTTTACAACCTAATAATCAACATGAGCCACATCCTATGGCCTTATACAAAATGAATCAAATATCATCATAAGCCAACACATTTGGCTAAACCAATATGACATATAACAAAAAGACAAAGTCCCTATACATGCCATACTCAAAATGTTGAGACTAACTATACCCAAAAGTTGCAATTGATGGTGTGATCGAGTCTCTGACGTCCTTCGATCCTTGAACTAGCTTGACAATACTATAAGAAAATGGAAAAGAAAGGGGAGTAAGCATAAAGCTTAGTAAGTTTGCATGTAAATAATTAACTACATTAACCATGCATTATTGTACACATAACATAATATAATCTATCACAATGTCATCAAGTATCATGGATACATTTTAATTCATGTCATTTATATAATGTACAATAAAACTCATGATCATGATTTATTCATTCACTTCTTACCGAGATCTCATCAATTTATAATCTCAATATGTATGAGCTTTGTGTACATACCTGTACCCTTTCAACATGTTCATACCTTCTCATTTCTTTGACATAATGTTTGGACTACCTGTTGAACTGCTTGGAATACTAAAGGATACTCGGGAATCACATACACATAGAATCATACCAATGCCATATCCCAGATATGATCTTACATGGGATCACATATCGATGCCTATAGCCTAGCTATGATCTTACACGATTCTCATATCAATGTCATGTCCTAAACATGGTCTTACACGAAATCTTATAATGATGCCATATCCCATATATGGTTTTACACGTAAACTCATAAACCTAATGCCATGACATTTGTATCCTAACTATTCCTAAGGTTCAACCGGGACTGTAGCATCCTAAAATCTAGGGGTCTGTAATATTTGTGTAAATGCATGTTTTATTGGTTCTGTATGTTGTTTAAGAGTGTTTAGGGGCCCTAGGGAGGCCTGGGGTCGAGTTTGAGCCCTGGTAAAACTTTGGTTTTTAGGCACTCTAGGGGGGAGGACTGTTGGAAGCAAGGCTTAAGGCAATATGTGGTGTTTTGTTAAAACAAGTGAGTAAGTGGCATAGTGGTGGTGGCGTCAACATGCACACAAGGGGAGTGAGGTTCGAATCCCACAAGTAGCACTTGGGGGGTTTTATTTTTGTGCTCAGGGAAGGAGGAAGCTGAGTGGAGACCAAACTCTGCAAGAGAGAGAGAGGACTTGGTCAAATATTTTTAACGGGTGATGGAGAGTGATGGGGGGAGCAAAATAGGGAGTGAATCATGGGATATGGTGGATTGGAGGTGTTTGGCCGAACATGGAAAGTGCATGGGGGATGAGAATTTCGGCTAGAGGGAGAGTAAGGTAGCAAATTTGGCATTTGGTAGGTAACAAAGAAAGAAAACCTGAACCTCTTGGTGTGTGTGCCAAAATTCTCTAGTGATTCTAAGCATTTTTGCATTTTTGGCTTTTGCTACTAAAACATTTTTTTTTGGGTTCTTTCCTTTGGCATTTTCGTTTCTCTCTTCTTGTTTTTCTCTCATTGGGACTTGGCCGAAACTCACTTTCCATCTTTCCCCTATTTGTATCTTTCTTCTACACCATCAACACCATAGCTGAAACTCCCTTTTCATCTTTAGTATTCCTTCTACTCTTTTCTTCGTCAGCTGAGTTTTCTCTTTTCATCTTTCAAATCGCTTCTCTCTTCTTTTGCCAATAGTCGAACCTAGAGTTCTTTTGTCTTGCTGCTAGTGCCAAATTGTATCATTCCATTAGGCTCATCCTTGATATTAAGGTAATGGTTCTTTCTCTTTCTTTCATGTTTTCTTTTTGTTCTTTCTTCTCTTGGCTTGGCTAAGCCAAACTTGACCACTTGTTGTAATTTAAACTCCGTTTTGTTCTCTTTTGGGAAGGGCCGGATCAAGTCATCCTCATCTACCACTTATCTTTCTCTTAGTCTTGGATTTTGGGAAGCTGGTTGGTAGGTAAAGTGTTTGCTGAATAGGGGGAGGAGCTGGTTGTTCTTTATTTTAGGTTTATTTGGGCCGAAAGGCCGTTTCTTTGTTGTCCTGGAATAGCGTTATTAACTTATGTTTTTCTTTAGGCGCTTAGTCTCGCAATTGAGGGCAGTGAATTAGATACTCGAGCACAGCAAGGGGTGACTGTCGTTTTGGTACGGAATACAGGAATTCAATCAACACTCGTAGCAGGTGTGTAATCTCACACCCTTCTGAATGATTGCATGTAAGGATTTGCGAATCGGCCAAATGCCGAGAAGCTAGTAAACTGGCATCTGTGCCACACGAGCGTGTGAGCGATCGTAGGGGTAAATCGAGATACGAATAGTGACGGTAAGTCATGCAGACTGTCACGAGCACTCTCGCGACATTGAGGCTATAACAAGCCTAACCGAGCCAAAACGGGTTTAACAGGCCCAATGGGCTATCCGGCCTACATGGGTGAAGTTGGTGGAAAACCGTCAAAGGGTAAGTGCGGTTGCAAAATCTGGATATCTGAGACCGAAACCAAGCGAAATGGGCCACACGAGCATGTGGGCCTGTTTGGGCCTAAAATGGATTTTGGGCCCATCAGTTCCGTAAAAACCCAATAAGGGTCCCGTGCCGTTCGAGGCGACAGTAAGCTATTGAAAAGCCGTAAAGTGATAAAATTACTGAAATACCCTCGATGGGTAAAATTACTGAAATACCCTCGGTGGGTAAATTACCAAGATACCCTCGTTGGGTAAAATTACTGCTATAAGTATGACATGTTGCATTTTTATGGGTTATAATGATGGAGGAAGTACTGTACTGGTGGCTATGCCACAATATACTGATTTCAGTGGCTCAACCACATATACTGATATTGGTAGCTTTGCTACGTTTATACTGGCAGCTCGACTGCATTCTTGGAGTGTAGGGTTGGGTGGGTTGACTTGGTCCCCACATGGAGTGTAGGGCTAGTACGTGTGGAGCGTAGCGGATGGACTACTAGGTTGGGGCTGCATTTTCTGTTTGCATTACCATGATTTGGGGCCGTAGGCCCAAATTGATTTTGTATGGGGCTTAGGCCCTGACTGAGACCATGACTGTGACTGGAATCTGGATTACACACTGAGTTCTTGTAACTCACCCTTTTTTCCCATAACATTACAGGTAATCTCCAGTGATAGCGGATTTGGAAGCTGCGGGGGTCTCGATGGTGGCCATACATCGGAGTCGTTCCTCACGAAACTCAGTAAATTTTGTTTTCATATTATTTCTAAGATTACTTGATTTGGGTTATTGTTTGTAATAAGGTCATTGGACTAAAATTCTTTTAAACTTTCATTTCTGATTGCCTATTATTATATTTTTTTAATGGGGGTTTTCTTAAAACATTAAAAACTGTTTTCCAAAATATCACGTTTCCGCAAAAGATCCAAACTCGATTTTCATAACCAAAGCAATCTACAAAATAATAACTATAACGTTTTTCCAAGGAACCTTAAAAAGCACAATCGAAATTCAAAAACAATAAAGCTGAAGTTTCAAAAAGAATGCGAAGTTTGTAACGGAAGCACAGTTTTTAAAGCAACCCTTCTATGTGACATGCCAGATCCGGTCATAACGTCTAGGCCGGATTTGGGGTGTTACAGGGACTTTCTCACTTGTCGAACTTTGTCGAATTCATTCAAGGAGTAAATCGCAATTCATACAATTATAACATAATTAAAGCATAAATAATAATACATTATTTACATACGAACTTACCTCGGTACCAAAATATGGCTAACTATTCGATTTAGTCTACAACCTTGTTATTTCCTCGATTTAGGTCCGGACTCTGTTTTTCTTTATCTATAATAGCAAATTTAGCTCATTTAATAATCACATTACTCAATTCAATCCAAAAGTCATATTATGGCAAATTTATATTTTTGCCCTAAACTTTGACATATTTACATTTTTGCCCCTAGACTTGGAAAATGAAATCTATTCAATTTCTTTGATTCTCAAGCCTAGCCGAACCTCTTTCATACTTATAGCAGTCCACATTTTTCATTTAATCACACTTTTACACACATTTTGAAATCTTTTTACAAATAGGTCCTTTTGTCAATTTTCACTAAAAATCACCTAGCAAAAGTTGTTTATCTAACATTAAACTTGCATAATCTACCATTAGACATCCAAATACATGCCTGTCATACATGGGTAAATTTTTAAACATGAACCCTAGCTCAAATAAATGGTAGAAATAGCTAGATCGGTTGATAACAGCTTCAAAAACGTAAAAAAAATTAAAAACGGGGCTAGGATGCACTTACTATCAAGCTTGAAAGATGACAAAACCCTAGCTATGGTGAGCTTGAGATTTTCAGCCAAGGTTGAAGAAGATGGACACAATTTTGACTTGATTTTCCCTTTTTATTCTTTTATTTACCAAATGACCAAAATGCCTTTCTTTGAAATTTTACCCATCCATGTCCATTTTTGTCCATAAAAATAGAAATTGGTCAAAATTGCTATTTTAGACCCTCTAATTAAAAATCCATGGCAATTTCATTCTTAAAGCTTCTAGAACATATATTTTGCAACTTATTTAATTGAGTCATAATTATCAAATTGGACACTTTATGCATAAAATTTCTTCATGAAAATTTCACACAATCATGCAATCATGCCATAGACCTCAAAATACTCATAAAATAATTATTTCTACTTCGGATTTGTGGTCTCGAAACCACTATTTCACTAGGCCCAAAATCAGAATGTTATAGAATCCTATTTAGAATACTATCGAATACTCGAAATCTCAAACAGTAAGTGCCAATACATAGGCGAAGCTATTTTAATATCGCACACTAAGTGCCATACATAGCCGAAGCCATCTCGATCTCGCACACTAAGTGCCATACATAGTCGAAGCTTCTCGATCTCGCACACCAAGTGCCATATATTGCAGAATCATCGTCAAACATGACTGTAGTCTCGTGTACACAATTTATGCAATATCAAAGCATTTAAAGAATAATTATAACAATGTTTATTACATACGAACTTACCTCGGATGCTAAAACGACAAAACGAGTCAACTACTTCGTAACTTTGTTCTTTCCCCGATCTAAGTCCATACTTCGCCTTTCTTGATCTAAATATAATCAAATTAAGCTTATTTAATTACCTCACTATTCAATTTAGTCCAAAATACGTATTAAAACACATTTACACTTTTACCCCTAGAATTTGATAACTTTTACAATTTAGTCCTTATATCATAAAATTACAAATTCATGAAATTCAACCACAACACATGCTAGCCGAATTTCAATTAGGTCCCTAGAAGCCCATATTTATAATTTATTTCACATTTTAACGACAAATTTTCCATATTTCACAATTTAATCCCTATTTTGCATTTTTACCAAAAATCACTTAACAAAACTTGTTTATCTGTCAACAACCATTCATAACCTATCATTAAACATCAAAACACACATGTATCCATCAATGGAAACATTCAAAATCTTTAAAATTTTTGCAAAATAGTCCCTGGGCTAGCTAAACCTAGCTGTAACGCTCTTAAAAACATAGAAATCACTAAAAACCAAACAAAAATGAACTTACAATTAAGCTTGGAAGTAGTCGAACCCTAGAAAGCTTCTATGGTTTTCTTATTCTTGAATTTTCGGTGGAATCATTGAAGAAGAAAGATGATAGGATTCTTTTTCTTTATTAAATTTTAACTTAATTTAATAATTACTTATTTACCCTTTACTTAAACATTAAAACATGTAAAACTAATGTCCATAAATGTCCACTTAAGCAACCAATGGACTAATTCCAACATAAGGACCTCAAATTTAATAATCCATAGCTATTAGATATCTTTAACTAATAGAACTCCACTTTTACACTTTACGCGATTTTGTCCTTTTTATCAAATTGACCAATCAAACGATAAAATTTCTTAATGAAATTTTCACACAAACATATTATCATGCTGTAAACATTAAAATAATAATAAAATAATTATTTTGACCTCGAATTTATGGTCCCAAAATGACATATCTAATTTGATTAAAAATGAGCTGTTTTAACTCTCCCCTTTTAGGGATTTTCGTCCCCGAAAATCTTACCAGCAAAAAGGTTAGGGGTACTTTTTTCTCATAGCTTCCTTTGGTTCCCACGTATCCTCTTCGACACCATGTCATTGCCACAAAACTTTCACTAAAACTATGTCTTTATTTCTCAACTCTTTAACCTCTCGAGCTAAAATTCTGATCGGTTCCTCGTTGTACGTCATATCGGGTTGAATTTTAATCTCTATAGGAGAAATTACATGTGAAGGATCCGATCTATATCGATGCAACATCGACACATGAAATACATTGTGGATTTTCTCTAACTCAGTCGGTAAAGCTAGTCGATATGCCACTGGACCTATTTTTTCAATGATCTCATACGGCCCGATGAAATGCATACTTAGTTTGCCTTTACGACCAAATCTAAGTATTTTCTTCCACGGAGATACTTTTTGAAATACTTTATCACCGATCTGAAATTCAATGTCTTTTCGCTTCAAATCTGCGTACGATTTCTGTCGATCTGAAGTTGCTTTTAGACTGTCGTGAATTACTTTCACTTTTCTTCAGTCTCTCGGATTAAATCAACCCCATGAATCTTTTTCTCACTAAGCTCTGTCTAGTACAACAGAGTTCTGCATTTACGACCATACAAAGCTTCGTACGGTGCCACTTTTATACTCGATTGAAAGCTGTTGTTATATGCAAATTCAACCAATGGCAAATATTTCTCTGAGTTGCCTTGAAACTCTAGAACACAACATCGAAGCATATCTTCGAGAATCTGTATTACTCTCTTAGACTGACTGTCGATTTGCGGATGGAATGCAGACTAAAGTTCAATCTCGTACCTAGAGCTGCTTGCATTTTCTTCCAAAATCACGATGTAAATCTCAGATCTCTATCCGAAATAATCGAAACTGGCACCCCGTGCAATCTAACGATCTATGAAATGTACAATTCAGCCAATTTATCAAGCGAATAATCAATATGTACTGGAATGAAATGTGATGATTTCGTTAGTCGATCTACGACAACCCAGATAGCATCTTTCTTTTTCAGAGATAGAGGCAAACTTGATACAAAATCCATTGTAACTCTATCTCATTTCCATTCTGGTATTATCACAGGCTGTAGCAATCCCGATGGCACTTGATGTTCAGTTTTTTCTTGTTGACAAATCAAACACTTTGATACAAATTCAGAAATGTCTCGTTTCATACCCGACCACCAATATAGTTGTTTCAAATCATTGTACATTTTGGTACTCCCCGGGTGAACAGATAGACAACCACTGTGTGCTTCGTGCAAAATTTACTGAATGAGCTCAGAATTCTTTGGTACATAGATTCTACCTCGAAACATTAAACAATCATCAGATCCGATCTAAAAGCTAGAATCACTAGTCAACTCACATTGCATTCTTTTGGCTTGCAATTCATTATCATATTTTTGAGCTTCGCAAATTTGTTGCAGAAATACTGGTTTAGCTTTCAACTCTGCTAGAATTGAACCATCATCAGATATCATTAGTCTCGTATTCATTGCTCTCAAAGCAAGCAAAGATTTTCTACTCAACGCATCTGTGACTACATTTGCTTTCCTCGGATGATAATCAATCACTAATTCATAGTCTTTAAGCAACTCAAGCCATATTTTTTGTCACAAATTCAAATCTTTCTGGGTCATTAAATATTTCAAACTTTTGTGATCGATAAAAATGTGGCATTTCTCACCGTACAAATGATGTTGCCAAATTTTTAATGCAAATACAATAACGGCCAATTCTAAATCATGCGTCGGATAATTCTTTTCATGTAGTTTCAACTGTCTGGAGGCATAAGCTATAACTTTTCATTATTGCATCAACACGCAACCCAAACCATTCAATGACTCATCACTATATATCACAAACTCTTTACCCAATTCAGGTTGAACTAAAACTTGTGCCTCTGTTAACAATGCTTTCAACTGATTAAAACTCTGTTGATATTTCTCTGACCACTCAAACTTCACATCTTTCTGTAGTAATCCGGTCATCGGTGTAGCAATCATCGAGAATCCCTTAACAAAACGTCGATAATAACCAGCTAATTCCAGAAAGCTTCTGACTTCGGATACATTTCTCGGTCGTTTCCAATAAAAAACAGCTAAAATCTTGCTCGGATCAACCCGTATACCTTCCGCTGAAACAATGTGCCCTAAAAATCTGACTTCTCTGAGCCAAAACTCATATTTACTAAATTTAACATACAGTTGCTTATCTCTCACAATTTGTAACACAATCCTTAAATGCTCGACATGTTCAGACTCATCTCGTGAATAGATCAGAATGTCATCAATGAACACAAAAATGAATCTATCTAAATACGATCTAAAAATTCGGTTCATCAAATCCATAAAGACTGTAGGAGCATTAGTTAATCCAAAAGGCATAACAAGAAATTCATAATGTCCGTACCTCGTTCTGAACGCAGTTTTCAGCACATCTAAATTTTTCACTTGCAATTGATAATAACCAGATCTCAAATCAATATTTGAAAACACTGTTGCACCTTTCAATTGATCGAATAAATCAATCTTTATCGTAATCTTATTGAGCTGTCGATAATCAATACACATTCTCATTGACACATTTTTCTTCTTTACTAACAATACTGGCGCACCCTAGGGCGAAAAACTAGGTCATGCAAAACCTCTATCTGTTAACTCTTGCAACTGAGATTTCAACTCTTTCAATTCTGTCAGAGCCATTCTGTATGGAGCTATCGATATCGGTGAAGTTCCTGGTACTAACTCAATTGCAAATTCAACTTCTCTGATCGGTGGTAACCCAGACAACTCTTCTGGAAACACATCCGGAAACTCACAAACTATAGGTACTGATTCAATCTTCGATTCAGTCACTTTTGTATCCACTATATAAGCAATATAAGCTTCACAACCTTTTCTTACACATTTCTGAGTTGACATAGACGAAATCATAACAGGTAGTCCACTCGACTCATCTGATTCAATTTGAAGTATTTCATTATTCTGACATTTCAATTCTATGATATTTCATCTACAATTCACAACAGCATCATACAGAGTCAACCAATCCATTCCCAGAATTACATCAAACTCATCAAATGGAAAAAGCATCAAATCAACCAGAAAACAGTAACCCCGAGTCATTAAAGGACAATTTTTGCAAACTTTATCAACTACAACATACATGCCTAAGGGGTTTGATACTTTAATCACAAACTCAGTAAATTCAACAGGCAATATCTTACTAGACACTAAGTTCATACATATATACGAATGAGTCAATCCAGGATCAATTAATGCAATGAAATTAGTGTCATAAAGAGAAAATATACCAGTGATAACATCGGGTGACGACGCCTCTTTGCGAGCGCGAATAGCGAAAGCTCTACCTAGCACTCTAGCCTCAGATCTCAAAGCTGACTCTCTCATAGTACTGCGATTACCACTCGTATTTCCCGTAATTTTTGATTGCCACCCTTTAGTAGTTGTATTGCTTGGTCTTGCATTCTGAGATTAACCTTTATCATTTAAATCAGGACAATCTCAAATAAAATGATCTCGTGAACCACAAATGTTACAAGCTCTATTATTATTTTTCACCCAACAATCTCCAAAATGCCGTCTTCCACACTGTTGACACTCAGGTTTGTTATCTTTCACGTTGCCAACACTCGATACTGATGTAGCTTGAGCTCTAGGACTCGTGTATTGCTTTCCACGATCTCTATTGGAATACCCCGCTGAAGTTGTCGATCGGTTAAAATAATCTCTGGATTTCTTTGACGAGGAATGATAAAGCTTACTCATCGATCTCTTCCTTGAATGTTTTGCCTCTAAATCAGCCTTTCTCTTTTCTTTGCTAAGCTCCCCGGCTTTGCAAGCTCTGTCGACCAAAACAAAAAATTCCTTCAGTTCTAAAATTCTAACTAGTAGTTTAATGTCTTCATTCAACCCATCTACAAATCACTTACACATGATTTCCTCGGTGGAAACATACTCCCGAGCATACTTGCTCAACCATACAAATTCTCTTTCGTACTCATTTACAGTCATTCGACCCTGTTTCAACTCTAAAAACTCTTTATGCTTTTGATCAAGGAACCTCTGGCTGATATATTTCTTTCTGAACTTAGATTGAAAGAAATCCTACGTAACCCGTTTTTTCGATACCACTGATGTTAGAGTATTCCACCATTGATAGGCATTGTCTCTCAATAAGAATACAACACATTTAATGTATTCTTCGGGTGTACACGACAATTCATTGAATACTCTGATTGTATTTTTAAGCCAGAATTCAGCTCTATTGAGATCATCATCAACTCTAGCCTAAACTCTTCATCCCTATACTTACGAATTTTATCAACTGGCGGCTTGTTCAATCGTATAGGATCAATAACTTGAGGAACTACAGGGATATGTTGAAGAATTGGCGGGGGTGGAGGTTGTTGAGCAGCCAGATTCGTTCAAACGAACTCCGTGAATCACTCGTTCATCATTTGGAAGAAAGCTTGTTTAGCCTCTCCTCACTGACTACCTGTTATGGGTCTAGATTCAGAAGGCACTGTCCCTTGAGCGGGAGCTGGCGCATTACTTTCAATCTCATCAGCTACAGCTCGATCGGGATCCATTTACTATACGAAAGCACATTTTAAACTGTTAGGAGTCATCACGCTATCACAGTTTATATATGGCATGTAGAGCTAGACTTACACACATGTTACGTTAGTCCTAGAATCGATTAATCCGTAGCTCTGATACCAATAAATGTGACACCTCTCACTCGTATTCAATGCCGAAATAGGGTTATAGAGTATTACCGAACTTATAAAACATTTAAACATTTAATTCACATGTAGTTTCACATTTCATGCAAACATTATTCAAACTCAAGCGTAATGTCCCTATAATGAGCCTACGATACCCTAAACATGCTTTGGAAGTAGTTCGGAACTAAATCGATAATTTAGGAAACTTTCACGAAACCTTGAAAATTTTTCTCAAAACAAGGGACACATGCCCGTATGGCCCGCCTGTGTATATCACACGGTCAATAGACACACCCATGTCATAGGCCGTGTGGACATTCAAAATGGAAGCACATGGCTGTGTCCCAACCCATGTCATACCCTGTGTAACTCTCTAACTTGGGTCACACGGCCAACAAACACGCCCGTGTGCCCTAAAAATGGCCATGCACGCCCGTGTGCCAGGCAGTGTGCTAGGTCGTGCCAAACCTATAGGGTATATTGACTTATGCCACACGGCCAAGTCACACGCCCGTGTGTGAGGTCCTGTGGAGCATACTGACTTGGTTTGAAATTCAACACCAGGGAACACACGGTCTTGTACATGACCATGTGTCACACACGACTAAGACACATGCCCGTGTGGATAAAAATAGGCTATTTACCAAGCCATTTTGCCACCCAAATCTTCAAATACCTTCAGTAACCCAATTGGCACAAAACATGGCACATATAGACATTTAAATACTCTCAATTAAGCATCATTTATACCATCTCAATTTTAACAACTAACATTCTTATAATCTCATGTTTTCCTCATTCAAATCATACCAATTATACCTTTTCCAAACATACATCATCATGTACCAATCCACAAGCACATAGCTTTTCAATTATCAACCATTTGACATCTATAATACCAACTATCAATAACATTTCAAAATCAACGTCAATCACATAACATAAGCCATATGCACACTTATATATATACATAACCAAACTAACCAAGTTAAGCCAAATCTCATGGCTATATATACAAACCAAAACATAACCATTCACAAGTCATCTCAAATGGCAAAACTCACTACCACAATACATATCAAAATGACCATAATCCTATACATGCCATATGACCAAACCATAAGCTAAAAAGTACCAAAGTGATGGTTGGATAGTGTGACGATGTATCTGACGATCCCTAAATCCAAGCTAGCTTTGAAATCACTATAAAACATGGAAAAATAAACAAAGTAAACTTTATAGCTTAGTAAGCTCGTATGAAATAAACTCAACTAATCATAAATATACAAATCGTCAATTTGAACATATTAACATGTAATTCATGATAATTAACAAACCTTTCACATGCTTAATCATATGCTTATATGCAAACTTCATAACTTCTTCTATTTAAAGCTCATACTATCCATGTACCTACATGTACCAATCCGTAACGAGCTCATACCTATTTGGAATACTGTTGAATACTCGAAATCTCGCACACTAAGTGCCAATACATAGACAAAGCTATTTTAATCTCACACACTAAGTGCCATACATAGCCGAAGCTATCTCGATCTCGCACACTAAGTGCCATATATTGCAGAATCGTCATCAAACATGACTGTAGTCTCGTGTACACAATTTATGCAATATCAAAGCATTTAAAGCATAATTATAACAATGTTTATTACATACGAACTTACTTAGGATGCTAAAACAACAAAACGAGTCAACTATTCCATAACTTTGTTCTTTCCGCGATCTAAGTCTGTAATTTGCCTTTCTTGATCTAAATATAATCAAATTCAACTTATTTAATTACCTCGCTATTCAATTTAGTCCAAAATTCACTTTAAAACACATTTACACTTTTACCCCTAAAATTTTATAACTTTTACAATTTAGTCCTTATTTCATAAAATTACAAATTCATGAAATTCAACCACAACCATGCTAGCCGAATTTCAATTAAGTCCCTAGCTGCCCATATTTATCATTTATTTCACATTTTAACCACAAATTTTTGCATTTCACAATTTAATCCCTATTTTGCATTTTCACCAAAAATCACTTAACAAAACTTGTTTATCTATCATCAAACATCAAAACACACATGTATTCATCAATGGCAACATTCAAAATGTTTAACAGTTTTGCAAAATAGTCCTTGGGCTAGCTAGACCTAGTTGCAACGATATCAAAAACATAGAAATCACTAAAAACCGAACAAAAATAGACTTACAATTAAGCTTGGAAGTAGCTGAACCCTAGAAAGCTTCCATGGTTTTCTTATGCTTGAATTTTTTGTGGAATCATTGAAGAAGAAAGATGATAGCATTCTTTTTCTTTATTAAATTTTAACTTAATTTAATAATAACTTATTTACCTTTTACTTAAACACTAAAACATGTAAAAATAATGTCCATAAATGTCCACTTAAGCAACCAGTGGTCTAATTCCAACATAAAGACCTCAACTTTAATAATCCATAGCTATTAGATACCTTTAACTAATAGAACTCCACTTTTACACTTTATGTGATTTAGTTCTTTTTATCAAATTGACCAATCAAATGATAAAATTTCTTAACGAAATTTTCACACAAACATATTATCATGCTGTAGACATTAAAATAATAATAAAATAATTAGTTCGACCTTGGGTTTGTGGTCCTGAAACCACTTTCCAAATTGACTAAAAATGGGCTATTACAGAAGATGTCTACTTAATAACGAGACTATTTGTAATGCTTATGATGTGTGACGGTGGTGTGACAATCTGATATTCAGGCTCGGTGACTGGGCCGGGTATAGGGTGTTACATACAACGCACAATATACCACATTGGCATGCTAATTGTATCTTACCTTATGTTCATCGGGCTCTTTATACAAAACTGCATAATATATTGTTATTCAATTACCTTTTTCACCTTGAATCATCTTTATGATTACTTCATTAACTATATCTATGTATTCAAAAAAATCATAATTCACTAGTTGTAGCACCCCATCCCCGGCCTAGACGTTAAGAGTAAGTTTGGAAAGCTACATCGAATCATATCAGAAAGTCCAAATTTTAACTATTTAAAGTTTAACTTTCAGAAATCATTTAAGTAGTTGAACCAACATAGAAATAGAAACTTATAACCAGAAATTTAAGATAAAACACACTATAGTATAAGTTTAATTAAAACAATAAAATAACTTGATAAAGGTGACCGAGCTCCTATCACAACGAGTCGCCTAAGCCGATGGGTTACCTGAAATTCAAACAAACAAAAAAAATGAGTTGATAGACACTGTAACTTATATTTTTTTATTAAGCATAAATTATAGAACAGATCTTCAATTTCTCATAATTCAAACAGTTTTCAGAAGCAGAATAGAATATATCAGTTTCAAATACAGATTACAACAAATACAGATGTAAATTTCCTACCCCCAACCGCTACACACCATCTCTATTCAACCCTACACACCAAAAAGGGTATCAAGTACTCCTCCATCCATACACCATATAATGATTATATGTCACGTTCAAAATGTCGCAGATTAGCTGTCAGAACATAATGCGATAAGTCACCAGAAATAGATACATATATGCGGCTTAGCCACCAATCTTGATAGATTATTAAATTGCCCGCACTTCTTCCTTATTCAATCCCACCCCAATGCAGATGTAGATTACAGATATAGATAAAAGCATACGGTGTTATAAATTTAGATTATACTCATTTAATACAGAATACACTTACTCACCAGTCTACATATCGATGAAATATATAATACTTTGTACAGAAACAGATTATCAGTTGGGGTTTTATAGCCCAAATTAGACCATACAGACTCTACGATAGGCCTAGGTTCGATGGAAACGACATTTACAACCCTAACGGAAAATCCTGGATTTTGGCCCATATGCCCGTATGGCTCACCTTGTTGCCACACACTGCCTGGCACACGGTCACATGGCTCAAAGAAATGAGTTACACGATCTAACACATGGCCAAACACACGCCTATGTGACTCAAAACACAAAATATCTCACACATCTTGGATACACACCCGTGTCCCTGACCCGTGTGACTGTAGTTCCAAGATAGTGTAACACCCCTCACCCGTATTCAACTCTAAAATAGGGTTACAGAGCATTACCAGACTTATTATACAATTAAACATACATATTGAAATTCCATGTAATCATCATTCAACATCATTTACATTGTCCCTAATACGAGCCTACAAGGCTCAAAACATGCATTAGGACTGGTTCGAGACTAAACCAATAGCTTAGGAAATTTTTAAAAAACAGAAAATTTTGTAAAATACAGACACACGCTCGTGTGGTACGACCATGTGTCTCACACGGCCAAAGACATGCATATGTCACAGGCCGTGTGGACATTCAAAATGGGATCACATGGCCGTGTCCTAGCCCATGTCTGACCCCATGTAACTCTCTGACTTGGGTCACACGACCAGCCACACACCCGTGTGCCCTTCGAAATGGCCTCACACGCCCGTGTGCCAGGCCGTGTGCTAGGTCGTGCTAAACCTGTAGGGTATACTGACTTATGCCACACGGTCAAGTCACACGCCTGTGTGGCTGTGTGGAGCATACTCACTTGATTTCTAATTACACACCAGGGGGCATATGGCCGTGTAACCTGACCGTGTGTCATACACAGCTAAGACATACGCCCGTGTCTCTACCCGTATGGACAAAAATAGGCTATCTACCAAGCCATTTTGCCAACCAAATTGCATACACCTATACCAAACCAATTGGCACCAAAACATGACATAAATAGGCATTCATCCAATCTCAAATAAGCTTAATTCATGCTATATCAATACCAACAATACAAGGTACACAAATACCACAATATGCCATTCAATTTCATACCAAAACTCATAATTTCAAATCATCAATAAGACCACATTCATTTAAGCATCATCTTGCCTAGAATCACAAATATAACAATCTCAAATGTCAACCATATAATACTCCAACTACCAATTCACAACAAGCATATAAATGGCAATTATACACAACATTTCAAAAGGCCCTTTTTACATATATACAACCATCACCAAGCATACCAAAATAAACCAAATCTCATGGCTACACATAACTAATCATAACATTTACAAGCCAACTCAAATGGCTAAATTCATTAATAACATAAACCAAAATGACCTTAATTCCTATACATGCCATATAATCATAAACATTGATTCAAAAGTACCAAAGTAATAGCTTGATAGTGTGATGCGATCTTCGATGATTCCCAAATCCGAGCTAGCTTCGATACCACTATAAAACATGGAAAAATAAACAGAGTAAGCTATAAAGCTTAGTAAGCTCGTATGAATTAATAAGAAAAACTCACCATTCATTTACCATTCAAATAACATGAACATATTATACTACAAAACATTTAATCATAATGTTAATATATATTCAATCACATAATTATCCATGAACTCACAACTTCCATAGATTCAAGACTCATATAGTTCCCGTACATACATGTAGCGATACTTAACACCCCTTACCCGGGTTCTAAGCTGGAACTGGACCCGAGGCATTACTGTGATGATCTCATGATCGCCACTAAGGCTCATCTTGACTATTACCTCTCCAGTCCTCTTAGTAACCTCATTCTCGACTTACGGGGCTTCACTCATACATACGAGGGCTCTCGAGATCATTCCAGAACTTTTTCGAATCTTAAAAATATTTCTCTTTTGAACAGGGCTTACACGCCCGTGCATCATGTAACACCCCCGTGTGTGGACACACACACCCATGTTCCTTAATTGTGCTAAAAAATCGAGCATTCTGCCAATTTCCCCACGGCCATGACACGCCCGTGCTCTCCAACCGTGGAGAACACTGACTTCCCTTACACCGCCCGTGTGACTAGCTCGTGGCCAATTCTAATCTAAAATGTCAACATGCAGGGAATGCACGGCCCAAGCACACACCCGTGGATTGACCGTGTGTCACACATGGTCTAGACACACACCCGTGTGTCTACCCACATGAACAAGAACAAAGCTAACCCCTCTTGCATATCCAACATGCATCTATTCAACACATCCACAATCAAATCAAATTGAATACAATCTTATTCGGTACATTATCCACACAGCTAGTTTACATAACTAATCCACACAACTGATGTCTCAGTGGTTTTGCACATAGCACACCACAATCTATTGATAACGTATTATCGCACTTAGCCCACCACAAGGGTAATCATAGTGGTCTCGCACTTAGCCCCACTAGATAAATATACTTAACGGTAGGATAGCACACAGCCTAGCTCATCATCGTTAAGCATTAATATGGTATCGCACTTAACCCACCATCTAGCATTATCACTATACATTCACATCTACTTACTCAATCATTCATCCATTCATAAGGTCCACCACATTCATTCCACTTGAACCACAAAGGTTCTCAATCATTCTCCTTCCTGCTGCACACTAACTAGCATAAGAATGTGCAAATATAAATGCATTATTTATGCATAAACTTACCTCGATACTCAAAAGTATAGATACGTACAATTTAGTCCACCACCTTGCTTTTGCCTCGGTTTCGATCCGGTCTTTATCTTTCTTGATCTATAATGAATAAAACAGCTTATTCAATACACACATTGACTAAATTGACTCATATCTCATACTTTAGCAAAATTACTATTTTGCCCCTAAACTTTCTCATATTTACACTTTAGCCTTAAGGCTCGTAAAGTAATTTTTATTCAACTTTCTAGCCTTTCATGCTAAACCGAACCACTTACTCAACTAAAACATTCATCAATTCTCACTAAATAACACATGTATGACCAAACTTAAGTTTTTCACAAACTAGTCCCTCCATGCATTTTCATAGAAAATCACTTTGCAAAAGATGTTTCTACTACGTCAAGCTTTCATATTCTTCCATAAAACATTAAAATACATGCATGTCATACATATGTACATTTTTGAACATCCATTATAGCTTATCAAATAGTTAAAAATAGCTTACTCATGCTACCGGGACTTCAAAAATACGAAGAATATCAAAAACCGGGCTTAAGAGCACTTACTAGCAAGCTTGAAAAATTGAAAGAGCCCTAACAATGGCTATTGAAATTTTTGGTAGCTTGGGGGAGAAGATGAGTGAATTTTTGTCATCTTTTCACTTATTTAATCATTTAATAACTAAATGACCAAAATGCCCTTTTTGATAAACTTCAAATTTTAACTCATCCATGCCCATTTTTGTCCAAAAATTAAAAATTGGGAAAATTGTTCATTAAGGACCTCTAGTATGTATTCTAAAACAATTTCACACAAATAGCTTCTAGAATCTCACATTTTGCGACTTTTGCAATTTAGTCCTTTAAGGCAATTCAATAGCAATTTCTTAAAATTGCTTCATGAAACTTTCACACTAGCATGCATACATAGCATTAACCTCAAAAACTCATTCATAACCCTCAAATTTGTGGTCTCGCACCACTATTCCGACTAGACCCTAAATCAGGATGTTACATATACGTATCTACTGCTCATTATTTCATATATTCATTATACCCGTTGAACCATTTAGAATAATATCAGATACTCGGGAATCTCGTACCCTAAGTGCCACATCCATAGCCGAAGCTATCTGAATCTCATATCACATATAATGCTCACTCTCGACCTATCAACTGGTGCGCTCGCCACGTGTATCGATGATGATGTTAGCTACGGCGTGTGTAATAATGACCCGATTTAGGCCCTAGTCAAAATAGTGGCTGCGAGACTAAAAATACAAAGTATAAATATATGTTTTATGGTTTTTATGAGGTCTATGACATGTTTGCATAGTTGTGTGAAAATTTCATGAAGAAATTTTATGATTTAGTGATCAATTTATCTTTTAGGACTAAATTACAAAAATTGATAAATATGAGATTCTATAAGTTTTAAGTATGAGAATGCAATAGAAAATTTATTAGAGGTCCTTATTTGGTAATTAGACCGTTATATCTCATGATGGACAAAAATAGACATGGAAGAGAAAAATCTCAAGGAAGGGCCTTGAGGGCATTTTGGTCATTTGGTTAATAAATTAATAAAAAGGGGGAAAAGAAGTCAAAATTGGTGTCCATCTTCCTCCCCCATTGCCAAAATTTCAAGGAGCCATATCTAGGGTTTTATTTCACTTTCAAGCTTGATTGTAAGTACCTCTTAGCCCCTGTAACAACCCAAACCCGGCCCAAACACTATGGCCGAATCTAGTTGTTATAGGAAAAATATTTTTTTTTAAAGCCCGTTTGGAAAACCAACTTAAGTTTTGAAAACTCTTCATTTAAGTGGGCTTGTTAAAACCATACTTAGATTTTAATTTAGAAATTTAATTAAGTAAAATTATTATAAAATTACAAGTGTGCCCGATGGCTCGTAAAAGAAACAATTTCGTTCTGACTTGGAAAACATACGATTTTTAATTAATAGTAATAACAAGTTTAAAACAAGTATTCAAGCATATAACAATAATAAAATATTCTAGGAGGCCTTATTACAATTTAACAAAAATAACCGACATGCAAAAGTTGATAAAATAAAACCCAAGTCTATTAAATTAAAATTCCCACTGCATGGCCTCCTCGAGTCCCTCCGGCTCCATCTCCGCGATCTACTCATCTGCAAAATGTTAAGGGAAGGGGTGAGTCACCAAGACTCAGTGCATAAATCCCCTACCTGGAAAAATATATCTCATACACAATTTATTAATAACATGCTCATGCAACCCAACTAGCCATCCATATACCTTTTCTACCCCGTGTGGTCAAAACCACTGATGACTTAGAGTCACAATTTAAATGATGGGGCCAACCCATCATGTGGTCAAAACCACTGATGACCATAGGTCACAAAATATCAAGGTGTGGTCAAAACAACTGGTGGTACCAAACCACTGGGACTTAGTCGCAAATATTCAATCGTTGTGGTCAAAACCACTGATGACCATAGGTCACATATAATTTGATGGGGCCAACCCATCTTGTGGTCAAAACCACCGATGCGACGATCCATATTTCATCCCCCTCCTCTCATCAATCCCACCATCACATGCTTATTCATCAATTTCATATATATCATGTCATAGTATTAAACATCATGTGATGGCATATAACATATATCAAAAGTTACAAGACAGGGGACTTACCCGAAATCCATGATTATGCCACAAGCTAATCACAATCAAAATAATCAAAACAAATAATAATGTCATGTAAATTAATAAAGTGTGTAGAGATCTTACACACCTATTATTATCGAAACTCCTAGATCTCGAAAAGCCGATCTATGACGCTAGATCCTGATCCTACATTCGGCCAAATGTCAGTGTTAATACCAAAGGCCTATTCGGCCAAACCAATTATTTAAAAGAGTTCTCCTTTTTGAACCCGAATCCCTACCTATTCGCTTTTAAGTACTAGCCTTCTGTTTGCACCCTATAATCGGTAACCATTAGTAGCTACTTAATAGCCTTCGGCTTTGAACACCAATTAAATACCAAAATAAAAGTAGACCCTTACCTCCTTACCAAACCGATTGAAGAAAAAGAAAGAGGAGAACACCCTTGCTTTAATATTCGGCCAAGACTTCTCAAAGTAGGGAGAAGGGAATTCGGCTATTGTTGGTTAAAATAATAAACAAGGTTCGGCTTATGTGAAAAAGAAGAACAAAAAGTAGGAGAAGATGTTGGAATTTTATTAATAACAGCAGAGGAATTTCGGCAGCAAAGTGGTGGATTATTCGGCCAATGGTGGAAGAAAGAAAAAGGAGAATTAGTAGGAGAAATCAAAGGTTGTTTTTGGCTAAATAAAAGAAAAAAAAAAACTGGAATTTTTGTTTGAAGAATCCCTAGGGAATTTTATGCAGTGTGTGAGGAAAAAAAGGTTCTTTGGAATTTTGCTTTACTTCTTTGTACAAAAGATTAATTTTGAAGCAGCCCCAAGAGTCCTAATGTTGCCTAATTCTCTCTCTTTGCTTTGATAATTAAACTATTAATTATCACCTAGGATAATAGCACTTTATCTCCTATCTTTGTTTAAACAAATTGAGTGAAAATAAAACACCAAACTTACCTCTTCCAAACCTACCTTGAGAGTCCAAAGTGTGCCAAACTCTTCACCCACGCCAAAGAAAAAAAAGAGAAAAGAGAGGAATAAAAAAACCAAGGTCTTCGCCGCTTGGATTCGAACACGGAACCCCAAGCAGCAGCCCCCTCTTAACACGCCCTGAAGCCACTCGGCCACATTGACTTTCATGTCAATTAACCACATCATTTAATTATAAACCTTACAGAGCCCTTTTCCTTTTAGCGCTAAAGCCCAAAAACAAAATCCCTTTTTGCGTTCCCACAACTTGAACCCGAGTCCCTTTGCCAAAGCTCCTTTAAGTAGCGCCTCGCCGCCACTCTGCCCTCCTGCGTTTCATGTCCATTCCTTGCCGAAAATTTCTTTTTAAGCCTTCTTTACCAAAGCCCAAAGATCGCATAAAAATAAATCCCCAAGCGCTCTGCTGCAGCTCGAACCCTCATGCTCAAGGCGCCATTTGCCCAAGCCTTAAGTGGCGTCATTAAGCCACCCTACCAATGCCAACCCTTGTGTCCAAACATGCCAAAAATTATTCTTAAGGCCTCTTTGGCCCACTCCCCCTTTTAGACACTTAAAGAAAAAAATTTTTTTATCTTGTGTCAAGCCTAGCTCGGGTTATTTTTAGACCCTTAAACATGTCAAATAAAATTATAAATTTTATTTCTTGAAGCCCCATTGGAATTTATTCAAATTACAAATAACCCCTAATTCAGGGTGTTACAATTCTACCCCCCTTAAAATAATTTCGTCCTCGAAATTACTTACTAACGAATAGTCGTACATCTTAACTCATCGTGCTACGCGCTTATCTTTGCGTACTCGATCTTAATAGAACTATCCTTCTTCCTAGGCACAATATCTAAGTTCACAACCAAGGTTTCAGGCACTTCCCTAGTAAAACAAGAAAACTCTACAACAATCAAAGTAATTAAGGGTATTCCAGAAGTAAGGAACATACCCGTTGTTGCATCTGGTACCTCCTCCTCCTCGCGACGGCCAACTGCATAAACCAACCTTGGTTGCCTCGCCTCTGCACTTCAAAGACACCTCGGCCATGCCCGTTACCATTTCCATTACCTCTAGATGCACCTCGACCCCTCTCGTGGTGGTCTTTCATTTCTAACACGAGCGCGGTTCGTCCCTCCGGTTGATTCTTAGCTAACCGAGGACAATCCCTTACACGGTGATCGAATGATCCACACTCAAAGCATCCACGATTACCATTCCAACACTCCCCCTTGTGAAACTTGCCACACTTATCACACCGTGGCGGCCATTGAGGATTAGTAGCGAGGCGAGCAGCCTAACGACTTGATTTGACCCTTCAAACCTCATCCTCTTACATTCATTACTCGAGAACCTTGAAGGTTCCGAGCTCCTCTTATTCCAATTTTCGTTCTTGGTTCCGCTTTAAGACTGATGTGTCTTACTTTCTCAAAGAACTTTAGACTTCTCCACAAGAACAGCAAACTCTCGTTCCTGTTGTGGAGCTATCATCATTCTCAGTTCATCTCTAAGCCCATCTTCGAACCTGACACAGCGCTCATGCTCGGTACCCACAATACCACGAGCATACCTACTCAACCTTAAAAACTCTGCCTCATATTCCGCTACTGACTTAGTTCCTTGCACTAGCCCTAGAAAGGCTTTCCTCTGAGCATCCGTATAGCTAGTGCCTACATACTTCTTCTGAAAGGCAGTTTTGAAGTAGTCCCATGTGAGATCATCAGCCGCGGCTCCATCCCGGACTGTCAGCCACCACTGGTACGCTTCATCCTTTAGAAGCGACACCGCCCCTTTCAGCTTCTCCTCCTCAGTCAGGTCGAGATCATCCATGACCCTTTCCGTAGATTCCAGCCAATATTCGGCGGCACTGGGTGCCACTCCTGAGACACCACGGAATACCTCGGCCCCGTTAGACCGAAATTCGCTCGGGAGCAGACTACGAGCTCCCAAATTCCCACCAGCCCCGCCACCATCTCCAAAACCCCAAAGCGACTTGCGACACAGCCTCACCACCGGTCTGGTCCTGCACCTTAGCCCTGAAAGTAGGAGGTGGTGGTGGCGGTGGTACCTCGTTTTCTGAACCTTGACCTGACCTGACGGGTTCAGTCACCGTCATCCTACCCCTACCGCATCCACGACGTCCACGTCCTCTAGAACTCATTCTATCTATCGCGCTTTTAATCTGATTAAGAAAATTTTATGTGTTAGCATTTGTTTCACTTTCTTATTCGCGAAGAAATTTTATGAACAGAATTTAATTAGGGATTCTTTCAAGCAAACAAGGTTTCAGTCTTCTATCCTAGTTCACACAAAGAGTTCATGCATCCATTCCTTAATGCTTTCCATACCTATTCACTCTTCGGACACTTCTGCCCATTTCTAACCCAGGGGTATTTTCGTCATTTTCCTACAGGGGTATTTTCGTCATATAAGAAGTTTTAAAACTTTAGTAAAGTAGGCCATT
Source organism: Gossypium bickii (assembly GCA_025503065.1). NCBI lineage: Eukaryota > Viridiplantae > Streptophyta > Magnoliopsida > Malvales > Malvaceae > Gossypium > Gossypium bickii. Next base: position 46,160,910 of record CP106711.1, on the reverse strand, counting down.
TTGTAATTCCCAAAACTGGAGGGTTTTTCTGAAAAATTTGTAAAATTTAGAGATATAGCATCGTTTTGAAACCAGTGGTATTTTGGTAATTTTGTCATTGAGGGCAATTTTGTAATTTTGATAAATCGAGGGTATTTCCAACAGTTGTAAAACTTCGAGGGTCCTTTTTGAAAGTTTTCCTTTTCAAATAGTGATGTTGGTAAAGTTTTCCAAGGATCAGGGTCATTTCGGTAATTTTCACAAATTGAGGGCGTTTTCGTAATTTTCTAAAACCAAAATATTTCAGTGTTGATTTTCAAAGCTAAGTTGTTGGATATTTGTAAAGTAGTTGAAATTTTTGAGCAAAACCATTGAACTGATATTTTATGAACCGAGGGCATTTTAGTAATTTTACCCCTAAGGGCATTTTTGTAATTTTCCACAAATCAAGCTTTTCAAGGAAAACGTTGTAAAAATGACGTTCTCAGATTGCAAAAGTTTTGAAAACATTAGGGTTGTTGTTGTTTCATTCTTTTTCGAAAACATGGCTAATTCCCTTTTCGGGTTTTAATCATCATGTTTAGCCTATGACCGAGCCCTCTTGGTCGGGGTGAACTGGCTACGCACGCACTGTAGGATACTGCGAAGAGGAGGTGAGTCACACGGACTGCTTAAATACCAGGCTCTTCCGGATCCACTCCTAGACATGCGTACAGGGGTTACCACACCCTAGCTCAGTGACTAAGTCATAAGTGGGTTTAGTTCTTTAAGTCTTATGTTTGGTTTGTGTGTTTGAGCACTCTAATCCTAGGGTTCAAGTTCCTATAAGTCTATCTACGTTCCATGCTTCCTACCCTTCTACAGAATATAATTCACAAAGAGGTTTAGATGTACTTACCTGGGCGGATTGGTGCCGGAGACTCGGGCCATGCTGTTCAAAACCAAAAATAGTTCAAAAAAGCCTACCAAAACATTTTTGGGCCTTGGGCCCCCACAGCCGAGCTTTGAACTGGGCTCTGATACCAATTTGTAACAACCCAAACCCGGCCCAAACACTATGGCCGAATCTAGTTGTTACAGGAAAAATATTTTTTTAAAGCCCGTTTGGAAAACCAACTTAAGTTTTGAAAACTCTTCATTTAAGTGGGCTTGTTAAAACCATACTTAGATTTTAATTTAGAAATTTAATTAAGTAAAATTATTATAAAATTACAAGTGTGCCCGATGGCTCGTAAAAAGAAACAATTCGTTCTGACTTGGAAAACATACGATTTTTAATTAATAGTAATAACAAGTTTAAAACAAGTATTCAAGCATATAACAATAATAAAATATTCTAGGAGGCCTTATTACAATTTAACAAAAATAACCGACATGCAAAAGTTGATAAAATAAAACCCAAGTCTATTAAATTAAAATTCCCACTGCATGGCCTCCTCGAGTCCCTCCGGCTCCATCTCCGCGATCTACTCATCGCAAAATGTTAAGGGAAGGGTGAGTCACCAAGACTCAAAGGCATAAATCCCCTACCGGAAAAATATATCTCATACACAATTTATTAATAACATGCTCATGCAACCCAACTAGCCATCCATACACCTTTTCTACCCCGTGTGGTCAAAACCACCGATGACTTAGAGTCACAATTTAAATGATGGGGCCAACCCATCATGTGGTCAAAACCACCGATGACCATAGGTCACAAAATATCAAGGTGTGGTCAAAACCTTTGGTGGTACCAAACCACCGGGACTTAGTCGCAAATATTCAATCGTTGTGGTCAAAACCACCGATGACCATAGGTCACATATAATCTGATGGGGCCAACCCATCTTGTGGTCAAAACCACTGACGACAGTCCATATTTCATCCCCCTCCTCTCATCAATCCCACCATCACATGCTTATTCATCAATTTCATATATATCATGTCATTGTATTAAACATCATATGATGGCATATAACATATATCAAAAGTTACACAGAGACAGGACTTACCCGAAATCCATGATTATGCCACAAGCTAATCACAATCAAAATAATCAAAACAAATAATAATGTCATGTAAATTAATAAAGTGTGTAGAGATCTTACACACCTGTTATTATCGAAACTCCTAGATCTCGAAAAGCCGATCTATGACGCTAGATCCCGATCCTACATTGGCCAAATGTCGGTGTTAGATACCAAAGGCCTATTCGGCCAAACCAATTATTTAAAAGAGTTCTCCTTTTTGAACCCGAATCCCTACCTATTCGCTTTTAAGTACTAGCCTTCTGTTTGCACCCTATAATCGGTAACCATTAGTAGCTACTTAATAGCCTTCGGCTTTGAACACCAATTAAATACCAAAATAAAAGTAGACCCTTACCTCCTTACCAAACCGATTGAAGAAAAAGAAAGAGGAGAACACCCTTGCTTTAATATTCGGCCAAGACTTCTCAAAGTAGGGAGAAGGGAATTCGGCTATTGTTGGTTAAAATAATAAACAAGGTTAGGCTTATGTGAAAAGAAGAACAAAAAGTAGGAGAAGATGTTGGAATTTTATTAATAATAAAGCAGAGAGGAATTTGAAGACAAAGTGGTGGATTATTCGGCCAATGGTGGAAGAAAGAAAAAGGAGAATTAGTAGGAGAAATCAAAGGTTGTTTTTGGCTAAATAAAAGAAGAAAAAAAACTGGAATTTTTGTTTGAAGAATCCCCTAGGGAATTTCGGCAGCAGCAGCAGGGGAAAAAGGTTGCTGGAATTTTGCTTTACTTGCTGTACAAAAAGATTAATTTTGAGCAGCCCCCAAGAGTCCTAATGCTGCCCAATTCTCCTCTCTTTGCTGATAATTAAACTATTAATTATCACCTAGGATAATAGCACTTTATCTCCTATCTTTGTTTAAACAAATTGAGTGAAAATAAAACACCAAACTTACCTCTTCCAACCTTACTTGAGAGTCCAAAGTGCAGCCAAACTCTTCACCCACGCCAAACAAAGAAAAAGAGAAGGAGAGAAAAAAAACCAAGGTGCTGCTGCTTGGATTCGAACCTGGAACCCCAAGCAGCAGCCCCCCTTAACACGCCCCAGGCCACTCGGCCACATTGACTTTCATGTCAATTAACCACATCATTTAATTATAAACCTTACCTGAGCCCTTTTCCCTTTTAGCGCTAAAGCCCAAAAACAAAATCCCTTTTTGCATTCCCCACAACTTGAACCCGAGTCCCTTTGCCAAAGCTCCTTTAAGTAGCGCCTCTGCCACTCCGCCCTCCTGCGTTTCATGTCCATTCCTTGCCCGAAAATTTCTTTTAAGCCTTCTTTACCAAAGCCCAGCATCGCATAAAAAATAAATCCCCCAAGCGCCTCTGCTGCAGCTCGAACCCTCATGCTCAAGGCGCCATTTGCCCAAGCCTTAAGTGGCGTCATTAAGCCACCCTACCAATGCCAACCCTTGTGTCCAAACATGCCAAAAATTATTCTTAAGGCCTTTTTGGCCCACTCCCCCCTTTTTAGACACTTAAAGAAAAAAAAATTTTAATACTGTGTCAAGCCTAGCTCGGGTTATTTTTAGACCCTTAAACATGTCAAATAAAATTATAAATTTTATTTCTTGAAGCCCCATTGGAATTTATTCAAATTACAAATAACCCCTAATTCAGGGTGTTACAGCCCCATTTTTGATGTTCTTCGTATTTTGAAATCCTCATAGCTCGATTTAGCTATTTCTACCACTATTTTGAGCTAGGGTTTGTGTTTAAAATTTTACCCATGGATGACATGCATGTATTTTGATGTTTAGTGGTAGAATATGAAAGTCTGAAGTGTGATAAACAACTTTTACTAGATATTTTTGGTGAAATTGATAAAAAGGACCTATTTGCAAAAGATGAAATAATATGTGTGTAGAATGTAAAATAATTAAAATTTTGGGCTGCTATAAGAGAGGTTATGAATCGGCTAGGCTTCAGTGTGAGAAAAATGAACACATTTCATCATACGAGCCTAGGGACCATTTTTTAAATATGTGAAAGTTTAGGGGAAAAATTATATTTTTTTCTAAAGTATAATTCATGGGTTGTTTTAGTCAATGTGATAATTAAATAAGCGAAATTTGTCATTATAGATCAAGAAACACGAAGTCGAGACCTAAACCGAGGAAAGAACAATGTGGTGGACTAAATTAAACAACTATCTATATTTTGGTACCGAGGTAAGTTTGTGTGAAATAAATCAACATCATGTTATTATGTATTTAAATGCTTGGTATTACATGAAACATATATTCTTTTTACGAAATTGGTTAATGAGGTCTTGATAATAAAAATGATGAAGTTTTACTATATCGAGGTCCCGATTGAACCTTAGGAATAGAGAGGATACCCTTGTCACGACATTAGATTTATAAGGTCCCGTATAAGACCATATTTGGAATATGGCCTCCGTACCAAATTGAAATCCCATGTAAGACCATATTTGGGATGTGACATCGGCATCATATAGTGTTTCCGTATAAGACCATGTCTGGGACATGGCATCGTGATAAACCATAATTTACACATATTTTAACCCTATGCTTAGCTTAATTTTGGATGATTTTCCATTGAGTTTGATGAATTTGATGCTCCTAATCTCTTAATTTCACGTTTTATACTCAGGAGAGCTTAGGAAGTCGAAAAGGACGAGAAACAGGCCAAAAAGGGGCAAAATGGGCCTACCTAGGAAATCAACATGCCCTGGACTATCAACCACAGGCGTGTCACACGGCCATGTGTGACGAGCAGAATCGACCACGGCCTGGACTATAGACCACGGGCGTGTCCCTGCCGAAATCAGGATGAATTCTATTCAGAATGGGATACTTGTGGGCCAAGTAAGGCATCTCAAAGCCTATATAAACACCCTAGGAGGCAACCTAAAAGGTAGTTTGACAGGACGTCGAATAGACGTCAAGTAGAAGGAGAAAATACTCCAAGACAACTGTCGGGAACAGCTTAGGAGAAGGATCTCCATCAAGACTGAGGATCTCCCATCAAGTTCTTTAGGAGTTTTGAGTTTTCTTATGTTTTGTTGTTTTTCCTCTTTTATGATGTTTCCCTCTTTTAGTATGAACTAAATCCCTTAAATATCTAAGGGGATGAAACCTAAGACGAATCTTATTATTATTTGATTTATGAGATAAAAACTTGTGCTTATTCTTAATTGTGAGTGCTTATTGTTGTTTGATAATTCAGGTTATTGATTCAAGTTGAATGTGTAACACCCTATACCTGAGACTGATGTTAAGACTGGATACGGGACATTACCATGCTTGAACTCACTTAAACATACACTTACTGGCTAAAATTTTGTTCCGAATTAAAAACTTATCTTTCTTAAACAACTCGTACATCTCATGAGCCTACGAGGCCTCATACACATATCTGGTCACTTTTGGAACTCAATCGAAAACTTTTCCTTAAAACAGGGGCCACACGTCCATGTTGCTTGGGACACACCCGTGTACACTTGATAGTCTGCACAAAGGCCCTTCTTAAATCATGTTTTCAAAATGAATGCTTCCTATACATCCCATACTTAGTAAAATAATTTGGCTATACCAAAAAGAAGATTGATAGTGTGCTACGAGCTCCGACTCTGACGATTCCCCAATTAGCTTAGTAAGTTTGCATACAAAGCACATATCAACATACTTGCTTAATATATAATCCATTTGACATAACAATGGTATCATAATTTCGGCTAATAAGCTTACTTACTCATATATGATTCTTACTTGTCTCATGATACTTACTATTCTCTTACTTGTAAGGTAAATAAGGTACCTGTATCACTTGATCACATTGCTCAGTATACTTTAACATAATGACCATAGTCTCTAATTCATCATTCATAGCATAGCTGATACCCAATTTCATCTTGATAATAACTTTTCTCTCTAAATTTTCTTGTTATCTCATTTTACCTTTACCCATTTTGCCCAATGAATTTCTGAGAATAGCCGAGGATACTAAATCTCGTCTTGGCTTCAAGGCCATGTCTTGACATGGACTTATACAAAGTTTTTACTCATGAACTAGTCAATGCCGAGCCTTGGCTGGGACTTACATGAAATCTCTTTCTCTTGATAGCTTTTTAATGCCAAGACTTGTCTTGGGCTTACATAATAACTGTTCAATGTCAAGCTTGCCTTGGACTTACATGATATCTGTTCAATGCCAAGCTTGCCTTGGACTTACATGATATCTGCTTGATGTCGATGCCATGCCTAGACTTGGTCTTATACGGACTTTCTTGTCTCATGTGATAGATCGAGTATCCTGGGCATTTCTTCTTCAATCGGGACTTGTTCAATATTTAATCTCATTGATTTCTTTATTTATAAAACATTAAGTATTCCATGAATACAATAGACATTATACTAAGCAATTTAATGATAAAAATCAATAAAGATCAGAAATCATACAAACTTACCTCAAAATACGAAATGTATGTAGATATGGAATTTAGTCCTCCACTTTGTTCTTGCCTCGATTTCGATCCGTGCTTTGTTTTTCTTGATCTATAGTCACCAATAGATCATTTAATACTCCCATTAACTAAATTGACTCATAACTCATACTTTGGCAAAATTACTATTTTGCCCCTATACTTTCTAATATTTGCACTTTTGCCCTTAGGCTCGTAAAATGATTTTCATTCAATTTTCTTAAACCTCATGCTTAGCTGAATCATTTTCTCTACTATAGCAATCATCAATTCTTTCTATTTCTTGTAGGTATGACCAATTTTATAACTATTACAAAATGGTCCAAACCACCATTTTTCATGAAATTCATTAAGGAAAAGATGTTTATCAAGCATCAAACCTTCATAAACTTCCATAAAAAATCATTTAGCATGCATGGAAATCATGGGTAAATTTTTGAACATGCATCATAGCTCATTTAATAGCTAGAAATGGCTAATTCATAATACGAGAACTCCGAAAATACGAAGAATATAAAAAACGGGACTAAGATGAACTTACTAGCAAGCTTGAAAAAATGAAGAACCCTAGCTATGGTGTCTCCACTTTTTTGGCACCAACAAGGAAGAAGATGAGTGAATTTTTCTCATCTTTTTCCTATTTTAATTACTTATTAGGCAAATGACCAAAATGCTCTTCCTTTTAAAAATTTCTATTTAACAGCATCTCAAGGCCAATTTTGTCCAAAATAATATTTTTGGAAAAATTGCTACTATTCTAAAGCTATTTCATAAAAAAAGCTTCTAGAAACTTATATTTTGCAACTTTTGCAATTTAGTCCTTTTTGACCATTCATTCACAATTTAGCAAAATTGCTTCATGAAACTTTCATACTGACATGCAATCATGACATAAACCTTAAAAACTCATAAATTCATCTCGGTTTCATGGTCTCGCACCACTATTCCGACTAGGCCCTAAATCGGGCTGTTACAGAATGTGCTTATTCAGTGGAGCAAAAGTCCATGTTTAAGAGTAGATCAACACAATTAAGCGGAGTTGGTTGCAACCTTAGAAATAGGGAGACAAAAATCTGCCGGATTAGGGTCAAACTTAATAAGGGAATCCATAGATTGAGTTAATGCAACAATAGGGGTTTTAATTAGAAAGAGATTTTAATTAATCAACCTAGAGTCAATTGTTAGTAGCCTCGAAAGAGGTATTAATATAATTTAGGGATTTCTACGGATTAAGTCAAGTGAATAAATTGCATGAATCAAAAGTAATAAGTGAAGTCTAGGTGGATTCTTCCTTAGGTATTGTCTATCTCATATAAAGTTGTCTAAAAGTATTTTCCCAATTTACTCTCTGTCGAGTTCATAGTTAATTAAATTAGTTAGTTAATTTTAGATTAAAAACAAATTTCCCATTTATTATTAGGCTAGATAATAAAAAGATAGTTAATACTAAGTACTCTTGGTCCTTGAGGATAAGATATTCCAGACTCACCACAGCTATACTACTATTCAATAGGTGCACTTGCCTTTGTCGAAATAATAGTTAGTTTCGAGCTCCATCATGTTTTTGGCACGTTGCCGGGGACTAAGATATTAGGAACACTAAATTTTTATTACTTTAGCCATTTTATTTATTTGCAATTTATATTTATTTTCTTTTTAACTTTGCTAATTTTTCTTTTATTTGCTTCTAGCAGGTAATTTTAGTTTATGACTAGAAAAAACCTGTCAGGACCCTTGATTTTTGACAGTGATATAGAAGGTATCGTTCGCAGAAATCGTAGGGAAATAAGGCGAAGCCTACAATACATAGAAAAAGAGTGAGAAGAGGAAACCAATATTACCGGAGAGATGGCTGATGATAATCCACTACCTCCTGTGGTGGCCGCAAACCCAGTGAATCAAAATCCTGCTCCTCGTACTATGTATGATTATGCTAAACCTAATTTAACAGGAACTGAATCAAGTATTGTTAGACCTGCTATTGCTGCAAATAATTTTGAACTGAAACCTAACACTATACAGATGATTCAACAATTTGTTCAGTTTGATGGTTTACAGGATGAGGAACCAAACAATCACTTGACAAATTTTCTTGAGTTTTACGACACTTTCAAGATTAATGGCGTTTCTGATGATGCCATTCGCCTTCGATTGTTTCCCTTTTCGTTGAGGAACAAAGCTAAACAGTGGTTGAATTCGTTACCACGAGGATCAATCACTACATGGGAGCAAATGACCGAAAAATATTTGTTAAAATATTTTCTGTCAGCTAAAACGGCTAAGTTAAGGAATGATATTTTTTCTTTTGTGCAGATGGATCTAGAAACACTCTATGATGCATGGGAGAGATATAAAGATCTACTGAGAAGGTGCCCTCACCATGGGTTACCTTTATGGCTACAGGTTCAAGCCTTTTACAACGGTGTGAACCCTTCAACTAGGCAATTGATTGATTCAGCCGCCGGTGGAACTCTAAATAACAAGACCCCTGAAGCGGCTTATGAGTTTATAGAGGAGATGTCACTGAATAACTATCAGTGGCAAGTTACGAGGACAAAGCCAACAAAAGCCGCCAGTGTTTTCAACCTCGACGCAATAACCATGCTATCAAATTAGGTAGAGATGTTAAATAAAAAGATTGATGGTTTGTATGGTTCTTCACAGGTACATCCAATAATGCAGTGCAATACAAATGGAGGAGGGATGAATGATACAGAATATCCGCCCTACAACCCTGGCATAGAAAGCGAACAAATGAACTATATGGGTAATAATTCTAGACCTCAAAATAACCCTTATAGTAACACTTATAATCTAGGTTAAAGAAACCACCCAAACTTTTCATGGGGTGGCCAAGGAAATTAGAGACAACAACCCCCTCCAGGCTTTCAACAGCAACCCTACCCACAAGAGAAAAAGTCAAACCTTGAAGATATGCTAGCAAAGTTTATTTTAGCGTCAGAGACTCATTTTCAGAATACCGAAACAGCGTTTAAAATTCAACAAACATTAATTCAAGGGCTTAAAAATCAAATCGGACAGCTGACCAAGTTAGTTTCCGAAGACAACCAGGTAGTTTACCTAATAATACCATACCTAAAGCAAAAGAGCAAGTAAAGGCAGTAACATTAAGGAATGGGAAGGTATTGGTTAAAGCAGAAAAGAAGATGTCATAAGAAACTAATAAAGGAAAACGATGAGGAAGTCAAGAATGTAACACCGATACGTGAAGAACATAAACCACCGATTCCATATTTGACAAAGCTGAAGAAAGATCGTTTAGACGCATGATATGGTAAATTTCTTGAACTTTTTAAACAATTACATATTAACTTACCTTTTGTTGAAGCTATTTCGCAGATACCAACATACGTAAAATTCCTAAAAGAGCATCTAACAAATAAGAGGAAGTTTGAATAGATATCAATCGTGGAACTTAACGAGGAATGTTCAGCTATTCTCGAAAATAAGCTACCAACCAAATTGAAAGATCTAGGAAGTTTCACTATTCCCTGTTTAATTGGTAGTTTAAATATTGAGAAAGCACTAGCTGATTTAGGTGCCAGTATTAATTTAATGCCTTATAAAATGTTCAAGCAGCTTGGTCTTGGGGAACCAAAACCCACTAGGACGAGTATTCAATTATCTGACATATCTATTAAATATCCTAGGGGAATTATTGAAGATATTCTGGTAAAAGTTTATAAATTTTATTCCCTGTTGATTTTGTTGTGCTTGACATGGATGAGGACGTTGAGGTACCTTTAATTTTAAGACGCCCCTCTTTAGCTACTTGAAACACCCCAAACCCGGCCCACGAGCCTTGACCGGATCTGGCATGCTCCTGGAGTAAAACATTTCGAAAGCTTGTTTGTTAATTTGGAAAATTTGGACATTTTGAAGAGAAATCGGTTTGTGTTGTGATTGAATTGAAAACGGTGTCGTTATTGAAGTTTATATTTAATTTAAAACTTTATTATTGCATTTGAAAACTACAAGTTAAAAGAAGTTGCCGAATTTTAAACGCAATTGAAATTATTTTAAGAAAAGTTGTTTAACCTTTGGTTTAAAATTAATCATATCATAGTAGAAACTGAAAATGCAAGCATAAAACAATTTAATAGTAATGGCCTTATTACAATAATAGCAAAACCCGAAATAATCCAAAACTTAATATAAAGTCTCAAAATAAAATAAAACTCTGAGCTGAGCATTGGCCACCACTAAGTCCCTGTCGACCCGGTCCATTACTGTGTGTCACCTGCAAAATGTTCGCCCACGAGGGGTGAGTCAAATCGACTCAGTGTGTAACAACCAACACAAACTCCCAAACGACTTAGGCATATCAATCACATATAACAAATATAAGCAATGATGCAATCCCAACCCCACCTAAATATCCATCCTCTACACATCACCTGTACCTGCCAATCACACCATGGGGATTACTAAATCGACCCTCCATCCGCTACACACCATCAAAGGCAGTCGCTGCAGTCAACTGCACATCGCCCTTATAATTGTGGCATAGCCACCAGATAATGTGACAGAGTCACCAGATAATAATATGTGACATTAGTCACTAGATTCAGATTTTGTGACATGAGTCACCAGATATTATGGTAAAAACCACCAGATCACTTCCCCTTTTCATAATCACCGATATGCCCATGCGTCATACAAATCATGCAGAAATCATGCCATATACCTTATTCCATATTCATAACAAATTCTCGTATGTGTCATATTCAATATTCATAACATTATTAACATAATAATAAAGGTGAACGTACCTGAATACTCTGTACCATCGTATGGTACCTTTAGCCACATCTTTCATATTTTTATTAACCAATGTATTAAATTAATACCATAAATATATTAGGAATCAATGTAGGGCTACACGCCTGTTTTCTAACGTGTTCACTGAATCCCGAAAGTCTACCGAAACAGATTGTACTCCTTCTTAAAAACCATAGTTAAAATCAGTCAATCACTAACACTTAATATGGCCTTGGCCGAATGCTAATACTCCCTTACCTTGTGGATTTAAATCCCGAAAATAATCCTTGCTTCTGGTAATGTCGAAATTCCTATAGGCACACGTTAGATCTGATTCTAACACTTAATAAACACCATAAATGGCCTTCGGTCTAAGATGACATTCACTTACCTTAGATCTTAAAATCCCGAAAGACTTCCCCTTGTAATCGGCTACAACCAAATCCCGAAACCTCCTTCATAGTTTCGGCCAAAGAACATTAATAGGATTAGAGTCTTAATTTCGACTAATCTAAAAGAAAAAATAGAAAGAGCACGAACAACAGTTGCTCCTTACCCTTACTGCTGAAATCAACTGCACTTTTGCTTGAACCCCTAGAGATATTCGGCCTTACCAAGGTTCGGCAATGGTGGTGTATTAATCTAAGGATTTCGGCAATGATGAACTTTTGGGAGGGAGAAGTTTGGCCTAAGTAGAATAGAAAGAAAAGATGAGAAGGAAAGATGGTAGATTCGGCTTACCTTAAACAAATAAGAAAAAGCAATGACCCTAATGGTCTTGGGATGATTCGGCCAAGGACTAAATGAGAGAAAAAGAGTGAATTTTGGTGAGGTTTGATTATGAAAGAAAAATGGTTGAAAGTTCACGAGAGAATAGAACAAATTTCGGCAAAAGAAAATAGCCAAAAATATCACTTTGATAGCCTTAAACTTTCGGCACATAGCCCCCATTGTATGACCGAATGCCTCATCTCACTCCCCTCTCTTGAATTCGGCTAACACTCAAACACTAGCTTCTCCTTGCTTTTCTCCTATTTTTCCTCTTCTCTACTCATTTAAAATATTTTGAATGAGTCAAGCATTATCCTTTCCCTTAGCCGAAATTTTAAAAAGAAATTGACCACATCTAAAGCTCATCTATCCAGTCTCCCCATGCCGTCCAACTCCCTTCCTTCCTGACGCAAAAACAACTCCCAAAAGTGCTCCCCTTGCTGCTCGAACCTAGGCCCTGCACTCTGCTTGTGGCGTCACTGCTTAGGGCTTTAAGTGGCACCTCCTTGCCACTTTAACAAGCCCACTTGTATGTCCAATTTCCCTTACAAATTTTCTTAAGGCCTCATTTTCCTAGCTCCCCCTTCAGACTTAAAATCTAATATTTTCTAAGGCATTCTCCTGTACTCTAAAATTCCCGAAATCTACAAAACACATTCAAAACACACATAGGCATACTAGCACATACAATCAAGCAAAAATGCACAAGCCCTAAATCCCGGATATTACACTACTGATAGGGCTGTTATTGATGTAGGTGATAGTAAACTTGAGCTAAAGGTAGGCGACAAGGAAATTATTTTTTAAATTTACGATGCTATGCGATATTCTAGAGAACAAGATGATTCCTGTTATTTTATTGATGCCATTGATCATTTTATTCAAGATTCTTTTTAGGAAATCACACATGACGACACGTTGGAACTGTGTCTTACCCAAGGTGAGAGGGAAAATGACGATATCAATGACTTAAATTCTAATACGTCTTCCCCTAGACAGAAGAAAGACGAGGGCATTGAAATAAACGACGAACTAAAACAAAAACCATCTATTGAAAAACCGCCCAAATTGGAATTGAGACAATTACCAAATCACTTAGAGTATGCATTCCTCGGAGATAATTCTACACTACCAGTAATCATATCTTTAGAACTGGAACCCAAAGAGAAAGACGAGTTGCTACAGGTACTAAAGGAGCATAAAAGAGCCATAGCTTGGAAGATTTTCGACATTAAAGGGATAAGTCCATCATTTTGCACTCACAAAATTTTAATGGAAGATGAACATAAACCATGTGTGCAACCTCAAAGTCAATTGAATCCCAACATGAAGGAAGTTGTTAAAGCTAAGGTAATTAAACTTCTAGATGCTAGAGTTATTTATCATATTTCTGAAAGTACTTGAGTAAGTCTTGTGCAGGTTGTTCCAAATAAGGGAGACATGACTGTTGTAGCTAACGAAAAGAATGAATTGATTCCAACAAGAACAATCACAGGTTGGAGAGTCTGCATTGACTATAGGAAGTTGAACGATGCCACGAGAAAGGATCACTTCCCTTTACCCTTTATTGATCAAATGTTTGAAAGATTATCTCGGTATATGTACTACTGCTTCCTAGACAGACTCTCTGGCTACTTCCAAATCCCAATAGCTCCTGAAGATCAAGAAAAGACAACATTCACATGTCCATATGGTATGTTTGCTTATCGTAGAATACCTTTTGGATTATGTAATGCTCCTGCTACTTTTCAGCGTTGCATGTTAGCCATCTTTGATGAACTCGTGGAAGATATTATGGAGGTAGTTATGGACGATTTTTTGGTATTTGGTAACTCCTTCCACCTTTACCTTAAAAATTTAAAACGAGTTCTAATGAGATGTGAGGAAACAAACCTTGTGCTTAACTGGGAAAAGTGTCACTTTATGGTTCGAGAAGGGATTGTGTTAGGTCACAAAATTTCTAGTAAAGGGATTGAGGTTGATAAAGCAAAAATTGAAACCATAGAAAAATTACCCCCTCAAAATTTAGTTAAGGCTATTAGAAGTTTTTTAGGACATGCTGGATTTTATAGAAGATTTATTAAGGAATTTTCTAAAATAGCTAAGCCTTTAACAAAACTACTAGAAAAAGATGTAACTTTCAATTTTGATCAGGAATGTTTAGATGCATTTAATACTCTTAAAAATAAATTAATAAATGCGCCAATTATAATTGCACCTGATTGGAATTTACCATTTGAACTAATATGTGATGCGAGTGATTTTGCAGTAGGTGCGGTTTTGGGACAGTGAAGAGACAAGCATTTTCAGCCGATCTATTATGCTAACAAAACATTGACGGCCGCACAAGAAAATTACACCACCACAGAAAAAGAATTGCTAGCTGTGGTTTTTGCATTTGATAAATTTAGACGAAAGATTTGATATTATCTAAAGTTAAGTGCGTTTATAATCGACCATTCAGCTCTTTGTTATCTTTTAACTAAAACTGACGCAAAACCTCAACTCATAAGATGGATTACTCTTATAGGAATTTGATTTGGAAATTCAAGATAAGAAAGGAGCTGAAAATCTTGCAGCAGACCATCTTTCTAGGCTTGAAAATCCATATATCAAAGAACTCGATGAGAGTGAGATAAATGACTCATTTCCCAAAGAACAATTATTTGTCATATCTGACTCCGGGGTACCTTGGTTCGCAGACATTGCAAATTACTTAGCTGCTAACATCCTACCAAAAAGGATAACACATCATCAAAAGAAGCGATTCTTTACTGATGCGAAAAACTATTTTTGGAAGGTCCCTTTTTTTTCCGTATATGTACAGATCAAGTAATTCGGAGATGTGTTACAAAGGCAGAAGCAAGCAAAATCCTAGAACATTGCCATTCAAGACCATCAGGAGGACATTACAGTGGGATTAGGACAGCACATAAAATGCTCGAATCAGGTTTTTATTGGCCCACTCTGTTCAAAGATGCTAACAAGTATGTTACTTCATATAATAGATGTCAGAGAACAGGTAATATCTCTAAACGCGATGAAATGCCTCAAACGTATATGCTATCATGTGAAATATTTGATGTATGGATATTTATTTTATGGGTCCATTCCCTAGCTCATTTGGGA
This sequence comes from Gossypium bickii, assembly GCA_025503065.1. NCBI lineage: Eukaryota > Viridiplantae > Streptophyta > Magnoliopsida > Malvales > Malvaceae > Gossypium > Gossypium bickii. Next base: position 46,145,775 of record CP106711.1, on the reverse strand, counting down.
ATAAATACATCTTAGTAGCAGTAGATTATATGTCAAAATGGGTGGAAGCCCAAGCTTTACCTACTAATGATGCTAGTGTAGTAGTAAGATTTCTTAAGAAACTCTTCTCTCGATTTGGAACGCCAAGAGAAATTATTAGTGATAGGGGTACTCATTTTTATAATACTCAATTTGATAAAGTCCTAAAAAAATATGGAGTAGACCACAGAACAACTACCCCTTATCACCCTCAAACCTGTGGACAAGTGGAAGTAGCAAATCGAGAGCTTAAGCGTACTCTAGAGAAAACAGTTGAATCAAACAGGAAATATTGGGCATTAAAAGTAGACGATGCTTTATGGGCCTATAGAATTGCATTTAAAACTCCCATAGAAACATCCCCATACAGGCTTGTCTATGGAAAAAGTTGTCATCTACCATTTGAATTAGAGCACAAAGCTTTTTGGGCTATAAAATTTTTAAATTACGATATTAAACTTGAAGGTGAGAAAATAATGATGCAGTTGAACGAGCTAGATGAGTGGCGAGCTAATGCCTACGAGAACTCACGTCTATATAAGGAGGCAACAAAGCGACACCATGATGCTCGTTTAAAGCAACCGAAGCAATTTGAAGTAGGAGATCTAGTTCTACTATACAATTCAAGGCTCAAACTGTTTCTTGGAAAGCTAAAATCAAGATGGTTAGATCCATTCATAATCAAAACTATTTTTCCCTATGGCACAATCAAGGTAACTCATCCGACTTATGGCACATTCAAGGTAAACGATCAGCGACTGAAAATTTATAAAGGTGAAGATTTTAGGGACATGAGAGAGGAGCTTCAGCTTCGTGAACCTTCATTTAGGAATGAAAAGAGGGCAATTCTAGCTTAAGACTTTAAATAAGCACTTCTCGGGAGGCAACCTGAGCACTAATCTCACTAACATCCATATTTTTTTATTTTAGCATCTAATTAAGAACTAACAAATTTAATAGGCGCAAGATTTCTCACCCACACGGCATAGCACACATGCGTGGCGTGGTCGTGTGGACACCACGGGAAGAGACATAGGCGTGGCGAAGGCCGTACGAGCCATGGTAGAAAAAAATTTTCCCCAACACGGGCTGCGATAAAAGGGCCACAACCGTGCGATGCAGCTGTGGTCGATACTGAGTAAATGACATGGGCGTGCGGCACGCCCGTGCCCAGATGCCGTGGTTGAATCTGAAAGAATCACATGGGCATAGGACATGCCCGTGCCTTTAGGTTGTGGTTGACACTGACTACTTACCACGGGCGTGTGATCTGACACAAAGGCGTGGAAGAAACGAATGAACTATCATACGGTTGTGTGATGAGGCCGTGTGACCCAACACGGCCAGGGGACATGGGCGTGGGCCACAAATCAGACGCGCCCAAGTTTAAAATTCACGAATCACACAGGCTAAATAAAGGCCCCACGGGCGTGGCCACTGACCGTGTGCCCCATTTCCTATTTAAATACCCCACTATTCATCTTTCCCCCCTAAAACCCTAGCCTTTTTCACCCAAACAAACCCACTCCCCCCCTTTCCAGCCACCGTCAACCCTTTTCCACCCCCCTTTCATTTTCCTTTCTTCCCTTTTCCTCATTTCCTTTCCCCTTCTCTCTTTTTCCCTTTTTCTTCCACGCATACTAGCACACTGTCCACGCCCGTGTAAACACTGCCACGACCGTGTGCCACCTCTACGCTACCACTCCAACACCCTCATCGGTTCACAATTCTTCACCATTGTCGTTTTTTACATTCGTTCTTAATTATTTATATGATACTATTATTGTTCTTACTATTATTTTCATTATTATTACTGTTCCAATTTTTATTTCAAATGCAATATTTTTTTAATAGTTTAAGTTAGTTGGACTTTATCAGTTCTATATTCCTTAGGAATCACGACAATTTAGTGGATTTTATTTTCCTTTTCAAATTCCATTGCTAATAATATTAACATTGTTTTTTTTCATACTAGTATTTACATTTCATACTATTCGATGAACTATATTAGGATTATACTAGGATAAAACAATTGTTTGGCTGGCATTATTATTTGATTTATGGAAACTCTTTGTTTTTCAGGTACATAATGACTCCCCCACGTGGGAAGAGGATCGCTGTCCCCACTTCTAAAAAGCGGAAGGGACCAGGTGCGACCTCCTCGAGCGCCTTCGCCGAAGTATGCCGTCCATTCCTACAGTTTCCTCCAGGATCCCATGAGGACCTTTTTCAGATACTTCACGCGCGACCTCTTGGCGTAGGGAGGAGCACTGATTGGGCCTCTTTGGAGCAGGTCCAACTAGCTGACGACGTCCGGGCCCTCCTGACTACCGACCTATAGGGGCAATTCTTCGAGATTGTCGAGTCCACACACCTAGAGATCACATTGGAGCTCTATTCAGCATTCCACCTCCAGACGGTGATGATGAACCACGATGACCCCGGCACAGTCCAATTTCGTCTCGGAGGCATTGTACGTGAGCTGAGTGTCCCACAGTTCGGGGCCACTTTGGGACTCTACATTGATGAATTCATGGAGGACAATGATCTCGAAGACCTCCACCTCCACATCCATAACTCCCCTCTACCTGATGGAGAGCTTTAGCCCCCGTCTCGGCCAACTATGACCCCAATCGCTCCAAGGCGACAGTTCTTGCCCTATCCCTGAGGTACTTACATGCCATCTTAGCTCATACATTGACAGGTAGGTAAGAGAGCACCGGCGTCGTCAATACTCAGACGCCTACTTCCTATGGTGCATGGCGAACGGGCACGTCTTCGACTTAGCCTACTTCTTAGCTCGCGCCATTCAACATCAGACGGAATAGCATAGGAGAGGGGTCATCTCTATGGGTCCCTACATCACACGTTTGGCTCGGTATTTTGGGCTCCTCAAGACCGCCGCTCAGTCCTCCTCACTCACACTGATAGGACAAATGTCCCCACAGGGCATCCAAATGATGCTCCACATGAGGATGATTAAGCGCCGCCGTGGGTTCGATCCTCCCTAGTATAGACTATCACAAGCCACCGACGACCTAGAGGACATTACTGATGATGTCCTTCCACAGCACGAGGAGCCACCTTCGGCACCACACCCCCCTCGCCGACCAGTTCATGCTACTGCTTCACTTTCAGACATCTCTGAATGCCTCACTCGGTTTGAGCATTACTATACTTAACAATTTAATGACACAGCTCAACGATTTGATGACATCGAGGCAACTCTTCAGCAGATTTGTCATCACTTTCACATATCGCCGCCTCCACCACCTCGCAATCCAGCAGATGATGAGGACCTTTGAGTCCCTTTATTTTTACCATTCAAATAACATAAGCATATTATACTACAAAACATTTAATCATAATGTTAATATATATTCAATCACATAATTAGCCATGAACTCGCAACTTCCATAGATTCAGTACTCATATAGTTTCCATACATACCTGTGCCGATACATATCTATTGCTCACCATTTCATATCTTCATTATACTTGTTGAACCATTTGGAATAATATCGGATACTCGGAAATCTCGCACCATAAGTTCCACATCTATAGCTGAAGCTATCTCAATCTCATATCACATATAATGCTCACTTTCGAGCTATCAACGAAGTCCGCTCACATTTTGTCGGGATCATGACGGCTACATGGTGCTTTCACACAAGTCGACGAGAGAATCGCAACACATGCCTGATAACTTAGCCACCGGTAGGACGTACAGACCAGCACCCAAATCATATAACCCCTAATGACATGTCATTTGTATCGTAATCTATTCGTAAGGTTCAACCGGGATTTCACATTTGCCGAATCGTTGTCGAATATGTCTGCAAGTTTGTATTCACAATTTATACAATATTAAAGCATTTAAAACACAATTATAACAATGCTTATTACATACGAACTTACCTCGAATGCAAAAACAACGAAATGATTGATTAGTCCAACACTTTGTTTTTTCCCTCGAGCTAATTCCGAATTTCACTTTTCTTGATCTATATAATATCAAATTTAACTCATTTAATCATCCATCTATTCAATTTATTCCAAATATCACATTATAACAACTTTACACTTTTGCCCCTAATATTTCCATTTCTTTACAATTTAGTCCTTATCTCATAAAAAGACAAATTCATGCAATTAGGTCCCAACCCAAGCTAGCCGAATTTCATATAGACTTGTAGCAGCCCATACTTTTCATTTATTTCACAATTTAACCACAACATTTACATATTTTACAATTTAATCCCTAATCGACATTTTTGTCAAAAATCACTTTACAAATTTTGTTTATCTAACAACAACCATACATTTTCTATCATCAAACATCAAAATACAACTATATTTATCAATGGAAAAACCTAAACCTTTAAAAATTTTGCAAATTAGTCCCTGGGCTAGCTAGATTAAGTTGCAACGATCTCAAAAACATAGAAATCATTAAAAACGAGACAAAAATCACTCACCAATTTAACCATGAAGTAGCCAAACCCTAGATATCTTCCATAGTGGTTTTTCTTTCTTATTTTCGGTGGAAGAAGATGTAATGAAGAAGAAAAATATGACTTGTTTTACTTAATTTGTTTTTATTTATTGAATTATATATAACCTTTATTATAAAACATCAAAATCACTTAAATGATGTCCAAGAATGTCCATTCATATTAACTATGGGCTTATTACTACATAAGGACCTACACTTTAAGGTTCCATAGCTATTAGACACCTTTATCTAATAGAACACAAGTAATTCACTTTACGCGATTTAGTCCTTTTTATCAAATTGAACATTCAAACGATAAAACTTCTTAACAAAATTTTCACCACATTCATATTATCATACTATAGACATAAAAATAATAATAAAATATTTATTTCAACCTCAAAATTTTCTCCCAAAACCACTGTTCTGATTTGACTAAAAATGGGCTGTTACAGAGAGTGAGTTACACAGTCTAGACAGATGCCTGTATCCCTAACCCGCGTGACTTGAATTCCAAAATAGTGAGTTACACAGCCTGTCACACACCCGTGTGACCCACACGACCATGTGGTGTCAATAGTCATGTTTTCTAGCTTTTGCAGAACGCAGAAATCAAGGTTTTCGTTACACACCTGATACGATTTCGTTGTAGAAGAAACCACGTTAATCCTGAAGCTTAAAAATGACATTCAACTTCCCAATCAAAAAATTTTATTAAAAAAAAAACCACTAACCATATCCAAATTAAAATTACATCAAATAACTTCAACATGAAAGTCCAACTCAGAAATTTAGCACTTGCCCTTTCATGTAATAGCGAAATACGGTCCTAATTTGATGAAGGAACTTCACTTTTAAAGTTTTCTTCTAAAAAGGAAAAGAATTGATTACTTAACAGAAAGTTTAGAACGAGACGACAACGTTTTAACCTCGACAGGAACAGACAAAGTCAGTAAAAAATAAAAGAGAATGACGACAAAACTTACTCTTGTAACAGCCCATTTTTAGACAAATCAAAACAGTGGTTTTAGGACCACAAATTTGAAGTCGAAATAATAGTAAGATTGTGTGAAAATTTCGTTAAGAATTTTTATCGTTTGAGTGCTTAATTTGATAAAAAGGACTAAATCGCGTAAAGTGTAAAACTTGAGTTCTATTAGCTAAAGGTGTCTAATAGCTACATAACTTTAAAGTGGAGGTCCTTATGTGGTAAATAGCCCATTATTGAGCTAGTGGATGATAGTGGCTTGGTATTTGGTGTAATTAATAAGTGTTTTAAAGGTTAATTTAGTAAATTAACATATTAAGGTTAATTAAAAATAAAACAAAAATGATCATCATCTTCCATTATCTATTTCTAATCGAAATTAACATGAGAAGAAGCCATTTCAGGGTTCTTCATTCGGCCATATTCATTTCTTGCAATTAGATCAAGAAAAATAAAGTTCAGATTTAGATCGGGGGAAAAATAAAGTTTTGGACTAATTAATCTATTTCATCATTTTTACGATCGAGGTAAGTTCGTATGTTAATAAGCATTAACATAATTGTGTTTAAAATGTTTTATTATTGAATTAATTATGAATAAGACCTTACGGATATGTTCGACGAAGATTCGACAATGTGAAATCCCGATTGAACCTTAGGAATATATTAGGATACGAATGATATGTCATTAGAGGTTATGTGTTTGGGTACTGGTCCGTACGTCCTACCGGTGGCTGAGTTATCCAGTATGTGTTACGGATTCTCGTTAGCTTGTGTGAGTAGACCCATTGAGAGCTCGAGAGTGAGCATTATATGAGATATGAGATTGAGATAAGTTCGACTATGTATTGGCACTTAGAGTGCCAGATTCCCGAGTATCCGATATTATTCCAAATGGTTCAACGGGTATGTCAAAGATATGGATGAGTATGAGATTGATACGAGTTGATACAGGTATGTACATGAACTGTACAAGCATTGAATCGAAGAAACTTGTGAATTTCATTTCTAACCTGTGAATGAATATGTGATAGGTTTGTGGGGCAATACGAATTATATTATGATATGTTTAGTTGCTTAAATTGTGTATGTATGGTAAGTTGAGTTTATTAATTATACGAGCTTACTAAGCTTTATAGCTTACTCTGTTTACTTTCCATGTTTTTTTAGTGATTATCGAAGCTAGCTCAGATCGGGAGTCGTCGGAGATCTCATCACACTATCAAGCTATCACTTTGGTACTTTTGAATTTATGTATTTGGTTATATGGCATGTATAGGAGTTATAGTCATTTTGGTATATATGTTAGTGATAGATTTAGCCATTTGATTTGGCTTGTAAATGATGAATAGTTAGTTATGTGTATTGCCAGGTGACTTGGCTTATTTTGGTATAATTAGTGATGTATATATGTGTGCAAATGGCCTTTTCATATGTTGTGTATCACTGCAATATAAATGCTTGATCGGTTTAAACCCTAGTCAAAACAGTGGTTTCGGGACCACAAATTTGAGGTCGAAAAAATATTTTAATATTATTTTTAGTGTTTACAGTATGTGATTAAGTGTGAAAATTTTATCGATTGTGTGTCGAATTGTGAAATAGGACTTAATCCCATCAAATGCAAAAGTTGTGTGTTAATTGTTAAAGTGCTTAATTGTCATGTCTTATTAACTAAGAAGTCCTTATGTTGTAATTAGACCCTTGATAGTGGGGATAGACAATTATGGACATTAGTTAGTGGATTTTTAATGTTTAAATCAAAGGTGAAAATGGTAAATGGCATATTAATGTATAATAAATAAAACAAAACATGAATTAAAAGCCATTATCATTTTCATATTGCCGAAAATAATAAGAAAAAGAAAGAAAAGAAACCAAGCTAGGTTCGGACATGGGTTTTGCTTGATTAAGGTATGTTTTTACTTCGATTTTTGATAATTTTTACGTTTTTGGAATCGTTGCTTAGGATACTATTAAGCCCATGTCTAAATTTTTGAATTTGATGAAGATTAAGAGTTGTTCCATTGATGAATGTTTGAGCTTTGTGATAGTTGATGATGAATAATGAATAATTGTTGATAGATTTTAATGTTTTGTAAAGTGATTTTTGACAAAAATGTCAAAAATGGATTAAATTGTGAAATGTGTAAATTGAAGGACTAAAATGAGAAATAAATGAAATATGTGGGCTTGTATGAGCTAGGGAAAAATTTAGCTAAGCGTGTGTATATGGAAATTATGTGTATTTTTTAATTTTATGAAATAGGGACTTAAATGTTGAAATGTGAAAATGTGAGGGCTATTGTAATATGCCCTAAATATGTGTGTTTAGATTAAATAGAATGAATTGGTGATTGAATGAGTTAAGTTTAATATTATATAGATCAAGAAAAGAGAGATTTGGATCGAGATCAAGGCAAAGACAAAGTGCTCGATTGATTGACTTGTCATTATTTCTATGTCCGAGGTAAGTTTGTGTATAATACGAATTGTTTAAATCATGTTCATGTGTTATGTAATGAATGAATATGTGGTTGATGAATTAGTAATGTTATATGTGGATTTGAGAGATGTGGCACTAAGTGTGCGTAATAGAATTGATATAATGGTGAACGACACTATGTGTGTGAAATAAAGAAAGTATCGACTATATTGATTGGCATTGTGTGTGCGATATTGAGTCAAATTTGGTTTAATGTAAAGGCACTAAGTGTGCCATGATATTGAAGCTTCGGTTAAGAAATTGGCACTAAGTGTGCTAGTAAATCGAATGATTAATGAAGGTTGAATGAATTGTGGTATTGAGTATTGAGTAACAAAAGTGATCGTTAATTAAATGTTTGCATAGGTATGTACAGACCCTATGTGGTTGATAATATCGTATATGGATAAATGGATGATTATGTGAGTAATGACTATGAATGAGATTATATATCATTGTAAATTGAACCATGTGATAGTCTATTTTATATATTGAAACTAAATTGTTAACTTAAATGTGTTATATGATGAACTGACTAAGCTTTTAAGCTTACTATGTGAAGTGTTTCTCTGTTTTACAGTGTCATTAAAGCTAGCTCAGATCCGGGGATCGTTAGGGACTCAATCACACTATCGGCTATCTATTTTGGTACTTTTGGAAGTTCTAAATTTGGTATATCGCATGTATAGGCTAGTGATTATGGTATGTTTTGAGATGTATAGATATTGCCATGTGATATGGCTTGATAGATGAATGACCTTAGTTTATGTCTTGGATATGTGAGAATGATGGTTATAATGTGTTTATGTGACATTGTGTGAATGACATTTGTGATATGTTTTGATGATATGGAGGTAGTAAGTTTCATACTATGAATTGGTAAGGATTGAGTGATGTATGGATTACATAATTTTGATGTGAATTTGATATTTTGGGATTGATATGTTTGAGTTGGAATTGAATGTGGAAATAAATGATATAGTTGAAGGTTAAAAAGGTGCATATTTTAGTATGCTTTGAATGCATTTGGGGTATGAATTTAGTATGTTTTGATGCTTTTAGGTGTGACCCAAAGTTGGGTGGCAATTGTCCTTGCAAATGGCCTATATTGCTCACTCGGTTGAGCATATGGGTGTGTGTCTCGATCGTGTCCCTTAAGTTTGTAGTTTGAAACAAGTCAGACTCGCACACGGGCCAGACACACGGGCGTGTCACAGGCTATGTGAAATAAGTTAATGTCGACCACAGGTTAAGCACAAGGGCGTGTCTTCGGCCATGTGGACAAGTCAGTAGATATGCCCTATTTTGACACGGCTTGGACACACGGGTGTGTCTGAGGCGTGTGAGGCACACGGTCTACCCACACGGGCGTGTGACTTCTGTAACTTTGAAAATGTTAAATTTATGGAAAAATTTTGTTTGAGCTCGGTTTAGTCCCGACCCCTTCTTAATGCATGTTTAAGGTCTCGTAGACCTTATTAAGGGACTTAGTGACGTTGATTGATAATGATTTAATGTTGTATGAACTATGAAGATTAAAGGTTTTGATTTGATCGGTAACACCCATAACCCTAGTCCAGCGACAGATACGGGATAGGGGTGTTACATTTTATTGGTATCAGAGTTAAGGTTTAGTCGATTCTAGGATTAACGTAGCGTGTGAGAGTCTAGCTATACATGCCATATATATGCCTGTGATAGTGTGATGATTCTTGACAGTTAAAAATGTGTTTTTATATAGCAAATAGATCCCGATCGAGTAGTAGCTGACGATGTCGAAAGTAATACTCCTGCTCCCGCTCAAGGGACAGCGCCGACTGAATCAAGGCCGATAACTAGTAGTCATGAGGGAGAGGCAAAGCAAGCCTTCTTCCAAATGATGAGTGAGTGGTTTACGGAGTTCGTTCAAATGAATTCGGCTGCTCAACAACCTCTACCCCCACAAGTTCCTATAGTGCCACAAGTTGTAGATCCGATCTCATTGAGTAAACCTCCTGTGGATAAAATTTAAAATTATGGGGCCGAAGAGTTCATGGCCACAGTGGATGATGATGCTGAGCGAGCTGAATTTTGGCTTAAGAATACCATAAGAGTGTTTGATGAATTGTCATGTACTCCTGACGAATGCTTCAAATGTGTTGTTTCATTGTTGAGAGATACGGTATATCATTGGTGGAAGACATTGATATCAGTGATTCCAAGAGAAAGAATCACCTGGGATTTCTTTCAAGCTGAATTTCGGAAGAAGTATATCAGTCAACGGTTTATAGACCAGAAACGTAAAGAGTTCCTGAAGTTGAAACAAGGTCGTATGTCTGTTACGGAATATGAACAGGAATTTGTGAGATTGAGCTAGTATGTGCGAGAATGTGTTTCAACAGAAACTACCATGTGTAAACAATTCATCGAAGGTTTGAATGAAGACATTAAACATTTGGTTGGAATTCTCAATTTAAATGAATTTGTAGTTTTGGTTGAAAGAGCCTGCAAAGCCGAGGAGCTTAGTAAAGAAAAGAAGAAAGTGGATTCAAAGGCTAAAGATGAAAGAAAAAGGTCGATGAGTAAGTCGTATCATTCTTTGTCAAAGAGATTCAGAGATGCAAATAATCGCTCAAATGTTTCGTTTGGACATTCGAGTAGAGATCGTGTGAAATAGAATACTGGTCCTAAAACTCAAAATCCAATTGAATCGAGTGTTGGAAGTGTTAAAAGCAACAAGGCTGAGTGTAGACAGTGTGGGAGATGTCATATTGGAGAATGCTGGGGCAAGTATAACAAATGTGGATCATGAGATCACTTAATTTGGGATTGTCCAGAGTTAGCTAAGAAAGATAATGTTCAGAGTGCGAGGCCGAGTAACACGATAGTTAGGGGTAGACTACCCAGAAACACTGGAAATATGAGTGGTAGTCAGAGAGGAACAATAGATACAGCTGTGAGATCTCAGGCGAGAGCACCTGCCCGAGCTTAAGCTATTCGCGCTCGAGAAGAAGCATCATCTCCAGACATCAGTACTGGTACTTTTACTCTTTGCGATACTGATGTGATTGCATTGGTAGATCCCGCATTCACTATTCAAACACTCTTTGCCTTATTCCTAACCCAGGGGTATTTTCGTAATTTGTCTTATAGGGGGTATTTTCATAATTTTTTAAAATAAGGTTCCTTGGTAATTTTTTCAATAAGGGTATTTTGGTAATTTGCAAGTTAGGGGCAATTTTGTAATTTTCCAAAATCAAGGTATTTCAATATTTTGCAAATTAGGGTTTTTGAACATTTTATAAAGTAATGAAATCTTAATAAGAACTGTGGGTATTTTGGGAATTTCATAAACCAAGGGTATTTTTTGTAATTTCATAAATCGAAAATTTTTCGAAAAATTTTGTAAAAATAGTTCTCACAAATTAAAAAGGTAATTTTAAGAGTTTTAAAACTAGGGTTTTTATAAAACACGGCTACTTCCCTTTCGGGTTTTAGTTATTGTGTTTAGCCTATGACTGAGTCCTCTTGGTTAGGGTGAACCGTAGCTACGCACCAGGTATGATTCCTGCGAAGAGGAGGTGAGTCACTAGGACTGCTTAAGTACCAGGCTCTTCCGGATCCAATCCTAGACATGCGCACCATGGTTGCCACACCCTAACTCATCGACTTAACCACAGATTTGTTTAATTAGGCACTTAAGTCTTATGTAAATGTTTGGGTAAACTAGTCCTAGGGTTCAAGTACCTATCATACTATTTCTACGTTCCATTCCTACCCTTCTACAGATCATACAATAAATCACACAAGAGATAGGGGTACTTACCTGGTGGATTGCGGGTCGTAGACTTGGGTGCCATGCCAAAACCTGCTTATTTCAAAAAAAAATGTTTTCATAAAACTTATTTGGGCTCGCTTTGAAAATGTTTTGGGCCTTAAACCTCAGGCCGAGAGTTTGAAACGGGCTCTGATACCAAATTGAAACACCCCATACCCGGCCCACGAGCCTGGACCGGATCTGGTATGTTCCTCGATGAAAACCGGTTCAAATTCTTTTGTTACTTAGGAAAAACTTGTGTGTTTTGAAAGAAAGATTGTGTTGGGTCAGGCTTGAGTTGAAAACAAGTTTATTTCATTATTCAAATCCTTTACTTTAGGTGACAAAACATTTAGGCTTTGTTTTAAAATAAAATTTACTTAAACTTCACTTGATAAAAATTCGTACATAGAAATTAAAAGAAAAATTAAAGTAATTCAACTATGGCCTTATTACATCAAATAAATCCCCAAAATTAAAAACCAAAGTACTTAAAATAAAATAGTCCAAATAAAATGAATTTCTTCTTTGAGCATGGCCATCCCTAAGCTTCACGACCAGGTCCATCACTGTTCATCTCCTGAAAAATGTTCCCACAACGCGGTGAGTCAACAGACTCAATGTGTACTACAACACTAAGTCTTAACAAATTCAGGCTTACATAATCATATCACATATCAATACATATAACAGATAAAAATAATGATGCAACCTGAACCCAAAACCTAGTTAGCCATCCGCTACACATCACCCGTACCAACCTACACACCGTGGGGACTACTAAGTCAACCCTCTATCTGCTACACACCATCGAAGGCAGTCGCTGCAGTTGACGTGCTCATTGCCCTTATAAATATTCGTGGTCTTAAGTCACCACATTCAGATAATGTGACCGAAGTCACCACATTCAGATATCGTGGTCTTCGGTCACCACATTCAGATATCGTGGTATTAGGTCACCACATTCAGATATCGTGGTCTTAGGTCAGCACATTCACTTCCCCTTTTCATATAACCCATATGCTCCATATCATACATATTATGCATTAACATGCCTAATTTCACATTCTTATCACTGTTCACATATGAGTCATAACATATATTCATATTCCTAGTAGGAGTAGGAAACGTACCTGAGTACTTTTGTACCATTACATGGTACCTTAGCCATATTCACATTCTTATAAACATACACATATTAAATATTGCCATAAATCTTATTAAAAGTTAGTGTGGGGTACACACCTGGTATTAACGTTTCTGAAAACCGGAAAACCCGATCTAACACTTTAGATCCTTACTCCTACATTCGGCCAACACTTAGAAATTTAATGAAAACCCATTCGGCCATAAAACCAAATCCCATTAGGATTATTGTAATCGAATTCTTACCTTGGTGCCAATTTCACTATAAATCAAATCCCGAAAACTTTGTGCTATACCTTCCTTCAATCGGCCAACATTAAATCCATTAACTTGGTTAGTTTCCGGCTTTTAAACATTTAAGAAACAAATCAAAATACTAAACTAGGCTTTAGCCGAATGTACATATATACCTACCTTCCAAATCTTAAATCCCGTAATTGGTCTCTTGTCTTAGGTGTATGTCGAAATCCCTATAGCCACATGTTAGATCAATTTCTAACATTAAATCTCAATAAAAATGGCCTAAGGCCGAATACTTTATTGTCTTACCTTGATCTTTAAATCCCGAAATAGTTGACTGGGACGAATCCCGAAAGATACTCCCCTTGAAATCGACAACTAGCAAATCCCGAAACCTTTTTCCAATTTTTGGCCAAGATTATTAAGGTTAGTTTCTAACATTCGGCTATAAAGAAAAGGAATGATCAAGACAATAATCGACCCTTACCCTATTTGTGGAAGTCGACAGCACTTCCTTTTGATGCCACTTGAGATATTCGGCTATAGGTTGGAAAGAACTTGATTTCGGCTTTCTTGAATAATCGACTATGGCCTTAAAAAGGCTTACTTCCGGCTTTTGAATGGATTTAGAAAGAAAAGAGAAAGAAGAATAAAGATGGAGGATTCGGCTAGAACATAAGGTGTTTTCGGCTTGGCAAAAATAAAAGAGAAGAGAGAATATTGCTTAGGAAATTCGGCAGAGAGAAAAAGGAGAGGGAAGAATGATGAATGGCCTCAGTTTTCCTCCTTTTGCCGAAATTACTAGGCCTAGTGTCCCTTACTTGGCCATCACTCTTCTATTTTGATAGCTTTATCTCTTTAATTATCACCTTATTCAAATTAATAAAAATTTAATCCAATAATTATCTCTTATCTCTTAATAAAAATAATACTAATAATAATCCATAATTATCTATCTATTTGCCGAATTTTAAAGAGAATAAAACTCCTCTTTTAAGAGCCTTAATGCCGTCCACCTCTCTGCTCCTTGTAGCAAAAATAAAATTCTTTTATTTGCTTCCCATGCGACTCAATCCTTGGCCCATTTGCCTATGTATGTGGCATCACTTGCTAGGCCCTTAAGTGGCGCCTTGTAGCCATTTTACCAAGGCTATTTGTATGTCATATTTCACATACATTTTCTCTTAAGACCACCTTGCTTCATGTCCCTCTTTTAAACTTTAAACTTGACATTTCTAAAGCATTTCCTTACATTTCTAAGACATTTCCTTACATTTCCAAGACATTTCCTTACATTTCCAAGACATTTCCTTACATTTCCTAGACATTTCCTTACATTTCCAAGACAAGACATTTCCAAGACATTTCCTTACATTTCTAAGACATTTCCTTACATTTCCAAGACATTTCCTTACATTTCCAAGACAAGACATTTTAAAAATGCACACATCACATCCATAACACATAAGACATACTAATGCATAGGCTATAATCCAGGATGTTACAGTTCTACCCCCCTTAAAAACAATTTCGTCCTCGAAATTACTTACTAACGAATAATCGTACACCTTAACTCACCGTAGTACGCTTATGCTGCCACTCTAATCTTAATAGAACCATCATACTTCCTAGGCACAATCTCTAAGTTCACGTCCCCTAGAACTCATTTCTAACGCCGTGATTTAATCTGATTAAAGAGTTTTATGCATTAGAAATTTTGTTCCACTATTTATCCGCGAACAAATTTTATGCAAAGAGATGTTTAAAAGTGGTTCTTTCGATCAAACAAAGTTCTCAACTCAAGTTCACTATTCAAAAAGTCACGTTCACATTCATCAACCGAGACATATTTATTCAGAGGTATCTACCACCCGCATTCACTATTCGAACACTCTTTGCCTTATTCCTATCCTAGGGGTATTTTCATAATTTGTCCTACAGGGGTATTTTCGTAATTTTTCAAAATAAGGTTCCTTGGTAATTTTGTCAATAAGGGTATTTTGGTAATTTGCAAGTTAGGGGCAATTTCGTAATTTTCCAAAATCAAGGTATTTCGATATTTTGCAAATTAGGGTTTTTGAACATTTTATAAAGTAATGAAATCTTGATAAGAACTGTGGGTATTTTGGGAATTTCATAAACCAAGGGTATTTTTTGTAATTTCATAAATCAAAAATTTTTCGAAAAATTTTGTAAAAATAGTTCTCACAAATTAAAAAGGTAATTTTAAGAGTTTTAAAACTAGGGTTTTTATAAAAACACGACTACTACCCTTTCGGGTTTTAGTTATTGTGTTTAGCCTATGATTAAGTCCTCTTGGTTAGGGTGAACCGTAGCTACGCACCAGGTAGGATTCCTGCGAAGAGGAGGTGAGTCACTAGGACTGCTTAAGTACCAGGCTTTTTCAGATCCAATCCTAGACATGCGCACCCATTGTTGCCACACCCTAACTCAGCGACTTAACCACAGGTTTGTTTAATTAGGCACTTAAGTCTTATGTAAATGTTGGGGTAAACTAGTCCTAGAGTTCAAGTACCTATCATACTATTTCTACGTTCCATTCTTACCCTTCTACAGATCATACAGATCATACAATAAATCACACAAGAGATAGGGGTACTTACCTGGTGGACTGCGGGTTGGAGACTTGGGTGCCATGCCAAAACCTGCTTATTTCAAAAAAAAAAAAATGTTTTCATAAAACTTATTTGGGCTCGCTTTGAAAACGTTTTGGGCCTTAAACCTCAAGCTGAGAGTTTGAAACGGGCTCTGATACCAAATTGAAACACCCTTACCCAACCCACGAGCCTGGACCGGATCTGGTATGTTCCTCGATGAAAACCGGTTCAAATTCTTTTGTTACTTAGGAAAAACTTGTGTGTTTTGAAAGAAAGATTGTGTTGGGTCGGGCTTGAGTTGAAAACAAGTTTATTTCATTATTAAAATCCTTTACTTTAGGTGACAAAACGTTTAGGCTTTGTTTTAAAATAAAATTTACTTAAACTTCACTTGATAAAAATTCGTACATAGAAATTAAAAGAAAAATTAAAGTAATTCAACTATGGCCTTATTACATCAAATAAATCCCCAAAATTAAAAACCAAAGTACTTAAAATAAAATAGTCCAAATAAAATGAATTTCTTCTTTTGAGCATGGCCATCCCTAAGCTTTCACTGGCCAGGTCCATCACTGTTTATCTCCTGAAAAATGTTCCCACAACGCGGTGAGTCAATAGACTCAATGTGTACTACAACACTAAGTCTTAACAAATTTAGGCTTACATAATCATATCACATATCAATACATATAACAGATAAAAATAATGATACAACCCGAACCCAAAACCTAGTTAGCCATCCGCTACACATCACCCGTACCACCCTGCACACCGTGGGGACTACTAAGTCAACCCTCCATCCGCTGCACACCATCGAAGGCAGTCGCTGCAGTCGACGTGCTCATCGCCCTTATAAATATTCGTGGTCTTAAGTCACCACATTCAGATAATGTGACTGAAGTCACCACATTCAGATATCGTGGTCTTAGGTCACCACATTCAGATATCGTGGTCTTAGGTCAGCACATTCACTTCCCCTTTTCATATAACGCATATGCCCCATATCATACATATTATGCATTAACATGCCTAATTTCACATTCTTAACACTGTTCACATATGAGTCATAACATATATTCATATTCCTAGTAGGAGTAGGAAACGTACCTGAGTACTTTTGTACCATTACATGGTACCTTAGACATATTCACATTCTTATAAACATACACATATTAAATATTGCCATAAATCTTATTAAAAGTTAGTGTGGGGTACACACCTAGTATTAACGTTTCTGAAAACCCAAAAACCCGATCTAACACTTTAGATCCTTACTCCTACATTCGGCCAACACTTAGAAATTTAATGAAAACCCATTCGGCCATAAATCCAAATCCTATTAGGATTATTGTAATCGAATTCTTACCTTGGTGTCGATTTCACTATAAATCAAATCCCGAAAACTTTGTGCTATACCTTCCTTCAATCGGCCAACATTAAATCCATTAACTTGGTTAGTTTCCGGCTTTTAAACATTTAAGAAACAAATCAAAATACTAAACTAGGCTTTAGCCGAATGTACATATGTACTTACCTTCCAAATCTTAAATCCCGTAATTGGTCTCTTGTCTTAGGTGTATGTCGAAATCCCTATAGCCACATGTTAGATCAATTTCTAACATTAAATCTCAATAAAAATGGCCTAAGGCCAAATACTTTATTGTCTTACCTTGATCCTTAAATCCCGAAATAGTTGACTTGGACGAATCCCGAAAGATACTCCCCTTGAAATCGATAACTAGCAAATCCCGAAACCTTTTTCCAAAGTTTTAGCCAAGATTATTAAGGTTAGTTTCTGACATTCGGCTATAAAGAAAAGGAATGATCAAGACAATAATCGGCCCTTACCCTATTTGTGGAAGTCGACAGCACTTCCTCTTGATGCCACTTGAGATATTCGGCTATAGGTTGGAAAGAACTTGATTTCGGCTTTCTTGAATAATCGGCTATGGCCTTAAAAAGGCTTACTTCTGGCTTTTGAATGGATTTAGAAAGAAAAGAGGAAGAAGAATAAAGATGGAGGATTCGGCTAGAGCACAAGGTGTTTTCGGCTTGGCAAAAATAAAAGAGAAGAGAGAATATTGCTTAGGAAATTCGGCAGAGAGAAAAAGGAGAGGGAAGAATGATGAATGGCCTTAGTTTTCCTCCTTTTGCCGAAATTACTAGGCCTAGTGTCTCTTACTTGGCCATCACTCTTCTATTTTGATAGCTTTATCTCTTTAATTATCACCTTATTCAAATTAATAAAAACTTAATCCAATAATTATCTCTCATCTCTTAATAAAAATAATACTAATAATAATCCATCATTATCTATCTATTTGCCGAATTTTAAAGAGAATAAAACTCCTCTTTTAAGAGCCTTAATGCCGTCCACCTCTCTGCTCCTTGTAGCAAAAATAAAATTCTTTTATTTGCTTCCCATGCGACTCGATCCTTGGCCCATTTGCCTATGTATGTGGCGTCACTTGCTAGGCCCTTAAGTGGCGCCTTGTAGCCATTTTACCAAGGCTATTTGTATGTCATATTTCACATACATTTTCTCTTAAGACCACATTGCTTCATGTCTCTCTTTTAAACTTTAAACTTGACATTTCTAAAGCATTTCCTTACATTTCTAAGACATTTGCTTACATTTCCAAGACATTTCCTTACATTTCTATGACATTTCCTTACATTTCCAAGACATTTCCTTACATTTCCAAGACAAGACATTTCCTTACATTTCCAAGACATTTCCTTACATTTCTAAGACATTTCCTTACATTTCCAAGACATTTCCTTACATTTCCAAGACATTTCCTTACATTTCCAAGTCATTTCCTTACATTTCGAAGACATTTCCTTACATATCCAAGACAAGACATTTTAAAAATGCACACATCACATCCATAACACATAAGGCATACTAATGCATAGGCTATAATCCAGGATGTTACAATTTTAGATTAGAAACCTCCGTGAAATGTATCTGAAGTTCGTAGTTTTCTGGGGCTAGCGGTATATTATAGAAAGTTTGTGAAAGGCTTCTCGATGATTGCAACTCCGTTGACGAAATTGCTACAGAAAGATGTTAAATTTGAATGGTCAGAAAAGTGTCAGAAGAGTTTTGAACAGTTGAAAGTATGGTTGACAGAGGCACTAGTGTTAGTTCAATCTGAATCGGGTAAAGAATTCATAGTTTATAGTGATGCATCGTTGAATGGTTTAGGCTGTGTGTTGAGACAAGAAGGCAAAGTTATAGCCTATGCTTCAAGACAATTAAAATCGCATGAAAAGAACTATCCGACTCACGATCTTGAATTAGCAGTTATTGTATTTGCATTGAAGATTTGGCGTCACTATCTATTTGGTGAAAAATGTCATGTTTATACTGATCATAAGAGTTTAAAATATTTGATGACTCAGAAAGAATTGAATTTGCAACAGCGGAGATGGTTAGAATTACTAAATGACTATGAATTAGTAATTGATTATCATCCGGGAAAAGCTAATGTTGTTGCTAACGTTCTAAGCCGAAAGTCTTTATTTGCTTTACGTGCAATGAGTACTCAGATATATCTGTGTGATGGTGGTTCGATTTTGGCTAAGTTAAAAGTGAGACCAATGTTTATACATCAGATATGTGATGCCCAGAAAAATGATGCTGAGATGATAGCAAAACAAGCTCAGTGTGGTTTGAATTCTGATTCAGAATTTCAAGTTGATAGTAATGATTGTTGAGATTCCAAGATCAGATTTGTCTTCCGAGAAATTCAGAGTTGATTCAGTTGATTTTGAACGAGGCCCATAATAGTCGTTTCTCTGTTCATCTGAGAAGCATGAAAATATACAATGATCTGAAACAGTTTTACTGGTGGCATGGTATGAAATGGAATATCTTAAAGTTTGTTTCGAGATGTTTAGTTTTTCAGCAAGTCAAAGCTGAACACCAGGTTCCATCCGGTTTGTTTCAACCAATTATGATTCCTGAGTGGAAATGGGAGAAAATCACAATGGACTTTGTGTCAGGGTTGCCTTTATCTCCAAAAAAGAAAGATGTAATTTGGGTGGTAGTTGACAGATTGACGAAATCAGCTCATTTTATCCAGGTGAGAACATATTATTCGCTTGATAAGTTAGCCGAATTGTATATTTCTGAGATTATGAGATTGCACGGGGTACCATTATCTATTGTGTCTGACAGAGATCTGAGGTTTACTTCGCGGTTTTAGAAGAAACTACAAGAGGCTCTAGGTATGAAGCTACATTTCAGTACTGCATTTCATTTGCAAACGGATGGTCAATCTAAGCGGATCATTCATATTCTTAAGGATATGTTGAGATGTTGTATTATTGAGTTTGAAAGTACGTGGGAAAAGCATCTGTCGTTAATTGAATTTGCGTATAATAATAGTTTTCAATCAAGCATTAAAATGGCACCATATGAAGCTCTTTACGGTCGTAAATGTAGAACTCTTTTATATTGGACTGAACTTAGTGAGAATAAGAGTCACTGGGTCGATTTGATTAAAGAGACTGAACAGAAAGTGAAAGTGATTCGTGACAATTTGAAAGCCGCATCAGATCGTTAGAATCTTATGTAGATTTGAAACGAAAAGATATTGAATTTGAGATTAGTGATAAAGTGTTTTTGAAAGTGTCTCCGTGGAAGAAAATACTTCGTTTTGGCAGAAAAGACAAATTGAGTCCTAGATTGATCGGGCCGTACGAGATTATCGAATGTATTGGGCCGATTGCTTATAGATTATCGTTGCCACCTGAGTTAGAAAAGATTCATAATGTCTTTCATGTATCAATGCTTCGACGATATAGATCTGATCCATCGCATGTGATTGCTCCTACAGAAGTTGAGATTCAGTCAGATTTATCGTACAATGAAGAACTAATCCGAGTTTTGGCACGTGAAATCAAAGAGTTGAGAAATAAGAAAATTTCTTTAGTGAAATTGTTGTGGCACAAACACAGAGTTGAAGAGGCTACATGGGAGCCAGAAGATGTTTTGAGAGAGCGATATCCGAATCTACTCACTGGTAAGATTTTCGGGGACGAAAATCCCTAAGGGGGGAGAGTTGTAACAGCCCGCTTTAGACCCTAGTCGGAACAGTGGTTTTAGGACCACAAAATTCGAGGTTGAAAAAATATTTTAATATTATTTTTAGTGTTTACAGTATGTGATTAAGCAAGTGTGAAAATTTTGTGTGAAAATTTTATCGATTGTGTGCCGAATTGTGAAAAAGGACTTAATCGCATAAAACACAAAAGATGTGTGCTAATTGTTAAAGTGATTAATTGTCATGTCTTATTAAATAAGAAGTCCTTATGTTGTAATTAGAATCTTGATAGTGGGGATGGACAATTATTGACATTAGTTAGTGGATTTTTAATGTTTAAATCAAAGGTTAAAATGGTAAATGGCATATTAATGTATGATAAATAAAACAAAACATGAATTAAAAGCCATTATCATGTTCATATTGCTGAAAATAATAAGAAAAAGAAAGAAAATAAACCAAGAAATGTTCGTCCATGGGTTTTGCATGATTAAGGTATGTTTTTGCTTCGGTTTTTGATAATTTTTACGTTTTTGTGATCGTTGCTTAGCATACTATCAACCCTATGTCTAAATTTTTGAATTTGATGAAGATTGTGAGTTATGCCATTGATGAATGTTTGAGCTTTTTGATAGTTGATGATGAATAATGAATAAATGTTGATAGATTTTAATGTTTTGTAAAGTGATTTTTGACAAAAATGTCAAAAATGGATTAAATTGTGAAATGTGTAAATTGAAGGACTAAAATGAGAAATAAATAAAGTATGTGGGCTTGTATGAGCTAGGGAAAAAATTCGGCTAAGCATGTGTATATGGAAATTATGTGTATTTTGTAATTTTATGAAATAGGGACTTAAATGCCGAAATGTGAAAATGTGAGGGCTATTTTGAAAAATGCCCTAAATATGTGTGTTTGGATTAAATTGAATGAATTGGTGATTGACTGAGTTGAGTTTAATATTATATAGATCAAGAAAATAGAGATTTGGATCGAGATCGAGGCAAAGACAAAGTGCTCAACTGATCGACTTGTTTCATTATTTCTACGTCCGAGGTAAGTTCGTGTATAATACGAATTGTTTAAATCATGTTCATGTGTTATGTAATGAATGAATATGTGGTTGATGAATTAGTAATGTTATATGTGGATTTGAGAGATGTGGCACTAAGTGTGCGTAAATAGAATTGATACAGTGGTGAACGACACTATGTGTGCGAAATAAAGAAAGTCTCGACTAAATTGATTGGCACTGTGTGTGCGATACCGAGTAAAATTCGATTTAATGTAAAGGCACTAAGTGTGCGATGATATTAAAGCTTCGGCTAAGAAATTGGCACTAAGTGTGCGAGTAAATCGAATAATAAATGAAGGTTGAATGAATTGTGGTATTGAGTATTGAGTACCAAAAGTGATCGTTAATTAAATGTTAGCACAGGTATGTACGGAACCTATGTAATATCCTAAAAATATTAGAGCATCATGTTGTTACTTGTGATTAGCTTGGATATGATTGTTATTGTATGCTTAGTATATTTGTGTGAAGGCTTGGAAATATTAGCTAAGCTAGAATAATTTTTAGTATGGAAAATTTAGTGAAGTGGATTAAGTGAGCTTGACACTTAAGTTAATTTAAGTGTTAAGTTAAAGCACATGAGGAGTTAGTGGCATAGTGGATAAGGAGCTTGAAAGGTTGCTTGAGAGAAGTGGTTCAAGTAGCATGGAAAGCATATTGAGGATTTTATTTTTTGTACATCCTAGCATTAAGTGTTGGCTAAGTTCAAATTATGGAAGGTTGGACTTTCAAATTTTTGGTAAGTTGAATATTGGTTTAGGAAAATTTGTATTTTGGGAAAGGAATCTTAAGGTTATGGAAGGATGGGGGGACATAAGGCTTAGCTTAAGGAAGATGTTTTGGAAACTATTCCAAGGCCTTTAGTGAATGTATGTGGACGGCATGTATGGCTAGGGGGGTGGCCGAATATTGATAGGAGGTTTAGGGGGGATATTTGGCCAACTTTAGTTGTGCACCTTTTGGCATATTTTTCTCTTCCTTTCCAAACAAATCCCTCTTTGGCCGAATGCACCATAAGCATTTTGTGCAATTTTACTTTTGGTTTTAGCTCTCATTTTGTTTGAACCAAATACTATTTTCTTTCTCTCAAATTTCCTTTTGAAACTGAAAACTTATTTTTACATTTTGTGCACTTTTCTTTTCGGTAAACTAGGTGCTTGGCCGAACCTTTTTCTCCCATCTCTCTCTTTTCTTCTTTTGATATTTGCTCAACCACATTTCCTTTTCCTTTCATTTGGCCGAACCTCTTTCTTCCCCAAACTCACTTTTCTTTTCTTCCATTGTTGCTAAAACCGAATCTTCTCTCTCTCATTTTTATTCTCTTTTCTACTCACATACTTCCTTACTTTTTATACACATATCTTTCTTCTTTCATAACCATATTGCCGAAACTTCCCACTCCCTTTTTGAATTGATTTGGCCGAATATCATCAAGGGTAGGCATTCATTTTGGTTCTTTTCAATCGATTTTGGAAAAGGGTAAGTGTCATGGCCGTTTTTCCTTTGCTTCTTTCTCCTTTCTATGTCATTTTCTTGTGGACAAAGGCCGAATCTTTGGGCATTTGTTTGCAAAGTTCTAACCATTTTTAGGAACCGATTATTCTTTTAGGCTCTTTGGGACTTCGAAAGCAATTGATTTAAGCCTTTCCTTTAGCAATTGAAATTAGTAAGTCAAGTGGTAAGGATTCAATATTCTTTAAGTTGATTGAGAAAGCCTAAGGCTTTTGGGATTTAGATATGATGTTGACCGAATGATGTTGCTTAAAGTTCTGTGATTTGACCGAATGTAGGACAAGGTGATCTAGTACGGTAGATCGGATCTTTGGATCTTAATACTTTCGTTGGTGTCAGGTGTGTACCTTACACACTTTATAACTCGGTTATGTATGTGTATTTACAATATTAATTTACTAATCATATTATCAAAGTGGGAAAACGATGAGATTTTGATATGATACCATGATGGTATGAATGAGGATTCGGGTAAGTCCGTTTCTATATGTTGTTAATACAAGTGGATTGAAATCATAATCTACGATTTATGATATATTTGTTATGTGATTCATAATAAAGTATGTTGACATGATTTGTTTATCTATTGCATTGGTACGGGCAATATGAGAGGAGGGGTAGATTGATATTTGTGTCTTCGGACACCAGAGGTTTGGCACCTCCAGTGATTTGGTATCACATTTGTGTCTTTGGGACACCGGAGGTTTGGCACCTCATAGCGACTCGTCCCTGTGGTTTAATACCACCGTGGGTTGGCCCCACTTTTGAGATATGGGATTGTCGCCAGTGATTTGGTATCACAAGTGGGTTGGCCCCACAACTTGATTATTCGTGACTTTGGTCACCAGTGATTTGGTATCACATTTGTGTCTTTGGGACACCAGAGGTTTGGCACCTCATAGCTACTCGTCCCAGTGGTTTCGCACCACCGTGGGTTGGCCCCACATTTGATGTATTGGGATCGTCGCCAGTGATTTGGTATCACAAGTGGTTTGGCCCCACAACTTGATTATTTGTGACTTTGGGTCACCAGTGATTTGGTATCACAATATTGAATTTCGTGACTTTGGTCACCAGTGGTTTGGCACCACCAGTGGTTTGGTACCACACGGAGTAGAAAAAGGAGTTGCGGATGGCTAGGTTGGGTGCATATATATATATTGCTTGGTTATAGTTTGTGTAAGTACGTGGCAATTACCCGGGAGAGGGATTATGCACTAAGTCTTGGTGACTCACCTTCTCCCTCACTTTTTCAAGTGATGCGTAAATTCGCAGATGAGTAGCCGGATGTACTCGAAGAGGCCATGCAATAAAATTTGGTTTTACATGAACTTCCATTTGGGTACTTCATTTTAATTTGGTTTTCATCTTTTTATGGATTTGTAATAAGGCCTGTGTAATTATGTTTTGGATTATTTATATGCTTTGGATTTGATTTAAATATGGCTTACAAATTATATGGTTTAATTAATGGTATGTGCACAAAGTTTTCTGAAATACAAATCGCGATAGTTTTCAAACCGTTACCATCGGGTAACATAAAATTATTTGATAAAATTTAACATCTTAAGTGTTTTCGATAACTTATACTATTTTCCAAAACTTAAGTTTCCAAATTTCTATTAGATACGATTTTTAACCTAATTGCTTTAGTTTCTCTTTAATTCATAAATGGTTTACTAATCTAAGCTACGACTAAGTTTTCTTTTTAGATCTATTTACAAAATTTCAAAGTAATTTATCAATTTTCAATTTAATTTTCTACGAATTTAGAATCACAAAAAGTTTTTCACTAAAATTTAATCGTTAATTCGTTTTTCTTCAAAATGTTTTCCTTCGTGGCATGCCAAATTCGGTCATGGCGTATTGATCGGGTTTGGGGTGTTACAAATTGGTATCAGAGCTAAGTTCAAAAGCTCGGCTGTGGGCCCGAGGCCCAAAATGATTTAAAGTATGGTTTTAAAATGTTTTTTGTTGAAAATTTTATGGTTGGAAAGGCATGGCCCCGAGTCTCCGGTATCAAGCATACACAGTAAGTACATCAAATCGTTGATTTTGATGATATGATATGATGAAGTTGGCATGACTGAATAGTAGTAGGAACTACTCTAGAGACCCAAAACTATAGGTTGGATGTACTCGCGAAACAATCTCTTATTAAAAGTATTCATAAAACTTTGTTTTAAAGAAAGTGGAATAATGACTCATGCATAACACTTTTAAATCAGATAAGTCGAGATTTTAGACATGAGTACTCGAGGTCGAGGTCATATTACTCGTGGACGCGGTCGTGGTAGGATGGCTGTGTCTGAACCAGCGAGGTCTGGTCAAGGATCCGAAAATGAGGTACCCCCACCACCAGCGGTTGGACTTGAGCATAAGGATCAAACGGGGGATGACATAGTGTCTCAGGCGGTGCTGCGAGTCCTTGAGAGGGTAGCTGGAATGGGTGGAGGCACGGGAGCTCGAAAATCAGTACCCGAGCGACTCTGATCCAATGGAGCGGAGGTATTTTGAGGTGTTTTAGGTGTAGCTGCTAGTGCGGCTAAATATTGGCTAGAGTCGACGGAGCGAATCATGGATGACTTGGATCTGAATGCTGAGGACAAGCTGAAAGGGATTGTGTCGCTTCTTCGGGATGAGTCATAACAGTGGTGCTCACAGTATGGAATAGTGCTGCAGCGGAGGATATCACTTGAGATTATTTCAAGGCAGCGTATCAACAGAAATACATGGGGTCTAATTACATTAATGTGCAGCGTAAGGCATTCCTGAGTTTGGTCCAAGGTAGTAAGTCCGTATCAGAATATGAGGCAGAATTTTTAAGATTGAGCCGGTATGCTGGAGGTATCGTGGCTTTGGAGCACGAGCGATGTGTTCAGTTCGAGGATGGTTTAAGGGATGAGCTGAGATTGTTGATTGCTCCACATCAGGAGCAAGAGTTTGCTACTTTAGTTGAAAAGGCTAAGATAGCCGAAGGAATAAAGGAATCTGGAAGACAGAGTTACGACCGGAATAAGCATAAGAGAGGTTATGGATCATCCGGGTCAGCCGGTAATTCTCAGAAGAGGGCTAGGCAGAGTGGGCCGAATCAATCTGGAAGGCACATCGCTAATCGTCGAGGACCAAAGACACAGTGTAAACGGATGTGGGAAATATCATTGGGGCGAATGTTGGACCGGAAGGAAAGGATGTTTCAAGTGTGGCTCGCTGGATCATCGTGTGAGAGACTGTCCACGTAAGCTAGCTAGGAATCAATCTGAAGGTCAAGGTCGTGCTCAGTTCAGAAAGGAGGGACCGCCACCGCAGAGAGGTCGTGGTAATGGTAGAGGAGGTAATGGTTCTGGTCGAGGCCGTAGAGCATCTGGCAGAGGTACTGGCAACACTGAGGCAAGACAACCTGGGTTGGTGTATGCAGTGAGACGTCGAGAGGAGGGCGATGCACCGGACGTCATAATTGGTACGTTCTTAATCTTTGGTGTGCCATATACTGCTTTGATAGATGTGGGTTCGACGCATTCGTATGTTGCTAGTAGCATAGTAAAGACCATGAGCTTAGATTCTGAGACTACTTCTAGGAAGATGACCGTACTTACCCCTCTAGGTCACTCTGTAGAAGTAAATAAACTGTATAGAGATGTACCCCTAGAACTCCAATGGGTAGTGTTCGTAGCTGATCTGATGGAACTGCCATTTGGGGAGTTTGATCTGATTCTCGGGATGGATTGGTTGGTCAAGTACCAAGAAAGTTTGGATTGCGCTGCCAAGCGCATGGTTTTGAAGGCAGTTGATGGCGAAGAAGTGGTTATGATAGGTAATAGAAGAGATTATCTATCCAATGTGGTATCTGCGTTGAAAGCTGTGAAGTTGGTCAGGAAGGGCTGTGAGGCATTTGTGGTCCATGTGTGTGTGTTAGAGGTTAAGGAGTCTACTGTAGAGAATGTTTGAACGGTAAAGGAATATGCGGACGTATTTCCCGAAGAACTTTCGGGACTACCTCCGGATCATGAAGTTGAATTTGGTATAGATCTGTTACCCAGAACTGCGCCAGTGTCTATTGCTCCATATAGGATGGCACCGAAGGAATTAGTGGAATTGAAGGCTCAGATTCAAGAGTTGTTGGATCGAGGTTTTATTCGACCAAGTGTTTCGCCATGGGGAGCACCGGTACTTTTTGTCAAGAAGAAGGATGGTACGATGCGGATGTGTATAGACTACCGCCAGTTGAATAAGCTGACGATCAAAATCAACTATCCTTTGCCGAGGATAGATGACTTGTTTGATCAGCTTAAGGGAGCAGTGGTTTTCTCCAAGATTGATTTAAAGTCTGGATATCATCAGCTAAAGGTGAAAGAGGCTGATATCCATAAGACGGCATTTCGCACTCGGTATGGGCACTACGAATTTTTGGTAATGCTGTTTAGGTTGACTAACGCGCCGGCAGCATTCATGGACATGATCAATCGGGTATTCCAGCAGTTTTTGGATCAGTTTGTTGTGGTATTTATAGACGATATTTTGGTATACTCAGAGTCAGAGAAGGAGCATGATGCGCATTTGCGAGTAGTGTTGCAGATTCTGAGGGAAAAGCAGCTGTATGCCAAATTTAGTAAGTGTGAGTTCTGGCTTAGGGAGGTGACTTTCTTGGGTCACGTAGTATCAGCTGAGGGGATTAGAGTGGATCCTCGGAAGATTGAGGCAGTGTTGGATTGGAAGCCGCCTAAGTCAGTGGCTGAGATTCGGAGTTTTCTAGGTTTGGCGGGGTATTATCGAAGATTTGTGGAAGGATTTTCTTTGATCGCCGCACCTATGACCAAGTTATTGAGGAAAGGAGTTCCATTCGTTTGGACCGAGAAGCAGCAAGAAAGTTTTGACAAGTTGAAGAAGATTCTGACTGAAGCTCCGATTTTGATTCAACCCGAGGCAGGCAAGGAATTCACAGTTTACTGTGATGCATCACATACTGGTTTAGGATGTGTGCTGATGCAAGAAGGGAAGGTAGTGGCTTATGCATCTCGACAGTTGAGACCACATGAAGTTAATTATCCGACGCATGACTTGGAATTAGCTGCTGTGGTTTTTGCTTTAAAGATATGGAGACACTATTTGTATGGAGAGAAGTCGATAGTCTACACGGATCACAAGAGTCTTAAGTATCTTTTGACTCAGAAGGATTTGAACTTAAGGCAGCGTAGATGGATTGAGTTGTTAAAAGACTACGACTATTCGATTGAGTATCATCCGGGCAAGGCTAACATGGTGGCAGACGCGTTGAGCCGTAAGGTTGTATCTGACTTAAGATCGATGTTTACTGGTCTTAGCTTATATGATGATGGGAGTCTTTTGGCTGAATTGCAAGTCAAGCCGACTTGGTTAGAGCAAATCAAAGAGAAACAGTTAGAGGATGATGGCTTGAATTATCGGAGGTTGCGGGTTCAGAATGGAGGTTTAGAGGATTATAGTTTGTCCAGTGATGGAGTTTTGTGTTTTAAAGGGAGAGCTTGTATGCCGAAGGATGTAGAGTTGAGGCAAAGGATTCTTCGGGACGCGCATAGCAGCTCATACGCTATGCATCCTGGAGGTAGCAAGATGTATCGGGATTTAAGAGAGCAGTTTTGGTGGCCAGGTCTGAAGCGGGAGGTAACTGATTTTGTGGGCAAATGTCTGACGTGTCAGCAAGTCAAGGCTGAACATCAGTTACCGTCTGGGTTACTTCAGCCGGTGAAGATTCCATAGTGGAAGTGGGAAAGGATCACTATGGACTTTGTCAGTAGATTACCTCTTACTCCAAGTAAGAAGGATTCAGTTTGGGTGATTGTGGATCGTCTGACTAAGTCAGCTCATTTTATTCCGGTAAGGGTGGATTACTCGCTTTAGAGGTTAGCTAAGTTGTATGTAGCGGAGATAGTAAGGTTGCACGGTGTACCAGTGTCGATCATCTCGGACAGAGATCCTAGATTTACGTTGAAGTTTTGGAGAGCGTTACATCAGGCTTTGGGTACGCGGTTGGATTTCAGTACCACATTTCATCCACAGTCTGACGGGCAGTCGGAAAGAGTTATTCAGATTTTAGAAGATATGTTGAGAGGATGTGTTTTGGACTTCAGAGGTAGCTGGGAAGAGTTTTTACCGTTAGCTGAGTTCGCATACAACAATAGTTATCAGGCAAGCATTAAGATGGCACCATATGAGGCGTTGTATGGTAGGAGGTGTCGCACACCTACATCTTTGGGTGAGTTGGGTGAGCGTCAGATGTTAGGACCAGAGTTGGTTGCAGAGACTGAGGATAAGGTTAAGATAATTCAGGCTCGTCTGAAGGAAGCTTCGGATAGGCAAAAGTCGTATGCCGATCTCAAGCGGAGGGATATAGAGTTTGCCGTGGGTGACAAAGTTTTTCTGAAGGTCTCGCCATGGAAGAAAGTGTTAAGATTTGGGAGAAAAGGTAAGTTAAGTCCAAGGTTTATTGGGCCGTATAAGGTGTTGAGACGAGTGGGACCAGTAGCTTATCAGCTCGAGTTGCCAGCAGAACTGAGTCAGATTCACGATGTGTTCCATGTCTCCATGCTTAGACGCTATCGTTCTGATCCATCGCATGTCGTGGCAGTAGAGGAAATAGAGGTAAGTCCAGATTTGGCGGTGGAAGAGGAACCTGTGCAGATTCTAGATCGAGACTTAAAAGTTTTACGCAAGAAGTCAGTTCCTTTAGCGAAGGTTTTATGGCGGAATCATGGCGTGGAAGAAGCTACTTGGGAACCGGAGGATGTAATGAGGCAGCAGTTCCCTCAACTCTTTTGATCAGGTAATTTCGAGGACGAAATTTTCTTAAGGGGGTAAAATTGTAATATCCTAAAAATATTAGAGCATCATGTTGTTACTTGTGATTAGCTTGGATATGATTGTTATTGTATGCTTAGTATATTTGTGTGAAGGCTTGGAAATATTAGCTAAGCTAGAATAATTTTTAGTATGGAAAATTTAGTGAAGTGGATTAAGTGAGCTTGACACTTAAGTTAATTTAAGTGTTAAGTTAAAGCACATGAGGAGTTAGTGGCATAGTGGATAAGGAGCTTGAAAGGTTGCTTGAGAGAAGTGGTTCGAGTAGCATGGAAAGCATATTGAGGATTTTATTTTTTGTACATCCTAGCATTCAGTGTTGGCTAAGTTCAAATTATGGAAGGTTGGACTTTCAAATTTTTGGTAAGTTGAATATTGGTTTAGGAAAGTTTGTATTTTGCGAAAGGAACCTTAAAGTTATGGAAGGATGGGGGGACATAAGGCTTGGCTTAAGGAAGATGTTTTGGAAACTATTCCAAGGCCTTTAGTGAATGTATGTGGACGGAATGTATGGCTAGGGGGGTGGCCGAATATTGATAGGAGGTTTGGGGGGATATTTGGCCAACTTTAGCATTTGTGCACCTTTTGGCATATTTTTCTCTTCCTCTCCAAACAAATCCCTCCTTGGCCGAATGCACCATAAGCATTTTGTGCAATTTTACTTTTGGTTTTAGCTCTCATTTTGTTTGAACCAAATACTATTTTCTTTCTCTCAATTTTCCTTTTGAAACCGAAAACTCATTTTTACATTTTGTGCACTTTTCTTTTCGGCAAACTAGGTGCTTGGCCGAACCTTTTTCTCCCATCTCTCTCTTTTCTTGTTTTGATATTTGCTCAACCACATTTCCTTTTCCTTTCATTTGGCCGAACCTCTTTCTTCCCCAAACTCACTTTTCTTTTCTTCCATTGTTGCTAAAACCGAATCCTCTCTCTCTCATTTTTATTCTCTTTTCTACTCACATACTTCCTTAAATTTTATACACATATCTTTCTTCTTTCATAACCATATTGCCGAAACTTCCCACTCCCTTTTTGTATTGATTTGGCCGAATATCATCAAGGGTAAGCATTCATTTTGGTTCTCTTCAATCGGTTTTGGAAAAGGGTAAGTGTCATGGCCGTTTTTCCTTTGTTTCTTTCTCCTTTCTAAGTCATTTTCTTGTGGACAAAGGCCGAATCTTTGGGCATTTGTTTGCAAAGTTCTAACTATTTTTAGGAACCGATTATTCTTTTAGGCTCTTTGGGACTTCGAAAGCAATTGATTTAAGCCTTTCCTTTAGCAATTGAAATTAGTAAGTCAAGTGGTAAGGATTCAATATTCTTTAAGTTGATTGAGAAAGCCTAAGGCTTTTGGGATTTAGATATGATGTTGACCGAATGATGTTGCTTAAAGTTCGTGATTTTGAATGTAGGACAAGGTGATCTAGTACGGTAGATCGGATCTTTGGATCTTAATACTTTCGTTGGTGTCAGGTGTGTACCTTACACACTTTATAACTCGGTTATGTATATGTATTTACAATATTAATTTACTAATCATATTTTCAAAGTGGGAAAACGATGAGATTTTGATATGATACCATGATGGTATGAATGAGGATTCGGGTAAGTCCGTTTCTATATGTTGTTAATACATGTGGATTGAAATAATGATCTACGATTTATGATATATTTGTTATGTGATTCATAATAAAGTATGTTGACATGATTTGTTTATCTATTGCATTGGTATGGGCAATATGAGAGGAGGGGGAGATTGATATTCGTGTCTTTGAACACCAGAGGTTTGGCACCTCCAGTGATTTGGTATCACATTTGTGTCTTTGGGACACCAGAGGTTTGGCACCTCATAGCGACTCGTCCCTGTGGTTTAATACCACCGTGGGTTGGCCCCACTTTTGAGATATGGGATTGTCGCCAGTGATTTGGTATCACAAGTGGGTTGTCCCCACAACTTGATTATCCGTGACTTTGGTCACCAGTGATTTGGTATCACATTTGTGTCTTTGGGACACCAGAGGTTTGGCACCTCATAGCGACTCGTCCCAGTGGTTTCGCACCACCGTGGGTTGGCCCCACATTTGATGTATTGGGATCGTCGCCTGTGATTTGGTATCACATGTGGGTTGGCCCCACAACTTGATTATTTGTGACTTTGGGTCAGCAGTGATTTGGTATCACAATATTGAATTTCGTGACTTTGGTCACCAGTGGTTTGGCACCACCAGTGGTTTGGTACCACACGGGGTAGAAAAAGGAGTTGCGGATGGCTAGGTTGGGTGCATTATATATATATTGCTTGGTTATAGTTTGTGTAAGTACGTGGCAATTACCCGGGAGAGAGATTATGCACTGAGTCTTGGTGACTCACCTTCTCCCTCACTTTTTCAGGTGATACGTAAATTCGCGGATGAGGAGCCGGATGAACTCGAGGAGGCCATGCAATAAAATTTGGTTTTACATGAACTTCCATTTGGGTACTTCATTTTAATTTGGTTTTCATCTTTTTATGGATTTGTAATAAGGCCTATTTAATTATGTTTTGGATTATTTATATGCTTTGGATTTGATTTAAATATGGCTTACAAATTATATGGTTTAATTAATGGTATGTGCACAAAGTTTTCTGAAATACAAATCGCGATAGTTTTCAAACCGTTACCATCGGGTAACATAAAATTATTTGATAAAATTTAACATCTTAAGTGTTTTCGATAACTTATACTATTTTCCAAAACTTAAGTTTCTAAATTTCTATTAGATACGATTTTCAACCTAATTGCTTTAGTTTCTCTTTAATTCATAAATGGTTTACGAATCTAAGCTACAACTAAGTTTTCTTTTTAGATCTATTTACAAAATTTCAAAGTAATTTATCAATTTTCAATTTAATTTTCTACGAATTTAGAATCACAAAAAGTTTTTCACTAAAATTTAATCGTTAATTCGTATTTCTTCAAAACATTTTCCTTCGTGGCATGCCAGATTCGGTCATGGCGTATTGATCGGGTTTGGGGTGTTACAACCTATGTGGTTGATAATATCGTATATGGATAAATGGATGATTATGTGAGTAATGACTATGAATGAGATTGTATATCATTGTGAATTGAACCATGTGATAGTCTATTTTATATATTGAAATTGAATTGTTGAGTTAAATGTCTTATATGACGAACTTACTAAGCTTTTAAGCTTACTATGTGAAGTGTTTCTCTGTTTTACAGTGTCATTAAAGCTAGCTTAGATCCGGGGATCGTCAGCGACTCAATCACATTATCGACTATCTATTTTGGTACTTTTGGAAGTTGTAAATTTGGTATATGGCATGTATAGGCTAGTGATTATGGTATGTTTTGAGACGTATAAATCTTGCCATATGATATGGCTTGATAGATGAATGATCTTAATATATGTGAGAATGATGGTTATAATGTGTTTATGTGACTTTCTGTGAATGACCTTTGTGATATGTTTTGATGATATGGAGGTAGTAAGTTTCATTCTATGAATGGGTAAGGATTGAGTGATGTATGGATTACATAATTTTGATGTGAATTTGATATTTTGGGATTGGTATGTTTGAGTTGGAATTGAGTGTGGAAATAAATGATATAGTTGAAGGTTACAAAGGTGCATATTTTGGTATGTCTTGAATGCATTTGGGGTATGAATTTTGTATGTTTTGATGCTTGTAGGTGTGACCCAAAGTTGGGTGGCAATTTGGCCTTGCGAATGGCCTATATTGCTTACTCGGTTGAGCATACGGGCGTGTGTCTCTACCGTGTCCCTTAAGTTTGTATTTCGAAACAAGTCAGACTTGCACAAAGGCTAGACACACTGGCGTGTGATAGGCCGTGTGAAATAAGTCAGTGTCAACCACGGGTTAAGCAGACGACCGTGTCTTTGGCCGTGTGGACAAGTCAGTAGGTATGCCCTGTTTTGCCACGACTTGGACGGACGGGTGTGTCATCATATATTGGTTCTATTATAATTTTAATTGTATGATATACTATTATGGATTAGTAACATGTTTAATTATTTATTATGTTTTGCTTTATTATTCAAATTATGTTAGCATCACTGAGCTCTCTATACTCAACATGCAGATGTGTTTGTTTTTGTACATAGGTGACAAACATGTATTTTGATGGTTAGAAGGACTCATGAAGCATCCAAGACTTAGCGGCTCAACTTAGACCAAATTTATATTCTTTTGCGTGTAAATGGTTAAGTACATGTACTTAGGTTGAGTTACATGGCTAACTGTCATTTTTAGGTCTTTTGATATGCTTTGGTACTTTTTGGACATTTGAGTGCCCTAAAGTTGAATTTATCTATCTAATTTTGATGGTTATATATGTTTTAGCTTACCTTATTATCTTTCTAACTATATGATAATATCATGCACTATATGTCATGTTTGTGAATAATTTGAATGTGTTTTCACATGTTAAATGTGTGTTTATTGGCATGGTATGGTATCGATATAACTTAGGTGACATTGAACATAATTTCTATGCTTGAAATGTTGCATTATGGACAATTTGCTATGCTGGTATCGGGCCACTATGGTTATGTCTTCTGACGCTACGAACAAAAATGATCATTCCAAACATTTTTAGGTAATGGTCTCGAGACGTATTGAGCATGTCTCGAGACACATACCTCATGGTCTTAAGACACCAAACATATAATGTAAAGGTCCAAAACAGGGGAGTTATGTCTCGGGACATGGTCTCTAGACATGAAAGTTATTGTCTTGAGACAATGACCCCTTTGTCTCAAGACATGAAACATCACGGGTCTGAAATAAGAGAAGTATGTCTTAAGATATTGCCACACTCAGAAATATTAAAGTTTTGGTATAATTGAAATTCTGAGTACTTAATT
This sequence comes from Gossypium bickii, assembly GCA_025503065.1. NCBI lineage: Eukaryota > Viridiplantae > Streptophyta > Magnoliopsida > Malvales > Malvaceae > Gossypium > Gossypium bickii. The sequence goes on along the minus strand of CP106711.1, from coordinate 46,110,622 downwards.
AGAAATTTTTTTGTTTAAGTGAGTTTTAGTATAATTATGTGAACCTTACAGGCTAGTTGGGTAAATAGTTAGATTCTAAATTTGGTTCTGTCAAATTAGAACTAAGAGCTTCTGTTAATGGGAAACATTATGATTAAGGGTAGTAATAATACTAACTGTGTAACACCGCGTACCTGAGACCGATGCTAGGACTAGATACAAGACATTATCATGCTTGAACTCACTTAAACATACAATTACGGGCAGTGAAATTTCGTTCCGACTTTAAAACTTCTCTTTCTTAGTCTAATCATACATTTGATGGGCCTACAAGGCCTTAAGCACTTATCAGAAAACTTTCATAACTTAATCGAAAACTATTCTTTGAAACAGGGTTCACACGCCCATGTGACTTGGAACACGCCCGTGTACCCTTAAACACGCCCATGTCTTCAAACTGTGGGGAGTTACTGACTATATTCACACGGCCTTGACACGCCCGTGGGCTTAGACCGTGTGCTAATCCTTGGTATACTGACTTGATCACACTGTCTGGGGCACACGCCCATGTCGAAACTGTGTGTCTTACACGGCTCATACAAACAGCCATGGGGTTTGACCGTGGCCTATCCTGACTTAAAACAATAAGGTGCAGGGTATGCATGGCCTAGACACATGCCCGTGTGTCTAACCGTGTAGGCACTTAGAGGCTATTTACCAAGCCATTTGCCACCCAAAAAACAAGACCAACTCAAGCTCAATTCAAAACATTCCTAACCAATACTACATGCTACATTGATCTCAATAAACATATATACTTAGTTAATATTGGCCAATCATTTAGCCATATACAAAAGAATAATGACTTGATAGTCTATACAATAGCCCTTCTTAAAACATATTCTCAAAATGAATGTTTCCTATACATGCCATACTTAGTAAAATAACTTGGCTATACCAAAATAAAGATTGATAGTGTGCTACGAGCTCCGACTCCAAAGATCCTCAAGTCAACTTTGCGGAACTACATAGAAAGAAAGAATTAAAGATGTAAGCATTTAGCTTAGTAAGTTTGCATGTAAAGCATATATCATTATTTATTTGCTTAATATAAACCATTTGACATAACAATGGTATCATAAATTTCAGCTATAGAGCTTACTTACTCATACTGATTCTTACATGTCTCATGATACTTACTATTCTCATACCTGTAAGGTAAACAAAGTACCTGTATCACTTGATCACATTGATCAGCATACTTTACTATAATAATCATGATCTCTAATTCATCATTCATAGCATAAATGATACTCAATTTCAACTTGATAATAACTTTGCTCATTTAGCTTTCTTGTTATCTCATTTTAACTTTACTCATTTTGCCCGATGAATTTCTGCGAATAACCGAGGATACTAAATCTCATCTTGGTTTCAAGGCCATGTCTTGACATGGACTTATACGAAGTCTTTACTCATGAACTGGTCAATGCCGAGCCTTGGCTGGGACTTACATGAAATCTCTTTCTCTTGATAGCTTTCAATGCCAAGACTTGTCTTGGACTTACATGATAACTGTTTAATGCCAAGCTTTCCTTGGACTTACATGATAGCTGTTCAATGCCAAGTTTGCCTTGGACTTACATGATATCTATTCGATGCCAAGCTTGCCTTGGGCTTACATGATATCTGTTCAATGCCAAGCTTGTCTTGGACTTACATGGTAACTGTTCAATGCCAAGCTTGCCTTGGACTTACATGATAACTCTTCTTGATTGTCGATGCCATGCCTGGGCTTGGTCTTATACGGACTTTCTTATCTCATGTGGTGGATCCAGTATCCTGAGAAATTCATCTTCAACCGGGACTTGCTCATACTTAATCTCATTGATTTCTTTGTTTAACATAGCATTAAGCATTCCATGGAAATAATGTACATTATACTAAGCAATTCAATAATAGAAATCATAGAGCTTAGAAATCATACAAACATACCTTAATATACAAAATGTATGTAGATATGCAATTTAGCCCTCGACTTTTGTAACACCCCTATCCCGAGTCAGTTGCCGAATTAAGGTTAGCAGCGTTACCGGACAGATCGGAAACATTCACGGACAAAAATCATACATTCAATCATCATTCTCAGACATAATGTCCCTTAAACGGGTCCTCGAGACCTTAATTATACCTATAAGTCGATTCGGGACTAAACTGAAACACATATGAAATTCCATGAAAATTTGAAACTTTTGTAAAATACAGGGGAGACACGCCCGTGGGAGGAAACCGTGTGCCCTCCACGGCTTCTAGACACCCCCGTGTATCCATCCTTGTTTATACTAACTATACCAACACGGTCATTAGGCACGCCCGTATGCCTTGGCCGTGTACTTTTAGGTCATATACTGACTTCAACCAACTTAAACAAGTTTGGCCAACCACTTAGCCATATACAAAAGAATAATAAATTTGATAGCCTATACAATGGCATTACACAAAACATGTTCTCAAAATGAATGATTCCTATACATGCCATACTTAGTAATATAATTTGGCTATACCAAAATAAGGGTCGATAGTGTGCTACGAGCTCTGACTCCAATGATCCACAAATTAGCTTGGCGGGCTACATAGAAAGAAACAATCAAAGACGTAAGCATTTAGCTTAGTAACTTTGCATGAATAACGCGTAATAAATAAACTTGCTTCAGATAAACCATTTGACATAAGAATGGTATCATTATCTCATCTATAAAGCTTACATACTCATACATGATTCTTACTTGCCTCATGGTACTCACTAATCTCATACTTGTAAGGTAACAAGGTACCTGTATCACTTGATCACATTGATTAGCATACTTAAACCTAATAATTATGTCTTCTAACTCATCATTCATAACATGAATAATATTCAATTTCAACTTGGTGATAGCTATGCTTTCTTTACATTCTTGTTTTCACATTTTAGCTTTCACATTTGCCCGATGAATTTCCATGAACTACCAAGAATACTAGATCTCTTATCATGTACTACATGCCAATGCCATACTCTAAATATGGACTTATATGGAAGATCTATTCTTGAATCAATGCCAAGCTTGCCTTGGTCTTACATGATAACTTATTCAATGCCAAGCTTGAGTCCTTGGACTTACATGATAAATTGCTTGATAACTTGATCAATGCCAAGCTTGAGTCCTTGGGCTTACATGATAACTTGCTTGATAACTTGATCAATGCCAAGCTTGAGTCCTTAGGGTTAAATGATAACTTGCTTGATTACTTGATCAATGCCAAGCTTGAGTCCTTGGGCTTACATGATAACTTGCTTGATTACTTGATCAATGCCAAGCTTGAGTCCTTGGGCTTACATGATAACTTGCTTGATTGCCGATGCCATGCCTTGGCTTGGTCTTATACGAACTTTCTTATCTCATGTAATAGACCGTATCTCCTGGGTAATTCATCTTCAATCGGGACTTTTTCTGGTTTAATCTTATTGACTTCTTTGTTTAACATAACATTAAACCATTCATGATAACAATGTATATCATACTAAGCAATTAAATGATAAAATCATAAAGCTTAGAACTCATACAAACTTACCTCAATATACAAAAGGTATGTAGTTATGCAATTTAGTCCTCGACTTTGTTCTTGCCTCGGTTTCGATCTGGGCTTCGTGTTTCCTGATCTATAATCATAAATAGATCATTTAATAATCATATTGACTAAATTGACTCATAACTCATGATTTGGCAAAATTACTATTTTGCCCCTATACTTTCTCATATTTGCACTTTTGCCCCAAGGCTTGTAAAATGATTTTCATGCAACTTTATTAAACTACATGCTTAGCTGAATCATTTTCTCTACTATAGCAAGCATCAATTCTCTCTATTTCCAATAGATATGACTAATTTTTATAACTTTTACAAAATGGTCCATACTATCATGTTTCATGAAATTCATTAAAGAAAAAACTTTTATCTAACATCAAACTCTCATAAACTCCCATAAAATATCATTTAGCATACATGTCACTCATGGGTACATTTTTAAACATGTATCTTAGCTCATCAAATAGCTAAAAAATAGCTTACTCATGCTACCGGGACTTTAAAAATACGAATAATATCAAAAATCGGGCTTAGGAGCACTTACTAGCAAGCTTGAAAAAAATTGAAGAACCCTAGTTATGGCTTCTTTCAATTTTCGGCAATGGGGGAAGAAGATGATGAGATTTTTATCATCTTTTTCCTATTTTAATCACTTATTAGACAAATGACCAAAATGCCCTTATTACTAAAAATTTCTATAATACCATCTCAAGGCCAATTTTGTCCAAATATTAAATTTTGGGCAAATTGTTACTTAAGGGCTCATAATTCATATCCTAAAGCTATTTTCATACAAAAAGTTTATAGACACTCAAATTTTGCAACTTTTGCAATTTAGTCCTTTTTGAACCAATCAACCTCAATTTAATAAAATTGCTTTATGAAACTTTTATACTAGCATGAAAACATAATATAAACTTTAAAAACTCCTAATTTCAGCTCAGATTCATGGTCTCGCACTACTATTCCGGCTAGGCCCTAAATCGGGCTGTTACAATTCTCCCCCTTTTAGGGGTTTTCGTCCTCGAAAATCTTACCAGCAAAAATGTTTGGATACTGGTTTCTCATACTCTCTTCTGGTTCCCATGTAGCTTCTTCTATTCCATGTCTTTGCCACAATACTTTCACTAAAGCGATACTTTTATTTCGTAACTGCTTGACTTCCCGAGCTAAAATCTTGATTGGTTCTTCACCATAAGTCATGTCGGGAAGAACCTCTATTTCTGATGGGGTAATTACATGTGAAGGATATGATCGGTAGCGTCTCAACATTGACACGTGAAACACATCATGTATCTTTTCTAATTCTGATGGCAAAGCTAAATGGTAAGCTACCGGCCTAACTCTTTTAGTGGTCTTGTAAGGTCCGGTGAAACGTGGGCTTAGCTTGCCTTTCCGGCCAAATCTGAGAACTTTCCTCCATGATGACACTTTCAAGAGGACTTTATCTCCAACTTGGTACTCCATCTCTTTTCTCCTTAAGTCCGAATAGGATTTCTATCTGTCTGATGCAGCTTTCAAACATTCTCGTATCACTTTAACTTTCTCTTCAGCTTCTCTAACTAAATCAACCCCGTGAATTTGGTTTTCCTTAAGTTCAGTCCAGAACAACGGTGTTCTGCACTTATGCCCATATAGGGCCTCATAAGGTGCCATCTTTAAGCTCGATTGGAAACTATTATTATAGGCAAATTCTGCCAATGGAAGGAACTTTTCCCAACTACCTTGGAATTCGAGAATACAACATCTGAGCATATCCTCAAGTACTTGAATTACTCTCTCTGACTGACCGTCAGTCTGAGGATGAAAAGCCCTACTAAAGTTTAACTTTGTACCCAGGGCTTCTTGCAGCTTCTTCCAAAATCGGGATGTAAATCTCGGGTCTCTATCCGATATAATTGAAAAAGGAACTCCAGGAAGCCTTACTATTTCTGAAACATACAAATTTACCAACTTGTTGAAGGAGAAATCCACTCGTACTGGTATGAAATGGGCTGACTTCGTAAGTCTATCAACTACAACCCATATAGCATCCTTCTTACTTGGTGACAACGGTAAACCCGTTACAAAATCCATGGTGATGCGGTCCCATTTCCATTCAGGAACTAAGATGGGCTGAAGTAAACCCAAAGGTACTTGGTGTTCAGCCTTTACTTGTTGACAAATCAAGCACTTGGAAACAAACTCTGAAATATCCTTCTTCATTTTCGGCCACCAATACAGTTGCTTCAAGTCAGTATACATCTTAGTACTATCCAGATGTACAGATAAACACCCGTTATGTGCCTCGTACAGAATTCTCTGAATAAGCTCTTCTTTTCTCGGTACACAAACCCGATCTCTAAACATCAAATATCCATCAGAATCAATTCGAAAGTCGGATTTGACATCTGACTCGCACTGAGCTCTCTTGACTTGCAATTCGTCATCTTCTTTCTGAGCCTCAAAGATCTTTTGAAGAAACATTGGTCTAGCTCTCAACTCAGCTAAAATAGAACCATCGTCGGATAAAATCATTCTTGAATTCAATGCTCTTAAAGCAAAAAGGGACTTCCTGCTCAAAGCATTGGCGACCACATTCGCCTTTCCTGGATTGTAATCGATGACCAACTCATAATCTTTTATCAACTCTAACCATCTCCACTGCTTTAAGTTCAACTCTTTCTGCATCATCAAGTACTTCAGACTTTTGTGATCAGTAAAAATCTGACATCTTTCACCCTATAAATGGTGTCTCCAAATCTTCAAAGCGAAGACTATGGCAACTAATTCTAAATCATGCGTCGGATAATTCTTCTCATGAGGTTTCAACGCATGCGAGGCATAAGCAATCACCTTGCCTTCTTGCATAAGTACACAACCTAATCCATTTAAGGATGCATCATTTGTAAATTATAAACTCTTTCCCGACTCAAAGTTGTACCAAAGCGGTGCTTTCACAACATTGCCTTGAGTTTCTCAAAACTTTGCTGGCATCTTTCTGTCCACTCAAACTTCACATTTTTCTGTAACAATTTGGTCATCGGGGTTGCAATCACGGAAAACACTTTGACAAATCACCTGTAATAGACGGCTAGGCCTAGAAAACTTCTAATCTCAGAAATGTTCTTTGGTGGCTTCCAGTCTATTATGGCCGAGATCTTATTTGGATCTACTCGAACTCCATCTTTCGAGACAATATGTCTCAAAAATCCCACCTCCTTGAGCCAAAATTCACTTTTACTGAACTTGGCATACAACTGATTCTCTCGTAGAATCTGTAAGACTGTCTGTAAGTGCTCAGCATGCTCACTCTCGTCTCTAGAATAAATCAGTATATCGTCAATAAAAACGACTACGAGCTTATCAAGGTATGGTCTAAAGATGCGATTCATTAAGTCCATAAAACCGCAGGACCATTTGTCAACCTAAAAAATTCATAATGCCCATACCTCGTTCGGAAAGCAGTCTTGGATACATCTGAATCTTTCACTCTCAGCTGGTAGTACCCCGGTCTCAAGTCTATTTTGGAAAACACAGTAGCTCCTTTCAATTGATCGAACAAATCACCGATCCTAGGCAATGGATACTTGTTCTTTACTGTCACTTTATTGAGCTGAGGGTAATCTATGCACAATCTCATGGTGCCATCTTTCTTTTTCACAAACAAAATCGGAGCACCCCATGGTGAACAACTTGATCTTGGAAAACCCTTGTCTGTCAACTTTTGCAACTGTATCTTTAGTTCTTTCAACTCTGTTGGAGCCATTCTGTAAGGAGTAATGGATATAGGTACAGTACCAGGGGCTAACTCAATGCTGAACTCTACCTCTCTAACTGGTGGTAGACCCGGTAATTGCTTGGGAAAAACATCCATATACTCACATACTATCGGCACTGACTCAATCTTCAACTCTGTTTCTTTATCATTCATCACAAAGGCTAGATATGATTCATACCCTTTTCTTAAACATCTATGTACTATCATATTAGAAATCATTTCCGGTAATCCCTCATGTTTCTCTGATTCTATATGAAGAATATTTCTATTTTTACATCTCATCTCAATGTATTTCTTCCCACAATTTACAATCACATCATGAGTAGTCAACCAGTCCATACCAAGAATGAGGTCGAATTCATCAAATGGTAACAACATAAGGTTTGCTTTAAAGCAATGACCTCTAATCATTAATGGACAATCTTTACATACTTTATCAACCAACACACTCTTGCCTAAAGGATTGGACACTTTAATTATAAATTCAGTAGAATCTATAGGCATGCTCAAATCAGATACTAATTTCATACAAATGTAAAAGTGTGTGGATCCGGGATCTATTAAAGCAATAACTTTGGTATTGCAAAGAGAAAAGGTACCCGTAATAACATCAGGGGAAGATACCTCTTTGCAAGCGCGAATGGCATAGGTCCTTGCAGGCGCTCTACCCTCAGGTCTTCTAGCCTACTCTCGAGGGTTACCTCTTCCACTTGCCCCACTTCTCGGGTTCTTTTGTGGTTTCCCTCTGACCATACTCCCGGATCTCGGGTTTTGAATTCTCTCTTCTTTAGTCATCCCTGGACAATTTTTATGAAATGGTCTTGGGAACCACATCCAAAACACGCATTTTCATGTGTTCGACATTCTCCAAGATGGCGTCTGCCACACTGAGGGCACTCGGGTCTGTCAGGTCGAATGTTCCCAACACTTGCAATCGAAGTAGTCTATGCTTTATTCCCTGAATATTGTTTACTCTTGTCTTTCCTTGAAAATCCCGTGGAAGTAGTTGATCGGGTAGGGAAATCTCTTAACTTCTTGGACGAAGATTGGAATGACTTATTCCAGTGTCTCTTTCTAGAGTCGCGAGACTCCATTTCAGACTTCTTCTTCTCTTTTACTAGTTCTTCAGCTTGCTGAGTCGTACTTGCTGAGTGGATACACATTCGCGAGCTTACTTGTTAAGTCGTACAAACTCTCGCTCATAATCAGTTACTGACATCTTGCCTTGCTTCAGCTCTAGAAATTCCTTCCTCTTCTGGTCTACAAACCTTTGGCTGATATACTTTTTCTTGAACTTGTCCTGGAAGAATTCCCATGTGACCCTTTTCCTCGGTACTACCGACACCAGGGTGTTCCACCATTGATAAGTAGAATCTCTTAAGAGAGAGATTACACACTTCATGAATTCTTTAGATGTGCATGACAGTTCATTGAATACCCTGATGATAATTTCTAACCAGAATTCAGCCTTCTCTGAATCATCATCTCTTTTAGCTCGAAATTCTTCTGCCCCATGTTTCTTGATCTTATCAATTGGAGGTTTATCTCCTCTTATCACCTCTACTACTTGAGGGCTCTTTGGAGCAAGTTATGGGAACAAAGCGGGGTGGAGGGGGTTATGCATTCGGGTTCGCCCGAATGAACTCTATATACCATGTGTTCATCATGTGGACGAAGGCTTCTCTAGCCTCTTCTCCTCCTTAACTCATCGTAGTGGGTCTATTCTCATTCTCATTCGGTACCGTCCCTTCTGCGGGAGCTGGTGCGTTACTTTCTACATCATCCGCCATATCTCTGTCGGGATCCATTTACTATATGTATAAACATAATTTAAGTCGCCAGGAGTAGTCACACTATCATTATAAAAACATTCTTACGTATGGCATGTTTAACTAGACTCATGCTCGTGCGACGTTAGTCCTAGAACTGACTAAACCGTAGCTCTGATACCACTAAATGTAACACCCCCTATCCCGAGTCTGTTGCAGGATTAAGGTTAGGAGCGTTACTGGACAAAATTGAAACATTCATAGATGAAAATCATACATTCAATCATCATTCTCAAATATAATGTCCCTTAAACGGGTCCTCGAGACCTTAATTATACCTATAAGTCGAGTCGGGACTAAACTGAAACATATATGAAATTCCATGAAAATTTGAAACTTTTGTAAAATACAGGGAAAACACGCCCGTGGGAGGAAATCGTGTGCCCTCCACGGCTTCTAGACACCCCCGTGTATCCATCCTTGTTTATACTAACTATACCAACACGGTCATTAGGCACGCCCGTGTGCCTTAGCCGTGTACTTTTAGGTCGTATACTGACTTCAACCACACAGCCTGGGCACACGCCCATGCTTTGAACGTGTGTCCCACACGGTCCTTACACACAGCTGTGTAAAATGACTGTGGTCTAACTTTATTTAAAACATTAAGGTGTAGGGTTAACACGGTCTAGACACACGCCCGTGTGTCTAACTGTGTAGGCAACTAGAGGCTATTTACCAAGCCATTTGCCTCCCTGAAATTAAGATCAACCCAACTCAAAACAATACAATTCATTACTAATAACTTTCGTGAATAATACCACGTATTTCATTGATATCTATATACAAACAACTTAAACATGTTTGGCCAACCACTTAGCCATATACAAAAGAATAATAAACTTGATAGCCTATACAATGGCATTACACAAAACATGTTCTCAAAATGAATGATTCCTATACATGCCATACTTAGTAAATATAATTTGGCTATACCAAAATAAGGGTCGATAGTGTGCTACGAGCTCCGACTCCAATGATCCACAAATTAGCTTGGCGGGCTACATAGAAAGAAACAATCAAAGACGTAAGCATTTAGCTTAGTAACTTTGCATGAATAACACGTAATAAATAAACTTGCTTCAGATAAACCATTTGACATAAGAATGGTATCATTATCTCATCTATAAAGCTTATTTACTCATACATGATTCTTACTTGCCTCATGGTACTCACTAATCTCATACTTGTAAGGTAACAAGGTACCTGTATCACTTGATCACATTGATTAGCATACTTAAACCTAATAATTATGTCTTCTAACTCATCATTCATAACATGAATAATATTCAATTTCAATTTGGTAATAGCTATGCTTTCTTTACATTCTTGTTTTCACATTTTAGCTTACTCATTTGCCCGATGAATTTCCATGAACTACCGAGAATACTAGATCTCTTGTCATGTACTACATGCAGATGCCATACTCTAAATATGGACTTATATGGAAAATCTCTTCTTTAATTAATGCCAAGCTTGTCTTGGTCTTACATGATAACTTATTCAATGCCAAGCTTGAGTCCTTGGACTTACATGATAACTTGCTTGATAACTTGATCAATGCCAAGCTTGAGTCCTTGGGCTTACTTGATAACTTGCTTGATAACTTGATCAATGCCAAGCTTGAGTCCTTGGGCGTACATGATAACTTGCTTGATAACTTGATCAATGCCAAGCTTGAGTAATTGGGCTTACATGATAACTTGCTTGATTACTTGATCAATGCCAAGCTTGAGTCCTTGGGTATACATGATAACTTGCTTGATTACTTGATCAATGCCAAGCTTGAGTCCTTGGGCTTACATGATAACTTGCTTGATTGCCGATGCCATGCCTTGGCCTGGTCTTATACGGACTTTCTTATCTCATGTAATAGACCGTATCTCCCGGGTAATTCATCTTCAATCGGGACCATTCATGATAACAATGTATATCATACTAAGTAATTATATGATAAAATCATAAAGCTTAGAACTCATACAAACTTACCTCAATACACAAAAGGTATGTAGTTATGCAATTTAGTCCTCGACTTTGTTCTTGTCTCGGTTTTGACCTGGGCTTTGTTTTTCTTGATCTATAATCATAAATAGATCATTTAATAATCATATTGACTAAATTGACTCATAACTCATGATTTGGCAAAATTACTATTTTGCCCCTATACTTTCTCATATTTGCACTTTTGCCCCAAGGCTCGTAAAATGATTTTCATGCAACTTTCTTAAACTACATACTTATCTGTATCATTTTCTCTACTATAACAATCATCAATTCTCTCTATTTCCAATAGGTATGACCAATTTTTATAACTTTTACAAAATGGTCCATACTATCATGTTTCGGCAATGGGGGAAGAAGATGATGAGATTTTTATTATCTTTTTCCTATTTTAATCACTTATTAGACAAATGACCAAAATGCCCTTATTACTAAAAATTTCTATAATACCATCTCAAGGCCAATTTTGTCCAAAAATTAAATTTTGGGCAAATTGTTACTTAAGGGCTCATAATTCATATCCTAAAGCTGTTTCATACAAAAAGCTTCTCGAAACTCAAAATTTGCAACTTTTGCAATTTAGTCCTTTTTGAACCAATCTACCTCAATTTAATAAAATTGCTTCATGAAACTTTTATTATAGCATGCAAACATAATATAAACTTTAAAAACTCATAATTTCACCTCAGATTCGTGGTCTCGCACCACTATTCCGGCTAGGCCCTAAATCGGGCTGTTATAATTTTGCTCTTGCTTCAGTTTCGATCCGGGCTTCATTTTTCTTGATCTATCATCATAAATAGACCATTTAATACTCACATTTACTGAATTGACTCTTTACTCATATTTTAGAAAAATTACTATTTTGCCCCTAAACTTTCTCATATTTGTACTTTTGCCCTTAGGCTCGTAAAATGATTTTCATTCAACTTTCTTAAACTTCATGCTTAGCCGATTCATTTTCCCTACCATAACAATCATCAATTCTCACTAGTTCTAGTAAGTATGTCCAATTTTTATAACTATTACAAATTGGTCCATACTATTATTTTTCATTAAATTCACTAAGGAAAAGATGTTTATCTAACATCAAACTCCCATAAACTTCCTTAAAACATCATTTAACATGCATGTCATTCATGGGTAGATTTTTTATCATGCATCTTATCTCATTTTATAGCTAAAAATAGCTAATTCATAATACGAGAACTTCAAAAATACAAAGAATATTAAAAACGGGGCTAAAATGAACTTACTAGAATGCTTGAAAAAAATGAAGAACCCTAGGTATGGAGTCTCCAAAATTTTGGCACAGGGGGAAGAAGATGAATAGATTTTTGTCATCTTTTTCCCATTTTAATCATTTAATAGATTAAATGACCAAAATGCCCTCTTCTTTAAAAATTTCTATTTTACTAACTCATGTCCAATTTTGTCCAAAAATTATAATTTGGGCAAATTGCTATTTAAGGACTTCTAATTGATATTCTAAAGCTATTTCATACAAAGAGCTTCTAGAAACTCATATTTTGCAACTTTTGCAATTTAGTCCTTTTGAACCATTCAACCTCAATTTAGCAAAATTGCTTCATGAAACTTTCATACTAGCATACAAACATGGCATAAACCTTAAAAACTCATAAATGCACCTCAGATTCGTGGCCTCACACCACTATTCTGACTAGGCCCTAAATCGGGTTGTTACAATTCTCCCCCTTAGGGATTTTCGTCCTCGAAAATCTTACCAGCAAAAATGTTTGGATACTGGTTTCTCATACTCTCTTCTGGTTCCCATGTAGCTTCTTCTATCCCATGTCTTTTCCACAGTAATTTCACTAGGGCAATACTTTTATTTCTCAGTTGTTTGACTTCCCGAGCTAAAATCTTAATTGGTTCTTCACCATAAGTCATGTCGAAATGAATCTTTATTTCTGACGGGGTAATTACATATGAAGGATTTGATCTGTAGCGTCGCAACATTGACACGTGAAATACATCATGTATCTTTTCTAATTCTGATGGCAAAGCTAAACGGTAAGCCACCGGCCCAACTCTTTCGGTAATCTCGTAAGGTCCAATGAAACATGGACTCAACTTGCCTTTCCGGCCAAATCTGAGAACCTTTCTCCATGGTGACACTTTCAAGAAAACTTTATCCCCGACTTGATACTCTATCTCTTTTCTCTTTAAGTCCGAATAGGATTTCTGTCTGTCTGATACAGCTTTTAAACATTCTCGTATCACTTTCACTTTCTCTTCAGCTTCTTTAACCAAATCAACCCCGTGAATTTGGTTTTCTTTGAGTTTAGTCCAAAATAAAGGTATTCTGCACTTACGCCCATATTGAGTCTCATAAGGCGCCATCTTTAAACTCGACTAAAAACTATTATTGTAGGCAAATTCTATCAATGGGAGAAACTTTTCCCAACTGCCTTGGAATTCTAGAATACAACATCTGAGCATATCCTCGAGTACTTGAATTAATCTCTCTGACTAACCGTCAGTTTGAGGATGAAAAGCCGTGCTAAAACTCAATCTTGTACCCAAGGCTTCTTGCAGCTTCTTCCAAAATCTGGATGTGAATCTCGAATTTCTGTCCGATATAATCGATAAAGGAACTCCGTGAAGTCTTACTATTTATAAAACATACAAGTTTGCTAACTTGTCAAGTGAGTAATCCACTCGTACCGGTAAGAAATGAGCTGACTTCGTGAGTCTATCAACTACAACCCATATAGCATCCTTCTTGCTTGGTGACAATGGTAAACCCGTTACAAAATCCATGGTGATACGGTCCCATTTCCACTCGGGAACCAAGATGGGTTGAAGTAAACCCGAAGGTACTTGGTGTTCAGCCTTTACTTGTTGACAAATCGTGCACTTGGAAACAAACTCTGAAATATCTTTCTTCATTTTCGGCCACCAATATTGTTGCTTCAAATCATTATACATCTTAGTACTACCTAGATGTACAGACAAACATTCGTTATGTGTCTCGTGCAAAATTCTTTGAATAAGCTCCTCTTTTCTCGGTACACAAACTCTATCTCTAAACATCAAGTATCCATCAGAATTAATCCGAAAGTTGGATTCAGCATCTGACTCGCACTGAGCTCTCTTGACTTGTAATTCGCTATCTTCTTTTTGAACTTCCATAATCTCTTGAAGAAACATTGGTCTAGTTCTCAATTCAACTAGAATAGAACCATCATCGGATAAAGATATTTTTGAATTCAATGTTCTTAAAGTAAATAGGGACTTTCTACTCAAAGCATCAGCGACCACATTTGCCTTTCCTGGATGGTAGTCAATGACCAATTCATAGCCTTTTATCAACTCTAACCATCTCTGTTTCCTTAAATTCAACTCTTTCTGCGTCATCAAGTACTTCAGACTTTTGTGATCAGTAAAAATCTGACATCTTTCACCATATAAATAGTGTCTCCAAATCTTCAAAGCGAAGACTATGTCAGCTAATTCAAGATCATGCGTCAAATAATTTTTCTCATGAGGCTTCAACTGTCTAGAGGCATAAGCAATGACTTTGCCTTCTTACATGAGTACATAGCCTAATCCATTTAAGGATGCATCACTGTAAATCAGAAATTATTTCCCTGTCTCGGGTTGTACTAAAACTGGAGCTTCTGTCAACATTGCCTTCAATTTCTTGAAACTTTATTGGCATCTTTCTGTCCACTCAAACTTTACATTTTTCTGTAACAATTTAGTCATCAGGGTTGCAACTATGGAAAACCCCTTGACAAATCGTCTGTAATAGCCGGCTAGGCCTAGAAAATTTCTAATCTCAGAGATGTTCTTAGCTGACTTCTAATCTATTATGGCCGAGATCTTACTTGGATCTACTCAGACTCCATCTCTCGAGACAATATGTCCCAGAAATCCTACTTCCTTGAGCCAAAACTCACTTTTAATGAACTTAGCATACAACTGATTTTCTCGTAGAATCTATAAAACTGTCCGCAGGTGCTCAGCATGCTTAATCTCATCTCGAGAATAAATTAGTATGTCATCAACAAAAACAACGACAAACTTGTCGAGGTACGGCCTAAAAATGTGGTTCATCAAATCCATGAATACCGAAGGAGCATTGGTCAACCCGAAAGGCATGACTAAAAATTTATAATACCTATACCTTGTTCGAAAAGTGATCTTGAATACATCTGAATCCTTTACTCTCAACTGGTAGTACCCTGATCTCAAGTCTATTTTGGAGAATACAGTGACTCCTTTCAATTGATCGAACAAATCATTGATTCTAGGCAATGGGTACTTGTTCTTTATTGTCACTTTATTAAGCTGACGATAATCTTCTCATGGTGCCATCTTTCTTTTCACAAATAAAATCGGAGCACCCCATGGTGAACAACTTGATCTTGCAAAGCCTTTATCTGTCAACTCTTGCAACTGTGACTTTAGCTCTTTCAACTCTGTTGGAGCCATTCCGTAA
The DNA here is from genome assembly GCA_025503065.1 of Gossypium bickii. Classification (NCBI taxonomy): domain Eukaryota; kingdom Viridiplantae; phylum Streptophyta; class Magnoliopsida; order Malvales; family Malvaceae; genus Gossypium; species Gossypium bickii. Next base: position 46,094,959 of record CP106711.1, on the reverse strand, counting down.
GGAGTAATGGATATCGGTACAGTACCGGGAGCTAGCTTAATACTGAACTCAACCTCTCTAACTGGTGGTAGTCCTGGTAATTGCTCGGGAAAAACATCCCCGTACTCACATACTATCGGTACTGACTCAATCTTCAGCTCTGTTTCTTTATCATTCATCACAAATGCCAGATATGCTTCATATCCTTTTCTTAAATATCTCTGTGCCGTTATATCATGAATCATTACCGACAATCCATCATGTTTATCTGATGCTACATGAAGAGTATCCCCATTCTCACATCTCATCTCAATGTATTTCTTCCCATAATTAACTATTACATCATGGGCAGTTAACCAGTCCATACCAAGAATGAGGTCGAACTCATCAAATGGTAACAACATCAGATTTACTTTAAAGCAATGACCTCTAATCATTAATGGGCAATCTTTACATACTTTATCAAATAACACACTCTTGCCTAAAGGATTAGACACTTTAATCATAAATTCTGTAGAATTTATAGGCATACTCAAATCGGATCCTAATTTTATGCAAATGTAAGAGTTTGTGGATCCGGGATCTATTAAAGCAATAACTTTGATATCAAAAAGAGAAAAGGTACCCGTAATAACATCATGAGAAGATGCCTCTTTGCGAGCGCGAATGGCATAGGTCCTTGCAAGCGCTCTACCCTCAGGTCTCGCGGCCTGCTCTCGAGGGTTACCTCTTCCACTTTCCCTACTTCCCGGGTTTCTCTGACGTATTCCTCAGGCCATACTCCCAGATCTCGAGTTTTGAGTTCTCTCTTCTTTCATCGTCTCTGGACAATCTTTTATATAGTGGTCTTGGGAACCACATCTAAAACATGCATTTTCATGCACCCGACATTCTCCAAGATGATGTCTGCCACTCTGTGGGCACTCGGGTCTGTCAGACCGAACATTACCTACACTTGCAACTGAAGTAGTCTGTGCTTTGTTCCCCGAATACTGTTTACTCTTGTCCTTCCTTGAAAATCCAGTGGAAGTAGCCGATCGAGTATGGAAATCTCTTGGCTTCTTGGATGAAGATTGGAATGACTTATTCCACTGTTTCTTTCTAGAGTCCCGAGACTCCATTTCAGACTTTCTCTTCTCTTTTACTAATTCCTCGGCTTTACAAGCCCTCTCTACTAGCACAACAAATTCCTTTAGTTCTAGGACAGCAAAAAAGAATTTGATGTCCTCATTTAACCCGTCTTCAAATCTTTTACTCATGATGGCTTCAGTGGACACGTATTCGCGAGCGTACTTACTGAGTCGCACAAACTCACGATCATAATCAGTCACTGACATCTTGCCTTGCTTCAGTTCTAGAAATTCCTTTCTTTTCTGATCCACAAATTTTTGACTAATATACTTTTTCTTGAACTCTTCTTGGAAGAATTCCCATGTCACCCTTTCCCTCGGTACTACCGACACAAAGGTGTTCCACCATTGGTAAGCAGAGTCTCTTAAAAGAGAGACTACACACTTCATGCATTCCTCAGGGGTGCATGACAGCTCATTAAATACCCTGATGGTATTTTCTAACCAGAATTCAGCTCTTTCTGGATCATCATCTTTTCTAGCCCAGAATTCTTCTGCCCCATGTTTCCTGATCTTATCAATTGGAGGTTTATCTCATCTTACCACCTTTACTACTTGAGGGACTACTAGAGCAGGTTGTGGAACAGGCGGGGCTGGAGAGGGTTGTGCATTCGGGTTCACACGAACGAACTCCGTATACCATGTATTCATCATATGAAGGAAGGCTTCTCTAGCCTCTTCTCCTCCTCCTTGATGCGCCGTAGTGGGTCTATTCTCATTCTCATAGGGCACCGTCCCTTCTACGGGAGCTGGCGCATTACTTTCTACATCATCCGCCATAGCTCTTTCGGGATCCATTTACTATATGTATAAAGATAATTTAAATCGTCAAGAGTCGTCACACTATCATTATAAAAACATTCTTACGTATGGCATGTATAGCTAGATTCATGCTCGTGCTACATTAATCCTAGAACCGACAAAATCGTAGCTCTGATACCACTAAATGTAACACCCTGTACCAAGGACCGATGCTAGGACTGGATACGAGACATTACCATGCTTGAACTCACTTAAACATACAATTACGGGCAGGGAAATTTTGTTTCGACTTTAAAACTTCTCTTTCTTAATCTAATCATACATTTGATGGGCCTACAAGGCCTTAAGCACTTATCAGAAAACTTTCGTAACTTAGTCGAAAACTATTCTTTGAAACAGGGTTCACACGCCCATGTGACTTGGAACACGCCCGTGTACCCCTAGACACGTCCATGTCTTCAAACCGTGAGGAGTTACTAACTATATTCACACGGCCTTGACACGCCCGTGGGCTTAGACCGTGTGCTAATCCTTGGTATACTGACTTGATCACACGGTCTGGGGCACACGCCTATGTCCAAACCGTGTGTCTTACACGGCTCATACAAACGACCGTGGGGTTTGACCGTGGCCTATCCTGACTTAAAACAATAAGGTGCAGGGTATGCACGGCCTAAACATACGCCCGTGTGTCTAACCGTGTAGGCACTTAGAGGCTATTTACCAAGCCATTTGCCACCTTGAATCAAGACCAAGTCAAGGTCAATTCAAAACATTTCTAACCAATACTACATGATACATTGATCTCAATAAACATACATACTTAGTTAATATTGGCCAATCATTTAGCCATATACAAAAGAATAATGACTTGATAGTCTATACAATGGCCCTTCTTAAAACATATTCTCGAATGTTTCCTATACATGCCATACTTACTAAAATAACTTGGCTATACCAAAATAAAGATTGATAGTGTGCTACAAGCTCCGATTCCAACGATCCTCAAGTCAGCTTGGTGGAACTACATAGAAAGAAAGAATTAAAGACGTAAGCATTTAGCTTAGTAAGTTTGCATGTAAAGCATATATCATTATTTACTTGCTTAATATAAACCATTTGACATAACAATGGTATCATAAATTTCAGAGAGCTTACTTACTCATACTGATTCTTACATGTCCCATGATACTTACTATTCTCATACTTGTAAGGTAAACAAAGTACCTGTATCACTTGATCACATTGATCAGCATACTTTAATAGAATAATCATGATCTCTAATTCATCATTCATAGCATAAATGATACTCAATTTCAACTTGATAATAACTTTGCTCATTTAGCTTTCTTGTTATCTCATTTTAACTTTACTCATTTTGCCTGATGAATTTCTGCAAGTAACCGAGGATACTAAATCTCATCTTGGTTTCGAGGCCATGTCTTGGCATGGACTTATACGAAGTCTTTACTCATGAACTGGTCAATGTTGAGCCTTGGCTGGGACTTACATGAAATCTCTTTCTCTTGATAGCTTTTCAATGTCAAGACTTGCCTTGGACTTACATGATAACTGTTCAATGCCAAGCTTGCATTGGACTTACATGATAACTGTTCAATGCCAAGCTTGTCTTGGACTTACATGATATATGTTCAATGCCAAGATTGTCTTGGACTTACATGATAACTATTCAATGCCAAGCTTGCCTTGGACTTACATGATAACTCTGTTTGATTGTCGATGCCATGCCTTGTCTTGGTCTTATACGGACTTTCTTATCTCATGTGGTGGATCGAGTATCTTGAGAAATTCATCTTCAATCGGGACTTGCTCATACTTAATCTCATTGATTTCTTTGTTTAACATAACATTAAGCATTCTATGGAAATAATGTACATTATACTAAGCAATTCAATAATAGAAATCATAGAGTTTAGAAATCATACAAACTTACCTCAATATACAAAATGTATGTAGATATGCAATTTAGTCCTCGACTTTATTCTTACCTCGGTTTCGATCCGAGCTTCGTTTTTCTTGATCTATCATCATAAATAGACCATTTAATACTCACATTTACTGAATTGACTCTTTACTCATATTTTGGCAAAGTTACTATTTTGCCCCTAAACTTTCTCATTTTGTACTTTTGCCCCTAGGCTCGTAAAATGATTTTCATTCAACTTTATTAAACTTTATGCTTAGCTGATTCATTTTCTCTACTATAACAATCATCAATTCTCACTATTTCTAGTATGTATTAACAATTTTTATAACTATTATAAATTGGTCCATACTATCATTTTTCATTAAATTCACTAAGGAAAAGATGTTTATCTAACATCAAACTCTCATAAACTTCCTTAAAACATCATTTAACATGCATGTCATTCATGGGTAGATTTTTGATCATGCATCTTATCTCATTTTATAGCTAAAAATTGCTAATTCATAATACGAGAACTTCAAAAATACGAAGAATATTAAAAACGGGGCTAAAATGAATTTACTAGCAAGCTTAAAAAAAATGAACCCTAGGTATGGAGTCTCCAAAATTTCGGCACAAGGGGAAAGAAGATGAATAGATTTTTGTCATCTTTTTCCCATTTTAATCATTTAATAGATAAATGACCAAAATGCCCTTCTTTTTAAAAATTTCTATTTTACTAACTCATGTCCAATTTTGTCCAAAATTTATAATTTGGGCAAATTTCTATTTAAGGACTTCTAATTGATATTCTAAAGCTATTTCATACAAAGAGCTTCTAGAAACTCATATTTTGCAACTTTTGCAATCTAGTCCTTTTGGACCATTCAACCTCAATTTAGCAAAATTGCTTCATGAAACTTTCATACTAGCATACAAACATGGCATAAACCTTAAAAACTCATAAATGCACCTCGGATTCGTGGCCTCGCACCACTATTCTGACTAGGCCCTAAATCGAGTTGTTACAAACTGACTTGGGATTAAGGAAAGCAGTGGTGGAAAGACTACATATAGAAAGGATTCTTCTTATTGATATTCATTTTTCACCCGTTCTTCTATCTTCTTCTTCTCTGGTTCATTCAGTAAGATAGGAAAGCTAATAAACGAGTTGCCTGAAAGGAAGAATCAATGGTGTTAGCATAAATACTTTAGAACATAGCAATCTGGTAATCTTTCTAACTCTTACACATCTTTCAATTTAAAAAGAATAAGAAGGAAAGTTAGAGGATTTCAACATAGTTATTTTAAGTTGTTATGTTTAAATCATATATATCATTATAACTCTTCTACATGCATATGGATTACTGTTTCTTATATATGTATATATTTGTTTTTATCTTTATAAGGTTGTTATATTTTTCCAACCAAGAAAGAGGAGGTCCAAATGATAAAGGGAAGGCTAAGCAGGTGTAAGCTGTATCAACTCAGGTATTTTTGTTGGTGAGCTTCTAAACTCAAACTCTTTGTGGCTGCTTTATATGTATATGTATATTAGTATTGTGATATCATGTTGTAGTTGACTTCATGTTCTATTGATGATACTCTCTTGTTCACTGTTTGATAAACTTTTACTAGGAATATATTTATTGATGAAGTTATCATTGCAATGGTCCGCTAAATGTTATCTTTGGTATGATATGTTATGTTATCAATAAAATGGTCAGTTGAATGTTTGTTATATGTCTATCATGATTATGAATGATAAGCGGAGTAAGGAGGGTTTTTTTGGCAGATCAAATATGAAGAAATGTCATATTGAACACTCTGTGTCACGTGTTATATGGCTTTGCGGAGGTTCGAGAAGATAGTACAGAGAATATTTATGCATGGTTTTCGACTATACGAAGGTTCGGTTGGATTGTATGAAGATATATGTGCAAATGATATGATAACCTAATGTGGGTTCTATGTACGTATGAGACTCTACGGAGTCTAAGGCTTTACGCCCTATTTGTATAAGCGAGCCCATGGCCATTGCTTATAAAAGTTATGAAAGATATGAAATTCATCAGATTTATTCGATAAGTTCTATGTTAAAGTTAAATGTGAGGTTCCACCAAATGTAGTCCGCAACAAAAATCCGCTTTTATGAATCTGCTATAATTGTAAAGTTCTTCTACGAACCCTTATGTTTAAATTTTCTTTATCTTTGAAGTTTCTTCTATGAATTCGTATGAATGGACTACTATATTCCTGAATCTTTTAATATGAGTACGCATGTTTGAGTCCACCGTATCGTGAATCTTCTATGAATTCATATGTATGAGTCATTATATTCATGAATCTTTTTCTAAGTTTGCATGTATAAGTCTGCATATAAAAGTCTACACTTAGAATCCTCATTAAAAAGTCCACAGGATTGTTCGCCAAGTTAACCTGAAATGACTCCCTCTCCATTCAGTGGATTTATATTAGGAACTTAAGCAACAAGTCTGTACGATGAGACTATATGCCTCATGATCTTTCACAAAGGGAAATTCCTATACATGTTATACTATGCCACCATGTGGTTCATGATCAAATACAAGTTGTGGAATATGATCTCACAAGTTTAAGCTAAGCAAGATCTTGGCAAATCCTAAAATTTGAAGTAACTTATCTTAGCACTCACTAAGTTACTCATGGACTTACCATGTTTCTTATTGATGATCACGAAACTTACTAAAAATACAACAATGGCAAGTGCACCTATTGATAAATAGTATAACTATGGTGAGTAGAGATATCGTATCCATAAGGACTAAAATTACTAGTAATTACCATTTTCCTATTAATTAGCCGACAAATTGGAATGATTGGTTTTAAACTAAATTTACTAAATTAATCTAACTAAAGAACTGAACAGAGAATAAATCAAGAAAATAACCGATTGATAACCAATGAAAGAGGCAATACCCAGGAAAGAATCTACCAATACTTCATCTATTATTATGAATCTGAAGTAAACGATTTATTCACTCGGTACATTGATCTATAAAAATCCCTAAATTATGCCAATAGCTCTTTCAAGAGTAAGAGAAACTGATTCTAAGTTGATTAATTGAAATTTCTTTCTAATTAAAACCCCTATTATCGTATTAACTTCATCTAAGGATTCCTCTATTAGATTTGACTCTAATCTGGTAGATATCTATCATCCTATTTCTAGTATTGCATGCAACTCCACTCAATTATGCTAGATCTACTCTTAAACACTGAGTTGTTCCTCATCTGATTTAAGCACATTAAATATGAATTAATATCCCATAAATATTAAAACAAGAGATAAGCACACATAATTGAGAACAAGAATCAAGTATTTATCACAAAAAAGAAACAGAAATCAAATAATAGAATTCATCACAGGGTTTATCTTCCCTAGGTATCTAGGGAATTAGTTTATAATCATGAATAGAAACCTCTCAAAGTCAAAATAACCACAAGAAATTGATCACTGTAAATCAGAGTTTTAAAATTTATAAAAAATGATCAAAACCTGAAAACTAACTCTGACAATGATTAAAGGCAAGTGTACCTATCGAATAGTAGTATAGCTAAGGCAAGACCGGATATCGAACCCAAATGAACTAAAAGTACTAATACTAACTTTCTTTTTATTATTTAGCCTTAAAAATAGAGTGAAGTTGCTTTTGATGAAGACTAAACTAAGGACACAAAGACAAAAAGGACGAATAGGAAAATAACTTTGAAGAAAAACTCAGTTGATTACGACGATACCCTCAGGAAGAATCCACCTAGACTTCACTTATTACTTAACCCTAAATTATATGATTTCTTTTACTTAGCTTGATCCGTAAGACTCCCTAACCTATATTAAACCCTCTCTCGAGGCGAATAACATCTAACCCTAGGTTAATTAGTGGAACTCTCGTTCGCTTATAATAACCCCCTAGGATAGCAGTAAATCGATCAATGGACTCTCATATTAGGTTTCACCCTGATCCGGTAAAATCTCGTAACCCTATCTCTAGGCGTTCGATCAACTCTACTTAATTATGTTAGATCTACTCTTAGGCAAGTCTATTCCTCCTTCACCTAAGCACATTAGATTTTGATTAAGCAACATAATTAAGAACAAACTAAGTAATTATCATATAACTTAAAAATCAAAAAAAAAGATTCATTTAGGTTTCTTCCCCTTCAGGTATCTGAAGGGTTTAGTTTATAATGAATAAACAAAACATCGCAAGAGAAAAGATAAAACAAAACATAAGAAAATCCTAAAACCCCTGAAGGAATTGAAGGAGAATTCCGCCGTCTTGAGTATAATTCCGGCTTCTTAGGATGGATCAACTGGCTATCTACGCGTTATTCCCTAGCTTTGACCTTCTCGGTTTGGCTCCTTGGCCTAGCTTTGACGCCTCTTCAAAGGTGGTACTTCGGGGATATATATAGGCTCTTGCAATGCAATTCTTTCTCCCTAAGTATCCTTTTCCGACTGAAATTGCTCATTCTGACGACAGAGGCACGGCCATGGCATACGCCCATGTGGATCGACTCCAAGCCGTGTTTGGATTCCTAACTTGAGGCACGACCGTGTGAATCGGGGGAGAGGCCGTGTTCTAGATGTTTGGCGTGGAAGGCCGTGTGGTTGCCGGGCCAGGCCGTGTCGAATTCATGATATGACCCATTTACTCCATTTTGGGCCCATTTTATGTTCTTTTCATCCTCAGGTGCTTTCCTGGGTATAAGACATGAAAAGAAAGGATTAAGAGCACCTTTTTACATAAATCAAGGGATAAATCATCCAAAAGCATACTAATTGTGGGCTTAAAATATGTTACTTTTATGGTTTATCAAATACCCCCACATTTAAGCTTTTGCTTGTCCTCAAGCAAAATTCTTAACTTACAATTAAAACGAACTTTCCATGATTCAAAAATCCTTATCAACAATGCCTTATCCTAATTCATAAATAATTTATACATGGATAATTCAATTCAAAGAGTCCTGAAGATTCAAACAAGATAAGTCATATTTTTGTAGCAAGAAAACATAGGTGTTCCCCTTTATCTAAATAATTACCTTTAATTCAAAACCTACAAGGATTGACATTCTCACAAAAGATTCACTCAAATCACTCGAAAAGTGTTTAAGGGTCAAAATTAAGCACTCATAAGTCGAACCTGAAAAGTTAATCCCATAGGCTTGCCTGAAAATCAAATCTCCACCACTGTATAATGAAATGGTAAACGGATCAAAAGGTCTTTGTTAGGGTTGTAACGGGGCTAGGGTTAAAGGTGTGGATAAAGGTTGAAATTAGAAGGTTAGAATCGAGATTGATTTGATAAGTTACCTACCTAAAAATTTCTAAGATAATAATTACATAAACTGAAAATAATAATCCTACTAATACGAGCTTTTCTTTTGAAAATAGTCTTTAATAGTGTAAGCTCACTTTTCATAAAACTAATTACTGAATATACTTTGATTTTTTTTATTTTTTAAGAACAAACTAAAAAGAACACAAGATAATTTAAACTATCAGAATAATATACTTATGTAACTGAGCAAATCAAATCTCGATTAAGAGGTAGTCAAAGGAAAGGGTGATAACAAATACAAAGGAGTTTTTGGTTAATATTAGTAGGTGAGTCAATAAAAAAGGTTTGTTAGGATCAACGGGGTTCACTAAGAGTCAATTGTAAGGGTAGACTCTTTAGTGGAATTAATGGGTTAAAACTTAGGTGCCTTTATCATCTCGGTATATCAAATCATAACTGTGGTCTTGACATGTATAATCAAGGCAAGTTCTAGAACAACAGTTCATAGTTGACACACTCATAATCAAGAAATGAGCATGAAAAAGAATGTATGCTCTATAGGGCTCAAAATCTCACAAAAATTATAGGTTTTTTGACATCAACCTTGTAAATCTCAAATTTCAAGATAACATTTAAATTCCGGTTGACAACCTAAAATTTTAATTTTTTAGAAAATTAGATTCATCATGCTTGATTCCTTAGTCTTCTTCAAATTTAGTCATCAATGCATAATTAACTATGACTTATTTAAAAGCATATCAAATAAAAATCACAAATCATTAGATATTTCATCCTAATTAGTAATATGACAACCTTGCATAAAAACAAGATTAAATTCAGGGATTTGAGAATAATGCAGAAAGTTAGGCATTTTTTCAAAAATAACTATTCACCCCCCCACACTTAAGATGTACATTGCCCTCAATGTACAAAAATAGATAATAACATGTAATGGATAAATCAAAAGAGAAGGGGAAAGAATTACTCCCTAAATTGTGGATGTTTTCCTGGATGAGTGTCTTTGGTGGCGGTGATGGACAGTCGGGCTAACGATCCTACGCTAGATGAAGAAATTGGGCCGCGCTTTGAGAAGTAGCCAGGCTTTATTAAGGCCTAATAAAAATAAACTAAATATAAAGTTATAGAAAAACAAACTAAAGGGAAGGAGACTAAGAAGAAAACTAAAATGAAAAGGAAATATTAATGGAAGGTGAAGTCCTTATTGAAGGATGGTTCACAAGGTGGGTGTGACTTCTAATGCTGGGGAGGTGCTGGCGGTGGCAAAAGTGAGGAGGTTATCGTGGTGGTTGGCGTGATTCCCTAGCAGCCTGGCGAACCTGACACTACGAAACTAAATTAAGTTAAACTAAATTAAACATAAGATTATTAAAAAAAAGGAGAATGAAAGGAAAGAGAAATGAAAAATAAAAACTAATTGGTCTCAAAGATCCTTGGCTTAGTATTGAGACGAAGCTGCCGGCATGAACTCATGTTGATCGTTTTTTGTTAAGGAGCCTATGCTTAGCTTCCTCCGCTTCTTCGGCATGGTGTTGGCTTGCTCAAGGATCTAGAGTTTTAGTTAGTGAAGAATCTGAGAGAGAAGAGAGTGAGAAGCAAAGAAAATAAGGATGAAAATCAGATGGAGGGAAGGGGAAGAGTTGAGGGGTTTAAATAGAGGTTCAAATCTGGTGCTTCCCCACGGCCGTGGTCCTAGGGTGTGTCGATATACACGGCCACCTCACACGGTCGTGTTGATGAGTGTGTTTGTCACACCATGCCCGTGCTGCATCACCCACGCCCGTGTACGTCAAGTTTTTCTTTTGGCACGGTCGTTCTACACGGGCGTGTTTTACCCATGTTCAATAAGTCAGTAGCTTCACACAGTTGAAGGCACGGCCGTGCCCTCTCTGTCGGTGCCCGTGTGGAGGGTGGTTGGATCCGTGACGTTGGGGGTGGTTGGACTAAATTGCCCGGCCTCTGTCCTGTCAGTGTGTCGATTCTGGTGGTCCACACGGCCACGGACACGGCAGTGTGTAAGGCCGTGTGGTCTGGGAAACTACACTTCTGGTTAGTTAAAAAGAAAAATAAATGCAAAATAAGTAAGGTTAGTACTCGGGTTGCCTCCCGAGAAGCGCTCTTTTATAGTCTTTAGCTAGACTTTTCCTTATTTTTTTTGAAAAATTCAGGGAGGTTTGAAGTTTTGAATATCTTCTCTCATGCTTACAGTTTTATTTTCATTATATTCTTTAGGTCGAATAGCATTTATTTTAAAATTTCCAAAAATAGGATTTTTTACCTCGAATGTTCTGTGTGGAAGAACATTGATTACCTTAAAAAGGATTTCTTTGTTTGTGTCAGGGTCCGGAGGAAATAGTCGTGGGTCTGCTTTGGCTGACAATACCTGATCTCTGACTTTGGACTTGTCTATCTTGTAGAGTGGTTTTGATTCTATTTCCTGTATTTCTAATTTCTCATTAAAGTATGTTTTCCACTCGTCTAAGTCATTGATTTGAATCCTTTGCTCCTCGTGAGTTGTTTCTTTGTTGGTACTATACTGAAGATTAGGTTCAATCGTGCCCCTTTTGGGTGGTTCCTCTGTTTTTACTTTATGTGGTTCGGGTTCTTCTTTGACCAGTGTCTCCTGCTCATCTAATTTATCGACCCTAAGTCTTTGTTCTTCGTGGCTTCTTTAGCTTGGGGTTCGTGTTTCGGCTCAGGTTTTTGTCCTTTTGATTTTTCCTGCGATGAAAGTTGAATAAATTGGTTATCATCTGTATTGACTTCCTTACCTTCATCGATTGTTGTCCTAGCCGAGTCAAGAGCTTGAAGACTGATTGATTCGTCACCTACATAAAGTATGAGTTCTCCTGTGGCAATATCAACTTTAGTCTTGGTAGTTGCTAGAAAAGGTCTTCCTAAAAATAAGGGAATTGAATTATCCTCATCCATGTCTAAAACAACAAAATCTACTGGGAAAAAATTTTTATCGATCTTTGTGAGAACATCTTCAATAATGCCCCTAGGAATTCTAACATTTTTATCAGCTAATTGAATACTCATCCTAGTTTGTTTGGGCTTCCCTAGACCTAGTCATTTAAACAAAGGCATAAGGCATGACATTTATGCTTGCTCTAAATCAGCTAACGCATTATCAATAGTTAAACTACCAATTAAACATGGAATTGTAAAACTCCCTGGATCTTTTAATTTCTGTGGTAGTTTATTTGTAGAATTGCTGAGCACTTTGTGTTGAGTTCAATGTGTGGCTCTTCGTCTAATTTGTGTTTGTTTGTCAAGAGCTGTCTTAAAAATTTCCTCGAGTCTGGCATCTGAAAAAGAGCTTCAAGAAGAGGTAAGTTAATGTGTAATTTCTTTAAAAGTTTAAGAAACTTACCGAACTGTTCCTCTGAATATTCTCTATTTAATGTTTCGGGATAAGGTATGTGAGGTTTGTACTCCTTGATTACTAGATTTGACTTTTCTTGTGCTACTTCTGTTATACCTTCATTTCCCTTACTTTCTGGAATTGGTTTTGGTTCATCTAACTCCTCGCTCTCCTGAGCTGTGATGGCTTGAATTTGCTCATTTGGATTAATCTCGATGTTACATGGTAGACGTCTTTGGGGTCATTCTGACATGAGTCGTGTGAGTTGTTCAACTGCACTAGTTACTTACTTGACCGACTTAGCAATTTCACTCATTTGGCTCTTGTTGCTTTTAATTGTTCTATCAATATCTTGTAGGCGTTCTTCTGTTTTTGCTGATTTTTTTAGTTCCTCCTCGTAGGTTGGTTTCTTCTCTCGTGGATAAGGCTAATTTTGGAAGTTTTGAAGAAGTTTTTGCCGTTGATTCCCTTGATTGCCTTGAGCTCCCGATGAAAAATTTGGGTGGTTCCTCCAACCTGGATTGTAAGTGTTACTATAAGGATTATTATTAGATTGAAAATTATTACCTATATAGTGCATCTATTCGCTCTTTGCTTCCGGTTGGTAGGGTGGGTACTCAGGATTCGCCACGGTTCCACTTGCGTCACACTGCATGACTGGATGTACCTACGAGGAACATAAACTATCAAGCTTTTTATTCATCATCTCAAGCTGCATTGATAGCATGGTCATGATGCCAATGTTGAAGACTCCTGTCGATTTCGTTGGTTTAGTCCTTGAAGCTTGCCAATGATAATTGTTTAATGGCTTCTCCTCAATGAACTCATAGGCTGATTCTGGAGTTTTATTGTTCAAAGTTCCACCGGCTGCTGAATCAATCAGTTGCCTTGTCGAGGGGTTTACACCGTTATAGAATGTTTGGACTTGTAGCCACAAGGGTAAGCCATGGTGTGCGCACCTTCTCAAGAGATCTTTGAATCTCTCCTATGCATCATATAGTGTTTCTAAATCCATCTGCACAAAAGAAGAGATATCATTCCTTAATTTGGCCGTTTTGGCTGGTGGAAAATATTTCATTAACAACGTTTCGATCATCTGATCCCATGTAGTGATTGACCCTCGTTGTAACGAGTTTAACCACTGTTTAGCTTTATTTCTCAATGAAAAAGGGAATAATCGAAGATGTATGGCATCATCAGAAACTCTATTTATTGTGAAGGTACTGCAGAACTCTAAAAAGTTAGCTATATGCATGTTTGGATCTTCGTCCTGCAAACCATCAAATTGAACAAACTGTTGAATCATTTGTATTGTGTTAGGCTTTAATTCAAAATTATTAGCTGCTATAGCAGGCCTAACAATACTCGATTCTGCTCCTGTTAACTGTGGTTTAGCATAATCAAACATTGTACGTGGAGCGTTCCCCCACATTGTGTGGTGGTGGGTTGTTTTCGTCCATTCCTTCAGTAAGATTGGATATGTCTTCTTCCTCTCTTTCTGAGTAATTTAGGGCTCGCCTGGTTTCCCGACGATTCCTTCGAGCGGTAGCTTCAATATCACTTTCGTATACTAAAGGTCCTCTCGAGTTCCTTCTAGTCATAAACTAGATGTACCTGGAAAGAAAAGAAAGAAAGAAAAAATTAACAAAAATTAAACTAAAAATAAAATAAATTATTGAAAATAAAATAATGGCTAAAGTAATAAAAATAGAGTTTTCTTAATATTTTAGTTCCCCAGCAACGGCGCCAAAAACTTGATCGCTGTAAATTAGAGTTTTAAAATTTATAAAAGAATGATCAAAACCTGAAAACTAACTCTGACAACGATTAAAGGCAAGTGTACCTATCGAACAGTAGTATAGCTTAGGCAAGACCGGATATCGAACCCAAAGGAACTAAAAGTACTAATACTAACTTTCTTTTTATTATTTAGCCTTAAAAATAGAGTGAAGTTGCTTTTGACGAAGACTAAACTAAGGACACAAAGACAAAAAGGACGAATAGGAAAATAACTTTGAAGAAAAACTCAGTTGATTACGACAATACCCTCAGGAAGAATCCACCTAGACTTCACTTATTACTTAACCCTAAATTATATGATTTTTTTTTACTAAGCTTGATCCGTAAGACTCCCTAACCTATATTAAACCCTCTCTCGAGGCGAATAACGTCTAACCCTAGGTTAATTAGTGAAACTCTCGTTCACTTATAATAACCCCCTAGGATAGCAGTAAATCGATCAATGGACTCTCATATTAGGTTTCACCCTAATCCGGTAAAATCTCGTAACCCTATCTCTAGGCATTCAATCAACTCCGCTTAATTATGTTAGATCTACTCTTAGGCAGGGTCTATTCCTCCTCCACCTAAGCACATTAGATTTTGATTAAGCAACATAATTAAGAACAAACTAAGTAATTATCATATAACTTAAAAATCAAATAAAAAGATTCATTTAGGTTTCATCCCCTTCAGGTATCTGAGGGGTTTAGTTCATAATGAATAAACAAAACATCGCAAGAGAAAAGATAAAACAAAAGATAAGAAAATCCTAAAACCCCTGAAGGAATTGAAGGAGAATTCCGCCGTGTTGAGTATAATTCCAACTACTTGGGATGGATCAACTGGCTATCTTCGCGTTATTCCCTAGCTCTGACCTTCTCGGCTTGGCTCCTTGGCCTAGCTTTGACGCCTCTTCAAAGGTGGTACTTAGGGGATATATATAGGCTCTTGGAATGCGATTCTTTCTCCCTGAGTATCCTTTTTCGACTGAAATTGCTCATTCTGACGACAGAGGCACAGCCATGGCACACGCCCGTGTGGATCGACTCCAGGCCGTGTTCGGATTCCTAACTTGAGGCACGACCGTGTGAATCGGGGAAAAGGCCGTGTTCTAGATGTTTGGCGTGGCACGGTCGTGTGGTCGCCGGGCCAGGCCGTGTCGAATTGATGATATGACCCATTTACTCCATTTTGGGCCCATTTTATGTTCTATTCATCCTCGGGTGCTTTCCTAGGTATAAGACAGGGAAAGAAAGGATTAAGAGCACCTTTTTACATAAATCAAGGGATAAATCATCCAAAAGCATACTAAATGTGGGCTTAAAATATGTTACTTTTACGGTTTATCAGAAATAAAGAAACTCATAAAAACTTCAAAAGAAATTAAAAGGAGGTCTTCAATCTTGATGGAAATCTATTTCAGAGATGTCTCTAATGGTGTTCTTCAAGTTGTTTTCTTCAATATTCTCTGATGGCTCCCTATTCTTATCTTCTATTTGGTATTTATATGTAACACCCCTAACCCGTGCCCGTCGTCGGAACAGGGTTACAAAGTATTATCGGAGCTTTCAGAACATTTACGAATAATTCACATCAATTACTACTCATTTACCGAGATTATCCACAACGTCCCTTAAATGGACCCTCGAGGCCCAATATGAGTATTAGAATCGATTCGAGACTAAATTGAGAACTCAAAGAATTTTTCGCGAAATTTCAAAAATTTTCCAAGATGCAGGGCACACGTCCGTATGGTCAGGGTACACGCCCGTGTCACAGGCCGTGTCTGACTTACACCATACGGCTAGACACACGCCCGTGTTCTAGGCTATGTATAATAGGCCCATTCTGCCCGGTCCATTCAAAACCAAAATAAAATAAAACCAAAAAAACGAATAAACCAATAAACAAAATAGTCCACAGTCCTTATTTACAGCAGGGTCCAGTTGACTCAAATAAATATAGCCCAAATTAAAACAGTCCATTAATTTATTTTTGGCCCAAACTATTGCTACACAGACCCAGTAAAACAAACAAAGCCCAAAATTAAACATCAGATCAGACTGGGCCTGAATAGCCCAAACACGAATGCCAGAACCGAAGCAAGTCCGGCTTCAATAGCCCGAATGTGAAACGATTCGTCACAAGGAGGAGGCTCCAGAAATTCCAGTGTATTCTGGAATCTTCTAGCCTACGAGCCCACACGCGCCCCACGTGCTCCCGTATTATCCTTCCTTACGCGAGCCCTGTGTCACGGTCATCGACAATGGCTATTACACAAACGCGCGCCAGCATCAGTAGGGGTTTCTTTTCGTAGTGTACTTGCAACAGAAAATAAAAAACGAGAGCCAGAACCACAAGAATAGTGTAGAATATAGTAGAAGGTTTTTAGAAAGCGTGTATTTCATTTTCTAGGCTATAAAAAGCCAAGTATTGTACAGAAAAAGGATCCGCAATACGCAATACAAAATTGAAGAAAAAAAGAAAGGTGATAATCAAGAGATTCGTTGTTGTTTTGATTTTTGTGTTCTTCTGTTTTTTCTGCATATTTGGTTGCTTGTAAAAAAGAAATAAAAGAGAGAACGCTTACCTGTCAAATATGACCGTCAGATCCTTATTCGCTTCGTCGATATCGAAGTCAAAATGGGGATTCAAAGGCAAAATAAGGACACTATCGAACGTAGGCTCCATCGCTGATTCCTGAAGCGTATGGAGGCCATAGATTCTGTTTGGTTTCTTATATTTGCGGCGACTGATAGGGAGAGGGCTAGGTTTTGCGACGGTTGAGAAAAGAGAGAGCTAGGGTTTGATTTGTTGAGGGAATAGGTGATTAAGGCGGGATTAAGGTAAAAAGAGGGTTTTATTAGAATGTTAGAAACGGCAGCGTATAGGTTAGCCTCTACGATCTCAAAACTGCGTCACATCGAATGCCCCGATTCGACCCGATTCGTGTACACGAAGATCCGCGGGTTTTTACAATTAATATGAAATTTGCGTGTTTAGTCCTTCTTATTTGTATATTGTTTCTAATTAGCTCTGTTATGCATTGCCATTATTGTTTAATTGATCTTAATAATTTATGCATTTTTAAATAAGTCCAATCCATGTGCTGTGTTTTGACTACTAGGGAATATTTGCTATTTTGATCCCTGCCTATTTATAGATAATTTAATTGGACTACTAAATTTTGTTTTTGGTTTATTCAGAAAAAGGCCTTTAAACCTTTTTATTTTTAATTAAATTTTAATTTATATTGGTAAAATCTAGTAATCCTCTTATAACATTTAAATCACCTTATTATTTTCGAATTGCTACTATCTCTATTTTAATTTATTTTATGTATTGTATAATTGTTTAAATTTTAAAATTGAACTTATGGAATTCTTTGGTAATTTACATAGTTTCTTTTAAATTCTTATATAATTATACGTCATTATTTTAAAATTCATTATACATATTTACATTATTTTATAAAATTATTTCAAAATTCTTATTCATAAATTTATTTATAAATTATTATATTTTAAATAGTTCCATAAATTGGCAACCTCAAAATCCATTTTCTTTATTGAAATCCATTCATTAGCATTTCAATTTATGCTTTATATTAATTCATCGTCACAAATCTTGTAGAATTTCATTGTTTGTCAATATGCCCTTTTAATTATGTGATTGTCGTTCTTGTATATTCATGCGTTAAATTGCTTCTATAATTATGTCCGATTGTACGATGTTGAGATTATATGTTAAGTCATGTTTAATCACTTGTGTTACTAGTTATTATTTTATATTTCAAACTCAAATATATTCAAACTCTTTTTAAATGTTTTATTTCGTTAAAAATAAATGTTGAGCCAATTTTAAGATAGCATATTTGAAAAACAAGGCAATATTTGTGTGTTTAGAGGTACGGAAAATTACATCCTAACGTGCTGGGTGTCGATTTTTTCGTTCAACTAAATAACCAAATACCCTTTTTTTTACATGTTTTGAAGATCAAAGATGATCTCGGTGTCAGAGTATAAATGTGTTATATCATAACGTGTTGGGTATGATACTTTTATCCCTTTGAAACGAGTTAATCTTGAGATTCAATTCTGATTTAATTAACTTTCTTCCAAAAAATTTTTACCCTAAATATTTTCAAGTTTTAGATATATCCGAATTCTTTCTAAATGTTTTCTTTCGTAAAAAGCATACATTCAACCAATTTCAAGATTGTATATTGGAAAAAACAAGGCAATATTTGTGTGTTTAGAATACAGAAAATTACATCCTAACGTGTTGGGTGTCGATTTTTTCGTTCAACTAAATACCTAAATACCCTTTTTTACATGTTTTGAAGATCAAAGATGATCTCGGTGTCAGAGTATAAATGTGTTATATCCTAACCTGCTGGGTATGATACTTTTATCCCTTTGAAACGAGTTAATCTTGAGATTCAATTCAGGTTTAATTAACTTTCTTCCAAGTTTTTTTACCCTAAATACTTTCAAGTTTTTGACGTTAAGACAATATTAATCAATTTGGTACCAACCTTGGGCATTGCAAGGGTGCTTGTAACATCCTTAAAACAGGGTCTTTGCATTTTTATCTGTCTGCATGTGGATAGTGTGAATGTTATGTTAGTTTAGGGTGTTTTGGGGTCCAGGCATGAGCTAGGGGTAGGCCTGAGCCATAGCAAAAATTGTGGCAAGGGAGCTATGTGAGCTGGGTGTTAAATGAAGTTGTTGGTAAGAGTTGACACAAGAATCCCAGTGGTAAAGTGGCAAGGGAGGCGCTACTTAAGCAGAAGGGGAGTGATGCCTCATGCAAGCTGGAGGGCCTTGGTTCGAGCTGCAAGAATTCCTTTGCTGCTTATTCTTTTTGACGCCAGGACCTGGAGAAGATGTACTCAGGATGGACTCTGGTGGATAGCTGTTGAAGGAGTCAACAAGTTCGAATGTGTGGAGGGGAGAAATTGTAGGAGTTTGACTCATTCAAATTGGTTTGAATGGGTGGAAGAGAGGAATTCAATGAGGGATGGAAGGGACGACATAGTGTTTGAGGGGAGATGGGATGTGTAGCCGAATTTGAGAGAAGCTAGAAGGGGGGAGTTAAGCATTCGGTTCTTGAGTGTTTAGGGGTGTGCCGAAACTTGGGTGTGAGTTCTTTTCATTTTCGGTTTGTGAGCTAGGAAGGTTGGTGGCCGAATGTGCTTTAGGGAGTGTGTACATTCGGCTAGTTAGGGGAAGCGATTAGAACTCATATTGTTCCATCTTCTTTTGTGCCGATATTCTATTTTCTTTCCTCTCAAAGCCATAGCTGAATTCTTCTTTCTCTCATCTCTTGACCATACCCGAAACTAGAAAACCATATATCTCTTCTCTTCAATCCCCAAAACTGAAACCCCTCCTAAGCATCTTTTCTTTTCTTTCCTTTTTACTTCTATTGTGTTTGGCCGAACCCACTTTACTCTCCACTCACCATTTGTGATTCATTCTCTTACCATATCTTTAAGAACCGAAATCTCATCTACCACTCCTCCTTTTCCATCTTTTTCACTTTTATTCTGTTGTTAGCCGAAACCACATTCTCCTATCTTTCTCATCATCTTTTTCATTCCTTGGAAGCCGAATCTCCTCCACCCATCTTTCTTTCTTCTTCTTTTCATTTCCCGATTATTCACATTATTCTAAGCACCTTTACTTGAAGCTTTTCTTTTATGTGTTATTAAAGCTGGAATCTATTTCTCCATTTAAGTCTCTCATTCGGTTCTTTCACAGTGAGGTTAGTGTTGTTCATCTCTTCCTCTGTAGTGCTATTCTCTATTGGTTGTCGACTAAGGGTGTTAATCCTATTCTCGAATTTTGGCCGATTCTAGGTAGGAGTCAATTTATAGACTCTTGCTTTGCGACAGTGCATGAAGGATCTCTGAGGCCAGTTGGGTTCGATCGGTTAAGGGTAAGGGAATCATATCATTCGTTTGGCCGAAGGCCACTTTCTTTAAATCCATGTTATGAAGAGTCGGGCTAACATGGCATTATGTAGGGGCAAGCGTTTCTTCTAACACAAGTGAGGGAACCCGTGGAATCCCGATAAGTGTCGGTAAGAACCTCTTCGCTTTAAGCAACCGATTTTGTTACTATCTTATGCCGTGTTTTAACTCGATCTTCTGACCAAGATCGCTTTCTTATGGAATCAAGTACCGGTCAGGCAAAGGAAGGGGTTAGATCTGCAAACCCAGCCCTTAAGTTTAAGAAACGAGCTGTGTCGGCTGTTCGTGATTGGCCACCTAGGTGTGGGCCGGCATCTGAGCAAAGCAGGTTAACGACAGTGTCGACGTAGAGAGTGTCATATTATGGGTAATCAGAGAGTTACACACTTCATACGTTAATATGTGTTATCTTGTATATTGTCAAAAGCTGGAATAACTGTTGAAATCAGTATGTTACCCTTGTAGGTAAAAGCAAGGACTCCGAGTAAGTCCACTTTGATTGGCTAACATTAAATGCCTTTGTTAAATCTGCATATGCCATGCCATGATATTTCTGTATGATAAGCATGATTATTATGCATGAAAAGTATGTTCATAAAAACGGGTGTTGAGAGGAGGGGGAAGGTATAATTTCAGACTGTCACCAGTGGTTTTGACCACACAATGGGTTGGCCCTGCTTTCTATATTATTGTGACTAAGTCTCAGTGGTTTTGACCACCAGTGATTTGGCACCACATGTATCTATCTTTGTGACTCGTCCCAGTGGTTTGGTACCATAGTGGGTTGGCCCCACATATTAATTTACGAGATTATCAATAGTGGTTTGGTGCCACAACGTGGGTTGGCCCCACACATATTATTTGTGACCTCGGTCACTAGTGGTTTTGACCACCAGTGGTTTGGTACCACACGGGGTAGATTCAGGAGTTTCGGATGGTTAGGTTTTTGGGTTGCATGGCATACATATTCACTTATGAAATTGTGTAAGGGCTTAATAATTTCGGGATAGGAATTTATACACTAAGTCTTGGTGACTCACCCCTTCCTTTACATTTTGCAGATGATTCGTAGATTGCGGATATGGGGCCAAGACGGACTCGAGGTGGCCATGCACAATATGTCGGGTTTTTGTTTTAAACTACTACTTCAGTTTCTACTTTGCTTTAAATTTGGTTTTGGGGTTTTGTAATAAGGCCACTAGTTTTCACTTTTGGAATTATTTATCTGTTTTAATTATTGCTAATCTTTGCTTAAGTTAATGATAGCATGCCTAATAAATCTATTAATGAATGTTTTTCTAAACTTTCATGAACTTTCGGGATTTTCCAGAACTTTACCATCGGGTAACGGCAAACATGTAATAACAACAAGTTAACTCAATTTTCTCTAAAACTAATTTTGAAATGGTTTAAGCAGTTTACTTAAAATAACTCGGCTTTTCATAAACTCGAAAATTTTTCTTAGAGACGACAACTTGTTTTCCAAAAACGATTTTTCCTGTGACGCACCAGATTCGGTCGTAGCGTTTTGATCGGTTTTGGGGTGTTACAGTGCTAACCCTTCCTTGCACGTAACCGACTCTCGAACCTGTTTTCCTGAATTTCGCAGACCAAAATATTTTTATAGGTGACCTGATCACACCTAAATAAAAAAAAATCAGTGACGACTCCCTATCTTTAAAAAGTCGATCCCCATTTTTCTAAACTTCAAAATAAAAATGGTTTCGACATGTATGTAACGCCCCTTTCCTGTATTCCACTCCGGAACTAGGTACGAGACATTAACGGACTTAACTTGATAGTACATACAACTTTGGGCTCTAAAAACCCATATATTCGACATATGAGGCCTTAAACATATATTCGGAAGGTCAAATTAAACTGAAAACTTTTACACTCTTAGAAAAATTTTGCCCAAACAGGGGTCACACGCCCGTGTGAAATGGAACACCCCCGTGTGGGCAGGCCGTGTGGTCACACACGCCCATGTCCCTAGCCCGTGTGGAATTTATTTTCTAATTCGAACCTACAGGGGTTTTCACACGGCCTGACACACGTCTGTGTCCCTGGCCTATGTTCCTCACAAGGCCTCGACACGCCCGTGTGTTAGCTCGTGTGTCAAAAACATGGCATTCTGTTTATGACGTCATCACTTCACTAGGGTCACACGGCCAAGGTACACGCCCATGTCCTTAAGTCGTGCATCAAATTAAATTCCAAATTTTAAGTGCAGACTTCACACGGCCAGGGCACACGCCCATGTCCATGGTCGTGCCTCCCACATGGCTGAGACACGCGGCAGTGTCTCTGCCCATGTGTTTACTACTGAGCATTCTGACTTTGTAAACCTAGCATGTAGGGAACACACGACTGATCAACACGCCCATGGGGCTGACCGTGTGTCTCACGTGGCCTAGACACATGCCCGTGTGGACATTAAAAGGGCTATATTCCAAGCCAAATGCCACCCTACATAGCAACCATACTTATACCAACTCAATTCGTCATAACTCATGACCCTAAGACACTTTTAAGAACTCAAATCAAAGCATCCACACAAGCATATACTTCATAATTTCATCATCATTTAATATAAATAAATTTTTTATGTATTGGCCCAATTCCAATGACCATTTACAAAATGACTTTGATAACATAAATAGCCAACACTTTGGCTATCAATATGACATAACAAAATACCCAAGTCCTATACATGCCATACTTAAAATAAGTCTAACTTTGTTATACCAAAGAGATGTTGATAGTGTGATTTCCAAACTCTGACGTCCCACGATCCTCGAGTTATCTTGTCAATACTACAAGGAAAAGGGAAATGAGAGGGGTAAGCATAAAGCTTAGTAAGTTTGCATGAAAATAAATAGCAACAATAAGCTCATATGACATCAGTTCATGGCATTAGATAACTACTCAAAGTCTTAAGCACTTTGCCATAACTTACTCGTACTTGTTCTTATCTAGCACATACCATGCCACATATCGTAAACATTTCTCGTGAATTACTCATAGGTACCTGTATTCACTCAATCACATAGCTTTAGTACTAATCTTATTTCTGTCTCTAAGCTTATCTATTTCATCCACTAAATCACTAGGGATATTCAAGACGCATATTCATCGTCATTAACATAAACATGAAGCCAATGCCACATCCCAAATGTGGTCTTACATGGTGATGTAAGCACACCCGAGGCAACATTAGATTCGAATTCTGATGCTCTCGAGCTTTCAAAAGGCCCTATGACTCGAGCTCGAGCTAAGTGAATGCAAGAGGCCATGGCAGTTTTAATAAGTCAATTATGGGATCAATTTCAATCCAAAGATGAAGGACTAGCTCGGGCCTGAACTTTGAGCCATCCGTGCACCTTGGTGCAAGCTCAATTTAGCTCGGTTCAGCTCACATGAGCTCACTTTAGCTCATTGAGTTCATTTAATTACTTTTAGCTCATTACTTTAATTCTTGAATAAATTAAATATTTCATTTAGTTAATTTTTATTCAGCTTATTAATATGTTCTAGGTGCTTTCCTTACTCGTATCAGAATTCAGAACCGGGTTTGAGGCATTACCTAACTTATCTCACTTAAACATATCGTATTGGGCTATAAAATTTCATTTAAACCCATCTCTTGCTCATTCTCGGCCTACGAGGCCCTAAACATACCTTCGAGAGGTTTCAAAATTTAACCGGGAACTTTTACGAACTTGGAAAACTTTTCATCAAAACAGGGGCCACACGCCCGTGTTGATCTAGGGACACGCCCGTATGCCCCTAAGACATGACCGTCTCTTCCATCCGTGGTCGACACTGACTTCATTCACACGGCCGAACACATGATTATGTCCCTGGCCCGTGTCCCTCACACAGCCTTGACACACCCGTGTCTTAGCCTGTGTGCCAAAACCTTGGCATTTTGTTTATGATGTCGTCACTTCACTATGGCCACATGGCCAAGGCACACGCCCGTATCATTAGATCGTGTGTCAAATTAAATTCCACATTTAATGTACAGACTTCACACGGCCTAGGCACATGCCCATGTCCTTGGCCGTGCCTTCCACACACAGCTGAGACACACGATCGTGTCTCTGCCCGTGTGGTTACTAAAAGGCAGACTGACTTGCAATTCTAACATACAATGGGACACACAGTCGATCAACACGCCCATAGGGCTAACCGTGTGTCACACACGGCCTAGACACACGCCAGTGTGTCAACCCGTGTGGACAATTAGATGGCTATCTACCAAGCCATTTGCCACCCTATCAAGAAATCATACTCATACGAAAACATTCCAAAATATAAGATGACCAAAAGGTATCTCTAAAAACTCAAAAGAATCAAGACATACACAAGGCATACACTTCATGAAATTCATCTTCTTTAGGCATAAGAATTTGCCAAGTATCAGCCTAACTTATAAAACCATTTACAAAATCAATTTAATACATACATAGCCAACACTTTGGCTAACAATTACAACCTAACAAAATACTCAAGTCCTATACATTCCATACTCAAAATAAGTCTAAGTTGTTATACCAAAGTGATGTAGATAATGTGATTTCTGAACTCCAACGTTCCACGTTCCTCGAGTTATAGTGGCAATACTACAAGGAAAAAGGGCAATGAAACGGGGTAAGCATAAAACTTAGTAAGTTTGCATGGAAATAAATAGCAACAATGAGCTCATAATATACTCCATCCATGGCATTAACTAACCATACACAAGTCATAGGCTTCTTGCCATACTTACTCACATTAGCCCTTATTTAGCACATACCATGGCACATATCGTAATTGTTTCTTCGTGATTCATTCACAAGTACTTGTATTCACTCATTCACATGACTTTAGTACTAAGCTCATTTTTACTTACGAACTCATCTACTTATCCCATTAATCACTAGGGATATTCAAAGACGCATATTCATCTTCATCAATGTAGGTACGAAGCCAATGCCACATCCCAGAGGTGGTCTTACATGGAGTCACCTCTAAATGCTGATGCCATATCCCAGATATGGTCTTATATGATTTTCATATTCATTACCGAAGCCATATCTCGGATATGGTCTTATACGGGATCTTAACTCGGTGCCAAGGCCATGTCCCGGACATGGTCTTATACAGAATCTTATCCATTTCATATCTCGATGATAGCATTTTCATACTCATTATAGTCTTCTAGGACTTCAACATCTTATTCAATATCAATTACTCAATTTAGTAGAGTATCACGCATCAATATAATACCAAGCATTCTCAAACATGCTAACATAAATGTTGAATCTATCACCTACAAACTTACCTCAATTTCAAAATGAGCTAGATCGTCGGTCTAGTCCGAGACTTTGTTCTTTCCCCGGTCAAGGTAAATTCATGGTTCTTCTTACTCTATAATAGCAAATTAGCTCATTTCAATCATCACATTAATAAAAGCATTTTAATAATCATGCTTTGGAAAAATTACTATTTTGCCCTTAGAGTTTAGCAAAATGACCATTTTACCCTTGGGCTCGGAAATCAATTCTAATCAAATTTCTACCTTCAACAAGCCTAGGAGAACATTTAATTCTCTTATGGCAATCATCAAAATCAACTTTTCACACATTTACTACAATCCTTATAACCTTTTCAACAAGGCCCTTTTTAGGTGTTTTCATGACAACACCTTTCACAAAAATTGTTCATCTAACAACTAAGACTCAAGTTCTTTCATATAAATGCAGCAAATAACAATGAAAGATCTCATGGCAAAACTCTAGACTTTTCACCGTATTGCAAATTAGTCCCCTCATTTGAAAGCTTAAGCTCTAGGGGTTCTAAAACTACAACTATCTTCAAGAAAAATCATCAAAATCACTTACTAGATTGGAGGAGAGCTTGCTGGAAATTTGAGCTTTCAAAACCCCTATTTTGCTTGCTATTTTCGATGGAGAAAGATGGAGAGAAAAGATGATATCTTTTCTTTCTTTATTTTATTAATACTAGTCAAATTAGTCACCAACTATTACCAACTTTGACCAATTTTGTCCATCTTTGTCTCCTATGATCCTCTATGGCTGGCCAACTATCTATCAAAGGGCTAATTGCCTTTTAAAGACCTCCAATTAACAATCTATGCTATTTGGCACCTTTAGCCAATAGAATGGAACTTTCACACTTTATGCGATTTAGTCCTTTTTCGCGATTAAGCAAGAAATCGCTAAAATTAAAGCGCCAAAATTTTCATACACTAATATAATCATGCTTTGACTCATAAAATAACATGAAAATAATTTCCTCTAACCTCAAATTAGTGATCTCGAGATCACTGTTCCGACTAGCCCCTAATTCAGGCTGTTACAATTCTTTCCCCTTAAGGATTTTCGTCCCCGAAAATTTTACCGGCAAAAAGGTTGGGATATAGGTTTCTCATAGTCTCCTTGGGCTCCCATGTAGCCTCTTCTATTCTGTTCCTTTGCCATAGCACTTTTACAATGGTTATACTTTTGTTTCTTAACTGTTTGACCTCTCGCGCCAAAATTTTAACGGGCTCTTCACCATAAGTCAAGTCCGGTTGTATCTCTACCTATGTTGGTACTATGACATGGGAAGGGTCTGAACGGTATCGACACAATATGGATACGTGAAACACATCATGAATATTTTCCAGCCCAGGTGGCAAAGCCAACCGATAAGCTACCGGCCCTATCCTCTCGGTAACTTCATAAGGTCCGATAAATCGAGGACTCAATTTGCCTTTCCGGCCAAATCTGAGGACTTTTCTCCAAGGTGATACTTTCAAGAACAATTTATCACCGACTTTGAATTCAATCTCTTTCCTTTTCAAAATCAAATAAGACTTTTGTCTATCTGAGGCAACTTTCAAATAGTCGCGTATCACTTTTACTTTCTCGTCAGTTTCCCTGATCAAATCGACTCCGTGTATCCATTTCTCTCAAAGTTCTATCCAATACAAGGGCGTTCGGCACTTATGTCCATACAATGCCTCATAAGACGCCATTCTCAAACTTGACTAAAAACTGTTGTTGTAGGCAAATTCCACCAACGGTAAGTATTTTTCCCAATTACCTTAGAATTCTAAAATACAACATCGAAGCATGTCTTCAAGTATCTGAATTACCCTTTCCAACTGTCCGTTGGTTTGTGGATGAAAGGTTGTACTAAAACTCAATTTCGTGCCCAAGGCCTCTTGTAACTTTTTCCAAAACTGTGATGTGAATCTCAGATCTGTATCTGAAATGATCGACAACGATACACCATAAAGTCTTACTATCTCTACCATGTACAAGTCCGCCAATTTATCAAGCGAATAATCAACTCGTACTGGTATGAAATGGGCTAACTTTGTGAGTCTATCAACCACTACCCATACTACATCTTTCTTCTTTAGAGTCAACGGTAAGACCGTAACAAAATCCATAGCAATACTATCCCATGTCCACTCAAGAACCATAATGGGCTGAAGTAAACCTGAAGGTACTTGCTGTTCATCCTTCACTTGTTGACAAATCAGGCATCTCGATACAAACTCAGAAATGCCTTTCTTCATACTAGGCCAGCAATACGATTTCCTCAAGTCATTATACATCTTCGTGCTACTAGGGTGCACATTTAAACATCCGCTATGTGTTTCTTGCAAGATCTTATGAAGAAAATATAAAACAAAACATAAGAAAATTCCTAAAACCCCCTGAAGGAATTTGAGGGGAAGATCCTCCGTCTTGAGTATAACTTCGATTTCTTGAGATGAATCAACTGGCTTTCTTCGAGTAAATCCCACAATTCTGGCCTCTTTGGCTTAGTTTCTTGGCCTACCTGAACCATCCCCTTTTAGCTCATACTTGGGGTGTCTATATAGGCTTTCGGAATGCCTTTCTTTGCCCCTAAGTATCCCAATCCAAGTGAAATTAAAACAGGTCACGTCAGGGACACACCCGTGTGGCACACCCGTGTGAATCGAGGCCAGGTCGTGTTCGGGTCTGCTAAGGAGGCACGGCCATGTGGCTTGGGCCTAGGCCGTGTCAATTTTGTACGTTGGCCCATTTTCTCCATTTTTGGCCCGTTTCTCATTCTTTTCATCCTCCGGTGCTTCCCTAAGTATAAAACATGAAATTAAAGGATTAGGAGCATCAAATTCAACGATTCAGGGAATAAATCATCCAAGAGTATGCTAAATGTGGGATTAAAAGATGTATATATTACGGTTTAACAAATACCCCCACACTTAAGCATTTGCTTGTCCTCAAGTAAAATTCTCAACTTACGATTAAAATGAACTTCCTCAATTCATAATATTCATCAACAGTGTTTCATCACAATTCAAAGGTAATTCATACATTGATAATTAAGTAGAAGGGTCCTAAAGATTCGAACAATCAAAGTCATAGTTTTTGTAACATGAAAACATAGGTGTTTCTCTTTACCTAAATAATTACCTTTAATTCGAAATCGACAAGAGTTGACATCCTCACTAAAGATTCACTCAAATCACTCAAAGTGCTTAAGGTTCAAAATTTAAGCACTCAAAAGTCTAACATGAAAAGTTAATCCCATAGGCTTGCATGAAAATTAGATCTCCGCCACAGTAAAATGAAATGATACACTGATCAAAAAGTCTTTAAAAAGGGTTATAACGGGGCTTAGGTTAAAAGTGTGATAAAGGCAGAATTAAAAGGTTAGAATCGAGATTGAATTGACAAATTACCTAACTAGAAAAATGAACTTGTAACAGGCCGATTTAGGGGCTAGTTGGATCAGTGATCTCAGAATCACTAATTAGAGGTTAGAGAAAATTATTCTCATGTTATGTTATGTTAGAGAAAAATATTCTCATGTTATGTTTTGTGATATAACATGTTTATAAGGGTGCACGAAAATTTTGGTGCCTTAATTTTAGCAATTTCTAGCTAATTTGTGAAAAAGGACTAAATCGCATAAAGTATGAAAGTTCTATTTTATTTGCTAGAGGCACCAAATAGCTATGGGTTATTAATTAGAAGTCCCAAATGTAACACCCCCAAACTAGGCCCATGAGTCTTGACCGAATCTAGTGTGTCACTGCGGAAAACGGTTGAAAAGAGTCTCACTTGTAAATAAAATCGTAAAAGTTTGCCATTGTTTATAAAGCATGGTATATTTAAAAAAATTAAGTAAAACTTTATGTTACAAAATAACCGAATTGGAAACCTTAATGTAAATTTAAAATATATAAGTTGCCAAAAAAAAAAACATTTTCAAATAATAATTTAAATGTCAATTCTACATAATAATAAAAATCCTTAAATACTTTAGGAGGCCCTTATTACAATAAATAATTAATCACAAGTACTTAATAATAATCTGAGTAAAATAAATATAATATCTTCTGCATGGCATAAAAATAAATTCTGCATGGCCACCTTTGCATCCACTCCAACCCGGTCCAAGCTTTATGCATCACCTGCGATGTTGGTAAAAATTTGGGTGAGTCATACAGACTCAGTGCATAGTTATTTCACATGTCTCCACATATGGGCTTGGCCCATATCCACACAGTCCACATACAAAATTATGCAATTATGAAGCCATGCCCCACCTAATGTCCATCCGTTACACCTATCTTAGCAGACCTGCTGCCCAAGGCCGTGGCTAAACCACCGATCACCTAAGTGACCCCACATGTCAATATCTACGAGGTGACTCGAGGTCATCCTCGATCCACGGTGATGCACACAACTATCATCCGCCAGGAGGTCGCACGTAGCCAACACCCCACCTTGATGAAGCACCTAGCTAACATCAAGCGCCAATGTAGCACAAGGCTAACATCAGACCACGTACATAATGTACACCCTGTCCTTCAATATTCAGGTCCCAAGCCCCCATGCATAGATATATCATGATAAAATATCATTTAGTCAAGTATATAAAACATGCTCATCTCTATTTCACATATTTATCAGTGATCATTTAAGAACATAAAACACTGACCTGGTTATTCGATCACCCACCTTGGGTATCCACCATCTTAGCCCTTATTTCGGCTACCGTACACATCATACACATATACATTACAACACATATAAACAATCAAGAGAACAGTGCGATAACTACGCACCTTTTTGGCACAGTCTACTTAATCCCGAAACTCACGTCTACACGATTTGCACCCTTGCAATTGTTGCACTCCTTCCTACACAACCTAAGTCAGAATCGGCTAATATTATACAAAAATGGCCTATGGCCGAATATTTGCAATCAGTTACCTTGCTTATTAAGAACCCGAATACTTTCTTGTTCTTGAAGTTACCAATATCCTTGCTTAACAACTTATTAGAATCGGCTTAAACAATAATCTAAGGAAAGTGGCCCTTGGCCGAATAGCACTTTGACTTACCATGATAGATCAAATCCTGAGAGGCTCCCTTACTGGTCCCTAACGTTGGCTAAAAAAACACGGGATTATGGCTTGATGCACATTCGGCCATCCTATACCAAAGCCTTAAACACTTGATTTCGGCACACCAAAATGAAAAAGGATCCAATACCGATTTTTAATGAAGTACTTACCACTATTGCCTATTGAAGAGATCAAAGGAGAGTAGGTTTCGGCTTCTAAAACTTGCGGCAGAAAAAGAGAATAGGACCACTTGAAGATTCGGCTATAACTTTAAAAAGGTGATGAAACATTCGGCTACCACAAAGGAATATTTGGTGTGGTATTGCTTTAAGGTGTCAAACAAAGAAGAGAAAAAATAGAAGAATAGAGAAGGCTTATGAGAATTCGGCTTTAAGGATGTGTGAAAAAGAAAAAAGATGTGAAAGAAAGAAAATAATGCATCAACTTTCGGCTCTTGACAAAGGGAAAATAAGGTGCAAATTTTGGCAATCACACAAAGATGAAAAGAAAATTCGAAGGAGAGACTTCTCTTCACTAAAGATTCGGCAAGGGAGACTAGGGAAGAAACAAATAAAATTCGGCACTTATCTCCTCTCCATAAGACCGAATACACCAACCCAAAGAGACCCAAATTCGGCTACTACCTCAACTCCTTATCAAATCCCATAATAATCTTCTATTTTATCTCTTTATCACCCTTTTGAAATAAATTGAATTAATCCACACTTATTCAAAAGAAATCAAAATAAATAAAAATAAAACAACAATTATCCCTTATCTCCTCATTTAAACTAAATAAAAATAAACCAATATTTATCCTACTCTTTAGCCAAATTTTTAAAATAAAAACAAGGCTTTATCTCTTCCTTCCAAAGTCCCAAAGCCGTCCATCACTTCCCCCCCTCTTTTGATGCCAAAATCTAAAAATAAAACCACCCTCCTTGCGGCCAACAAGGTTCGAACCCCTTCCTCCTGAAGCCCTTGACGCAAGCTTCCCTGCTCCTCAGGTAACGCCCCAAGCCACTTTGCTGCTAGTTCTTTTGTGTCATAAACTCCCCATAATTTATCTTAAGACCTCCTTCACCTAGCTTCCCCCTTGTCTTAACGCCAAAAGCAAAATAAAAACACACTCCTATGTCGCCAACGTAATTCGAACCAAGGCCCTTGCCCACTGCACATGGCGTCATCACCAAGGCCCTAAGTGGCGCCTTGCAGCCACTTTACCAAGCTTACTTTCATGTCCAAAAGCGCCTATAATTTTCCCTTAAGGCCTCCCTGGCCTTGCTCCCCTTACTAACTCAAAATCCAAAAATTTTCCAATGCATTTTCCCCATCTCCTAAGGTTCTCCAAATCCCTTAAACACACTCAACCATACACTGAGCCTATTAACTTACGAATTATGCATCCAACGCATAACCCCTAATTTCAGGATATTACAGTTCTACCCTCCTTAAAAATAATTTCGTTCTCGAAATTACTTGGCTAAATGCGCTCCTACTCACCACACTACGCTTCTGTTGCGCACTCTAATCTTAATAATACCATCATACTTCTTAAGCACAGTCTCTAGGTTCACATCCAAGGTTTCAGGCACTTCACTAGCAATACAAGAATAAGCTAACCCTATAACAAACAAAGCAATTAAGGGTATTCCAGAAATAAAGAACATACCCGTTGTCACATCTAGCACATCTTTCTCCTCGCGACGCCTGGCTGCGTAAACCAACCTTGGTTGCCTCGCTTCTGACCCTTCAGCACCTCTGTTTGGTGTTCCACGACCTTGGCCGGAACCATTCCCTCCATGGTTCAGACCACGACGCCTTGTCACTTGTTGACCACCTCTGCCTGGCTGCACATAACCTTGGCCTGCTGTCCGAGCCCTATTCGGATCCTGCGGACAGTCTTTAATCAAATGAGTCTTAGACTTACACCTAAAACGCTCTCGATCCCAGTTCCAGCACTCGCCAACATGATACCTTCCACATTGAGCACACGGACGGTCAGGATTTCCAATAGCTGGCTTAGAAACATGAGCAGAATTCTCAACCTTCGGTCTTTTTTGAAGACTCTCAGACGATTCTGACGATCCAAAACTCCTCTTATCCCGGTTCCTATCCTTATCTGCATTACGCCTCACGAGTCCTTAATCCCTTCAGCTACCTTAGCCTTCTCTACTAACACAGCGAACTCCCGCTCCTGATGTGGAGCTATCAACAATCTCAGGTCATCCCTTAGTCCATCCTCAAACCGGACACATCGTTCATGCTCCGTAGCCACTACTCCTCGAGCATATCGGCTCAACCTTAAGAATTCAGCCTCGTACTCCGCTACGGACTTGTTTCCTTGAACTAGCCCCAGAAATGCTTTCCTCTGCGCATCAATGTAATGAGTACCAACATACTTCTTTTGGTACGCCGCCTTAACATACTCCCAAGTGAGATCCTCAGCTATGGCACCATCCCGAACTGTTAGCCACCATTGATATGCCTCATCGCGAAGTAGCGCCACCATTCCCTTCACTCTCTCATCAGCAGCTAAATCGAGCTCATCCATAATTCGCTCGGTCGCCTCTAACCAATACTCAGCCGCACTGGGTGCCACACCAGATACGCTACGAAACACCTCGGCTCCATTGGCTTGGAGTCGCTCGGGTACGGACTTCCTAGCTCTCATATTTCCACCTGCTCCAGCCACTATCTCCAGAACTCACAGCACAGCCTGCGATACACCATCATCCCCTGTCTGATCTTGCTGCTCAACACCAAAAGCTGCTGCTAGTGGTGGTACCTCATTTTCAAACCCTTGACCCGATCTAACAGGTTCCAACACGGTCATTCTACCTCTACCGCGTCCACGATGTCCACGTCCCTAGAACTCATTTCTAATGTCGCGATTTATCTGATTAAAAGTTTTATGCATTAGAATTTTGTTCCATTGATTATCCGCGAACATTTTTATGAAAAAGAAGCATCTAGAAGTAGTTCTTTCGATCAAACAAAGTTTCAGTTCAAGTTTACTACTCTAATTCAGAGAGTCACATTCACATTCATTAACAGAGACACCTTTATTTCTCAATAGAGCCATATTCATTCATCCACAACATCCACCATGCTACCATGGTCGTCTTATCCTTCTTCCAACCCAAGGGTAATTTCGTCATTTGTCCTATAAGGGTATTTTGGTAATAAATCAGGGTCAATTCAAAATCTTTACAAATCAAAGGTTATTTCAAAATTTTCAAAACTTATGGGTATTTTAAAAATTTCCAAATCAAAAGTATTGCAGAAATTTCATAAATTGGGGTTATTTTGGTAATTTTGGTAAGTCAGGGGTATTTTAGTAAATTTCCAAATCTGGGTATCTTGCTATTTCACAAAATAGGGTTTTTGGTGCTTAAAACAAAAATATCTTTGCAAAAGTTGAGGGTAATTTTTAAAACCAAGGGCATTTTAGTAATTTTGTAAATCGGAAATATTTTGAGAAATGTCTTCAAAATAGTTTGTACAAATCCAAAAAGGGTAATTTAGTGATTTAAAAAAAACTAAGGTTTTTATAAAAAAAAATATGGCTAGTCCCTTTCGGGTTTTAATTATCGAGTTTAGCCGATGACTAAGTCCTCTTGGTTAGGGTGAACGGTTACTACGCACCAGGTAGGATTCGAGTAAAGAGGAGGTGAGTCGCTAGGACTACTTAAATACCAAGCTCTTACTGAATCCACTCCTAGACATGCGCACAACTGTTGCCACACCTTAACTCGGCGACTTAATCACAGGTTCTTTAATGGTCCTTAAGTCTTATGCACTTGTTTTTGAGTAGACTAGTCCTAGGGTTCAATAGCCCTAATCTTCTAATCTACGAGCCCATAATGCCCATATAATTCACATGCAAATCACTTTCGCAGTCAAAGGCACTTACCTGGTGGACTTTGGGTCGGAGATACAGGTGCCATGCCAGAATACCTGAAATAAAAGTCCACATTTTGAAAAACCCATCTTTGAAAACTGTTTTCGAGCCTAAAACCTCAAAGCCTAGTTTTGAACCTGGCTCTGATACCAAATTGTAACACCCCCAAACCCGGCCCATGAGTCTTGATAGGATCTAGTGTGTCACTGCAGAAAACGGTTGAAAAGAGTCTCACTTGTAAATAAAATCGTAAAAGTTTGCCATTGTTTATAAAGCATGGTATATTTAAAAAAATTAAGTAAAACTTTAATGTTACAAAATAACCGAATTGGAAACCTTAATGTAAATTTAAAATATATAAGTTGCCAAAAAAAAACATTTTCAAATAATAATTTAAATGTCAATTCGACATAATAATAAAAATCCTTAAATACTTTAGGAGGCCCTTATTACAATAAATAATTAATCACAAGTACTTAATAATAATCTGAGTAAAATAAATATAATATCTTCTGCATGGCATAAAAATAAATTCTGCATGGCCACCTTTGCATCCACTCCAACCCGGTCCAAGCTTGATGCATCACCTACGATATTGGTAAAAATTTGGGTGAGTCATACAGACTCAGTGCATAGTTATGTCACATGTTGCCACATATGGGCTTGGCCCATATCCACACAGTCCACATACAAAATTATGCAATTATGAAGCCCTACCCCACCTAATGTCCATCCGTTACACCTACCTTAGCAGACCTGCTGCCCAAGGCCGTGGCTAAACCACCGATCACCTATGTGACCCCACATGTCAATATCCACGAGGTGACTCGAGGTCATCCTCGATCCACGGTGATGCACACAGCTATCATCCGTCAGGAGGTAGCACATAGCCAACACCCCACCTTGATGAAGCACCTAGCTAACATCAAGCGCCAATGTAGCACAAGGCTAACATTAGACCACGTACATAATGTACACCCTGTCCTTCAATATTCAGGGCCCAAGCCCCATGTATAGATATATCATGATAAAATATCATTTAGTCAAGTATATAACACATACTCATCTCCATTTCACATATTTATCAGTGATCATTTAAGAACATAAAACACTGACCTGGTTATTCGAGCACCCACCTTAGGTATCCACCATCTTAGCCCTTATTTCGGCTACCGTACACATCATACACATATACATTACAACAAATATAAACAATCAAGAGAACAGTGCGATAACTATGCACCTTTTTGGCACAGTCTACTTAATCTCGAAACTCACGTCTACACGATTTGCACCCTTGCGATTGCTGCACTCCTTCTTACACAACCTAAGTCAGAATAGGCTAATATTATACAAAAATGGCCTATGGCCGAATATTTGCAATCACTTGTCTTGCTTATTAAGAACCCGAATACTTGCTTGTTCTCGAAGTTACCAATATCCCTGCTTAACAACTTATTAGAATCGGCTTAAACAATAATCTAAGGAAAGTGGCCCTTGGCCGAATAGCACTTTGACTTACCATGATAGATCAAATCCCGAGAGGCTCTCTTACTGGTCCCTAACGTTGGCTAAAAAAACACGGGATTATGGCTTGATGCACATTCGGCCATCCTATACCAAAGCCTTAATCACTTGATTTCGGCACACCAAAATGAAAAAGGATCCAATACCGATTTCTAATGAAGTACTTACCACTATCGCCTGTTGAAGAGATCAAATGAGAGTAGGTTTCGGCTTCTAAAACTTGCGGCAGAAAAAGAGAATAGGACCACTTAAAGATTCGGCTATAACTTTAAAAAGGTGATGAAACATTCGGCTACCACAAAGGAATATTTCAGCTGTGGTATTGCTTTAAGGTGTCAAACAAAGAAGAGAAAAAATAGAAGAATAGAGAAGGCTTATGAGAATTCGGCTTTAAGGATGTCTGAAAAAGAAAAAAGATGTGAAAGAAAGAAAATAATGCATCAACTTTCGGCTCTTGACAAAAGGAAAATAAGGTGCAAATTTCGGCAATCACACAAAGATGAAAAGAAAATTCGAAGTAGAGACTTCTCTTCACTAAAGATTTGGCAAGGGAGACTAGGGAAGAAACAAATAAAATTCGGCACTTATCTCATCTCCATAAGGCCGAATACACCAACCCAAAGAGACCCAAATTCGGCTACTACCTCAACTCCTTATCAAATCCCATAATAATCTCCTATTTTATCTCTTTATCACCCTTTTGAAATAAATTGAATTAATCCACACTTATTCAAAAGAAATTAAAATAAATAAAAATAAAACAACAATTATCCCTTATCTCCTCATTTAAACTAAATAAAAATAAACCAATATTTATCCCACTCTTTAGCCAAATTTTTAAAATAAAAACAAGGCTTTATCTCTTCCTTCCAAAGTCCCAAAGCCGTCCATCACTTCTCCCCTCTTTTGACGCCAAAATCCAAAAATAAAACCACCCTCCTTGCGGCCAACAAGGTTCGAACCCTTCCCTCCTGAAGCCCTTGACGCAAGCTTCCCTGCTCCTCAGGTAACGCCCCAAGCCACTTTGCTGCTAGTTCTTTTGTGTCACAAACTCCCCATAATTTCTCTTAAGACCTCCTTCACCTAGCTTCCCCCTTGTCTTAACGCCAAAAGCAAAATAAAAACACACTCCTATGCCGCCAACGTAATTCGAACCAAGGCCCTTGCCCACTGCACATGGCGTCATCACCAAGGCCCTCAGTGGTGCCTTGCAGCCACTTTACCAAGCTCACTTTCATGTCCAAAAGCGCCTATAATTTTCCCTTAAGGCCTCCCTGGCCTTGCTCCCCTTACTAACTCAAAATCCAAAAATTTTCCAATGCATTTTCCCCATCTCCTAAGGTTCTCCAAACCCCTTAAACACACTCAACCATACACTAAGCCTATTAACTTACGAATTATGCATCCAACGCATAACCTCTAATTTCGGGATATTACACCAGATGTGCAATTTAACCTTGTTTAAATGGGTTGACCGGTCATAAAACACATAGGAGACAAGAGCATTTATTATGATGTATAGTTAGTGATATTAGTGGGAAAAAGAAATAAAATAAGCTGAAAAAAAACAAGGAGCTATCATCTTTTATTTCTTCTCTCTTTCCCATAGAAAATATATCGACCATGGGAGGGGTTTGAAAGCTTCAAATTTTCAGCAAGCTTTATTCCACTCAAGTAAGTGATTTTGATGACCTTTCTTGATAAAAATTATATTTTTGGAGTCCCCAAAACTTAATCTAGCTAATGAGGGGACTAAATTGCAACATGGTTGAAAGTATAGAGACTTACCATGATAGAGTTATGTCTTTTTATGAGTTTTTATGGAGGAAAATGAATGATAGGATGTTGATAAACAACTTTTGTGAAAGGTGGTGTTGTGAAAACACCTAATTTGGGCTAAACTGCAAAAGTTGTAAATTGTTCATTAAGGCATGAAATAGTTGGAATTTTGGATTGTTATAAGAGGATTACTCGATGACCTAGCCGAATCAATTGCCTAAAGAGTGATTATTTCGTCACCTACACAAAGTATGAGTTCACCAGAACTGACATCAATTTTAGTCATGGCAGTTGCTAAAAAGGGTCTTCCTAAAATTAAAGGAATATGATTGTCCTCTTCCATGTCTAAAACGATAAAGTCTACTGGGAATACGAATTTATCAATTTTTACGAGAACATCTTCGATTATACCCCTAGGAATTCTAATAGTTTTATCAGCTAATTGAATGCTCACCCTAGTTTGTTTGGGTTTCCCTAGACCTAGTTGTTTAAACATTTTATAAGGTATAACATTGATGCTTGCCCCTAAATCAGCTAAAGCATTATCAACAGATAAACTACCAATTAAGCATGGAATTGTAAAACTCCTTGGATCTTTTAATTTTCGTGGTAGTTTTTTTTTACAACATTGCTGAGCACATGATAAACCGTAAAAGTAACATATTTTAATCCCACATTTAGCATACTTTTGGATGATTTATCCCTTGATTTATGTAAAAAGGTGCTTGTAATCCTTTCTTTTCATGTCTTATACTCAGGAAAGCACCCGAGGATGAAAAGAACGAGAAACGGGCCTAAAATGGACCAAATTGGGCCAAAGACGAAATTGAAACGGCCTGGACTTAAGCCCACATGGCCATGCCACGTCAATCTACTAGAAAATGGCCTGATCTCGATTCACACCGTCGTGCCTCATTAAAGGAGTCCAAACACGGCCTGACCACGATTCACACGGGCGTGTGCCATGGCCGTGTCCCTGTCGCAGGAAAGAGCAATTTCATTCGGATTTGGATACTTAAGGGTGAAGAAACATATTTCAAAAGCCTATATAAACCCCCTAAGTGTTACCAGAAAGAAGGGGGGTTAGCTAGGCCAAGGAGACGAGCCGAAAAGGTCAGATTTGTGGGAAATCACTAGAAGATAGCCAGTTGATCCATCTCAAGAAGCCGGAGTTATACTCAAGACGGCGAATCTCTCCTTCAATTCCTTCAGGGAGTTTTAGGGATTTCTTATGTTTTGTTTTATCTTTTCTTCTAAGATGTTTTCTTTTATTGATATGAACTAAACCCTTCAGATACCTGAAGGGGATGAAACCTATGATGGATCTTGTTATCGTATTCTGAACTATATGATAAATACTTTATTTGTTCTTAATTATGTGTGCTTAATTCTTATTTTGATATTTCGCGGATATTGATTCAAGTCTGATGTGCTTAGGTGGGGGAGCAAAAGTCCCTGCCTATTCATAAATCTAGCATAATTACAGTGGAGTTGTTCGCGCACCTAGAGATAGGGTGACGAAATTTTGCCGGATTAGGGTGAAACCTAATATGGAAATCCATAGATCGAGTTAATGCAATTCTAGGGGTTTTAATTAGAAAGAGATTTCAATTAATCAACCTAGGGTTAGTCGTTATTCGCTTCGAGAGAGGGTCTAATGTACATTAGGGAGTCCTACGGATCAAGTCAAGTGAATAAATCGTCTGGTTCAGTGGTAGATAACAAGTGAAGTCTAGGTGGATTCTTCCTAAGGGTATCGTCTTAATCAACTGAGTTTTCCTCAAGTTATTTTCCCCAATTCATTCTTTTTGTCTTTATGTCTTTAGCTTTGTAGTTAGATAAACTTAGATTAAACAACAATTGCACTTATTTTAGGCTAGATAATAAAAAGAAAGTTAGTATTAGTATTTTTAGTTCCTTTGGGTTTGACATTCCGGTCTTGCCTAAGCTATACTACTGTTCGATAGGTGCACTTGCCTTAAGTCGTTGTCAGAGTTAGTTTCCAGGTTCGATCATTCTCTTTTTATAAATTTTAAGACTCGATAACCACGATCAAGTTTTTGGCGCCGTTGCCGGGGAACTAAAATATTAAGAAAACTCTATTTTTATTACTCTAGCCACTCTTTTATTTTTATTTTTATTTCCTCGCAATTTACTCTTATTTTTATTTTTATTTTTTTTTTTTTTTGCTAAATTTTCTTTCTCTCTTTTCTTAATAGGTACCTCTAGTTTATGACTAGGAGGAACCCGAAAGGACCATTAGTATACGACAGTGATATTGAAGCTACCGCTTGAAGGAATCGTAGAGAAATTAGGCGAGCCCTAAATTACACAGAAGAAGGGCGAGAAAGCAGATCCAATCCTATTGAAGGGATGGACGAGAACAATATACTACCACAAGATATGGCAGAAAATAACACTCTACGTACTATATATGATTATGCTAAACCTCATTTAACAGGAGTAGAATCAAGTATTGTTAGGACTGCTATAGCTGCTAATAATTTTGAATTAAAGCCTAACACTATACAAACAACAATTTGTTCAATTTGATGGTTTGTAGGACG
The DNA here is from genome assembly GCA_025503065.1 of Gossypium bickii. Taxonomy (NCBI): domain Eukaryota; kingdom Viridiplantae; phylum Streptophyta; class Magnoliopsida; order Malvales; family Malvaceae; genus Gossypium; species Gossypium bickii. The sequence continues at coordinate 46,054,508 of CP106711.1, read as the reverse complement.
AAAACCCAAATACTCATATAGCTAGTTTTTTAGAGTTCTGCCATACCTTCAAAATAAATGGTGTTTCTGATGATGCCATACGTCTTCGGTTATTTCCCTTTTCATTAAGGAATAAGCCAAACAGTGGTTAAACTCACTACCACGAAGGTCAATCACTACATGGGATCAAATGACCGAAAAATTTTTATTAAAATTTTTCCCACCGGCCAAAACGGCCAAATTACGGAATGATATCTCTTCTTTTGTGTAGATGGATTTAGAGACATTATACGACGCATGGGAGAGATACAAGGATCTCTTGAGAAGGTGTCCGCACCATGGTTTACCTTTGTGGCTCCAAGTCCAAACTTTCTATAATGGTGTAAACCCCTCAACGAGGCAACTAATTGATTCAGCCACCAGTGGAAAACTGAACAATAAAACTCCTGAAGCAGCCTACGAGTTTATTGAAGAGATGTCACTGAATAACTATCAGTGGCAAGTTACAAGGACAAAACCAACAAAATCAGCCGGAGTTTTCAATCTCGATACAGTAACCATGCTATCAACACAGATGGAGATGATGAATAAAAAGCTTGGTAGTTTGTGTTCTTCGCAGGTACATCCAGTAATACAGTGCAACGCAAGTGGAACTGTGACGAATCCTGAGTACCCACCCTACCAACCGGGCACAGAAAGCGAACAGATGTACTATATAGGTAATAATTTCATATCTAATAATAACCCTTAATAATTATAATCCAGGCTAGAGGAACCACCCAAATTTTTCATGGGGAGGTCAAGGAAATCAAAGACAACAACCTCCTCAAAGTTCCCAAAATCAGCCCTATCCACAGGAAAATAGGCCGAACCTTGAAGAGATGCTGGCAAAATTCATGGCATCCATAGAAAACTGTCTCCAAAATATTGAGACAACGCTCGATAATCGACAAACATCAATCAAAGGGATCGAGAGCCAACTTGGAGAACTCACTAAGTCAGTTGGACAACTTACCAAGATAGTTTATAAAATTCGATCAGAGATTTCCGAACGACCACAAGGGCGTTTACCAAGCAACACTGAGATTAACCCAAAGGAGCAAATCCAAGCCATCACAGCTCATGATAGTATAAGGCTAGATGAACCTAATCCAATACAAGAAAACGAGGTAAAGGAAGGTAAAGTTGAGGTAACACAAGAAAAACCAAAATCGGTAATCAAGGAGTACCAGCCTCCCATTCCTTATCCCGAAGCAATGAAAAGAGACGATACAGAGGAACAATTCGGTAAGTTTCTTAAACTCTTAAAGAAATTACACATTAACTTACCTCTTCTTGACGCTCTTTCATAGATGCCAGATTCGAGGAAATTTTTAAAACAACTCTTGACGTAAGATAAACAAGGATCCACATGTGGAATTAAACGTAGTATGCTCAGCAATGTTACAGAATAGACTACCACGAAAGCTAAAAGTTCCAGGGAGTTTTACAATTCCATGTTTAATTGGTAGACTAACTATTGACAATGCCTTAGCTGATCTAGGGGCAAGTATAAATGTCATGCCTTATACATTGTTTAAACAACTAGGTCTAAGGAAGCCCAAACAAACTAGGATGAGCATTTAATTAGCTGATAAAACTATTAGAATTCCTAGAGGTATTATCAAAGATGTTCTTGTAAAAATTGAAAAATTCGTTTTCCTAGTGGATTTTGTTGTCTTAGACATGGATGAGGATAATTCGATTCCCCTAATTTTAGGAAGACCTTTTTTAGCAACTACTAGAACAAAAATTGATGTTGGTACAGGAGAACTCATCCTTCATGTAGGTGACGAATCGATCAGTCTACAAGCTCTTGGCTCAGCCAGAATATCAAGTAACCAAGGTGAGAATGTAAATTCTTTTGATAACCATTTGATCAAACCCTCTTTTCAGGAAACACCACAAGGTTACAAATCTAAGCCGAGTCATGGACCCCATGCCAAAAAAGAAGAATTACATAAGGAACGAAGCCTTAGGGTCGACAAACTGGAAGAGTGGAAAACACAATTTAAAGAAAAACTGAAACCACACGAAGTAAAACCAAAGGAGCCCCTAGAAGAGCTCAACGGAACATCAAACCACTTCAAAATAGGAGACCAGGTACTATTAGATAAAGTAGATCCTCGCATCACCACACCAGACCTAAACACGAACAAAGAAATCCCTCTTGAGGTATGCAATATCTTCCCATACGGAACAGTCGAGGTGAGCAATTCAACACTCGGCACTCTTAAGGTAAACGCTTCTCGACTTAAACTTTATAGTGAAAATAGAACTAAAAGCTTGAGGGAAGACATTCAAACCTTTAAACCACCCTGATTTTTTTGCAAATGCGAGGAAAGTCTAGCTTAAGACTATAAACGAGCGCTTCTCAGGAGGCAACCCGAACACTAACTAATTTATTTTCACATTTTCCTTTCATTTTTTATTTTCTCCTTTCTGAACACCTAGTGTAAACTAGCCAAAAGTACAGATTTCCAGACCACACGGTCTTGCACATGGCCGTGGCTGTGACCGTGTGGAAGTACAGAATCTTCATACTGACATAGCAGAGGCAGTACGAATCAAATCCCAACTAACTTTCAAAATCACGGGCCTAACCACTCCCTCACGGCCACCGACAAAACGTCACGGTCGTGCCTTATGACCGTTTGAAGATACTAACTTGTCACCAACGGACGTGGCTGGCTAAAAAATGGGCATGGAGAATCAACACACCTAGACACACGGTCGTGCAAAGCGGCCGTGTGAATCAACACGCCCATGGCTGATGAGCGTGGGAGAAACAAACGAAGCCTTACCACGGCCATGCGAAGCGGCCGTGTGAATTGACACGCCCTCGATCCACGGGCGTGGAGGAGCATCAGACTCCAAAACTCTATTTAAAACCCCCCCTCCCCATTCTTCTCATCTACTTTCCACCTCTCTTCTTCCTTTTTCTCTCAGAATTCACCTCTCTCCACAACAAGTCCCCAACCTCTTGAGCTACACAAAGCCATGCCAAAAAAGCAGAAGATGATAAACACAGTCTCCCTCATGGAGACCGGTATATATAAGTTCATGCCGGCCGCTTCATCCAAACAACATGCCAAGGGTCTTTGAGACCATTTCTCTTTCATTTTATTTTTATCCTCTCCTTTATTTTCCTTCTCTTTGACTATCTTATGCTTAATTTAGTCTACTTAATTTTAGATTCTTAGTGACAGGTTCAAAAGGCTGCTAGGGAATCACACCAGAACCACGACCACCAACTCAACGCAGCCTTAGAGGTTCTAAAGGTTGTATGGGAATCACGCCACTTCCGCCACTGCCATTACCTAAGCAGCCTTAGAGGTCACACCCACCTCGCGAACCATCCAATAATAAGGACTCTTCGGTCCATTTTTCTTTTCTTTTAATTTTATTTTACTTTCTATTTTCTTTCTCTTTTTCTTTCTTTCCTTTATATATATATTTTGTTTAATTTAAAATGTGTTTTAATAATCCCTGGCTAATTCTCTACGAGCTCCCCAATTTCTTCATCTAGCGCAAAGCCCGGTAGCAGAAAACACCCCTCCGGGAAACCATCCAAATTCAGGAAGTTTCACTTCTCCCCTTCTCTTTTGATTATCTCTTAAATGTTATTATCTATCTTTATACATTGAGGGCAATGTACAACTTAAGTGTGGGGGGTGAATAGTAATTTCCAGAAAATGCCTAACTTTTTGCATTATTCCTGAATTATACCTTGTTCTTAAGTGATTTCCTCATATTACTAATTAGGATGAAATTTCTGATGATTTATGATTTTTATTAATATGTTTTAGAGTAAGCCATAGTTAATTGTGCATTATGATTAAATTTGAAGAATACTAGAGAATCAAGCATGATAAGTCTAATTTTTCAGAATTAAAATTTTTAGGTTGTCTACCTGAATTTGAATGTTATCTTGAAATTTGAAATTTACAAGGTTGATATCAAAACATCAATAATTTTTGTGAGATTTTGAGCCTTATAGAGCATATATGCTTTTTCTTGCTCACTTTATTGATTATGAGTGTGTCAACATTGAACTGTTATTCTAAAACTTGCCTTGATTATACATGTCAAGACCACACCTATGATTTGATATATAGAGATGATAAAGGCACCTAGGTTTTCAACCCACTTACTCCACTAAAAAGCCTACCTTCATAATTAACCCCTAGTGAACCCCGTTGATCCTAACAACCCTTTTTTTTTGACTCACCCACTAATATTAACCCAAAACTCTTTGTATTTGTTATCACCATTCCTTTTGACTACCCTTATAATCAAGATTTGATTTGATTAGTTACCTAATTATATTATTTCAGTAGTTGAATTTATCTTTTATTATTTAAAAAAATCAAAAATCAAAGTATATTCAGTATTAGTATTATAAAAAGTGAGCTTATATAGTTAAAGTCTAAAGAAGAGGCTCATATTATTAGGATTATCAATTTTCAGTTGATATAATTGTTTATTATCATCTCTAGATAGGTAACTTGTCAATTCAGTCTCGATTCTAACCTTCTAATTCAGCCTTTATCCACACTTTTAACCCTAGCCCCGTTACAACCCTGTAAAGTCCTTTTGATTTGTGTATCATCTCATTTTACAGTGGTGGAGATTTGATTTTCAGGCAAGCCTATGGGATTAACTTTTCATGTTCGACTTTTGATTGCTTAATTTTGAACCTTAAACAGTTTGAGTAATTTGAGTGAATCTTTTGTGAGGATGTGAATCCTTGTTGGTTTTGAATTAAAGGTAATTATTTAGATAAGGGGAAACACCTACGTTTTCGTGTTACAAATATATGACTTATATTGTTTGAATCTTTAGGACTCTTTGAATTAAATTATCCATGTATATATTATCTATGAATTGTGATGAGACATTAGTGATAGGAATATTGAATCATGGAAAGTTCGTTTTAATTGTAAGTTGAGAACTTTGCTTGAGGACAAGCAAAAGCTTAAGTGTGGGGGTATGTGATAAACCGTAAAAGTAACATATTTTAATCCCATATTTAGCATACTTTTGGATGATTTATCCCTTGATTTATGTAAAACGATGCTTTTAATCCTTTCTTTTCATGTCTTATACTCAGGAAAGCACCCGAGGATGAAAAGAACGAGAAACGGGCCTAAAACGGACCAAATTGGGCCAAAGAGGAAATCAACACAGCCTGGACTTAAGCCCACACGGTCGTGCCACGTCAATCTACTAGAACACAGCCTGATTTAACACTCCACGTACTACGTATGATTCTGCTAAACCTCATTTAACAGGAGCAGAATCAAGTATTATTAGGCCTGCTATAGCTGTTAATAATTTTGAATTAAAGCCTAACACTATACAAATGATTCAACAATTTGTTCAATTTGATGGTTTGCAGGACGAAGACCTAAATACTCATATAGCTAATTTTTTAGTGTTCTGTGATACCTTTAAAATAAATGGCGTTTCTGATGATGCCATACGTCTTCGGTTATTTCCCTTTTTATTAAGGAATAAGCCAAACAGTGGTTAAACTCATTACCACGAGGGTCAATCACTATATGGGATCAAATGACCGAAAAATTTTTATTAAAATATTTCCCACCGGCCAAATTACGAAATGATATCTCTTCTTTTGTGTAGATGGATTTAGAGACATTATACGATGCATGGGAGAGATACAAGGATCTCTTGAGAAGGTGTCCGCACCATGGTTTACCTTTGTGGCTCCAAGTCCAAACTTTCTACAATGGTGTAAACCCCTCAACGAGACAACTAATTGATTCAGCCGCCAGTGGAACCCTGAACAATAAAACTCCTGAAGCAGCCTACGAGTTTATTGAAGAGATGTCACTGAATAACTATCAGTGGCAAGTTACAAGGACAAAACCAACAAAATCAACTGGAGTTTTCAATCTCGATACAGTAACCATGCTATCAACACAGATGGAGATGTTGAATAAAAAGCTTGATAGTTTGTGTTCTTCGCAGGTACATCCAGTAATGTAGTGCGACGCAAGTGGAACTGTGACGAATCCTGAGTACCCGCCCTACCAACCGGGCACAGAAAGCGAACAGATGTACTATATAGGTAATAATTTCAGATCTAATAATAGCCCTTATAGTAATAATTATAATCCAGGCTGGAGGAACCACCCAAATTTTTCATGGGGAGGTCAAGGAAATCAAAGACAACAACCTCCTCAAAATTCCCAAAACCAGCCCTATCACCAGGAAAATAGGCCGAACCTCGAAGAGATGCTAGCAAAATTCATGGCATCCACAGAAAACCGTCTCCAAAAAACTGAGACAACGCTCGATAATGAACAAACATCAATCAAAGGGATCGAGAGCCAAGTTGGAGAACTTACTAAGTTAGTTGGACAACTTACCAAGATAGTTTCTGAAATTTGATCAGAGATTTCCAAATGACCACAAGGGCGTTTACCAAGCAACACTGAGATTAACCCAAAAGAGCAAATCCAAGCCATCACAGCTCATGATAGTATAGGGTTAGATGAACCTAATCCAATACAAGAAAACGAGGTAATGGAAGGTAAAGTTGAAGTAACATAAGAAAAACCAAAACCGGTAATCAAGGAGTACCAACCTCGCATTCCTTATCCCGAAACAATGTAAAGAGACGTTACAGAGGAACAATTCGGTAAGTTTCTTAAAATCTTAAAGAAATTACACATTAACTTACCTCTTCTTGAAGCCCTTTCACAGATGCCAGATTCGAGGAAATTTTTAAAACAACTCTTGACGAACAAGCGTAAGATAGATAAGGATCCATATGTGGAATTAAACGTAGTATGCTCAGCAATGTTATAGAATAGACTACCACGAAAGCTAAAAGTTCCAAGGAGTTTTGCAATTCCAAGTTTAATTGGTAGAATAACTATTGACAATGCCTTAGTTGATCTAGGGGCAAGTATAAATGTCATGCCTTATACATTGTTTAAACAACTAGGTCTAGGAAAGCCCAAACAAACTAGGATGAGCATTCAATTAGCTGATAAAACTATTAGAATTCCTAGAGGTATTATCAAAGATGTTTTTGTAAAAATTGATAAATAAGTTTTCCCAGTGGATTTTGTTGTCTTAGACATGGATGAGGATAATTTGATTCCCCTAATTTTAGGAAGACCCTTTTTAGCAACTGCTAGAACAAAAATTGATTTTGGTACAGGAGAACTCATCCTTCGTGTAGGTGACTTTACCTTCCCCTACCACATTCTCTTGCCTAAATTTTGTTTCATCTAACCTTTCACTATCATGAGCGGTTATGGCTTGAAGTTACTCCTTTGGGTTAGTCTCAGTGTTGCTTGGCAAGCTACCTTGTGGTCATTCAGAGATCAGCTTAGCAAGTTTCCCTAATTGGTTCTCGATCCCTTGAATCGATACTTGTTGATTTTTAAGTGTTGTTTTGGTGTTTTGGAAACGTGTTTCTGACACTGCTTGAATTTTGTTAGCATCTCCTCAAGGTTCAACTTCTTTTTCTATGGGTAGGGCTGTTATTGGAAGTTTGGAGGGGGTTGTTGTCTCAGATTTCCTTGACCACCCCATGAGAAATTGCGACGGTTCCTCCAACCTGGATTGTAAGTATTACTATAAGGGTTATTTTGTGGTCTAGAATTATTACCCATATAGTGAACTTGCTCGTTTTCAGCGCTCGGGTTGTAAGGTGGATATTTTGTATTGCTCATCCCTCCTCCATTCATATTGCACTACATAACTAGATTTACCTGTGATGAACCACATAAACCATCAATCTTTTTATTTAACATCTCTACCTGGTTTGATAGCATGGTTATTGCGTCGAGGTTGAAAACACTGGCGGCTTTTGTTAGCCTCGTCCTCATGACTTGCCACTGATAGTTATTCAGTGACATCTCTTCAATGAATTCATAGGCAGCCTCAGGTGTTTTATTATTCAAGGTTTCACTGGCGGCTGAATCAATCAATTGCCTAGTTGAAGGGTTCACACCATTGTAAAAGGTTTGGACCTGTAGCCACAAAGGTAATCCATGGTGTGCGCACCTTCTCAATAACTCTTTGTATCTCTCCCATACATCGAAAAGTGCCTCTAAATCCATCTACACAAAAGAAGAGATATCATTCCTCAACTTGGTCATTTTAGTCGGCGGAAAATATTTCAATAAAAAATTTTTGGTCATTTGTTCCCATGTAGTGATTGATCCTCGTGGAAGAGAATTCAACCACTGTTTAGCTTTATTCCTTAAAGAAAAGGGAAACAACCGAATACGGATGGCATCATCGAAAACGCCATTTATTTTGAAAGTATCACAAAATTCTAGAAAGTTGGCCAAGTGATTATTTGGATCTTCATCCTGCAAACCATCAAACTGAAAAAATTGCTGTATCATCTGAATTGTGTTAGGTTTCAGTTCAAAATTATTTGCAGCAATAGCAGGTCTAACAATACTTGACTCAGTTCCTGTTAAATTAGGTTTAACATAATCATACATAGTTTGAGGAGCATGATTTTTGGCCACCTCTGGAGGTAGGGATTATTCTCAGCCATCTCTTCAGTAATATTAATTTCATTCTCTTGCTCTTCTTGTATGTACTGTATGCTACGCCTTATTTCTCTTCAATTTCTGCGAACTGTGCTTTCAATTTCACTATCGTAAAGTAGAGGTCCTGATGGGTTTCTTCTAGTCATAAACTAGAATTCCTGCCAGAAGAAAAGTAAAAAAAAATTAATTGCAAAAATAAATAGAATATGGCTAAAGTAATAAAAATTGAGCGTTCTTAATATTTCAGTTCCCTACAACGGCGCCAAAAACTTGATCGTATGTCAGAGTCTTAAAAGTTATATAAAAGAATGATCGAGCCTAGAAATTAACTGTGACAATGACTTGAGGCAAGTGCACCTATCGATCAGTAGTATAGTTTAGTGGCAAGACCAGAATGTCGAACCCAAAGGAACCAAAAGTACTAATGCTAACTTTCTTTTTATTATTTAGCCTAAGAATTAAGAGAATTGTTGTTTAATCTAAAATTGACTAACTACTAAGCTAAGGATGCTAAGACAAAGAGAATGAATTGGGGAAATACTTGTGGGAAAAACCATTTGATTAAGAAAATACCCGAGGAAGAATCCACCTAGACTTCACTTGTTATTTAACTCTGAACCAAACAATTTATTCAATCCGTAGGATTCCCAAAGTTATATTAATACCTCTTTCAAGGCTACTAACGTCTAACCCTAGGTTGATTAATTGAAATATCTTTCTAGTTAAAACCCCTAGAATTGCATTAACTTGATCTATGGACTCCCATTTTAGGTTTGACCCTGATCTAGTAGATTTTTGTCATCCTATTTCTACGGTTGCGATAAACTCCGCGTAATTATGCTAGATCTACTCTTAAATAGGGACTTTTGCTTCATTGCCTAAGCACATCAATACTTGAATCAATATCCTGAAATATCAAAACAAGAATTAAGAACACATAATTAAGAACAAATCAAGTATTTATCATATAGTTCAAAAAATAATAACAAGATCCGTTTTAGGTTTCATCCCCCTCAGGTATTTGAGGGGTTTAGTTCATAATGATAAAAGAATACATCTCAGAAGAAAATATAAAACAAAATATAAGAAAATCCCTAAAACCCCCTGAAGAATTTGAGCGGAAGATCCTCCGTCTTGAGTATAACTTCGGCTTTTTGAGATGAATCAAGTGGCTTTCTTCGAGTAAATTCCACAATTCTGCCATCTCTGGCTTGGCTCCTTGGCCTACCTGAACCACCCCCTTTTAGGTCATACTTGGGGTGTTTATATAGGCTTTTGAAATGTCTTTCTTCGCCCCTAAGTATCCCAATCCGAGTGAAATTAAAATAGGCCACGTCAGGACACGCCCGTGTGGCACGCCCGTGTGAATCAAGGCTAGGCCGTGTTCAGGTCTGCTAAGAAGGCACGGTCGTGTAGCTTGGGCCCGGGCCGTGTTGATTTCGTACGTTGGCCCATTTTCTCTATTTTTGGCCCATTTTTCGTTCTTTTCATCCTCTGGTGCTTCTCTAAGTATAAAACATGATATTAAAGGATTAGGAGCATCAAATTCCACAATTCAGGGAATAAATCATCCAAGAGTATGCTAAATGTGGGATTAAAATATGTATATATTACGGTTTATCATAAGCCAAAAGGAATGACCAAAAATTCATAGTGGCCATACCTGGTCCTAAATGCAGTTTTCGGTACATCCGAGTCCTTGACCCTCAGCTGATAGTACCCGGACCTCAAATCTATCTTGGAAAATACCGTGGCTCTCTTCAATTGAACAAATAAATCATTGATTCTTGGCAACGGGTACTTGTTCTTCACAGTTTCCTTGTTGAGTTGCCGATAATCTATGCATAATCTCATAGAACCATCTTTCTTCTTCATGAATAAAATGGGAGCACCCCACAGAGAAAAACTTGGTCTTGTGAAACCTTTATCCATTAGTTCTTGTAACTGTGCTTTCAACTGCTTTAGCTTGGTTGGAGCCATTCTATATGGAGCGATAGAAATAGGGCAGTACCCGGCGTTAACTCAATCCCAAATTCAATCTCTCTAACCGAAGGTAGCCCTGGCAACTTTTCTGGAAAAAACATCTGGGTACTCGCATACTATGGGTACCGACTCAATTCTCAATTCAGTCTCTTTAGCATTCATCACAAAGGCAAGGTAAGCCTCGTACCCCTTTCTTAAATACCTCTAAGTCGACAAGGATGATATCACTACTGATGATTTATCTTGCATGTCTAATTCAACACGAATAAAAACCCCATTTTCAATTTTCAACTCAATAAGCTTCTTTCCACAATTCACAATTACACCATGAGTAACTAACCAATCCATCCCAAGGATGACATCAAACTCATCAAACGACAATAGCATAAGATCAACCGAAAAACAATGACCTTTAATCATCAAAGGGCATCCTTTGCATACTCTATCAACCAACACATACTTGCCTAAAGGATTAGACATTCTTATTACGACTTCAGTAGACTCTATAGGCATGCTCATGCTAGAGACTAATTTCATGCATATGCATGAATGGGTAGATCCCGGATCAATTAAAGCTATAACACGAGTATCATAAAGAGAAAATGTACCCATGATTACGTTGGGGGAAGATGCCTCTTCACGAGCATGAATGGCATAGGTTCTCGCCGGTGTTCTACCCTCAACCCTTGCAACTTGATCTCTGGATGGATTCTTGTTACCCATTTCATTTCTCGAGTATCTCTGTAGTCTTCCTCTAGCAGCACTTTCCAATCTTACATTCTGAGACTTCTCTTTCTCGCCCACCTCTGGGCAATCTCTGATAAAGTGGTCTAAGGACCCACATCTAAAACAAGCTTTCTCATTTGCTCGGCACTCAACAGAATGGCGTCTGCCACACTGTGGGCATTTTGGCTACTCGGTCGAACGTTGCCCACACTAGCAACTGGTGTGGTCTGCCCTTTAGACACCAAAAATTGTTTTCCCTTACTTTGGTTTGAAAACCCGACTGAGGTAATCGATCGAGCAGTGAAATCCCTCGATTTCTTAGATAAGAATTGGAGTGACTTATTCAGTTGTCTTTTCCTCGAGTCACGAGACTCATTCTCAGCCATTCTTTTCTCTTTAGCCAACTCTTCAGCCTTATAGACTCTATCTACCAACACTACAAATTCTTTTAGTTCGAGGACTCCCATGTATAAATTGATATCTTCATTTAACCCGTCCTCAAATCTCTTGCACATGATGGCCACGGTAGACACGCACTTCCGGGCATACTTGCTAAGCCTTATGAACTCTCGTTCATAATCAGTCACTGACATACGGCCTTGCTTTAATTCTAAGAACTCTTTTCTCTTATGATCGATGAATCTCTGGCTGATATACTCCTTCCGAAATTCCTCTTGGAAGAATTCCTAGCTAACTCACTCCCTTGATACAACCAACACAAGGGTATTCCACCACCAATAGGCTGAATCTCTCAAGAGAGATACTGCACACTTTAGGCACTCTTCAGGTTTGCATGACAATTCATCGAATACCCTGATGGTATTCTTGAACCAAAATTTCGCTCTCTCCGGAACATCATCCTTATTAGCCCAGAATTCTTTGGCTCCTTACTTCTGGATCTTATCAACCGGAGGCCTTTCTCTTCTCACTACCTTAACCACTTGAGCAGCTATAGGAATAGGTTGAGGAAAAGGTGGGGGTGGAGGAGGTTGAGCATTAGGATTTGCTCAGGTATATTTAGTATACCAGTTGCTCATCATACGGAGAAAGGCTTCTCGAGCCTCTTCTCTCTGACCCAAACTCTCGGGTCTACTATTTGTTGGTGCGATCCTTTGAGCGGGAGCTGGCGCATTACTCGCAGCATCATCGGCTGCAATTCGGTCTGGATCAGAATCTATTTACTATATAAAACATGATTTTAAACATCAAAAACCATCACACTATCATTACACAGGTACTCTTACATATGGCATGTATAGCTAAACTCATACTTACGCTACGTTAGTCCTAGAATCGACTAAACCGTAGCTTTGATACCAATAAATGTAACACCCCTTACCTGTATCTGAAGCCAGAACCGGGTTTGAGGCATTACCTTACTTATCTCGCTTAAACATATCGTATTAGGCTATAAAATTTCATTTAAACCCATCTCTTGCTCATTCTCGGCCTACGAGGCCCTAAACATACATTCGAGAGGTTTCAAAATGTAACTAGGAACTTTTACGAACTTGGAAAACTTTTCATCAAAACAGGGGCCACACGCCCGTGTTGATCTAGGGACATGCCCGTGTGCCCCAAAGACATGCCCGTCTCTTCCACCCGTAGTCGACACTAACTTAATTCACACGGTCGGACACATGCCCGTGTCCCTAGCCCATGTCCCTCACACGGCCTCGATACGCCCGTGTCTTAGCCCGTGTGCCAAAATCTTGGCATTTTGTTTATGACGTCATCACTTCACTATGGCAACACGGCCAAGTCACACGCCCGTGTCTTTAGACCATGTGTCGAATTAAATTTCATTTAATATGCAGACTTCACACGGCCTGGGCACATGCCCATGTCCTAGGTCGTGCCTCCCACATGGCTGAGACACACGGTCGTGTCTCTGCCTGTGTGGTTACTACAAGGCATACTGACTTACAATTCTAGCATGCAAGGGGACACACGGTCAATCAACATGCCCATAGGGATAAACGTGTGTCACACGGCCTAGACAAACGCCCTTATGTAAACCTGTGTGGACAATTGGATGGCTATCTACCAAGCCATTTGCCACCCTATCAAGAAATCATACTCATACCAAAACATTCCAAAATATAAGATGACCAAAAGGTATCTCTAAAAACTCAAAAGAATCAAGACATACACAAGGGCATACATTTCATGAAATTCATCTTCATTATGCATAAGAATTTACCAAGTATCGGCCTAACTTATAAGGCCATTTACAATATGAATTTAATACATACATAGCCAACACTTTGGCTAACAATTACAACCTAACAAAATACCCAAGCCCTATACATGCCATACTCAAAATAAGTCTAAATTGTTATACCAAAGTGGTGTCGATAGTGTGATTTTTGAACTCTAACGTTCCACGTTCCTCGAGTTATCTTGGCAATACTACAAGGAAAAAGGGAAATGAAACGGGGTGAGAATAAAGCTTAGTAAGTTTGCTTGGAAATAAATAGCAAAAATGAGCTCATAATATACTCCATCCATGGCATTAACTAACCATACACAAGTCATAGGCTTCTTTCCATACTTACTCACATTTGCCCTTATTTAGCACATACCATGCCACATATCGTAATCGTTTCTTCGTGACTCATTCATGAGTACTGTATTCACTCATTCACATGACTTTAGTACTAATCTCATTTCTACTTCCAAACTCATCTACTTATCCCATTAATCATTAAGGATATTCAAAGACGCATATTCATCTTCATCAATGTAGGTACGAAGCCAATGCCACATCCCAAAGGTGGTCTTACATGGAGTCACCTCTAAATGCCGATGCCATATCTCGGATATGGTCTTATACGGAATTTCACATCAAGTATCGATGCCATTTCCCGAATATGGTTTTATACATTTTTCATATTCATTACCGAAGCCATATCCCAGATATGGTCTTATACGGGATCTCAACTCTGTGCCGAGGCAATGTTCGAGACATGGTCTTATACGAAATCTTATCCATTTCATATCTAGATGATAGTGTTTTCATACTCGTTATAGTCCTATAGGACTTCAACATCTTATTCAACATCAATTACTCAATTTAATAAAGTATCACGCATCAATATAATACCAAGCATTCTCAAACATGCTAACATAAATGTTGAATCTATCATCTACAAACTTACCTCGATTTCAAAATGAGCTAGATCATCGGTCGAGGTAAATTCTTGGTTCTTCTTGCTCTATAATAGCAAATTAGCTCATTTCAATCATCACATTAATAAAAGCATTTTAATCATGCTTTGGCAAAATTACTATTTTGCCCTTAGACTTTGGCAAAATGACTATTTTACCCCTAGGCTCGGAAATCAATTCTAATCATATTTCTACCTACAACAAGCATATGTGAAAATTTAATTCTCTTATGGCTATCATCAAAAATCAACTTTTCACACATTTACTACAAACTTTATAACCTTTTCAACAAGGCTCGTTTTAGGTGTTTTCATGACAACACCTTTCCCAAAAGTTATTCATCTAACAACTAAGACTCAATTTCTTTCATATAAATGCAGCAAATAACAATGAAAGCTCTCATGGAAAAACTCTAGACTTTTCACCATAGTGTAAATTAGTTCCCTCATTTGAAAGCTTAAGCTCTAGGGGTTCTAAAAGTACAACTATCTTAAAAAAAATCATGAAAATCACTTACTAGAATGGAGGAGAGCTTGCTGAAAATTTGAGCTTTCAAAACCCCTATTTTGCTTGCTATTTTCGGTGGAGAAAGATGGAGAGAAAAGATGATATCTTTTCTTTCTTTATTTTATTAATACTAGTCAAATTAGTCACCAACTATTACCAACTTTGATCAATTTTGTCCATCTTTGTCTCCTATGATCCTCTATGGCTGGCCAACTATCTATCAAAGGGCTAATTTCCTTTTAAAGACCTCCAATTAACAATGTATGGCTATTTGGCACCTTTAGCCAATAGAATGGAACTTTCGCACTTTATGCGATTTAGTCCTTTTTCACAATTAAGTAAGAAACCGCTAAAATTTAAGCGCCAAAATTTTCATGCACCAATATAATCATGCTTTAACTCATAAAATAACATGAAAATAATTTTCTCTGACCTCGGATTAGTGATCCCCAGATCACTATTCCGACTAGCCCCTAATTCGGGATGTTACAATCTAACTTCGAATTTGAGTTGTCCAGATCTATATAAATGAATTTAATCATCAATATCTCACATTTCATATTCATTTGAACTCAATTTACATCCTAGGCAAATTTATCATTTTGCCCCTAAACTTTCCATAAATTCCAATTTCGTCCTTAAGCTTAGAAAAATGAAATTCATGCAATTTACTCTTTATTCCAAGCCTAATCGAAATTTAAATATAAAATTTACAGAACATATATTCTATAAAATTCAGAATTTTTCTTCAATTTTCACAACTTTACAATTTTGTCCCTAAATCATGTTTTCATCAAAATTCACTTTGTAAAAGTTGTTTATCTATCAACAACCTTTCATTTTCTACCATAAATTTTATATTTTCAGTATAAGAAGATGATATAAAATGATTTTAATTCTATTTTAATTATTTATCATCTTTTAATTTTTTTCTATTTCAAATTTAGTCCTTAACCTTTTCTAACTTTTGATTAATGGTCTAATTACCATATAAGGACCTCAAGTTTTGAATTCCATAGCTATTTAATCCTTCTAGCTACTAAAATTCAACTTTTGCATTTTATGCAATTTGGTCCTTTCCGTAATTAAACACTTAACCGATAAAATTTTCTTATCAAAATTTTCATACGACATTTTTATCTAAATGCAAATCATGCAAATATATAAAAATAAAATTTCCTTCCGGCTTGGATTTGTGGTCCAGAAACCACTGTTCTGATTTCACTAAAATCGGGTTGTTACATTATAGACTTTAGAATGCCTAGAAAGCCTAAAAATTGCATTTTTCCGTGTGTTTAGGAAACGAGTTGTGAAATTGACACGGTCTGGCACATTATCGTGCGTCCAACCCGTGTGGCTCACCCAGCTATGTGTCCAGCCCATGTGGGAAGGCCCAGTACGTGTGGCTCATGAAATATGCTCTTTTTGTTGGATTTTCACTCAATTTTCATTCCCAAATGCTCTACTAAGTATAGAAACATGAATTCAAGGATTAGGAGTATAAAATTCACTATTTTGCATAAATAATCTTCCAATAATGCATCAAGAACGAGATTAAAATATGTTAGTTTTATCACTTATCAAATTTCTCCACACTTAAGTGTTTGCTTGTCCTCAAGCAAAATCCTCAACTCACATTAAATTTAATCTTTTTTAACTTGTAATTCTCATCAATAATATCTCAAAATAATTCGCAAATAATCATGCATTGGCAATTCAACTAAAAGGGCACTAAATATTCAAACAATCCAAATCGAAAATTTTTAAGCATAATAACCTAGGTATCTCCCCTTATTTAAGTAATTACCTTTAATTCAAAATCAACAAGAATTGACATCTTGTAACAGCCCGATTTTAGGCCTAGCCAGAATAGTGGTTTCGGGACCACAAATTCGACGCAGCAAAGTTCATTTTATTACATTTTTATGGTTTGAAATTTTACGAAATGATTTCGTGAAAATTCCGTTCGAACATTTTGACGTTTGGGCACTCAATTTAGTTACAAGGATTAAATTATAAAAAGTGCAAAAGTTGAGTTCTACATGCTAGAGGTGTCTAATTGCAATGATATTTTAAATTAGAAGTTTTTAGATGGTAATTAGACCATTTTACTTTAAGTTGGACAAAAATAGACATGAGGTAAGAGAATTTTAATGTTTTGAGAAAAGGGAATTTTGGTCATTTGGTAAATAAAAGAATAAAAAGGGGAAAATAAAGCCAAAATTTGCTCATCTTTCTTCAACCTTGGCCGAAACTTGGGAGAACACCATAGCTATGGTTTTGTCATCTTTCAAGCTCGATTGTAAGTCTATTCTAGCCCTGTTTTTAATGATTTTCATGTTTTTGAGATCCTTGTAACTTGATCTATCTATTTCTACCATTAATTTAAGGAATAATCAAGGTCTAGGGTTTGACCCATATTGGATATTTGTGTATTTTGATGTCTAATGGTGGATTATGCATGTTTGATGTATGATAAACAACTTTTGTTAGGTGGTTTTTGATGAAAATGTCAAAAGGACCTATTTGTAAAAAGATTATAAAATGTGTGTAAAAGTGTGATTAAACAAAAATGTGGACTACTATAAGTATAAAAGAGGATCGGGTAGGCTTGGGAATCGAAGAAATTGAATAGATTTCATGCAACAGCCCGATTTTGGGCTAGTCAGAATAGCGGTTTTAGAACTACTAATTTGAGACCAGAGAAATTATGTTTAATAATTTTATATGTGTTATATCATGATTATAAGGGTGCATGAAAATTTTTATGCATTAATTTTGGTGATTGCATGTTTCATTGCGAAAAAGGACTAAATCGCATAAAGTGTAAAAGTTTTATTTACAAGCTAGAGGTGTCTAATAGCTATAGAATATTAAATTGGAGGTCCTTCAAGTGTAATTAGGCCATTGGGGGAAGTGATGGCCAGCCATAGGGGACAAATTAGAGGCATGGTCAATGGTTAGGTGAGTTAGTGACTTATTTGAATAAAATAAGAGAAAATATGAAAGCTATCATCTTTTTCCTTTTCCAATTTCTTCTCCCACCAAAAATTCAAGCAAGAAATAGCGGTTTTGAATCTCAAACTTTCAGCCAAGCTATCATCTTACAAGTAAGTGATTTTAGTGGTCTTTATTGATAATTTTGTACTTTTGGAACCCCTAAAGCTTAAGCTAGCTAAAGAGGAGACTATTTTGCAAAATGGTTGAAGGTTTAGGGATTTTCCATGAGAATGCTTATGTTTTTTGCTGAATTTTTATGGAAGAAAATGAACCTTAGTGGGTTAAAGAACAACTTTTGCGAAAGGACTTTGCATGAAAAACTCCTAATAGGACTATTTTGTAAAAGCTATAAAATATATGATAAAGTTGTGAAACAGTTGAAATTGTGAATTGTTATAAGAGTAAAAAATGTTCAGCTAGGCTTGTTTAATGAAAAAATTCGATGAAACACGATTTACGAGCCTAGGGGCAAAATCGTAAATTTGCCAAAGTATAAGGGCAAAATGGTCATTTTTGCCAAAGTAGAAATTTTGAAGTGTTTGGAATTATGTAGTGATTAAATGAGTAAATTTTATTATTATAGACCAAGAAGAACACGGAATCAACCTTGACCGAGGGAAAGGCAAGGTTTTAGACTAAACCGCAAATTAACATATTTTGCACCGAGGTAAGTTTATGTGTAAACGATACATCCTTATTATGTATGTTTTAATTATTAATGCATTGTGTGGATGTGATTGGTTATTGGTGAGAATTATTGAAATAGTAGAAAATGTAAAAATTCTCGGATGAACCTTCGGAGGAGAAATAGGGGTACTAATGAATATCTGTAAATATGTAAGTTTGGTGGGCTGTGTACGATACCACCTTGTTGTTTATTAACGATGGGATGAGTGCGATACCATCGTATACATTATCATTTTGGTGGGTTGTGTGCGATACCACCGTAATTATCATTGTTGGTGGGCTGTGTGTGATACCACCCTATTATTGATTAATGGTGGGCTGTGTGCGAAATGTAACAACCTGATTTTTGGGCTTAGTCGGAACAGTGGTTTCAGGACCACAAATCCGATATTGAAAATTTTATTTTATTTATATTTTTATGGTCTACAATTTCATGGAATGATTTCATGAAAATCTCATTCAAAAATTTTGACGTTTGGGCACTCGATTTAGTCAAAAGGACTAAATTGTAAAAAGTGTAAAAGTTGAGTTCTACATGTTAGAGGTGTCCAATTGTTATGAAATTTTAAATTGGAGGTCCTTAAATGATAATTAGACCATTGGTTAAGTTGGTGGACAAAAATGGACATGGATGGGTATGTTTCAAAAGATTTTTTTAAGGGGGATTTTGGTAATTTAGTGAATGAAATGAATTAAAAACAAAATTTAAATGCCAAATTTGTCCATCTTCAAGCTTAGGCCAAATTTAACATGTGGGAAGCCATGGTAGGGTTTTCAAGCTTTCCAAGCTTCATGACCTAACAAACGAGATTTGGACCTAGAATGGGAGGAAAATCGAAAATCGGGAAAGTTGGTAAAATGGCCGTTTTGGTGTCGAGGTAAGTTCATATGTTTAATAAGAATTTAATGATGCAAGTTTGAATGTTAGAATGAAATTTTAGTTATGAATACTTTAGTATTGATTTTCCAATATAATTATAATGTTCAATAATGACTCGACATTTTAATGAGAATTGGTATAAGTTTACATGTAAGACTAAATTAGGAAGATGGCTTTGTGTAATATCAAGAAAGTATTGAATAGAATAATTTGGGGAGGATAAACAAAATTGATGATGTGATGAGATTGAGAATGTAATTATGTAAGTTTGTATGTAGATAATACATTATTATGTGTATGTGAAATTGTTTATTTATTGTATGAATCATAATCAACTAGTTGCAAGTATTTCAACAAGTTACTACCAAGTTAACAAGTGAAAAGTGGTAGCTTTGGCTACATTCATAGTGGCACGTATGTACAAGTGTTCCTGGTAAAGTGATAAAATTGTAAAATGAAAAGGCAAGTAATAATGTGTGCAAGTGAGTGCAAGAATGTAAGTGATATGTAAATAATGTATTATTTTCATTTATGTTTGATATTTTATTATATTATATGAAACGAGAAGCAATATCATATGGTTGATTGATAAAAATTGTAATTTGTGGATGATGAAATGGAATTAAATGAGGAAATCTCAGATGAATCTTTGAATTGGAATAAAAACGTGGCGCTAAGTGGATATGCCACGATTATACATGTTACGTGGTGCTAAGTGGATATACCACGATAACACATGTTGATTTATTTACGTGGCGCTAAGTAGATATGCCACGGTTATACATGTTACGTGGTCCTAAGTGGATATGCCACGATTACATGTTGATCTGAAAACGTGGTGCTAAGTGGATATACCACGGATGTATATTTAATTCAGAAAGGTGGAGCTATATGCTAAAACCACCGATTATTTGTTACATTCCAAAGTTTTCATTGAGAGATATGAATTTATTAAATGAAATCTGATGTGAAAATGTGGAAATTTTATTGAAAAAGATGAAATTTGAGATAAAATAGTTTAATTAGCAGCAGAGGGGTGACTTTGAAAAATCACCAAAAATAGTGGAAATTGTATTAGAAATTGAATGAGATATATAATTAAAGCTTTATGAGTCTATTTTCATATAATAGAAACTGAGCAAGAAAAGGAATTCTATATTCTGAGATATTTGAATTTTTGTGAGACTGGTTTAGAATGATTATGTGATCCCCTGTTCTGAATTACAAAAATCATTAAAAATTTTAAAAAAATAATTATGGGATATAATTTATATGTCTGAAATCCAGAATGAGTTTAGTTTCAAATGAACTAAACAAGAAGGTAATCTAAATTTTGTACGAGGATAAAATTGATTCATAGTGAAGAGAGGTCAGAATAGTCGAACAATGAAATAGGGGAAATTTTAATGAATAAACTGTACTAATTGGCAAGACCAAAAATTCTAGAAATTTTATATATGTGAGTCTAGTTTCATGGAAAATTAGCGGTTTGAAATTCAGAGCTCTGTAGCTCAAGAAATAAATAATTTAGTGACAGTTATTCAAGTAGACAGATTAATGTGAACATGAGTAATAAGGTATAAACATGTGATTTAATGATTGTATCAATTTGAGAACTTGTTGTGAGGATTTGTCTCATTGAGGCTTAGGTAAGGCTACAAATGAGTAAGTTCGGAAAGTAAGAACTTAGCATTATTTATGCAAGTTATGACAGTTTAATAGTAAGCTAAATTCATTGCTAATGCTTATTATTTTTACATGTGAACTTATTAAGCTTTATAAGCTTACCCCCTTTTCTTTCCTATGTTTTAGAGTCCTATTAAACAAGCTCGGGCTGAAGGTCATCGGAGATTGCTTCACACTATCAAGCTATCTATGGGTATCTTTATTTATAAATGATTTAAGTTATGGCATGTATAGGGGCTTGACTAAGTCATTTTGTATATGTGTTAATTAATTTGACCAAATGTATTGCTTCATAACGGTAATAAGGATTATTTTATATTTGGCCACGAGTTGTGGCTCATATTGGTCATGGAGTTATAATGCTTGTGTATGCATGTGTTTGTTAAAGTTTAAATTATAAGTGAAATTTTGTTGCTCGGATTTGGTAGAATGTATTGTTAAGTCCGGTAATGGCTCGTACCCGATTTCGGCATAGGATACGGGTAAGGGGTGTTACACGAAACCACCGGGTACCTTGTATCATTTCGAAGGGTTCATCGAGAAACTTGACTAAGTGAAATTATATATGGCTTTGTGGTGATGAGTGCAGGGCATACGTATAAGTAAATATGAGCATTGTATATGATATGTGGTTGGGATGTGGTAAGAGTTGAGTTGAGTAAGCATGATTATGAGAGTATGAATTGTTCTTGCATAATATGTAATGTTTTTGGTTGATTAGCATATGGTATGATGCTTATTGTTTACATATAGACTTACTAAGCTTAAAGCTTACTCCCTTCTCTTTTCCCTTATTTTATAGTGTCGAAGAGCCAGCTCGAGATACAGAGATAAGCAAAGGATCACCCACACTATCAGTACATCTTGGTATAGTTAGATTTAGCATTTTGAGTATGGCATGTATAGGGACTACACTTAGTTGAATGTCATATTATTTTGGCCAAATGTGTTAGCTCATTTAAAGACGAACTCTTTTGTATAAGGCCATAGTTAATGGCTCTTTCTTATTAATCTATGAAAAGATAAGGTTATTCATGAATGTGCAAGATGCATGATTGGTTTACTTAGTTTAATTATGCATGAATGGGTTGAAGGTTTAGTGTGATGTATGTTTGTATGAGTTGGGGTGATAGAAAGGGCTTGGCAAATAGCCTTGTTCTTGTCACACGGGTAGACACACGGGCGTGTGTCTAGGCCATGTGTGACACACGATCAACCTCTTGGGCGTGTGGTTAGGCCATGGGTCTCCATGCATGCTAGGTTTGCAAGTCAGTATACTCAGTAGTAACCACACGAATAGAGACATGGCCATGTGTCTCAACTGTTTGGAAGGCACAACCATGGACATGGGCGTGTACCCAGGCCGTTAGAAGTTTACACCTAAGATTAGGAATTTAATTCGCCACACGGGCGTGTGCCTAAGCCGTGTGACATTTATGGGGTGATAACGTTAGAAACAGAATGCCAAGGTTTTTGCACACGGGCTAAGACATGGGCGTGTCGAGGCTATGTGAGGGACACGTGCGATGGACACGGGCGTGTGTCTGGCCGTGTGAAAACCTCTGTAGGTTCGAATTGAGACTTAAATCCACACAGGTGTAGAACACGGGCATGTGATATGCCACACAAGCGTGTCCCTTCTTCCACACGGGCGTGTGGACTGTTTAGTGAAATTTTTCTAAGATTTTCTAGAGAGCGTCAAAGAAGTTCGATTTGATCCTGAACCATTTCTAATGTGTGATTTGGGCCTAGTAGGCTTGTTTAAGAGATATTACGAAAATTTTTAATTTGAATGGAAAGTCGTGTCTAGATATTACATAATTGTTGGTGTATAAGTCTGGTAATGCCTCGTACCCTATTCCGGTGTTGAATACGGGTAAGGGGTGTTACATTTAGTGGTATCAAAGCTATGGTTTAGTCGATTCTTAGACTACCGTAGCATGTGTGAGAGTCTAGCTATACATGCCATAAATATATATTAATAGTGTAGTGACTCTTGATAATTTTAAACTGTGTTTTCGCATAGTAAATGGATACTGACCGAGCTGCTGTTGACGACGCTGCTAGTAATGCGCCGGCTCCCGCGCAAGGGACTGCGCCTGTAGAAAGTAGACTCGAGACTTTAGGTTAAGGAGAAGAGGCTGGGGAAGTCTTTCTCCACATGATGAGTAACTAGTACTGTAACAGCCTGATTTAGACCCTAGTTAGAACAGTGGTTTCGATACCACAAATCTGAGGTCAAAATAATATTTTAATATTATTACCTGTGTTTACAGTATGTGATTTAGCCTGTGTTAAATTTCTGTGTAAAGATTTTATCGATTATATGTTTAATTTGCGAAAAGGACTTAATTGCATAAAGTGTAAAATGTTGTGTGTTGATTGTTAAGTGCTTAATTGTTGTTGTTTTTTTATAATTTGTAGGATTTATGTTGTAATAAGCCCATTTTATAAATAGTGGAAGATGATAGCATTGCATAAGATGTTATTATTAATTTTCATTAAGGGTAAAATGGTAAAAAGCCTATTAAGTTAATATTAATTAAACAAACATGAAATTGGTGGAAAAAGTGTTCATCTTCCACCGAATTTGAGAAAGAAAATAAAGGTTTGAAGCTTCTTCAATTTCGGCAAGCCTAGGCTCAAATTGGTATGTGTTTTCAACTCGGTTTTTGATAATTTCTACGTTTTTGTGATCGTTGCTTTGTGTTCTTTCAAACCCATGCTTAAATTTTAGAAATTGATAGTGATTTTGAGATATTCCATTAATGAATATGTGAGCTTTGTGATGTTAGTTAGTGAAATATGAAAGCTTGGTGTTGGGTTAACATATTTTGTATTTGAATTTTTGGTGAAATTGAGTAATTGGGGCTAAATTGAGAAAAGTGTAAATTGAAGGACTAAAATGTGAAATAAATGAAATGTATGGACTTGTATGAACATAGAGAGAATTCTGCTAGGCATGGGTGAAGTGAAATTATGTGTATTTTGTGATTTTGGTGAATTAGGGACTAAAGTGTCAAAATATGAAAATGTGAGGGCTATTTTGCAAAATGCCCTAAATATGTGTGTTTGGATTAAATTGAATGAATTGGTGATTGAATGGGCTGAATTTGAATGTGTATAGACCAAGAAAGGAGAGATTCGGATCGAGATCGAGGCAAAGACAAAGTGCTCGATTAATAGATCGTTTCGATATTTCGACGTCCGAGGTAAGTTCGGATATAGTACAAGTTGTTAATTTATATCTATGTGGTGTAATTTGAATGATAGATATAGAATTAGAAATGCTCTATATGAGATTGAGAAATGAGGCACTAAGTGTGCGTAATTGAAACCGAGATAGAGTTGAATAGCACTGAGTGTGCGAAGTAATGAAAGCTTCGGCTTAACTGGTTGGCACTATGTGTGCAATGCCGAATTAAGTTCGGTTTTGTATCCAGGCACTAAGGGTGCGATGTTAATTAAGCTTCGGCTATGATTGGGCACTATGTGTGCGATTGAATCGAAGAAATAATGAAGTTTAGACGAAATGAAGTTTTGAGTTTTGAGTAGCATGTGTGATCGTTATCTAAGTGTTGGCTAAGGTACGTACGGAACCTCTGCAGTTGATGAAATTGTGAACGGATTATGGATAGTTGAGTAAGCATAATAGTTATGGATGACATGGTATATGTGTATTTGTAAGTCAATCTATGTGATGGGTTATATTTGTATATGGTGAATGTATGATTGAGTATTATGTGTTATATTACGAACTTACTAAGCTTTGAAAGCTTACTGTGTGATTTGTCTCTCTGTTTTATAGTGTCAGTAAAGCTAGCTCAGATTCGGGAATCATCAGCATCTCTATCACACTATCGGCAATCTATTTTGGTACTTTTAAAGATGTGTATATTTGAATATGGCATGTATAGGCTAGTAGATATGGTATATTTTGAGTTGTATACAGTTTGCCATGTGGTATGGCTTAAAAGTGAGTTATGTTGATGTTTATTTTGTGAAGCTATGGAAATGATGAATGTGGTATATAGTATGCTTGAATTGGTTGGTGAATATGGTGATCTAAATGTGAACTTACTGTATGGACTACATGATGCTTGATATATGTGTTTTGAGATGTACATTTGATACTTTGGATGGGGTTTTCTTGTGATGAGATTGAGTATGAAAATAGATGATGTTGATGATGATTATTTGATGCATATAATGGTATGTCTTGGTTGCAAATGAGGATACAAATGCATGAGATTTGAATTGTGTAGGTGATTCCAAAGTGTGGAAGGTAGTTTGGCCTTAAAAATGGCCTATAACTGCCCACACGGTTGAGCACACGGGCGTGTGGCTCGACCGTGTCCCTCGTGGTTAAATTTCAAAACAAGTCAGTAGCGACCAAGGGCTGGACACACGGGCGTGTGACTGGCCGTGTGGTGCAAGTCAGGATCCACCACGGGTGAGGCACACAGGCGTGTCTCAGGCCGTGTGGACAAGTCAGTATATATGCCATATTTTGACACGGCTTAGACACATGGGCGTGTCTGAGGCTGTGGGAGGCACACGGCCTACCCACACGGGCGTGTGACCTCTGTAACTTAGAAAAATTTTAAACTTCTGAGAACTCTCGTATGCATTCGGTTTAGTCCCGACCCATTTCTAGCATGTGATTAAGGTCTTGTAGACCTCATTAAGGGACTTTTTTATTATGAACTGCTATGTTTGGATGTGAAATGTTATGAAATGTTTGGAAATGTTCTGATTGTTCGGTAATGCCTCTTAACCCTAATCTGGCGACAGTTTCAGGTTAGGGGTGTTACAAGTACACTGAGTTTGTACGAACGAACCCTAACGCCCAACCTCATCCACCCCCACCTATACCTCAGCCAGTTCCCATGGCTCCTTAAGGTATAGATTTGGTAAGAATTACCAAACCCCTGGTCGATAAGATTCGAAAACAAGGGGTCGAGGAATTTAGAGCTAATATAGACGATGACCCTGAGAAAGCGGAGTTCTGACTTGAGAACTCTATGCGAGTATTTGATGAACTCTCTTGCACATCTGAGGAGAGCTTAAAATGTGTTGTGTCATTACTGAGGGACTCGGTATATCGCTGGTGGAAAACGCTGACATCTATAGTACCGAGGGAAAGAGTGACATGGGACTTCATCCTAGAAGAGTTCCGAAAGAAGTACATAAGTCAGCGATCTGTTGGCAAGAAATGAAAAGAGTTTCTTGAATTAAAGCAAGGCAAGATGATTATGGCAGAGTATGAGCGCAAATTTGTTAGGCCCAGTAAGTATGAACAAGAGCGTCTGTTTATGGAAGCTATTTTGTGCAAGAGGTTCAAAGATGGGCTGAATGAGGATATCAGATTGCTAGTTGGGATCTTGGAATTGAAAGAATTCATGGTGTTGTTTGATAGAGCTTGTAAGGTTGAAGAATTGAATAAGGAAAAGAGAAAAGCTATGATTGCGGCCCGAGATGCAAGGAAGACGCGACCGAGATCGAAGTAATACATATTCAGGCTCGAGAGTTCAAGCCACCTCGATGGCAAGCGTGGGCAATGTAAAGGCAAATAAATCGGAGTGTCCAAATTGTGATAGACAACATATTGGGGAGTGTTGGGGAAACAATCAAACTTGCTACAAGTGTGGTTCACCCGACCACTTCATTAGAAACTGTCCTGAGAAAGATGAGAAAGACAGAAAACAAGAAGTAAGAGCAAGCAATGTACCTTCAAGGGGTAGACCACAAAGGAACCCGGGGAGTGGGACTAGTAATAGAGGTACGCCTAGAGATTCTATGGTAAGATCAGTGGGTAGAGCACCTGCAAGGACTTCTACCATTCGTGCATGCGAAGAGGCATCATCTCCAGATGTGATAATGAGTACTTTTTCTCTTTATGATATCTATGTTGTTGCTTCGATAGATCCGAGGTCTACCCATTCTTATATTTGCATGAAATTGGTATCTAGCATGAATATGATTGTCGAGTCTACAAAATTTGTGATAAGAGTGTCAAACCCATTAGGCAAACACGTGCTAGTTGACAAAGTGTGTAGGAATTGTCCTTTGATAATTACAGGTCATTGTTTTCTGGCAAATCTCATGTTGTTGTCGTTTGATGAATTTGACCTATTTCTTCGCATGGATTGGTTGACTGCTCATAATGTTTTAGTAAACTATGGTAGTAAGTTTATTGAATTGACATGTGTAAATGGAGATGTCATTCGGGTTGAATCAGGTAAATCGAATAATATGCCTGTAGTGATTTCGTCAATGGTAGCTGAAAAATACATGAGAAAAGGGTATGAGTCCTATCTCGCCTTTGTTTTGAATACTCAAGAGTCAGAGGTAAAGATTGAATCGGAGCCTATGGTGTGCAAGTATCAAGATGTGTTTTCGAAAGAGTTACCTGGATTGCCTCCAGTTAGAGAACTCGAGTTTGGCCTAGAGTTACTTCCGGGTACATCACCTATTTTGATGGCCTCATATGGGATGGCACCGTTGGAGTTAAAAGAGTTGAATGTTCAGTTGCAAGAGTTAACGAATAAAGGTTTTGCAAGACCGAGCTACTCACCGTGGGGTGCTCCGATACTTTTTGTAAAGAAGAAAGACAAGTCGATGAGACTGTGTATAGACTACAGACAGCTCAACAAGGTGACAGTGAAGAATAAATATCCCTTTCCAAGGATAGATGATTTGTTCGACCAATTGAAGGGAGCTACAGTGTTCTCTAAGATAGACCTAAAATCTGGCTATTACCAGTTGAGGGTTAAGGAGCAAGATGTGCCGAAAACTGCATTTCGAACGAGGTATGGCCATTACGAGTTTCTTGTCATGCCATTTGGCTTAACGAAGGCTCCTGCTATCTTTATGGATTTAATGAATCGTATCTTCTGATCGTACTTAGACAAATTTGTAGTCATTTTTATTGACAACATACTAATTTATTCTTGGGAACTATTTTGTAGACTCTAAAAGACAAGTAGTTGTATGTTAAATTTACTAAGATAAGTTTCGGCTCCAGGAGGTCGGATTCTTAGGACACATTGTGTCGGGTGAGGGAATTAGAGTTGATATGAGTAAGATCTCAACTATTGTTGAGTGGAAACCGCTGAGGAATGTGTCAGAGATTAGGAGCTTTTTGGGTTTAGCAGGTTACTACAGACGGTTCATTAAAGGGTTCTCCATGATTGCTACACCAATGACGAGACTGCTACATAAAGATGTCAAGTTTGAATGGACCAAGAGGTGCCAACAGAGTTTTGAGAAACTGAAAGCATTGTTGATTGAGGCATCAGTTTTAGTCCAATCGAAGTTGGGAAAGGAGTTTGTGGTCTACAATGATGCGTCTTTAAATGGTCTTGGTTGTGTGTTGATGCAAGCAGGAAAAGTAGTAGCTTATGCCTCGAGGCAGCTAAAACCACATGAAAAGAATTATCTAACTCACAATTTGGAGTTGACTGCTATTGTTTTTGCTTTGAATATTTGGCTCCATTATCTGTATGGTGAGAAGTGTCGAATCTTCACCGATCACAAGAGCTTGAAATACTTGATAAACCAAAAAGATTTGAATTTGCGACAATGGTGGTGGCTCGAATTACTGAAGGATTATGAGTTATCATCTAGGGAAAGCGAATGTGGTTGCGGATGCCTTAAACAGGAAATCCCTGTATGCTTTGAGAGCTATGAGTATGAGCTTAGCATTATCTAATGATGGTGTTATATTGGCCAAATTGAGGGCTAGACCATTATTTATTCAATAAATATGTGAAGCTCAAAAGAATGATAGTGAGATGTAAGTTAAGAGAGCTCAGTGTGAATCGGGAAATAACTCTGATTTCTGGGTTGGTTCAGATGATTGTTTGAGGTTTAATGATAGAGTTTGTGAACCTAAAGATGATAAGTTGATTCAAAAAATTTTATGCGAGGCACATAACGGTTGCTTATCAGTACATCTGGACAGCACAAAAATGTATAATGATCTGAAGAAGTTGTATGGGTGGCCGGGTATAAAAAGAGATATTTCTGAGTTTGTTACTAAGTGTTTGATTTGCCAACAAGTGAAAGCTGAGCATCAAGTACCTTCAGGATTACTTCAGCCAGTGATGGTTCCAGAGTGGAAATGGGACCGAATCATGATGGATTTCATAACGGGGTTACCTACGACACCAAAAAAGAAAGATGATGTGTGGGTCATTGTTGATAGGTTAATGAAATCGGCTCACTTTATACCAATGCGTGTGGATTACTCACTTGACAAGTTGGTTGAGCTGTATATTGCTGAGGTTATGAGATTACATGGGGTGCCTATATCCATTATCTCGGATAGAGATCCAAGGTTTACTTCAAGGTTTTGGAAAAAGTTGCAAGAAGCCTTGGGTACGAAATTGAATTTTAGTACCGCGTTCCATTCGCAAACTGATTGCCAATCCAAAAGAGTGATTCAAGTTCTCGAGGACATGCTCCAATGTTGTGTTTTAGAGTTTGAAGGTAGTTGGAAAAAATATCTACCTTGGTTGAGTTTGCCTACAACAACAGTTATTACTCTAGTATACGGATGGCACTGTACGAAGCATTATATGGTCACAAGTGCCGGACTCCTTTGTATTGGACCGAGCTTAGTGAAAAGCAAATCCACGGGTTTGATCTAGTTAGAGAAACCGAGGAGAAAGTGAAAGTGATCTGTGATAGTCTGAAAGTTGCTTCAGATCGACAAAAGTCATATGCGGATTTAAAAAAGAAAGAAATTGAGTTTTAGGTGGGTGATAAAGTATTCCTGAAAGTATCCCCGTGGAATAAAATTTTGAGATTTGGTCAAAAAGGTAAATTGAGTCCGCGATTCATAGGGTCGTATAAGGTTATTGAGAGGATTGGACTAGTAGCTTACCAGTTGGCTTTGCTGACAGAGTTAGAGAGAATGCACAACGTGTTTCATGTGTCAATATTGTGACGATATTATTCCAATCCTTCGCATGTGATTCCTCCGACCGAAATTGAGATACGACCAGTTATAACCTATGAAGAGGAACCAATTAAGATTTGGCTCGAGAGGTTAAACAGTTAAGGAACAAAAGTATAGCGTTAGTGAAAGTGTTGTGACAAAAACACGGTGTAGAAGAGGCTACGTGGGAACCGGAAGAAGCCATGAAAGAATAGTACACAAACCTTTTTACCGGTAAAATTTTCGGGGACAAAAATCTCTAAACGGGGAAGAGTTGTAACAGCCCGATTTTGGGGCTAGTCGGAATAATGGTTTTGGAACTACTAATACGACACCAGAGAAATTATTTTTAATAATTTTATATGTGTTATATTATGATTATAAAGGTGCATGAAAATTTTGATGCGTTAGCTTTGGTGATTGCATGTTTAATTGCGAAAAAGGACTAAATCGCATCAAGTGTGAAAGTTTTATTTTACAAGCTAGAGGTGTCTAATAGCTATAGAATATTAAATTGGAGGTCCTTAAAGTGTAATTAGGCCATTGGGGAAGTGATGGCCGACCATAGGGGACAAATTAGAGGCATGGTCAATGGTTAGGTGAATTGGTGACTTAATTAAATAAAACAAGAGAAAATATGAAAGCTATCTTCTTTTTCCTATTCCAATTTCTTCTTCCACTTAAAAATCAAGCAAGAAATAGGGGTTTTGAAGCTCAAACTTTCAACCAAGCTATCCTCTTACTAGTAAGTGATTTTAGTGGTCTTTATTGATAATTTTTCTACTTTTGGAACCCCTAAAGCTTAAGCTAGCTAAAGAGGGGACTGTTTTGCAAAATGGTTGAAAGTTTAGGGATTTCCATGAGAATGCTTATGTTTTTTGCTGATTTTTTAAGGAAGAAAATGAACCTTAGTGGGTTAAAGAACAACTTTTGTGAAAGGACCTTGCATGAAAACCTCCTAATAGGACTATTTTGTAAAAGCTATAAAATATATAATAAAGTTGTGAAATAATTGAAATTTTGAATTGTTATAAGAGTAATAAATGTTCAACTAGGCTTTTTAATGAGGAAATTCGATAAAAAATGATTTACGAGCCTAGGGGCAAAATCGTAAATTTGCCAAAGTATAAGGGCAAAATGGTCATTTTTGCCAAAGTAGAAATTTTGAAGTGTTTGGAATTATGTAGTGATTAAATGAGTAAATTTTATTATTATAGATCAAGAAGAACGCGAAATCAACCTTAACCAAGGAAAAGGCAAGGTTTCGGACTGAACCGCAAATTAACATATTTTGCACCGAGGTAAGTTTATGTGTAAAGGATACATCCTTATTATGTATGTTTTAATTATTAATGCATTGTGTGGATGTGATTTATTATTGGTGAGAATTATTGAAATAGTAGAAAATGTAAAAATTCTCGGATGAACCTTCGGAGGAGAAATAGGGGTACGAATGAATAGCCGTAAATATGTAAGTTTAGTGGGCTATGTGCGATACCACCTTATTGTTTATTAACGATGGGCTGAGTGCAATGCCATCGTATACATTATCATTTTGGTGGGTTATGTGCGATACCACCGTAATTATCATTGTTGGTGGGTTGTGTGTAATACCACCCTATTATTGATTAATGGTGGGTTGTGTGCGAAACCACCGGGTACCTTGTCTCATTTTGAAGGGTTCATCGAGAAACTTGACTAAGTGAAATTATACGTGGCTTTGTGGTGATGAGTGCAAGGCATAAATACAAGTAAATGTGAGCATTGTATATGATATGTGGTTGGGATGTGATAAGAGTTGAGTTGAGTAAGCATGATTATGAGAATATGAATTGTTCTTACATAATATGTAATGTTTTTGGTTGATTAGCATATGGTATGATGCTTTTTGTTTACATATAGACTTACTAAGCTTAAAGCTTACTCCCTTCTCTTTTCCCTTATTTTATAGTGTCGAAGAGCCAGCTCGAGATACGGAGATAAGCAAAGGATCACCCACACTATCAGCATATGTTGGTATAGTTAGATTTAGCATTTTGAGTATGGCATGTATAGGGACTACACTTAGTTGAATGTCATATTATTTTGGCCAAATGTGTTAGCTCATTTAAAGATGAACTCTTTTGTATAAGGCCATAGTTAATGGCTCTTTCTTATTAATCTATGAAAAGATGAGGTTATTCATGAATGTGTAAGATGCATGATTGGTTTACTTAGTTTAATTATGCATGAATGGGTTGAAGGTTTAGTGTGATGTATGTTTGTATGAGTTGGGGTGATAGAAAGGGCTTGGCAAATAGCCTTGGTCTTGTCCACACGGGTAGACACACGGGCGTGTGTCTAGGCCGTGTGTGCCATACGGTCAACCTCTTGGGCGTGTGGTTAAGCCGTGGGTCCCCATGCATGCTAGGTTTGCAAGTTAGTATGCTCAGTAGTAACCATACGGGCCGAGACACGGCCATGTGTCTCAACCGTGTCGAAGGCACGACCATGGACATGGGCGTGTACTCAGGCCGTGTGAAGTCTGTACCTAAGATTAGGAATTTAATTCACCCACATGGGCGTGTGCCTAAGCCGTGTGACATTTATGGGGTGATAACGTTAGAAACAGAATGCCAAGGTTCTTGCATACGGGCGTGTCGAGGCCGTGTGAGGGACACGTTTATCCAGCCGTGTGAAAACCCCTGTAGGTTCAAATTGAGAATTAAATCCACACGGGTGTGGAACATGGGCATGTGTTATGCCACACAAGCGTGTCCCTTCCTCCACACAGGCGTGTGGACTGTTCAGTGAAATTTTTCTAAGATTTTTTAGAGAGCTTCATAGGAGTTCGATTTGATCCCGAACCATTTCTAATGATTTGGGCCGAGTAGGCTTGTTTAAGAGATGTTACGAAAAGTTTTAATTTGAATGGAAAGCCGTGGCTTGGTATTGCATAATTTTTTGTGTATAACTCTGGTATTGCCTCGTACCCTATTCAGGCATTGAATACAAATAAGGGGTGTTACATTTCATTTTTCGAGCCTAGGGGTAAAAATGTAAATATGTTAAAGTTTAAGGGTAAAAATGTAATTTTTCCATAATGTCATTTTTAGACTATATTGAATAATGTGAATAATAAATGAGTTAAATTTGCTATTATAGATCTAGTGAAACGAGGTTCGGACCTAGATCAGGGGAAAAATAAAGTATTTGACGATTAGGTCTCATTCCTACTATTTTTGTACCGAGGTAAGTTCGTATGTTAATAATGCATTGTTTTATTTATGTTTCTAAATGTTTTGATATTGTATGAATTATGATAGACTCCTTGAACGTAATCGACAAAGTTTGACATGCAAGAAAATCCCGATTGAACATTAGAAATAGTTAGGATACAAATGTCATGACATTAGGGTTAATGAGATTTCGTGTAAGACCATGTCAGGAATATGGCATCGATATGAGACTTTGTAACACCCCAAACCCGGTCAATACACCACGACTGAATCTGGCATGTTACGGAATGAAAACATTTTATAAACACAAGTTGGTTGGATAATTTTCAAGAAAACTCTTTTTGTCATTTAGAAGGTTAGAAATCCCTGGTTCAAAGGATTCTGGAATTAATTTATAGTTGTTTTGAAACTTGGAGAAAACCCATATTTGAAAATCCCTTTGCTAATACCCATTTTAGAAAACATTTTATTCTCATTTCAAAACTGAGTGCGACGAGTATAACCAAGTTAAAAACCATTTGCCTTTGAGGTTGCTCGAAAATTTGAGTTGTAAAAACATCCAAGTTACCTTTCTTATTATTATATGAACCTTGTTACCCGATGGTAACGCTTGGAAAACCCGAAGAGATATAGATTTGAAAAACATTGCCTTTTTACCGATTAATTTAGCAAGTCATTACCTTCAACATGTATAATATAATCAAAATAAAAGCAAATTATAAAAACCAAAATATTAAAACTTAGCGGCCTTATTACAAATCCTAACAAAATTTAAAAGAAATAAATAAAACCGAAAATGTAGTTTAAAGTTAAACCAAACTAGGATGCATGGCCACCTTGAGTCCTCCCCGGCTCCATCTCCGCGATTTATGTCTCATCTGCAAAATATAAGGGAAGGGGTGAGTCACCGAGACTCAGTGTATAAATCCCCAACCTGATAATTCAAGCACTTACACAGATCATCAGTAAAACATGCAGATTATGCAACCCATAACCTAGCCATCCAATCTCCTTTAACTACCCCGTGTGGCCAAAACCACTGGTGACCGAAGTCACAATATTATGTATCGGTGTGGTCAAAACCACTGGTGACCGTAGTCACAAATCAAGAGATGGGGCCAACCCATCGTGTGGTCAAAACCACTGATGACAATCCCGTAATATATCACGTGGGGCCAACCCACTGTGGTACCAAACCACTGGGAAGAGTCACAATATCCATATGTGGTCAAAACCACTAGTGAGCGTAGTCACAAATATCAATCGTGTGGTCAAAACCACTAGTGGTCAAAACCACTGGGACTTAGTCACAAATCATATCAATAGTGTGGTCAAAACCACTAGTCACCGTAGTCACAAATCAACTGATAGGGCCAAACCATCTTGTGGTCAAAACCACTGGTGACAGTCCAAATAGATCATCTCCCTCCTCTCATCAATCCCATCATCATCACGCTCATATCATACGTGTCATAATATCATATATCATGTATTTAAGGCATAGCATAGCATTTAACAAAACATAAATATACATATATCGTAAAACACATAACAGGGGACTTACCCGATTTCCAAGCTCATGCCCATAAGGCCAAGTCACTAAATCCAATGGTTATAACAGTAACATAATAAGCATATTATACTGACAAAGTGTGTACGTGTTTACACACTTGATTAAACGTAGATCTAAGTGAAAATCCCGAAACTATACGAACTCAGCGAAATCCCGAAATGTTGTTTCCCCCTTCCTACAATCGGCCAATACTTGCTAGTAACCAAAAGACCATTTGGCTAGGATAGCAATCCCGAAGGATAACTCGCATGAAGCCTACTCCTTAGCTTAGTGCCGATTTGGTTTCCAACCAAATCCTGAAACTTTGTGATAGATCCCCCTAGCAATCGGCCAAACACTAGCACCCACAAAGGTTAACCTTCGACTTTTAATCAATTAAGAAATAGATCTTAATGTTGAACCCTTACCTTTATGATAGATTCGACTAATCAAATACCAATGTTCGGCACCCCTAAATGATGTTAAAGGTTTCAGCTCCCTTCAAAGAACAAGAACAGAGTTTTGATACTTAGATCTCAAATGGAAAAAGAAGATAGAAGTGAAGTGGGTTTCGGCATTACCCACCTTGATCAAGAAAAGAAAATGAATAGGAAGTTCACTTACCAGAGTTTCGACTATGATCCACAAGGAAGAGAAAAGGAAAAATCGCAAGAGAGGGAGGGGGTGATAGTTTCGAATAGGAGAAGAAAAGAAGATTTGATTAAGTCCTGAGGAGGTTAGGCTATTGAGGTTTTCAAGAAAAAGATGAAACAAAAATGGAATGGGAGATAGGTATGGTGTTTTCGGCTTTTGAGAATAGTCAAGATGAAGAAGAGAAAGGGAATGAGGAAAGAAGAATTCGGTAAGGTGAATAAAAGTAGATTTCGGCACAAGGTGTTTTGAAAGAGAGAAGAGAAAGAAAAAAGATGCCGAATGGGGGAAGGTTATTGGTTTCGGCCTTGAGCAAAAAGGAGAAGAAAACCCACAAGGTGAATTCGGTGATGAGAGGGTTAATCAATGGGGACCGAAAATGAAAGGGAGAGAATACCCACTTAGAGTTTCGGCTTTGACCAAGGAATAGCAAAATGGTTCGGCCAAATACAAAGCTTGCCCAAAAAGAAAAGAAAGAAAATGCACTTTGATGTTTCGATTCTAAGCACAATATGCAAAGAAGAAGAACCCCCTAAGCCAGCCGAAACACCCCCTTAACCCCTCTTGACATTCGGCCACACCAACAACTCCCAAAACCGATAGCATCCCTTGCCTAAAGTCCCTTATTCGGCCAACACTCCTCAAATGAGTTTGAAAATATTCAAACTCCTAAATTTCCTCCCCTCCACAAAT
Source organism: Gossypium bickii (assembly GCA_025503065.1). Lineage (NCBI taxonomy): Eukaryota > Viridiplantae > Streptophyta > Magnoliopsida > Malvales > Malvaceae > Gossypium > Gossypium bickii. The sequence continues at coordinate 46,018,246 of CP106711.1, read as the reverse complement.
TCAAATCGATTTGAACGAGTCAAAACTCCTAAATTTTCTCCTCCTCATCCATTCCAGAGAGTACCACCTAAGCACTCCTCCTCTAGCTTGTGGCGTCAAAAACAAAGACACAAAGGGGAATTTCTGCAGCTCGAACCAAGGCCTCCTTGCTCCCTGTGGCGTCACCTCCTCCAAGCTTTAAGTGGCACCTGCTTGCCACTTTACCAATTGAAATTATTGTGTCTTAAACCTCCACTAAATTCTTTTAACCCCTAAATCCCTTAACTCCATTTCCTTAAGTGCTAAAATAAAATTCTTAGCCCTAACTCAGGCCTATCCTAAGGTTATAACTAGACCCCAGAACATATTAAACGAACATAATAGACAATTCATCACAAGCAACACAAGCAAAATGCAGAACCCCGATTTAAGGATGTTACAGACTTCGTGTAAGACCATAGCTGGGCTATTGTCATCGATATGTGATCCCATGTAAGACCATATATGGGATATGGCATTGGTATGGTATTGTGAATGCAAGATGTCCCGAGTATCCTTTAGTATTCCATGTCGTTCAACGGGTAGTTTGACAGAAATGTTAAAGTTGTGAAAGAATTGGTATGTTGCACTTGGGTACAGGTATGTACATAAGACACAAGCTTAATGAGCTCGATATGTGATGAACCCTCGGTAAGTTTATGATTGAGTAAGTTTGACTATAAGATTTATAATGACATTTATGTTAATTTACATCATCTTAATTATGTGTTAAATGAGTGTTATAATGCCTATTATTTGCATAGGAACTTACTAAGCTTTAAAACTTAATGCCCTTTCTTTTACCTTGTCTTATAGTGTCACCAAGCTAGCTCAGGGATCAAAGACTGTCAGAGATTCACTCACACTATCAACATATCATTTTGGGTACCAATAAATTTAACATTTTAAGTTATGGCATGTATAGGGACTTGGTCATTTTGTTATGTGTCATAATTGATTTGGCCAAATGTGTTGGCTTATGATGGTTGATAATTCATTTTGTAAATGGCCATTGAAATTGGCTAATATCAGTTTAGGTATATATATACAATTGATGATGACTTTCATGGATGTGGAAGTTTGCATGGTATGAGTTGTTAAGCATGTGATGCTTGTCTATGATAAATGGTGGCATGTCATGGAAGTGTTAATGTCTTTGTTGTGGTTGATTGGTAGTATGTATATGTTTGTATTAGTGTTATGTTTTGTGGTGCATGTATGTACATAAAAGGGTGGAAAAAGGGCTTGGTAAATAGCCTTATTTTTGTCCACACGAATAGGCACACGGGCGTGTGTCTAGTTTGTGTGTGACACACGGCTTGCCCTATGGGCGTCTGTTCTGGCCGTGTGTCTCTGCACTTTAATTGTTGCAAAATTGAATGCTCAGTAATAAGCACACGGGCAGAGACACGAGCGTGTGTCTCAACCGTGTGGACGACACAGCCTCCAACGCCGGCGTGTGCCCTGGCCATGTGAAGTCTGTACCTATTTTATGAAAAACTATGAAAATTTAATCGATCACACGGCCTAAGCATATGGGTGTGTGACTTGGCCGTGTAACCTCAATTTGATGATGACGTCTTAAACAGAAAGCTCCCTAATTTGAACACGACCTGAAGCACGGCCGTGTCCCGAACCCACACGGGCATGTGACACCTTTTTCATGAAAATTTTTTAAGTTTCCCAAAAGTTTTCAAAGTTCTTGGTTTAGTCCTGAACCACTTCCGATGCATGTTTTGGGCCTTGTAGGCACATGACAGGGACAATATGAATGTATGTGAAAGGTTTTAAACTTGGATGGAAATTTATGTCTCGGTTTTATATGTTTGCTTGTGTTTATGTCTGGTAATGCCTCGTACCCTGTTTCCACATTCAATACAGGTAAGGGGTGTTACATTTAGTGATATCAGAGCTACAGTTTAGTCGATTCTTGGGCTAACATAGCGTGTGTAAGAATCTAGCTATACATGCCATAAATGAACTGTGATAGTGTGATGACTCCTGATAATTTTAAATTGTGTTTTCGTATAGTAATGGATCCCGATCGAGCTGTGGCTAATGACATTGAAAGTAATGCGCTGGCTCCCGCTCAAGAGGTAGTTCCGTCTGATAGTAGACCCACTACTGTTGGTCAAGGAGAAGAGGCTAGGGAAGTCTTTCTCTACATGAGGAATGAATAGTATACGAAATTTGTTCGAACAAATCCGAGTGCCCAACCTCTTCCACCCTCACCTATTTCTCGAATGGTTCCCGTAGCTCCACAAGGAATGGAGTTTGTAAGAATGAATAAGCCCCCGATTGATAAAATCTGAAAGCATGGGGCTAAAGATTTTAAAGCTAATATGGATGATGATCCCGAGAGAGCCGAGTTTTGGCTCGAAAACTCCGTCAGGCTCACCGGATGAGTGTTTAAAGTGTGTCATCTCACTTCTGAGGGATCCTGCATATCACCGATGGAATACACTGGTATTGGTGGTACAAGAGAGAGGTTTACATGGGAATTCTTTCAAGAGGAGTTCTAGAAGAAATATATTAGTTAGTGGTTCATCGATCATAAACGTAAGGAATTTCTTGAGCTAAATCAAGGTCGTATGTCAATTACCAAATATGAACGAGAATTCATTAGACTTAGTAAATATGCTCGGGAGTGTGTTCCACCGAGGCTATTATGTGCAAGAGATTCAAGGATATTCGTGTGTTAGTTGGGATCTTAGAGCTAAAAGAATTTGTTGTGTTGATTGAACGGGCTTGTAAGGCTGAAGAGTTGAATAAAGAGAATATGAAAGTTGATATTGAAGCTAGGGATTTGAGGAAAAGACCTATGAGTAAGTCATTTTTGTCTTAGTCGAAGAAATCTAAAGAAATGTATTCCCGTTCGAATGTTTCAGCAGGGTATTTACACCAAGATCGTGGGAAGCAACATTCGAGTTTTAAGTCTCAGTCTACTTCAATGGCAAGTGTGGGTAATGTAAGGTTTAAAAAAATCGAATGTCAATATTGTGGAAGAAGACATCCCGGTGAGTGCAGGGTGAGTGATCGGGCTTGTTTCAAGTGTGGTTCTCAAGAGCATTTTATCCGAGATTGTCCTGAAATGGCTGAGAAAGAAAAATTTCAGAGTGTGAAGCCGAGTAATACTACTAATAGGGGTAGGCCACCGAGAAACACTAGAAATAGAGCTGGTAGTAAAGTTGTGATGAAAGATACAACCGTGAGATCCGAAGCTCGAGCACTTGCTAGAGCCTATGCCATCCGTGCTCGTGAAGAAGCGACATCTCCTGATGTTATCACTGGTACTTTTTCTCTCTATAATACTAATTTAGGCATTGATTAATAATAGATCGACTCATTCTTATGTTTGTGAGAAATTGGTAACTAGTAAGAACTTGCCTGTTAAATTTACTGAGTTCGTGTTAGAGTGTCAAACCTCTTAGGCAAACAAGTACTAGTTGATAAAGTTTGCAAGAATTGTCCGTTAATGATTCAAGGTCACTATTTTCAGGCGGATTTAATGTTGTTTCCATTTGATGAATTCGATGTCATTTTGGGCATGGATTGGTTGACATTGCATGATGCCGTAGTGAACTGTGAAAGAAAGATTATTGAACTGAAATGTGAAAATGGTGAAATTCCTCGAATTGGTTCAGATGAACCAGGTGAGTTACCCATTGTAATTTCTTCGATGTCTACCCAAAGATATGTAAGGAAAGGTTGTGGAGCTTATCTTGCTTATGTGTTGAATACAAAAGAGTCTAAATTGAAAAATGAATCAATGCCGATAGTTTATGAATATTCAGATGTGTTCCCAGAAGAATCGTCTGGGTTACCACCAGTTAGAGAAGTTGAGCTTGGTATTAACTTAGTACCAGGGACCTCACCGATATTTATTTCTCCGTATAGTATGGCTCCGACCGAATTGAAAGAGTTAAATACTTGGTTGCTAAGTTATTCTCACTGGGGTGCTCTAGTATTGTTCGTAAAGAAAAAAGATGGGTCTATGAGACTTTGTATAGATTACCGACAGCTCAATAAGGTAACCATTAATAACAAGTATCCTTTGCCGAGGATTGATGATTTATTTGACCAACTGAAAGGAGTGACAGTGTTCTCAAAGATAGATTTGAGATCTGGTTACTATCAGCTGAGAGTAAAAGAGTCGAATGCGCCGAAAATTGCTTTCAGAACAAGGTACAAACACTATGAATTCCTTGTTATGCCTTTTGGGTTAACGAATGCTCCTGCAGTTTTTATGGACCTAATGAACCGAATCTTTAATTCGTATTTAGACAAGTTCGTGGTTGTGTTTATTGATGATATTTTGATTTATTCTTGTAATGAGTCCGAGCATGCCGAACACTTGAGAACTATTTTGCAGACTTTGAGAGATAAGAAGTTGTATGCTAAGTTCAATAAAAGTGAGTTTTGGCTCTGAGATTTTTAGGACATATTGTCTCAAATGATGGATTCGGGTTGATCCAAGTAAGATTTCGGCAATCATTGATTGGAAACCGCCAAGGAATGTATCTGAAGTTAGAAGCTTTTTAGGCTTAGCCGGTTATTACCGACGTTTTGTTAAAGAATTTTCAATGATTGCTACTCCAATGACCAAGTTGCAAAAAGATGTTAAATTTGAATGGTCCAAAAAATGTCAGCAAAGTTTTGAGAAATTGAAGGCATTATTGACTGAGACACCAGTTTTAGTACAACCTGAACCAGGAAAAGAATTCGTAATTTATTCGTAATGCATCACTAAATGGATTGGGATGTGTGTTGATGCAGGAGGGCAAAGTGATAGCTTATGCCTTGAGACAGTTGAAACCACACGAGAAGAATTATCCGACGCATGATTTGGAACTAGCTGCTATTACGTTTGCCTTGAAAATTTGGAAACATCATTTGTACTGTGAGAAATGTCATGTTTTTATTGATCATAAGAGCCTGAAGTACTTAATGGCTCAAAAATATTTGAACTTACGGCAACGAAAAGGGCTTGAGTTATTGAAAGACTATGAGTTGGTGATTGACCATCACCCGGGTAAAGCGAATGTGGTCGCTGACGCCTTGAGTAGGAAATCTTTGCTAGCTTTGAGAGCGATAAATACACGGTTGACTTTGTCCAGTAATGGTTCGATTTTAGCCGAGTTGAGAGCTAGACAGTTGTTCCTTCAACAGATTCGTGAAGCTAAGAAATGTGACAGTGATTTGCAAGCTAAGAGAGCTCAGTGTGAATCGGGCAGTGATTCAGATTTTCATATCAGATCCGATGATTGTTTGATGTTCCGAGGTAGAATATGTGTATCGAAAGATAATGAACTTATTCTGAAAATTCTCCGTAAGGCACATAATGGTTGCTTGTCTGTGCATCCGGATATTACGAAAATGTATAACGATTTAAGGACATTGTACTGGTGGTCAGGTATGAAACGAGATATTTCAGAGTTTGTTTTGAGATGTTTGATTTGTCAACAAGTAAATCCGAACACCAGTGCCTTAGGGTTTACTTCAACCAGTGATGGTACCCAAAATGGGACAGGATTACGATGGATTTTGTAACGGGATTGCCTTTGACTCCAAAAAAGAAAGATGTCGTATGGGTTGTGGTTGACAGATTGATGAAATCAACTCATTTTATACCGATATGTACTGACTACTCACTGGATAAGTTAGTTGAATTGTACATTTCTGAGATTGTGAGATTGCACAGGGTGCCTGTTTCTATTATTTCGGATAGAGATCCGAGGTTTACTTCAAGATTTTGGAAAACGTACAAGAGGCTTTTGGTACGCAGTTAAATTTTAGTATCGCGTTTCATCCATAAACCGATAGTCAATCTAAAAGAATGATTCAGATTCTTGAAGGTATGCTCTGATGTTATGTTCTGGAATTTGAAAGTAGTTGGGAGAAATATCTACCATTGATCGAATTTGCATAAAACAATAGTTTTCAATCGAGTATAAAGATGGCGCCTTATGAGGCATTGTATGGCCGCAAGTGCCGAACACTTTTGTATTTGACCAAGCTCAGTAAGAAACAGATTCACAGGGTTTACTTGGTTTGGGAAACTGAAGAAAAAGTAAAGGTAATTCGAGATTGCTTGAAAGCCGCTTCAAATCGACAAAAGTCATATGCAGACTTGAAAGGAAAAGAGATCGAATTTCAAGTCGGTGACAATGTCTTTCTGCAAGTATCTCCGTGGAAGAAGATTCTAAGATTTGGCCGTAAAGGCAAGTTGAGTCCACGTTTCATTAGGCCGTATGAAACTATTGAAAGAATAGGGCCAGTAGCATATTAGTTAGCTTTACCGACATAGTTGGAAAGGATCCATAATGTGTTTCATGTGTCTATGTTGCGACATTATCGATTAGACCCTTCACATGTGATTTCTCCGATAGAGGTTGAGATTCGACCTGATATGACTTATGGTGAAGAACCGATTAAGATTTTGGCTCGAGAAGTTAAACAGTGAGAAATAAAAGTACAGTCCTAGTGAAAGTTTGGTGGCAAATACACGGTCTGGAAGAGGCTACTTGGGAACCTGAGGAAACTATGCGAAATAATACCCAAACCTATTCTCTGGCAAGATTTTCATGGACGAAAATCCCTAAGGGGGGAGAGTTGTAACAGCCTAATTTTGGGCCTAGTCGAAACAGTAGTTTTGGGACCACAAATCTGACGTAGCAAAGTTCATTTTTATTACATTCTTATGGTCTATAGTTTCAGAAAATGATTTTGTGAATATTTCATTCGAAAATTTTGACGATTAGGCACTCAATTTAGTCAAAAGGACTAAATTGTAAAAAGTGCAAAAGTTGAGTTCAACATGCTAAAGGTGTCTAATTGCTATGAGATTTTAAATTAGAGGTCCTTAGATGGTAATTAAACCATTTTACTTTAACTTGGACAAAAATAGACATGAGGTAAGAGAATTTTAGTGTTTTGAGAAAAGGGCATTTTGGTCATTTGGTAAATAAAAGAATAAAAAGGGGAAAATAAAGCCAAAATTTGCTCATCTTCCTTCAACCTTGGCCAAAACTTGGGAGAACACCATAGCTAGGGTTTTATCATCCTTCAAGCTCGATTATAAGTCCGTTCTAGCCCCGTTTTTAATGATTTTCAAATTTTTGATATCCTTGAAACTTGATCTATCTATTTCTACCATTAATTTAAGGAATAATCAAGGTCTAGGGTTTGAACCATATTGGATATTTGTGTGTTTCGATGTCTAATTATGGATTATGCATGTTTGATGTGTGATAAACAACTTTTGCTAGGTGGTTTTTGATGAAAATGTCAAAAGGACCTATTTGTAAAAAGATTATAAAATGTTTGTAAAAGTGTGATTAAATGAAAACTGTGGACTGCTATAAGTATAAAAGAGGATCGGCCAGGCTTAGGAATCGAAGAAATTGAATAGATTTCATTTTTCGAGTCTAGGGGCGAAAATGTAAATATATTAAAGTTTAAGGGTAAAAATGTAATTTTTCCATAAAGTCATTTTTGGACTGAATTGAATAATGTGAATAATAAATGATTACATTTTCTATTATAGATCAATAGAAACAAGGTTCGGACCTAGATTAGGGGAAAAACAAAGTATTTGACGATTAGGTCTCATTCCTACTATTTTTGTATCGAGGTAAGTTCGTATGTAAATAATGCATTGATTTATTTATGTTTCTAAAAGTTTTAATATTGTATGAATTATGATAGACTCCTTGAACGTAATCGACAAAGTTCGACAAGCGAGAAAATCCTGATTGAACCTTAGGAATAGTTAGGATACAAATGTCATGACATTAGGGTTATTGAGATTTCGTGTAAGACCATGTCAGGGATATGGCATCACTATGAGACTTCGTGTAAGACCATAGCTGGGCTATTGGCATCGATATGAGATCTCATGTAAGACCATATCTGGGATATGGCATTGGTATGGTACTGTGAATGCGAGATGTCCCGAGTATCCTTTAGTATTCCAAGTTGTTCAATAGGTAGTTCGACAGAAATGTTAAAGTTGTGAAAGACTTGGTATGTTGCACTTGGGTACAGGTATGTACATAAGATTCATGCTTAATGAGCTCAATATGTGATAAACCCTAGGTAAGTTTGTGATTGAGTAAGTTTGACTATGAGATTTATAATGATATTTATGTTAATTTACATCATGTTAATTATGTGTTAAATGTGTGTTATCATGCCTATTATTTGCATAGGAACTTACTAAACTTTAAATCTTACTCTTCTTTCTTTTCCTTTCTCTTATAGTGTCACCAAGCTAGCTCGGGGATTGGAGACTGTTGGAGATTCACTCACACTATCATCATATCGTTTTGGGTACCGATGAATTTAACATTTTAAGTTATGGCATGTATAGGGACTTGGTCATTTTGTTATGTGTCATAATTGATTTGGCCAAATGTGTTGGCTTATGCTGGTTGATAATTCATTTTGTAAATGGCCATTGAAATTGGCTAATATCAGTTTAGGTATATATATACAATTAATGATGCCTTTCATGGATGTGGAAGTTTGCATGGTATGAGTTGTTAAGCATGTGATGCTTGTTTGTGATAAATGGTGGCATGTGATGGAAGTGTTAATGTCTAGGTTGTGGTTGATTGGTTGTATGTATATGCTTGGATTAGTGTTATGTTTTGTGGTGCAGGTATGTACATAAAAGGGTGGAAAAGGGGCTTGGTAAATAGCCTTATTTTTGTCCACACGAGTAGGCACATGGGTATGTGTCTAGTCCGTGTGTGACACACAGCTTGCCCCATGGGCGTGTGTTCTGGCCGTGTGTCCATGCACCTTAATTGTTGCAAAACAGAATGCTCAATAATGAGCACACAGGTAGAGACACGGGCGTTTGTCTCAATTGTGTGGACGACATGGTCACAAACACGAGCGCATACCCTGGCCGTGTGAAGTCTGCACCTATTTTATGAAAAATTATGAAAATTTAATCGATCACACGGCCTAAGCACAACGGCGTGTGACTTGGCCGTGTGACCTCAATTTGATGATGACGTCATAGAAAGCTCCCTAATTTGAACATGGCCTGAAGCACGGGTGTGTCTTAGGGTCACACGGGCGTGTCCCAAACCCACACGGGCGTGTGACCCCTTTTTCATGAAAACTTTTCTAAGTTTCCCAAAAATTTCCAAAGTTCTCGGTTCAGTCTCGAACCACTTCTGATGCATGCTTTGGGCCTTGTAGGCTCGTGATAGGGACGATATGAATGTATATGAAAGGTTTTAAACTTGGATGCAAATTTATGTCTCGGTTTTATATGTTTGCTTGTGTTTATGTCCGGTAATGCCTTGTACCCTGTTCCAGCGTTGAATACGGGTAAGGGGTGTTACACATCTTCACTAAAGATTCACTCAAAGCACTCAAAGTGTTTAAGGTTCAATAAATATGCACTCAGCAGTCGAACAAGAAATGTCATTACCATAAGCTTGCTTGAAAATCAAATTTTCACCACTATAAAATGATATGACACACCAATCAAGAGGTCTTAAAGAGGTTGTAATGGGGCTTAGGTTAAAGGGTGTGGAAGAAGGCCAGAAAAGTTAGTTATAATCGAGATCGAGTTGATAAATTACCAAACCAGAAAAACATAAACAAATGCTGAATTGAAAGCAAGCACATCAATCAATAATTATTCAAGAAAAAAAAAATGAGCTTCTCAACAAAATAGGAAATTACCTATTCAAGCTTAATCAACAAAAATATAATCAATATTTTTTTCGAATTTTTTCTATTTTTTTACTAGAACAAAAAGAATTAATTTAGTAATTCAAACAAAAGAGCATAGTTAGGTAGCTAACCAAATCAAATCTCGACAAAAAGGGAGTCAATAAAACAGGAAAGAGTCACAACAAAAAAAATCAGTTATGGGTTAACATTCACGAGTTAATCAAGAAAAGGTGTGTTGGGCTCAATAAGGTTCACTAAGGGTTAATTTAATAAGTAGGCTTTTTATAGGATAAGTGGGTTAAACCTAAGTGCCTTTATCATCTCAGTATATCAAATCAAAGGTGTGGTCTCGACATGCATAATCAAAGCAAGTTCTAGAATAACAAATCAAGTTGACACACTCATAACCAATAATAGAATGAACATGAAAAATGTATGCTCTATAGGCTCAAAAGCTCACAAAAAACCATGGTTTTGATGTCAAACTTACAAATCTAAAACTTCAAAATAATAACTCAATTCAGGAAACAACCTAAAATTTCTATTTCTAAAAAAAAAAACTTATCATGCTTGACTCTCTCATGTCTTAAAGTTTAACCCAACCAATGCATAAATATCTACAAATCAATCAAAAAAAACATTAATAAAAATCCCAAATCGACAAAAATTCATTCTAATGAAAGTATGAGAAAATTACTTAGACACAAGAAATAATTCAGGGATTTTCTAATAATTATATAAATAACCTCCCCACACTTAAGATGTACATTGTCCTCAATGTACAAACAGATATAAACACAGAATAAGCAGAATATTTTAAGAGAGGGAGAAAACTGAAACTACCTTAAATATGGATGAAATCATCAGAATAGTAAAAACTAAAATTGTAGGCAAATCTAAATGTGGTACATGGTTCCGAGCAACTAATAAGAAAATAAACACAAATAATAAAGAAATTTAGGAGGTTACAAAATTAATTAGAAACAACCATAAAAATAAAAACATAGTTCGAAAGAAAAATAAACTAAAGAAGTCTAAGAAATAAAAATAAAACAACTAAAAACAAAAACAAAAATAAAATAAAAATAAAAATAAAACTGAAAAGAAGAGAAATAAAATCAATGATCTTCATCATCAGAGGCATAGGGATCGTGAGATGCCAGCACTGAAGAAGATATGTGGAGGTGCTAATAGATCTACTGTAAAGTGACATCAATATTGTCGAACCGCTCAAAATAGTGATGCTCAAAATGAGTGAACCACTCGGAGAGGTACGCGAGGGTAGCAACAGAAGTAGATGTACGGTGACTTGGAGGTGGATAATGAAATGGATCCTCGTGGTGGAAAGAGACATCATCAGTGAAATCCTCATGCTTATCCTAAGGGTTGGAATGAAATAATCGATATCGAGGAGGATCCACTCCACACAGTCTCTCAATCATCCTCAAGTGACTCATACTCGATAACCCCTGTCAAGACATCTGTCCAACTAGTGTAAAGGAGGAGGACTGTTCCATAGTGTCGAGGATACCGAAGTGTCGTGCGAGGCGAGTCACGTAAGGGCCTAAGTAAATAAGACCCTTCCTACTGCATTCTGTTTTATGGCGGTAAGTTAAGACAATGAAGTAGGCAAGATCGAAGGTGCGCCTCGTGGCCCTGCTCCACAAAAAATAAGCGTCAAATCTATCGATGACTCTGGTGTTCTCTCTCCGACCGTTCAATGTGTAGGCCAATATGGCATTGATATAGCGCAAGGCCAGAGGAAGGGAAGTCGCCTTTGACCAGCTTGGGTCATACGATGTCGTACTTGCCGTAAGCTTTGTCCAGCATAAAGATGGTGAATAATGGATGTGTCAGTATAAAGTAAGAAATCCCTTAGCACCCACGAACTCCTCAGTATAGTGCCCTAGAGCAGCACCAAAGTCGTGGACGCTCAGATGACGCGCCGTACCATCGAGTCTAAAAGTAATAGTGCCTGGCTCATCGTGGCTCAACATCATGTGTTGAAGGACGAATGTCGAACAGAACTCAAGGATAAGCTCCGAGTAGGTGAGCTCAACGATGGAGAAAAATTAGTCCCATGGAGCTATAGCTATCAGTGCGTAGACTCTATCAGTTAAATGAATCTGCTCCAAGGCCACCTAATCAATACAACGGTCTTGTAACATCTCGGTTTAGGGCCTAGTCAGAATAGTGGTACGAAACCACAAATCCGAGGTCTATGTATGAGTTTTTGAGATTTATGCTATGTATGCATGCTAGTGTGAAAGTTTCATGAAGCAATTTTGTGAAATTTTGGTTGAATTGTCCAAAAGGACAAAATTGCAAAAGTTGCAAAATGTGAGATTCTAGAAGCTATTTCTATGAAATGGCTTTAGAATATATATTAGAGGTCCTTAAATAGCAATTTACCCAAATTCTAATTTTTGGACAAAATTGGGCATGGATGAGTTAAAATAGGAAGTTTATCAAAAAGGGCATTTTGGTCATTTGGCAATTAAATGATTAAAATGGGAGAAAAGATGACAAAATTCATTCATCTTCTTCTCCAAGGCTGCTGAAAATTGAAAGAGCCATTGTTAGGGTTCTTCAGATTTTTCAAGCTTGCTAGTAAGTGCATCCAAGCCCCGTTTTTCATATTCTTCATATTTTTGAGGTCCTAGTTGTATAAATAAGCTATTTTTAGCTATTTGATGAGCTATATTGAATGTTCAAAAATGTGGCCATGTATGACATGCATGTATGTTGATGTTTTATGAAAGATTATGAAAGCTTGATGTAGTAGAAACATATTTTGTTAAGTAATTTTCCATGAAAATGCATGTAGGGACTAGTTTGTGAAAGTTTTAAGTTTGGTCATACATGTGTGATTTAGTGCGAATTGGTGAATGCTTTAGTTGAGTAAGTGATTCGGCTAAGCATGAAAGTCTAGAAATTTGAATAAAAATCATTTTACGAGCCTTGGGGTAAAAGTGTAATTATGAGAAAGATTAGGGACAAAACGGTAATTTTTGCCAAAGTATGAGATAAGTGTCAATTTAGTCAATGTGTGTATTGAATAAACTGATTTATTCATTATAGATCAAGAAAGACGAAGCCCGAATCTAAACCGAGGCAAGAGCAAGGTGGTGGACTAGATTGCATATTTCTATACTTTTGAGTATCGAGGTAAGTCTATGCTTAAACAATGCATTCATACTTACAATTTCTTGATGCTAGCTAGTGTGTAGCATGATTGAGAATGATTGAGAACCTATGTGGGATGAATGTAGCAGAATTTTTGAATGTGTAGTGAGAATGCTAAATGGTGGGCTAAGTGCGATACCATCCTAATGCATATTGACGATAAGCTGGCTATGTGCGATGCTACCGTTAGGTATATCGTCTAGTGGGCTATGTATGAAACCACTATGAATACCTTTGTGGTAGGCTAAGTGCGATACTACCTTATTAATTGATTGTGATGGGCTAAGTGCAAAACCAACGAGAAATTAGCTGTGTGGATTAGTTACGTGGAGTAGCTGTGTGGTTATATTATTGAGTTAATTAGCTGTGTGGATGAATTATCGAGAAATGATGTTGTGTTGTATATTGTGTAAATGTGATATGAATGTAGGGATGCATTTTAATGGTTATGTAACTCATGATGTGTTGAAAATGTGGTAAGGAATAGAAAGAGTAAGCATTGTTGTACATTATATGTTCGTATGATGCTAATTGTTGTTTAGCTTATACTATGATGCTTAATTGTTTATTTGTAAACTTACTAAGCTCAAAGCTTACTCTCTTTCTTTTGCCTTGTCTTATAGAGTAAAAGTGTAGAATCGAGATACAAGGATCAAATTGGAAGATCGTCCACATTATCAGCACACTCTGGTACACGAGACTCAATGTTTTGTATATGGCATGTATAGAGGCTAGACAAGTTAGTGAATTTTGTTGTAAATGGCTAAGATGTGTTGGCCTTTAGATGGATAGTCTATTTTGTATAATGCCATAGTAGCTGGCTACCTTATTTTATGAAAATATTGTAGTTATCTATGTGAAATTGCACTTCAATTTGAGTTGATTATGGATGTGTTGAATGAATGCATATTGTGTATGCTAGAGAGGTGAAAGGAACTTAGCACATAGCTTTGTTTTTGTCCATGTGGATAGACACACGGGCACGTGTCTAGACCATGTGTGACACATGTCAGCCCACGGGCGTGTGACTTGGCCGTGTGTCCCCTGCATGTAAATATTTTAAGTCAGAATAGACCACGGATTAGCCACACGGGCGTGTGACTAGGCTTTGAGGCCGTGTGTATGTAGTCAGTATTCACCACAGTTGTGGAGCATGGGCGTGTGGGTCTATGCACGGGCGTGTCTCTTCTTGCACGGGCGTGTTAACCTTGTACAAAAGAGAAAATTTTTAAGATTGGAAAAAGTTCCGATAAAGTCTCGGGAGCCCTCGTGTGTATGAGTAAGGCCTCGTAAGTCGAGATCGAAGTTGTTGAGGTGACTTAAGAGAGTAGTCACGATGAGCCTAAGTGGCAATCAAGTAGTTTTATTTCGGTAACGCCTCGGGCTTGGTTCTAGGGTAGAACTCGGGTAAGGGGTGTTACAGGCCTAATCCCAGTGGCCACTATCGAATATGCTAATATAGGTCCTCCTGAGGACCCTGTGAAAATCATAAACATGGATGGCGTGCATCGACGAAGCCCCCGAAGACGAGGTCAATCCCAGAGTCTTCCACTTTTTTGAAGCATGGATGGCGACCTTAGATTTGCCACGTGTGTTCGTTATGGTGTGCCTGAAAAAAATAAAATAATCTAATATTAGAAAAGTAATAAAATAAGTATCACCAATTAAACAAACAGAGAGGTCGGTGAATCAACGTGCAAGTTAAAATACGTTACTAACAATCCTCTCATGACGAACATCAAAATCCAAGCTACCTAAATAGAAAATCTACTCCTAAAATAATATGTACTAATACCTAACCATGCAAAAACTAGTTACTAAATTTCTTAAGTAGGCATACCAACACACAAAGAATAACACAAGCACAGAATGAAAATAAATCAGGAGAAACTAAAGTTAAAACTAATGATAATAAAAAGAAGAAAATAATAATAATAATAATAATAAAAGTAAGAATAATGATAGTAATAAGAAAAATAACAGTAAAAGAAATAAGATTAAACATAATAATAGGAAAAACTAAAGAAAATAAATAAGAATAAAACAAGAATAAAAATAATAAAAATGACAATTAAAAAAATTGATTAAATAGATCCTACTAGAACTAAAACTAAAAATAAGAACAATAAAAATAATAATGAAAATAACACTAAAAATGTAGGAATAGTAAAACAAATAATTATAATAACAATAAATAAAAATGAAAATAATAATAATAATAATAATAATAATAATAATAATAATAATAATAATAATAATAATAAAAGGAAAAAGAATAGACAGTGGGGAACCGATAGGCGACGATGGCAAACGGCGGTGATGGTCGATGGGGTAGTGCGTTGTTGTGGTCGAAGGTGGGCCGATGAGGGGGTGTTTGCGCAGTGGTTAGGGACGGCGGCGACGGAGTTTTGAGTTGGTGGAGTGATGAGGGAGGTACGGGGGAAAGGGGAGTTCGTGCGTGGAAGAAAGGGAAAGGGGGGAAGGAAAGTGGTGGACAGTGGAGATGTTTAAAACTTTATGGTTGTTTGAAAAACACATTGCCAAATTCCAACTTAAACGTTCAAAATTTCGTTTCTCGTTGCTTATTCACAAAGAAGTTTACTCGTTTTTAATCCCCTTTCAAAAAATGCACGTATTATCTTGTTTACTAAAAACCGTGTCAGTTACAGAAGTTTGGTCTTAATAATTACGAAAGCATGATCTTTGAAAACCAGTTGTTTATTGTTTTGAAAACCCCGCGTTGATTAAATTTGCAGTGTTTAAGAAATCCCAAATAAAAGTTAAAACTATTCCAATGGCCTTATTACAACAATTTTAAAACCTAATATTTAAAGTAAAGTAATCCCAAATAGAAATGCTAAGTTCACCCTTAAAACATGCGGGACGTGTGGCCACCTCTGAGTCCCTCGCGGCTCCAAATCCTCTAAAGCTGGGGATTACCCGCATAGTTAAGGAAAAGGGTGAGTTACAAGAACTCATTGTGTAATCCCAGTTACCGTCACAGTCTGGGCCCAAGCCCATGCAGTATCAGTTCGGGCCTAAGCCCCAAAATCATGGTAATGCAACGAAAATGTAGCCCAACCTAATCCAACCATCACACCACCCGTACCAACCCTACACACCATGTAGGGACCAAGTCAACCCACCCAGCCCTACACACCAAGAACGTAGCTGAGCTGCTAATATCAACGCAACAAAGCTACCAGTAACAGTATACGTGGCTGAGCCACTAAAATCAGTATATCGTGGCAGAGCCACCGAATCAATATAACGTGGCATAGCCACTAGTACAGTACTTCCTCCATAAGCATAACCTAACCCAATGCAACATGCAATGACATTTTAACTCAGTGTATGCAATAAACTATAATCATAGCAATTAAACAGATTACACACAAACACACTAAATCTACCACTAGGGGTATAACGGTCATTTGGTCGGTATGGGTAAAACGGTAATTTACCCCTCAGGGGTATAACAATAATTTCACCCATCGAAGGCATTTCAGTAATTTCACCCTTTAAGGGTATTTCAGTATTTTACCCACTAAAGGTACTTTGGTAATTTTACCCACCGAGGGTATTTCAGTATTTTACCCACTAAGGGTATTTTAGTAATTTTACCCACCAAGCGTATTTTAGTAATTTACCCTCTAGGGTATTTCAGTAATTTGGCCAACGGTCTTTCCGTCGCCTCGAGCGACTCGGGACCTCTTTTTGGTCAAAACGGTGTAGTTGGGCTTAAAGCCCAATTTCAACCCCAACGGGCCCACACGCTCGTGTGGCCCATTCTGCTCGTTTTCAGTCTCAATTTTGCGGACTTCACAGTCACATCAGTCATTCGGTAATTTTTCCATCAGTTTTCCTCATGTGGGCCTGTTAGCCCATAGGGCCCACTTAGCCCGTTCCGGCTCGATCAGGCCCGTTACGGCCTCCGTTTCGCGAGAGTGCTCGTGACACTCTCAACGATCTACCGCCATCATTAGTGGCTCGGTTTATCACTACGAGCGCTTGCACGCTCTAGAGTCTCGGTTGCCGATACTTCAGCTTTTCGACATTTCGGCTTATGCCCAAATCACAGAACATCACATAGTCACAATCAATAGTGTGAGATTACACACCTGTTTACGGGTTGTGACTTCCACTACTTCCAAACACCTATGATAACGAAGGCCATTAGTTAGACTTCTCCTTTGACAACCCAAAATATAGAAATAACCAACTATTGCCTCAACTTACCAGCAAGCGACAGATCCCCTTTTATGGAGGGTATTCGGCCTACCCCTCCTAGATAAAGAATCAAGTTCCTAGAAATTTTGATGCACCAAACAATGATGTTAGTAACATCCAACATTCGACCTCCCCTAGAGAAAAGAGAGAAATCGAATCTCCTACCCATGCAGTCACAGAAATATTCACCATAACGAAAAAAGAAAGCGTTTGAGTTACCTTACCCTTTTCCAAATTACCACAAGATCGTAGCTGTCCAATAAAGAGTTTCGGCCCTCACCATAAGAGAACAAAAGGGATTCAGTTTGGAGAAGGTAAGTAGATTCGGCCTAGGCAATAAGAAGTTGAATTAAGAGTTTCGGCTTTAACATAGCAAAGAGAGGGAAGAAAGAAGATGAGAGACAAGAAACAGTTACCTTTGATCAGAAAAGAGCCGAATGGGAAAGACATTTGGCAACCAAGAGTAGCAACTATGAGTCAATGATGGAACAATTCGGCACTTGGCAACAAAACAAAAGAACCAAATTCGGCTGTAGAGAGAAAAGAGATGTCGACTACAAGAGAGAATCGAATGAAACCAAGATGAAGGAGGAGGGAACCGTATTTACCAAAATTAGAAATGTAAAAGAGAAATAACCAAGAGGAGAAAATAGTTTGACAAAAGAAAAGGAAAAAAAGATGCACGAGTGGTCACTTCTAAAGTAAATTCGGCACTTTCAGAACAAGGATTCGGCACCTACACTCTTCACTAGCCAAAAATGCCTAACACAACTCCTTAGCGAATTTCTCCTCCCCACAACACTCCCAAATTCGGCCACTACCATCACTCTCCCCTATCCCATGATTTTCTCCCCTTTTTGCTCCCACAAACTCTTTCCTTCATCCATTAAAATGATTTGACCCATTCTTCAACTCCCATAGCAGAGTTTGATCCCAACTCTGCTTCCTCCTCTCTCAAAGCACAAAATAAAAGCCACCAGTGCAGCTTAAAGGATTCGAACCCCATACCTCCTTGCATGCCCAACACGCCACTTGCCACCACAACACCAGCTCACTTGTGTTAGTAAAACACATGCAAATTCCCTTAAGTCTTGCTTCCAACAGCCCTCTCCACTAAAGGGCCAAAAACTAAAATTTTTTCGGGGCTTGGACTCGAACCCAGGCCTCCCTAGAACCCCTAAACACCCTCAAACAACTCGCTGAGCAAGCACAACATGCAATTATGCAAAAATCACAACCCCTAATTTTTGGGATGTTATAGGAGAGGGAAGGATGCGATGGGAGAGAGGGGAGAAGGGGGTTTCGATTAGGGGTGGCTGGGGAAGGGAAAAAGGAAAATGAGGGGAAAAGGGGAAAGGGGGGAATCGTGAGGGAGAGGGAAGGAGAAAGAAGCGCTTAGATTGAGAAAGGGAAGGGCTTGGACCACTGCGTTGGAACGCCGGAACCCATGGCGTAGCAGAATAAACATAGATCCGGCGATCCAAATCAGGAATCCATGTGTGAGGAACGAATCGGGGTGAAATAAATGTTTCGAAATTACCAAAACTTAAATCTGAGTAGACGGCGACGCCTTGGCAACAAGAGTTTTGATCTACTGTCGAATCAAGCCACAACCTTTCCGATGTTGGCCTCTACGTGATCCACCCGATTTGACTATGAACGGAAGAAATCTCCAAAACTATTTTGGAGGTTTATTTGCTTGACGGCTGCTAGACCTAACAAGCAATCTATTAGGGTTTTTTCTTAAGCTTTGTCTCTTTTAAATACCTTTTATATTGGGCATCCTTTTAATTTGGGCCTTTTATAATGGGTATCTTTTTCATTGGGCCCATTATTTGGTATCCTTTTAATACCCTTTTATAATTGGTATCTCTTGAATGTTAAATAAATACAATAAAGTTTTTAACCGAAAATTATAATTACATTAATTATATCCAGAAAATTATAATTACATTAATTATAATAAGGATTTGATAAACTATATTTATTTAAATTTATATATGAATCAAATTCATATATTAATAGAATTATGTTGTCATTATGTGTACAACATCCTTGTACATATAATATGTTCAATATTTGATTGCCCAATTAAATTAATTCTTTAATTAATTTAATTCATGTGACAACCAAAAAACAATACAAATTATATTTTATTCCGTTCATTTAAACCATAGGGTGTGACTCAGAGGTTCTTGCAACGTTAGCGAAGTAATAATAGAAACGATTCTAATGTCACAAACAATGAGTGGCATCTAACAATGCATTATTGCTACCTAAGTTACAAGAAGTCATGATTCCACATAACTTTTTATGATTAACCTTTCATGCATTAATCCTTAAGTCCTTTATCTCCGGAATGGACACAAGTCATGGAATAGTCACACTTGTATAGTCCATCCCATGTTTCTTGATATCTTGAGTAGACTATGATATACAAATTAGTATGACATCTCATGTCAACTTATTTGAGCATGGCCATGCATTTCTAGTCTCACTCAATCAAGTGGCCTAAGATATTACTCCCATTATGTAGGAGGGACTTATCCTATATTGATCAACCATATCCTCTACATAGATTGTGGTATATCCAACATCGGCCTTTATAGAACAACCGCATTACTGTGTACGTTTGATTGTATCAAAATATACAACTCACGATCTTTGAGATTAATAATTATCTCAAGTCCGAGGATCATATACATATTAATCACTATGAGTAATGTTGTGACAATTACATAATAATCCAATAAACATACTCATAACGGGTCAATCCAATATGTTGTTCTCTAACACACATATTCATGCATTGATTTTGACAATCCACATCAATGACAACTCTTTATCATCAATCAACTACATGTTAGTCTTAATGCATTACTGTTGTCCTAGTCAACAATAATACTCGACTAAGGATCTTTTAAAAATAATCATATTATTCTCAGGACATTATTATAAAACAGTTTATTTGTATACACAGATAGAAAAACTGAAATAATAATGACAACGCTTTATATTAATAAATATGGTAAATAAAGTATGTTATTACAACCATCTCATGATTGATCTTTGGGCATACTCTTACACACTGTGGGAGGTGCGGATGGGAGTGAGAGAAAAAGGGGGCGAGGGCAACTATGGTTAGAATGGAGGGTCGAAGTGGGTAAAAGCAGAGTGGCGGCTAGGGGAAAGAAGTGAGGGAAGAAGAAGACAAAACAAAAAGAAAAGGAAAAATTAGGGTTTTAAAGGGATACAGTCATGTTTAGGCCCGTGTTGGGCCACATAGCCGTGTCACACACCCATGTGCCACTCCCTCAGGCCGTGTGTGATTTAAAACTCAAAGCCTAGTGATCACACAGCCTCGAACACGCCCGTGTGTCACACACGATCGTGTGCCAGGTCGTGTGTGATTTTCCTTCGCTTCTCCCATACTCGTGTGCGAGGCCATGCGGGGTACACAATCTCACACACGCCCGTGTGATAGTCTCGTACACAACCGTGTCTATGGCCTGTGTAACTCTCTGAGTTGCAATTAAATTTAAAAAATTAACTCCAGCGTTCACACGGCCTTGGACACGGCCGTGTCGCCAGGCTGTGTGAATCATCTTAAGTCGTGTAACCATCAAAATTGGATTGAAATCCTAACTCTGCATTTGACTCTGTATAAACCCAAGACATGTAGTTGGGGACCTTTAAGTATCTATTGTTCATGATTATGATTATGAATCGAAAATGTTTTGATATTTTCATAATTGTATTTTTTTTCATATTTTTAATTGTTTATATATTTTCATAATTGTATAAATGAAAATGTTCTTATATTGACATTATTTTCATCGTTTATAATGTCTATTGTATGTCTTTTTTTCATATTTTAAATTGTTTAATAACTCACATTAATTGTTTATATATTTTCGAGTATCTTAATTATTATATTATTGTGCAATATAAGAACATTCTTTGGTTTCGAATACTTCACAACAAACTAAATTCTTTTTAGAGAATAATGTTTATGAGCCTTTATTGATAGGTGTCTATGAAACTTATGCCCTTGTTGTTCATGTTATCTAAATCATAATTAGAATAAATTTAAACATGGCTCATATGTGATGAAACTTAAAACATAATAAAATTTGAAGTAAAAATCTACCCATAATAAAACTCCAAATTTCCAAAGCCTAAACCTTATCATTAAGTCAAAGTATTATTAGTAAAAACAATTTTTTTAACTCCAAAATAAAATTAAAAATAACTCTTTTTTTGTATTTTTTTGACTTAACTGTCTAAAAATTACATCAAATAAATTTTCTTAAATTCCTTATATTTAATAACTTGTTTCTTATTAGATATATTGTATTGATTAATAAATAGATAATTTAAAATAAAAATAAAAAAGTTAGTTGTTCATGCTGCTGCTTCGATACTGCACTTTTATTTTTTTTTTCTTTTAGTTAAAATATTTTTCGTCAAAATTGGATTTGTTGAAAATAGATGGAGCTTTGACCTTTGTTGATAGATATTTTCTTTTTCCTCTAGGAAACTGCATTAAATTCGGAAGGCTTGATTCTAAATTACGCAAAAGCTGAGACGCTGATTGGACAATCCAACATTCGACCCAAAGCTAACCAGCTTAGCACTTAGCATAGTTTACACTCTTTTTCAAAACGCACATGTTTCTTTGACCATGATCACTCCAATAGAAGCTTTCAAAGCTTCTTGCCCTAATCTCTTTGCTCTCTACTTTCACAAGCTTCTGATTGATTAATAATGCTTTTCTTTTTTGCTGCAATCAGTTCAACTTCTTTGAATTCAGTTATATAGTTCCTTAATTCAGGTGGGTTAATTCAGGTGGGTCTTGCTTTGTTTCTATTTTACATTTTCTTTTTCCGTTGCTTACCATTACTGCTTTACTGTTTCTTTGTTTGAGACTGGTAGTTTCAAATATTGTAGATTTATCTTTCTGGGTTTCTCTTTGATTTGTGGTTTTTGAATGATTTATTAGTTAAATGAAGTTACTTATTCTTAATGCAGTTTTTCATCTGGGTTTTGTTTGTTTTGTTTGAATTTTAGTATTTTTTGGTCCCATCTTGCTATCTTAGAGGATGGCATGGGGGTTTTGGTGGCGATTTTGATTGATAATTAAGTAGGATTTTTATTTGGAAGTAGATTTTTTTTTTTTTTTTTTTTTGGCTGAAGTTTTAGATTTTGGATGACAGTGATGAACTTGGAAACTGAAATGCCGGGTCGACGGCATTTTTCTCTAGTAGATACTTTAGAGCTGAAATCTCAGATTGAAAGGAAGATTGGGCCTATAAAAGCTGAGAAGTACTTTAATCTGCTCACTAGATTTTTGAGTCTTAAGATTGGGAAACCCGAGTTTGATAGGCTCTGCATTGGTATAATTGGGAGAGAAAATGTTCGTCTTCATAATCATCTCCTCAGATCGATTATTAGAAATGCTTCTCTTTCGAAGAATCATCCATCAACAGGGAACAAATTGGAAGGTGCTTTAAGTGTTAAAGCGGCGAATGGGTATCAAAGAAGTAATCTTAAGTCAATGTGCAAAGACTTTCCTCAATCCCCTCGTAAGGGAAGGACTACAAATCTCCGTGATCACAACCATCCAAGTCCTTTAGGGCCTCATGGAAAGAGCCGTGGTACTGTTTGTGAAGATGCAGTTCCGAGAGTTCAAGAACAGCAAAGTGCTACTGAGTTGCTTTCTTTGGGTAGCAGACCACCTATGTCCTTGGAAGAAGGAGAGGAAGTTGATCAAGTTGCAGGAAGCCCAAGCATTCGCAGTAGGAGTCCTGTTAGAGCTCCGCTTGGCATATCTTTGAATGCTAAAGGAATGCAAAAAGTGCCATGGAACGGATTAGCATCCGCTTCTGGAACATGTCATTGCAAAGGTGAACTACCTGACACCGGTTCTTTGAGAAAAAGGTTGGAAAAGAAGTTAGAGATGGAAGGATTAAACATGTCAGTAGATTGTGCCAATTTGTTGAACAGTAGCCTTGATGTTTTCATGAAGAGATTGATAAAACCCTGTTTGGAATTGGCTGGTTCAAGGTCCGGGCAGAAACTTATTGACCAAGGTCACAATTGGTCCACAGTCTCTTTGAACGGGATGTGGCCTTTGAGATATGCTCAAAAACAGAATGGGTCCATTTCTGCATCAATGTTAGACTTTCGAGTTGCAATGGAAATAAACTCCCCTCTCCTTGGGGTGGACTGGCCAACAAAACTTGAGAAGGTGTGCCTGCATGCTTCAGAAGAGTGAGCCGGAACTCACTATCCATTGGTTCGAGTTGAACCAGGTTCCGGTGCTAGAGCAATTTTGAGTTATTTCAGTTACGAAGTATGCTCTAACATTGATCTTGATTATTCCATTTTTTAGAACGGATGAAGTAAATAAGTATAAAGGCCAAAGGGGGTTTTGGATCAAGCCAATTAGGTTGTATACAGGTCATGGCTCTGATTTATCCTTGAGGTTTGACAGCTTAACATGGAGAAATCCAATTATATTGACACTTTGTAAGAATCTACCTGTTAGAAATAGGTTAGCAATTATCTCCACCTGTTACCTATAGTTGCTGTAGTTAAGACATATTTTCGTAATAATAAAGCATATATTTTAGCTTTCAGCTTGATCTTGTTGAATTTGTCATATGACCTTTCATTATCTACTATTTCCTTCCCTCTGATGTGGTTTGTCATTGTTTTACATTGATATATGCATCTATGCGGTAGTTAATTGCCCTGCCAGCATAAATGAACTTATATCGAGAGCGGTGCATTTGAATGCTGAAAATCATTCGTTGTGCGAAGCTCTGTATATCCTTACATGAGATGGATGTTTTTCGCTTTTTGTATTTCTTTCTCATTACGCCTTTACCTGTGGACTTTTTGAATCATATCATTGCAAAAGTCGTCATTCGTACTTTTATGAGATCAGTCTGCTCTCCATTTCATGGCATGCCAGTGCAGAACTCGAACCTTTCGTGTTTTCTGCATTTCTAGTTGGATATTGTTTGGGCATATAGCGCAAATAATAGAGAACATGGTTTTATAGAAGCCATTTGCTCGTGTAGGAGGAACAAAAAGCGGTTAAGGAGGTGGAACATTGTCTTGATGACCAACCCCAAGGCTGATATCTCAATCGAGGTGGTCCAATGGTACTTGCTCCTGTCATGCACTTCTTATGTTTCCCTCATTGTATGCAGGATCGGATCTAGAGAAATACCGAACCGAATATTGCCTATTAATGTTACAGTTCCGATGCTTAAAAGTGAGGTAAAATAAACCTCTAAACTTAACTGACACTTGCAGTGAGTGGGAAGATCATTTTATGGGTTGAAACTTATGCAGATTCTGATTTGATGAGCTGAGCTGAGCATTGATGCCTGTTTATAAAAGCAAAGCATAGTTGAACTCTTCTTGTTGTAGGTGTCTTGTAATTTTCTCTCCTTGACTTGCAAGATTAAGACATAAATTTTCCATAGGCTTAAAAGGATGGGGACCTACATACAATCGAATCTAAAAATCCAGAAAGAAGACAAGGCAAAATGTTAAAATAAAGACACAAAGAGACACGATGAGTTTGTGTGGCTAAGCTCAACATGACAGCAAGTAGTGGCTGGATCGGACAATGTATCCAAAATCATAACATCAGCCAGCCCCCATTATCTAAATACAAAAATTAAAAAGAGAGATCTGACTCCTAACTCTAAGCTGTTGTCTAATCCACATCATGTTGTTTCCCCTAATTGGTTCGATTCTTCAATGTTTCATGCCCCTTTTTAGTATCCCAGTTTTCTTGCACACATAATTTTATTTTGTTTTATTTCTTTTTCTTGAATTCAGCAATATTTTAAAGACTTGTTTGAAATTTTTTGGTTGTTGAGGCTGAAAACAACAAAAGCTTTCCTCTTTTTCATCATTATTATTACTACTTACATTGATTTCTTTAAAATAGCTATTTCAATAATATACTATTATTCTCTATGTTTAAAATAAATGTCAGATTTAGTCGTTGTATTCTAATTTTATCAATGTTTATCATTCTATTTTCTAAAATTTAAAATTTAATTATTGACTCAAATAATAACAATTAAATGTATTAGGTTAATTTTTGTTGCTAGTATCATATTATGTATAACTTGTGATTTAGTTTATATTTAAGTATATATACTTTTTCAAAATTTAAAATTTTAATCTTAAACAATATTCGTAAAATGTATTATTTAAAATGACATAGTTTTTCTATTAGTATTATGTAGAAATAAAAAATTAACATAATATTACATATATGATAACATCGCATAAAATTTTGAAAATAACAAATTATAAAAAATAAAAAAAATAAAAAGGAAAAGTCAAAATGATAAATGTTGTTAATCCTAATTGTTGGTCTCAAAAGACAATAGGTGCTTCATTTGTTTGTCTAAGACAATAATTGAAGTAGATCCGTAAAGTATTAGTGTTAATGAAAAGAAAGGAACATGGCGTGTTGTTTCACCGACTGATATGCAACCATAAAATAATGGTTAGATTCAGAGATTCCACCATCATTCATCATTATCTATCTTAATATATTAATTAATGCCTAATGATTCATTAATACTTAGTTTTTATCTTTTCTACCCAATAATTCATGCTTATATGTTACAATAAATAACAATTTATGCAGTTTCCATGTCTTCTTATACATTAAATCATTTCTTCACACGTAAATTACACTTCCAGTCACTTAATTATTGGTAAATTTTTGTTTTGGTCACTCAATTATGAAAAGTTACAAAATGATTACACAATTATTTAATTTTGTTTATTTTTGGTCATTAGCTATTAAATCATTAACGGAAAGATGACATGACATCTTTTAAAACGAGCATATAACAATTTTAACCCTTAACATTTATATACTGTGTCAATTTAGTCCTAACAAATTTAATACACAACATTTACATATTGTGTAATTTGGTATTTTTTAGAATTTTAATTTTCTTTATCACATTTTCACCTAAAAAGCTAAATAAATTTATCAACTAAATCAATGGCAAAGCCAAGGGAGTAGGCAAGGGTCCCCTTGATTAAATGAGAATAGCCCATCCCATAATATAAATCATTAAAATTAAATCTTTTAATTTTTGAATAAATGGAAATTTTACATTTTTTTGGCACTCTCAAAAAATTAATAATGTAATGGAAGCATTTTAACACAACCTTGGCTCCTCCAATATTTTATAATTTTATCTCGGCTGGTCAAAAAAAAAAATTTGACTTTACCTTTGAGCTAAATTTGATTGAATATATATATATAATAGAAACACCTAAAAATCCAACATAACAATTTTTATTTTTTTTATTCTTTTAAAACTAACGCTCAATGTCACAAAGAAAAGCAAAACTATAAAAAAGATTAAATTTCACATTATGTAAATATTGAGAGTTAAAATTGCTACTATGTCAAATTTTAAACTTGCCAAGTTATAACAGTTAAATTACTAACAAGAAGATAACTGTTGGTAACCAAAAAAGAAAAAAATAAAGTTAAATAGTTGAGCAACCATTAGATAATTTTTCATAATTAAGTGATAAAAAAATTATTTATAGTTGAGTGATTACTAATGTAATCTTCTTTATTTTTTAATAAATAAAATATTGCCAAGTTTAGTACAAGTTAATTTAGTATTACACTTGGTTTTTAGATTTGGATCATCATTTAATCATTTTTATAAGAAGAATAGGAAAAAAATAATTCAAAGATTGAATTCAAGATTCGAGATTAGTACTAATTATTTAATAAAATCTTTTAAGGTGTAGGAATTCTTAAAATGAGAATCATGATAATTAAATTATTTTTAATTTTTAAGATTAAAATGAATAAATTTAAGTCTTAGATTTAAAGATTTAATCTACCTCACTAAAATAAAGAGCACAATACTTACTTTTTTTTCTCCATGTAATTCAAATTTTAAGAACAAAAGAAATTCGATAATCTCTTACTTTCACATTTAATTTTTTTTGAAGAAAAAAAATTTCACATTTAATTTTTTTTGAAGAAGAAAATTTGAAAGCAAATTTACAATGAAAGGGAAGTAAGAGATTAGGGTTACCAATATTAAGCAATTTAGGTTTTTGGTATTTGTTTTTCTTTCTTAAAAAAATTTGTAGAGAATTTCACTTTAAAATTGTGCATATTCGTATTCATTTGTATTTTATGAAATTCTTTGAGTGCTTTTCATCAATCAAGAAAAAAATCTCAAATACCGAAGAAATAAATATCGAATACCCAAATTACTTTATCTAGATAACACTACTTTCTTACTTTCTTACTTTCAATCCCATTGTAAACCTGCTTCTAATTTTTTTGCTTAGAAAAAAAAAAGTAAGTCTAAAACTAAGAGATTACCCAATTTTTTTCCAGTCTAAAATTTATATTAAACTGTTAAAAGAAAAAAAAAAGGAAAATGTTGGTTGTTGTGCTCTTTATTTTAATGTAGATTAATATTAAATTTAAGGCTTAGATTAATTTATTTTAATCTAAGGGTTAAAAACAATTTAATTCTCATTATTCTTATTTTAAAAGTTCTTATTATAGTTGTCACCATCTTTTAATGATTTAAAAAAATAATTTAATCTTTTTTTTTTGTAAATATAAATATAGTTTTAATTAGAATATATATATAAAGTAGTTTTACACACTTTCTTAATTATTTAAATAATTAATATTTTAATAATCCAATTGTCTTGTCATGCATGTAAATTTTCAAACCGATCCGATATTTCTATCATACCAATTTAAAATAATATATATATTAAACAATTAATTCTTTTTTACATAAAAAAATAATTAAAAATTTTAAATTTACATCAAATTTAACATATATAATCTACATAATAAACCATAAATATAACAGTTGGATGATTGAAAAATTAATAATAAATTATTATGAAAAAATGTAAAATTAAATTATTTTTGACACTGCTTAAGTGTAGCATGTTGTTAAATGGGGATAAAATTCATCCGACAAGATAGGGTTGATTGGGGAAACTCGTTAGTCATGTTGTTTCACACTCATCAGATCAAATCAAATAGAATGTCCGAATCAAAGCAAACACAAGTGTTATATCTTCGGTGCAAGATTTTGTCCACAAAACCCACCCAATTAAGTACAGATTAAATTCACTAAAAGTTATTTAATTTCAAATCTTTAATTAAATTTAGGTTCCATCATTTGATAATCCTCAGAAGCAGAGATCAAATTGAAGAATATGTTATTCTGCAAAAATGCTTATATTCTTTGGATCAATGATGATTCCTTTGTGAGAAGGTGAAACACAAATGGGGTGGGGTTGCAGAGAGATAGCATCTTGTAAATGTAAATGCACCCCTATTTTGCTGACTAAAAATCTGCACCTTCTGAATACTGTTGAAGCCTGAAATTTTTGACAAATCTTTTGTTGTTATCTATCTTCTAAAAAAGTAGTAGCCATAAAGAGTAATTAATTTCTTTATTTAAATGGTGGGTGGTGGGGCCTAAATGACAACAGAAGAACATAAGCCTCTGGGGTGGCCCCTTGCTTCAGCCTTTTCAGCAATGGACCCACCGCCCCATACGGTTGCACCTCTCCTTACCAGCAACGCGTGCTTCCCCATTCTCACCCTTTTTCTTCCTATAAATAAACACAATTTTCTTCTAATGCATACTTCATTATTTATCCTAATCATGCTAATACGTTTATAATTAATTATTATAAAAAGTTTCACCAATTATGATTCCTTTTCAAGATAAGAATGGGATTTTACTTTTGTTAAATTCTGACAAATTTCAAATTTAGTTCACTGTTAAAATTACCTATATTAAATCAACATTGATTATAATATTATTTTTATGAATATTAGCAATTAGACTTAAATTTTTAAATTTATGAATAATATAAATACATTAACCTTTTGCTTTTGATAAGATTTAATTTTATTAGAGTATATAATTCAAGTGTTGTGATAAGTATTCCTGAAAACAAAATCCATTTAATCTTTTCATTTATATGGTCCCCTCAAGGGATCATCTTCCAGTCTGTACCATGTACAGCTATAGCACAACAGTGACAAATAATCAAATACATAAATTGTTTATTAAGCAATTTCCCAAATAAAAGAATGATGAGAGAGAGATATAAAATAATTCTATATATCCAGAAACCTGCTGCATATGCAATAATAATAATAATAATAATAAAAGGTTATATATATAAGTACATTTAATGTGTACCATATTTCATCCAGTTATGTGGACCGTCGGATGTGTTTGATTGATTTTGACAACAACCTTCCTCACATGGCTAATTAACGGCTATAATCATTGTTTGAATGTGGGGTTGAAAATCGAATCCAACAACTCAGATCCAAATGATCCATCATCATCTGGGTTGCATGTTATTTTTGTTAATTGTGATATCTGTATCTGATACTAAATAAACAAGATCTTTTTGATCCTGTGGATATGGGTGTGATGAATAATTTATGATGGTTTTGTTAAGGGTAACCACCCTTATCGTACGGCAGGGATGTAATTGTTGGAGGGGCCATGAACACCTCCCTCATCATATCAGTTTCCACTAACCCTTTTTTTTTTCTTCTTAAAAAATTATAAAATGGAGGAGACAACTGTTAGAAGGGATATAGAATTCTTGGGTGCATGTGAATCACACACCATAGCAAACGCAGCTCAACTATTTTATGATGGTTGTCCCCAGAAACCCTAATATAGAAATATAGATAATAGATATGTGCAAATCCTGTTACATGTTAATAAAAATAATTTATAAATGAAGTGCATTGCTGGACCTGTCTTAGGCATCTTCCACAAAACTTGAATTGCATTGGCTATTAACACTCTCATTTGTTTGGCATGCCTGAAACCCAAGAATGCACCCCAGATTCTTAAATTCTTCTCTCTCTCTCTCTTTTTATCAAAATATTATAGTTTATTTGGACCTTGTTTGCAGTATATACTGATGGGGAATATTGTGAGAGAGCAAGCTCATCCTCTTTCTCTCTCAAAACCTAGATTTGGCTCAACTTAAGGTTTCAAGATTTCTCTTTCTCCTTGCAAAGCTCAATTTCTCTCTACTTCATCTTCTTCAACTTCAACTGGTTTAGCTGCTGTGATTCTTCATAATTTGGTAGCCTCTTCAAGAATTTGTATCAGGTCAGAATATGCACTTCAATTCTCTACAACCCTCCCCTTTTTTTCTCTTTTCTGATGCATGATTTCATTGCAACAACAAGAGGATAAAAGAGATAAGAATCATAAAATATTAGGTTGAGTTTGACTTTCGGAAGCAAGGAATTTGGATGTTCAGTTGTGTGTTTGATATATATGCATTTGGTTTTTATTATTTTCTTTTTAAGAGTTACTCTTTGACATGGTGATTATGATGATCCTACTGTTAAACTTTGGTATCACCGGCTTTCATATTTTTCCTTCTTAAACAATCACTTTAAGAAGATCCGTGAAAGTAATGATTTTTTTCCTCTTAATTAAACAAAATTCATATATACACACATACAAAATATATGTAATTTCATTTAAACATCAACTCTTTCATGGATGCTAGTGTAGTTTAATACATCTAAATCTATGAAATGAATATATTTTAAAACATACATACATACATACATACTCATCTAACTGTATTGCACTCCTATTAATTTCGTATACTCATAATAATTAGGTACCGAATTTCCATTTAGATGGAGTGTTTTATAGTGGATTATTATTATTTTGTAAATGTGGTTATATAAAGGTTAATATATGTGTGAAAGAAAAAGTAATAGACATACGAAAAAACCAAGAAGGGCATTGAAACCACATGTGATATATAATGTACCTATAGACAAGGCTGCATAATGGAAGATATTTTGTATGGAAGATTTATCAATGGTGGCCCAAAGAACATGTGAAGAAGAAGACAAATTATACTAGAACTAAAAGTGGTTGATGTTTATCATACTTTCATTTTTAGTGCTGGAAAAACATTAATTCATGCCATTCATCCCCCTTCTCTCCTCTCAATAATAAACAATCCATTACCAATCAACAACCTTATTCTCAGCTTTTTTTTTTTTTTTTTTCGGGGGGGCTCACTTTAACAGGTGGGAATAGTAAAAAGGTGATTTGATTATCAGAGTTGTTATGTGATCTACTTTCTTATCAAATTTCTTGGGAAAGAAGGGATCATTTTATTCATTTCCCAAATCCAAATCTATTCATCCTACATATTCGGGGTATTCTTCAAGCAACATTAAACTCCAATGGGGAATCTTCTTAGGCCGTACGATAAGGAGTATATGAGGATGGCTATCTTAAAACATGAAGAAACTTTCAAAGAACAGGTGTATATATATATATATGTATATATTGTTTTTTTTTTTAAAAAAAAAAACTGTATTTGTTGTTCTAAGCTTGAAGCAATGTTCTGTTTTTCAGGTGTACGAACTGCATCGTCTATATCGAATCCAGAAGACGTTGATGAAAAGCATGGAAAGCAACCGGCCTAAAGGAAGCTTTAGCTTGAAGAATAATTATCACCATGGAAATATCAATTTGCATCACAATACAAGAACCAGACTTGACTTGGAACATCCGGCGGCTGAGGGTGATCATCGGTCAAACAATGTTGTTGCAGAACCAGACTATGGTCGTAACACAATATTAGAATCCATAGATGAGAGCGAGATTGAGCTTACTTTAGGCCCCACAAGGTACGTGCCGAGGAAGAAACATGGGACACCTCGAACTTCGGATTCCGGTCCGAGCTTCTCTTCTTCTTCCACCGAATCCAGTCATGTGAAGAAGACAAGCACAACAAGGGAAGATTTCACTGGAAATGAGCAGATGGGACTTTTCAAGGTCACTGATATGACATTTGGGTACCCAAATGGGAGTAAAAACAACACTGATCTTGAAGAACAGTTGAGACAGGAGAGATTAAAACAGCCACCTTGGCTTTTTCAAGTTCTAAGCATGAATATGACTTGAACAAAAAAAGAAAAAAAAAAGAAAAAGAAAAAGAAACTATCATCCAAGTCGATATGATTAGATTTTAGACTGTTTCTTATCGACTAATTTCCTGTGATTGATGTTTGTGTGGACGTTTCTTCTTAGTTTCTTTTTTAGCAATGGAGTATTTTGTAAAGATCACTTGTTTCCTTGACTAGCAAAAAAACCCTCTAATTTGTTGAGCTCCACTTTCAAATCAGTCCATTTCCAAGTCCCACTTGGGGAAGACTTTTGAGTACACAGCACACTTCTCTTTAATTTGATCAACCTTTGCTATATTAGCCGGTGTTGTAGTTTCAACCTATTGTATTTGCAAAGCACCTTTTAGGGCTTATAACAGGAATATTCACATCTACAAAAGTCTCTCAAATTGAATATATGTTGAATGATGCTTGGAAAGAGAGTTTCCGTACATGGTTTGCCCTGGCAAGTGGCAACATGCCATCAAGGGTCAAACAAAGAACCTGCAAATGAAGCCATTTTAGTTACCTTGAAGAGCATGTGTAATGCTGGTTGAAAAGTCTGAGACCAATGAAACTTGAATATTTAGGGAGCCCATCTTTTAAACATCATTGATGGTTTTGCCTCGGACAAAACGTGGTACGACTTGGTAGCCTGTCCCATAAGCTATACAATTTCTTTCCCCAAGTTCATTTATCCTAAAGGTGTCAATAATTCAAATAAAGACCCCACACCCTGCATTAAGTATTTCTTATCTTTTATCCAACAGACTTGTCAGATACGATGTACTCTTAATTTTAAACCTAAACTCAGATTTACAATTACAATTTCACATTTCCCCATGTCTTCTCTTTTAGCTGTTTCCTTATGATTAAAACATTAGGATTTATCCTGAAATATACTCTGAATGGATATATTATCCTGTTTTGGTAAAACTAAAAACAGCCAAATGCTGAGATTCATACCACCATGCTTTTAATAATGTATTTATCAAACATGAATATGATAAATGGCACCCCAAAAGAAAAAAGAAAAAAAAAAAAAAAGAGAGGGAAAACACCAGACATAGGAACACTTTGGAAAAGTACAGATAGTGGCAAACCAAACAATGTGTCAAGAAATGGAGTGCCTCCTATCTTTGCTCGGTCTTGTTCGAGCTTTGGCACCGGAAGGCGGAACTCCGAAAGGATAAAGGCGTCCAAGTTTCTTAGAAACTGAATTCATGAATGATTTTCTTGGCAAAGGAGGCTTATCAGATGATGGCACAATAATTCCCATAGGACTGCTTGCTGCTGACGGAACAGTGGATGATGGTCTTTCTATTTCTTTCAATCTCATTTTCATTTTTACTAGCTCTAGTTTCAAGTCCTCGTTCTCTCGTTTCAAGCTGGAAAGTTCATCCGAAACTGGGTGGATATCTGTTGGAGGGTATAAATTCACTCTGGAAGATATGGAAGGGGAAGTTCCACTTGACATGCTTCCGTTCATGACGTCTCGAAGGCGTTGTTGTTCGTAGTAAAGAACTTGAACCACGGTCTGGACAGGAAGACGGTCGTTTTGCGCAGCGTGAGCGCAGGCCTCCCGAGAGAGTTTCTGGCAATCCATTAGGCTGCAAACTTTCTTCCTCTCCAAGTCAGTTATAGTGGGGTGAGCCTGTCAAGTGTCAATTATTATGAAAAGGTGGATAAGACTAAGATACTATTCTCTCAAATCAATGAAAGCTAAAAGGGTTCTATATGATAGTTCCAACAGTCCTTTTACAAAGCAGATTCACTTTATATGAGATTGCTTCAAAATCACCTTTACATTGCAATGTGTTCAAACTTAATTCATAATGAACAAATGGTGTTGTTTTCTGTACTCATATAGGATTAGAGTATATATAATTATTGAATTGAGTAAAAAGTTGCAACAGAATGTTAAGATGAGGGTAATTACATAAAAGACTGTACCTTGAGGTAGATATCTATGGCTCTGTACATCCCATCCTCTGTTATCCTCGATTGTTCGGGAATGAGTTCAGCGAGACCAATGAATTTCGAGACGGGGAGATTACGATCAGATGCTATTTCGGCGAGGTAGCTCTCCATTAGCTTTCCCACCCTTTCCATGTCACTTAATCGGGGAGAAATATAGCCATCTTCTTCTTTGTAGCCAAAATGAGAACTATCAGTTTCATATTCAAGGTAATTCATCATGATCCGCTGTACTGTGTCCACATCAAACAATGTATCCCCAGTAAAAGAATAGGCAGGAATCAAGAGATCATCCAAAACAGCCTGTCCTAATTGCAAGGCCATCCTTTTTTCTAAATCGAGTCGACAAGCAATGGTTGTTTCGAGATATATTGCTGCTCGAAGCAGCACGGTTAGGAAGCTTACAGACATTGCATTTTTCTCCTTTGGCAGAAGGCTCACTATGGTTTCCAAGACGACCCTCTTCTCGTGTTCTTGTCGTGGCTCAATTTTCTTCCTCCCCTTTCCAAATATTTCCTGCACGAAAAAGGAGCTTCAGCTTCAACTTTACATATTGAAGCATATCAGGTAAACAAGTGAAATATGTAGGCATGGGGGTCTCACCAAACCTCTAAGAGCTTTCTGAGCATAGAGCATAAGCACAGGACCAAGAGCATATGGTTTAAACCCTCTCGCTATCATTGCAATCAGAACCCGTTGGAATATGTCAATTCGAAGAACAGCCAAATCCTCAGCCCACCAATCAACAACCGTTTTCGAGTTAGAGATTGTTGAAGACTTCGCAATATCATTGCTACTCTCTTTGCAAGCTAAATATGCTATGGCATCGATGCACCGGCCAATCAGTTTAACTTCCTCTGCAATGGGGAGTAGGTTCTCGGAAGCATGTAACACAGAAATTGCTCCTGCTAGGCTCTGAAGTGCCACTTCATTCAAGAAGGCTTCAGTTCTTTCCACAAGGCTTCCGACTGCATAGTCCTCGGTCATCTCAAGGTACTCGGCCACGCAACGTAGCGCCGCAATATTCTCTGTGTTTATCTCAAAATTTATCCCGTAACAGAATTTAGCCGCAAGTTCGAAGGATTCCGCTCCGCCCGGAGCATCAGGAATTACTATGACTGAAACATCAGCATCATTGGATTCTGATACCACTTTCCTTATGTATCCACACTTAGAGACTAATGGAAACTGCAATTGAAGCAGGACATGCAAACAAAAATGTAGAAATGATTATGATATACATGCTATGGCTGTTTGTATGAGAATTAAAGTACTTGGATTCTACCTTGTGAAGTGAAAAGGAAACTCCAGCAACTTGAACCGTGACATCACTGGGTATCTCCTGAGAGAAAATCCTGACAAAAAACAAAGAAGAATCAAATTATATACATCAGTTCTCTTACCATTTTTTTTCCTATCTGAAAAGCAATTTATGAATTTCATGCTTATATAGTAATGATACCACTCGCTGGTTCTCTTCATGGCTGTGGACATAAGCTCCTTCTTTTTAGCAGACATGTTAAGAGTGGTGGGTGCAGTGTCCTCCTGATCAAGATCCACCATGGCAGAAAATGAAGGAGTTTTACTAAGATCATGCCTGCATCTCCATCAAATCATAGATAACCAGAGCCTGTTAAACAGGGTGTTTATTATTTACAAGATTGTGGTGGAGCCAACAGAACAAGCAATTTGCTGAATTGCTGTACTGTTTTGTTATTTATTTATTCAAATGTTTGAATGAGAAGCAATATAAGCTCAAAATCATGTCCTTAATAACTGTATTATCCAACTTTGAGTAGGTGGATTCCCAAAACTAGGCCTCCAAAGAAAACTAGAGGGGAAAGCTGTGAGGAGTACAACATTTCAAGCAAGTGGTATTTTGGGTATTAAAGGATGAAGATAGATGAAGAAAATATACTGTGTGGTGTGGGTTTTTGGTGGAAAGATTAGATGGTTTCATGTTGTTTGGCGGCTAAAGGTCGAAAGTTTCCACGTGGGCAATAGTCCCATCCACTAAAGTTCCCATCTTCAGTTCCCTGTCCATTTTCATTGGACATTTATAAATTTCAGGATTCATGGGATTTTGGTTAACCAGGTCTTGATTTCTAAGATAGATGGCATTCATAATTATGACCAATCGTGGGTTTTTAATGTTATCACTCGAAAAGTAGTTATCATGAAATTTTATGTTGGAACTTTCTGCCTTCACATGCTCCTTTACGGTATAATAATATGAACATTTTGGACAGGACACCGGTTCCACTCTTAAGCACTTTGGTAATTTGAGGAACACATCTGTATACATGTGAGTGACAACTTGAGTTGTTTCACCATATGAAAAGTCGGTTGTGGTTGCAGATTAGGTGCTTATTAATTGTTCTGAGGTTGTAAATGGATACCAAAATTATCCACCCAAAGAGAAAAGATGTTTGGGGTTCGACAGCATTTCTCTTGTGCAATAAATGAGGTCCTTAAAATCAACGAAAACAACTGGCTCTTGTTTGTACCCATCAATAATCTCAATCTTCTTCTCTGTTACGCAATTTAGGGGCCCTTTTCCTAAACGTTGATGGTTGATTGCAAGGAAAATTTAATCTCTGTGATCCCCAATCCATTGCAAGATTTCACATCCATGGGGTCATGAGTTCATATTAAAAGGGAAGGGATATTGTTTTTTAGCTGCAGGCAATTGTCGGGTATGTCCATTGGTACTGCTCTGTAAACCATTTTCAAGCGAGTTTTGACAAAACCAGAGGGGAAAAAAGAACAAAGAAACAGAAGATAAACTATTTGGGCGTTGTAGGGCTGCTATTATAACATATCAGTCTCCATAATTCATGCAAAATTCCTAGGGTTATAGATTAGACCCCATCAAAGTGATTCATGGGCATTTTTGATTCTTTGTGGTACAGTAAGGAAAAGTCCAAAGGAAAGGTCACTTCATTATTATATTAGTGTTTAAAGGGTTGTAAAACTAAAATCATTTGGGGGTAATTCTGCAGAGGGTACATTACATAATATGATATATGTTATAGTAGGCCCACAGTCAAAGCAATGGCTTGGAATACCGTCGAGAACTGGGATTCCTTTCCTGCTGAGTTGGTATCCATTGATTTCAGAAACCTCTAAATTTGTAGCAGTGTTTGTCTATGCGAAGCACCCATCGTTCCTGCACATGTTGATTTGGGACCCGTCACCTCAAGCCAGCGTTTGTCTCCATTTTCACTTTGATTACTTCAAGTTTCAGCCATAGAAAACAATGGTGAACCCCCAAACCATGTGAAGGGGTTCCGGTACTGAATTAATAGGTTGGTTTGGGCAAAATAATATGGAATTAAGACTGCACCGGCAAGTCTTAAACTGGGTGCTTTATAATAGCTTCATACGCTCCACTGGCAGCTTTAATTCTCCACCTCTCCTATAGCTTTATCTGCGTTAAATGCCTGCATGTATCACCAAGGCTTAAAGCTCACCATCAAGATAGAAATGGTTGTTTTCACTGTATTTGAAACTCACCATTCATGCCGTGACAATCTATGTTATCCGAATTCTTTTTTATTTTAAGTGGCTACGTTACACATTTATATTTGACATGTGGGTCCTCCAAATATATATATATAATTTAAGATAATACCCTATTTGATTATCCTAAATCCAAATATAGGCGAAGATGAGGACAGACAAAAAAAAAAGGGGGTGACATATAAAGAGATCGTACAATCCGAAAAAGAATAGCCGCTGTTTTGGATGCGGGTGAAGATGAATAATGCGAAAAGAATTCAATCTTATGGACCAACTTGTTTTCTTAAATTCAATGTCGAGCAAGTAATAGACCCATCTAATATATATAACACATAATAATCATGGATTAGAATTGGGTTTCATGCCAGCAGGGCTTCTTATATATCTTTGTTGTTGGTTGGTTTGTAAGACCCTAAAAATCCCACCAGCTATGTGCAGAAAGTCACGTCAAGTTAGTAGGGTGTTTTCAGTTTTGATCATATCCGCCGGAACGAGACTAGGTTGATATATCAATATAAAATAAAATTTGGATTGATTTGAACTAAATTATATGTATATTTTTTAATTATTTATTTGATTTGAACAAGAGGGATCAATAAACACAAATGAAAATAAACATCAATTAAATACTCTACATATAATTAAGACATATTAACATTATCATTCCTAAATCATAATTGAATTATTGAAATTCAACTATCAAAACAAATATTAATAATGTAATTCAGATCAATAACTTAACAGAGTTTTAGAGCGGAGTCAAGACATGTACAAAGTCCAATATCATCTAATTAATTAATTACAATTTAAATAACAAATATATTAACAAATACTAAAAATTAAATCACAAGCATAGCAAAGAAGGATTGACCCAAATATCAGGTTGATAATTTCAATAGAATTCAGCATATAACCTTCATAAATTTTTGGGTAAATTATATAGGTAGTCAATTTTTTTTTAGGCATTAAAATAAAAAGTTTATAATTAAACATCTATATTATATAATTCAATCATTTTGATCACTTATTAAAATCACAAATGGTAAGCTGCTTTG
Organism: Gossypium bickii; assembly: GCA_025503065.1. Classification (NCBI taxonomy): domain Eukaryota; kingdom Viridiplantae; phylum Streptophyta; class Magnoliopsida; order Malvales; family Malvaceae; genus Gossypium; species Gossypium bickii. The sequence goes on along the minus strand of CP106711.1, from coordinate 45,979,534 downwards.
GTAGTTAAACAATAATAATAAATTTAGCTCTCAATTTTTACATATTATATCAATTTAGTCATAATTTTTAAAAATTAACCCTTAAAATTATAAATGTTCTCAATTTGATCTTAATTTTAAAATCTCCTCTTCCCTTCCCCCACCACTGCCTCGGTCCAGGAAAGCTTCATCATTTTGACCCCCTTCCTCCACGCCAAGAAGTGGCGGAGGCATCGGATTTCAAAAAACAAACAAAATGCCTAACAACTGCAAAATTTAAAGGTAAACAAATTCAATATCCTAAAAATGAAAGAAGCCAAGTTGCATATATAGGCTTTTTTACCTATTTAATATAAAAAATAAAAAAATATCTAAATAGGTTTCTCCTCAAATTATTTACGGCAATGGTATGCCCAAGCTGGAGGAGGGTGGTGGATAGGCGGCACCACCACCCTTTTTTCTGACAGTGTAAGGTTTATGTTATTAAAAAATAATAATATTTTTTTTAAGGGAAGGAGGGTAGCTAGTAGGTGGCACCAAAAGTAAAAATACAACCCGTATAACCCATTTTTAACCCATATAACCAGTACACACCACACAACCTGAGAAAACTGGTCAAGCCTACCTGACAAGTGGCACCGGAAGTGGTTGTGCCTACCTGACAGGCGGCACCAGTCTTCTACAATGGGTTAGGATGAGCCCCTGCTCTGTTGCGTCTGTGAGATGGGACGAGGATCTCGTGAAAATGGTTTTTGGGGACCTTATAATGGTCCCCCAATGTGAAAAAAAAAAATTGTAACATCCCTAACCCATATCCGTCGCTGGAATAGGGTTATGAAGCATTACCGTAAAAATGTAACTCAAATAATTTATTCTCAACATTTCATAATCATTATAAATTCCAACCAAACACATGCATAATGTCCCTAATTCGAGCCCTCGAGGCCTTAGAAACGCTTTAGAAACTATTCGGGCTAAATCAGAAATATTTAAAACTTTATGGAAAAAGATGGAAGAATTCACACTGTAGGGATCACACGACCGTGTGGCAAAGCCGTGTGACTCACATGGCCAAGAGACACGCCCGTGTCTCAGGCCGTGTGGGCATTCGAAATAGGGACACACGGCTGTGTTCCAGCCCGTGTCTGTACCCGTGTAACTCATTGACTTGGGTCACACAGCCAAGCCACACGCTTGTGTGCGAGGCCGTGTGCTAGGCGGTGTAACAACCTGACTTGCAACCCTTTGAAAGCTATAGGGAACACACAGCCATGTCACCTAGCTGTATGTCACACACGGCTGAGACACACGCCCGTGTTTCTACCCGTGTAGACAAAAATAGGTTATTTTTCAGGCCACTTTTCTCACCCAACTTGACATGTACCTAAACTAGAATTTCACATATATTCAAGCCATATCAAGGTATCAAAATCATGCATATTCTATGTAACAGCCTGTTTTCAGGGAAATCGAAAAAGTGGTTTCGGGACCACAAATTCGAGTCCGCAAGAAAAATTATTTTAATATTATTTCATGATCTGGATTATGATAGAAATATCGTATGAAAAATTCGTAAAGAATTTTACTGATTACATGTTTAATTTAATAAAAAGGACCAAATTGCATAAAATGCAATAGTTGAGTTCTAATAGCTATGGAATTCAAATTTGAGGTCCTTATATGAAAAATAGACCATTAAGAGGAGTTACTAGATAAGTATGATGATTCATAAATGGAAAATTAAATAGAGAAAAAGACTAAATTGGAAAGATAAAATAATAAAAGATGATATTTTAATTAAATAAGAAATATCCTCATATATCATCATCTTTCCCAAATAAAAAGATGAAAACCCTAGCCATGGAATTTGGGTTTTGAGAAAATTTATTTGGCTCAATTAGATATGTTTTCTTATCTCGTTTTTAATAATTTTCATATTTCCGATATCGTAATAGCTTAATCTAGTTATCTCAGGGATTAATTTGTAAAGTTATCAAAGTTTACCATGGATGAATATAGTTGAATTATGAAATTTTATGGTAGAAAATGAAAGGTTGTTGATAGATAAACAACTTTTGTAAAGTGGATTTTGATGAAATTGTGATTTAGGGACTAAATTGTAAAGATGTAAAATTCATAGAAAAATTCTGAAATTTATGAAATACATGGGTTGTTAATGTTACATGTAAAAATTGGCTAGACTTGGAATAAGGATTAAATTGCATGAATTTTATTTTCCGAGCCTAGGGAAGAAATTGTAATTAATCAAAAGTATAGGGGCAAAATAGTAATTTTGCCTAAGATGTGAATTAGATTGAATTGAATATGAATTGTATTAAATTGAGCAAAATTTACTCGTATAGATCTAGATAGACCAAATACGGAATTGGATCGAGAAAAAGAAAAAGTATCCGATTAGTATATTACAATTCACGAACACTTATCAAGGTAAGTTTGTGTAACTAAATTGTATAATTATATATTTGAATTGAATATTATGTATGTGTGTTGTGTAATTGACATGTATGAGATTCATTCATATATCCAAAAATGTCCGATAAATATTAAGTCTAATTTGGATAAATGAAATTCGATGGATACAAGGTTTTTGAATTGGTTGTGGTCCAACATATGTTACGGACACACCACTGCTCGAAAGAGTGTCCCGTTATTAGCTCTCATGAGCATCCCGATATATGGCCCTTTCAAGCTTCCTGTTATATGGTTCTTGCGAGCTTCCCGTTAATAGCTCTTTGGAGCATCCCGATTGGTTGTGACTCTGCATGTGTTGTAGACACACCACAACTCTTATGAGCGTCCCGATAAATGGCTATCTGGAGCTTCTCGATATGGATCGCTTGAACTTTCCGATATATGGCAATCCGGAGCTTCCCAATTAATAGCTCTTCAGAGCTACCCATTATTGGCTCACATGAGCTTTTTGATTATAGCTCTTATGAGCTTCCTGTTATACAACCTGGATAAGCTTCCAGTTACATGGCTCATATGAGCTTCCCGTTATATGGCTCAAGAAGAGCTTCCTGATTATGTGCTCTAATGAGCATTCCCCGTATATGAATTGACAGATGATATATGAATTGACGAATTACAGTTTTGTACATTTCGTGTGTACTACCCTTTGTATCCATCAAATAATAAATGATTCAACAGGCAAAGTTCTGACATGGAATAATATGAATATGAGATGAATTGTTACCAGTACATATACTTGAAATATAAGGATATGATTTGTATATATTTCATAAATACTTGATGTGAAAAGTATAAGTACATGGAAATTGATTATTGATGAGCTCATATATATTTCTTGATATTCATGTGAATTACATAACTAACATGCTTGATGAGGATATGTGCTTAGGCAATTGACCAAATTTCTTTGGATGTATTTTATATGCTTACCCTAAATGTAAATAAATGGTAAGTTAATTTCCCCTTATACGAACTTACTAAGCTTTAAAGCTTACTCTGTTTTATTTCCTCTGTTTTATAGTAGCTCAGAAGCTCATTAAGGTTGGAAGCTGGTCGGAGACACATCACACTATCCATCGACCCATTTCGGTATAAATAGTAAATTACTTTTGGTTATAAAGGCATGTATAGGTTAACTAGCCAATGTTAATATGAAAATGATTTTGGTTGTAAATAGCCATTGGAATGGCTTGTGATGATCATATTTTAATATGTACGTAAATGTTCTTATCATGTTTAATGTGTGCTAGTATGGTTGAATGATGGATAATTTATAAACATGTTGATGATTGGTTTGAAATTGGTAAATTAGGTACAAATGAGTTTATATATGTATATGGTCAAGTTGGTAAGTAAAGATTCTTGAATGGATGTGGTAAGATGTTAAGTATAAAGCTTGATTTTCGTTGGATTTGAATGTCTTATATTGGCTTGAGAACATATTTAAGAGGTTATATAGGTGGGGGTAAAATTTGGGTGAAAAATATGGCTTGGAAATGGCCTTATTTCATCCACACGGGCAGAGACACGGGTGTATGTCTCAGTCGTGTGTGACACACGACCTAGAACATGGGCGTGTGTTTCGACCGTATGTCCCCTGCTTCTTTAAAATTCAAAACAGAATGCTCAGGATTTTTCACACGACCTGGCACACAGGCGTTGCCAGGCCATGTGGCTTGGCCGTGTGACCCCTGCACCTATTTAATGCAAAATTTTATGTTCACACGGCCTAGCAAACGGGCATGTGACTTGGCCATGTGACCTAAGTCAGAGAGTTACACGGGTACTAACACAGGCTGGGACATGGCCATGTGCCCTATTTCGAATGCCCACACAGCCTGAGACACGGGCGTGTCTCTTGGCCGTGTGAACCACACGACCTGGTCACACAGGCGCGTGTCCCCTACACCTAGGAAAAATTTTAAAATTTCTCGAAAAATTCTTTGAGTACCCGATGTAGTCCCGACTTGTTTCTAATGTGCATTATGGGCCTTGAGGGCTCATATAAGAGTCAATATGATTGATTTATGGTGTGAATGTTAAATAACATGAAATATCTGTATTTGATTTGTAAATTCTAGTAATGCTCTGTAACCCTGTTTCAGCGACGAATATGGTTAGGTGTAATACCCCTAACCCGTATCCGTCCCCGGAATAGGGTTACAAAGCATTACCGAAATATACAGATCAAGTAAACAGATATTTCATTTTATACAGTATTCATGTCAGAAATCAAACATAAAGTCCTTTATATGAACCCTCGAGGTCCAAAACATGCATTAGAAACGAGTCGGGACTAAATTAGATACTCAAAGAATTTTTCGCAAAATCTTAAAATTTTTCCTAGGTGTAGGGGTCACACGCCTGTGTTGTTAGACCGTGTGCCAAGGAACACATCTTTGTCTCAGGCCGTGTAAAGGTACAGGGGTCACACGGCCAAGTCACACGCCCGTGTGCCAGGCCGTGTGATCAATTCTGAGCATTCTGTTTTGACATTTTTAAGATGCATGGGACACACGGTCAGGCCACACACCCATGTGCTACACACGGCTAAGACACACACCCGTGTCTCTACTCATGTGGACGAAAATAGACTATTTTCCAAGCCACATTTCTCACCCATCTTGTCTTTCACCTACACCAACACTTAAACATATTTACAGACCATATCAAAGCATTCAAAACAAGTCCAAATCATGTCTTAAACATGACATAATATCACACACAACCAATGTACCCTTTGGTACCTCAAATAACAATTTATTATCATGTTAATCTATCATTCATACTTATCTAGTTACCAAATGTATATATGCATGATTACATTCATTCTTCAAACATGATAGATCCACTTATAAACTTATCAAAATATGTTAAACACAAGCCATTCCAATGGCTAGTTTCATTCAAAAAATTTACATGCCATTATTGGTTAAATAACCTATACATACCATTATAACCATAATTAATTTACCATATATATACCAAAATGGGCTGATGAATAGTGTGAGTGATCTCTGCCAAGCTTCTAATCCAACGAGCCTCTGAATTACTATAGAACAGGGGAAAACAAAATAGAGTAAACATGAAATGCTTAGTAAGTTCGTATAACATGGTAATTAACTTACCACTCATTTAAATTCAATATAAACATGCAAGGCATATTCAATCAATTTGATCATGAGCCCTAACACATATCCTCATCACCCTTGTTAGTCACATATTTCATATAAATATCAAGAAACTTGTATGAGCTCAATAACAATTAGATTTCCATGTACATATACTTTCCACATCATGTATTCATATAACATATACAAATCATATCCTTGTATTTCAAGTACATTTTCATAATAATTCGTCTCGAGTTCAAATTATTTCATGTCAGAACTTTGCCCATTAAATTATTTGAAATATCAATGTCACACGGGTAATATACTCAAGGTGTACAAATCTATAATCATGAATGAACATATTCATCAAACAAATTCCATGTTCATATATCAACATCTCATATTTCCATATATCATGTATCATCATTTTCATGTATTTCAGGTAGATACGTGTAATAATTTATTTTGTGTTCATATTTTTTCATGTCAGGATTTTGCCCGTTGAATCATTGAAAACATCGATGGATACACAGGGAGTACACTCGAAGTGTACAAATTAGAAATCCGTCAATTCATATTCGGGGGTACTCATTAAAGCACATGATCAGGAAATCCTCTCTCGAGCCATATAACAGGAAACTCACAAAGAGCCAGTAATCAGGAAACTCACAAAGAGGCTTATCCAGGCTATATAATGAGAAGCTTATCCGAGCTATATAATGGGAAGCTCATAAGAGCCATAATCAGGAAGTTCACAAAGAACTTTTAATCAGGAAGCTCACGAAGAGCCTTTAATCAGGAGCTCCGGATAGCTATAAATCAGGAATTTCAAGCAAGCCATATCAAGACTCTCACAAAGAGCTACGTTTGTGTCTGCAATATAAGCAAGATCACAACCGATCATATAACAAGATGCTCACGAAGAGCTGCGGTAGTTCGCAACACATGCAAGATCATTACCGATTAGGATGCTCGCAGGAACCATATAACAGGAAGCTCGAGAGGGCTTATAATAGGATGCTCGTAGGAGCTGTGGTGTGTCCGTAACATATGCAGGACTACAAGCAATTCGGGAAATCCTGTGTAACAGCTAGTTTTTGGTCAAATCAGAACAGTGGTTTCGGGACCACAAATCTGACGTTGAAATATTTATTTTATTATTATTTCAATGTTTACAGCATGATAGCATATATGTGTGAAAATTTCGTGAAGAAATTTTATCGTTTAAATGGTCAATTTGATAAAAAGGACTAAATCACGTAAAGTGTAAAAATAGAGTTCCATTAGCTAAAAGTATTCAATAGCTATGGAATCTTAATTTTGAGGTCCTTATGTTGTAATTTGACCATTCGACACACGAGTGGACATATTTGGACATTAAATGGATGGTTTATAATTAAGGTTAAATTTGTAATTAATTAATAATGTCATAATAAATAAAATAAAAATTATAATTTTTGTAACACCCCTAACCCGTATCCGTCACTAGAACAGGGTTATGGAGCGTTACCGAAACTTTTCAGAAACATATTTAGATAAAACATGTAAATCACTATTCAACCAGGATCATTTGTAACGTCTCTTAAATGGACATTCGAGGCCCAATATGAGCATTAGAATCGATTCGGGACTTAATAGGAAACTCTAAGAATTTTTCGTGACATTTCAAAAATTTTACAAGGTACAGGGCTCACACGCCCGTGTGGTTCAAGGGACACGCCCGTGTGACCCTGGGACACGCTCGTGCTACAGACCGTGTTCGAAATTAGGTAGCTTACTGACTTAAGCCACACGGCCATGCCACAAGGCCATCCCACGCGCCCGTGTGCTAGGTCGTGTGGTTAATTAATTCAATTCGAATTAGGTACAGGTTTCGCACGACCAAGACACACGCCCGTGTTCTAGGTCATGTAGCACACACGGCTGAGACACACGTCCGTGTTCCTGCCTGTGTGCTCAATTTTGAGCATTCTGTGTTTCTCGAATTTAAGGTGCAGGGGACACACGGCCTGGCTACATGCCCGTCAGATAGGCCGTGTGTTATACACGGTTTAGACACACGCCCGCGTGTCTTCTCGTGTGGATAAAATAAAGTCATTCCTAGCTTCATTTCTCACCCAAAATCTCACCCTTAACCTGCACTTGAATCACACATCCAAATACCAACCATTTCAAGCATTCAAATCAAGTGAATTCCATCATTCATCATGGCATATCATTTCATGCATACATGTTCATAATCTTGTCTTGGTTTAGTCCATATGATAGGCATAATTTGATCAACTACTTAACACATGTGTAGCTACCATAGTATGGCATTACAAATATATCAAAATCAAACCATTACTAGCCATTCCAATGGCTAGATTACAAGCACCGTTTACACTTACATGCCAATATGACCAATATAACCTATACATGTCATTACAACTATAATTGCTTTACCATATTGTACCAACATGGGCCGGTAGATAGTGTGAGTGATCTCCGCCAAGCTTCCAATTCAACAAGCTTCCAATTTACTCTAAAATAGGGGAAAATTAAAACGGGGTAAGCATTGTATGCTTAGTAAGTTTGTATAACATGGTACATAACTTACCATTCATTCTATTTTAAGGTAACTATGTAAGGCATATTCAATCAATTTGACATCAAGCCCTACACATATTTTCATTGCCCTTGTTAGTCATATATTCCATAGTAACATCAAGACAAGTATGAGCTCAACAACAATTAAGTTTCCATGCACTTATGCTTTCCACAACATGTATTCATTTAACATGTATAAATCATCTCTTATTATTACAAGCATAGTTTCATAGTAGTTCGTTTTGGGTTCAGCTTATTTCATGTCAGGACTTTACTCATATTTTGCGAATATTAAGGTCACACAAGTAGTACTACACTCAAGATGTACAAGTTTATAATCAAGGATGAACCTATATTCATCAACCAAATTCCAAGTACAGATATCATCGTTTCATATTTCAATGTATCAATTATCACATATAATCATTTTCATGTATTTCAGGTAGATACATGTAATAACTCATTTCTTATTCATAATCTTCTTGTAACACCTCAAACCCAGCCTAGAAGTTTAGGTTGAATCCCGGATGTCACATTGATCACTGAAGTGATCGTAGGTAATTTTTTACAATACAGGTTAACAAGTTGAATCGTATCATTTAATCGTTTAAAATCCGATCAGAAAAATTTTAGTTAAAATATATATTTATATAAACAGAGTAAAAGCGTATAAAACTTAAAACAAATTTGTACCACAACTTTATAAAAATTCTTACAGTTTAAACCAAATAGTCAACTAGATACTGTAAATGCAACTAATAATAATTCATTTCCGTACATTGTGTCCAGCGTCAGAATTTAGAAAAGGTACCTGAAAAGGAAACAACAAGAAAGGGTGAGCTACTCGAGCTCAGTGTGAGTTCGAATCAAGGCTAAAAGCAAAATCCCATAATTCAATTCAGTGGTGTAACAGACTTATAGACATGAGCAGAAACAGATACCAAACAAGGGCTTAACACCCCTGTACGCAATTGAAACAAAGTACACCAAGAACACAGAACACTTACACACAGGTTGCTCAGACAATCAGAACACAAACAAATATTCTTACACCCAAAACTCACAAAAATATGCGTATGAAATGCAGTCAGAAAATATAACCCACCCATCCAGCCAACACACCTCTCCATCCCGCAATCACACCTCATAAGAGCTCATAAAGCTCATCCAACCAATCACACCAATTAGGACCTCGGAAGGCCCATCCAAACCTACACAACACATATGTGGACTAAGCCACTCAGATAATAATATGCAGTAGAGCTAGCGTATATGATGTACTATGTAATGCGGTAAGCCGCGGTACAGGCCAGATTAGATAATGGTACGTAGCAGAGTTGTCTAGTATAGTGCAATACGGTAATCTGCTATACCGACATGTTACAGTTAAACTGCCAGATTAGATAATAGTGCGTAGCAAAGCTGACGCATGTGCGGTACAATGCGATAAATCGATGTACGTATAAGTCACAGTAGAACTGCTAGATCAGATCAGGATCAGTCTCCCTTTTCTTCACAACCCAACTCAAAACAATTTATACAAATGCATGTATGCATTCAATCTCGCAAAATAGTGTCACAATATCAGACATACAGACATAACAGATATGCACACGCACCCAACAGAACTGATATCAGTTTCAAACATCTCACTTGACAGTCACAGATACACTCAGGTCGAAGCCCAAATCATGATTCTTAACCACCCTGACTAAAGATCAGCCAAGGCAAATAACACAGACAAATGCTCAGATCAAAACACACGGAATCAAAATAGGTGTCCTAGAGCCACATGCCCGTGTACTCTGGCCGTATGGACAGGCTTAGGCCGTGTGAGAGGACACAAGCCTGTGTAAAAAGAGGCACACGACCATGCGACTATGGCACATGCCTATGTGAAGAGAGGCACATGGCCGTTTGAAGAAAGGCACACGGCCGTGTGACTGAAGCACACGCCTGTGTGACTGAAGCACACGCCTGTGTGACTGAAGCACACGCCCGTGTGGACTATGGACATGGCTGTGGGAGTAGACTGTGTAACTCTTTGTCCATTTGCACTAAATTCGAGAATAGGCTAACAAGGCTGTGTGAGGGTCTCACACACCCGTGTGCCCACCAAACACGGCCCTGTGTCCCGAGACACACGCTTGTGTGGAATCTCTAATTCCTAAATTAGTCACATGACCGTGTGGCCAGGCCGTGTGACACCAAATCACTCAAACCCTAATCCCAAAACTCACACGCCCGTATGCCTGATGGACACCGCCGTGTGAAAAACGAAAAAATCCCTAAGTCGGCCACACGGTCATGTGGCACCAAAATTAGCCTGGATCCCTAATTCCTAAAAGCACACGACCGTGTGAGCTGGCACATGCCCGTGTGGAAACCCCAGTAGCCATGAAACCACCCTAAAAGTAGCCTAAAAAACGTGCTTTCAGCTAGGAAGCATTCTCAAACCCTCGATAAATCAAAAACATGCCAAATCATGCTAATTCTACGCATTACACAACGACATAACAATGAATTTAACAAGTTACGAACACTCACACACATGTTGTCGACTTTTCACAATGTCGAGATAAATTTTGCAAATAAAATGGAAAAAGATACGAAACCCACACCTGTTTCAACGACTGAGGAGCGAGATTCTTCGAAATCCACTAGCAATCCGTTTTCAAAAGAAATTAGAGAAGAAAATAAAAGAGAAAATAAAATCCCCAAAAAGAAAAGAGAACCTAAAACGTACAGAAAAAATAGAATAAAAAGTAAAAGTAGAAATTAAAAATAAATAGTTAAAATAAAATTTTAACTTAAAACAAAATCGAAATAAAATGTTATTTCAAACGCAGACGCAGAGACTCGAACCCAGAACCTAAAGACAAACTAACAAATGCACAACCACCAGACCAGCAGGCCTATTCTGTCACTTACCCGCAAGACTACACAAAAGCACACCTTTCTCTCAGACCCTGACCACTAACGTCAAAACTTCTAACCCCCAAAATCTGGGATGTTACACTTCTCATGTCAAGAGTTTTACTCGTTGAATTTATTTGGAATGTCGATGGATACGCCGGTAGTACACTCGAGGTGTGCAAATCAGAATCCGTCAATTCACGTCCATTAGTACCCATAAGGTACAATTTCAAAGAGTACACTCTCGAGCCACACATGTATACAATAGGATTACCAGTCCATGCTAAATCATTTTTATGACATATGCTCTAAGGAGCTTGATCTGGATTACCCTTCTGGGCTAAATCCAATTCATAATATATGCTCGAGAGGACTCACGTCAGGATTACCCATATGGGCTAAATCCTTTTTGAAATGAGGTCAATAGGATTACTCGACCGAGCTAAATCCCACCAGCAACAAATGCAGGGCCTCATTCATTTCGGGAAATCACATATCCATCAATTTTCCATTTATTCATACAAGATTTAACATTTTTCAAGCATTATCCGACATGTGATTAATCTCATACATTTTTACATTCATACAATTCAAGTGTTTACATTCAACTCAAGCATAAAATTTACATTTTTATCATTTATCATTTATCGATCATTATTGTTGATCGGGCACATTTTATTTATCGGGCTTTGATGAATATATGATCATTTCACATAATTAAGGCATTTATACAATTCACAACCACACCATTTAATTCAATCATAAAAATATATACAATTTAGTTACACGAACTTACCTCGACAAATGTTCGTGTACATAAATATACTAATCCGACATTTTCCTCTTTCCTTGTTCTAGCTCCGAATTTAATCTATCCGAATCTATACGAGTAAATTTAGCATTAATTTACCACATTTCACATTCAAGTGGACTTAATTTTCATCTTAGGCAAAATTACCATTTTGCCCCTAACTTTTTTAAAAATTCTATTTTTGTCCCTAGGCTCGGAAAATGAAACTTGTGCGAATTACTCCCTATTCCAAGCCTAACCAAAGCCCATTACAAAATTTACAGCACATGTATTGATAAAATTTTATAATTTTTCCTTCAATTTCACAAGTTTACATTTTAGTCCCCAAATCATATTTTCATCAAAAATCACTTTGTAAAAATTGTTTATCTATCAATAATCTTTCATTTTCTACCATAAATTTATAATTTCTAGAATATACATCCAAGACCCAATTTTCATATCTTGATAACTTTTCAATTTAATCCCCCAAATAGATAGTTTAGACTATCCCGATTCTAAAAAAATCAAAATTGCTAAAAACAAGATAAGGAAACTTACCCAATTTGGCCATGAAAGTTTCTTCTCTCTCTTTTAGGGTTTCCATGTTTTATTTTGGGGAAGAAGATGAGAAAATAAGATGATATCTATTTTATCATCTTTTAATTAATTAAAATTTTCACTTTCCAATTTAGTCCTTATCCTTTTTCTATATTTTCGTGGATAAGTCACCAAAAAAAATCTACATACTTTTATTAATGGTATAATTACCATATAAGGACCTTAAGTTTTGAATTCCATAGCTATTTAATCCTTATAGCTACTAGAATTCAACTTTCACATTTTATGCGATTTAGTCCTTCTCGTAATTAAGCGCTCAATCGATAAAATTTTCGTACCAAAGTTTTCAAATGTCATATCTATCATAATACGAACCATATAATAAAATAAAAATAAATTTTATTTTCAGCTCGGATTTGTGGTCCCGAAACCATTGTTCTAATTTCACCGAAATTTAAGCTGTTACAATTTTGGTGTCATCTTCATCCTATAGCCAAAAATAAGAGGAAAGAAAAAGCCATGGATGCTATTTTAGGTTTCGGCAATTGCATGAGTAATTAATCAAGGAAAGAGGAAATCAAACTTAGATCGGAGAAAAAACAAAGTAATTGAATAGTCGATCCGTTTTGTCATTACCGTACACGAGGTAATTTCGTATATTTGAACTTAAATGTGTATTTATTCAATGGATGGATGGTATTGAGATTGTATTTATCCCATGGTCAAAGGTGTAGAACTTAATTTAAATGTACGGTTTAAGTGGGCGAGTTGCTGAATAAGACCATAGTTGGGCTATGGCAAATCGGATAATAAGACCATAACCGGGTTATGGCATGTGAATGTAAGACCATGGCAGGGCCTTGACAACGTATGTGTAAGACCATAGTTGGAATATGGCATCAGAAAATCAAAGTATTTGTACCGAAAACATTTATAAGCTCAAAGTGATTTGGTAAGAGAGTTAGTGGTAAATAGATATATATCGGTACATGTATGTACTGTAAACTATTCTAGTAACGAGTTAGAAGAAGTTGAGGACTTATGAGTTACGATATGGTTAAAATTTATGTTAGCTCATTGATTGATGCTTTAAATGTTAATTATGTATCCATTTTGAAGTGTTAATGATTGTTGAGATTATTTCATATTTATATACGAACTTACTAAGCTTTATAGCTTACTTTGTTTAATTTTTGATGTTTTATAGTTCTACGAAGCTAGCTCGAATCCGCGGATCGTCAAGGACTTCATCACACTATCGGACATCTATTTTGGTATTTTTGAAGTGTGTATATATGATATATGGCATGTATAGGCTTGAGTCATTTTGGTATGTTTGATGAACATGTATTTAGGCCATTTGAGTTGGCTTGTGATGGTGAATTTGATTTTGTTTATAAATGTGCAAATGGTATTATTTTGAGTTAGGTAATTGACCTATAATGAGTGATTGAGGTTGAATGGATATTGCATGTTTGGAATGGTTTAGTTAATTGAATGGTATATCTGAATTAGGTATAAAATTATATGGAAAATAGTGGTATATTTGTGATTTATATTGATGGTAAAGAATTGGTATGATTTGAACTTTGGTTGATGACTTTTGGCTACTTATTTGTGTCTTTAAATGGAACTATTTGAGCTTGTTTAGGTATGTGTAATATGGGTGGCAAAATGACTTGGTAAATAGCCTATTTTTGTCTACATGGGTAGAGACACGGGTGTGTGTCTCAGCCATGTGTGACACACGATCATGTTACACGGCCGTGTGTCCCCTGGTGATGAAATTGAAATGAAGTCAGTAAGCTCCACACGGTCTCACATACGGGCGTGTGATTGGTTGTGTGGCACAAGTCAGTATACCCCATAATTGGCACACAGCCTAGCACTCGGGCGTGTGACTTAGTCGTGTTGCATAAGTTAGTATACCCTACAGGTTTGGCACAGCCTAGCACACAGCTCGGTACGCGGGCTTGTGTGGCCACTTCAAAGGGCACACGGGCTAGACACACAGGCGTGTGGTTGACCGTGTGACCCAAGTCAATAAGCTCACTTGTTTGGACACGGGGAAGGACACGGGCTGGGACATGGCCATGTGATCCCATTTCGAATGTCCACACGGCCTGTGACATGGGCGTGTTTGGTGGCCGTGTGAGACACACGACTTGGTCAAACTGGCGTGTGTCCCCTAATTTGGAGAAAAATTTTCTAAGTGCTCAAATTGTTTTAAAAGTTATCGGTTTAGTCCCAAACCACTTCCAATGCATGAATAGGGCCTCGTAGGCTCGTATTAGGGACATATTGATTGAGGTTGATTGATCAATGTTTAAATTGATGAAATGTATCCTAATAGTATGTATAATTGAGTTGTAAGTCCGGTAATGTTCTTTAACCCTATTTCGTTGTTGAATATGGGTGAGGGGTGTTACATCCTGTATCCATCGAATTCCATTATTCAAACGAGATTTAATATTTATCGAGATTTGTCAGATATGTAATCAATTTCATGAATATGGCATTTATACAATTCACATACACAACATTCAATTCAAGCATATAAATATACAGAATTTAGTTACACGAACTTAACTCGACAAATGTTCGTGTACGTAAAACCTACTAATCCGACATTTTCTCTTTTCCTCGTTCTAACTCCAAATTTGGTCTATCTGAATCTATATGAATGAATTTAACATTAATTCATGTTCATTTCAATTCAATTCACATCTTAAGCAAAATTACCATTTTGCCCCTAAATTTTTAATTAATGACAGTTTCGTCCCTAGGCTCGAAAAATGAAATTCATGCAATTTAATCCTTATTCCAAGCCTAGCCGATTTTTATATGTAAAATTTACAACCCATGTATTTCATAAAGTCAGAAATTTTCCATGAATTTTACATCTTTTCAATTTTGTCCTTAAATAATAATTTCATCAAAATTCCCTTTACAAAAGTTGTTTATCTATCAACAACCTTTCATTTTCTACCATAAAACTTCATAATTCATCTATGTTCATCCATGGAAAAACCCTAGTACCTTGATAACTTTGCAAATTAATCCCAAGATAGCTACATTAAGCTATTACGATCTCAAAAATATAAAAATCATTAAAAATGGGCAAGAATACTTACCTAATCAAGCAAAATAAGTTGGCTTGAGCTTAGGTTTCCATGCTTTTAATTTGGGAAAGATTATATAAATGATGATATTTTTATTTTTTTTATCATTTATCATCTTTTATTATTTCACTTTCCAATTTTATCATTTTCTTTATTTTATTTTCCATGGATGAATAATCATCCTTAACCACTAAGCATTTTTAATGGTTTATTTGCCATATAAGGACCTCAAATTTTGAATTCCATAGCTATTTAATCCTTTTAGTTATTAGAACTCAACTTTTGCACTTCGTGAAATTTGGTCCTTTATCAAATTAAACATGTAATCGGTAAAATTTCTTTACGAAATTTATATGCAACATTACTACCATACTATAGACCATAAAATAATATAAAAATAAAATTTTCTTCCAAAATCAAATTTGTGGTCCCGAAAACTGTTCAGATTTTACTGAAAACGGGCTGTTACATTAGGGGTGTTACATTCTAGCTACCCCAACATAGTATAAGAACATACAGCCAATATGCCCTTAGGCACCTCAGATGACAACATGAAAACATGTATAATCGTGTACCCAATTCGGCCAAAACAATCTCCTAACTTCTAATCATAATTGCATCAATACATATCATTGAATTTATTTACCAAAACATACCAAATGGTGAATATCATGCCAATCAACTACTAGTATTCACAACAAAGTCCCAATTCACCATTTATCCAAACATGCCAAACACTTATCAAAATTAAACATCATAACTACTTATAACCAAGCATACTTGAAGTATTCAATCATCATCATTTGACACCAAAAGATTTATACAACTTCTTCTTATATATGTTCCAACAGGTTTACCTAATTAAACACACAAGTTCAACTATTCTTACAAAAAACAAGCATAACAAGTTACTTCCAATATTTACATCCATACAAGTACTATAGACCCTTTCCTAATACATGCCACTTAAACCAACTAATAAGATCCAAAATGACTACCGAGATGTTGATGATAGTGTGCGAGCTTTCGTGTCGATCCAATCAAAGCAACGATTCCAAAGGTCCTACAAGAATAAGTTAAACTAATAAGCATCAACAAGCTTAGTAAGTTCGATATAAATTTCCTTTAATAATTAACCAAAGAATATCCAATTAATGCAACCTTCAATACATTGGCACGTAGCCTGCTAGGCACATTGCCCAAATAATTACCGGCACACAGCCTGCTAGGCACAAAGCCCGAATAATCACCGAATTTCTATTACGATAAACATAACTCAATAAAATCCATAATTCACCCAATGATGAAATAGTATGGAATATTGAATAAGAATAATAGTAACCATATAACAAACTTACCTGGACTGAATCGTAGAAATTGTAGAAGTTCAGGGACTACTTTGCTAATTTTCCTTTTCCCTGAATATTTACGAATTCTTGATCTATAATGTAAAATTCCTTCATTACTAGCATATGTTTCATTTCAAATTCATTTTACAATTAATTCCCTTTTATTTTTTGAAATTACACAATTATCCCAAACTTTTACAATTCTTACAATTTAGTCCCTTAACTCGAAATTCATCAAATTAACTAATTTTCTCACGTAAATAATTTATCTAAATATTCTAGGCCCTCAAATAGCTCCTAATAAACATTAAATTCACTATCAAACCTAAATATTTTGACATTTTCACAATTTAATCCTAAAATCAATATTTAACAAAAATCTCTTTACAAATTCATCAAATAGCATTATAAAGGCTCCAAATACATGGTATTCATAAAAAAAAATACAATATTAGCAGAATAAGAAAATGAAGGTATAAACTAGCTAGACCTAGTTGCAACAATCTCAAAAACATAAAAATTATAAGAAATGGTTAAGAACTTAACTTACATGCAAAGAAATTGCTTGGCTGATTCTCCTAGCTTGAGAGATTTCAAATTCGGCTATGGCAAGTGAGAATGAAGAAGAAAATAATTTTCTTTTACTTAATTTTGTTTTAATTTCATTTTATTTACAAATTTGCCATTAGTTCACATTAATTTTTCTCATTTTCTCATGTTTAGCCGTCCCACTATAAAGACTAGGGAAATTATCATTTAAGTCCTTCCTCTATTAATTATTAAACCATTTAATCATTTAATTACATTATTTTATAAGTTTTGCACCTTCTTCAATTTAATCCTTTTTCTTTAATTAACTATCTAAACGTTAATATTTCTAAACCAAATTTTAATACGACTCTAATGATTATAAATATTCTAAAAATAATATTTACGAGCCAACATGACGAAAATTTGGGGTCCCGAAACCACTATTCTATCACCACTAAAAATTGAGCTGTTACAAAAACATAATAGAGAAGAGGAAGAAGAGAACGAACGAGAAAAAAAAAAGAATGAGAGAAGAGTAGCATAATAGATAAGAGAAGGAGAAGGGGGAAAAAAGAATAGTAGAGAAGATAGAAGAAGAGAAGGAAAGGAAAAACATTTGGGTTTTTAGTTCAGGGTTAGTTTGGGGTTTTGAAAAAAAAGATGTGTAAATTTGTTTAGGGTTTGGAAAAAAAGAATTAAGGGATTTTTGTAGAGGGTTTAAAAAAATTAAAAGATGTATTTTTTTAGTATTTATAAATTATTTGTTTAGTTTATGGTTTTTTATAGGTTATAAATGTTATTTTTCTATTGTTTTTATTTATTTATTTTAAAAATGTTATAATTCTAATTCTGATTTTTTTTGTAAGATATTATTTCGATAAGAAAGCAATGTTGTTTGACTTATTTTAGAAAGTGTGCAAGTATGTTTATGTTTGATTTTTTAATTTTTATGTTTTTTATTAGATTCAAATAACAGCATTAGTCTCATTAGGTTTATTATGTTGAGATAGTTTATGTTCTTTTAGCATAATTTTTTTGTTTTTTTAGGTAGGTAAAAGATGGGATCATTGAGTTGGAATTGATGAGATGTTTCTATTATATTGTTTGATGGGCATTTTTTTTTGGTTTATTATTAGATGCACATAACAACATATAGTTCAATTAGGTTTATTTTGTTTTGATAGTTTCTATTATTTTAACATAAACTTTTTTTTATATAGGTAAAAGATGAGACTATTGAGTTGGAATTTATGATATATTTTTATTTTGTTAATTATTGAACCAATATAAATAAGTTTATTATATACTGCATAGTATATCGAAAAAAGTGATGTGGACAAAACTGTTTAGTATTTTTGTAATGAAATTTTTGTACTGTATTTATTTTAATATTTATTGTATTAAATTTAGGTATTTTGATAATTATTTAAAATGGACCACCTTAGAAATTATTTATCAAAGTGTGCTATTCACAACTTCGTGTTAAGGTGTCACATTTTTGTACTTTTGTAACACTCCATACCCGCCCTAGACGTTATGGCCGAATCTGGTGATGTCACAAGGAATGAGTTTTAAAAACAGCGTTAACTTGATAAACCATTCATGTTTAATACCACAAGTTTGTTTGCAAATAAACTGATGATGTTATTTAATTAATTAATTTTTCAAAACACTTATTAAAGAGGAAGTTTAATAATTTCCCCATATTTTAGAAATCCAATTTATTGTTTAGAAAAAAAAACCTCTTTTTGCGTGAAAACCGTCAATTTCATAAAACAATTTACCAAGCATGCAGAAAATCAACAAACCAGAATCAACAGCTTAAAACCCAAAAGAAAAGTCCAGTGAGTCCCAAAAATTACGAACTCTCAAAATGATTACCAAAAACATAAATGAAACCATAAATTGTAAATTTTAAACCATTTATAGTTGAGTGGTCATCATTGAGTCTCTGCCGCACCGATCCGCCTAAGTCTGTGGATTACCTGATAGAATAGACAATAGATGTGAGTTTACGAAAACTCAGTGTGTAACCCAACAAAATTAAGCATGCAAACATACAGAATTATATGCATAATCAGATACAGATTTAGTTTCAGATTTAGATTCAGATAACAGATTCAGTTTGAAATAATCAGAATCCTACCCCCATCCTCTACGCACCAACTCCGACCATCCAATCACACCATGTGGGGTTAAAAACACCCACCCATCATTAGACACCATATTGTGCCATTGAGGCACATATCAGATAATATGCAGCCAAGCTGCCAGAATAAAGGCGATTATCGCCGAACAGAATACTTCCTCCTTATATACAAATCCCACCCCAATAACAGATACAGATAAAATAAATTAAACATGTCCAACATGCTTTATACAAATAACGAAAATGCATACATCAGTCTAGTCAGGCATACATTTAGTATCCTACTCAAATCATTTTATCAAAATATCATAGCATGCAAATTAGGGTTTAATTAGACCTTATCGACCCTATAGTAGGCCCACAGTCGATCGGAGTGACCCGAACGACCCTAGGGAAATTTTTAAATTTATGGGCCCACACACCCAGACTAACCTTTTCCCATGTGGCCCACACGGCCTGGCCCAAAATCCACACGTTTGTGTGGGCCTATATGCCCAACACGGCCACACTCATGCCACCACATGGTTGTGTACCGCGCACGGCCATGCCTTCACCAACCACATGGCTGGCCACACGCCCGTGTGGTGTCGACAGTGGCCATTTTCGGCTTTTTTTGAAAACTCAATTTTTCGCATTTCGGGTACACACCTGATTCGTTTACGCCGCGAAATCACTCTTTAGACCACCAATACTTAAAACAGAATACCCAACACCTTTTAGTAACAAAAAATGAGCCTAACACGATTCATCCAACTATGCAAAATTGACTTATCGATTAACAAAAACGACCGCTACCTTGAATCAAGCCGTTGAAAAGCGATTTCCTGCCTCACAATCTTCTCTTACACCAAAGAATTCATGGATTACTACTACTTATCGGCTATCATTAAGATTGCCCACAGTTCAAGGAAAAACCAATAGTTAACAATCACCCAACTACTTGCCAAGCCGATTAACGAATCCAAAAATCATAGCAACGACAGTCGAACAAGAGAATAACAGAAATCTGAAGAAGAACGAAAAGAAAAAAAATGAAAGGTAGAGGAAAAGAGGAAAACGTCAAGAAGAAAGTTTTGGGAAAAAGATTTCAAAAACTAGAAGGAATCAGAAATCTGATAACCCCCTAATTTTCCTCTCTCTAGACCACTAACTCACAACCACTTCAGAATTTCAACTCCATCGAAATTTTATCAAACAACTGAGCAAAAATAATACTCTCACTTATGCAAGGATTCGAACACAGGACCCCCAGCACACACTAGTTCCCTTACCACTCGAACCAGTAGGCTAAATCTAATATGGATTTATAGAAAATTTTATATAAGCCCACTTCACAATGGTGAGGCTTGGATCCAAAAATAGCAAAATTTGGCAGAAGTGGGGTGTGAACCTGATAAACCATAATAGTAACATATTTTAAGCCCACATTTAGCATGCTTTTGGATGATTTAAGCCTTTAATTGTATAAATTGGTACTCTTAATCCTTTGTTTTCATGTTTTATACTTAGAAAAGCACCGGAGGATGAAAAGAACAAGAAACGGGCCCAAAAGGGATGTAAATGGGCCATATCACGAAATTAACACGGCATGGGCCCAAGACCACACGGCCGTGCCTCACTCAACAGTCTCGAACACAGCCTGGCCACGATTCACAAGAGCATGTGCCATGGGTGGTCCCTGTCGTGACAAAGAGAAATTTCACTCGGATTAGGATACTTAGAGGCGAAAAAACACATTCAGAAGCCTATATAAACACCCTAAGTATAACCTAAAAGGGGGGAACCCAAGGCTTTAGTCAGGGGCGTCCAGCTAGGCCAAAGAGGGCAAATTTGTGGGGATTTACTCGAAGATAGCCAGTTGATTCATATCAAGAAGCCGGAATCATACTCAAGACGGAGGATCTCTCCTTCAATTCCTTTAGGGGGTTTTAGGGATTTCTTATGTTTTGTTTTATCTTTTCTTCTGAGATGTTTTCTTTTATTATTATGAACTAAAACCTCTCGGATACGAGGGGATGAAACCTAAGATGAATCTTGTTATCGTTTCTTTGAACTATATGATAAATATTTGACTTGTTCTTAATTCTTGTGTTGATATTTCTGGGATATTAATTCAAGTATGATGTGCTTAGGTGGAAGAGCAAAAGTCCCTGCCTAAGAGAAGATCTAGCATAATTAAGCGGAGTTGATCACACGCATAGAGATAGGGTAACGAGATTTTGCCGGATTAGGGTGAAACCTAATATGGGAGACCATAGATCGAGTTAATGCAATTCTAGGGTTTTAATTAGAAAGAGATTTCAATTAATCAACCTTGGGTTAAACGTTAGTCGCCTCGAGAGAGGGATTAATATAAATTAGGGAATCCTACGGATCAAGTCAAGTGAATAAATCGTCTGGTTCAGAGTTAGATAATAAGTGAAGTCTAGGTGGATTCTTCCTCAAGTATTGTCTTAATCAATTGGTTTTTCTCAAAGTATTTGTCCCCAATTTCATTCTTCTTTGTCTTAGAGTTTTTAGTTTAGTAGTTAGTAAATTTAGATTAAATAACAAATTCCTTTAATTCTTAGGCTAGATAATAAAAAGAAAGTTAGTATTAATACTTTTAGTTCCTTAGTTAGTATTAATACTTTTAGTTCCTTTGGGTTCGACAATCCGGTCTTGCCTTAACTATACTACTGTTCGATAGGTGCACTTGCCTCAAATCGTTGTCATAGTTAGTTTCCAGGTTCGATCATTCTTTATATAAATTTTTAAGACTTTGACATCGCATAAAACAACGATCAAGTTTTTGGCGCCATTGCCGGGGAACTGAAATATTAAGAAAGCTTGATTTTTATTACTTTAGCCATTTTTATTTTTTGCAATTTACCTTTATTTCTTAGTTTGTTTTTTTTTTAACTTTGCTAATTTTCTTTCTTTTGTTCCTTTCAGGTACGTCTAGTTTATGACTAGAAGGAACCCGACAGGACCCCTACTTTACGATAGTGATATTGAAGGTACAATCCACAGAAATCCTAAAGAGATAAGACGAAGCTTAAACTACATAGAGAAAGAGCAAGAAGTCGAAGCTAATACCATCGAACAGATGGCTGAGAATAATCCGCCACCTCAAGAGATGGCCGAAAATCATGATCCTCAAATTATGTATGATTATGCTAAACCTAGTTTAACTGGAACTGAGTCAAGTATTGTTAGGCCTACTATTGCTGCAAATAATTTTGAGCTGAAACCTAACACTATACAGATGATACAATAGTTCGTTCAGTTTGATGGTTTACAGGATGAAGATCCTAATACACACTTAGCAAATTTCCTAGAATTCTGTGATACCTTCAAAATAAATGGTGTTTCTGATGATGCCATCCGTCTTCGGTTATTTCCCTTTTCTTTGAGAAATAAAGTCAAACAGTAGTTACATTCTCTTCCACGAGGGTCAATCACTACGTGGGATCAAATGACCGAGAAATTTTTATTAAAATATTTTTCGCCAGCCAAAACGGCCAAGTTAAGGAATGATATCTCTTCTTTTGTACAGATGGATTTAGAGACACTTTATGATGCATGGGAGAGATACAAAGACTTGTTGAGGAGGTGTCCACACCATAGATTACCCTTGTGGCTACAGTTCCAAACTTTCTACGACGGTGTGAACCCTTCAACCAGGTAATTAATCGATTTAGCAGCCGGTGGAACCCTGAACAACAAAACTCCTGAAGTAAGCTACGAGTTTATAGAGGAGATGTCATTGAATAACTATTAGTGGCAAGTTACAAGGACAAGGCCAGCCAAAGCAACCGGAGTTTTCAATCTCGACGCAGTAACCTTACTATCAAATCAGGTAGAGATGTTGCATAAAATATTTGATGGTTTGTACGATTCCTCGCAGGTACATCCAGTTATGCAGTGCGACACAAGTGGAGGCGTGGCGAATCCTGAGTACCCACCCTACGGACAGGGTATAGAAAGCGAACAAATGAACTATATGGGTAACAATTTTCGATCTAACAATAGCCCTTATAGTAATACTTATAATCCAGGTTGGAAGAACCACCCCAATTTCTCATGGGATGGTCAAGGAAATCAAAGGCAACAACCATCCCAAAACTTCCAACAATAGCTCTACCCACAGGAAAAGAAGCCGAACCTCGAGGAGATGCTGACAAAATTTATAGCAGTAGCAGAAACACGTTTCCAGAATACTGAGACAACACTTAAAATTAATAAGCATCGATTCCAAGGATCGAGAATCAGTTAGGGTAACTGGCTAAGGAGATCTCTAAAAGACCACTGAGAAGCCTACCAAGCAACACCGAGACTAACCCAAAGGAGCAAATTCAAGTCATAATAGCTCAAGATAGTGAAGAGTTAGACGAGTCCAATCTCCAGCATGAGAATTTGATAGAAGAAGGTAAGGTTGAGGTAAGTAATAAAAAGCCAAAATCGGTAATCAAAGAATACCAACCTCGCATATCGTATCTTGAAGCAATAAAGAGGGACGACACAGAGGAACAATTCGGTAAGTTTCTTAAACTTTTAAAGAAATTACATATTAACTTACCGTTTCTTAAAGCTCTTTTGCAGATGCCAGATTCTAGGAAGTTTTTAAAGAAGCTATTGACAAATAAGCGGAAAATAGATGAGGAATCGCATGTGGAACTGAACGCAATGTGCTCAGTAGTCTTGCAAAATAAACTACCACGAAAATTAAAAGATCTAGGGAGTTTTACGATTCCATGCTTGATTGGTAGTTTATCTATTGATAATGCGTTAGCTGATTTAGGGGCAAGCATAAATGTCATGCCTTATAAAATATTTAAAAAACTAAGTCTAGGGAAACCCAAACAAACTAGGATGAGCATTCAATTAGCTGATAAAACTGTTAGAATTCCTAAGGGTATAATCGAAGATGTACTCGTGAAAATTGATAAATTCATATTCCCAGTAGACTCTGTCGTTTTAGACATGGATGAGGACAATAGTATCCCCTTAATTTTAGGAAGACCATTTTTAGCAACTGCCAGGACTAAAATTAATGTCGACGTAGGTGAACTCATACTCTATATAGGTGACGAGACAGTCACCCTTCAAGCTCTCGATTCAGCGAGGACATCGAAAAATCAAGGTGAGAAAGTAAATTCTATTGACAACCATTCGATTAACCCTTTTTTTAGGAAGCACCACAAAAGAAAACAAGTGAACCTGATCCTAGACCCCGTGCCAACAAAGAAATAACTCACGAGGAATAAGAGATTCAGATCTATGAACTAGAAGAGTGGAAGACGCATCTCAAAGAAAAACTAGGGATACATGAAGCATAACCAGAGCCACTCTACAAGCCAGACAAGTTCAAAATTGGAGAGCAAGTATTGTTAGATAAAGCAGACCCACGAATATCTCCTCCTGACCCCAACACAAACAAAGAAATCCCTTTTAAGGTGATCAATGTTTTTCTATAAGGAACAGTCGAGGTAAGTAATCCTATTTTTTGGCACTTTTAAAATAAACGCTACTCGACTTGAACTATGTACCGATAATAGGACTGATAGCATGAGGAAGGACCTCCAACTCCTCAAACAACCATGATCATGTGAATGAGAGTAAGTCTAGCTTAAGACTATAAACGAGCGCTTCTCAGGAGGCAACCCGAGCACTAACCCCATTTTTACATTTTTATTTTTACTTTCTCTACTTTTATTCTTCCTCTTTAGCACTTAATTATGAGTAACCAAAAGTGCAGAATTTTATACCACACGGCCTTGCACACGGCTGTAGTTGTGGCCGTGTGGATATAGCAAATCTCTGTACTGACATGGCAGAGATGGTACGAGTCAGAACGAATCATATCTTCGAGTTACGGACTCCAACTACCACGCCACGGCTGTGCGATGCGGCCATGCCCGACATTATTAGATCAGACACGGGCGTGGCAACCTGAAAATGGGCTTGGGAGAAATGAACAACACATAACACGGCCGTGTGATACGGCCGTGTGACTTACCATGCCCACGGTACACGAGCGTGGGAAAGTACCAGGCCCCAAAATTCTATTTAACCCACCCCACCCCTCCTTCTTCTCACCTACCCCCATCTCTTTTCTTTCACTCCACCCTTCAGACCACTCCTATTCCATACTCTTCGTTTTTAAATCTTTTATCTAACTCTTGAGCTACACCACATCTATGTCGAAGAAGCGGAAGGATCCAGGCACAGTCTCCCCGTGGGAGACTGATCTACAAAAATTCATGCCGGCCACTTCATTCTCTCGACAAGCCAAGGGTCTTTGAGGCCATTTAGTCTTTAACTTTCTTTTATCGTTTTCTTTATTTTCCTTCTTTTTGACTCTCTTATGATTAAATTAGTTTATTTTATCTTAGTTTCTTTGTTTTAGGTTCTAAAGCCTGCTAGGGAATCACGCCACTTTGGCCACCACCACCCCACCGCAGCCTTAGAAGTCACACCCACCTCGCGAACCATCCAATAATGAGGACTCTTCTGTCCATTCATCTTTTATTTTAATTTTATTTTACTTTCTATTTTCTTTCACTTTATCTTTCTTATCTTTAAATATATATTTAGTATATTTTTAATTATTATTATTTCCTGGTTAATTCTCTACGAGCTTTCCAATTTCTTCATCTAGCGCAAAGCTAGGTAGCAGCCACCACACCTCGAGACTCCCAACTCAAGGAAATCATCCAAATTCAAGAAGTTTCACCTCTCCCTTTCTCTTAAATTTCATATGCATCTTTGTACATTGGGGGCAATGTACATCTTAAGTGTGGGGGGTGAATATTTATTTCAAGAAAGTACCTAACTTTTTGCATTATTCTCAAATCCCTGAATGATATCTTGTCTTAAAGTAATTTCCTCATATTATGATTAGAATAAAATTTCCTTTGATTATGATGTTTTTTGACATGTTTTGGATTAAATCATTGATAATTGTGCAGTGATGATTTAATTTTTAAGAGACTAGAGAATCAAGCATGATAAGTCTATTTTCAAAAAAAAATTAAAATTTTATTAGGTTGTCTACCTAAATCTAATTATTTCCTTGAAGTTTGAAATTTACGAGGTTGACATCAAATAACCATAATTTTCGTGAGATTTTGAACCTTTTATAGCATACATTCTTTAGTGCTCACTTTATTGATTATGAGTGTGTCAACATTGATTTGTTATTCTAGAACTTGCATCGTTTATACATGTCGAGACCACACCTTTGATTTGATATACAGAGATAATAAAGGCACCTAGGTTTTAACCCACTCACTCCACTAAAAGCCTACATTCATAATTAACCCCTAATGAACCCTTTTAATCCTAACAACCCTTTTTTATTGACCCACCTACTAATATTAACCCAAAACCCTTTGTATTTGTTACTAATATTAACGCAATGTGAGCTTGAAAGTGTACACCTCATCCATAAATTATTCAACATTGAACGAAGCGTGAACACAGGCTGCCACAACATGTGCCAAGGATAACGAAGTGTCTAGAACCTCCTACAATCGTACCGCCTATTTCAGAGATCAACTCCGTAGGACTTAGGTAGTATACCGGGTCAACGAACAATGGTCTTTGTAACTCAAAACATTTCAAAATATAGTGAATATATTTTTACATTCACCGAACTCGCCTTCTAATGATTCACAACCATTGTATCCCTGACATCTTCGATAAACACGTGTCCCGCCTCCATTTGGTTAACTTGCTGCTGCCCCATTCTTGGCATTAAAGTAGCCAGCCTGCAGAATGTAGCCGAGAACACAGATGAAATCAAAATATGTGTTTTCTTCAACATGGAGTTAACCGCCTCTGCTAGGTTGATGGTTATATGACCATATCAAAACTCATCGTTGAAACTTTGAGCCCATTGCCACGACTCCATGGTACCCAACCACTATCGAAAAGGTGTATTCATTTAACCTTCCATGTCACTCTCAAGTCTAGTCATCATTTGCCGAAAAAGGTGTGGTTTTAGCCCGTACATTGTGTATGTATTAAGAAAAG
The DNA here is from genome assembly GCA_025503065.1 of Gossypium bickii. NCBI lineage: Eukaryota > Viridiplantae > Streptophyta > Magnoliopsida > Malvales > Malvaceae > Gossypium > Gossypium bickii. The sequence continues at coordinate 45,951,923 of CP106711.1, read as the reverse complement.
ATAAGTTACAGTCTCGAATTAAAACATTAACACATATATTGAAAAGATAAGGTCATCCTTTACCCATTTTCACAACTTATCTTCGTCAGTCTGCATTCTTATACTCTCGATGGAAGTTACTCGTGATGTGCCAGATGTTGTAAATGGATCTCCATGGTACACCGAAATGCCTAATGACAGCAATTATTCCCTTTCCTCTATCGAATATTATACAAATATTATTTTCACTAACAATATACCCCATGGGTTCGTGAGGAATAATTCTCATGATTCCATGTTCTCATTGTCCATAATGGCAAATGCTATCGGGAGCATGTTCTTATTCTCGTCTTGAGCAACCGAAATAAGTAGGATCTACGTATATTTTCCATATAGCCAGGTCCCATTTACCTGTACAAATGGCTTGTAGTGGGGAAATGCTCGCACACATGGATCAAACGTCTAGAACATCAAGTAGGAAACTCTTCTTCCTGGTTGTAGTTGGTCATCCAGACCGTAATAATGTCGTGTCTCCCACTCAATTACAGTCCCTCGCACGTACTCCCACATAGGGACTATCCACCCTTGTAACTAATTGTATGACACATCCTAATCTTCGTACAATTGCTCCATTGCCATCTATTTAGTTATCCATGCTTTCCAGTATAATACTTGATACTGGAATCGTGTTTGCATTTCGGTAATTAGTACCAAAACTTTAATGTTTGGCATGTCCCTCACCATTGACATGATGCATGTATAGATAATTCTGGAATTAAGTTTTCGGTGATCTTCTGTCGTACATGTTGAAGTGCATGTGTGAGGCCCAACAAATTTTTGTATCTCCCACATCTGTGAATTATGGAAAAATGTGGCTCATACTCGCCAATTGCAACATTCTGTCGACCTCCAACACTCCTCAATATATAATGTTGGATTAGACCCGGTGACTTTGTAGTTCACCGACACATTCATGCTATACCGCTTAATGGCAAATACGCACTCTTTATTGCTTTCGAATTTCTGGTGCACTAACTCTTCAAGTTCAGAATCTACGGCCAGCTGGTGAGTAGGTAGTATATCAGGATACTCCAGATGTAACACCCCTTACCCGTGTCCGACACCGGGACAGAATACGAGGCATTAACGTACTTAACCTTACTTGAATTTGCATTGTTGGGCTATAAAGTTTCTTTCCAACTTAAAACCTTTCCTTCTTAATAATAACATGCACATTATTGGCCTACGAGACCATGAACTTACTTCCAAAAAGTTTCGAAGTTCAACCGAAAACTTTTATTCTCTTAGAAAATTTTTGCCTAAATAGGGATCACACGCCTGTGTGACATGGGACACGCCCGTGTGGGCAGGCCGTGTGGTCACACACGCCCATGTCCCTAACCCGTGTAGAAATAAATTTTCAATTTGAACCTACAGGGGTTTTCACACGGCCAAACACACATCCGTGTCTTTGGCCCGTGTCCTTCACATGGCCTCGACACGCCTGTGTCCTTTCCCGTGTATGAAAACTAGGGGTATTATGTTTATGACGTCAGCAACCCCTTAGGGAGCACATGACCTAAGCACACGCCCGTGTGCTAGCCCGTGTGACGATTTAAATTCTCGTAACTAATTGCAGGGGACACATGGCCTATCAACATACCTATCGGGGTTGACCGTGTGTGTGGACAGTTTAAGGCTATTTTCCAAGCCTTTTTGCCACATTGAAACATAAACTCATTCATTTCATCACAAGTAGTACATAACATAGCAACATTAAACTATTAATAACCCTTAAGTTATCATTCATTCCTCCCATATTTTACTTAGTAACTTGCATGAACATTCAATTCATTATACACATCAACTTTATAACATGAACTTGGCAATATTTGTAACAGTCTGATTTAGGGGCTAATCGGAACAGTGATCTCAGGATCACTAATCCGAGGCAAGAGGAGATTATTTTCATGATATTTTGTGAGTTAGAATATGTTTGTATAAGTACATGAAAATTTTGGTGCTTTAATTTTAGCGATTTCATGTTTCATCGCGAAAAAGGACTAAATCGCATAAAGTGTGAAAGTTCCATTTTATAAGCTAAAGGTGTCCAATAGCCTTAGTTTGATAATTGGAGGTCTTTAAAAGGAAATTAAACCCCCAAAATAGTAGTGGTCGGCCATAAAAGACAAAGATGGACAAATATTGGTCAAAGTTGGTGATAGTTGGTGACTAATTTGACTAGTATTAATAAAATAAAGAAAAGATGATATCCATCTTTCTTGGTCATCTCTTCCACTGAAAATTAGCAGCAAATAGAGGGTAGTAAGATCAAAAACTTCAACAAGCTCTTCTCCATTCAAGTAAGTGTTCTAGTGATCATTTGTTGATAAAAATTATACTTTTGGAACGCCAAGAGCTTAAGCTTTCAAATGAGGGGACTAATTTGCAATATGGTAAAAAGTTTAGGGTCTTTCCATGAGATCTTTCATTGTTATTGCTGCATTTTTATGGAAGAAATTGAGTCTTAGTTGTTAGATGAACAACTTTTGTGAAAGGTGTCGTCAAGAAAACACCAAAAAGGACCTTTTTGAAAAGGTTATAGAAATTGTTGTAAATGTGTAAAATGTTGGTTTTTGATGATAGCTATAATATTATTGAATGTTCACCTAGGCTTGTTGAAGGTAGAAATATGATTAGAATTTATTTCCGAGCCTAGGGGCAAAATAGTAATTTTCTCAAAGCATGACTATTAAAATGCTTTTATTAATGTGATGTTTGAAATGAGCTAATTTGCTATTATAGAGCAAGAAGAACCAAGAATTTACCTCGATCGAGGAAAGAACAAAGTCTTAGATTAGATCGACGGTTTAGCTCATTTTGAAAACGAGGTAAGTTTGTATGTGATAGATTCAACATTTATTTTAGCATGTTGAGAATGCTTGGCATTATATTGATGCATGATGCTTTACTAAATTAAGTAGTTAATGTTGAATAAGATGTTGAAGTCCTAGTGGACCATATTGAATATGAAAATGCTATCATCGAGACTTGAAATGGATAAGGTCCCGTATAAGACCATTTCCGGTACATGGCCTCAGCACCGAGTTGAGATTCTATATAAGACCATATCCGGGATATGGATTCGGTAATGAATATGAAAATCGTATAAGACCATATCCAGGATATGGCTTCGGTAATGAATATGAAAATTGTATAAGACCATATACGGGATATGGCATCGATACTTGATGTGAAAGTCCATATAAGACCATATTCGGGATATGGCATTGGCATTCAGAGATGACTCTATATAAGACTACCTCGGGGATGTGGCATTGGCTTCGTACCTACATTCATGATGATGAATATGCGTATTTGATTATCCCTAGTGATTAATGGGATAAGTAGATGAGTTTGGAAGTAGAAATGAGATTTGTACTAAAATCATGTAAATGAGTGAATACAGGTACTCGTGAATGAGTCACGAAGAAACGATTACTATATGTGGCACGGTATGTGCCAAATAAGGGCAAGTGTGAGTAAGTATGGCAAGAAGCCTATGATTTGTGTATGGTTAGTCAATGACATGGATGGATTATATTATGAGCTCATTGTTGCTGATAATTTCCATGCAAAATTACTAAGCTTTATGCTTTCCCCTTTTCATTGCCCTTTTCCCTTGTAGTATTGCAAAGATAACTCGAGGAACGTGGAACGTCAGAGTTCGGGAATTACACTATCGACATCACTTTGGTATAACGATTTAGACTTATTTTGAGTATGGCATGTATAGGACTTAGGTATTTTGTTAGGTTGTAATTGTTAGCCAAGGTGTTGGCTATGTATGTTATTAAAGTCATTTTGTAAATGGTCATTGGGATTGGGCCAATACTTGGTATATTCTATAATGAGGAATCATGGAGTTTATGCTTGCATGAATGTTTTGAATTGAGTTCTTAGATGTGCCTTTGGGTTATGAGTTGTGTTGATTTGAGTTAGAGTATGTAGGTGTGCAATGTAGGGTGACAAAGGGCTTGGTAGATAGCCATCAAATTGTCTACACGGGTAGACACACAGGCGTGTGCCTAGGCCGTGTTGACACACAGTCAGCCCCATGGGCATGTGGATCGACCGTGTGTCCCCTTGCATGCTAGAATTGCAAGTTAGTATGCCTTGTAGAAAACACACAGGCACGACCTAGGACTTGGACGTGTGTCTAGGCCGTGTGAAGTCTGCACATTGAATGTGGAATTTAATTCGACACACGACCTAAGGACACGAGCATATGCCTTGGCCGTGTGCCCATAGTGAAGTGCTGACGTCATAAACAGAATGCCAAGGTTTTGGCACACGGCCTAAGACACGGGCGTGTCAAGGCCGTGTGAGGGACACGGGCTAGGGACACGAGCCTATGTCCGGCCGTGTGGAATAAGTCAATGTCGACCACAGGTAGAAAACACGGGCAAGTCTTAGGGGCACACGGGTGTGTCCCTAGACCAACACAGGTGTGTGGCCCCTGTATTGATGAAAAGTTTTCCAAGTTCGCTAAAGTTCCCAGTTAAATTTCAAAACCTCTCGGAGGTATGTTTAGGGCCTCGTAGGCCGAGAATGAGTAAGTGATGGGTTTAAATGAAATATTATAGCCTGTTAATACATGTTCAAGCAAGGTTAAGTATGGTAATGCCTCGTATCAAATCCCGACGTTGGACACGGGTAAGGGGTGTTACAATATTGGCCAACTCACCATGGCCATTTACAAAATGAGTGTAAAACATTAATAGCCAACCCTTTGGCCTTCAAGTATGACATGACACAAAATAATCAAGTTCCTATACATGCCATACTCAAAATGAAGTGACTTTAGTATACCAAAAGAACGGTTGATAGTGTGATCCGAGCTCCGACGTTTTACGATCCCCGAGCTAACTTGGTGAAACTACAAGGAAAGGGAAAAGAGTGGGGTAAGCATATACCTTAGTAAGTTTGCATGAAATTCTAAAGCAACATAATTGCTCAAACTAAAATCATCCTTCCCATGAAACAATAACAACATAAATCTCAAATGTTTAAGCACTTTTTCATACTTACTCACTCTTATTCTTACCCATCTCATGTCACATTATGATTACTTAACTTGTACATATTCATGGTACCTGTTCACTCAATCACATACCTTAGCACACAAGCTAACATGAACATAAACTCAAATTTTCATCATTCCTATCATGAATGAAACTCAAAGTCATCGGATTTAGCTCTATACTATTTTACATACTTAGCTTTTTTGACCATAAACAACCCAGATTATTGTGGGATATTCTAACTCATCATACATAAACCTTGATGCAAACGCCATATCCCGGATATGGTCTTACATGGGTTCACCTCTTGACGTCGTTGCCATATCCCAGATATGGTCTTACACGGAATCTTATAACTCGATGTCGATGCCATGTCCCAGACATGGTCTTATAAGAAATCATACATGAATGTCGATGCCATGTCCCGGATGTGGTCTTATACGAGATCTTCCTTTAGTGCCGAGGCCATATCCCAGACATGGTCTTACACGGGACTTTCATTATTCAATGCTAATATATGGGTATTCTCATTATTTTGAATCTTTATTCGGGATTGCACATCACTCATTTTCACCATTTCTTCATCGAGGCTTCATCACTCGATTATTCATAATAATAACATACATTGTCATAATATTAAGTAGTTTCAAACCTTCAAAATATTATGAAACTTTAATTTCATACAAACTTACATCGATTCTCAAAATGTGTATCGATGTTCGATTTAGTCCTCGATTTTGTTCTTGCCTCGGTTTCAATCTAGGCTTTGTGTTTCTTGATCTATAATAACAATTTCACTTATTAAATACACACATTGACTAAATCGATCATAATTCATATTTTGGAAAAATTATGATTTTTCCTCCAAACTTTTACATAATTTCATTTTTGCCCCTAGGCTCGTAAAATAATTTTCATTCAACTTTCTTGTATTTCAAGCCTAGCCAAATCATATTCTTAACTATAAAAACCTTCAATTTCCATTATTTCACTCGTGTATGACCATTTTCATAACTTTTACAATTTGGTCCTTACATGCATTTTTCATGAAAATCACTTAGAAAAATATGTTTATCATACATCAAACTTTCATATTCCTCCATGAAACATCAAAATAAATGCATGTCACACATGGGCAAATTTTTGAATATGAACTTTAGCTCAAAATATGGTTAGAAATAGCTAAACCGATCTACGAGGATCTCAAAAATATAAAGATCATTAAAAATGGTGCTAGGATGCACTTACTATCAAGCTTGAAAGTTGAAGAAACCCTAGCTATGTCTTCCTTGTGATTTTCGGCCAAGGGGGAGGAAGATGGACACCATTTTTGACTTATTTTCCCTTTTAATTCTTTTATTAACCAAATGACAAAAATGCCCTTAATGATCATTTCTTGAGATTTTTCCTTCCCATGTCCATTTTTGTCCATCATAAAAAATAATGGTCTAATTTCTAAATAAGGGCCTCTAGTAATTTTTATAAGTCTATTTCACACTCAAATCTTCTAGAATCTCATATTTTCTAATCTTTGGAATTTAGTCCTAATGGACAATTTATTCACTAATTAACAAAATTTCTTCATGAAATTTTCACACAATCATGTAAGCATCTCATAAGCCTTATAAAAATCATTAAAACATATATTTCTACTTCGGATCTGTGGTCTCGCCCCACTATTCTGACTAGGCCCTAAATCGGGTTGTTACACCAGGAACTCGACTGCATTTGTCACATCAGAGTCTATAAGAGACATGTGTGCCCTAGGATTATTGTGTATCACAATACGTCGAATCTGGTTCCCAACTAAAGACGCATTAATATTTCCATCTTCATTTGTGTAACACCCCTTACCTGTATTTAACACTGAAATAGGGTACGAGGCATTACCGGACATAAACACAAGCAAACATATAAAACCAAGGCATAAATTTCTATCCAAGTTTAAAACCTTTCACATACATCCATATCGTCTTTATCACGAGCCTACGTGGCCCAAAACATGAATCGGAAGTGGTTCGAAACTAAACTGAGAACTTTGAAAACTTAGAAAATTTTTCATGTAAAAAGGGTCACACGCCAGTGTAGGTTCGGGACACGCCCGTGTGACCTTAAGACACGCCCGTGCTTCAAGCTGTGTTCAAATTAGGGAGCTTTCTATCTATGACATCATCATCAAATTGAGGTCACACGGCCAAGTCACACACCCATGTGCTTAGGCCGTGTGATCGATTAAATTTTCATAATTTTTCATAAAATAGGTGCAGACTTCACACGATCAGGGCACACGCCTGTGTTCGAGGCCGTGCCGTCCACACGGTTGAAACACATGCCCGTGTCTCTGCCTGTGTGCTTATTACTGAGCATTCTTTTTGCAACAATTAAGGTGTAGGGGACACACGGCTAGAACACACGTCCATGGGGCAAGCCGTGTGTCACACACGGACTAGACACACGCCCGCGTGACTACCCGTGTGGAAAAAAACAAGGCTATTCACCAAGTCGTTTTATCACCCTTCCATGCACATACCTACACAACAAAACATAACACCAATCTAAGCACATACATTCAACCAAATCAACCACAACCAAGGCAACAACACTCATTCATATACTACCATCTATCACATACAGCCATCACATACTTATCAACTCAAGCATGCAAATTCCCACATCCATGATAAGTATCATCATTTGTATATATACTTAAACAATATTAGCCAATTTCAATGGCCATTTACAAAATGAATTATCAACCATCATAAGCCAACACATTTGGCCAAATCAATTATGACACATAACAAAATGAACAAGTCCCTATACATTCCATAACTCAAAATGTTAAATTCATCGGTACCCAAAATGATATGTTGATAGTGTGAGTGAATCTCAGACAGTCTCCGATCCCCGAGCTAGCTTGGTGACATTATAAGACAAGGGAAAAGAAAGGGGAGTAAGTTTTAAATCTTATTAAGTTCCTATGCAAATAATAGGCATTATAACACACATTTAACACATAATTAACATGATGTAAATTAACATAAATGTCATTATAAATCTCATAGTCAAACTTACTCAATCACAAACTTACCGAGGGTTCATTACATATCGAGCTCATTAAGCATGAGTCTTATGTACATACCTGTACCCAAGTGTAACATACAAAAGTTTTTCACAACTTTAACATTTTTTTCGAACTACCTGTTGAACCACTTGGAATACTAAAGGATACTCAGGACATCTCGCATTCACAGTACCATACCAATGTCATTTGCCAGATATGGTCTTACATGGGATCTCATATTGATGCCAATAGCCCAGATATGGTCTTACACGAAGTCTCATATCGATGACATATCCAGATATGGTCTTACACGAAATCTCAATAACCCTAATGTCATGACATTTGTATCCTAACTATTCCTAAGGTTCAACCAAAGTTTTCTCGCTTGTCGAACTTTGTCGATTACATTCAAGGAGTAGATCATAATTCATACAATATTAAAGCATTTAGAACATAAATAAAATAATGCATTATTTACATACGAACTTACCTCGGTACAAAAATAGTAGGAATGGGACCTAATCGTCAAATACTTTATTTTTCCCATGATCTAGGTTCGAACCTCGTTTCTCTTGATCTATAATAGCAAATTTAACTCATTTGTTATTAACATTATTCAATTCAGTCCAAAAATTACATTATGGCAAAATTACATTTTTACCCCTAAACTTTGACATATTTACATTTTTCCTCTATGCTTGAAAAATGAAATCTATTCAATTTCTTTGATTCCCAAGCCTAGCTGATCCTCTTTTATACTTATAACAGTCTATATTTTTCATTTAATCACACTTTTACACACATTTTATAATCTTTTTACAAATAGGTCCTTTTGACATTTTCATCAAAAACCACCCAGCAAAAGTTGTTTATCACACATCAAACATGCATAATCCACCACTAGACCTCAAAATACACAAATATACAACATGGGTCAAACCCTAGACTTTGATTATTCCTTAAATTAATGGTAGAAATAGATAGATCAATTTATAAGGATCTCAAAAACATGAAAATCATTAAAAACAGGGCTAGAATGGACATACAATCGAGCTTGGAAGCTTGACAAACCCTAGCCATGTCTCCCTCTTGTAAATTTCGGCCAAGGGGTTGACGATGAGCAAAAATTGGCTTTTAATTTGATTATTAATTTATTTAATTAACCAAATGACTAAAATGCCTAACTTAAAACATGAAAATTATCATACTCCATGTCCATTTTTGTTCACTAACTTAGCCAATGGTCTAATTTCCATATAAGGACCTTCAATTTAAAATTTCATAGCAATTAGACACCTCTAGCATGTAAAACTCAACTTTTTTACTTTTTACAATTTAGTCTTTTTGACTAGATTGAGTGCCTAAACGTCAAAATTTTCGAACGAAATTTTCACAAAATCATTCTGTGAAATTTTAGACCATAAAAATATAATAAAAATAAACTTTTCTACGTCAAATTTGTGGTCCTGAAACCACTGTTCCGACTAGGTCCAAAATCAAGCTGTTACAATTCGCGCCTTCGTCGTCAATATCATCAAGGATCACTATCACTATCGACCTCATGATCAAAAGAATCACTACTATCGTATCCATCATCACCAACCATATTATTCTCGGGTGTAACATTAAGATCGATGTCGATCCCGCGTACAGTCGATTGACTATCAACGTACGATATTGGAACCACCATATACGGCTCTTGAGCTCCATGTTTTTCACCTAATGGAGTGGGATTTTCAGCTAGCTCTACATCTGCTAACTCAGCAAATAACTGAATCAGTGCATTTTGGTTGGTCCGATCCCACAATAAAGAGCAACCATTGTCTCCACGTCTTCATCATCTACAAGTTCCAGCTTGGTGAATTTGACCGGACCTGTAGAGATCCTTCTCCCATAAAATCTAACAATTTTTGCACTAATCATTGCCTTCATATCATCAATCGAGACATTTTTATTAAATCTCATTGCTATTTGTTGGCGATATTCAAATATACATCCAACTGTTGTTGTCAAAATTACACCATCGAAATAAACACATATGAAAAACTGATTATCCATCTTAAATACTAAATCTATTAAAAAAGAAATATAAATTCTCAATACAAATTCGAATAGCAAAAAAATACTGTAAAAAATTAGTTTTATACCTACCAACCTTTTGTGAATTTTCTTCTTCTTCTTTGTTTACTCTTCTTCTACAAAAAAAAAAAAAAATCTGTTGCTACTCTTGAATCTTCAAATTTTACTTTAAATTTTAGCACAAAGGATCAATTAAGTAGGCCAACTGGTGCCACCTATCGGGAAGGGCACCAATGGTGCCGCCTATGGGAAAGGCACCATTGGTGCCGCCTATGTCATGGGCACCACCAAATATACGTATATATGTGCTAGACTCGTATTTAACCCAGTTGAATATACTACGAGTGGTGTCGCCTATCAACCAGCCTTCATCTATATAATTTTTTTTTTGTTAAATGTTGATTGACATGTATCAGAAAATGAGGTGGTGCTGCCTATCCACCACCTTTCTCTAGCTTGGGCATACCATTGCCGTAAATAATTTGGGGAAACCTATTTTAGATATTTTTTATATTAAATAGGTAAAAAAGCCGCATATATACGACCATCTTAAAAAGGAGGAAACATTGATTTATTATAAACTATGTCCAATCAAATTAAAACAACAAAAACTTTGAAATAGATCCTTAAGGGATAAGATAAAGTAAAAGAGAGTGATAAACAATTTTATTAAACAACTATGAGGCTAAAAACAATTGGCTTATAAATAAAAAATCAAGCTAAAGCTGAATAGGTTTCAAACATCCTTGCAAGTGAAACAATTATAGATCAAACAAATTTGTCACATTACTGAAAATCATTTACTTGCAATTTAAAATAGTTTTTGTTAAGTGTTGACAGGTCAGCTATGAATACGTCAACCACGAGCACACACCAAAAGAAAAGAAAAATGGTAGAGTATTTTAAAAAGAAGAATATGGTAGCATACAAAAGAAGCAAATACTTGAAATTGCAGCTAAATAATTTTTGTCTCCAAAAGCAACAGCAGCAGAGAAGGAGAGGGGGACGGGAATGATGGGGTGGGGTGGGGACTTTAAAATTAGGATCAAATTGAGAACATGTGTAAATTTTGGAGCTAATTTTTTAAAAAGTTGACTAAATTGATATAATATGTAAAAGTTTAAAACTAAATTTATTATTATTTCGATTTTTTAACGGTCATGCCAACTTATTGTTTGTAATTTTAATAGGAGAGACCAAAATAACTGAACTATGTAATATGACTGCTTTAATTGCAAACCTTTTTATTTTAGATGCCTAAAATGAAAATGTTTATAGTTAAAAGACTATTTGTATAGTTTAACTTAATTTTTTAAACTAAATAAATGAAATATTTGATGTTAATAAACCAGTAAATTAATCTACTAAAATAATTAATAGAAAAAAAAATGGTTTGACCAAATTAGTATATTAAGATTAAAACTATGAATAGCTTAGCAAGATATTATTTTCTTAGTAAAATTGGTATTGTACATGCCTAAAAACCATGATAAAGATGTTTGCAACGGTCGCATTTAACTTAGCAAATTTGAAAAAAAGGTGGGCAAAATTAGCAAGCCAATTTGAAGAAAAATTCAAAAGGATATAGGTCGAAATTTTGCGTATTTAGAGAAATAGTTGTATATCGTGTTAATTAGATGGTCAAATGTTAGTATTTCATCATCACGTCTCATCATCACGTCTCAAATTTAATTTCTCTCCTAATCATATTTATATTTTTTATTTCACGTTATTTTAAGTTTTTTTATTTTTAATTAATATTTTTAATTAATAAATATATTATTTTTCAAGTTTTTTATTTTTAATTCATCTTTTTAATTAATAATTCTTTTATGGGTAAACTATAAAAATAGTCACTTTTGTTTGTCTCATATTACATTTTAGTCACTTATGTTTGAAATATTATGTTTTAGTCACTTACATTATCGTTTTGTTACAAAGTGGTCACTCTATCGTTAAACTCCCTTACCTCCCTAACGACAGTCCTATGTGGAAATCCAAATGGGTTTTAAATGCCAACTTGGATGTCCAATTTCTGGGATGAAAATAGATTTTTAATTAAATAAATTTAACTTGGATTGCCACGTAGGACATCCAAGTTGGCATTTAAAACCCATATGGACTGCCATTGATAAACCATAAATTATACATATTTTAACCCCATGCTTGGCTTATTTTTGGATGAATTTTCATTAGATTTGATGAATTCGATGCTCCTAATCCTTTAATTTCATATTTTACACTCAGGAGAGCTTAGGGCATCGAAAAGAACGAGAAACGGGCCAAAAATGGATAAAATGGGCCTACCTCGGAAATCAACACGGCTTGGACTTTCTCACACGGGTAAACCACACGGCCATGTGTGACGAGCAGAATTGTGCACGGCCTAAGGCATTGAACACGGCTGTGTGAGCCAAGCAGAATCAAGCACGGCCTAAAGCTATAGAACACGGGCTTGTCCCTACCGATCCTAAGTCCAATTCTATTCGGAATAGGGTACTTGTGGACCAAGAAAGGCGTTCTGAAGCCTATATAAACACCCTAAGGGGCAACCTAAAGAAGGATGCTGAGTAGAAGGCAGAAAATAATAGAAGACAGCCGTCGGGAGCAGCTTGGAAGAAGGATCTCCTTCAATGCTGAAGATCTCCTATCAATTTCTCTTGAAGTTTTTGGGTTTTCTTATGTTTTGTGGTTTTCCTTATTTTAAGATGTTTATTTTATCATTATGAACTAAATCCGTTAAATACCTAAGAGGATGAAACCTAAGACAGATCTTATTATTATTTGATTTATAAGATAAATATTTGTTCTTATTCTTAATTGTGAGTTCTTATTCTTGTTTTGATAATTCAGGTTATTGATTCAAGTCGAATGTGCTTATTCAGAGGAGCAAAAGTTCTTGTTTAAGAGTAGATCAACATAATTAAGCGGAGTTGATTGCAACCCTAGAAATAGGGCGACGAAAATCTGCCGGATTAGAGTCAAATCTAATAGGTGACTCTATAAATCGAGTTAATGCGACAATGGGGGTTTTAATTAGAAAGAGATTTCAATTAATCTACCTAGAGTCAGTTGTTTTTAGTCTTGAAAGAGATATTAACATAAATCAGGGATTTCTTTGGATTAAGTCAAGTGAATAAATCATATGAATCAAAAGTAATAAGTGAAGTCTAGGTGGATTCTTCCATGCGTATTGCCTATCTCATAAAGTTGTCTAAAAGTATTTTCCCGATTCATTCTCTGTCGTGTTCTTAATTAGTTTTAGCTTAAAATAAATCACTCCAATTTCTTAGGCTAGATAATAAGAAGATAGTAATTACTAGTACTCTTGGTCCTTGTGGATACGATATTTCCGGTCTTACCATAACTATACTATTAAACGATAGGTGCGCTTGCCTTTATTGTGATCATAGTTAGTTAAAGACACAATCAAGTTTTTGGCACCGTTGCCAGAGGCTAAGATATTAGGAACACTAAATTTTTATTACTTTAGCCATTTTTTTTCTATTGCAAATTGTTTTTTATTTTTATTTACTAACTTTTCTTTTCTTTGCTTCTGATAGGTATTCTAGTTTATGACTAAGAGGTACCCGTCAGGACCATTACTTTTTGATAGTGATATAGAAGGTACCGTTCGTAGAAACCGACAAGAAATAAGGCGAAGCCTACAATACATAGGAGAGGAGATGACTGATAACAATCCACTACCTCCGGTGGTTGCCGAAAATCCCGCTCCTCGTACTATGTGTGATTATGCTAAACCTAATTTAACAGGAATAGAATCAAGTATTGTTGGACCTGCTATTGCTGCAAATAATTTTGAACTAAAACCTAACACTATTCAGATGATTCAGCAGTTTGTTCAGTTTGAAGGTTTGCAGGATGAGGATCCAAACAATCACTTGGCAAATTTTCTGGAGTTTTGCGATACTTTCAAAATTAATGGCATTTCTAATGATGCCATTCGCCTTCGGTTGTTTCCCTTCTCGTTGAGGAATAAATCCAAACAGTGGTTGAACTCGTTACCACGAGGATCAATCATTACATGGGAACAAATGACCAAAAAATTTTTACTTAAATATTTTCCTCCGGCTAAAATGGCTAAGTTGAGGAATGATATCTCTTCTTTTGTGCAGATGGATTTAGAGACACTTTACGATGAATGGGAGAGATACAAGGATCTACTGAGAAGATGCCCTCACCATGGGTTACTATTGTGGCTACAGGTTCACACCTTTTATAATGGTGGGAACCCCTCAACCAGGCAGTTGATTGATGCAGCCATCGGTGGTACACTAAACAATAAAACACCTGAGGCTGCTTACGAATTCATTAAAGAGATGTCACTGAATAACTATCAGTGGCAAGTTATAAGAATGAAGCCAACAAATGCAGCTGGCGTTTTTAACCTCGACACAGTCACCATGCTATCAAATCAGGTAGAGCTTTTAAGTACAAAGATTGATGGTTTGTGTGGTTCTTCGCAGGTACATCCAGTGATGCAGTGCAATACAAATGGAGGAGAAACGAACAAATAGAATATCCATCCTACAACCCTGGCATAGAAAACGAACAGATGAAATATATGGGTAATAATTCTAGACCTAGAATAATCCCTATAGTAACACTTACAATCCAGGATGGAGGAACCACCCAAACTTCTCATGGGGTGGTCAAGGAAATCAGAGACAATAGCTTTCCCTCGACTTTCAATAGCAACCCTACCCACAAGAGAAGAAGTCGAACCTTGAGGAGATGCTAACAAAATTCATCGCGGTGTCAGAAACCCATTTCCAAAACACCGAAATAGCACTCAAAAATCAGCAAGCATCGATTCAAGGGCTCGAGAACCAAATAGGACAACTTGCTAAGCTGATCTCTGAACGACCACAAGGCAGCTTGCCAAGCAACACTGAAACTAACCCAAAGGAGCAACTTCATGCCACTACTGCTCACGATAGTGAAGGGTTAGACGAACCAAACCCGAGGCAAGAAAACGTGGTAGATAAAGGTAAGGTTGATAAACCAAAACTGGTAAGTATAGAATACAAACCTCGTGTGCCATACCCCAACGCAATGAAGAAAGACCGCACAGATGAACAATTCGGTAAATTTCTTAAACTTCTAAAAAAATTACATATTAACTTACCGTTTATTGAAGCTCCTTCACAGATGCCCAATTTAGTAAAATTTCTGAAAGAGATATTGACAAACAAATGGAAGTTAGACGATGCGTCGCATGTGGAGCTAAATGCAGTGTGCTCAGTAATTCTACAGAATAAACTACCCCACAAATTAAAAGATCCAGAAACCCCTCGGGAAAAGATAACAGAGCCATGGTCTAGCGTTCACATTGAGAATAGAACTGTCCATGAGGAACGAAGGCTCCAAATCTAGGAACTAGATGAATGGCAAACACAGTGTAAAGGGAAATTAAAAGCACAGATAAACCAAAGCAAAGCCATGACGAGCCTAAAAATAAAACGAGTCAAATTAAGATTGGAGACCGAGTCCTAATGGATAATACAGATCCTTGTAATGCCACTTCTGAACCCAATGGAACAACCCCTTTCATGGTACTAAATATTTTCCCATACGGTACAGTCAAGATAACTCATTCTAGATTTGGTATCTTCACGGTAAATAGGACTCGTCTAAAACCTTACTGTAACCAAATTGATAGCAGGAATGGGGAGTTTTAACTCTTCGAACCACCATGATTATACGAAGGAAAGGTAAGTCTAGCTTAGGACTTTAAACAAGCGCTTCTCGGGAGGCAACCCGAGCACTAACCCCATTAATGTTTATATTTTTGATTTTTTAGCACTTAACTAAAAACTAACCAAATTAACAAACCTAGGTTTTCCCTACCATACGGCCTTACACACGGGCGTGGCCGTGGCCGTGTGGACACCATGCGTAGGCACATCAGCACGGTGGAGACCGTGCAGAAATAGGGCAAAAATTTTCCCCAAAACACGAGATGCGATAAAACGCCATGGCCGTGTGATGCAGCCGTGGTCGATACTGAATAAAGAACACGAGACTATGATAAACTAACACGAGCGTGCCTTAAAACCATGGAAAATACTGAGTAAATGACACGGGAGTGCGACAAGCTCCTGCTAAAAAGCGATGGTTGAAACTAAGAAAGTCACACGGGCGTACGACACGCCCGTGCTTTTAGGCCGTGGTCGACACTGATTAAGCAACATGGGCGTGGAAACCCCTACACAGGCTTGGGAGAAACGAACGAAGTATCACACAGCCGTGTGACCAAACACGTCCAAGGTACACGGGCGTGGGCCACGACCATGTGTCCCAATCTCTATTTAAACCCCATTCTCCTATTCACTTTCTTCCCCAAATCTTCTCCCCCCAAACCCTAGCCACCGCACCCCTTTTCCGGACACCGCTTCCTCACTCCACTTACTCCACTTTCTCACTTCTTCTTCAGCCTGAAAACCCCCTTTTCTGTTTTTTTTCCCATTGTCTTTCTCCCTTTTTTTCCCTTTCCCCCTTTCCCTTATTCCTTTTTTACACTGCCACCACACTAACCACTATCCTTGCTACCGTACACAATGACTAATACTAAAGGGAAGACTAAGGCCACCATTCACGTGTCCAAAAAGCGAAAGGATCCTGGTGTGGTATCCCCGTGCGCGACCACTCTACAGCAAATATACCACAACTACCTCCTAAGTTCATATCGGCAGCTTCATTTACTCGACAAGACAAGGACCTTTAAGTCCATTCATTTTTTCTTTTTCTTTTATTTTCATTTTTAAATTCTTTCCCTTTATCTTTTTTGTTTTTAATTTATATTAGTATATTTTGATTTCTTTTTATCTCTGGCTGTCTTTTATTAAGGAATGACCACACCACTGGAGTATCCTCCCCCACGTTCACCTCTACCTAAATTTATCAGGTTTCTTTTAATTGATTCCATCCAAAATTCAGGAAGTTTCACTTCTCTCCCTATCTTATGATTTTATTACTATATTACTATTATCTATTTTTGAACATTAAGGACAATGTACATCTTAAGTGTGGGGAGGTTAATTATAGTATTATTAGAAAATCCTTGAATTATGCCTTGTTCTTAAGTAATTTTCTCATATTACTATTAGAATGAAACTTCTATTGATTTATGATTTTCATTGATATGTTTTGGATTAAGTCATAGGTAATTGTGCATTGATGGTTTAAACTTTAAGATATTAGAGAATCAAGCATGATAAGTCTATTTTCCATATTAAAAATTTATTAGGGTGTTTCCCTAAATTTAAATATTACTTTGAAGTTTGAAATTTGCAAAGTTGACATCAAAAACCATAATTTTTGTGAGATATTTGAGCCTTTTAGATCATATTCTTTTCTTGCTCATTTTATTGTTGATTATGAGTATGTCAACATTGATTTATTATTCTAAAACTTGCTTTGATTATGCATGTCGAGACCACACTTCTGATTTGATATACTGAGATGATAAAGGCACCTAGGATTTAACCCACTTACTCCACAAAAAGCCTATCTCCATAATTAACCCCTAGTGAACCCCTTTGATCTTAATAAACCGTTTCTTCATTTACCCTTAATATTAACCCAAAACTCACTATTTTTGATTCATTAAGAATTTTCCCCTATTGTATTAACTCCTTTTTATCGAGATTTGATTTGAGAAGTTGCCTAACTGTGTTCTTTATTTCAGTTGTTAAATTCTTACTTATTCTTATTCATAAATATATATCATTACCTAGTTCTATGATAATTGAGCTTAAATAGTTAATTTCACATTTTGAGAAGAAGCTCATGTTTATTGTAATTATTCAGAATTAATCCATTTTTCTAGTTAGGTAAATTGTCAATTCAATCTCGATTCTAACCCTCTAATTCATCCTTTATCCATACCTTTAACCCAAGCTCCGTTACAACCCTTTTAAGACCTTTTGATTTGTGTATCATCTCATTTATATAGTGGTGGAGATTTGATTTTCATGCAAGCCTATGGGATTAACTTTTCATGTTTGACTTTTGAGTGCTTAATTTGAACCTTAAACACTTTGAGTGATTTGAGTGAATCTTTAGTGAGGATGTCAAGTCCTATCAGTTTTGAATCAAAGGTAATTATTTAGATAAAGGGAAACACCTATGTTTTCGCACTATAAAAGCTTATGACTTAGATTGTTTGAATCTTCAAGGACTCTTTTAGTTGAATTATCAATGTATGAATTATCTATGAATTATGATGAGACATTATTATTGAGAATTATAAATTGAGGAAGTTAATTTTAATTGTGAGTTGAGGATTTTGCTTGAGGACAAAAAAAGGCTTAAGTGTAGGGATATTTGATAAACCATAAATTATACATATTTTAACCCCATGCTTGGCTTATTTTTGGATGAATTTTAATTAGATTTGATGAATTCGATGCTCCTAATCTTTTAATTTCATGTTTTATACTCAGTAGAGCTTAGGGCATTGAAAAGAACGAGAAACAGGCCAAAAGGGACAATATGGGCCTACCTCGGAAATTAACACGGTCTGGACTTTCTCACACGGGCAAACTACATAGCCGTGTGTGATGAGCAGAATTGCGAATGGCCTAAGCCATTGAACACGGTCGTGTGAGCCAAGCGTTCTCAAGCACAGCTTAAGGCTATCGAACACGGGCGTGTCCCTGTCGATCCCAAGTCTAATTCAATTCGGAATAGGGTACTTGTGGGCCAAGAAAGGCGTTTCGAAGCCTATATAAACACCCTAGGGGGCAAGCTAAAAAAGGACGCGGAGTAGAAGGCAAAAAATACTCGAAGACAGCAGTCGGGAGCAGCTTGGAAGAAGGATCACCTTCAAGACTAAAGATCTCTTATCAATTTCTCTTGAAGTTTTTGGGTTTTTTTATGTTTTGTGGTTTTCCTTATTTTACGATGTTTCCTTTTATCATTATGAACTAAATCCCTTAAATACCTAAGGGGATGAAACCTAAGACAGATCTTATTATTTGATTTATAAGATAAATACTTGTTCTTATTCTTAATTGTAAGTTCTTATTCTTGTTTTGAGAATTCAGGTTATTGATTCAAGTCTAATGTGCTTATTCAGAGGAGCAAAAGTCCCTGTTTAAGAGTAGATCAATACAATTAAGCGGAGTTGATTGCAACCCTAGAAATAGGGCGAGGAAAATCTGTCGGATTAGAGTCAAATCTAATAGTGGAATCCATAGATCGAGTTAATGCGACAATAGGGGTTTTAATTAGAAAGAGATTTCAATTAATCAACCTAGAGTCAGTTGTTTTTAGTCTTGAAAGAGATATTAACAAAAATCAGGGATTTCTATGGATTAAGTCAAGTGAATAAATCATATGAATCAAAAGTAATAAGTGAAGTCTAGGTGGATTTTTCCTTAGGTATTACCTATCTCATAAAGTTGTCTAAAAGTATTTTGCCAATTCATTCTCTGTCGTGTTCTTTATTAGTTTTAGTTTAAAATAAATCACTCCAATTTCTTCGGCTATATAATAAGAAAATAGTAATTACTAGTACTCTTGGTCCTTGTGGATACGATATTTCCAGTCTTACCATAACTATACTATTAAACGATACGTGTGCTTGCCTTTATTGTGATCATAGTTAGTTAAAGACACAATCAGCCATGTAGAACTACCATTAGGGAAGTAACAAAGCTTAACAACAGCGTGACCACTTCGTAAGAAAACAATAACGTAAGTGACTAAAACGTAATATTTCAAACATAAGTGATAAAATGTAATCCGAGACAAACAAAAGTAACCATTTTAATAATTTAATGTAACACCCCAAACCCGGCCTGGATGTTATGGCCGAATCTGGCGGCGTCACATGATAGTGCTTTAGAAAACGTAACTACGTTAAAACCAGTTTTAGGTATCTTAGGCTATCGTCAAAACGTCTCGTTTATTTATTTATTTATTATCCAGTTTAAAAACCTTATACATTCGCGGAAGCTTTCAAAAATAATTTTAAAAAAAACCTTTATTTAATTTGAAAACTTGAGTTTTCCTATTTCTAACCGCAGTACCACTATGTCATAAATTCTAAATTTAAAACAAAATACGTAAAGGCCTTATTACATAAAAATTTACCCAGATTTAATCAAACCATAATGAAAAATAAAACCATAATTAAAATGTCCAAAACCGTGGTCACCGCCAAGTCCTCCGCCGAACCGATCCGTCTACTACTGGGATTACCTGAACAAATTAAACAGAAAAGGGTGAGTTTTCGCAAACTCGGTGTGTAATCCCCACAGAAAACATACACACAGTCATATTAGAAAAAAGACAGAAATTCATAATTCGGGACTGAGCCTATTACAGAACGGTGCGGACCTTAGCCCACTCAGATACAGAATCAGATATATTACAGGGCCTCAGCCCATTTCAGTTAGAATATGCATAAAACAGAGTCTTACCATTTCAGTCAGAATATGCATAAACCAGAGTCCTACAGTGCATACTTGGGCTAGTTCTTGACTTTATCCCAAGGTCACTAGGCACGCCCGTATGCCATAACCATGTAGGCAAAATAGGCCATCTGCAAGGCCAAATTTGCCATCCACAATAGGATCATGCCTACAAGCAATATACCAATTCATTTCATGTACTATTGTCAACCAAAAACATGTCAAATGATCAACATATCATCTTGTTCAATCTCACTTCTAATCATGTCTACTTATAGCCAAATTTTACAACTAAACACATGCATTACCAAGCATAATTCATCAATAACATTACTAGGTTATAATAGCATCAATCTATCACTAAGCTTACCATTTATAAGACATTCTTATTGCCAACAATACATACCAAAACATACTTCACATACCAAATTCATATATGCATAATTCCAGCATTTATCTAGCCACATCTCATGGCTATTTACACATCTCAATGGTATTTCAAAACAACTAGCTTATACATGCCATATTCAATATACACATCTGCAAATGTACCAACATAGATTGCCGATAGTGTGATAGAGATGCTGACGATCCCCAGATCCGAGCTGACTCTGCTGACACTGTAAAATAGAGAAATAATTCACACAGTAAGCTTTCAAAGCTTAGTAAGTTCGAAATACAATACAATTAACCCATTGAAACAAATCAATGTACACATTAAACCATCATATAGATAATTTACCAATGATACACAAATTCAAATATATTCAATACTAACATAGCAATCCATTCGTCTACTTGCAATTTCATCAACCACATAGGTATCATACATACCTTTGCCAACACATAGTTACTCACCAACCATGCTACTCAACCACTCGACTTTACATTTTGATCAACTTTGCTATTCTCTTGCTTTATTCGCACACTTAGTGCCAATTTGTAGACCAAAACATAAATTTCATTGTACGCTTAATGCCAATATGTTAAACTGAGCTTATATCGGCATCGCACACACAGTGCCAATTTAATAAGTCGAAGCTTCTATCATCTCGCACACACAGTGCTAATCATCTCTATCTCATTTCTAATTCTGCACACTTAATACCCTCTTATTCAATTCTGCACATAGCATTTCTAATCTCATAGTTATATAGATATTCATTCAATTCACATCACATAGATATAGTTTATAACTAGTATTATATCTGAACTTACCTCGGACGTCGAAATACCGAAATAGTCGATTAATCGAGCACTTTATCTTTACTTCGATCTCGATCCGAACCTCTTCTCTCTTGGTCTATGCACATTCAAATTCAATCCATTCAATCACCAAATCATTCATTTTAGTCCAAACACACATATTTAGGGCATTTTACAAAATATCCCTCACATTTTCACATTTCGACACTTTAGTCCCTATTTCACAAAATCATCAAATTCACATAATTTCTCTTCACACAAGTCTAGCCAAATTTTCCTTTTGTTCATACAAGTCCACACATTTCATTTATTTCACATTTTAATCCTTCAATTTCTCAATTTCTCAATTAAGCCCAAAATACTCAATTTCATTAAAAATTCCAATACAAACTATGTTAACCCAACACCAAGTTTTCATATTTCATTATCAACTAACACATAGCTCAAGCATTCATCAATGGCTCATCACAAAAACATCATCAATTCACAAAATTACAACATGGGTTAGCTAGAGCACAAAGCAACGATTACAAAAATTTAGAAATTATCGAAAACCGAACAAAATGTAACCTTGAATCAAACTTGATAGGTGCCGAAAATTCAAAAGCTTTAAACCCTTATTCTTTCTTCAAAAATTGGTGGAAGAAAAGATGAATAAGGCTTTCTTTTTCTCATTTGTTTTAGTTAATATACATTATTTCTTCATTTACCAATTTACCCTTTTACTAAACATATAAAACATCTATACACTAAGGCTATTTTTGTCCATTGTCACCCACTATCACTAACAATGGTCAAATTGCATCATAAAGCCTCCATATTAAAAATACAACCACAATCAGGCTCATATAAATTAGCACACAGCTTTTGCATCTTATGCGATTAGATCCTTTCTTTAATTCAGCACATAGTCGATAAAATTATCAAACAGAATTTTCGCACAGGCTATATCACACATAATCAACACCAAAAATAACATTAAAATATTATTCTAACCTCAAATTTGTGGTCTTGAAACCACTGTTCTGAATAGGGTCTAATTCGGGCTGTTACAACTCTTCCCCCCTTAGGGATTTTCCTCAACAAAAATCTTACTAGCAAATAGTTGTGGATATTGCTCTCTCATAATGTTCTCAAGCTGCCACGTAGCCTCTTCCACTCCGTGTTTGTGCCACATCACTTACACTAAGGAGATTTTCTTATTTCTCAACTCTTTGTTTTCTCGTGCCAAAATTCGAATCGGTTCCTCTCTGTACGACAAGTCTGACTGAATCTCTACCTCAGTAGGAGCCATCATGTGAGACGAATCAGATCTGTACCATCGAAGCATTGATACATAGAACATGTTATGGATCTTTTCTAACTCAGATGGCAACAACAATTGATACGCAACTGGCCCAACACGCTCGATAATCTCATATGGTCCGATGAACCTCAGACTTAACTTGCCTTTTCTTCCAAATCGATGTATTTTCTTCCATGGAGACACTTTCAAAAACACTTTATCACCAACTTTGTATTCAATATCCTTTCGTTTCAAGTCTGCATAAGAATTCTGACAATCTAAGGCCGCTTTCAAACTGTCCTGAATTACTTTTATTTTCTGTTCAGTCTCTTTTATAAGATCAACCCCTTGAATCTTATTCTCACTTAGCTCAGTCCAATACAATAGAGTTCGACATTTTTGACCGTAAAGAGCCTCATACGGTGCCATTTTAATGCTAGATTGAAAACTGTTGTTGTAAGCAAACTCAATCAACGGCAAATACCTTTCCCACGAACTTTCAAATTCAAGTATACAACATCTCAACATATCTTCGAGAATTTGGATGATTCACTCGGACTAGCCATCTATTTGCGGATGAAAAGCAGTACAAAAATGCAATTTTGTGCCTAACGCATCTTGCAATTTCTTCCAAAATCATGAGATAAATCTCGGATCTCTATCAGACACAATAGATAGTGGCACCCCGTGCAATCTCACAATCTCAGCAATATATAATCCAACCAATCTATCGAGTGAATAATATGTTCCTACTGGAACAAAATGAGCTGATTTTGTCAATCTGTCAACTATCACCCAGATTGCATCTTTCTTTCCTGGAGATAAAGGCAATCCCGACACAAAGTCCATCGTAATTCTCTCCCATTTCCACTCAGAAATCATGATCGGCTGTAATAAATCGGATAGAATGTTCAGCTTTAACTTGCTGACAAATTAAATATTTCAACACAAAGTCAGAGATGTCCTGTTTCATACCATGCCACCAGTAAAACTGTTTCAAATCATTGTACATTTTTGTATTCCCCTGGTGAACAGTCAAACGACTATTGTGAGCTTTGTTCAAAATCATTTGAATCAACTCTAAAATTCTCGGAACACAAATCCAATCTCTAAATCTCAGACAACCATCATTATCAATTCGAAATTCTGAATCAACATTCAATTCACACTAAGTGCGTTTAGCATTCATTTCAACATCACTTTTCTGAGCATTACAAATCTGACGTACAAACTTCAGCTTTACTTTCAACTCGACCAAAATCGAACTATCATCACACAGATCTTTCTGAGCATTCATTGCTCGCAAAGTAGACTTCCAGCTCAAAGTATCAGTTACAACATTAACTTTACCCGGATGATAATCAATCAAAAGTTCATTGTCTTTTAACAATTCTAACCATCTTCTCAGTCACAAATTCAATTCTTTCTGAGTCATCAGATACTTCAAACTCTTATGATCAATATAGATGTGACATTTTTCACCAAATAGATAGTGACGCCAAATCTTCAATGCGAACACAATTGCTGCCAATTCAAGGTCGTGCATCGGATAGTTCTTTTCATGCGACTTTAACTGCCTCGAAGCATAAACAATGACTTTACCTTCTTGCATCAGCACACAACCCAAACCATTCAATGATGCATTACTATAAACTATGAATTCTTTGCTTGATTCAGGCTGAACTAACACTAGTGCCTCTGTCAACAACGCTTTCAACTAATCAAAACTCTACTGGCACTTTTCTGACCACTCAAATTTAACATCTTTCTGTAGCAAATTTGTTAACGAAGTGGAAATCATTGAGAAGCTTTTCACAAACCGTCTATAATATCCCGCTAGTCCCAGAAAACTACGAACTTCAAACATATTTTTCAGAGGCTTCCATTCTAAAATAGTAGAGATTTTACTCGGATCAATTCGTATTCCCGCAGCTGATACAATATGCCCCAAAAAACCAACCTCACACAACCAAAACTCACATTTGCTAAACTTTGCATACAATTGCTTCTCACGCAGAGTTTGTAACACAATTCTCAAATGCTCGGCATGTTGGATCTCATCACGAGAATAAATCAGAATATCATCAATAAACACCACAACAAAGCAATTCAAGTACGGTCTGAATATCCGATTTATCAGATCCATAAACATTGCAGGAGCATTTGTTAGTCCGAAAGGCATCACTAAGAATTCATAATGACCGTGCCTCGTTCTGAAAGCAATTTTCAGCACATCGGATTCTTTAACTCTCAACTGATAGTAGCCCGATCTCAAATCTATTTTAGAAAACACTGTAGCTCCTCTCAACTGATCAAACAAATCATCGATACGAGGCAATGGATATTTGTTCTTTATCGTCACTTTGTTCAATTGTCGGTAATCAATAGACATTCTCATAGTACCGTCTTTCTTTTTCACAAATAACACTGGAGCACCCGAGGGCGAGAAACTCGGTTGTGCAAATCCTCTATCAGTCAACTCTTGCAACTGAGGCTTTAACTCTTTCAATTCCGTTGGTGCCATTCTATATGAAGCTATTAAATAGGAGTAGTCCCCGGCACTAATTCAATACCAAATTCAACTTCCCGAATCGGAGGTAATCCTGGTAGTTCTTCAAGAAACACATCTGAAAATTCACTAACTACAGGCACAGATTCAACTTTCTTTTCTGACACTTTTGCATCAATCATATATGCTAAGTAAGCTTCGCAACCCTTTCTTACATAGTTCAAAGCTTTCATCGCGGACACAATAGCTGGTAACCCTTTCATATCATTGGATTCAATTCGAACTATCTCACCATTCTGATTTCTCAATTCAATACTCTTTCTTTTACAATTCACAATGGCATTATGCAAAGTGAGCCAATCCATACCTAGAATTATAACAAATTCATCGAATGGTAGCAACATCAAATTAGCCGGAAAACATATATCACGAAACATCAATGGACAATTCTTGCACACCTTATCTACTAAGACACACTTGCCTAAGAGGTTCGGTACTCTAATCAAAAATTCAGTAGACTCAACAAGTAGAGTCTTACTCGATACTAGATTCACACACACATAAGAATGAGTTGAACCCGAATCTATTAATGCAATCACATCAGTATCAAATAGAGTAAAAGTACCAGTAATGATGTCTGGAGATGATGCTTCCTCTCGTACATGTATAGCATAAGCTTGGGTAGGTGCTCTCGCCTCTAATCTCACAGTTGTATCAGTAGCCCCTCTTTGACTTCTGCTCACATTCCCGACAATTTTGGGTGGTCTACCCCTAGCTGTCACATTATCCGGTCTCACACTCTGAACATTTTCTTCCTTAACCATCTTTTGGCAGTCTCGAATGAAGTGATCTCGTGATCCACATTTATAGCAAACTCTATTGTTGTACTTGCCCCAGCATTCTCCCACATGTTGTCTCCCACATTGTCTACACTCAAGCTTGCTACTTTTAACACTGTCAACACTTGATTCTATTGAAGTTTTCGTTCTCGGACCAACACTTAGTCTTGCGCAGTCTCTATTCAGTTGTGCAAATGAAGCATTTGATCAGTAGCTTGCATCTGTAAATCTCTTCGTCGAAGGTTGAGAAAACTTATTCATCGATTTTTTTCTTTCATCACGAGCTTCAGAATCAGCTTTCTTCTTTTCTTTACTGAGTTCCTCGGCTTTGCAAGCTCTTTCGACTAGCACCACAAATTTGTTTATATCAAGTATCCCAACCAACAATTTAATATCCTCATTCAACCCTTTTATGAAGTGTTTACACATAGTAGCTTCAGTCAAAACACATTCTCGTGCATACTGGCTCAATCTCACAAATTCCCACTCGTACTCAGTAATTGACAAACGGCCCTGTTTCAATTCTAGAAACTCTTTACATTTCTGATCAATGAATCATTGACCGATATACTTCTTTCTGAATTCAACTTGAAAGAAATCCCAGGTGATTCTCTCTCTCGGAACCACGGATGTCAACGTCTTCCACCAGTTATAAGCTGTATCTCTCAACAAAGAAACTGCACACTTGATACACTCATCAAGAGTCAACAACATCTCATCGAATACCCGAATTGTATTCTCGAGCCAAAACTCGGCTCGCTCAACATCGTCATCAACTGAGGCCCTAAATTCTTCAGCCCCGTACTTACAAATCTTATCTACAAATCTGATCAGATCTACAACTTGTGGCACAATAGGTACTTGAGGGGGTGGAGGTTGTGGAGCAGCTGGATTAGTTCGAATGAACTCCTAAAACCACTCACTTATCATACGGAAGAAGGCTTGCTTAGCCTCTCCTCCCTCACTACTTTCATTTAGCCTAGATATGGTCGGCGCTGTCCCTTGAGCGGGAGCAGGCACATTACTTTCTATATCATCAACAACTGCTCGATCGGGATCCATTGTTATACGAAAACACATTTATAACTGTCAGGTTTCATCACACTATCGTAATTTCATATATGGCATGAATAACTAGACTCACACATGCTACGTTAGTCTGAGAATCGACTGGACCATAGCTCTGATACCAATAAAATGTAACACCCCTAATCCGAGACAGTCACCAGCCTAGGGTTAAGAGGCATTACCGAATCATCGGAACATTCACAAATCATTTCACGACACAAAGTCAATCATCATTAAAACATATCACAACATAATCATATAGTCCCTTATCTAGGTCTATGAGACCTTAAACACGTACTCAAAAGGGGTGGGGACTAAACCGAACACTTACGAAAATTTTCTAAATTTTTAAACATTCTTCAATACTGTTGAGGTTACACACCCGTGCAGTCAGGCCGTATGCCTCACACGGCTACTAGACACATCCATGTGTCCAAGCCGTGCCAAAACAGAGCATGTATTCTAACTTCTTCATATGGCCACAAGGCACGCCCGTGTGCTAAGGCCGTGTACACTTAGGCAATATGCTGACTTATACACACGGCTACTAGGCACGTCCGTGTACCGTGGCCGTGCGTACTTGGGCTAGTTACTGACTTTATCCCACGGTCACTAGGCACACCCGTGTGCCATAACCGTGTAGGCAAAACAGGCCATCTGCAAGGCCAAATTTGCCATCCACAATAGGATCATGCCTACAAGCAATATACCAATTCATTTCATGTATTATTGTCAACCAAAAACATGTCAAATGATCAACATATCATCTTATTCAATTTCACTTCTAATCATGTCTACTTATAACCAAATTTTACAACTAAACACATGCATTATCAAGCATAATTCATCAATAACATTACTAGGTTACAATAGCATCAATCCATCACTAAGCTTACCATTTATAAGACATTCTTATTGCCAACAATACATACCAAATTCATATATGCATAATTCCAACATTTATCTAGCCACATCTCATGGCTATTTACACATCTCAATGGCATTTCAAAACAACTAGCTTATACATGCCATATTCAACATACACATCTTCAAAAGTACCAACATAGATTGCTGATAGTGTGATAGAGATGCTGCCGATCTCCGACCCGAGCTGACTCTGCTGACACTGTAAAATAGAGAAACAATTCACACAGTAAGCTTTCAAAGCTTAGTAAGTTCGAAATACAATACAATTAACCCATTGAATCAAATCAATGTACACATTAAACCATCACATAGATAATTTACCAATAATACAAAAATTCAACTATATCCAATACTCACATAGCAATCCATTTGTCTACTTGCAATTTCATCAACCATATAGGTATCATACATACCTTTGCCAACACATAGTTACTCACCAACCATACTACTCAACCACTTGACTTTACATTTCGATCAACCTTTGCTATTCTCTTGCTTTATTCGCACACTTAGTGCCAATTTGTAGACCAAAACATAAATATCATCGCACACTTAATGCCAATACGTTAAACTGAACTTATATCGGTATCGCACACACAGTGCCAATTTAATAAGCCGAAGCTTCTATCATCTCGCGCACACAGTGCTAATCATCTCTATCTCATTTCTAATTTCGCACACTTAGTGCCCTCTAATTCAATTCTGCACATAGCATTTCTAATCTCATAGTTATATATATATTCATTCAATTCACATCACATAGATATAGTTTATAACCAGTATTATATCTTAACTTACCTCGGACGTCGAAATACTGAAATGATCGATTAATCGAGCACTTTATCTTTGCTTCAATCTCGATCCGAACCTCTTCTCTCTTGGTCTATACACATTAAAATTCAATCCATTAAATCATCAAATCATTCATTTTAGTCCAAACACACATATTTGGGGCATTTTACAAGATAGCCCTCACATTTTCACATTTCGACACTTTAGTCCCTATTTCACAAAATCATCAAATTCACATAATTTCTCTTCACACAAGTCTACCTGAATTTTCCTTGTGTTCATACAAGTCCACACATTTCATTTATTTCACATTTTAATCCTTCAATTTCTCATTTTCTCAATTAAGCCCAAAATACTCAATTTCACTAAAAATTCCAATACAAACTATGTTAACCCAACACCAAGTTTTCATATTTCATTATCAACTAACACATAACTCAAGCATCATCAATGGCTCATCACAAAAACATCATCAATTCAAAAAATTACAACATGGGTTAGCTAGAGCACAAAGCAACGATTACGAAAACGTAGAAATTATCGAAAACCGAACAAAATGTAACCTTGAATCAAGCTTGATAGGTGCTGAAAATTCAAAAGCTTTAAACCCTTATTCTTTCTTCAAAAATTGGTGGAAGAAAAGATGAATAAGGCTTTCTTTTTCTCATTTTTTTAGTTAATATACATTATTTCTTCATTTGCCAATTTACCCTTTTACTAAACATATAAAACATTTATACACTAAGGCTATTTTTGTCCATTGTCATCCACTATCACTAACAATGTTCAAATTGCATCATAAAGCTCCATATTAAAAATACAACCACAATTAGGCACGTATAAGTTAGCATACAGCTTTTGCATATTATGCGATTAGATCCTTTCTCTAATTCAGCACATAGTCGATAAAATTATCACACAGAATTTTCACACAGGCTATATCACACATAATCAACACCAAAAATAACATTAAAATATTATTTCGACCTTGAATTTGTGCTCTCGAAACCACTGTTCCAACTAGGGTCTAATTCAGGCTATTACAAATTCCCACAATTCCTTGAAGAAAATTGAGAAAAAAACTACTTCTAAAACTCATAAGAAAGCAGTCTTGCACAAAAGAAACCAACTCCTAGAGTTCAAAATTTTATTTAATGGAAAAAAATTGTGTATCTAATAAACAATGAGGAGACCTTTATATATGTTAGCTAAGTACATCCAAATGAAACTCTCAAATATACCGAAACTCTAATTAATGTAAACAAGTAGTTTTAAACTAAACTTTCTTGTTGACTAAGAAACATAAAAGTCCTAAATAACTTAAAATATTTTAAAAAATATCTGAAATTAAATAATAAAATGATAGAACCTAATATATATACAATATTGGGCTCATATATAATAAAAAACTAAGCCTAAAAATCGAAACCAATATGATTTGAACTCAAATTAAAAGCTCAAAACTCGTAATTTTCGTAATAATCCTGTCCAGAAATTCTGCTGGCATAGTCTTCACTAAAACTGTCATAACTTGAGCTCTTGAAATCTAAATTGAGTGATTTTAATTGCATTGTGAAGATAAGAGATACATCTTTGAACTCTATGAAGACATCTCAACCTAGAAATACCTGAATCTCATCCAAAAAGTCATCGAAAGTTGACTGACTTTCCAAACTTAAAAATTAGCAGTTTCAGTGAATGAAATTTAATAAATTTCATCTCATCCGTGCATATATCACAATATAATAATGAACAAAGTAAACATGTACTCTTGGCAGCTAAGAATACAACATTCCAATTCAATCCATTATCCATAATCTAAGCAATTAGATAGGAGTGATCCGATCAAATCCAATATTCAAATATGTTTTCCTAAGTGATATGATCTTCATTTATGGGCACCACATAATCAATGCAACCCATAATCATTGTTAAATAAATTGTCAACAACACAAATATGGAGTCTACCTTAACTTATTGCAGTGGGGTCTAGGGAGTGAGAACTCGGTTCTGACACTCAATCATCTTTTCCATATCTCTCAACACTTGTCACTAGACGAAGAGATTGTTCGCTAACACTTTTGCCTTTAAAGTATTGATATGTTATCTTTTATGCACAACCGTAAACCTTGGTCCAAATTTATCGATGCATACAATCAACATCTAGTTTCTCCAAAAGTTTTTCTTCTTTAGGTAGACATAAAGGAAATTGAACAGTTAAAGCCCAGTTGTGGTGCACTAATTATACGACCATCAACACAAGCTAACTTCCAAAAGAAGCTATGGTAGGTCAATATGAGCTTAGGTCATTGCTACTAAAGTTCAACTTTTTTTTTTCCCCCTTTGGTTTGATTAAAAGTTGCTTTTAACACTCAACTTCATTCTCCACATTTCTTTTTGTTAAAAAGGAAATGAACATTTTTTCCTATACGCTGCCTGGAAACTCGTATATATATATATATATATATATATATAAATGGAACTTATTTCTGATTCGAGATGCCTCCTAACATTTACACTGTTCTGTAATTAATTTTAATCATGTAATATTAATTCAAATACAAACTTTTCAAGCCTTTAATTGCTGGCCATTCTTGTGGGTACTAACATTTACACCAATATTGCTTGCCATAATGTTTTCCTTTGCAGGTCCATCGTTATATTTCTTTCAAAAGTAGCAGGATGTGGACTCAGTAACCCAATTCATTTGGGGTTCATTTCATTTGCACTGAATGAGGTACTGAAACTTTAAAAGTATAAAATGTTACCAAAGTGTAAAATTTGATTTTTAAAATGCTAATTGTATAAACAAATATTATGAAGGTGTAAAGTTTAGTTCTACAACCTTTGTAATTTGATATAAAATTGTTTGATTTAATTATTCATATGAAACTAAAAAAAGAAAGATGTTCAAATATTTAAATGAATTTTATTAAGAACTAGCATAAAAACTCCACTAAATAGAATACAGAATAATCAATCCATGAATAAACAGAAGCATCAAAGGTAAAATGTTTTGAAGTTCGTCCTTTCACATCTTCAAATTAAAAATTTGAGGGTGGATATTCTACTAATTAATGAACTTGGTCCAGTTAGATTAGTCCAACCTGTATGAGTAAGGACAATAAATTTTGTACTATTTAATTATTTTTTATCAATTTTAATTATAAAATATATTAGATTTCTCAAATAATATGGATTTATTTATGAGTTAGGAAGCTACGTTTTGTCCATTGACAATACTCTCCACCAGTTCATATACATACTACCTAACAATGTTAAAAAGAGGTTTTTTTTTTTTTTTTTTTTTGCTAGAGAATAATACAAGGGTAGGTTTAAAAAAAATGCAAATGTGGTGTCGAAGGACAATAACTCTGAAATTCTAAATTCATAACCACAAGCAATGTTCAAAACACATCATTGCTAATATGGTGAAGCAATTGTCACTGTTCATTAACTTTCTGAAATAGACAAACTAACTGAAAATCTACCTGCCAACCCAATGTCTCTTAGCCATCTTTTCGGTAAAAATACATGGAGGTAGTTGTACTACTAGTCACATTACAGTTTATTCTTTCTGTGCAAATTAATTTTTATATATTA
The DNA here is from genome assembly GCA_025503065.1 of Gossypium bickii. Classification (NCBI taxonomy): domain Eukaryota; kingdom Viridiplantae; phylum Streptophyta; class Magnoliopsida; order Malvales; family Malvaceae; genus Gossypium; species Gossypium bickii. The sequence goes on along the minus strand of CP106711.1, from coordinate 45,919,046 downwards.
TTTTAAAGCGCAAATTAGTGTTTTTGTGAAAAATTATATCTATTTTATTATTAAAAATAGTTTCCTCTATGTTGGCATGATATATACGTGGCGTGATTATCTAGTTATTTCGTTTACCGTGCTAATTTTTAACTATAAAAATATATGAAATTTTTAACAGAATAATCAATTTACTCTTTAATATAAGATATAATAGATTAATTTACTTTTTTTTAAATAGAAAGAACAAAATAAAATTTAAATAGTAATACATTGCCTCTATGGTATTTTTACCCAATCATATCCTGTGTAAGTTTAAGGCTATGCTGTTTAAAGAGAGTTACTTCTCTTTTTGGCTATTGAGTTAACAGCTTCGACAAACTGGGACTGGGGGCTGCCATTCCATGCCATTTGCCACGAAGGATCTTCTATGCTAATGACACAAAAAGGGCCAGAGTTGATGGTAACATCAAAAGGACAAGACAAGGTCAGGGGATCAGACAAGACCTTGAACATGTCTAATCTTTGAGATTGTAAATAAGCTTGAATCAATTGTTCAATGTCAAAAGTAAATTCGACTTAAAACTCATCCCATTCTCCATTTTTATCATTCCGATCCTATCAAATTCTAACTCAAACTTGAATAAAAAATACAATCATGGTCTGAAGAAGAAATTAAAGAAAATGGAAAGTGGTTGTTGGCATGCAATCTCGGAAGTTATAATAGACAATATTCACTGTTGTCCAATTAGGTCCCAAAGTTGTAAGTAAAAAAAACGAAAAGGCAATTAGCGGCAGAGTCCTTTTCAAAAGTACAGCTCTCCCTCTTCTTCCTTCGAATCAGGAACCGACACATTTGACATTGGCCATAACACCCGCCCTTTGCAGTTTCCAGAACACCCCAAAAAAAGATAAACAAGAATATACTTTGCTCTGCTCCTCAAAATCCCACTTTTCTTATTCCCTTATATATCAATTTCAACCGACAATAAAGACCCCAGAATTCTTCATCTCTCTCATTCTTTTATTTTTTTTCCTTTCATCCCAATTCTTAACCATAAACCAAGGTAGCATGGAGCTTTTACTTGAATTTTTGTTTACTCTTTCTCTTTCCTTTGTTCTTTCAGTTATTATTGCTAAGCTCCTTTCGTTGTCTTCTGTCATTGATCAACATCTCGAGGCTGTTTCAAGATGTATGGAGGTCCCAAATAAGTCTGAAAAATGCGTTCTAGAATGTGAAAAGGGACTTGGGTTTGTTTCAGAAGTTGTAAAGTTTGATGCTTTAGGTGAATCTGTGGAAGAAAAGGGTACCGTTGAAGAGTGTTTGAATGATAGTCATGGACCAACAAAAATCTCAGAGGTAACCGTTGAAGAAATCAGTTCTGGTGAAGAGAATTTTGGTGATAAAACCACTGAGATAGGATTAGCTGAAGAGGATGAAGAAGAGATTGAGGTGTTGGAAGATTGCTTAAACAAGGGTTTATCTGATGACGACTGGGAGGGGATTGAAAGAACTGAATTGGAGAAGGATTTTGGTGCTGCAGTGTGTTTTTTGGAAAGTAGAAACAATGCTGATCAAATTTTGAAACTTGGCAATAATGTAAAGATGCAATTATATGGACTCCAAAAGGTTGCCACTGAAGGGCCTTGCCATGAGACTCATCCTATGGCATTCAAGTTGTCTGCTCGTGCAAAATGGTAAAAATTCTCCTCTGAATTTGAATAAAAGCCCTTCAAGTGTTTGCTTTTTATTCTTAACTGCAGCTCTGTAAATGAGGATTAGATATAGGGTTGATTTAAATGTCTCAGCTAAAAATCCACAAGTACATTGACATTCAGAGTATTACCTCGCTTCAGAACTAATCTTATGGACAATGGAATCAGATTGTAAGGTGTAATCCGCATGGAGAATGTGCTTTTGTGGCTCATTAAGAATCTGAAGAAACCGGTTTTCATTGTGACAGGAATGCCTGGAAAAAACTTGGGAACATGAGTCCAGAAGCAGCCATGGAGCAATATATCACTCTTCTTTCAAGAAGCATCCCTGGATATGTAAGCTCGCTTTCACCAATTTGCTGTCTACAGTGATTTTGCATCGAGGGAGGGTTCACCATAAATGTTGCTTTGCTTGTTTGTTTGTGTTGCAGGGGGAGAGTAAGCATTCTGCAGATGTCAAAGCACCTTGGAAGCTGCCTTTGGATGCTAAAACAATGCCAGCAAACCAAGCAATATCTGTGGATTACTACAGGTAACTTTCATCTATAATTGGCTCAGACCAATTATTCTTAAATCCAACTTTTCTCGCTCGGCTTACGTTTTTTTTTTCTTTTTCATTGGTGTGCAACTCCTACAGGACTTTTAATGAGGGGACAATGTCTGCTGTATACACTTCTTGAAAGGGTATTGCATGTTGATGTTTTATGTTGTATATATTCTTAGTATCAAATTCAATGCTAAACAGTATGGAGGAAATTTCAGCATATGATTCCATACTTTGCTCCCCGGACTCGGGGGTATATGTTGGTCGAATTTTTAAGTTTTTCATATATGTTGTACTCATGTCTGAAAATGAAACAGCTTAGGATGATTCATTAAGCCGAATCATCCCAAACAATCAGAAGCCTCAAACTGGATCTGGAATGTAGTTATTTAATTTAAAGAGGAGAATTTGTGAATATGTAGACAGGTGGCTTTGAACTTGTCGACACTGTAAAACTAAACAACATATGGTATCAAAATATTATGCCAAATTTGGGAAATTCAGGCGAACCAATCCAAACCAAACCAAATGACTATCAAACATGCAGTCATATCAAGTCCTTATGAAACTTGTGTTCACAAATTCAGGATGATATCTGGTGTTGGTTGGCTCTTCATCAAACCATCACCCATCTCCCAGCTTCAAACAACCATGGATGAAGAGGGGTTTCTTCAAGATTTTCTGGAACTTCTGCTTGGTTATTATTTCTCACTAAAGAACTAATTCTTTTCAGATCCCAGAGGGCTGATGTTTTTATTCGTTAGATGTTCCTCTGTCAACAATAAAGAATTTGTGTTCTGATTCGTATTATTATTATTATTAGATTGAATCCCTTACTTGCATAACAATTAAAGAGGTAGAGTAGAGTTGCTTGCAAGCAGAGTATAACGATCCAATTGACTTCCATTATAAAGTAAATACTAAATTTAGATTTATGCAGAAAACGAAATATTTTACACATAACATTAAAAAAAAAATACATAATTGGTTTGTTTTATAGATGCATATTGTGTGATTCAACGGCATATAATCAAAATAAGTTGGATAAGTTTTGTTTATGAATTTTGGATCCAATATATCCGTATTTTGCATAAATTTAGATAAAATTTAAAAGCAATAATTTGAATATTTACTATGTTTTACAAAATAATATTTAATATTTTTTACATTAACTTCGAAAACAGGCAGCCCATCTTCGCTGCTTTAATATTTGAGGCTGAAAACATTATTTATGACATCAAAACGAACCATTTTATAGCATCCTCTGGAATGGTAAAACGGCGCTTATTTCAAACTCCAGAAGATCCAACCTCCGCTTCCTTTCTCACTTGTCAGTTTTCAGTAGCCCAAAAACATTCCCATCCGATCTAGGGTTTGTCCGTCGGAGATCGAAATGGGCGTTGTAATCGAAAGCTCCGTTTGGGTACCTAGTTCTTCCGTCTACATCTTCATTTTCCTTTCTTGTTTCTTCTCACTTTCTCTCTTCCCTTTCTACCTTTCCAAGCACGCCCCTACTAAATCACCTCCTTTCTCCGACCACCCAACCTTCGCCTCTTCTCTCCGCTTCCAACGTTACTTTCTCCTTCTCTATTCCCTCGCCTCAGGTAAAAAAAAAAATTCTTTTTTTCTTAATTGAAAGGGAAAAAAAGTTGATCTGATTTCTACATAATCGTTTTCGCAGTGTTGGAAGGATTATGGTCTGTGTACGGAGAGTTTGAGCTGGTTTACTATGGAATTACCAAGGAAGATACAGTGACGTTTATGCTTATTGGATTCGGAGCTGCTCTTTTTGTCGGTAGTTTCTTAGGCCTTCTCTCTGATTTAATGTGAGTAAAACTTAATCTTTCCATGTTTCCATTGCCTTTTTTTCAGTGAATTAACCAAATTTATTTATGAATCGTTGGGTGATATAGATTCTGAAATTTTTGATTATTTTTTCTTTATTTTTTGTATTCATGTAGAGGTCGAAAGAAATCTTGTTTGGTGTTTTATATCTTTCACCTTGTTGTTGGGATATGGAAGAGGATTACATCAAGTCCTAGCTTTTGCGTAGCAAATGTGTGTTTATCTTTGGCAACATCAATATTTTCCTTCAGTTTCGAGACATGGGCTGTTGTTGAACATGACAAGGTTGGTGCAAAGATACTTTCAGTTCTCTCTGCTGATACGTTCCTCGGTTTGCAATCCAAAAGCGACAAGTTTGAACATAATGGTATCAACTTTCTTTGGGTTTTTTTCTCCAGGGTCATAGGCAAGATCTTTTGAATGAAACATTTTGGTTGATGACTTTTTTCGAGTCTGCGGCTTTGATTGGAAGTCAGGTGATGAGCAATTGGATGGTGGTTGGTAATTTGGAGAAAGAAATTGCATGTCCTTCCACTGCAGCTATTCTTACGTCAATAGTAGGCATTATCTGTATTTCCAGAGTTTATGGTGGGAGTCCTCAGACAGTTACCTTTAAGGAATATAAAGTGTCCTTTTACTCATACATCCTTTGTGGTAAGAATTTTCTAGTTCCATTAATTGTTTTTAATTTGTTCATGGAAGCATTCTTGTAACATTGAACATTTTAATATGGCAATTTTAGCAGCCATTTGAAATTAGCTTGATTTGTTACTGAACACTACGAATTATAGTATTAAATGTGTTTCCCATGATTAAATACACAAAACTGTTTTAGATTGGAGTTGCTCCTGAGTTCACTCTCCTTTAAATTTCTTTTACGGGTGATGACGGATTTGATTGCTACATAATTGTATGATGGAATACTCTTACCAGAAAAGAAAAATGTTTTGACTAGCTAAACTGCTTATGTTCTGCAGATAGAAGGATATGGTTACTAGCATGCGCACAAGCTTGCCTTCATTTCTCCATAGTAGTTTTCTGGATTCTCTGGGCCCCGACACTGGTGGTAAGATCATATCTTTTGTTGAAAAGAATGTTTGCTTGGTTCTCAGTTTCTCTATTTCTTTTTGTTAAGTTTTGAACTTGTCATCTTGGAAGCTTTATGTCTTTGAAACCTATCAATTTAAGATAATTTTTACATGTGAGTTACAGGCTGATGGTCGAGAAGTGTATCTAGGGTTGATGTATCCATGTGTGTTGGGGGCAAGGATGTTAGGAAGTACACTGTTCCCATGGTTTATTAATGCACCACTTCGAACTGAGGATTGTTTGGTATATGCATTTATCATACAGGGTCTTCTTTTGTCTATAATAGCTTTTGATTACCAGGTATGTGTACTATGCCTCTATATCTATCTCAATAAATATATAAATTATCATATATATATATATAAATTAGGGCCAATTGTTCTTAGTCCACCCATAGCCTCAGAGTTCTGTGGTTTGGATTGCAGGAAATTGGAGCTCTGGTGACACAGTATTTTTTGTTCCATGCCTGCGTTGGCCTAATTCTGCCTTCACTTGCAAGATTGAGGACCATGTACGTTACAAGTTTTTGAAGTCGTTTTTTTCAACACTATGCCTCTTATTTGTGAAATTTTAGTTTTAAGTCACTGTGCTTTTAATCATCATTTTTTAGGTATGTGCCAAATGAGTTGCGTGGAGGAATGATAAGCCTTTCCCTAGCTCCCGCAAATGCTGCAATTTTGTTTATTCTGATGCAGGTGTGTCCTTGACCCAACTTATGCATCCATGCACATTCTATATTCATGGATGATTGATTTTACTGGAAAGAGGGGAAATGGCCGTATGAAACCAGATACACCTCTTCTGCCCCTTTTTATCTGCTGCTGTAATAATTTGGTTAAGAATTGTGAATTAGGGCTGACCAATGTTTATCCCTAGACCTGAGCTCTTGAGGATAGGAAAATTGGACATGAGCACTCACTGAATCTTGTGGGAGAATATGGAATATGATAATAATGCATCTTTTTTGTTTTTCCTAATGAACTAACTGTCTAGCTTCGTAATGTTGCAGAGAGGCTATTACAGGACTGTTGAGAATTCAGAAGTGATAGCATTTGCTGCGGTTGGATTGTTTGCGGCAGCTGGTTGCATGTATGTTTTGAAGCGGTTGGGAAAGCAACCATATCAAAACTGGCATAAATTATGATTTTCCATTTCCCATTTCCCATTTCCCATTTTTGCTGTCATGGATGGTTTACTGGAATCTACAATTAATGGCCGATCAATTTGAAGGATCAAACAGCTATCGTGGACCTTCAAATTTCTAGTGAATCATATGCAAGGAGGCATTTAACCGATGCAAAAGAGATGAAAGGGCAGAACAGTTTGAAGGATTAGCCAAGTTATCGCAATAACCTCGCAAGATTACTCTGGAAGAAAATACAACCAACACCGTGATCAGCCAGTAACAATTGACCATCAAACCCTGCAGGTTTTGTGTTATATCTAATACAAGTGAATATGTTTTGCATTTAAAATTTTGCCTGAACCATTTGAAAGGTGGATTGATGCAGCAGAGGGCCTCTCAGTGTTAAGCAGGTTTGAGATTTCACCCAGTATTTAAAGTCATTCCAAGAACAGTGTAGTTCAGATAGATTCTTAGATCTTAATTCATACTTCTGAGAATATTATTATTTGCTTTGACATTATGTACATGAGAAATCTGTATAAACTGATTCTAATTTTTTTTTCAGCAATTACATGAGAAAAGGAATAACCATATGTGAAACAAGTGCTCATATTGAGACTAACTGGAAAAGTTAATGGCGATCTGAGGAGAAACCAGTCAAAAACTCTGGGACAACTTGACTGATGGGAAGGGATCCATCCCTAAAAAAAATCTTTTTGATCTCTGATCCATTTCGTAACCACCCATTTTTCACCTTTGATTACAGGACAGCTGGTATGAAGTGATGCCTGCTAAAGCACGTTGACAGTATGATGAAACGTGAAATTAACAAACTAATATTAAAACTTCAGCCATACAAATAGTGGAGAAAATGGGTACCGTATCGATCGTATTATTGGGAAACAAGGAATAGAACAGAAGCCCATCTCCGATGCGTGGCTTCACTTTCAGACCTATACACTTCTTGAAATCATAACTTCCATCCATATTCAACCCATTCTGGGCATTGTTCATAGCATTTATATATTGCAGTCAGAAACAACAACTGAGCAATGGGAGAAGCATCAGTTTTGATTCTAAAATCTTACCTCGAATGGAAATGCAGTTTCCCCTCCTCCAACCTCTGACAGATATACTAAAAAGGTAGCAACCTATTTTCGTAACTAGGTCAGCATAAATCTATGATGTAAACAATGAAAATATATATACATAGGTGGTGTTTAAATTGGGGATTTGATCAATAACTGAATTGAATTAATTAAAATTCTTTTAATTGGCTGAAATAATTTTAGTTAATACGGACAGTTAATCGAATTAATTGAAAATTTTATATTTTTTTTGTTTTATTCAAATAAGTTTGAAATATAAAAAAAATACCATTGCAATATTATTTTTATTTGCTTTTAATTCAAAAAAAAAACAAATTACACAATAATAACACTAATTTAAAACCATCATAAGAAGTACTATATTAAAAGAAAATTGAGACTTGAGTGATGATTGATGAAATGGAAAAAAAAAATAGTCAAAAGAAGAATAAAAAATGATCTGGTGTCGAGCAACACCCATCTAACACTGTTTTGAGTTTGACATGGGAAGAAAAACATCTAGGGCTTCTTTCTTTCTTTTCTTTTCTTTTTTTTTTTTACTTTTTATTTATTTATTAGTTTAAAAATATATAGATGTATTATGATTCTAAGTTCACTATAATAATTTGTATAAATCCAACTAATTTTAAGTCTATTCTTTAATTTTTATATTTCGAACTTATATAATACATTCGGTGGCCGCCCGAATTATTAATGCCCCTAAAAATACAGAGAGAAAAAGCAGCAGAAGCAAGGACATAACATACCCTTTGGCTCTTTTGGGGACCGTATTGTTCGACAGGGAACGCATCAAGATGTGAATCGTACTTTTGTCCCAACTCATAGCGCAGAACATTAAAATGCTGAAACCATGACATTGATCCCCCAACAACGTAAGACCAATTAACCAAAGCTGGTCTGAAAGAGACAAAGAGGGAAGCAGTTAATATTGTTTTCAAGTTACCTCATAGTGAGTCCTTGGAATCTTTGTAGCCTTTGCTATTTTCTCTTCAATGGCGTCCAAAACTCCAGTAGGATCGTCAGAAACACTAAGAAACGTGCCCATACTGTGTCTTAACAAGGAAGTTTTAGCTTAGCTATGTAAAAAAAAGCATTGTTACAACAAACAACATCAAACAGTTAGCGTACCTACAAAGTTGGAACCCCAACATACCTTGTTCTAACATCCTGTGGACCTTCTGATTCCCCTTTCCGCAAAGCTAATTTGGAAGGTGCAAGGTATGGTTTTGCCAAGTTAATTATATGTTGGCATTGCTCCGGAGTTGCGAACTTTGGAAAATAAAAAGAACGCAGCCTCCAACTTATAATCTGCAATGAATCAGATGATGAAACATCATAAAGATAAGAATGATTTACGATGAATATCGACAACGAAACCCAACCTGAAAAGGAATAACAGAAATAGAATCATCTCCAGTTTTTCCATATCCCATCAACTCATACTCCACTGAATTAAGCAGCTGCCTCCCTCTCTGCCTTACTCCAGAAACCTACTTCCAAACAATCGGATTAAACAAAAAGATGAAAACAACATTAAAGAATTATATGAGGAAAAGAAAAGATCACCTGAGAGCGAAGGCTTGAGCAAAGGAAGCCAAAAACGAAGAAGAAGCAACAGAAAACAATAACAGCAGGAAAATCAAGCTTTGTTTTGGTAGTGTTCCAGTGCCAGTAAGCTTTGCCTTTGGCTTTAGCTTTAGGAGTATAATCAGAGGTTGACATTTCTGAAAGACTAAAAGCTACGTTGTTGTTTGTAGGGTTGCAGGAAACAGGGCGGGAGTTTTTTATTTATAAAATTGAGAAAGTAGAATTTCCAGAAATAGTAATGAATGGGAATGCATGGAAATGAAATTAAAGCCGATCTGTATGTAGATTTCTGTTTGTAACCTGTTTGTTTAGCCCACGGGATTTTGGTTTGGGTCAATAGGAATAGGATTATGAATAGTAAAGACTTTAATTTCGGACTGAAACTAGTGTTTCTGAATTTAATTAATATTTATTTCAAAGTTGACTCAGAAATAATATCTATGATACAATGTGCTGCGCAAAGATTCCCAGCCAACCCAACACACTCTCATTGGACTTTTTACCCTTCAAATCCGTCAAATTAAACCACAGAAAGTAGCAGACAATCTCTCTGTTCTATTGCTAACGGGTACTTGAAATTTTTGTTTATTTACAATTTACACCCCTCAAACATTGACTTAATTCATGGCTCCTGATTTGGAGTTAGATTGAAACGCATAAAACCATGCAGAACAACCAAATGGGCTGCGGAAAGAAAACCATGTCAAAATTCAATCGACTTTTCATGATGGCCCATACTATACTGGCAATTCAAATTTTAAAGTAACAATTAATTATTAATTTTAAAATATTTTTATTATCAATATAATAATTAATTTTATTTTGACTTTAAGGATAATACAATTTAAAGTCATCCTATAAAATTATACCAGACATCCTCAAACTACGGTTATTATTTTAAATTGGTCCTTAAATTTTAAAATATTCTAATTATATTCTCAAATTATCGATGTTATATCAATCAAGTCATTCCATTATTGGAACTGCTAATTCAAATATTAAATGACATGTAAAATCTCAGTGACATAATTTAAAATGAAAATTTTAAGGAAAAGTAAAATGTTGCCGCATATCTTTCAAAATTAAAAATTAAAAATAAAGTAGAACTAAAAAAAAAGAGAGAGTGGACAATAGTTTTTGTAAAAGTTTCAAAAACCTTAAAATTGATATTTTTACAACATCCATTTTTCTTTAAAATTTTCATTCTAAATTATGTCATGTAATATTTAACGTCTAATTTCACGTCTAAATTAACTATTTTAATAACAGAAGGATGTTATTGATATAACATTAATAGTTTGAGGATGTAATTAGAATGAGGATCATAGTTTAAAAATATTTTATGCAGTTAATTATAGAAATTATATATTACTAGATTGGTTGTAGACCCATAATGTGGCTGAAATAATATTATGTAACAAATATTTTTATTAAAAATTTAAATTAAAATCAGATTATGATTTGGTTATAATAGTAAATTTAAAATTTTCATATGTAGGATGATGTTGGTTCAAATCTCATTTTGGGTAATTTTTTATTGATCCATAAAATATAAAAAAAAAAAAAAAAAACAAAAATGTTTCCGTAATAATGTAACTTACTTTATATATAGAAGAGCATTTTAGTAATTTTTCAATTGAATTTGTGTCTGGTTGACTTGTTACACCTAGGGATTGCAAAACCCAAACTGCCTGATGGATTCCAAATTGATCCACTCCAAATGGAGTGAATTTTTTTGTTTGAAAAGTGGATGCAGGGTGGGGTAAAATTTTTTCTTTTAGATAGTGGGTATAAAACGGTTATGGTAATTGCTTGTCCCACCCCGACTCGCTCCACTATATAAAATTACCATTTTATCCTTATATATTAGACCTAATTATGGGCCGGGTCAATTCAAAATTTTAAGCCCATTTTCTAAGCTCAAGCTTGGGTCAGCCCAAAAAATGGGCTTAAAGTTTTGTCCATGCCTAGCCCAAATGATGCTAAACCCGAGTCCAGCCCGACCCAAAAATGAACTCTCAACATTTACATATTGTGTCAATTTAGCCTTAATTTTTAAAAATTTAGTACTTAATGTTTACACATTACCTAAATTTATCATTTTTTACATGAAGATATATTTTAATACATAATGTGTGAATTAGAAATACTGGCTTTCTATACACTTCAAATGACTAAGAACTTGATATCTGTCAATGATAATTAATTCATTTTTTGTTAGCTCGAGCTCATCGTCATTGATGGAGCAAGTCAAAACTAAAAAAATAAAATAAAATTTTTGAAAGTTGTTTCACTTCCAATTGGATTGAATTAATGAAGTGGGCATTTTTTATTTTCAAGAAATTGAATTGACTATTTATCAAATTCTGGATAGGTTTTTTTTTTTATTTTTTTTTTCATTAAATAATATATGGATGCAATGTTAGAAAAGGTGTAATGGCCTAAATTCAAGGTTATCGGAACAATGGTTTCGTAACCATAAATCCGATTTAAAGAGAAATTTATTTTAATATTTTTGCATGAATATTTATATGATAGGAAAATCGTATTAAAATATCGATAGAAAAATTTTACCGATTTAGTGGTTGGTTAGAAAAAAGAATTATTGAAGGAATTGGGTAAAAACAAGGTATCGAGACCTTGATCTCATAAAATTGAGTAGGAAATATTTTTATAAATATTTATAAAATGTTAGTAATATAGTATTAAAATTTCGTTAGAAAACTTTAACGTTTGAGTATGTAATTAGATGAAAAGGACTAAATCGTAACAAATACAAAATTATGAAAAATGATTAGATAGTTTAAATGATAAAAGAAAGAGGGCTTAAAAGGAAAATAGACCCAAGGTCTAATTGGGCTGGACGGCAAGGGTATGAAACCAGCAAGAAGATAAGGAGAAATAAGGGTAAAATGGGAAAATAACAAAATTTGCTAAATAAAACTAGGACTAAATAGGGATATCTAGAAATCTCTTCATTTTTCTTCACTCTTATCAGCTAAAAAAGCCATAGGAGGGGTATCTAAGCTGGTATATCATAATTTTTGCACCAAGTAAGTGAATCCTTGCCTATTTCTTGTAATTTTGTGTTTTTAAAGACTTTTACAACTAGGTCCTACTATTAAATTCATTAGTCTTTGATTTCATGGATGAAATTGAAAGCCACCATGGTTGGTTTATGTAAGTTTATGATGAAATAGCATGAAATTTAAGCCTTAATTCGTTTAAGAGATGATTTTATTAGGTAATTTCAATAGAAATTGATTTTTGGGACCTAATTATGAAAGTGTTTGGAATTAAAGTCTATTACTGAAATTATGATTTCCAAAGGCTAAAAGTAGTTTAAAGTGATAGAATAAAGTGTTAATTGAGAAAAATAAGCTCAATTGAGAGGTTAATTGAGCAGGGACGAAATTATCATTCATTGAAAGTTTAGGGGAAAAATGGTAATAACCAGCTTGCACTAAAACAGTTTTTGACATCAGCAGTAGTCTAACTTTGAAAAATCACCATAAATTTTAGAAGTTGAATTAGAAGATGAACAAAATATGAAATTAAAGCTTATTGAGTCTATTTTCATATGAAAGAAACAAGGAAATAAAAGAAGTTCTGTATTTTGAGATATTTAGATTTTTGTAAGACTGGTTTAGAATAAATTCGGGTTCCCCTGTTTTGACTTTAGAAAATCATAAAAAATTGAAGAAAAATAATTAGGGGCTTAAATTTATATGTTTAGAATCCTGAATGAGTCTATTTTCTATAGAAATAAACAGGAACACCATCTAATTTCCGTATGAAGAGATAATTAATTTTTAGTGAAGAAGAGTCAGAACTGCCAGACAGCAGAACAGGGGAAATTTTGATGAATAAACTGTACCAATTGGCTAGGCTAAAAATTCTGGAAATTTTATGGTATAAAGAAATGTGAGTCTAGTTTTAGGGAAAATTAACGGTTCTTCATTTGGATCTCTGTAGCTCGAGAAATAAATAATTTAGTGACTGTGACTCAAGTAGACAGCTTTGAATAAGCTAAAAATAATAATAGAATTATAGAAAATGCTACATGTTGATGATTGAATTTATTTATTTAGATCCGGAAAACTCAAATCTGAAGCTAGATCGAGGAAAGGAAAAAAGTCCCGGATTAGTAGATTTTATAAACGAACTAGTATCGAGGTAAGTTCGTGTAACTTGAATTATATTCTTAAATGTTTGAAATGTATGTTATTGATATGAATATGATTTGAATGTCCATTGTATGAATATTGATGATACATTGGTATATTTGATAAAAAGGAAGAAATCGGTTGAATGAAAGGAAAAATTCGATGGATCTCTGAAAAGGAATTGACGGTAAAAAGGATCTAGCCGGACGGGTGATCCTATCCTCGATATAGCCCTCAGAAGAATATGTGGAAAATGGATTTAGCTTGGACGGGTAATCCGAATTAGGTGCAATTTAGCTGGGTGGTAATTCAGATCCAAGCTCATTAGAGTAATTGTCGTTCTGAGGGATTTAGCCTGGGTAGTAATCCCGACAATACTCTATGAGTTTATATTACAGGGATTTAGCTGGACTGGTAATCTCTTTGTAAAGATGAGGTTCGCGGAGTGTGCTCTCTCGAAATGAAAATATGCGCACATGAATATGAATTGACGGACCGGATTTGTACACAAAAGTGTACCTCTAAAAATCCATCGAAATTTCGAGTAATTCAACGGGATAAATATGGAAAAATAACAAGGAAATGAAAATCATAGTATTGATGAGCTCATCAATCATGGTGTGTATATTATTGATATACTGAAATTAATGAACTAACTTGAATGTTGAGCTTGTGCATGTTAGGGTATTAATGCATTGAATGGATATATGAATGCTTATTACATTGTATTGAAAATATTAGGTAAGTATAATTCTTGTTACATGGGCTTACTAAGCACAAAGTGCTTACTCTGTTTTTCTTTCCCTTGTTTTGTAGTGTTAAGAGCTCGGAGGTCGAATCGGTAGGAGACTCATCACACTATCAACTTGATGATTTCGGTATTTAAAGAAATTTTAGTTTGGAAATGAATGGCATGTATAAGCTAATAAAATAAATGTTAATATGAAATGAATATAAGGTTAGCCACTGATATGGCTTATGTGTTGAAGTTATTTTATAAACATGCATGAATTTTATTTTGAAAATATGTTGAATTAGAATGGTTTCGGTTAAAAAAAAAAAATTTGTAAACTCTGGTAATGCCTCGTACCTTATTCTGATAACAAATACAGGTAGGGGGTGTTACAAAAGGTCACAAAGAAAAGAAAAATTAAAAAAAGATTAAATTATACAATGTGTAAACATTGAGGGTTCAATTTTTTGGAACCAAAACTAAAGTGGCAAAATATGTATAAATGTTTAGGGTTAAAGTTTTTATTATACAAATTCTAATAGCTATCACGTCAACTTTTCATTAGTCATTTAATGGTTGGTAACCAAAAAAAAAAAAAAAAATTTATTAATAATTGGGTGACTACCAGTGTAATTTATCCTATCTTTATATGATATTTATATGATTTTTTTTAAATTAAATTTATTATCTACAATATATAGAAAAGTACAAGTTTGAATTTTATTTTGATTTGATAAAATTACCATTTATTATTTATCATATTATTGCATTGACATTTAAATAATTTTTATTTTTATTATTAAAATTTGAATATTAAAAATATTTTATAAAATATTTTAATCTATATCCATACTACAAAATATTTTTACTCAAACCTACTCAAATATATTATATCAAAGCCTAAACTCGAATAGCATGCTTATTATTACCCAAACCCAAAATTAACTTGTTATATTTCAAATCACAAGCCCAAAATAAATAAAAATAAACATAATACCCAAACACAATTTGTATAAATTAAAATTGGAATTTGTTTAAAATTCATGTCCAATTGTTAAGATGATTAAAATTATTTTGTTAAATTCAAGTTCATTACAACATTATTTTTTTAATTGCATAGTTTTCAAGTGAATATATATTATTTCAAAATATCACACTAAAATTTTTAACAAAAGAAATTTAACAATATTAATAAATTTTGAAAAAAAATAAATTAAAGAAACACAAAAATTAAAATTAAAATTTATTAAAAATGTAAAGATAATGATGTACCATATACCATAACTACAAAGGTGGACGGTTATGGGAAGTAGAGCAAAATTTTTATAAAATTTGATTAGGTACTTAATAATTATAGAAAATTTTAATTAAGTGTCAACATTGTTATGACACGTTCATGTAATTGCTTACCACGTGCTGTAATGGCAGGAAAATTGGTCCATTCATTTCCGGGCCTCAAGTCTATGGGCTTGATTAATGTTTTTGGAAATCACGGATTTTTCATGGAAACAAAAACCCAGCTTTTAGTCAACTACTAAACTACAAAAATAGTTACTTTTGTTTGCCTCAGGTTACATTTTAATCACTTATGTTTGAAATGTTATGTTTTAGTCACTTATGTTATTATTTTGTTACGAAGTGATCACTCTTCCGTTAAGTTTCGTTATCTCCCTAACGGTAATCCTACGTGGCAGCCCAACTAGATTTTAAATATATCTGTTAATACATACTTCATCCGGCTAAATTATGCATTTGATTTACTATTATAATTACAATTTTCACTCAAATGCATAATTTAGCCAGATGAAGTATGTATTAACAGATATACTTAAAATCTAGTTGGCACCTAAAATCTAGTTGGACTGCCATGTAGGATTACCGTAACATTTCAAACATAAGTGACTAAAATGTAACCTGAGGCAAACAAAAGTGACTTTTTTTGTCGTTTACCCTTAACAAATTTTTCCTTCGATTATTATATTAGAATATATTATTTGATATTTATTATAATATATTTTTTATATCCAAACTTTTTTTTAATATTTAATTTGAGATTTAAAATTAATTTAATGTAAGTTACTTGTTAATATTATTAAGTTTGAATTTTCATGATTTTTAATAGAATAATTTAATGTTAATTATGAATTTATTTAATTTATTAAATATAGTTTAATAGAAGATCAACTCTATTGAAAACTGAAAAATTAACACAATGTCAAAATATAGAACAAAAAATACAAATATCACATGTCAAATTACGTAGCAAGCATATACAATTGTGTCAACCAAACTCGTGGTATCATGCTTTAATTTAAATGAAGTTTTGATTCACTTTATATCTTAAATTTATCACCAACATTATTAAAAGGAAAAATCTATTGAAATGAATTCAACCTCATTGATTTGTATACTTATATTTAAGATAGATATTCAACAAACAAAGACTTGGTTAGTAAATAATAGGAAAAAGAAAACATTCTGGTGTATGAAAAAAAAAAAGATTTTTTTTTTATAGATAAAGAGAGAAAAAAAAAACGAAATGAAGTAAATGAACTTTCGCTCCAAATTTAACCATTTCATTTAGTAAACAAAATTAAAAGAAAGTTAGTTGAATGATAAGGTTGAAGGCTTACCCATTTTGAAATTTCATATTTGAATCCCACTCACCCAATGTAAAGATATGGAATTCTTTAAATTTATTCTAATTATAATTAATTAATTAGATTTGTTGTTATGGTTGTAACTAAAGTTTTTAGAATCAGATTGGTGATTGAATCAGTTAGGTTATTGTAATATCCCGCTCGACGGAGACTCAATATCAAGTTACTGTTTGGCGTATAAGTTGGTTAAGTAGGGTAGAATTGAGTAAGTAAAGTTTTTGTTTTGGCTGAGTGGCGTACTCTGTGGGATTAGCCATTTGGCGAACTCTAGGGTTTGACGAACTCTTCTTTTAAGTACTTGCCCACCTTAGATGTTTTGGGCGAACTCGTTAAGTTCATAGTTTTAATACATTTATTTCTATATTTAGTGTTTATTATGATGACTTAGTTAGTCATGTTGAGGATTAGTGGAGACCTAGTTAGAATTGAACTAGAATACTGTAGATGACTAGACTTAAAACTTGTTATGTGCATTTAATCACGGGAATTAAGGGTGTTAATGGGATTATTTGATTTTCCCACTAAACCTCGTCTCCGTTGCATGGGTATATAAGGATATCGTTCGCTATCATGAGTCACCTTTTCATCTTCTTCTTCCCAGAATTACTCTATAAGTTTCCAAAAAAACCTTATTGTAGAAAGTTTCAACGAAGAGGGTTCTCAATGTTTAGTGAGTACTTATGTTTGTACCAGCTTACTGGTAATTTCTAAAAGACCTTTAGGTTATTATTGAAGAGATTCATGTGTTTATAATACAGTATGCATAGACCTCATAATTGTTCGTGAGGAAGGAAACTTCCTGATTCTTGCATGCATGTTAAGTTTCGATAGTTTAATGATCTGATAGGGATAGTTATCTTCTTTTAGCTCAAGAAGCTAACGAAGGTCCCAACAACAAGGGTAAAAGGCCTGCTAAGTAGATCACTGTACTAGATTTTCTAATGAGTTCCTTCTTACTTCTATGTGCTATAAATTCCATTTTTGTATATATATTGTGTAATGTTGAGTATGACTCCTATTTCAGTCAAATTTTAGAAATAATCTTTCAGTTAAACTCTGTTTATTTGTTTTAATCAAACTCTGATTAGTCTAGATTATTTTATTATTATTTAACTTATGAATTTAGCCTATAAATAAGCTCATTTACAACCTTAGAAAATACACCCATTAAAGATTAGAACTCATAACACATTTAGAGAATTTTGTGTTTATGTTTTAAGGGTTCTTTGTTTTCGGGGTTTAGTTTTTATCTCCATCTTTTGTACTTTTCATTCTTTTGCCATTATAGTAAAATTAACATTGCCCATGGTTTTTTTCTCCTCTTTGGAAGGGTTTTTCCACGTTAAATTTGTGTGTTCAATTTCTCAATTTTATTCCGCTATTTTTTTACTCGTTGCTTAATCGGTTCGATTCCCAACAAGTGGTATCAGAGCAAGTTTAATTTTCATAGATCAGCCCGTTTAGAAATGACAGCAACAAAGTTTAAAATTGAGAAGTTCAATGGTGAGACAAATTTCAATCTGTGGCAAGTTTAGATGATGGCAATTCTAGTTCAATCCGACTTGAAAAAGGTTGTTACCGGGAAAAAGCCTGAGAATCTAAATAAAACAGAATGAAATGAGCTTGATGAAAAGGCTTTGTCTGCAATCCAGTTGTGTCTTGCGAATACGATATTACAGGAGGTATTGATGGAGAAGACCTCATTCGCCTTGTGGAAAAGGTTAGAAATTCTTTATGCGAATAAGTCTCTAGCTAACCGTTTAGTGTTGAAACAACATCTATTTACGTTTCGCATGAACGAATGTGAGCTTCTTAGAGATCATATCAATTAATTCATTACTCTTTTAAATGATTTAAAGAATGTTGAAGTTCAGATTGACGGTGAAGATCAGGTTATGCTATTATTGTACTCTTTACCCTCTTTATACAAGTCTTTCAGGGAGATCCTGAGTTATGGTAAAGACAAACTCTCGTTCAAATATGTGAAAGGTCATTTTTTGAGTAGAGACAAACACGACAATGAGTTTGGTTTGGATAGCAAGGCAGATAGGCAAACTTCCATTTTGGTAGCATCAAAAAAACGAAGACAAAAGGTGTCGCTATTGTAAAAAATTAGGTAATATCAAAGCAGATTGTTATAAACAGCTAAATAAAAAAGCTGCTGAGAGTAACAAAGAAGATGTAGCTGGTGTTAATTTGGCAGATGAAAGCGGTGATGATTTCTTGTTAGTGTCAACGAGTGATAACTCCAAGCTCACGTCCGAGTGAATCCTAGATTCAAGATGTTCTTTCCACATGTATCCCAATAGAGAATAGTTCTCTACATACAGTTCAGTTGAAGGTGGAGTTGTGCACATGGGAAACGATTCATCTAGCAAGGTAATTGATATTGGTACTGTTAAAATTAGGATACACGATGGGATGATTAGGATACTATCAGATGTTAGGTATGTACTTGATTTACGAAAGAATCTCATCTCTTTGAGTATTTTAAACT
Organism: Gossypium bickii; assembly: GCA_025503065.1. NCBI lineage: Eukaryota > Viridiplantae > Streptophyta > Magnoliopsida > Malvales > Malvaceae > Gossypium > Gossypium bickii. Next base: position 45,899,995 of record CP106711.1, on the reverse strand, counting down.
TGGAATGATACAGAATCAACATCGAGTCGAGTGGTATTAAAATATCTCGTAGAGCTCTCGTTTTGTTAAAAGGTAAAAGAACCGGCAGTCTTTATTTCTGGAAGGTTCTACAGTGACTGGTGAAATCGGACGTCCATCGTCCGTTACGGAGTCAAAGTCAACTCGTTTGGAGTGAAGGCAACTTGGTCATAGGAGGGAAAAATGTATGACTATTTCGTTAAAGAGAGGTTCTCTTTTGGATGCAGGTTTTGAAAAGTTAGGGCACTATGTTTGTAAAAATCAAACTCGGGTTAGTTTTAATTTGGCAATGTACAAGTCGAAGGCTAGAAGTCTTCTAGTTTCTAAGCACAGATTCGACTTAATTAATTCCTTGCATAGTTCAAGATAGGCCCGTGGCGGGCTTTAGCAAAGATGACATTGTGGAAATATGAGTTAAGGTGGAGATTTTTTGAGTATGACTTCTATTTCAGTCAAATTTGAGAAATAATCTTTCAGTTAAACTCTGTTTATTTGTTTTAATCAAACTCTAATTAGTCTAGATTATTTTATTATTATTTGATCTATGAATTTAGCCTATAAATAAGCTCTTTTACAACCTTAGAAAATACACCCATTAGAGATTAGAACTCATAACACATTTAGAGAATTTTGTGTTTACGTTTTAAGGGTTCTTTGTTTTCGAGTTTTCGGGGTTTAGTTTTTATCTCCATCTTTTGTACTCTTCGTTATTTTGCCATTATAGTAAAATTATCTTTTCTCGTGGTTTTTTATTCTCTTTGGAGAGGTTTTTTCATGTTAAATTTGTGTGTTCAATTTTTCAATTTATTCCGCTATTTTTTTTACTTGTTGCTTAATCGGGTCGATTCTCAACATGTAAGGTAAGTAATCTTTCTCAATAACGTATAAATGGTGTCTGTGTTGTTAGTGATTACCCAACATTATTAGAGTGAGTATGGTCTGTTTATGTTGCAAAATAAATACCCTCCTTACTGTACAAGCTTATACCATCGATATGTGATATGTGAGATGAGATGTTGATAAAGGGGGATTATGTTTGTGATGCCTCCTATAGGGCAACTCTATTGCAAATCGGACTGATAGATCATGAGAAAACATACTTGGCTGATCAGAAATGATATAAGGAGTTAAAGGAGTGTATGCATATGAATATAACAGGCCGATATGCTTCTACATCTGAATTCTGGGTACAAGGCTGGCATAAGAATGGGTTGAGAATTTGTTATGGTTAAGCTGGTGAATAGTGACTGCCCTTGTGTTGTGTTAAGTGGATATATCGAGTTTGTCTGTATTCTGTGAACGCTAATGGGCGTATTATGACCATTGTGTTTAAACCTTCCTGAAAGGTTTGATATCATCTCGGGTATTATTGTGTATGATTTATATGTGATTTCTTTGTCCTTGAAACTTACTAAGTTTGTTTGAACTTACTCTATTACCTTTTCCTTCTTAGGAGTGTTAATGGAAGGAAGAGAATTTTGAAGGGACTATACCAGTGTAACACCCCGAACCCGGCCTAGACATTATGGCTGAATCTAGTGATGTCACAAGAAGTGAGTTTTGGAAATCGTGTTGACTTGGTAAAACAACAATCTTTGAAATTTACTAAAAACCACAAATTAGTTAGTTCATTTACCAAAACTTATTATAGCGGAAACCTTAGTTGTTATAGTTTGAAAATGCAGTCGTGTTTTTAAGAAAACCGTTGTTTACATAAAAACCGTCGTTTTAATAAAATAATTTTACCAAAGCAATCAAATTGTCAACCAATCCAAAATAATCAGTTAAAAGCCAAACAATCCAGAAAGCCCCCAAAAATTACAACTCTCAAATAAGTCTAAAATTTAAAATAAACCAAAAGAACTAAGTTTACTATTTTACGAAATAGTGGTCACCGCTGTCTCGGCCGCACTGCTCCACCTAAGTCTGAGGATTACTTGACAAAACAGGCAAACAGATGTGAGTTTACATAAACTCAGTGTGTAACCAAGTAGAATTAGACAAGCAAACATATAGAACATTTCAAACAATCAAATACAGAATCGGGCTTATGCCCATCCCAAATACAGTTACAGAAACATATGTGTAGATCAGATAACAGATTCAGATATGCAAAGTCCTACCCCCATCCTCTACACACCAACTTCGACCATCCCATCACACCATGTGGGGTTAAAAACACCCACCCATTCTTACACACCACATTGTGTCGTTACAACACGTATCAGATATAGTGTAGCCAAGCTGTCAGAATATAGGCGATGATCACCTTACAGAACACTTCCTCCACATATATATAAAACCCACCCTAAAACAGATACAAATATTAGATACAGAATTATCAGTCTAAACATGCTCAACATGCTTTATACAAATAACAGATACACTTATAACAGTATAATTAGGCATACATTAGTAGCCTAATCAGATCAGTCTAGCAAAATTTCATAGCATACAGATAGAGGTTTAATTAGCCTTTACCGACCCTACGGTAGGTCCACAGTCGAACGAAATGACCCGCGCGACTCTAGAGAATATTTTAGAATTATGGGCCTACATGCTCAGTGGGCCTGCACGCCCGTATGGCCCACTCGCCCAGAATAGCCTTACCTGTGTGGCCCACACGGCTTGGCCCAAGAATCCACAGTCCTGTGTATTATGCCTGTTTGGGCCCACACGCCCAAATTGGCTTAGCCAATGTGGCCCATACGGCCACACTCAAGCCATGTTCTTGCATACGGCCTACCACACAGGTAACCACATACTCGTGTGGTGTCAATAGCTTCGTTTTTCAGCTTTTGCTGAAGCTTCATTTTCTGCGTTTCAGGTACACACCTGGTATCGATAAAACACTTCTGAATCACACAGCACCTTTGAAAGAGAAACAGAAACGAAGAAAGCGCACTGAAACAATGGAATATGAAAATCTGACAGCAATTTGGAAGCAGAAAAAATGGCTGCAAGAAGGAGAAAGGAAAGAAAAGTGGTAGGGAGTAGAAAGAAGAGGAATAACGTCAATTTCTTGGGAAAACTCTGGGAGAGGAAATTTGAAATACAAAAAGATAAAATAAAATCCTAATAACTTCCAGCAAATCTCCCCAAATTCCTCCCCACTACCCCACTAGCAACCACTTCCTCAAAATCCCAACTCCGCCGAAACTCTAACAGATAACAGAGCAAAAACATATCACCCTCGCTAAAGCAGGAATTCAAAGACAGAACCTCCAACTCACCAACACCCTTACGACTTGAACCAACAAGCTCATTCTAATATGGATTTATAGATAATTAACTATAAGCCCACTGACCAAGGATAAGGCTTAGTTTCAAAAATACCCAAAATTTACTAAAGGTAAGGCTTGAACTTGGGACCTCACACACATCCCCAGAACACTTAACCACTAAAACAGATACACATTTGTGTCGAAAACTTACAAGAACAAAAATAAGACAAAAAGCCAGGGCGTTACAACTAGAGCACTATTGATTGTAAGCCTTCTATTAATTTCTGTATCATGCATATCGTGGGTAGGGTGGCGTGTAGAAACATTTTGTATTACCTATTGTAATGATTTGCATTTTTTGTTAAATTTTGTTTTATGAAATCTTTTGTAAACTCCAGTAGTATATATATGTGTGTGTGTGTTTATTCAATGAGCTATGGTTTGTGCGATAATATTTTAGGCATGTACACCAAACTGTTTTGAATGATAGTTAACTGCTAATGATGCACTTGAAACTTTTGTAAACTCTATCGATTTTTATAAGGCTTCTGCCAAATGTTCTGTCTAAAATATTTATCTTGGTTTATAATTAAATTGATTGTTTTGTTCTTGTTGTATTGAGGATTACGCCAATATCTTAAGTTTTTATAAATTTAAAATGCTTTTATTAAACTTGTATAATTTTAAGTTGTGGCATACCATACTCGGATCAAATTATTAGGTTGGGTAAGGTGTGTTACATGTACTGGTTCTCAAGTCAACCAATTTAATACCCTTCTTTAAACCGGTACCCCCTCTAGTTCCCAGTCCAGTTCGGTTGTAAGGTAAAAAAAGAGAGGCTAATATGCTAAAAAAAACATTAAACTACATAAACATGCCATTTAAAAAAAAAAAATCTATGCATGGCACATCATAAGGGTTCAACGTCATGTAGAATCAACCCAGTATAAAGCATAGCGGACAAAGAATCGAAAAAGTAATAAAAAAATATCTACACATGGTACTTGCATAAGGTGGGATGGAGACTCACACATCGCATATGTGCATAATGAGACTTAAACCTAAGTCTTAAAGATTCAAGGCTTCCACCTTAATCAATAAGTCAAGGTCGTGTTGGCATAAAAACCCATTTTAAAATTAAAGTAAATAAATTTTGAATTCTAATTCTTATTTTAATTTTTTGTTGATGTAATAGAAATTATATACATTTTAAAATCAACATAAAATTTAAAATAATAATCAAAATTTTTAAAAAAATATTTAAATATATTATATATATGAGCACTTTCAATAAATTTTAAAATATTATTTTATTTTATTTTATTTAATAAATTATTCTCATCAAATTTGCACATGCAGAAATTGTAAATTAGTTTAAAATTTTTAAAATGTATTTATTTTAATATTAAAATAAAAAAATTTATGGGTAAAAAATAATAGATTCGTGACTTATTTAACTAAAAAATAATATAAGAGTTTGTTTAATTAGGGTGGACCTTTTTAGTATATTAGGATATATATAACGTTACTTCTGTCATCTTCGTACAATAATATACAATAAAATAACTCCCCTATGTTTGTCTATTTCTCTTCCGTCCATTTTCCTTTTTCCTTATCACAAACGTATTAATGATCCTGTAGAAAGCAAGTAAGTAAAAACCAAATTTCAAAAGGATTTATGATTGGAAAAAGGAAAAGAAAACAACTGGAGCCCCCATTGAATAAGAGACAGTTTGAAAGGCTTAAACAGTTAAAAACTAAATTAAAAATGATCACAGTTTGGACCATCTTCTCACTTTTTTTTTTCTTTTCATCTTTCAACGCCAACATAATAGCACCACCGAAAACAAATAAAAGATCATAAAAGAGGGTGCTTGGTACATTATACATGATGGAGCTCCACAGACTTCAATGTGAAAAGAACTCTCTGTATTCAATTCAGACACTGGTGCCGGCAATGGGCAGCAACTATCTGCCTGGCTCTGCTTTTTTTTAATGGAAAAATATGTGTAGTTTCAAACAAATGGACTGGCCTCAGCATTAATGGTTGGTCTGTTTCAGATGGGAAAGCTTTGCCCTATAATTGATTGCAAACTGGAAAGTGGAAATAGTTCCAACACCCAATTTAATACAATGGCTACGTGTTTGTTTGATTAGTAAGTAAGATATGGTCCTCACACAATCATTTCCGGCGGAAGTAAATAGCTCATTGGTAGCTATCCAGTAATTATAGGTGGTTACCATAATACCAAACATACATTTTCCCATCAACTCACTTCAAATATTATTGTTAAGAGAAGGGATGATATGAAATTGTGATTTCACGCTATTCTTATCACTTTTTAATAGGAGAATGATAAATTAAATTTTTATGCCTGATATTCAGTTTTTTTTCTCCTAAAAAAATTCAAATCCAACTAAAAATGCTGAATATCAGGAAAAAAATTTGATTTATGATTCTCTTATCAAAATGGATAATGATGACGTGGAATTACAGTTTTATATAATCCTTTTTCTATTGTTAAAAGGGTTTTATTTAATTATTACTTTTATAACATGAAGAAAAAATATATTTATTACTTATATATTATAAAAGTTAGTAAAAATTTAAACTTGAAAAATAGAAATATGCGTAAAATCCTCGTACAAATTAAGACTTCTTTAAAATAAAGGAAAAAAATTTCATTTCATTTTACTAAAAATAAGTTAAGAAAATGATAAAATATTATCAAATAATTTAATTTATTGTTAATTCATATACTAAAACATACATAAAATATAATACTCCAACCAAACATAGGGTATAACACTAATTCGATCAAACTTTTGGGGAATGGAAAATAATAAAAAATTATAAAAATAAATGTTCAACTTGAGTTATAAAGCCAAATTATTGAGGAAATGGATTACGTTTGAAATATTTGTAATTTTGGGTCCGTTGGATGGAGGGCCAATTTGCTTTTATTATATTATATATTCTACTCTCAACTAGTTAGTCGAATACGGCGCCTCCTCCAGTTGTTAGAGCCCACCAATAATTTTTGTTCTGCCTGCTTAAATCCATCACTTTTCTTTTTTAAATAATTATATTTATTAAGTATAATTAAATAAATGCACATAAATAGCTTTTAAGTTTATTGTTATTTTTTTTCCTATGTAAATGAGATATTTATCTTTATTTCATAAGTGTATACTATAATTAAATTTCGACTTTTTGATAATTTAACTTATGAGGTTTAGTTTGTGGGGAAGAAAAAAAAAAAACTTTTCCAATTTAGGGGTGAATTTAAATTTTTTTTAGGAAATCGAAATTAAATTATATATTTTTACTAACGTTACTATTTTAATAGTCTATATCTTTATAATTTTTAGAGGATTAAATAAAAAAATTATCATTTTTGGGTGCCAAAGTGTAATTTTTCTTTACTAATTTAAAATTTTATAAATTTTAAAGGGACCTAAATAAAAAAATTCCATTTTAGGGGGACCGGGCCCCCTACCAGCCTCCTGACTACACCCCTGGTCTAGTCAAACCAAATTTAATCATAAAGTTGATTCCATTTTAGGAGACCAAGGCCCCTACCAGCCCCCTGACTACATTTCTGGTCTAATCACACCAAATTTAATCATAAAGTTGATGACAGTAACATGGGACAATTCTCAAATTTATACATGAATATTGATTCAATATATAAGTTAATATATGAATTTTGATTTGGTGTAATTATACACATGAAAATTTGATTGTGGTACAAATATATACATGAAACATTAATATTAATTCAATTATACACATTTAAAGAAATAAATACATCAAATTATTTTATATTGGATAAATATAGTTATTTGTGTATGAAATGTATAAACATAAAATGATGTTATATCAATAATAATGTTAATAATTTTTTAGAATTTGATCAAATCAAAATTTAATGTATAGATTTGCACATTAGATCGAAGTTTATATATAATTTTGAGATTTATATATAATTTTGAGATTTATCCTAAGTAAAATAGATGAGTTTTTTTTTTTTTTTGTTAAGCATATATGAGTTAATTGTACCAAACATCCTAAACTATGATCCAAAGTTTAAATTAGTTCTTAAACTTTAAAACATATTAATTTATCCTATCAACTTAGGCATTACATGTCCACTTGAATCTAATGTGAAGCATATTTAAAGCACATTGTTTGAATTTTAAACATATTCATACATACTACATGTTAAAAAACATACAGTGACATTAAAATTTATAATATTTATTTATTTCTTTTTAACATGTGTGGTCCAATTTATCTATGCGACAAGTACAAGCATTGTCGTAACCATATTTTGTCCTAATCAAATTTAGGTTAAGCTCAATTTGAGTTCAATTTTCATGATTGTTAATATTATTACTTTTCATAGTTTTAGAAACTAATTCGCTTGAATAAAATTCAAATTTTTAAAAAAATAGTTTAACGGATTGTAATTAAATACCAACCTTTGGATCTTTACCTTTCGAGGTTTGTTACAACATGTAGTTACAATGCATCAATTTTGGGTCGTTGCGGGCATTTCATAACTTTCCCCATGCGTAATTGATTTTTTGAACCAAATTGTTTGTTGCTACATTAAATTGCTTATTTGTTCAACACAACAAGTGTGATGGAAGTGCTAGACTGTAGTGGCCACTACGGCTTGACATTGCAAAATTGTGCAAACAAAATAACAAATAACACCAAGGATTTGTTTACGCAGTTTGATTTCCCTACGTCTGTGGAGTCCAGCTCAATGAGAAATTCCATTATCCTTAGTCAACAACACAACAAGTGTTTTACACTCTATCACTTTCCAAGTATAAATATATTACCTTTGCACTTAAAAACTAGAACACTCACCTCCAAATCCTTCCCCTAAGAACTTGGACAGTAAACACTCAACAATATTTACAATAATAGTTTGCACTATTTCACAAAGTAGTTCCTCAATGAATAAATTAAAATGCACTCAATAAGCTCTCATTACATAACCTAGACAAGTCTTACAACATACATTCAATTCAGCTTTCTAACATAAAATCTAAGTGAATATAAAGTAACAACTTGAAAATAACTATTACAATCACAATAATCAAAGTACAAGCAATCGAATATATGATTTCCAAGACAACTACATAGTCATCATCGATTCTCCATGTTTCAAGGGTTGATTTGGTTCACTTGAATCTAGTCCAATTTTTAGATTACCAAGGATTGGTTTCCATAATGGACCAAAGTATCTTCAATAAAACAACACATAACTAGGTACAAAGATTTTCTTTATTAAATTTCCAAACCAAAAAAGGCAAGTTTTTAACCACCTCAATAGTAGTCTACAGTTTGTATTATCGAGTTTCACTCAGCAACTCTTAGCTCATTTTGCCTCAACAATCTCTCCATTTAGCAATTTGATGAACAAAATCAAACAATATAAGAAGCTAAGCATACTTGTTACCAATAGGTCCTCTTTAACACAAACCTCACTGTACTTAACTCAGTTTAATACATAATATAGTAATTTTAATTATCAAAGTTATTTCTGGAATTCGCACCAACAATTAAAATGCTAAATTTAACTAAGTAAGCAACAAACATGGTAAAGTGCATTAAATTAAATAACACCATAACATAATATCATAGTTCCAAAACAATTTAGTATTGCCACAGCATCATCAGTATCGTCATCTCAGAATCAACATCTTCAGGAAACGTAAACGATTACATGAATTAGTAAGAGGACTTATACTTCCCATATAGCATGACAACAACAATCATTCAAAACCCAACAACTTCCATATTTCATCTACTCCCCCATTATCTATACTCTACTCCTTATTTTTGTTCAACAAATTTTCCAATTAGAATGCTAAAGATCCTTACTCTCTTGACTGGATCAAGGCAAAACGAATGTTGTAGAATATGATGATTAAAATAATACAACTAGGTAGAAGTAAGTCAGAGGAGTACAAAATCACCGGATTGAGTGAATAACTGTGCAAGGATCACTTGCTTTGCAGATCCTTCCTCAGTGAAACCTCTATGTTCCTAATCTACTGAATGATCCTTATTTCAACCATCATCTTGGCTATCACTCTATTAAAAGATTCAATACAGGGTGTTAGGTGATCAATCATCCTTTTATTGAATCTTTCATTATTGCTTGAAGGGCTAGTAGAAGTGGGCACTTCTGCCTCCGCTATAGTGGTTGTTGTTTTATGGTCTGCTTGTTTTGTTTACTCAACATCCTCACCACTTGCCTGCTTTGCTGGCTCTGCACTAAATTACCTGAGAATTAATTTATAATTTTTTGAATTATTATTAATTTAATTAATTAAATAATTTAAGTTCGAAAATAGAATTAAATTAATTGGTCATTATGAATACGTTGAATGTAGAAGTTAAATATATTTTCTCATAGATTCTTTTACGATAGAGCTGTCATGATTTTAACAAAATTTAAATTAGATTGAGAAAATTATTTAAATAAAAAATTAATTTAATAAATAATATTTATTTTTGAAAATAAAAAAAATTTATTGGGATCGATTAAATTATATAGTGCTGGGTTAAAAGTCAAGGAATCATATATAATTGGACTTGATACAGGAGAGACCCCAAACCTTTTATGACAAACATGAGGGGTGACAAAACTAGTAAAATTGTAACACCCCTCACCTGTCTCTGTTACCAGAATAGGGTTACGGGAAGTTACAACAAATAACAGAACAAACATAGAATATTTCAATTCAAAAATTTCTTTTAAAACAATCATCAATAATTTTAGGCATAATGACAAAATTAGCCCTTAACATTTGGGTGTTGGGTCACTTTGGCCCTTAAGGTTCTTTTTGGAGCACTTTCATACATAACCTTTGTTTTTTTTTTGGTTAAATTGGTCATTTTTTAATGGTCTTGCTGACGTGGCCATTAAGGGACTAACAGCTCTAACATGGAAATTTTTTTCCACCTAGGCGCCACACTTATGTAGATGCTGACGTGGCATATAAGAAAAATAATGTCACGAGGGGAGTTCGTTTATTATGAAGAGAAAATAAGATATTTTTATAACAAGTTAGCTTCGAGAGAGGCATCATGGAACGATTTAAACCCAAGCAGAAGGTATTATGGTTGCTCAGATTTTCGTATAAGTATATATTTAGCTAATTTGTTTTAGGGTTCATAAGAAATTGAGAATTTTTTTTTGATTATTATGTCAGCTGGACTAAATTGGAGCTACAATTCATCATAGCATTAGAATTAGGATTGTGGTAGTCACTACATATTTAGCTGATTTGTTTTAGGGTTCATAAGAAATTGTGTGATTTTTTTTTATTTTTTTAATTGAATATTGATGAAACATTTCTTTCCCATGCGTGAAATGTATTCAGGTAAGCATATTTAGCTGATTTGTTTTAGGGTTCATAAGAAATTGGGGATTTTTTTATTTTTTAATTGGATATTAATGAAACATTTCTTTCATATGTGTGAATATTAGAGTAGTCACTATATATGAACTCAATTATGGATATTTCATTTTTCTTGAATGGCGTTACTAGATTACGGTGTAACACCCCAAACCCGGCCTAGACGTTATGGCCGAATCTGGCGATGCACATGATAGTGCTTTTAGAAATCGTAACTGCGTTAAAACCATTTTTAGGTATCTTTGATTATCGTCAAAACGTGTCGTGTATTTTTTCGTTATCCATTTTCAAAACTTTATACGTTGCGGAAGCTTTTAAAACAATTTGCAAGGTCGTACGTATTTTGATAAAACCTTTGTTTATTTTGAAAACTCGCGTTTTTTCCTACTGCTAGCAGTTTATAAAACAATAATCCCAAGTTTTAAACAAAGATCCGAATGACCTTATTACATAAAAATTACCCCAAATATAACTAAATCATAATTAAAAATAAACCGTAAATAAGTGTCCAGAATCGTGGTCACCGCCGAGTCCTCTGCTGCACTGATCCGTCTACTATTGGGGATTACCTGTACAAATTAAACAGAAAAAGGGTGAGTTTTCCCAAACTCAGTGTGTAATCCCTAGAGAAAACATGCACATAATATCATATCAGAAAACAGTCATGCATTCACAGTTCGGGTCTGAGCCCATTACAGAAACGATGTGGACTTTAGCCCACTCAAATACAGAAACAGACATATTATAGGGCCTTGGCCCATTCCAGACAAAATATGTAGAAAACAGAGTCCTACCCACCAGCCTCTACACACTAACTCCCTCCAATCCTACACACCATGTGGGGGATAAAATCAACCCACCCAGCCCTACACACCATGTTGTATCGAATGCGGCACATAATCAGAGATTTGCAGCTAAGTTGCCAGATAATACGCTTAAGAGCCTTTCAGATACTTCCTCCAATCAAAATCAACCACCCCGATGCAATGCAACATACAAGAATGACATGCTATTATGCAATTAAAACTCATATATATATATTCAGATCAGCATACATGCTTAGTACAGAAATCAGACAGACAGATCATTTATTTAGGGGTCTAAATATTGCTTACCGACCCTACTGTAGGTCCACAATCGACTTGGGCGACCCGTGCAACCTTACAGAGTTTTCAGAAAAAATGGGCTCACACACCTATGTGGGCCCACACGCTCGTGTGGCCCACACGACCCAAATTGGCCTTAGCGGTGTGGATCACACGGCCTGGCCTAGAATCCCACACGCTCGTGTGGCCTCACATGGCCCAATTGGTCGAGCCTGTGTATCGCACACAGCCTTGCTCGGCCCTTACACAGCCGTGCGCTTGCACACGGCCGGGCTTGTCGATCACACGGTCGTGTGGTGACTTATAGTCTTGCACACGGCCTACCACACGGGCAACTATACGCCCGTGTGGCGTAGATAGGAAGGTTTTTGGCTTTCATCGAAACCTCATTTTCTGTGTTTTCGAGTCCACACCTAGTTCGATTTCGACGCGTAAGCACTCTCGAACCTTTAAGAACCTATAATTGACATTACCAAAGTCGATTTTTAGTGGCACTTATCGAACTAAACATGAATATTCCACAACGAGAACCTAGAATATTGAAAAAAAAGTGAACTCGATCACTTACCAATAGCGAATCGAGAACCCAACCGTTCAAAAATTGCAGAAGCCCCAATCGCTACTTGATTTCCACCTAATCCGAAAGAACCAAAACATACCCTTTTCAGAAAACTAACTATGAACGAGAGGAAGAGGCAAAACAATTACTTATCGAATCAAGTGGATTCACTTGTTGAACAAGGTAGAAGCACGAAAGAAATCAAAAGAGAGGAGGAAGAAAACAATGAAAATTCGACAGAGGAAGGGTGAAAAGATCAGAATGATGGAAGAAGTTTGGGGAAGAGAGAACAAAATTTTCTTTTGGATGAACTAAAATTAGCAAAAAGATTTTGATAGAATCCCGAAACCCCTTAATTTCCTCCTTCAACTCCCATTACGCATCCACTACTCAGTGTCTTCTTCCAACACAACTCTAGCTGAATCTTTAAGCAAAGATAATGCCTATGCTCCAGCAAGGATTCAAACTCAAGACCTCATGCAATCCAACACCCCACCTAACCACTAGACCAGCAGGCCCATTCCATTATTTAATTACCAACTATTAAACTTAAGCCTTTTAGGCCATGTTAAGGCTTTATTCATAACAAGACCAAAATTTGTCCAAGTCAAGGCTTGAACTTGGGACATCACACACACACCCAGAACACATAACCACTGAAGCAGACACTCATTCATGCCAAAGTTACAAAAGCCGAAATTAATGAAAAACTGGGGCGTTACATACGGAGTTGATAAGTATGACATTGGAACTGCATTTGGTCATTTTGGGATAGGTACTGAAGATGTAAGCTCAAACATTGGCCTCCATGAATTGTGTTAGGTTTTCCATTTTTAACAAAATGGTTGTTCTTGTATTTTGGAAGTGCTGAGTAAGTCTGAATCAGAGATGTAGAAATTGTGTCATTTTACAATTTTGTATATACAAAGATGGATGAATTTCTCATGGAATTATGATATGTGTAAAAGAGTAATTGAGCTTTTCTACATATATAAAATTGTATATGGGTAATTGTTTTTGATTATTGTCGGTTGGACTAAATTGGGGAATTGTAGCATTTATATAATAAAAAGTCAATTTTTTTGTGTGAAATATAGGTTGGTGGATGCGAATTTTTTAAGTGGTATAATGATAAGCTGTGTAACAGGGCGAATAAAGTAATACGTGAATTACATGATAGCGAAAGAAAACTTGCGAAAGAGAATACGAGACTTAGGAAGCAAATAATGAAGTGTGGAAGTGGAGAGATGTTTGAGAGTGACTGTAGAAGCAGTAATGTTGAGATGTCTGAGAGTAGAAGTGTGCAAAATGTGGGCAAGGACAACCAAACAAAAGAGGTTAATCATGATGTTGTGGATAACATTGAATTAAACAAAAAGATTAAGAGTTTGAAGCAAAAATGTAAATCACTCAAGAAAGAGAAAGAGTTTTATAAGAAAATGTTTATTTGCAGTGTATTGCTTATCTTATTTGTCACGTTGTTTAGGAATGTTATAATTTGACCCATTTATATATAATAAATGTTTAGGGATTGCAAACATTTTAAATGTTTTTTTAGGCTTTGATAGCCTTAAGGGGACCTTTTTAATGTTGTGGATTATTATTGGATCATTAGTTGTCTGATGAACAGTCTATCCATAATATGGATGATAGTGTTACATGAAGAAAACCATTAGATTAAATCTTCCAGAAACAAAGTCTTCTAAAATGGTTTTGGGCAGTTCCATTTCGATTTTTATTGGATTAAAACCATTAGATTGAAAATGCTCTCTATAATTTAATTTTTATTAGATTTGGTCATTCCATTATGCTTTGTTTTGATTTTAGTTTCACGTATTTGAATAGCTTAACTAAAACTAGCAAGCAAGGCTAACATTAGTATAAAAATATTCCCCACAAAACAAAAATCTAATACACTTGCCAATTTCATGTTCACTATTTTCATATGTGGGGCATCACCAATTTCATGTTAAAAAAAAGATACTATAGCAGTAATAGTATACATCTTTCAACAAATCATTTAAAAAAACCAAACAAAATATGTTATATTAACAAAATGATGATATAACAGTAAGATGTTAACCAACCATTTCAATAAATTATTTCAAAAAATAAACAAAATATGTTCGCTAACAAAATGATCCTACAACAGTAAGATGTTAATCAACCATTTCAAAAAACAAACAAAATATGTTAACCATCTCAATTCATTTCTTCATCTTCTTTGTGGTAGTGGATTCTTGTGTGCTGATAGGTTCCTGATATGCCATCCTTTTTTGGCTTGTAGTTCTCATACTCGTGCTAGACTGAGAACAAAAATCAGAACCCCAAATTAGATTTAAATAATTTGGAATTGACATTAAAAAAATGTTTACGATATACCTGTGATCCAGTTGTGTAGGCTGAATGCATGGTGTTCTGTTGTTCTTTTTTTGTCTTCTAGTTTGTGTACTCGTACCAGACTAAGACCAAAAAATCAGAACCCCAAATTAGATTAAAATATTTTCGAATAGACATTAAAATAGTGTATACAATATACCTGTGATCCAGTTGTATTAGGCTGAATACATGGTGTTATGTTGTTATTTTTAGGCTTCTGGTTCTCGTACTAGTACCAGACTAAGACCAAAAAAATCAGAACCCAAATTAGATTTTAATATTTTGGAATTGGCAATGAAAAAGTGTTTACGATATATCTGTGCTCCTGTTGTGTTGGGTTGAATGCATGATCCTTTGTTGTGACCCTCACCACCATATTTCCTACATCTCATAATTAGTCCATCCTTACTGAGTGTTCTACGCTTCACTTTTTTCGGTTAATTTTTTGCCTTCCTTCTATTCTTCTTTAGCCTACCAGGCATATTTTTCTCGACTGGTGCAAGCACGGGCCCAGTACTAGGTTTAGTCCATTCATGTGACCCATTTATAGGTTGCAAAACATATTCATATGCTTTCAAATATGTGCCATTGTGGTAGTACCTATGTAAGTAGTCATTAGGATCTTGTTCAAGATGCCATATAGCACAGCAGGTATGGGTACAAGGGATCCAAGATAATTGCCAACTTCGACAACTGCAGGTTTTATGCTCTACATTTACTACGTACTGTTTTCTGCCTTTCTTAACTTCACACCCATTTTCCCCATTCCAGATCATCTTCTAATCAACACCTTCCTTCTTGCTATCATCAAATTTCTTCTTTATTAGTTGACCATAATTATATTTCCATGAACTGCATTGCTTTCTCTTAGCCACTATTCTGGTTATTATATTAACTCTAATTTCCTCTAATATGGTTATTATGCTATTAAATCTAGACTCCACGATGTTGGAGTTAAATGCTTCACAGAAGTTATTGTCTACAATATCTGACACTGAGTGTAACCCCTGGAAGGCCTTGGTCCAAGCTTTCGAATTCTTAAAGAACAACTCCTTTGCAACACCTTCATCAAGCTTATACATGTCTTATTTGTTTTGTTCCCAGTCCTTCTCTGTTGTAGACTTCATAACTTTCCATAAAGCAAATTCGAATGTCTTTACTTTTTTCCTACTAGGCCAGTTTGATAAGACATGCCTAGCATAATTTCTATGTTCTACTCTAGGCAGAATGTCATAAATGGCTATATCGAGACCCTGCAAATTAATTTACAAAACATAAGTAAATCATCAGTAATAATTAATAGTATTAGTAATAAATAAATGTAAAATAAATAGTTTACCTTTTGTTGGTCATTAATGATGGTATACCCAAAACCATCTTCCATTCCTAAGTTTGCTGTCATTAGACTAAGAAACCATGCCCAAGAATCAATTCATTCCCCCTTAACAATAGCCCAGGCAACTGGGTGCATCTGATTGTTTCCATCTCTCCCAACAACAGCCAATAACTCATCCTTAAATGGACCTTTTAAAAAGCAACCATCAAAACCCAGTATAGGTTTGCACCCTTCTTTCCAACCTCTTTTCAATGCTTCAAAACAGACATAAAACCTCTTGAAATGTGGTAGAGATTCAGGTGTGACTCTATTCACTGCCATTTTTATAGTACTTTCCGGATTCTTTAGTCTCAACTCATCAGCATAATCCCACAGCATAGCAAATTCATGTACGAAGTTCCCTGCTAACTTATCCTTTATCATTTTCTTGGCCTTTCTACACCTTGTCATATTAACATTGACATGCATTTCTGAAGCTACCTTTCTTTGTATCTCCCTTAGCTTCATTTTTGGATGGTCCCCAATAGTAGCTTCAAAATGTTCTGCAATAACTTTTACATTGACCATTTTGTTTCTAAAACTAATACAATAGTTGTGCTCATTATGAAAACTTTTCACCTGCGTGCATCTGGCCATGTTACTGTAACTTGCAAATATTCCCCATTTACACTTTTTTTGATGCAATACATTTAACTCTAACCCTATTTGGTTCATTCATGATTATTTTAAGTTCCCCTCTACAACATATTGAGTACTTACGAATTACAGATTTGAATTGCTCACCATCTTTAAACAACATTCCAATATAGAAGTGTGGGCTTGCTAAGTTTGGATTGTATGTGGGGAACCTACTTCTTCTTCTATAAACATCAATACTGTCATAATCTTCTGACCCAAGTATGCTCCTATGATCATCACTATAAAAAAATGCAGTCTCATTTCCATCTTCTTCCCTATTAACACTATCATTTAGTCATTCTCCATCGACTTCTTCAAGGACCTTAGCCTCAAACTGCTTTCCAGAGCTTTCACTTTCAGTTTCATCAAGTACTGTTTCCTTACCTTTCCCACTGGTTTTCCCCTTCACTTCCCTCACCTTTTGCCTAGCTTCTTGAATGTTCCTCCTCATCATCACCATCTGATAAGTACATAACCTTCATCAAATAAGCATTCTCATCCTCTGAGTCACTATCACTTTCATCCCTAATCCCCTTTTCACCACCTCCATCACTCTCACCACCTTCACTGATAGTAACATAAACCCCCTGTTTACCACCTCCATCACTTTCACCACCTTTACTGACAGCAACATCATCACCCTCCCTACCTAAACCTTCAGTAACCTCACCACCCTCCCCAACACCCTGACCCTCAACACCCTCACCACCTTTACTGCCAGCAACCTCACCACCTTTATTGCCAGCACCCTCACCACCCTCTCCCTCACCACCTTTATTGCTAACAACCTGACCACCCTCACCACCCTCACCACTTTCATTACCATCACCATCAAATTGCAAACATGCTACAGCTAACATTGATTCATCATCGATAAAAACAACAGTGTCAATCTAAGTCTATCTCCCCAAGCTTAACCCATTAGTTTATCATGTCAATACTGCTACTATCGTTCCACATAACCCTAAGGTTATTCTGTAAAGTCCTACTACCAGGTACATGGAAATAAATTAGTTGCACTGTTTTAAACCCTAAACCATCTTTAATTATTTTACACAACTCAAAATACAATATTGTATCTGGATCCTCTTTAAGCCTCACCACATGAATACCTAACGTGGGGACCACATACAAATTTACCCCCAACATGCAAGTTGATGTAGTATTCCTCATCTATAGATATCTACAGTTTAAAGAATAAAAAAAACATAAGCATAATGACAAACAATGTGTAGCTAAAAAATGTATACACGAGCAAATTATTAAATAATATAAATCATAAACAATTCATATAAAGTTAAATGATTTAATAATTATATATATATGTCATAACAACACAACAATAAAACATGGAGGGACCACTTCCATTCCTTGTGTAATGAAAAACTAGAACAAACGGAGTAAGCTTATATAGAGCTTAGTAAGTTCATAAATGAAATTCAAATCAACTTACCTCAATTAATAATTTAAAAACTAATATAGCATAGGTTAATTTAACCTAATAGTTATGTACGAGAATTCACACAATTAGTACAGAGTTAGTTTATCAAACAATTCATGCTTATTAACGGTGTAACCAAAACCTTCTTATACATAACATAGGCATTTCATTTCATCAATACCAAATGAAATGTTCAAATATGATATTACTTTAAGACAAACCTTTTAATGGATATTCATTGGAAATAACAAGTCATTTTGAGATTAACCATAATTTTCACAGCCCTATGAACTATAGCAACATGACTTGGATACACGGGTTTCCCCGAAACACGCTGGAGAGCATCGAAATGCTAATAGAGGCACTGAAGTACAATCCCGTACAAGCACGAGTTCTAACCCTATAGGCATGCCAATCGTATCCTAATCATTTATTATGTTCAAACGGGCACTTGTAACTGTATCATCACATTTAAAATTTGGAGGCACTTCTCAAAATATTTTCATACACATGCTATCAATCAATCATATTCTTTTCAATATCACATAACCTTATTTTCCAAACATTCAATAATAACATAATACTCACTTTCTCACATGTATTTAATTGTAAACATTTTATATATTCAATTTAATATCAACATTCAACCTAATCACTATTAAAACAAATTATAATAAAAAAAAGTTATAAATATATACACATATATTCATCTATACTATGAACATACCTAGGATATCCTATCGGTTGACTCGTAGGGATTAATTCACGATTTTCCCTTTTCCCCGATTATCCTCCGTACGGTTCTATCATTGATCTATATAATTATTAAATTCAATTGACCAAATTAAAAAAAAAAATTATCAAACTCATTTCTATGCATGTGAACTTTAAATTTCATTTTACAATTTTCTCTGAACTTTTACACTTTGTTCAATTTAGTCCCTTTTCACATTTAACCCTTAATACCCAAAACCAAATTTAATAGAACCTCTATTCAACCTTAATCATTAAAAAAATTATTATTTAGTATGCTAAAGTTTTACAAAATTTTATATTAGTCCCAAAGTTTAAAACTATAAAAAATTCATTTACAAAATAGTCCTAAACAACAACGAAGATTACAAATCTTTCAACTAAGTTCAATAACAACTAAAATTCGTCAATGAAAAGTTCCAAATCTTTAACATTTTTATGAAATAGTCCCTGGGTTAGCTAGATTAAGCTACAACGATCTCAAAAATAGAAATTTTACAAGAAACAGGAGAATAATTCACTTACATGCACAAAAACAAGCTTGGCCGAATGTTGAACATGGATATGATGGTTTTCTTTCTAATTTTCGGTGGAAACAAAGCCAAGGAAGATGATGATAGTGCTATTTTTATTTTGTTTAACTTTTATTTACTTATTTACTAATTTCCCTTTAATAAAACATGTATTATAAATAATTATAAACCCAATACCATCCACCTAAACTTACTATGGTTTAAATGCCATATTAGTCCTCCCTCATTTAGTACTTAAGCCATTTAATCATTAAAATTAAATAGCTATTAAGGTTTATATCTTTTACAATTTAGTCCTTTTTCTTTAATTAACTAATCAAACAATAAAATTTCTGAGCCGAACCTTCATGTACCAGTATAATAACTTCGTAAATATTTATGAATTCGATTTATAGAAACGTGATCCCAATATCTCATTTTTTGAAACAACTTGACTTTCGAGACAAACCGATTATATTTAACTATTTGTTCAATTAGCAAAATTTAATCAAATTATAATTCATTATAAACTATATTTAACCTATATAAATAAAATAATTAGAATTACAGACTCATTACTCGGATTTGTGGTTTCGACACCACTATTTCTGACATCACTGAAAAGGGGTTGTTACCAAAATAACTAGGGTTAACCACCCCTCCCTCTCCTAATTCGGTGAGAGGACTTTTTTCTGTTAAATAAATATTATTTGTATTCTACTAGTTCAACTAGGGTTTCACTTGCTCTTACTATAAATAGATGTCATCGATAGAGCTAAAAACACACCACAAGAACATATGTTATGCATAAGTTTTCAATATTGTTATTCTATCCGAAAACAGTCATAATTTATTTCTAAGCATAAATTCTATTTTTGAGAATAGCAATTTTATCAATTTCTATAAGAGAGAGATTTGCTTTCCCATTGAAAGTAAATTATTTTTTTGGGTTTTTTGTTTGATTAGAAATTGTTCAAGCTCACACTTGAAGTTGTAACGACCCGTTTTCGGTGAGATCAAAACAGTGGTTTCGGGACCAAAAATTTGAGGTCATAAAATTTATTTTAATATTATTTTATTATGTATAGCATGTTAGAATTATGGTATAAAAATTTCATTAAAAAATTTTTCCGTTTGTATGCTCAATTATGAAATAGGACAAAATCGCATAAAGTGGAAAAGTTGTATTCTATTAGCTAAAAGTGTCAAATAGCTATAGAAATTTAAATTAGAGGTCCTTATTTGGTAATTAAACCATTAATTGAGGTAGTGGATGTACATGAATTTCAATCATGAAATTTGACATATTAGGGACTTTTGTAACAGCCCGTTTTTAAGTCAAATCGGAACAGTGGTTTTGAGACCACAAATCCAAAATTAAAATATTAATTTTATTATTTAATTAAATTTTACAGCATGATAGAATTATTATGTGAAAGTTTTGTAAAGAAATTTACTGTTTGAATGCTTAATTCGGTAAAAAGGACTAAATCGCGTAAAGTGTAAAAGTGGAGTTCTATTAGCTAAAAGTATCTAATAGCTATAGAACATTAAAGTAAAGGTGCTTAAGTGGTAAATAAGCCATTTATGAGTTAGTGGATGATAGTGGAGTGGCATTTGGTGTAATTACTAATGTTTTTAAAGGATATTTTGATAATTAGTTAATAAAGTTAATGTTTAATAAAAACAAATTAAAATCATCATCTTTTCACCATTTCTCCACCAAAAATTATAAAGAATGACAGCCATGGGAGAATCTTTTGGTTCGGCCAAGCTTCAAATGCTCAATTAGGCACGGTTTTAGCTCTATTTTTAATGATTTATACATTTTTGAAATCATTGCTTCGTATACTAGCTAGCACGTGTCTTTGATTTCAAAATTGTTAAAGATTTTGATAGTTTCCATTGATGATCTTATGTTTTCTTTGATGTTTAAAGGTGAAATATGAATATTTGATGTTAGATTTTCATATTTTATAAAGTGATTTTTGATGAAAATGCAAATTAGGGATTAAATTGTGAAATATTTAAATTATGTGGTTAAAGTGTGATTATTTGGAAAATATGGGCTGCTAAGGCAATAAGAAGAATTCGACTAAGCATGGGTAGGATGAAATTGCATGAAATTGTGATTTTATGTGATAAGGACTAAATTGAAAAATTGTGAAATAATAGGGACAAAAGTGTAATTTTGCTAAAATGTGTAAATTGTATTAAATTTAATGAATGAATGATTAAATAAGTAAATTTTGTTATTATATAGATTGAGAAAAATGAGATTTGGATCTAGAACGGAAGAAAATAAAGAATCGGATTAGTCGACCTAATTCGTCATTACAACGAATGAGGTAAGTTCATATGTTAATAAATGCTGTTAAATTGTGCTATAAATTTATTATTATTGTTGAATTGAATTATAATGCTGATTGGAAATGAGTACGAGCACAATCGACAGAGTTATGATGTTCGGAAGTCCTGTACGAACCTTAGGAATAGCTTAGGATCTAAATGCCATGACATTAGGATTATCGGGATGCGATTTCGTGTAAGACCATGTCTGGGACATTGGCATCGATATGAGATTCATGTAAGACCATGTCTAGGACATTGGTATCGATATGAGATTCGTGTAAGACCATGTCTGGGACATTGGCATCGATAGGAGATTCATGTAAGATCATAGCTGGGCTATTGGCATCGATATACTAGAACATGTAAGACCATATTTGGCATATGGCATTGTATGAGTTATACGAGATTTCCAACTATCCTTAGCGATTTCGAATGGTTCAACGGGCATAGTCAAGGCGATAATGAAAGTACAATTGAATTAAGTAATACAGGTATGTATAGAACCTATATGAGAATCGAATAAAGGTAATTTGATGAGTTTATAATGTATCATGTATTTGAAATGAGAAAGATCTATGTATAAGTATGTTTCATGACAAAATGTATTTATTTGGCTATAATGAGGTATGAATTGAATGATATGTGAGATATTAGTTATAGTTGTGTTAATTAAATATACATATGGCACACATTGTGCGAAATATCGTTATTTGATGATATTTAACATGATTTGTATTTACTAAAAAAGATATGCTGGAAATTCGATTGAATCAAGATATTTATATATATATTTGTTCATGTACAGGTAAATGTGAATTAATTGGTGAGAATGTGATAGATCTATATGAGCAATGATATGAGTAAACATGTGAAACTCTTGGTTAACTATGTAAATGAATTCATGTTATAAAGGTGAAAGCATATGAGGACATTATAATTTAAGTAAATGTTTAATATGTGTTTATTCAATAAGTTGAGTTTAATATCTTACGAACTTACTAAGCTTTATAGCTTACTTTGTTTTCTTTCCTATGCTTATAGAGTTTCGGAGGCTTGCTCGGGTTGGAAGTCATCGGAGATCTCATCGCACTATCCAACTATGGTTTGGTATCTATAAGCTTTGTGATGTTGGTTATATGGAATGTATAGGCTATGGCCATTTTGGTATGGTTGTTAGATATGTATATGGTCATTTGAAATGGCTTAGTAATGATTTTGATTGATGGTTATAATGTGGCCTTTTGTTTTGGCATGGTTGGTATAAAATGTGTATTTGGCTTATGTTATGTATTTGTGGTTTGGCTTGGAATGCAAATGTGGTAACAATGTGGTTTAAGAAATGACATGTATTGGTATGAAATTGAGATGTTTAATTGATATGATTTTGAGGCTTTATTTTATGGTGTGTATTGGTAAAAAGATACATGTTTGAGATAGATTAAAATTGTTGGTAATGGTATATTGTTTTAGTAAGTTCTGGATTATGATTTGAGTAGTGACATAGATGGATTTTAAATGGCATGATTTGTATATGAAATAGCATGTTTTGGTTGCCTATAAATGTGATGAAATGGTACTATTTTGGTTGTTTAGGTGAGCATAAGAAATGGTGGCAAATTGGCCTTGTAAATGGCCTATTCTTGTCCACATGGGCAGAGACATGGGCGTGTGTCTTAGCCGTGTGCGACACACGGACATGATACATAGCCGTGTGTCCCCTGGTGTTGATATTGAATTGAAGTCAGTATGCTCCACACGGCCTCACACACGGGTGTGTGACAGACAATGTGGCACAAGTCGGTTTAACCTCTAAATGGCACACGGTCTAGTACACAGGCATGTGACTTTGCCGTGTTGCATAAGTCAGTATACCCTACAGGAATAACCCGGCCAAGCACACGGGCGTGTGGTCAGCCGTGCGACCCAAGCCAATATGTATGCCTTTGTTTTCACATGGCCTGGGACACGGGCGTGTTTGGAGCCGTGTGAGGCACACGGCCTGTTCACACTGGCATGTGACCCTTGTATGTTTGAAAAATTTCTAAGTTTTCATGAATTTTGGTATGTTATCTGTTTAGTCCCGGAACATTTCTAAAGTATGTTTAAGGCCTCGTCGGCCCTTATAAGGGACAATGTGATTATGATTGAATGGTGTTTGAGAATGGATGCACAAATGTATGTTGTATGTTGTGATTTGATAGGTGATGCGTCGTAACCCTATTTTGGCGATGAATATGGGTTAGGGGTGTTACATTTATTGGTATCAGAGCTACGATTTATTCGATTTTAGAACTAACGTAGCATATGTGAGTCTAGCTATACATGCCATATCTAACCTGTGATAGTGTGATATCTCCCGATTCTGACGAGAATTATTTTAATTAGATAGATGTGCTTTCCAACTGAGCTAATTCTGATAGTGCAGAAAGTGGTACTCAAATGTTTGAGTGAAAATGTGTTTATGATGTGTTAAAACTCATAAATGTATGAGTAAAAGTTTATAATATTATGTTATTGATAAATGTTATGTTATGTGTATATATATGTAAGAGTTAAATTTAAGGCTTTACGACCCTTCATCAGTAAGGTATTACAATGAAAAATTGTAATATTTAGACTGAATAAGCTCACGAGTGTAGAATTACAAAGTTCTACAATTGAAGGATTAATATTGTAATCAGATAGGAGAATGAGTCAGCAAGCAAAGACAGTACTAGAAAAGTGTAACACCCTTATCCCGTAACCGTCACCGGAATAGGTAAGGGGCATTACCGGATTTGTAACACAGTTTGGAACAGTAAAATTTTAACTTTTATCAAACATCATCTCAATTCAATAATATCAAGCATTCATATTCATAGCATGCTTAAAACGAACATATAAAATTCTAATTACACAAAGGGGAATAATTTAATAACATATAAAAGATATAGGAAAACTTAGGAAATAGGGTCACACGGTCAAGTCACACACTCGTGTGCTCTGACCGTGCGGCACAAAACAGGCTTGGTTTAAGCCATTTTCATAGCTATGACATGTACCTACAAGCATCATTTGCATAACATGTTCAAGTACATATATCATCTATATCAAAATGCCAATTAACAAAACTATCACAAGATGAATACATCATATAATACTTCTATATCAAATCAACCATTTTCACTCAAGCCATATCACATAGCTTGATCAAAATACAACAGATCATATCTCATTCATATACACAAGTGACCATATAATTCAACTTATTAACTAGCCTATACATGCCATATTATCCACATCAAAGAGTTTAGAAATACCAATCACCCCCTAGATAGTGTGATAAGATCTTCGATGACTTCCAACCCGAGCGAGCATTTGAATCATTGTAAAATATAGAGAATAAACAAAGTAAGCTAATAAGCTTAGTAAGCTCGTATAACTAACATCACTATATAAAAGATTTAACAATTAGCTTGTCATTTTAAGCAATTTGATTGCTTTTGAACCAGCCTTATTTAATTCAATAGTTATTTCCTTAATAGTCATGTAATTCATGCGTAATTTATCACATTTACTCACGTATCACATGAATTTATCAATGTCACTTACTTGTCGAGTATTACACATATACCTATACTGATTCGTATCCTCATTTCTATTTTCACATCGTCATCTTTTCAATCAAATCAATGAAACTATCATTGAATACCCAGTATCTTGCTCATTAAGAACCATATACTTGGTAGCCATCTATACTTATACCATATGAATATTACCTATTCACATTTCATCAAAACATCATGAGTAAAAACAATAAGCATTTAAATTCACATAATATTCTTATCAATTTATTTCCATTCAAATGACCTGTAACACATTCATATAACTGATAGCTGAATTATACCGTATAACATCAATTCATCAGTAAGAACAATAGTTCATCCATTCACAAGGAAGAAACCAAACTTATAATGTCTATTTAATATCTAATTCATCTATCATTTCATTTATACCCATCAAATATCTCATATAAGATTTCATCTTGTAACTTATATAATTCATGTAACACATCATCTTTTTAATTCATCTACTCGTGTAGCAGTCAATTCATGTAAATCATGTATCCTGAATTACATATATTCATGTAAATCATATAACTCTTGTAGCAATATAATATCCATGTAATTCATGTAATTCGTATAGCATGTATTTGTATAAATCATGTAATTCCTGTAACATATACCAGGTATTATGTGTCATGTACACATATAATTGTAACATATAATCCATGTAACTTATATTTCATTTAGCATATAATTTCATATAAATTATGTAACATATATCATGTACTTTTTATATCTCTTAAAACATTTACTTTATTTATTACAAATTGGTAACTACCCATTGATCCATTCGGAATTGGATAGGATACACGGATAATCACACATATCGTACAATGCCAACGTCCCAGACGTGGTCTTACATGCAATCACATATCGATGCCATATCGGCATAAAGTCTGCTAGGTATAAAGTTTATAATAGTTCACCGGCATAAAGCCTGCTAGGCACAAGCCTGTATCTCACACCGGCACGAGGCCTGCTAGGCTCAAAGCTGATTTAATACACCGGCATAAAGCCTACTAGGCACAAAGCCTGTATCACACACCGGCACGAGGCCTGCTAGGCTCAAATCCTGATTTAATACACCGGCATAAAGCCTGTTAGGCACAAAGCCTGTATCACACACCGGCACGAGGCCTGCTAGGTTCAAAGCCTGATTTAATACACCGGCATAAAGCCTGCTAGACACAAAGCCTGTATCACACACCGGCACGAGGCCTGCTAGGCTCAAAGCCCGAATATCACTGTTATAAAGTCATCTTATACATAATTCATATATTGAAAATTCTAGCTTTTCCATAAAGTTCATACAGACTTTCAAATGTCGTAACTCAGTCGAATTAAACTCAAATATATTATTTCCATGCATAATCATATTCAACTATCTCAATTATAACTCAATAAAATTCAAAACAGCATATTAAACTAATTTAAATTTAAAATTAACGATATTTAATACAACAATTTCTCAATTCATATATTATCAATTCAATTAAAACATATATATTCAAATGCTCACTTTGCATAAGCCATGTTTATTATCCAACCGGATTCCTGTACAAATATAACATCTATAATATTTTTTTTATTCAAGTACCAATTCATCTCATATCTCATTTACTCATATAGTTCTTGCACCATATAATATATTAATCATATAATCATGTATCAGGAAACTTGTATTCAGATACTTGTAACATAGAATTTTTTTGTATCAATTAATCTTATAGTTCGGTAACAGCAACATATTCATAGAGCAGATAATTCTAGTAAATTATACATTACACATGCATATATATTCAATTTAAATAATTACACATATCTAACAATTCGATTTTTAGCTATACGAACTTACCTTGTAATCTGTCAACTATTCGTTTACTTTCCGTTTTCCTCGATCTAATTCCGATAATTGTTTCTCTTGATAACATGTACTTTGACCTATTTATAAAATAACCCTTATACTATCACATTTTAACACTTTAGTCCATAATACATAAATATGCAAAATTACACAAAATTTTCATATACCCTTTTATAACCGAATTTTCTATAGCATCAAAACAGCCCATATTGTATTTTATTCACATTTCTAGCCACAAAAATTCTATTTTTTAATTTAATCCCAAATACTCAATTTTGTCAAAAATCACTTTATAAAACTTGTATATCTATAAACAACCATCAGTAATTTATCAAGAAACATCAAAATACATAAGTATTCAACAATGGCACATTTTGAAAACATCACCAATTTCAGAAATTAGGGCATGGACTTTGTAGATTACTAAGCAACGATCTCAAAAACGTAAAACTTATCAATAACCGAACAATTAACATACTTAATTTGAAGAACACAAGGCCGAATACCCTAGCTTATATTCTTTCTTTTTATTTTCTTTGATTTCGATCAAAAACCATTAAAAGATGAACATGCCTTTTTTTAATGTTTGTTTTATTATATATATATATATTTTATATTATATCATTTATTAATATAAATTTTTAACTTACCAATTTAACATATAAAAAAACATATATAAGCCGTCCACTACTTATAAAATGGGCTATTTGCCCTTTAAGGACCTAATATTAAAAAGCCATTAACAAATTAGCACCTACATATTAATTAGCCAATTTCACATTTTACGCAATTAAGTCCTTTTATTTAATCGGACACTTAAACGACGAAATTAAAACACGAAAATTTAACACAAGCAAATTCACACGTAATAAATACGAAAAATAATTTTAAATTATTTTTTGGACTCGGATTTGTGGTCCCGAAACTACTTTTTTGATTAGGGTCAAAATCGAACTGTTACAAAGAGATATTAGATCATTCTGAAGATCATTTAGATTACGCAAAATCACTGTTAAAGAAGAAGTTGAATTAGATGGAACCAAATATTCAGGTATGATATCTAAAGAATATATTAACTGAAATTTCTTCTGAATTAATTTCTGTTAGTATTGGGATAATGAGAAATCAGTGATGTTAGAGATAGACAGTGGAATCATGTTTGAAATACAAAGATGGTTGAGTACAACGATTATAGTCGAATGATTTACGATGATCTCTTCTGGGTACTCTATGTGTTTGTCTATTCTTAGAGATATATGTAGCTGTATATTTTCAGATGAAATTCTTATCATATGAGAACATTAGCTGAACATACTGATAGACAAAAGTATTGTTGGTCTATTTGAGTTATGATCGACATTGCTTTATCTTTCTCAGGCATTCTATTCCCTTGTGTTGATAGGAAAGTCGACGGTAAAATCCATGTAATGTTAGTATTCTGTTTCTTCTGGTTATTATTCTGTTGAGTATACATGAAGATTATATTGTTTCTGTTACTGTGGATTTCAGTGCTTGTGAGTGACATTTTTCCTTCTAGAAATTTTTTGGGTTATCATCGAGATCTTTATCATTCTATATGGGTTGTAATTTCCAGAAATTCAGTATAACTCAATATTTTGAAATTTGGCTACCTCAGTTTTATTATGATTCTATGTGATTATTTGCAAGAGATATTCTGTTGACATGGATGGCTATATCTAATATGATTATAATTTCTGGTTTGATCATGGGAGTCCAGTGGTATAGTTATCAGATTTATAGAGGTTATGTTTCTACACTGGTTGCTAATGAAATCATACTCGAATTCCTCTTGAGTTCAAAATGCATTATTAACAGCTGGGATATTATCTATTTATACGGTTGAGACATCGGTCTTATTATGGCATTATGATTTTTATTTATTTATTTTGATGAAAGTGGTTTCAGTATAGTTCAGGGCTTTAATGATTAATAGATGAATAAGCTTTGTTAATATAATCCTTTTCTAATTTTCATGAAAGGTTTGACATCGGAAAAAGTATAAATAATAGTAGATCAAGTTCAATTTGTATAATGGTTATCTTTCTTCAGGTAAATCTTAATATATATCAAGGAATTTAATACGGGATTGTTATGCTTCATTTGAGTTATGCAAAATTTTAAAGATCATTGATTGTATTCAGAAGAAAGTGTGATATATAGTATGTTTGGGTTATCCTTATAACAAGAAGAAATCATTTCTTTGAAAAGTTATTGTTTGATGGCCAAGATCAATTCAGTGGTTTAGTTTGATTTGAGTTATTTGCTTGAAAGGTTAATGGAGTTATATGTGTTTGAGTTTATCCTCAAGTCCGTAAATATAAATTTTGTACGTTCACGGGTTAATTGAGGGATAGTCCGAATGAAGAATTCATATTCTAGAAGACGTGATACCGAATTATATTTATTGGAACCGTTCTAATTGAGAAAGTCATCGCGATTGTGAAGTCTGAATGATATGATACTTATTAATAAAGTGGTAAATAGTTGGAGATATTGTTAACTGAGGCATCAGTTCTGGTTCAGCTTGCGTCGGGTAAAGAGTTTATGATTTTCAGTCATGCTTCATTGAATGGTTTGAAATGGGTTCTAGTACAAGAAGGAATAGTGATTGCGTATGTTGTATACAGTTAAAGCTGCATGAAAAGAGTTATTCGACACGTGAATTAGAAGTGTTTGACATTGTATTCGCATTGAATAGTCAGTGACATTGATTGTTTGGTGAGTAATGTAACCTATTTGTTGACTGCAAAAGTTTTAAAATATTTGATATTACAGTGAGATCTAAATTTGGGACAACAAAGGTGGCTTGAACCGTCGAAAAATTTTGAGTTAGTAATTGATTATCATCCAGGGAAGAACGATTATAGTCACGAATATTTTAAACAAGAAATCTTTGTGTGCTTTACAAGCGATGAATACGCGATTGATCTTATAGGGTGATGGATAATATGGGAATGTGATGCAAATTCTTAAAAACACGATTTGTTACTATATCTTTGTATGTGGAAGCAATTAAGGAAGATAATTACTGTTGGTTGAGTTTGAGCATATTAATTGTTATCATATGAGTATAAAGATGACATTGTATAAGGTATTGTATGATTACAATAACCGAACTTCGTTGTTATGGAATCGAGCTTTGTGAGAAAAAGATTCACAGGAATGATTTAACAGAGAAAATTGAAGAGAGAGTGAAAGTAATTCGTAACAATTAGAAAGTAGTTTCAAATTGACAGAAAACATATACAGACTTGATATGTAAAAGCATTGAATATCAGTTAATGAACTGAGTGTTTATGAAAACATTACTGTGAGAATAGAATTTTTCGAATTAGCTATAAGAGAAGTTGATTTGTGATTCACCGGGCCATATGAGATTATTGAGAAAATGAAGCCAGTGGCTTATTCAACTTATATTATTGTTAGAACCTGAGAAGATCCATAATATGTTTCTTATATCTATAATACGATAATTCAGATAAGACCCTTTATATATAATGTTTCTTTCAGAAGTTGAAATTTAGCTTGATATGACGTATAGTGAAGGATAGATCAAAATCTTAACTCATGAGATTAAAGAGTTGAGAAATCCGAAGCTAGATGAGAAATTGATAAGGTTATGAGAAAGCAAATCTCTATTTTATTCTCTGATAAGATTTTTGGGGATGAAAATCTCTAAGAGGAGAGAGTTGTAATAGCCTGTTTTTAGGTTAAATCGGAACAGTGATTTTGAGACCACAAATCTGAAGTTAAAATATTAATTTTATTATTTTATTAAAGTTTACAGCATGATAGAATTATATGTGAAAGTTTCGTAAAGAAATTTTACTGTTTGAATGCTTAATTCGGTAAAAATGACTAAATCACGTAAAGTGTAAAAGTGGAGTTCTATTAGCTAAAAGTATCTAATAGCTATTGAACATTAAAGTAAAAGTCCATTAAGTGGTAAATAGGCCATTTATGAGTTAGTGGATGATAGTGGAGTGGCATTTGGTGTAATTACTAATGTTTTTAAAGGATATTTTGGTAATTAGTTAATAAAGTTAATGTTTAATAAAAACAAATTAAAATAATCATCTTTAAACCATTTCTCCATTTAAAATTAGAAAGAATGGAAGGCATGGGAGAAGCTTTTGTTTTGGCCAAGCTTCGAATGCTCGATTAGGTACGGTTTTAGCTCCGTTTTTAATGATTTATACGTTTTTGAGATCGTTGCTTTGTATACTAGCTAGCATGTGTCTTCGATTTCAAAACTGTTAAAGATTTTGATAGTTTCCATTGAGCTTATGTGTTCTTTGATGTTTAATGGTGAAATATGAATATTTGATGTTAGATCTTCATATTTCATAAAGTGATTTTTGATGAAAATGAAAATTAAGGATTAAATTGTGAAATATTGAAATTATGTAGTTAAAAGTGTGATTATTTGGAAAATGTGGGATCCTAAGGCAATAAGAAGAATTCGGCTAAGCATGGGTAGGATGAAATTACATGAAATTGTGATTTTATGTGATAAGGACTAAAGTGCAAAATTTTGAAATAATAGGTGCAAAAGTGTAATTTTGCCAAAATATGTAAATTGTGTTAAATTTGTTATTATATGATTGAGAAAAATGAGATTCGGATCTAGAACGAAGGAAAAAAAAGTATCGGATTAGTCGACCTAATTCGTCGTTACAGCGAACGAGGTAAGTTTGTATGTTAATAAATGCTGTTAAATTGTGCTATAAATTTATTATTATTGTTGAATTGAATTATAATGCTGATTGGAAATGAGTACGAGCACAATCGAAAGAGTTATGATGTCCGGAAGTCCTGTACGAACCTTAGGAATATCTTAGGATCTAAATGCCATGACATTAGGATTACCGGGATGTAATTTCGTGTAATACCATGTCTGGGACATTGGCATTGATATCATATTCGTGTAAGGCCATAGCTGGGCTATTGGCATCGATATACTATAACATGTAAGACCATATTTGGGATATGGCATTGTATGAATTATACGAGATTTCCAACTATCCTTAGCGATTTCAAATGGTTCAATGGGCATAGTCAAGACGATAATGAAAGTACAATTGAATTAAGTAATACAGGTATGTATAGAACCTATATGAGAATCGAATAAAGGTAATTTGATGAGTTTATAATGTATCATGTATTTGAAATGAGAAAGATCTATGTATAAGTATGTTTCATGCCAAAATGTGTTTATTTGGCTATAATGAGGTATGAATTGAATGATATGTGAGATATGAGTTATAGTTGTGTTAATTAAATATACATATGGCACACATTGTGCGAAATATCGTTATTTGATGATATTTAACATGATTCGTATTTACTAAAAAAGTTGTGTTGGAATTGGATTGAATCAAGATATTTATATATATATATTTGTTCATGTACAGGTAAATGTGAATGAATTGGTGAGAATGTGATAAATCTATATGAGCAATGATATGAGTAAACATGTGAAACTCTTGGTTAACTATGTAAATGAATTCATGTTATAAAGGTGAAAGCATATGAGGACATTATAATTTAAGTAAATGTTTAATATGTGTTTATTCAATAAGTTGAGTTTAATATCTTACGAACTTACTAAGCTTTATAGCTTACTTTGTTTTCTTTCCTATGCTTATAGAGTTTCGAAGGCTTGCTCGGGTTGGAAGTCGTCGGAGATCTCATCACACTATCCAACTATGGTTTGGTATCTATAAGCTTTGTGATGTTGGTTATACGGAATGTATACGCTATGGCCATTTTGGTATGGTTGTTAGATATCTATATGGTCATTTGAAATGGATTAATAATGATTTTGATTGATGGTTATAATGTGGCCTTATGTTTTGGCATGGTTGGTATAAAATATGTATTTGGCTTATGTTACGTATTTGTGGTTTGGCTTGGAATGCAAATGTGGTAACAATGTGGTTTAAGAAATGGCATGTATTGGTATGAAATTGAGATGTTGAATTGATATGATTTTGAGGCTTTATTTTATGGTGTGTATTGGTAAAAAGATACATGTTTGAAATAGATTAAAATTGTTGGTAATGGTATATTGTTTTAGTAAGTTTTGGATTATGATTTGAGTAGTGAAATAGATGGATATTAAATGGCAAGATTTGTATATGAAATAGCATGTTTTGGTTGCCTATAAATGTGATGAAATGGTATTATTTTGGTTGTTTAGGTGAGCATGAGAAATGGTGGCAAATTGGCCTTGCAAATGGCCTATTCTTGTCCACACGGGCAGAGACATGGGCGTGTGTCTCAGCCGTGTGCGACACACAGACATGATACACGACCGTGTGTCCCTTGGTGTTGATATTGAATTGAAGTCAGTATGCTCCACATAGCCTTATACACGGGCGTGTGACCGGCCGTGTGGCATAAGTCAGTTTAACCCTTAAATGGCACACGGTCTAGATACGGGCGTGTGACTTGGCCGTGTTGCATAAGTCTGTATACTTAAGGATTGGCATGGCCTAGCACACGGGTGTGTGTGGCCATTTCGAAAGGCATACGAGCTAGACACACGGGTGTGTGGTCAGCTGTGTGACCCAAGTTAGTTTGTATGCCCTATTTTCAGACGGCCTGGGACACGGGCATGTCTGGAGCCATGTGAGGCAGATGGCCTGTTCACACAGGCGTGTGACCATTGTATGTTTGAAAAGTTTCTATGTTTTCAAGAATTTTCGTATGTTATTGGTTTAGTCCTAGAACATTTCTAAAGCATGTTTAAGGCATCGTAGGCCCTTATAAGGGATAATGTGATTATGATTGAATAGTGTTTGAGAATGAATGCACAAATGTGTGTTGTATGCTGTGATTTGATAGGTAATACCTCGTAACCCTATTTTAGTGATGGATATGGGTTAAGGGTGTTACAATTTTACTTATTTAAATTGTGGTTAAATGGGTCTGAAAAGAAGGAAGGATTGTCAAATGCTTCAATTAGAATTTCTATGAAAGCACGGTAAGGTATGAATTATTAGATTATTTAAATAAGCTTAGGCACATGCTTGAAAAGATGAATGCATTTAAGTAGTGTTTACTTATGCTATGATGTTTTGTGATGGTTGTTAGTTTATGTGATAATTAAAATTTGAGAGGCCAATGTTGTTTAAGCTAAGGCCAAGATATGTTAGATTGACTAAAGTGGCTTACGATTATAAATTGAAGTGGTATGCTTTATTTTTGAATTACGAACTTTCTAAGCAATACATGCTTAGTTTGTGTTAATTTCTTTGTGTATTTAGATATCAGAAGCTCGTTCGGGTTGAAAGTTGGCAGAGATTTCATCACATTATCTATCAGCTATTTTGGTATTGTGGTTTTATAATCTTGGTTATATTGGCATGTATAGGTCATTTTGGCTAATGGTAGTCTATATTTTGGTATGCTTTATTTTTGAATTACGAACTTTCTAAGCAATACATGCTTACTTTGTGTTAATTTCTTTGTGTATTTATATATCAGAAGCTCGTTCGGGTTGAAAGTTGGCAGAGGTTTCATCACATTATCTATCAGCTATTTTGGTATTGTAGTTTTATAATCTTGGTTATATTGGCATGTATAGGTCATTTTGGCTAATGGTAGTCTATATGTCGTGTTGTGTTTTTAGCAATTCGATTTTGCTTGAAAATGGTATATGTTTTGTTATGTAAACATGTGTAAATGACTTTATGATATGTGGTGTATGGTTGCCAAGTGAATGTCTTATTTGTGACTTGGCATTTTGTGTACTAAAATGGTTGAAATTGAGATATGGTATGCATGTTAAATTTTAGGCACAAAGTCTCCTTTATGTGTTTGACCATTTAGATAGATTTTTTTTTGAAAGTTTAATTTGGAATGTTTAATGTAGCCAATTAAGGTGCCTATTAGTATCATGGTTGTGTGTGATCTTATAGGATGTTATAAGCTTGTTATTGATTCGTTTTGAATGTCTAAATATGCCATGTTTATATGCACATTGAGGTCTTTAAGTTGGTACCATGTTGGGTGAGAAATATGGCTTGGAAGATGGCTTATTTTCATCCATACGCATAGAGACATGGGCGTGTATCTCGGCCATGTGTGACACATGGCTAGGTGACATGGCCGTGTGTCCCCTGATACTAATTAGAAACCAAGTCACTAGCTCCACACGGCCTAGCACACGGGCGTGTGGCATGGCCGTGTGGCACAAGTCAGTATACCCATCAGTTTTCACACGGCCTGGTACACGGGCGTGTGGTATGGCCGTATGACCCAAGTCAGAAAGTTACATGGGTTCGGATGCGGCCTGTAGCATGGGCGTGTCCCATAGTCACACGGGCGTGTGACCCAGCACTTTGAAATTTTTTTCATAAAAATTCCTTTAGTGCTCGGTTTAGTCTCGAACCACATTTATGGTTTATTTAGGGCCTCGAGGGCTCATATTAGGGACTGTATGAATGAATTTAAATGGTTTTTGATTTGAATGAGAATTGTATATGAAATGTTTGAATGTTAAGTTATAAGTCCAGTAATGCTCCGTAACCCTGTTCTGGCGTTGGATATGGGTTAAGGGTATTACAGAAGTAGTTCGTGGTACGAGAATAGCTAACAAGGTCGTTTGGTTAAAAGTCAGGAAAGTATAGTATCCGTTTTGCTCAAAGCACATTATTATTTTGGGAAAAAGTTTATTGTTATAAATATCACAAACCAACTTAATTGTCAAAATTTTTATTTTTTTATTGTGCTAGAAACCCATTTTCGAATCAAAATTTTCCAACATTTGGCATCAAAGCCAGGTTGTGCTATGTTTATAGTATAAATCTATACCGAAATTTTCTCTCTTCTTCATGTGATTAATTGTTTTTGATAAGATGTGACATTCTTGTAATTATTAGCATATTTTTGGGTTATATATATGAATAAATGTATTTTTATTATTTTATTATTTAAATGATAAAATGATTTTGCAAAAAATGTGATTCCTAAAAATTTGGTTGTAATTATTATTAATTTTTTAGATATGTAATTAGATCGTGAACTATCATCTCCATGTTGGAATTATTATTTATTTCTTTAGAATAATTAATGTGAACCGAAAATGAACATAAGTATTTTTTAATCAATTTTTCTGACGTATCGCAGATTGATTGAGACAATACAAATCCGATCCAGCCAACCAACAAAAGACTGACAGTGGTCTAACAACGGAGGATACCAGTGGTTTAACGGTGGTGGTTGGTGGCGACCCGACGATGGTTGACAGTGGTGACAATAGCAGTCTGACCAAAATGCCGATGTCAACTGTGGCAACAGTGAAAGCCCGTGGTGGCAATAATAGTCCTTCAAGTCATTTATGATTTTGAGAAAAATCCCAAAATTCAAGATATTTGGCTTTCAACCAGAAGTCCCAAAGTTTTCTTTGGGGTAACTATTGTAATTTTATTTTTATTTTTTGTAGGATGAAATCTTGAAAACTTTGGCTGGTCAAAGTAATTTAATTTTATGTTTTTCTGTGATAGCATGTTGATATTTAAATTGACTGCTAAAGTATGTTCATGTATATGTAAGGTGATCATGTCATTTAGTTTAGCAAAAGAATGCGACATGTACTTGTCATGCATTTATTAATCATTCATGACTGAAACCGAACATAAAAACCTTGCATGTTTTTAAAAGTCTAAGTGGGAGAAGGTCTCTAAACAAGACCTACGACTTCCATCAATGGTCTCTTGTAGTGGTATGACAATTTAACTGCCCCACGGTGGGATTGTCATGTGGATTTCACCGAGGAGATTTCCTAAGGGAGAGAAGAATTATTTTATAATCGTATGATAATTAGCTAGCCACTTTGTAGGTATTATCATGCGATATAACAAGAAGTTTTTTCTTTAAAGAGGATAACTAGTCACAACATGTTACTCTGTGAGATTGTCCCATGATGGCTCATTTGTGGTACATGATGTGATAGGTGTTGAGTTCATGGTTATACACTTATCTTCTAGTTAAGTAACTTTCCATGAAGCTCTACTTAAGTTAGAATGATGGTTAAACGTTAAACAATTATTAATACGTGTGAATGCTTAACGAATTAGGTTCATGCATTAATTGGATGGAAATTGATGTTCTTACTAGTTGATTAAGATTACCCCACAATGCAAACAAAATAACAAATATAGAAATTTCACAAAGGATGACCACTACGACTTGGCACCATGTAAATTAAATAAGAAATAACACTAAGGATTTGTTGATGTAGTTCAGTTTATTTACGTCTGTGGAGACTAGATAAGTGAGAAATTTCACTATCCTTAGTCAACAATACAACAAGTTATTCACACTATATAACTCTCCAAGTATTGAGATCTCACTTTGTACCTAAAGACTAGAACACTCACCTCCAAATCCTTCCCCTAAGAACTTGGGTACTAAACACTCAACAATGTTTACAATAATAGTTTGTACTTTCTTACGAAGTAGTTCCTCAATGAAAAATTAGAATGCACTTAATAAGCTCTTGTTATATAACCTATAAAAACCTTACAACATTTATTCATTTTGACTTGCTAACATAGAATCTAAGTGAATACAAAGTAACACCTTAAAAATATATATTACAATCACAATAATAAAAGTACAATCAATCGAAGATTTGATTTCTGAAACAACTACATAGTCTTCATCTATTTTTCATGTTTCAGTGGTTGATTTGATTCATTCAAATCCAATACAATATTCAGATTATTAACAATGAGTTTCCTTAAATGGACCAAAGTATCTTCAATATAAGAATACATAACCAGGTCCAAAGATTTTCTTCATTAAACCAAATATGAAAATTTTTTAACGATCTTAGTGGCAGTCCACAGTTGGCATTGCTAAGTGCCACTCAGCAACTCTCAACTCGTTTTGCCTCAACACTTTTTATGATTTTCTAACCATATACTCTTAATTTTTTTTATTAAATAACTTCAATGTTTTTTTTATAAATGATGATTTTATAGGTAATTGTTGCGTGTGAATGTGTAATGCGAATGTCCAAGTATACACGTCGAATCAAGTAATAAAGTGATAGGTGAGCATCGTCTTTACAGGGATCGAAATTGATTAAAATAATCGGTTATGCTATTACTATGAAATTGACTAATTAAAGTATGCAAAAGAAACACTTGACTAATTGATAAAGAAATGTAATGAATGAATTAATAAAATCAATTATGAATGAAAATATGCTAGGACAATTAAAGTCTTGTGGCAATTCTCAATAAATAAGTAGGAAAGAGTTTGTACTGTTGAATGATAAAGATTGGAATTACTCGGACTTATTTTAAAAACATAATAATGCCATGGCAAAATTTTGACTATTCTACTGCTCAGAGACTCACTACTACAGTCTACTTCTTTCAAAAGCCAGACCTTGAACTATCATTCGGAGTTTTTGTATGTTTACAGAACTCAAGAATGATATCCAGATTTTTCTCCCTGTCTAGAGTACTGCAAATATTCTTTTGAATTCTTTCCTGTATCAACTGATTATAATCCAATCTAATTAACCTTTCTAGAATTAAATCAGATCTAATAACATACCATACAGTCATCTATGTCTAGAGCTTGCATGCATGCATTTAAAATAATCATAAATAGAATGAAACAGTATCCTACTCAAAATAAAACCATGGGCATTAAAGATAATAAACATTCACCCAAATAATTCCAACCCAATGAGAATTAGCTCATGGATTGAACATTCAAATCCATAACAAAACCATTCAACATCATTGTTTAAATTCACGAATCACAAAGTTAAAATTAGAAAATAAAGGCAGAACTGCAAGAAGCTTTCGCTACTTCAACTTTTACTTTAATAATGAGATTTGATGCAAAACCCATGACAGATTTCTCTTCCTCTTCCTTACGTCTATAATTCTTCTGCTCTCTAAGCTACTACCCTCTCCACTCTTTCTCTGAGATTTCACAAGAACCTGATGCAGAGAGAAAAAAACTGTTTTCTAATTCTTCTCTCTCTCTAGATTTTGTTCTCTCTTTTCTCTTTCCTTGTTTATAAGGTAGGTCCGTCCCTCTCAGCACACAACTTTTGCTTCCTCTTTTTCAGGGAGGTTTATCTAGTACAAGTACAGCTGACTGAGAGTGACATGGACTAAGTGCTGTGTCATCTTCTTGGAATTGCCATGGCATTCGTGTTTGGCAATCTAACCAACATTTGTCATGGCAATATTTCACTTCCTTCATTTTCCTACTCTTTTTTCTCTTTTCTTCTCTTTCTCTTCCTTGCACCTATTGCCAACCACAAACAACACCTTTCTTCCCCAATAATAGAAGTAACAAATAATAACATTTCTAGCACAATCCAAACATTGTTATGTAATATTCTAAAAATATCTAAAAATGCAAACACATTTACTTAATTACAAACAATTAATTCAATCTAGATGCTTGAAGTATAACTCTTTTTAAGAGTTATCAGTAATGATCACACCGAAAAGAAAGATCCATGGTGACTCCTACTTTCTTAATCAAAACCTCGTGTTTTGTCGAAACAAAAATTCTTTTAAGTTTCCCAAATTCTCAAGATATTTTGTTTTTAAGAAATAGTTTCGACAAGCATGTTTAAAATTTGATCGCATTTCCACATCAAATTCAATCTAGCATTTAATGTCTTGATTGACGATTAACTTGATGAAAGCACTTGAATGATACAATGTTAATACTTTAAAGAGCCAATTAAATATTTGAAGTTTAAAAATTAAGGTATTGTTTGATAAATTAGAATTTGAAGTGCTAAAAAAATTAAATATTGAATTTTAAAAAAATTACATAATTTATATTACAAATTTGTTTGGCATATTAGTAAAAAAAAATACTCAATATAATTTTTATTTGATAGTAAAATATTTGATCATTGAAATCCATTTTTAAATAAGTTTAATCTTATTAATATAGTATTTTATATTATTTTTGGATATAAGGTGAGTTTTTGATTCACAGGTAGTGTACTTTTTTTATTCTACAAACATCATTAAAAAATTGATACGTGACACTTTTTAAAAAAATATATTTTTTAATATTTTACTATACCCCTATAGAACATTTGTCAACCCCTGACCCTGCTTATGGAGTTAAAAAGATCCACTAATAGTATATCAAATAATTTCGCAAAGTTAAAAATAATAATTGGAAATTTTTATTTTTACCAAAAGTATAGAGATAATTTATTTCAAATATAAGTGTTTTTAAAAATAAAATCAACAAACATTTTCAGAGTGATAAGTAACTATTTATCTAGTTGTCCTATGTAATAATTTTTTATACAAATTTTGTATTAAACAAAAATTAAATATTATTAGAAAAAACATTTAAAGTATTAAATGTTAATACTTAAAAAAGAAATCTAAAACTCAAGAAATAAAATAATTGTGGATCAAATTATAAGTTTACAAATAAAAATTCTAAGATAAATATCTCATAGAATTCAGAGAGTAACACTATGTTTAGGATTGAATTTTTAATGTATTCTTTTTAGAAATTAAAATTAATTTTTTTAAAAAATAATGATGAGATATTAAAGATATTAAAATTATCTTTCATATTCTAAATAATAACAAAAAAAAAAAAATCCAAATTCAAATTTTATTATGAATTGGTACTTCAAAATTGTTTGATTTCAAAGTAGAAGATTAAGTTAATTAAAATAATTTCAACGAATATTAGAAATTAAGTTAATAATTCAAATTTATTAAAGTATAAAATTTAAAATTTGGGATAAGTATTTGAAGGTTAAGTAGGTTTAAATATAAATTAGAAGTTTTAGATAAATATTTTAAAATAAATAAAAGTCCACGTAAGCGTCAATACTAGTTGTGCTTATGAAGTCACTACGTATCCCCTTTTATGATTAATATATTTGATTCTTTTTGACGAATAATATATAGATTTTAAATTTGATAAAATTATAATTAGCATCTGACGTCCAAGTAAAAAAAAAATTAAAATAAAATAAAACAGTGGAAGAAATAGTTTTGTTGAAGTATTAAAATTTTAGTTCAAATTTTATTATAAATAATTATTTATTTATGTGTAAAATATGAAAGATAGCAATCGTTTTTTAATAATATAATTTATATTACAAAATGAATAATTTTATCATTTTCCAATTAAATTGATGTCTAACTAATTTATTATGTCAACTCAATTAAAAACTTAAATAATAGTATAAGTTTTTTCTTTAGTATAATATTTAAACTTACATAATAAATTAACAATTTTAATTTGTATCACATGTATAGTTTCATTAAAAAATATTATTTACGTGAAATAAAAATTTGGTAAAGTCTGTTGAATAGCACGTTTTCTCTGTCTGCTGAATTGCACAAAGTATCAAAATATTAGGGTTTTGTGGCAGCTTCAAGTACTGCAAAAGTCGAGGGAAAAACCGATAAGTGTTAAAACGATGGATGAAGAACTAGCAAATTTGAATATATCCGATGATGAAGAGGATACTATAGAAGGGCAACGAATCGAAGAAAAAGAGGATGAAGAATATGAATTATGCTTGGTTGGGAGGGTATGTAATATCCTAAAAATATTAGAGCATCATGTTGTTACTTGTGTTAGCTTGGATATGATTGTTATTGTGTGCTTAGTATATTTGTGTGAAGGTTTGGAAATATTAGCTAAGCTAGAATAATTTTTAGTATGGAAAATTTAGTGAAGTAGATTAAGTGAGCTTGACACTTAAGTTAATTTAAGTGTTAAGTTAAAGCACAAGAGAGTTAGTAGCAAGGTGGTTAAGATGCATGAAAGGTTGCTTGTGGGAAGAGGTTCGAGTAGCATGATTAGCATTTTGAAGACTTTATTTTTGTGTATCCTAGCATTAATGGACGGTCAAGCTTTATATATGGAAGGTTGGACTTTCAAATTTTTGGTAAGTTGAATTTTGGTTAAGGAAAGTTTATATTTTGGGAAAGGAATCTTAAGGTTATGGAAGGATGGGGGGACATAAGGCTTGGCTTAAGGAAGATGTTTTGGAAACTATTCCAAGGCCTTTAGTGCATGTATGTGGACGACATGTGTGGCTAGGGGGGTGGCCGAATGTTGTTAGGTGGTTTGGGGGGTGATATTTGGTCAACTTTTGCATTTGTGCATCTTTTGGCTTTTGTTTTTCTTTTCTCCCAAAAACTCCCCTCCCTGGCCGAATGTGTATTGTGCTTTTGGTGCAATTTTGCTTTTGGTTTTTAGCCTCATTTTGTTTGAACGAAATACCATTTCTTTCTTTCAATTGTCCTTTTGAAACCGAAACTACATTGGAACTTTGTGCATTTTTGTGCACTTTTCTTCTTGGTAAAATAGGTGTTGGCCGAATCTTTTAATCCGATTTTCTCTCTTATTCTTTTTCTTTCTTTTGGCCGAATCTCTCTTCTCCAAACTCTCTCTTTTCTTTCTTCCATTGTTGATTAAACCGAATCCCCTCTCCCTCTCATTTTTACTCTCTTTTCTACTCACATACTTCCTTACTTTTTATTCACATATCTTTCTTCTTTCATAACCATATTGCCAAAACTTCCCACTCCCTTTTTGTATTGATTTGGCCGAATATCATCAAGGGTAGGCATTCATTTTGGTTCTCTACAATCGGTTTTGGAAAAGGGTAAGTGTTCATGGCCGTTTTTCCTTTGTTTCTTTCTCCTTTCTAAGTTATTTTCTTGTGGACAAAGGCCGAATGTTTGGGCATTTGTTTCAAGGTTCTAACCATTTTTAGGAACTGATTATTCTTTTAGGCTCCTCGGGACGTTGGAAGCAATCAATCTAAGCCTCGTTTCTTTGTCAATTGTTTTGGGTAAGCTTTTAGGTAAGACTCGGTATTTCAAGTGATATCTCATTGGGATTTAGTGGTATGGCCGAATGGCCTTTGTTTATAATCTAAGTATTGGCCGATTGTAGGACAAGGTGATCTAGTGCGGTAGATCGGATCTCTGGAAGTTAGTTTTTGTATTGGTGAAAGGTGTGTACCTTACACATTTTATAACTCGGTTATGTATATGTATTTATAATATTAATTTACTAATCATATTATCAAAGTGGGAAAACGATGAGATCTTAATATGATACCATGATGGTATGAATGAGGATTCGGGTAAGCCCGTTTCTATATGTTGTTAATACATGTGGATTGAAATCATGATCTACGATTTACGATATATTTGTTATGTGATTCATAATAAAGTATGTTGACATGATTTGTTCAAATATTGCATTGTGATGGGTGATATGAGAGGACGGGAAAGATTGATATTCGTGTCTTCGGACACCAGAGGTTTGGTACCTCCAGTGATTTGGTATCACATTTGTGTCTTTGGGACACCAGAGGTTTGGCACCTCATAGCGA
This sequence comes from Gossypium bickii, assembly GCA_025503065.1. Taxonomy (NCBI): domain Eukaryota; kingdom Viridiplantae; phylum Streptophyta; class Magnoliopsida; order Malvales; family Malvaceae; genus Gossypium; species Gossypium bickii. Next base: position 45,856,308 of record CP106711.1, on the reverse strand, counting down.
CTCGTCCCTGTGGTTTAATACCACCGTGGGTTGGCCCCACTTTTGAGATATGGAATTGTCGCCAGTGATTTGGTATCACGAGTGGGTTGGCCCTACAATTGGATTATTCGTGACTTTGGTCACTAGTGATTTGGTATCACATTTGTGTCTTTGGGACACCAGAGGTTTGGCACCTCATAGCGACTCGTCCCTGTGGTTTAATACCACCGTGGGTTGGCCCCACTTTTGAGATATGGGATTGTCGCGGTGATTTGGTATCACAAGTGGGTTGGCCCATTAATCGATTATTTGTGACTTTGGGTCACCAGTGATTTGGTATCACAATATTGAATATCATGACTTTGGTCACCAGTGGTTTGGCACCACCAGTGGTTTGGTACCACACGGGGTAGAAAAAGGAGTTACGGATGGCTAGGTTGGGTGCATCATATATATATATTGCTTGGTTATAATTTGTGTAAGTACGTGGCAATTACCCGGGAGAGGGATTATGCACTGAGTCTTGGTGACTCACCTTCTCCCTTATCATTTCAGGTGATTCGTGAGATCGCGGATGAGGAGCCGGATGAGCTCGAGGAGGCCATGCAACAAAGTTTGATTTTTCATGAACTTCTATTTGGGTACTTAAATTTATTTTTATTTGGTTTTTGATTTAATTTGGGTTTGTAATAAGGCCTATTTAATTATGTTTTGGGATTATTTATACGCTTTGGATTTGATTTAAATATGGTTTACAAATTATATGGTTGAATTAATGGTATGTGCACAAAGTTTTCTAAACTATAAAATGCGATGGTTTTTAAAACGTTACCATCGGGTAACATAATTCATTTGATAGTTTTAACAACTTAAGTATTTTCGATAATTAATACTATTATTTTCCAAAACTCAAGTTTCCAAATTTTCATTCGATACAGTTTTCAACCTAATCACTTTGGTTTCTTTTAAAACTATAAGAGGTTTTCTAATCTATGGTTTTGCAACTAAGTTTTAAAGATTTATTTACAAGATTTCAAAGTAAATTGTTAGCTTTCAATTTATTATACACTTGTTTTCTACAAACATAGAACAACAAAGAGTTTTTCACAAAAATTTAATTGTCCACTCGATTTTCTTCACAACGTTTTCCTCTGTGGCATGCCAGATTCGGTCATGGCGTATTGACCGGGTTTGGGGTGTTACAAATTGGTATCAGAGCTAAGTTCAAAAGCTCGGCTATGGGCCCGAGGCCCAAAATGATTTAAAGTATAGTTTTAAAATGTTATTGTTTAAAATTATATGGTTGGAAAAGCATGGCCCCGAGTCTCCGGCATCAATCGGCCCTGGTAAGTACATCAAATTGTTGATTTTGATGATATGATATGATAATGTTAGTATGACTGAATAGTAGTAGGAACTACTTTAAAGACCCAAAACTATAGGTTTGGTGTACTCGCGAAACAACCTCTTATTAAAACTTTTCATAAAATTGTGCTTTAAAGAAAGTGGAATATTGACTAATGCATAAAACTTTTAAATCAGATAAGACGAGTCGTTAGACATAAGTACTCGTGGTCGAGGTCGTATTACTCGTGGATGCGGTCGTGGTAGGATGGCTGTGTCTGAGCCAGTGAGGTCTGGTCAAGGATCCGAAAATGAGGTACCACCACCAACAGCGGTTGGAGTTGAGCATCGGGATCAAACGGGAGATGACATAATGTCTCAGGCGGTGTTGCGAGTCCTTGAGAGGATAGCTGGAATGGGTGGAGGCACGGGAGCTCAGAAATCTATACCCGAGCGACTCCGATCCAATGGAGCGGAGGTATTTCGAGGTGTTTCAGGTGTAGCTCCTAGTGCAGCTGAATATTGGCTAGAGGCGACAGGCGAATCATGGATGACTTGGATCGAATGCGAGGACAAAGTTTGAAAGGATTGTGTCGCTTCTTCGGGATGAGTAGTATCAGTGGTGGCTCACGGTACGGAATGGTGCTGTAGCGGAGGATCTCACTTGGGATTATTTCAAGCCAGCATATCAGCGGAAATATGTTGGATCTAATTACATTGATGTGCAGCGTAAGGCATTTCTGAGTTTGGTCCAAGGTAGTAAGTCCGTACGTAGAATGAGGCGAAATTTTTAAGATTGAGCGGTATCTTTGGAGGTATCATGGTTTCAGAGCACGAGCGATGTGTCCGGTTCGAGGACGGTTTGAGAGACGAGCTGAGATTGCTGATTGCTCAATATCAGGAGCGAGACTTTGCTGCGTTGGTTGAAAAGGCTAAGATAGCCGAAGGAATAAAGGAATTTAGAAGGCAGAGTTACGACCGGAATAAGCATAAGAGAGGTTATGGATTATCCGGGTCAGCCGGTAATTCTCAGAAGAGGGCTAGACAAAGTGGGTCGACTCAGTCTGGGAGGCCTATTACTGCTAATTAGGGACCAGCACGGTGTAACCGATGTGGGAAATTTAATTAGGGTGAATGTTGGACCGGAGGGAAAGGATGTTTCGAGTGTGGCTCGCTGGATCATCGTGTGAGAGACTGTCCACATAAGCTAGCCAGGAATCAGTCCGAGGGACAAGGTCGTGCTCAGTTCAGAATGGAAAGACCACCACCGCAGAGAGGTCGTGGTAATAGTAGAGGAAGTAATGGTTCTGGTCGAGGTCGAGGAGCATCTGGCAGAGGTGCTGGCAACACTGAGGTAAGACAGCCTGGTTTGGTGTACGTAGTGAGACGACGAGAGGAGGGAGACGCACCGGACGTCATAACCGGTACGTTCTTAATCTTTGGTGTGCCATATACTGCTTTGATAGATGTGGGTTCTCGACACATTCATATGTTGCTAGTAGCATTGTAGAGACCATAATTCTAGACTCTGAGACTACTTCTAGGAAGATGACCGTACTTAGTCCTCTAGGTCACTCTGTAGAAGTAAATAAGCTGTATAGAAATGTACCCTTAGAACTCCAAGGGGTAGTGTTCGTAGCTGATGTGATGGAACTGCCATTTGGGGAGTTTGATCTGATTCTTGGGATGGACTGGTTGGTCAAGTACCAAGCAAGTTTGGATTGCGCTGCTAAGCGCATGGTTTTGAAGGCAGCTGATGGCGAAGAAGTGGTCATGATAGGTAATAGAAAAGATTATCTATCCAACGTGGTATCTGCGTTGAAAGCTGTGAAGTTGGTCAGGAAAGGCTGTGAGGCATTTGTGGTCCATGTGCGTGCGTTGGAGGCTAAGGAGTCTGCTGTAGGGAATGTTCGAACGGTAAAGGAATATGCTGACGTATTTCCAGAAGAACTTTAGGGACTGCCTCCGGATCGTGAAGTTGAATTTGGTATAGATCTGTTACCCGGAACTGCGCCAGTGTCTATTACTCCGTGTAGGATGGCACCGAAGGAATTAGGGGAATTGAAGGCTCAGATTCGAGAGTTGTTGGATCGAGGTTTCATTCGACCAAGTGTTTCGCCATGGGGAGCGCCGGTATTTTTGTCAAGAAGAAGGATGGTACGATGCGGATGTGTATCGACTCTCGCGCGATTGAATAAGTGACGATCAAAAACAAGTATCCTTTGCCGAGGATAGATGACTTGTTTGATCGGCTTAAGGAGCGGCGATTTTCTCCAAGATTGATTTAAGGTCCGGATATCATCGCCTAAAAGGTGAAAGAGGTCGATATCCATAAGATGAGATTTCGTACTCGGTATGGGCACTACGAATTTACGGTGATGCCGCGTTTGGGTTGACTAATACGCGGAAACATTCATGGACATGATGAATCGGTATTCCAAAGCAATTTTGGATCGGTTTGTTGTGGTATTTATAGGCGATATTTTGGTATCTTGAAAGTCGAGGAGGAGGAGCATGATGCGATTTGCGAGTAGTGTTGCGATTTCGAGGAAAAGCAGCGGTGTATGCCAAATTTAGTAAGTGCGAGTTCGGCTTAGGAGGTGACTTTCTTGGGTCACGTAGTATATCACCGAGAGGATTAGAGTAGATCCTCGAAAGATTGAGGCAGTGTTGGATTGGAAGCCGCCTAAGTCAGTGGCTGAGATTCAGAGTTTTCTAGGTTTAGCGGGGTATTATCGAAGATTTGTGGAAGGATTTTCTTTGATCGCCGCACCTAAAACCAAGTTGTTGAGGAAAGGAGTTCCATTTGTGTGGACCGAGAAGCAGCAAGAAAGTTTCGACAAATTGAAGAAGATTCTGACTGGAGCTCCAGTTTTGATTCAACCTGAGGCAGGCAAGGAATTCACGGTTTACTGTGATGCATCACATCTTGGTTTGGGATGTGTTGATCTGAGGAAGGAAGGTAGTGGCTTATGCATCTCATAGATTGAGACCACATGAAGTTAATTATCCGACGCATGACTTGGAATTAGCTGCAGTGGTTTTTGCTTTGAAGATTTGGAGACATTATTTGTACGGAGAGAAATCGATAGTTTATATGGATCACAAGAGTCTTAAGTATCTTTTGACTTAGAAGGATTTGAACTTGAGGCAGCGTAGATGGATTGAGTTGTTAAAGGACTACGACTGTTCGATTGAGTATCATCCGGGCAAGGCTAACGTGGTGGCAGACGCGTTGAGCCGTAAAGTTGTATCAGACTTAAGATCGATGTTTGCTTATCTTAGCTTATATGATGATGAGAGTCTTTTGACTGAATTGCAAGTCAAACCGACTTGGTTAGAGCAAATCAAAGAGAAACAGTTAAAAGATGATGGTTTGAATGATCGAAGGTTGCGGGTTCAGAACGGAGGTTTAGAGGATTATAGTTTGTCCAGTGATGGAGTATTGTGTTTTAAAGGGAGAGTTTGTATGCCAAAGGATGTTGAGTTGAGACAAAGGATTCTTCGGGATGCACATAGCAGCCCTTACGCTATGCATCCTGGAGGTAGCAAGATGTATCGAGATTTAAGAGAGCAGTTTTGGTGGCTAGGTCTGAAGCGGAAGGTAACTGAGTTTGTGGGTAAATGTCTGACGTGTCAGCAAGTCAAGGCTGAACATCAGTTGCCGTCTGGGTTACTTCAGCCGGTGAAGATTCCACAGTGGAAGTGGGAAAGGATCACTATGGACTTTGTCAGTAGATTACCTCTTACGCCTAGTAAGAAGGGTTCAGTTTGGGTGATTGTGGATCGTCTGACTAAGTCAGCTCATTTCATTCCGGTAAGGGTGGATTACTCGCTTCAGAGGTTAGCAAAGTTGTATGTAGCGGAGATAGTGAGGTTGCACGGTGTGCCTGTGTCGATCATCTCGGATAGGGATCCAAGATTTACGTCGAGGTTTTGGAGAGCGTTACATCAGGCTTTGGGTACGCGGTTGGATTTCAGTACCGCATTTCATCCACAGTCTGACGGGCAGTCGAAAAAGGTTATTTAGATTTTAGAAGATATGTTGAGAGGATGTGTTTTGGACTTCAGAGGTAGCTGGGAAGAGTTTTTGCCGTTAGCTGAGTTCGCATACAACAATAGTTATCAGGCAAGCATTAAGATGGCACCATATGAGGCGTTGTATGATAGGAGGTGTCGCACACCTACATGTTGGACTAAGTTGGGTGAGCGTCAGATGTTAGGACCAGAGTTGGTTGCAGAGACTGAGGATAAGGTTAAGATGATTCAGGCTCGTCTGAAGGAAGCTTCGGATAGGCAAAAGTCGTATGCCAATCTCAAGCGGAGAGATATAGAGTTTGCCGTGGATGACAAAGTTTTTCTGAAGGTCTCGCCATGGAAGAAAGTGTTAAAATTTGGGAGAAAAGGCAAGTTAAGTCCAAGGTTTATTGGGCCGTATAAGGTGTTGAGACGAGTGGGACCAGTAGCTTATCAGATCGAGTTGCCATCAGAGCTGAGTCAGATTCACGATGTGTTTCATGTCTCCATGCTTAGACGCTATCGTTCTGATCCATCGCATGTCGTGGCAGTAGAGGAAATAGAGGTGAGTCTAGATTTGACGGTGGAAGAAGAACCTGTGCAGATTCTAGATCGAGACGTAAAAGTTTTGCGCAAGAAGACAGTTCCTTTAGTGAAGGTTTTATGGCTGAATCATGGCGTGGAAGAAGCTACTTGGGAACCGGAGGATATGATGAGGCAGCAGTATCCTCAACTCTTTTGATCAGGTAATTTCGAGGATGAAATTTTCCTAAGGGGGTAGAATTGTAATATCCTAAAAATATTAGAGCATCATGTTGTTACTTGTGTTAGCTTGGATATGATTGTTATTGTGTGCTTAGTATATTTATGTGAAGGCTTGAAAATATTAGCTAAGCTAGAATAATTTTTAGTATGGAAAATTTAGTGAAGTAGATTAAGTGAGCTTGACACTTAAGTTAATTTAAGTGTTAAGTTAAAGCACAAGAGAGTTAGTAACAAGGTGGTTAAGATGCATGAAAGGTTGCTTGTGGGAAGAGGTTCGAGTAGCATGATTAGCATTTTGAAGACTTTATTTTTGTGTATCCTAGCATTAATGGACGGTCAAGCTTTATATATGGAAGGTTGGACTTTCAAATTTTTGGTAAGTTGAATTTTGGTTAAGGAAAGTTTATATATTGGGAAAGGAATCTTATGGTTATGGAAGGATGGGGGGACATAAGGCTTGGCTTAAGGAAGATGTTTTGGAAAACTATTCCAAGGCCTTTAGTGCATGTATGTGGACGGCATGTGTGGCTAGGGGGGTGGCCGAATGTTGTTAGGTGGTTTGAGGGATGATATTTGTTCAACTTTTGCATTTGTGCATCTTTTGGCTTTTGTTTTTCTTTCTCTCCAAAAACTCCCCTCCTTGGCCGAATGTGTATTGTGCTTTTGGTGCAATTTTGCTTTTGGTTTTTAGCCTCATTTTGTTTGAACCAAATACCATTTCTTTCTTTCAATTGTCCTTTTGAAACCAAAACTACATTGGAACTTTGTGCATTTTTGTGCACTTTTCTTCTTGGTAAAATAGGTGTTGGCCGAATCTTTTAATCCCATTTTCTCTCTTATTCTTTTTCTTTCTTTTGGCCGAATCTCTCTTCTCCAAATTCTCTATTTTCTTTCTTCCATTGTTGATTAAACCGAATCCTCTCTCCCTCTCATTTTTACTCTCTTTTCTACTCACATACTTCTTTACTTTTTATTCACATATCTTTCTTCTTTCATAACCATATTGCCGAAACTTCCCACTCCCTTTTTGTATTGATTTGGCCGAATATCATCAAGGGTAGGCATTCATTTTGGTTCTCTTCAATCGGTTTTGGAAAAGGGTAAGTGTTTATGGCCGTTTTTCCGTTGTTTCTTTCTCCTTTCTAAGTCATTTTCTTGTGGACAAAGGCCGAATCTTTGGGCATTTGTTTCAAGGTTTTAACCATTTTTAGGAACCGATTATTCTTTTAGGCTCCTCGAGACGTTGGAAGCAATCAATTTAAGCCTCATTTCTTTGTCAATTGTTTTGGGTAAGCTTTTAGGTAAGACTCGGTATTTCAAGTGATATCTCATTGGGATTTAGTGGCATGGCCGAATGGCCTTTGTTTATAATCTAAGTATTGGCCGATTGTAGGACAAGGTGATCTAGTGCGGTAGATCGGATCTCCGAAAGTTAGTTTTTGTGTTGGTGATAGGTGTGTACCTTACACATTTTATAACTCGGTTATGTATATGTATTTATAATATTAATTTACTAATCATATTATCAATGTGGGAAAACGATGAGATCTTGATATGATACCATGATGGTATGAATGAGGATTCGGGTAAGTCCATTTCTATATGTTGTTAATACATGTGGATTGAAATCATGATCTACGATTTACGATATATTTGTTATGTGATTCATAATAAAGTATGTTGACATGATTTGTTCAAATATTGCATTGTGATGGGTGATATAAGAGGAGGGGGAAGATTGATATTCGTGTCATCGGACACCAGAGGTTTGGTACCTCTAGTGATTTGGTATCACATTTGTGTCTTTGGGACACTAGAGGTTTGGCACCTCATAGTAACTCGTCCCTGTGGTTTAATACCACCGCAAGTGGGTTGTGATTTTGAGATATGGGATTGTCGCCAGTGATTTGGTATCACGAGTGGGTTGGCCCCACAATTGGATTATTCGTGACTTTGGTCACTAGTGATTTGGTATCACATTTGTGTCTTTGGGACACCAGAGGTTTGGCACCTCATAGCGACTCGTCCCTGTGGTTTAATACCACCGTGGGTTGGCCCCACTTTTGAGATATGGGATTGTCGCCAGTGATTTGGTATCACAAGTGGGCTGGCCCCACAATCTGATTATTTGTGACTTTGGGTCACCAGTGATTTGGTATCACAATATTGAATATCGTGACTTTGGTCACCAGTGGTTTGGCACCACCAGTAGTTTGGTACCACACGGGGTAGAAAAAGGAGTTACGGATGTCTAGGTTGGGTGCATCATATATATATATTGCTTGGTTATAATTTGTGTAAGTACATGGCAATTACCCGGGAGAGGGATTATGCACTGAGTCTTGGTGACTCACCTTCTCCCTTATCATTTCAGGTGATTAGTAAGATCGCGGATGAGGAGCCGGATGAGCTCGAGGAGGCCATGCAACAAAGTTTGATTTTTCATGAACTTCTATTTGGGTACTTAAATTTATTTTTATTTGGTTTTTGATTTAATTTGGGTTTTAAATAAGGCCTATTTAATTATGTTTTGGGATTATTTATACGCTTTGGATTTAATTTAAATATGGTTTACAAATTATATGGTTGAATTAATGGTATGTGCACAAAGTTTTCTAAACTATAAAATGCGATGGTTTTTAAAACGTTACCATCGGGTAACATAATTCATTTGATAGTTTTAACAACTTAAGTATTTTCGATAATTAATACTATTATTTTCCAAAACTCAAGTTTCCAAATTTTCATTCGATACAGTTTTCAACCTAATCACTTTGGTTTCTTTTAAAACTATAAGAGGTTTTCTAATCTATGGTTTTGCAACTAAGTTTTAAATATTTATTTACGAGATTTCAAAGTAAATTGTTAGCTTTCAATTTATTATACACTTGTTTTCTACAAACATAGAACAACAAAGAGTTTTTCACAAAAATTTAATTGTTCACTCGATTTTCTTCACAACGTTTTCCTCTATGGCATGCCAGATTCGGTCATGGCGTATTGACCGGGTTTGGGGTGTTACAGGGTATTAACGGAGAGTGTGGTACACATTCCATCCATGTGACAGGCACTAGCAAAAGTATGGCATCCAATGGGTGGAATTTCTATTACAGACTTAGGGGAGAAAAAAACTCTATTTAGGTTTTATCATTAGATCAATATTAAAAGAGTTATAAAGGGTACACCGTGATTCTTCAATAGGCACGTAATTTTGTTTCAATGATTGGAGAAGGGGGAACGCTCGCTACAAGTGCCATTATATTTCACAAAGTTTTGGGTACAAATACATTATCTACCGGGAGGTTCCATGTCTGAAGGAATGGCACATCAACTTGGTGATTTTATTGAAAAATTCATGGAGTATGATGTGGCTTCAATAACTAAGTGAATTAAAAAATTTATGAGGGTGAGAGTTAAGTTGAATGTTCAAAAACCCCTAAAAAGAAAGAAAATGATAGCTACTGGTCAAAATGGAACAACATATGCTATGTTTCAATACGAAAAGCTTTCATTATTTTGCTATCTATGTGGCAAATTGGAGCATGGAAAAGGTTTTTGTCCAGTTAGATTAACGTTGGAATAATAAGAAGTTGCTTTTTGATGGGATCTATCAATGGAGTGCCAACAAGAATGAGACAAATGGAAGATTGCAAGTGGCTGAAAGAAGATAGATCGGGTTCCAAATCGGTCGTTGCGGGACAATTGGGAGACAATGGAGAGAGATTGGCTGGAGTTAATCCAAACCCTAGGCCACATCAAGGAAGGAGAGGAAAGGATGACACCACTAGGGTAGAAGTGATAAATTATGGAGGAGAGATGTGAGGTATATGGAGCTTAGATCAGACACAGAGGAAATTCCTATTGGAGTGATTGATACTAAGAAAAGACAGAGGTTGTATTCAATGAGTTCTATTATTTCTCATATAGTGGATTCAAAAAATTCTCCTATTATATCGGCGACTATTGAAAAGCAAATTGACCAGTCACAATGAAACTACTAAGTTTGAATGCCCATGGATTGGGTCACCTACGGGCAGTAAGGCATCTCAAAAACAAAGTGAGATATATTCAACCCTAGGTTTGGTTTCTCATGGAAACCAAAGTAAGTGTAAGAAAGATGGAACAAATTCGAAGAAAGTGTGGTTTGCAAAATGGAATTGATGCGAATGCCACTAAAAGGGGACTATAATTGGGTTGGAAGTAAGAATGTAACATTCAATTACGAAGCTTTTCATCATCACATATTGATGTTGAAATAATATAAGAGGAAGGTGAAAAAGTATGGAGATTTACGAGGTTTTATGGATCACCAGAGGAACCCTGCAGGAAGGATTCTTGGAATCTTCTACGACATTTAAATAATACCAACAACCTAACCTGGTTAGTGGTAGGAGACTTTGATGAAATTCTTTTTCCTTTTGAAAAGAAAAGAGAGCATCAACGAGAAGAGAAACAAGTGTTGGCATTCGACCAAGCCTTTGACGATTGTAATCTCACATATATAGGATTTTTCAATCAGTGGTTTACATGGGAGAGAGGCAGACTTCCGAATAATAACATATGCGAAAGGCTTGAAAAATGAGTGATGAACCCATAATGGTGAACTATATTTCCAAATTTTCGGGTAAGACACCTTACACATTCTATGTCGTATCACTGCCCAATTCTTGTAAATACAAAGCAGAAGGGACAATGACAACCAAAATTTAGATTCAATTCGAATTTGGTAATTAAAGAAGGCTTAAAAGTGAAATACAAAAGTGGTGGGAAGAAAACAAAAGGGAGGTTCCTACTAAACTAGAAGCAATAGGAACAAAACTAAACAATTGGGCTAAGGCGAATCAGTTGGGAAGGAAAACGTCAAGTAGCCTATTGGAATACAAGATTAGAAGAATTAAATGCAAATACTCGAGATGAAGAAAATTTGGAAAAATTAACAGAGATAAAGCTTGTAATAAACTTAGAAGCATACAAGAAGGAGTTATTTTGGGAACAACGTGCACAAGCAAATTGGTTGCGTTTTGGAGATAGGAACATGTCGTATTTCCATAGCATTGTGTCAGCTAAAAAAAAAAACACAATTCAGGAGCTCAAGAACGATAGTGGGGAATGGGTTCAAGATGAGAAAAATATAGCAAACATTGCCACAGACTATTTCGAAGAGTTGTTTACAGCTTCTTCTACAGGAGATAACACTAGAGCGCTAATGGGAATTCAATTGTGCATTAATGAAGTCGATAGCGTGGAGCTGGCAATGGAGTTTAAGGATGAGGAGATTGAGGAGGAAGTTGAAATAATGTCGCCAAAGCTTTATTTTTTCAGAGATATTAGAGTATCGTAGGAAAGGAGATCAACCATAAAATATCGTGCTTATCCCAAAGACTAATTCACCAACAAGCATGACTTAGTTCAGACCGATAATCTTTTGCAACAAGATATATAAAATAATATCCAAGGTTATTGTCAACAGGTTTAGAATAGTATTGGACAAGTGTATTGATGAAGTTCAAGGAGCGTTTGTGCCTAGAAGACAAATAAAGATAATATTCTTGTAGTTTAAGAGATATTACATTCTTTCAAGAGGAGTAAACATGGATCTCAAGGTTCTTTTTCTTTAAAACTAGATATGAGCAAAGCCTATGATAGGGTGGAGTGGTGCTTTTTGCAAAAAGTAATGACTAAAATGGGCTTTTGCAATGAATGGATTGAATTAGTTATGATATGTGTGGCTACGACAGGGGGATTCGTTAAGTCTGCATTTATTTTTATTATGTGTTGAAAGTTTTTCAAGTCTATTTAGGGAAGCTAAGAGAGAGAGCTTGAGGGTTGGTAGAAGTAGTCTTGGGCAACAGACTTGTTTTTCATGGATGGAAGTATACTTTTTGGAGACGCTTCAGTGGATGGAGCAAGCAGGATGAAAGCTATAGTAGCAGAATATGAAAGTGTATTGGGTCAATTGGTCAATTTTGACAAGTCCCTTATTTATTTTAACAGTAATATGACTAATGAACAAAAGGAACAAATAAGAGGAATTCTGGGAGTTCGCATATCCAATAACCCGAAAAAGTACCTTGGTTTGCCAAAAATGGTGGGCAGAAAAAAGAAAGATGCACTCACTAACTTAAAGGAAAGATTCATTAAGCGAGAGAGCTGGAGCACGAGGCAATTGTCAATGGGAGGGAAAGAGGTATTCATCAAATTAATTTTACAATTCCTATTTATGAATGCACTGCTTCTTATTACCAAGTTCTTTATGCCGTGAATTAGATAGCATGATTGCAAAATTTTGGTGGTGTAATGCAAACACGAAGAAGGCTATACATTGGTGCTAATGGAGAATGGTCTGTCTGCCTAAAGGGAAATGTGGGTTAAGATTTAAAGATTTGTCCAAATTTAATATAGTTTTGCTCGCGAAGCAAGGGTGGAGATTAATGTCAAAGCCCGATTGTTTGTTAGCAAAGGTCATGAAAGCAAAATATTATTCGAACATAGATTTCATGAATGCAAGTATAGGCTCTTACCTATCATATACCTGGTGTAGTATATGGGCATCTAGAAGGCTGTTGGAACAGAGTTATGGTTGGCGTGTGGGAAATGATGCAAACATCAACATATAGAACGACAGTTGGTTGTTAGAGCCTAGACAAGAAAGAATTCAAGGACATGAAATTAATACAAGATATACAAGGGTCGCTGATTTAATTGAAACAGGTTCGGCTTTATGGAAAGAAGAAATTATTGAAAATCTATTTTATGAGGAAACTACATGAAGGATACTAGGTATACCTTTCTCAAGCTGTGATCAGAATGACCATTTGGTCTGGAGGGGTGACAATTTAGGGATCTACTCAGTCAAAAACAGGTACAGGTGGCTCGAAGCAGCATATACAACCACCAATGATGATCCAGACAAGTTACAAAAATTACTCTTTACAAAAATATGGAGCCTAAGTCTAGTTAGAAAAATGACAATTACATGCTGGAAAATAATTAACAATTACATGCCCACACTATTTAATTTACAAAAAAGAAGAATTAGACTACAAAACTTATGCCTAGTTTGTCGAAGTGATGGAGAATTTATTGAGCATATCTTTCGTGAGTATCCTTTCACCAAGCAAGTCCTGTAACGTATGGGAGTAACATAGTCGACCAACAATGAGAATCAAGATTGGAAAATTTGGTTAGTTGGGGAGTTATTAATAGGAAATACACTATCATTAAGACAAATTACAGTTATATTCTGGGCCTTATGGTACAATCGTAATAGGATCTATCATAATGGAACGTGACAAAATGTTTTTGGAGTAGTTTGTTTCATAAATGCTTACATATCAGAGATTGATGGTGTGGGTACTATATCGAAAGGCATGCAAGAGAAACAGGAGATTGTTTGGCAACCAATGGAAGGAGATAATGTCAAAGTTAATTTGGATGCATTTTTTTAATAATTACACAAACAATTTAGTTTCAGGGATTATTGTAAGAAACAATGAAGGTCATATAATGGCAGCAAGAACTTACCCAAATATACATGTGAGAGATGCGAGGCTCTAATCTTTGCTGAAGAGCTAGTAGTGCAAAAAATAGTAGTTGAAGGGGATTCATTAAAAAAAAAAAAAAAAAGTGGTGGCTGCAAAGGAAAATGAACCGATCAATGCTGCTTTAATCAAAGAAAGTAAAGAGAGAATAAAGAATTTTGAATCAATAAACTTTATATTCGTACCTCGTTCAGTACTAGAAATGGCACAAGAAGGAAAACTCTTCGACTCTCCTATATTCTGGATTGAGGAAGCACTAGAAAAAAATGGAAAGAATAGCAGATTTGGACAGAGGGAGAATATGTAGAGAAGAATGTTCGAGAATATTTGAGTAAAATGATAAAAATGTGAGGTTAAGTGCATTAAACTCAAAAAATAATTTTACAAGTGTAACAGCCCATTTTTAGTCAAATCGAAACAGTGGTTTTGGAATCACAAATATGAAGTCAAAATATCTATTTTATTATTTTATTAAAGTTTACAGCATGATAGAATTATTGTGTGAAAGTTTCGTAAAGAAACTTTACTATTTGAATGCTTAATTCGGTAAAAAGGACTAAACCGCGTAAAATGTAAAATGCATGTTCTATTATTTAAAGGTGTCAAACAGCTTTGGCTTTTAATTATTGTAGCCTTAGATGGTAATTAGACCATTTTAAATGTTAGTGGACTTTTATGGACACCTTAATAGGTGTTTTAAATGGTTTATTAGTAAGGTTAATTTAGTAATTTGGTTAATAACATAAAATAAATAAAAAACAAAGAATTAAAGGTTATCATATTTTTCATAGCTGAATGAAGCATGGAGAAAAGCCATTTTAGGGCTTGAAAACATTCGGTCACTTTGGAGCTAAATTGTAAGTCCAAATTTGTCTCGTTTTTAATAATTTCTTTGTTTTTATGATCGTTGCTTCGTATTCTAGCTAGCCCGTACCTTAAATTTTGAAACTGTTAAAAATTTATCATGTTGCCATTGTTGAATGCTTGAGTAATTTGATGGTTGATGATGGATTTTGAATAGTTGTTGATAGATTTACTAGTTTTGTAAAGTGATTTTTGACAAAAATGTCAAAAAGGGATTAAATTGTGAAATTATAATATTATGTGGGTAAAAGTTTGAATAAATAAAAGATATGGGCTGCTATGGACTCCATTAAAATTCGGCTAAGCATGGGTTTGTACTAAATTGCATGAATTTGCAATTTTATGTAATAAGGATGAAATTATAAAAATGTAAACGTTTAGGGGATAATGTGTAAAATAGCCCTAATTTGTGTTTTGGGCTAAATTGAATAAATAGTTAATTTAATAAGCTTATTTTAATAATAAATAGAGCAAGATAAGCCGAGATCGGGGTTAGATTCGGGAACAGGAAAGGTTGACAATTAGTCGATATTTTTATCCGAGCAACTCGAGGTAAGTTCGTATAATTAGAATCAAACTTTTAAATACTTGTAATTATTTGAAATGAATGTATATAATTGAGTAAATGATCTACTTGAAATTAAAATGCCTTATTGATATAGTCTGATGGTTACCAAGCCCCGTTTGAATCGTAAGAATTCGTAGGATTCGAGTGACATGTCACTAGGGTTACCGTTTCAGTCGGGCTCCTGCATTTGTTGCGGACTCACCACAGCTCGTAAGAGCTTACTGTTTTTAGCTCGTCAGAGCTTACCGTTTTAGCTCAATGGAGCTTACTGTCCATCAGCTCAGGAGGAACTTACTTTCCATCAGCTCAAGAGGAGCTTACTAATCATAGCTCGAAAGAGCGGAAATGATAATGACTTGACGAATTACTGATTTATATGTTATGTATATCACCTGAGTATCCCTCGATGTTCTAATAGGTTCAATGGGCGTAAATTTTGTTATTTGTTATGTGAAAAAGCTATGTGTTACACGGATGAATTACTGTTATATGGATGAAATACTGTTTATACGAATGAGTTCCTGCTATCGAATGAATTACTGTTTATATGATTGAGAGTGAAATGTTACAAATGATGTATATGATATATGTGAATTTGATATGATACTATGTTTTGAGTATTAAATTGAGATAATGGATATTTATATGCATTTATATGACTAACTTATTGATAAATGTTTGTGCATAGACATTTGGCAAGTGAATTTGATATACTTTATTTAATTGTTTGATTATGTATAAATGGTAAGTTAAATTCTGAATTATACGGCCTTACTAAGCTTTTAATACGGCCTTACTAAGCTTTTAAGCTTACTTTGTTTCTTTTTGCGTGTTTTATATAGGTTCGATAGCTTGCTCGATCCGAATAAAGTCGGAGTTCCGCATCACACTATCCAGTTGTCGATTGGTACCTTTGAACTTATGGATATATGTAAATATGGCATGTATAGGCTAGTTATAAAGATGATAGTTATGGTTACTTGAGATAGTGATTATGGTAATGTTGTGGTATAAGTGAAAGCCATGTGATTTGGCTTAACTTGGTATAATGTTTTGGTTGTGTATAAGTATTCAAATATGGTATGTTTTGGCAAGTAGTAGATGGAATGGAAATATGCAAATGTTATCTTGATATGTAGTAGACATATGAATGGAAAATGCATGGTGTTAATTAGGTATTTGAATACTATGTCGAATTGGTATAAAATGTGTATGAAATGTTGTGGATTGGCTGCCTATTGGGTTATAAAATGTTGCAATTTATGCTTGTGCATGCATGTATAAATAGGGTGGCAAAATGGCTTTGCAAATAGCCTATTTTTGTCCACACGGGCAGAGATACGGGTGTGTGTCTTACCCGTGTGCTACACACGGTCATGTTACACGACCATGTGTCCCCTGGTGTTGATATTGAAATGAAGTCAGTCTACTCCACACGGTCTCACACATAGGCGTGTGACTGGCCGTGTGGTACAAGTCAGTATACCCCATAATTTGCACACGGCCTAGCACACGGGCATGTGACTTGGCCGTGTTGCATAAGTCAGTATACCTACAGTTTTGGCACGGCCTAGCACACGGCCTAGCACACGGGCATGTGACTTGGCCGTGTTGCATAAATTAGTATACCCTACAATTTTGGCACAGCCTAGCACACGGCCTAGCACACGGGCATGTGACTTGGCCGTGTTGCATAAGTCAGTATACCCTACAGTTTTGGCATAGCCTAGCACATGACTAGGCACATGGGCGTATGTGGACACTTCGAAGGGCACACGGGCTAGACACAAGGGCGTGTGGTTGGCCGTGTGACCCAAGTCAGTATGTACCCCCTGTTTTCACACAGCCGGTGACACAAACGTGTCTAGTGGCCATGTGGGCGTGTGTCCCCTATTTTGAGAAATTTTCAAAGTTTCATGAAAGTTTTAAAGTTATCAATTTAGTCTCGAACCGCTCGTAAAGCATGTTTAACGCCTTGTAGGCTATTGTAAAGGACAAATTGAATAATGATCGTATGAAATGATTGAATGCATGAGAAAAGTATGGTTATATGTGTTATAAGTCTGGCAATGCTCCGTAACCCTATTTTGGCTTGAATACGGGTGAAAGGTGTTACAAGAAGGATCAAAGAAAGGTTATTAGAAATGATCTTACCAGAAATAAGGTAGACCCACTCCTGTTGCAATTACTGATGAATAGACGAACGGGGAATAGGAAGAAGGTAGACGATTTGGCTACCCACTGGATTTCTTTGCTTTTGTTTTGGATTAGGATTTTTAGGGTTTTAACAATTTTTTCTTTAGGGGTAACTTAGTGGAGATTTAATTTTTCTTTATTAAGTTAGGGGACAATGGCATTTTGTTTTGAGACAGCTGGTGATAAGTGGGTTTATAACCGTTTTTTTCTTCCAACCAATGCATCAGTAGAATTTTTCGTCAAAAAAATATTATTTACGTGAAAAATAAATTATGAACTTTAATTAGCTTTAAACCTTTTGTAAGAAAAAAAAGGACCATTTTACCAATAAAGGGCCATTTCCAACTTTATTTATGAAAATGGGCCAATTTTTTTATTATTTACCGAAAAGGGCCGAAAACTACAAAACGCTTCTACGAAGGAGCATTTTTGGGGGAAATTTCAGCAAATCACGTCCCTGAGGGAGCGATTTTTCCATGTCAGCACAAAACGCGCTGACGTGGATGTGCTTTGCTGATGTGGAAAAATCGCTCCCTCAGGGACGCGATTTAGCCTGTTTTTTTTCCCCAACGGTCATTTAAAAATTTGACCTTTGGGGGTCCAACGGTCAAAAAAAAGAAAAACTATAAAACCCCCTCCTACTTTTTTTCACATAACATTTCTTCCAAATTTCTCAAATAATCTCTCAAATTTCTCCCTAAATCTCTCAAAGCTCTTTTTAATTAAATTATTTCCTTTAATTTTTTATAATTTCAAAAATATTTAATCGTGTTAGCAATGGCCGGCGAATATCTCGGTCGAACAAATGAAAATGGTAAGGGTTAATTTTAATTTTTGAATATGATTTAATATTTTTTTTCATTCATGTAATTTTAATTAATTTTTAATTTTTAATTTTTTTATAATAGTCTGTAGATCGGGTGTTATAATGTTATATTCGTAATATGTCTGGTCCTTCATCACCGTTGATAGAAAATTACTTGAGGGAAGGAGGTTTTTGGTACGTGGCCAATATAGGCCGGAGGTGCAAGTTGGACCCAAAACTCATCAGCGCGTTAATAAAGAGGTGGAGACCCGAGATACACACATTCCATCTTCTACGTAGAGAGTGTACCATTACCTTGGAGGACGTGCAGTTACAATTTAGATTGTCGGTGGATGGGTCCGTACTCACCAAGTCCGTTCAATCTACTGATTGGGGCTCATGTTCGGCTGGAACAAGCTCTGGTTCAGAAAATAATGCAACTTCTGCACCATCGAGGCCGAGCTCTCGAGGTGGACCACATCAGACTCATCATCCAACCCACTATCATCTGCAACGTATGAGATCCCTTTGCTGGTGGACATCGTAGGGAGTACATCATCTCTTCTTGTGGAGATTTCGTAACGTCCCCAATCAGATGTGGATTGCCAACCACTAGAAGTTGATGTCATTTCCCAGTATGTATTACCAGCATCTAACATCGACCAACCGAGGTGCATGTCCCATCCACTAACCGAGTGTCGTGCAGGAGTTGTGTATTCTATATTGCCACCAAACACGGGCACTTCCATGTTTTGCCTCCCACTAACGGAGTGTCAGTTAGGGGTCGTGTATTCATCTCGAACAACAGTAGATGTTGAAGTTGTAAATGCTTCATTTGGTGATGAAATTGTACATATAACTCAATATATGGTGATCCACTAGCGAGATGAGTCTACACTATCGCCTCCAAGCTACGACCACCTTTGATATCAAATGAGTCATATGTCATGGGATAAACCAAAGCACAAAATCGATACTTAATAGACGAAACTCTCACTGGAGTTGTTCAGAAGATTTTGTGCCTAATTCTTTTACAAAGTTCTGTCAAATCTATCTTCTGGTTAAAAACCAGTCGTGTTGTGTTCTCTGATAAAAAAACAACGTCGTTCTTGGTGTCACGGACCTCACCATCATAGTAAATAACAACACTAATACGTTCACTCATCTTTAATTTCTATTCTGCTTAGCCTCTTTAATTTTTCTTGTTGTAACTTACGCAACCTGAGAATGAAATTTGGCTCATTTATAGCCTAAGACCAAACAGGAACTACTGTAGAAAAAGAACGTCCACGTGAGAGATTTTTTCAGTAATTTTGCTGACAGAGCATCTGTAATAGCCCAATTTTGGTGAGATCAGAATAGTGATTTTTGGACCACGAATTCGAGCCAAAAATATTTATTTTATTTTATTTTATTATTTTCATCATGATAGGAAGGTCACATGAAAATTTTGATATGAAAATTTTATCGATTGTGTGGTTAATTAGATAAAGGACTAAATTGCATAAAATGCAAAGGTTGGATTCTAGTAGCTATAGGTATCAAAAAGCTATGGAATTCAAAAATTAAGGTCCTTATATGGTAATAGACCATTGAAGAATAGTTAGTAGATATTTTAATGACTCATCCATGGAAAATTAGAAAAGAGTTGGGACTAAATTGGAAATCACTAAAATTAATAGATGATAATTAATTAAAAAGAAAAAAAATCATCTATTTTGATATCATCTTCCCTGAAATTTCTATGGAAACCTAAGAGAGAGGAAGGCAACTTTTCAAGCTAAAAAATGTATGAAATCAAGTCCCGTTTTTAATGATTTTTATATTTTTGAAACCGAGATAGTCTAATCTTTCTATCTAGGGGATTAATTTGAAAAGTTATCAAGGTATGAAACTTGGGTCATGGATGAATATGCTGAAAATTTGAAATTTATGGTAGAAAATGAAAGGTTGTTCATAGATAAACAACTTTTATGAAATAATTTTTGATGAAAACTTGATTTAGGGACTAAAATGAAAAAGTGGTAAACCCATTGAAAATTCTATATTTTGTGAAATGTATGTGCTGTAAATGTAGTATATAAATTTCGGCTAGGCTTGGAAAGAGGGTTAAATTCCATGAATTTCATTTTCCAAGCCTAGGGACGAATTTGGAATTTTTGAAAAGGATAGGGACAAAATGATAATTTTGCCTAGGAAGTAATAGAATGCAAATGTATATGAAATGTGATAGGTTAATAGTTAAATTTATCCATGTAGATCTGAAAAGACCAACAACGGAACTAGATCGAGGAAAGAAAAAGGTATCGAATTAGTTGAAATTAAAAAACAAACCATTTTCAAGGTAAGTTCGTGTAAATTTGGTATGTTAATTTGTTTGAATTGCATTGTGTGTTTATGATAATATGTATGTGATGATTTACATAATGAAATAATCAATAGTTTGAAGTATTGATAAAATGTTATGTCCCGGTTGAATATTGAAATTCGATGAAATATTGAAATTCGATGAAATATGGCAATTTCTTGAAATGAGTATATTATTGAAAAATGTTACAGACATGATTTAGGCCAGATGGGTAATCCTGAAATAAGCCCTCTCGAGCATATGTTATAGACTGGAAGTGGCCCGGACGGGTAATCTAGAGTAAGCTCTTTAGAGCGTATGTTATAATCGGTATTTATCCTGGATTGGCAATCCTGAATAACTCTTGTGAACATTGGTTGAAAACAGGATTTAGCCTAGACTGGTAATCCTGTTGGATAATATATGACTCGAGAGTGTGCCCTTTGAATGTGTGCCCTAATGGGTAACTATGAATATGAATTGATGAATAATTGACATGTATACTTTACATACACTACCCGAAAGCCCATCGAAATTTCAATAGTTCAACGGGAAAGATTCTTGAAATACGGAAAGGTGAAACTTAATAGAAGTTTATAATGCGATGAGCTCATCTATGTTGACTTGATATTCATATGATGTTATGTGACTAACTTGTTTGACTAAGTGTATATGTTTAGGTAAATTTACCCAAAAAATTTGGATGGCATGTATATGTATGCTTGTATGAATAAATATAACCGATAAGTTTATTTCCCGTTATACAAACTTACTAAGCATGAAAATGCTTAGCCCATTTAATTTCCCTATTTTATAGTGCTCGTAAGCTCAAAAATGTTAGAGGTCAGTCGGAGCATCAATCACACTATCCTCTATCTCATTTTGGTATAAATAGAAATCTCATTTTAATATAATGGCATGTATAGGCTCATTTGGCCAAATAATGGCTTGTAAGTGATGTTTTGTAATCTAGCCATTGGAATGGCTAGTGATGTTTTACTTGGTATGTTTATAAAGTTATTTCATGATTAAATGCCTATGTGCTAAGTTAGTTGATTGTGTTATGCTTAAGGTGTAAGTTCATTATAAATAAAATTCTAAACATGAATTGTATGTGATAATATACCATGTTAGGTAGTAGAACTGGCTTAGTTTTATTGCTTGAATTGGCTGGTATATGTATACAAGTGTTGATTTAGGTTATTGGCAATAATTGGGTGTGGCCTGGCCGTGTGTCCCCTGCACCTTAAAATCGAGAAACAGAATGCTCAAAATTAAGCACATGGGCAGAGACACGGGCGTATGTCTCAGCTGTGTGAGCGACACAGCCTTGAACACGGGCATGTGTTCTGGCCAAGTGAAAACTACACCTAAATTTCATAAATTAAGTTCGCCACACAGCCTAGCACATGGGCATGTGACTTGGTCGTGTGACTTCAATTTGTTCATGCCTTGCAAGTCAGTGAGTTACACGGGTAAGGAACATGGGTGTGTGTGACCACACTGCCTGCCCACATGGGTGTGTGTCTCCCTAAACCACACGGGCGTGTGGGCACTGTATATAAGAGAAATTTTGGAATTTTGAGAAAAATATTATGTGTAACACCCCTAACCCGTATCCGTCACCAGAATAAGGTTACGAGGCATTACTGATCAAATCACAACATACAACATACATTTCTCGACGAGACCTTAAAACATGCTTAAAAGAGGTTTGGAACTAAACCGATAACAGTTGAAACTTTGGGAAACTTATAAAATTTTCATGCATACAGGGATCACACGCCAGTGTGAACAGGCTGTGTGCCTCACACGGCCACCAGACACGCCCATGTCATAAGTCGTGTGGAAACATGGCATACATACTAACTTGCATCACACGGCTGGAGACACGCCTGTGTGCATGGCGGTGTTAAATCTGGAGGGTATGCTGACTTGGTCACACGGCTAGCCACATGCCCATATGCAAGCTCGTGTGCCACAGATGGCCAGTAGACACGCCCGTGTGCCTAAGCCGTGTAACTCACTAACTTGTTTAATTAAGTTACAACAGACACACGGTCGAGTCACACGTCCTTGTGCTCAACTGTGTGGGGTAAAATTAGGCTTGGTTTAAGCCACATTTCTCACCCTCCTCAAGCATACCTAAACCACATCATTTCATACCATTTCAATGCACTTATAAGAAACCAAAACATGCCAATTCATATACAAGTCATGCCATTTCATCTTCAACCATTTCACTACTCAAATCATAACCATAAACATACCACATCAATATGTCATAACCTACATTTTTTTTCACTTATCTTCCATATGTATGATCTCACCATATTATAATGTAATTCATGCCATAAAATATACCAATTCATCATCATCAAAATGTACCAATTCATCATCCCTATACCATACCAAACATGCCAAAACACAAGGCTATATATATACATCATATATCACTTATAAAACTTATGAATTAAGCCAACTTAAATGGCCAAATACATACCAACATTTACATCATATGCAAGCCAAACTCACATTCAACATTATTAAACACATTTCCACATAACTCAAGCCTATACATGCCATATAACCAAGTCACAAATGTATAAATACTAAAATCAAAAGCCAGATAGTGTGATGCGATCTCCGTCGACTTCCAACCCAAGTGAGCGTCCGAATCACTATAAAACATAGAAAAATAACACAAAGTAAGCTATAAAGCTTAGTAAGCTCGTATGATATTAAACTTATCTTATTAAATACACACATATTAAGCATTTACATATACTATAAGATAAATTCATTTGATTTCACCTTTATACCATAATTCCAATCACATAATTAACAAAGCTTCACAAGTTTATTTATTTCTATGCTCATACGAATCAAAAACATTCTTATCAATTTGATCACATTTACATATACAAAATCAACTAACTATATAACTTTATTCGAACCAACATTCCTCACATTTTCTTTAGCCAATGTGAATTGTGTTGATTGTCATCAAGTAACAGTATTTTGCACGTTATATACCTTATGTATATATAATTAAAACAAACATAACTCATGCTTCATTTAACATCCAATCTATACCTCCATATAGCCCAATGAACCCATTTTAGCATAAAACATATTTATACACAAATCTTTCTCATTTCATATACATGATACAATATGAACTCACCACTTTCATTCGATTCTCAAATAAGCTTTGTACGTACCTGTATTACTTAGTTTGATCGTACTTTCATTCTTGTCTTGACTATGCCCGTCGAACCATTTAGAATCGCTAAGGATACTGGGAAATCTCGTATAACTCATACAATGCCATATCCCATATATGGTCTTAGATGTTATCATATATGAATGCCAATAACCTAGCTATGGTCTTACACAAATCTCATATCGATGCCAATGTCCTAGACATGGTTTTACACGAATATCATATCGATGGCAATGTCCCAGACATGGTCTTACACAAATCTCATATCTCGGTAATCCTAATGTCATGACATTTATATCCTGAGCTATTCCTAAGGTTCGTACGAGACTTTTAGATGTCATAACTTTGTCGATTCATGCTCGTACTCAACATTCAACATTCAATTACATTCAATGATAAATAAACATTTATAACAGAATTTAAAAACATTATTTAACATACGAACTTACCTCGATCGTTAAAACGACAGAACGGATCGGATCGACTAGTTCGATACTTTATCTTTTCCTCGATCTAGACCCGTATTTCACTTTTCTCAATCTAGTTATAATCAAAATCAGCTTATTTAATAATCTCTCTATTCAATTTAATCCAAAATTTACTTTAAAGTATGTTTACACTTTTGCAATTTAGTCCTTATCACATAAAATCACAATTTCATGAAATTAAACACAAACCCAAGCTATCCAAATTTTCCATATATTACTATCAGCCCATATTTTCAATTTATTTTAAAATTTAACCACTAAATTTTCATATTTTACAAATTAATCCAAAATTGACATTTTTACCAAAATTCACTTTACAAAACTTGTACATCTAACAACAATGATGTATTTTCCATCATGAACTAAAAAAATACTCATGCATTCAACAATGACAACATTCAAATACTTTAACAGTTTTGAAATCAGAGATACATGCCAGCTAGAATACAAAGCAACGATCTCAAAAACGTAGAAATTATTAAAAATCAGTTGAAAATACATACCAATTAAGTCATGCAACTGCCGAATTTTCAAAGGCTTCAATGGTGTTCTTTTTTATTTCACTTTCGGTGGAAGATGATGAGAAATAAGCATGAAATTGTCTTTATTTTATTTAATTTAACTTATTACACTAATTACCATTTTGCCCTTTGTTATAAACATTAAAATTTCACCAAAATATGCATATAACCATCCACTTACAATATAAAAGGGCTAATTACAACATAAATCCCCCAAATAATTTATCTCTTAGCCATTTAATGCATTTGAACTATAGAACTCACATTTTTCACTTTACGCGATTTAGTCCTTTTTATCAAATTAGACACTCAAACGATAAAATTTCTTTACGCAAATTTCACACAAATCTAATATCATGTTGTAAATATTAAAATACTAATAAAATAATTTTTCTAATGTCAGATTTGTGGTCCCAAAACCATTGTTCCGATTTTGCTAAAAACGGGCTGTTACATTATGTGATTCTGATTGAGTCCCGATTTGATTTTATTGTTCATATTGAGCCTCGAGGGCCCATTCAAGGGACAATATGATTGATGTTGCATAGTAATAATAATATTTTTACATGAATTATCTGTGAATGTTTTATAAGTCCCGGTAATACTCCGTGATCCTATTCCGGCAACGGATACGGGGTCAGGTGTAACTTTTTGGGTCAAATCGGAACAGTGGTTTTGGGACCACAAATATGAATTCAAAATATTTAGTTTATCATTATTTTAATGTCTACAACATGGTAATATGTTTGTGTGAAAAATTCATAAAGAAATTTTATCGTTTAAATGGTTAATTTGATAAAAAGGATTAAATCGCGTAAAGTGTAAAAGTGGAGTTCCATTAGCTAAAGGTGCCTAATAGCTATGGAAATTAAAAGAGGAGGTCCTTATGTTGAAATTACAAACATTATATGTTTTTAATGTTTAAATGTTAAGGTTAATTTAGTAATTTATGTATTAATGTTAATAAAACAAAAGAAATAAAATAATTTAGTGCTTTTCATCTTCTTCTCTAGCCGAATATGAAGGATAGAAAAGCCAAAATTTAGGTTTTCATTCGACCATGCTTGGATACCAAATTAAGATTGAGATAAACGAGATTTAGATTTAGAACGGGGGAAAAACAAAGTATTGGATTAGTCAACCTAATTCGTCGTTACAGCGAACGAGGTAAGTTTGTATGTTTAATAAGTATTAAATTTTATATGTATAAATGCTTAATTGATAAAATTGTAGTTAATGATATATTATTGAAATGAAATGTGAATGCTATTGAGTACGATACTAAGGAAATGATCAACAGAGATTCGATACAGTGGAAGTCCCGGTTGTACCTTAAGAATTGATAGGATACAAATGTCATGACATTAGGGCTACTGAGATTACGTGTAAGACTATATCTGGGATACGATATCAATATGAGACTTCATGTAAGACCATAGTTGGGCTATTGGCATCGATACAAGATTACATGTAAGATCATATCTGGGATATGTCATTGGTACGGTATTGTGAGTACGAGATTCTTGGGTATCCTTTAGTATTCCAAATGGTTTAACAGGAAATGTTGATGAAACTTGGTTACAAGTGATGGTACGACTCAATTAAGGTACTTGTGATAGAAATCGACAAGTAAGTGTTAAAAGTGAATTTCATATGATGAGTAAATTGAAAATTATGAGAATTCTGATAAACCGTAATATATACATATTTTAATCCCACATTTGGCATACTTTTGGATGATTTATCCCTTGAATTGTGGAACTTGATGCTCCTAATCCTTTAATTTCATGTTTTATACTTAGGAGAGCATAGGAGGATGAAAAGAACGAGAAACGGGCCAAAAACAAAGAAAATGGGCTAAAGTAAGAAATCCATACGGCCAGAAGTTCGACACACGACCGTGCCATTTTAGCAGACTCGAACACGGCCTAGGGCTTGATTCACACGGGCGTGTGCCATGGGCGTGTCCCTGCCGTGACCTGTTTTAATTTCACTCAGATTAAGATACTTGTGGGCCAAGTAAGGCATCTCAAAAGCCTATATAAACACCCTAGAGGGTAACCTAACGGGGGAGTTAGACAGAAGGCCTTTGTCAGGGCTTTTGACAGGAGCAAAGCCAGAGAGAGCTAAAATTAGGGAATTACTCAAAGAAAGCCAGTTGATCTATCTCAGAAGCGGGAATCACACTTAAGACTGAGGATCTTCCCTTAAAATTCCTTCAGGGGGTTTTAGGGTTTTTCTTTATGTTTTGTTATTTAATTTCTTCTGAGATGTATTCTTTAATAAACTTGAATTAACCCCCTCAAATACCTGAGGGGGATGAAACCTAAGACAGATCTTGTTATTGTTTTCTGAACTGTATGATAAATACTTGATTTGTTCTTAATTATGTATTCTTAATTCTTGCTTATATATTCCAGGATATTGATTCAAGTATTGATGTGCTTATTTAGAGGAGCAAAAGTCCCTGTTTAAGAGTAGATCTAGCATAATTAAGCGGAGTTGGTCGTACTCCTAGAAATAGGACGATGAAAATTTGCCGGATTAGGGTCAAACCTAATATGGGAGTCCATAGATCGAGTTAATGCAACACTAGCAGTTTTAATTAGAAAGAGATTTCAATTAATCAACCTAGGGTTAGACGTCAGTAGCCTCAAGGTATTAATATAAATTAGGGAATCCTACGGATTAAGTCAAGTAAATAAATCGTCTGGTTCAGAGTTAAATAACAAGTGAAGTCTAGGTAGATTCTTCCTCGGGTATTGTCTTAATCAATTAATTTTCTCAAAAGAATTTTCCCAATCCATTCTCTGTGTATTGGCATCCTTAGCTTAGGAATTAGTTAGATAAACATCAATCCCCTTTATTTTATGCTAAATAATAAAAAGAAAGTCAGTACTAGTACTTTTGGTTCCCTTGGGTTTGACATTCCGGTCTTGCCACTAAGCTATACTACTGTTCGATAGGTGCGCTTGCCTCAATCGTGGTGATAGTTAGTTTCTAGGCTCGATCATTCATTATATAAATATTAAAACTCTCAGACACACGATCAAATTCATATGGTTCAATTGAATATATATAAATATGATGGCTATTGAATTGAAAATAGTTTATTTCTATTTGCTTATGCTTATGTAAATGGGAATGAATTGAGAAGAAGTATTCAAACCATATAAGCATTGAAATGAATAAATCTGTGAAATTCTTGGTTAACTATGTGAATGGATACATGACATAAAATGGAAATTATAGAAATTATATTATAGTATTTATGATGGCTTTAAATGTGTTTATTTGATGAGATGAATTTTTATCATACGAGCTTACTAAGCTTTATAGCTTACTTTGTTTATGTTCCCGTGTTTTATAGTGATATCGAAGCTAGCTCGGATTCGGAGATCATCCGAGATCGCTTCACACTATCCACCTATAACTTAGTATCTATGAACTTTGGTAATCTGAGTATATGGCATGTATAGGAACTTTGAGTCATATTATTTATATTTTGGTAATGACTTAGGCCATATGAATTGGCTTGTAAATGCTTATAATTTGGTTTGTATATATATAACCATGGGTGATGGCTTAAGTTTGGTATATTTGGTATGTTTGAATTATGTGCATATATATATATGCTTATGTCTTATGCTTATTTAGTTAGTTAAAATGATTGATGATAATAAGTACCATGAATGGTAAGTTAATGATTTGAAGAATTGGTAACATGTTTGTGAATGTATATGTTTTGAGTTGTAAATATAGTCATGAGAGTTGGCTTAATTTGGTGAATTTAGTTATGTGCATATATGTATGAATATATGGTTGATATTAGATGTGAATTATGTTTGTGAAATGGTTCAAAATGAGGTATGAGAGGTAAAGGTATAGCTAGTTGAATTTGTATGTTTTGATGGAGTAAGGGTTGGGATTATAAGCATGTTGAATATTGGTAGTGGATATGGTATGAATTAGCCTTAATTGTGGCTAAATTGGATGCTTATTTATGCTTTGAATTGGTACCAAATTGATTGTATAGGTATATGAAAATTTGGGTGGCAAATTGGCTTGGTAAATAGCCTAGTTTTGTCTACACAGGCAGAGAAATGGGTGTGTGTCTCAGCCGTGTATGACACAAGGGCGTGACACACGGTCGTGATACACGGCCGTGTGTCCCCTGGTGTTGAATTTGAAATGAAGTCAGTATGCTCCACACGGTCTCACACACGGCGTGCGATCGGCCGTGTGGTACAAGTCAGTATTCCCTCTAATTGGCTCACGGCATAACACACAGGCGTGTGTGGCCACTTCGAAGGGCACACGGGCTAGACACACGGCGTGTGTGAGAAATTTTTCAGTATACTCCACACGGTCTCACACACGGTGTGTGATCGGCCGTGTGGTACAAGTCAGTATTCCCCCTAATTGGCTCACGGCATAACACACAGGCGTGTGTGGCCACTTCGAAGGGTACACGGGCTAGACACACGGGCGTTTGGTTAGCCGTGTGACCCAAGTCAGTATATATCGCCTGTTTTCACACGGCCTGTGACACGGGCATGTCTGGTGACCGTGTGAGACACATAGCTTGGCCACACGGGCATGTGACCCCTGATTTGAAGAAAAATTTGCTAAGTATTGAAAAATTTCCCGAGCTATTAATTTAGTCCCAAATTATTTCTAAAACTTGTTTAAGGCATCGTAGGTTCTTAATAGGGACAATTTGATTGAGATTGAATGATGAATGATTGAATTGAGAAATGTATGTTAAATAGTTGTTTAATTGTTTTGTAATTTTGGTAATGCTCTGTAACCCTATTCCGGCATTGAATACGGTGAGGGGTGTTACATTTATTGGTATCAGAGCTATGGTTTAGTCGATTCTCGGGCTGACGTAGCAAGTACGAGTCTAGTTATACATGCCATTATATAAATCATGATAGTGTCATATCTCCTGACCAGTTTTAAACCTATTTTCATATAGTAATGTCTTCCTACCAAGCTCAAGATGAGTCTGAGGAAGCTGAGAGCACAACTTAAGCTTCTGTGCAATGAGGCCCATATTTGGGGGTCGTGAAGAGGCAAAAGTAGCCTTCTTCAACATGATGGATGTGTGGTTTAGAAAATATATGAGAACAAATCATACTGTTCAACGATCTCCCCCACCTACTTCACGACCTGATGAAATGCCATAAGGTACTGGACCCGTGAGAATTGGTAAGGCTTGAGTAGACAAAATTAAAAAGTATGGGGCTAAAGAATTTAAGGCTATGGCCAATGATGATCTTGAAAGGGCTAAGTTTTGGCTAGAGAATACTATTCGAGTTCTAGATGAACTGTTATGCATACCAGTCGAATGTTTGAAATGTGCAGTATCCTTGTTGAAAGACACAACTTATCACTAGAGGAAAACCATAACCTCTGTGGTACCGAGGGAAAATGTCACTTGAGAATTTTTCCAAATAGAGTTAAAAAAGAAATATATTATTCAAAGATTCTTAGATCAGAAAAAGAAGGAATTATTAGAACTCAAACAGAGGAATATGACTATATCCGAGTATGAATGAGAATTTGTTAGATTGAGCAAATATGCTACTTAATGGGTTCAAACTGAAGCTGACATGTACAAAGGATTTGAGGAAGGACTAAATGAAGAAATCAAGCTATTGATTGGAATTCTGGAATTCAGAGAATTCAC
This sequence comes from Gossypium bickii, assembly GCA_025503065.1. Classification (NCBI taxonomy): domain Eukaryota; kingdom Viridiplantae; phylum Streptophyta; class Magnoliopsida; order Malvales; family Malvaceae; genus Gossypium; species Gossypium bickii. The sequence continues at coordinate 45,825,952 of CP106711.1, read as the reverse complement.
GGTGTTGGTTGAACGGGCACACAAGGCCGAGGAATTAAGCAAAGAAAAGAAACAAGCAGAAAGGGAAGCTCGGGTTCTGAGTAAAAGATTTTTTGGTAAGACGCAATCATCTGCTTTGAAGAAATTGAAGAATTATCATAAATGTTTTGCTACATCAAGGGAGTATTGGGGAAAGGAACGAAGTTCTAAACGCACCAACCCGAGGTCTTCGTCTACCTTAACAACCAGTGTTGGGAGTGTTGGAAACCACAAATCACGATGCAATGTCTATAATAAATTTCATTTCGGAGAGTTCTGGATGAGAAGTGGGGCTTGCTTTAAGTGTGGTTCTCTCGACCATTTTCTTAAAGATTTCCCGAAAAGGGTTGGGAAAGACATTGAACAGACCCCGAGGTCAAGTAATCCTACCTCCAGGGGTTGACCACCACGGTATTCCAGAAATGTCAGTGGTAGTCGTAGTGCTGCAAAAGATTCAACAGCTAAATCTGAGGCTCGGACTCTGGCAAGAACATATGCGATATGTACAAGAGAAAATGCCTCGGCACCAGATGTTATCACTGGTACATTCTCTCTACTTGATAATAATATTATTGCTTTGATTGATCCTGATTCCACATTCATATATATGCACAAAATTTGTGTCTGATAAAAATATGATTGTTGAGTTCACTGAATTTGTGGTTAAAGTTTCGAACCCCTTGGGTCAACATGTTATGGTGGTTAAAATTTTTAAAAAATTTTCGTTGATAATAGAGGGTCTGTTTTCTGGCTAATTTGATGTTGTTACCCTTTTATGAATTTGATGTAATATTGGGATGGATTGGTTAGCCCAACATGATGCAGTGGTAAATTGTATACATTGAATTGAAGTGTCAGAATGGTGAGTTACTTCGGGTTGAATCTGAGAAACTGGATGGGTTGTCTAATGTGATTTCAATAATATCAGCACAGAGATATATTAAAAAGGGGTATAAGCCTTATCTTGCTGTTGTACTAGACACCAAAGTATCAGAGTTGAAAATCTGATCAGTGCCGGTCGTTTGTGAGTTTCCTAAGGTATTTCCAGAAGAACTACCTGGTTTACCTCAAGCTAGAGAGGTGGAATTTTCCATAGACCTTATACTAGGAATGACATCGATATTTATAGCACCATACAGAATGGCTCCTACTGAATTGAAAGAATTGAAGGTACAGTTGCAAGAGCTATTTGATAGAGGATTTGCTCAACCCAACTTTTCACCATGGAGTGCACCGGTATTGTTTGTAAAGGAGAAAGATGGATCATTGAGATTATGCATCAATTACAAACAACTTAATAAAGTCACAGTAAAGAATAAGTACCCGTTGCCTCGTATAGATGACTTGTTTGATCAATTAAAAGGTGTCACAGTATTTTCAAAGATTGATCTACGATCCGGTTATTATCAACTACGGGTAAAGGATTCAGATGTGCCAAAGACAACTTTCAGGACCAGATATGGACACTATGAGTTTTTAGTGATGTCGTTCAGATTTACTAATGCCCCGGCAGTATTTATGGATTTAATGAACGAAAGTTTCAAGCCATACCTGGACAGGTTCGTGGTTGTTTTTATTAATGATATTTTGGTTTATTCCCAGGATGAAAATCAGCATGTTGAACATTGGAGAACCGTATTGCAAACTCTATGTGAGAAGCAATTGTATGCCAAGTTCAGTAAATGTGAATTATAGTTAAAGGAAGTTAGTTTCCTTGGACATGTTGCACCTACAGAAGGTATTCGAGTGGACCCGAATAAAATTTTAGCTATTGTAAGTTGGAAGCCACCAAGGAATGTTTCAGAAGTAAGAAGTTTTCTGGGACTAGCAGGATATTATCAGAGATTTGTTAAAGGGTTTTCAATGATAGCTTCTCCGATGACTCGATTGTTGCAAAAAAGAAGTGAAATTCGAGTGGACAAATAAGTGTCAGTAGAGTTTTGATAGATTGAAAACTTTATTGACAGAAGCACCTGTATTAGTCCAACTTGATTGGGTAAGGAATTTATAGTCTACAGCGATGCCTTATTGAATGGTTTGGTATGTGTATTGATGTAAGAAGGCAAAGTAGTGGCTTATGCATCTAGGCAGCCAAAACCGCATGAAAGAATTACCTGGTACATGATCTTGAATTAGCAGCTATTGTATTTGCACTGAAAATATGGTGACATTATCTTTTTGGTGAAAAATGTCACATCTTCACGGATCACAAAAGTCTAAAGTATTTAACGACACAAAAAGAACTAAATTTGAGACAACGTAGGTGGTTGGAATTATTGAAAGGTTATGATCTCGTTATTGATTACCATTCGGAGAAAGCTAATGTAGTGGCGGATGCCTTGAGCCGAAAATCCTTATTTGCATTACGAGCATTGAACACCCAGTTTTCTTTGTCTGACGATGGTTCAATCATAGCTGAGTTAAAAGCTAAATCGACGTTTTTGCAGTAGATTTTTGAGGCTCAGAAAGATGATAGTTAGTTACAAGCAAAATGGATGCAGTGCGAATCGACTCCTGATTCAAAATTTTAGCTCGGGATCGGTGGTTGTTTATGATTAAGAGGCAGAGTATGTGTACGGAAAAGTTCAGAACTAATACAAAAGATTTTGAATGAAGCTCATAATGGTAACATGTCTATTCATCCTGGTAGTAATAAGATGTATAGTGATCTGAAAAAGATGTATGAGTGGCTGGGGATGAAACGGGATATTTCTGAATTTGTATCGAAGTGTTTGATATGTCAGCAAGTGAAGGCCAAACACCAAGTAACTTCGGGGTTATTGCAGCCAATTACAATTCCGGAATGGAAATGGTAAACAGTTACCATGGACTTTGTAACAGGATTGCCCCATTCACTAAAAAAGAAAGATGTTGTTTGGGTAATTGTCGATCTTTTAACGAAGTCTGCACACTTTATCCAGGTACGTATGGATTTATCATTGGATAGATTGGCTGAATTATATTATTGAAATGAGTATATTATTGAAAAATGTTACAGACAGGATTTAACCCGGACGGGTAATCCTGAAATAAGCTCTCTCGAGCATATGTTATAGATTGGAAATAAATCGAACAGGTAATCCAGAGTAAGGTCTTCAGAGCGTATGTTACAATCGGGATTTAGCCTGGACTAGCAATCCTGAATAACTCTTGTGAACATTGGTTGAAAACAGGATTTAGCTTGCAATGGTAATCCTGTTGGATAATATATGACTCGAGAGTTTGCCCTTTGAATGTGTGCCCTAATGGGTAACTATGAATATGAATTGACGAATAATTGAAATGTATACTTTATATACACTACCCAAAAGCCCATCGAAATTTCAATAGTTCAACGGGAAAGATTCTTGAAATATGGAAAGGTGAAACTAAATAGAAGTTTATAATGCAATGAGCTCATCTACATTTACTTGATATTCATATGATGTTATGTGACTAACTTGTTTGACTAAGTGTATATGTTTAGGTAAATTTACCCAAAAATTTTTGACGGCATGTATTTGTATGCTTGTATGAATAAATATAGTCGGTAAGTTTATTTCCTGTTATATGAACTTACTAAGCATGAAAATGCTTACCCCGTTTAATTTTCCCTATTTTATAGTGCTTGTAAGCTCAAAAATGTTGGAGGTTAGTTGAAGCATCAATCACACTATCCTCTATCTCATTTTTGTATAAATAGAAATCTCATTTTGATATAATGGCATGTATAGGCTCATTTGGCCAAATAATTGCTTCTAAGTGATGTTTTGTAATCCAGCCATTGGAATGGCTAGTGGAGTTTTACTTGGTATGTTTATAAAGTTATTTCATGATTAAATTCCTATGTGCTAAGTTAGGTGATTGTGTTATGCTTAAGATGTATGTTCATTATAAATAAAATTCTAAACATGAATTGAATGTGATAATATACCATGTTAGATACTAGAATTGGCTTAGTTTTATTGCTTGAATTGGCTGGTATATGTATACAAGTGTTGATTTAGGTTATTGGAAATAATTGGGTGAGGAAATGGCTTTATTTCGTCCACACGGGTAGACACACGGGCATGTGTCTAGGCCGCGTGTTACCATGGGCGTGTGGCCTAGACGTGTGTCCCCTGCACCATAAAATAGAGAAACAGAATGCTCAGAATTGAGCATACGAGCAGAGACGCAGGCGTGTGTCCCAACTGTGTGAGGGACACGGCCTTGAACATAGGCATGTGTTCTTGTCGTGTGAAAACTGCACCTAAATTTCGAAAATTATGTTCGCCACATGGCGTAGCACACGGGCGTGTGACTTGGCCGTGTGACTTCAATTTGTTCATGCCTTACAAGTCAGTGAGTTACATGGGTAAGAGACATAGGCGTATGTGACTACACGGCCTGCCCACATTGGCGTGTCCCTAAACCACACGGACGTGTGGGCACTGTATATAAGAGAAATTTTGGAATTTTGCGAAAAATATTATGTGATTCTGATTGAGTCCCGATTTGATTTTACTTTTCATATTGAGCCTCAAGGGCCCATTCAAGGGACAATATGATTGATGTTGCATAATAATAATATTTAACACGAATTATCTGTGAATGTTTTATAAGACCCGGTAATACTTCGTGACCCTATTCTAGCGACGAATACAGGTTAGGGGGGTTACAACATCCTACTTGAAGCGTTTTTGACACTATTTTTTTAGAACCGTCTTCTCAAAATTATTTTTTTAGGAACTACTGTAAAAAAAAGCATCCGCGTGGGAGCTTTTTTCAGTAATTTTGCTAACAGTACATCCTGCTTAAAGTGTTTTTGAAACTAATTTTTTCAGAACCGTCTTCTCAAAAATATTTTTTTAGGAACTATTGTAGAAAAAAAGCGTCCACGTGGGGGCTTTAATCAATAAATTTGCTGACAGTGCATCCTGTTTGAAGTGTTTTTGACATTATCTTTTCAGAACTGTCTTCTCAAATGTAATTTTTCTGAAACTACTGTAGAAAAAAAAAATCCTTATTATCAATATAATTTTTTCTAAACCCTTAACCTAAACACAAATTTATTTTTTTAAAAAACTAAACCCTAATTTAATTAATTTTTTAAAAAACTCTAAACCCTAATGTAATTAATTTATTTAAAACCCTTAAAACTTAATTTAATTAATTTTTTAAAAAAACTCTAAACCCTAATTTATTTTTTAAAACCCTTAAACCTTAATAAATAAAACCCTAAATTTTTTTAACAAAACACTAATACTATAACCCTAAAACCCTAAACCCACAAACCCTAAGGACTAAACATGCAAATAGCACTAACCTTAGAAAAACACAGGCTAAATCGCGTCCCTGAGGGAGCGATTTTGCAACAATGGGCAAAGGAGGTTTCGGCTTTTCACAAAATGAGTTCTCAAACAAGAGTACAATATAGAGAAAATTGTACTAAACGTACAAACTTAACCCCTGAAAATAAAGTCGTAATTCTCATAGAGTTCTCTCAAAAGGGGTATAAAATTCTTTCCATAATTACCACGAAAACTCTTACCGAAACTTATATGCAACTTCATCTTATCACCCCCAAAAGAAAATCCCTGTAGTACTACATCTTTAATTGTCTTTTAATTGGTCTCTCAAAATAGGGATCCAAGACCCCTTTAAATAGGCTAAGATTAGAGGTTTAATAATACTAAAATATCTTTAGAATAATCAGAGTTTAATAATACTCTTAATTGTGAGCTCGTAATCGAATTAGGATTACAAGTCACTCGATTGCCTGACCATTTCTAAGTAAGTACTTGTTACAAAAGAAAAATAAGATAGGAATATTTGAATCAATCCTTTGTACGAGAAAAGAACCAATGTTATTGAACGCGACCCATTTTCTATACGAAAAACAAATTGAAAACAAGAATTAGATTTGAACAAGCCCCGACCCATTGTTTATGTAAGAAACAAGAACCGAAGGTATAGAAAAGAAAGAAGAATGCCACAAAGGAATAAGCCTTGATAAGTTCAGTTTTAATGTTCTTAAAAACTTAAGAGAAAATCTCACAAAATATATTATCATTCATCAATCGCCAAAGTACAAATTAAGCAATTATTTATGATCTATTCTAAGGCATACAAACAACCAAAACCAGCCATGAAGTTAAATCTTAACTATGCATGAATGCATGAAGCACACAAATAGTCATATAACTCCCAACATTATATGTAATCCTAAAAACCAAGTAGGATCCTCAAAAGTCATAAGGTTGTCGAAAAGTCACTTGTATAAATATGATGCTGTTAGAATTCCTCCAAAGGTTATATTTAACTCCCATCTTGAATGTTGGAAATTAAAGGGGCTTTCGCTAGTCAAATGGTCACTTAAGATGAATGTGAACCTTTTGGTATTCTTTTCATTAAATCTGACTAATGAATATGTGAATACTTAAATCTTCCTTCTACTAAATTTGGCCAATGAATACTTGTGTCTTTAAATCTCCCCTCCATTAAATGTGTCTATTCAAAGCTGGAATTCTAAAAGTTCTTAAGTTAGTAGCATTCTTAAATGCTGATTTGAAATGTAACACCCAAAACCCGGTCAAAACGCTACGACCGAATCAAGCATGTCATAGGGAAAAATCGTTTTGAAAAAAACAAGTTGTTGGCATAAATTGTAAGGAAAACTTTTCATTTTATGGAATCCCGAGTTGAGTTAAATAAATTGCTAAATCGTTTCAAAATTAGTTTTAAAGAAAATCGAGTTAACTTGTTGTTGTTACATGTTTACTAATACCTGATGGTAGAAATTTTGGAAAATCCCGAAATTCATTAAAGTTTGTGAAAACATTCATTTTATAGGTTCTTTTCCTTTTAAATCATGCTTTAATGATTAACGCAATTTCAAAGGTATTTGACAAATTAAATAATCCCAAAAGTAAAATTTAGTGGCCTTATTACAAAACCAAAAATTGAAATTTAAAGCAAAGTAAATCCGAATTTAACCAATAAAATAAAAGCAAACTGTTGTGCATGGCCACCTCGAGTCCATCCCGGCTCCATATCCGCGATCTAGCAATTATCTGCAAAATGTAATGGAAAGGGGTGAGTTACCGAGACTCAGTATATAAATCCCTATCCCGAAGATAATAAGCCCTTACACAATTTTATAAGCAAATATGCATGTCATGCCACCCAAAGCCTAACCATCCGAAACTCCCGAATCTACCCCGTGTGGTACCAGACCACTGGTGGTCCCAAACCAGTGATGACCGAAGTCACGAATAACATCTATGGGGCCAACCCACTTTGTGGTACCAAACCATTGGTGACAATCCCTTTTGATATTATGTGGGGCCAACCCACTGTGGTGCCAAACCACTGGGACGAGTCACAAAGATAAATATATGTGGTACTAAACCACTGGTGGTTCCAAACCACTGAGACTTAGTCACAAAGTAATGTGTAGTGGGGCCAACCCACTGTGTGGTACCAAACCACTGGTGACAGTCTGAAAATTATACCTTCCACCTCCTCTCATCACCCATTTCTCATGTACATGCTTACAATCAGGTATGATCATGTTTAACATATAGAATAACATGTGTAAAATAACATGGCACTGACAGATTTCAATATATGTAAGTAACATTTGCACCCATAACAAAAGAATTGAAAAGGAGCCCCCCAATAGATCTTAGAAGTTTTCGATTTTAGAAGTAACAAAAGAAAAAGATGAAGAAAAGTTGGCCACGAGAATTCAGTTTATGAAAGAAAATCAGAGGTGCGAACCTTGGATGGAGATATTCGGCTATGGCATAGAGATTAATAATGATGATGGAGTTAGGGGTTTTCAGCTTTGAAACAAAAGAAAGAAGAATAAGTGATGGGCACTTGATGCGGCTATGGTGATCAAAAGAAAACGAGGACAAGAAAAGAAGAGGTTTCGGCCATGGTCAAAAGATGAGAGAAGAAGAGAAAGGTTTAGGTGTTTTCGACACAAGAGAGATTGAGAGAAGAAAAGAAGACACAAGAGAGATTGAGAGAAGAAAAGAAGTCAAAAGAGAGGGTGGGATAATGATTTCGGCTTTGGAACAAGGATGAAGAAAAAGAGTAGGAAGAATTCGGCTTTGGTTCTCGAGAGAAAAGACAAAGAAGCAACAAATACAAAATGCGAAATATGGGAGTGGTTCAATTCGGCACAAAAGAAAATAAAAGAGTAAGGCCCTAAGTGCCTTCTAACTAGCCGAATGCCACACCTCACCAAAGCCAACATACCACATTCGGCCACCCCCCTTAGCAACACTCAACCGAATGCCCAGCCCCCTTCCAACTCTTTTGAAATTTGGCTAACACACCTCCTACTTTAATCCCCCTTTTCTCTCCTTGATTTTCTCCTGGCCACATATTCCAAGAAGTTTGAATACTTCAAAATTCCTACATTTTCTCTTCTCTACAAATTCAAATGTGTTGACTCCTTCAACACATATCCACCACAGTCCATCCTGAACACAACTCCTCCCTAGCCTTGGCGTCAAAAATAACAAGAAGAAAAGGAGATTCCCAGAGCTCGAACCTAGGCTCTATCCCCTACATGAGGCGTCACTCCATTGTGCCTTAAGTGGCGCCTCCTTGCCACTTTACCAAGGCACTTCTTGTGTCTAAACTTGCCACTAAATTCCCTTAACACCTACTCCCCTCAGCTCCCCCTTCTAAGTACCCAAAAAGAAGATTTTTGCTAAGGCTCAGGCCTACCTCTAGCTCATGCCTAGACCCTAAAATAACCTAAACTAGCATGTCATCCATACTATCCGCATGCAAACAGACAAAATGCAAAGGCCCGGATTTAATGATGTTACAGTTCTGCCCCCCTTGAAAATAATTTTGGCCTCGAAATTACCTGCTCAAAAGAGTTGAGGGTATTGTTGCCGCATCACATCCTCTGATTCCCACGTGGCCTCCTCCGTTCCATGATTCCGCTATAACACCTTCACCAAAGGAACTGATTTCCTACGTAAGACTTTGACATCCCAATCTAGAATCTGCACCGATTCCTCCTTAAAAGATAAATCCGGGCTCACTTCAATCTCCTCCACTGGCACAACATGAGACGGATCTGAACGATAGCGTTTAAGCATGGAAACATGAAATACGTCGTGAATCGACTCAGTCGATGGTAACTCAAGTTTGGTAAGCTCCTGGTCCCACACGCTTCAACACCTTATAAGGCCCGATAAACCTAGGGCTCAGCTTGCCCTTCCGACCAAATCTCAGCACTTTCTTCCACGGCGACACTTTCAAAAAGACCTTGTCACCCACTGCAAACTCTATATTCTTTCGCTTAAGATCGGCATAGGATTTCTGCTTGTCCGAAGCTTCCTTTAGCCGAGCTCGAATCAGCTTAACCTATTCTTCGGTTTCAGCAACCAACTCTGGGCCCAACAATTGACGTTCACCCAACTCTGTCCAACATGTAGGGCTGCGACACTTCCACCCATATAACGCTCCATACGGTGCCATCTGAATACTTGCTTGGTAGCTATTGTTATAAGCGAACTCCGCAAACGGTAGAAATTCTTCCCCACTACCCCTGAAATCTAGAACACAACCCCTTAACATATCTTCCAAGATTTGAATCACCCTCTCCGACTGCCCATCTGACTGCGGATGAAACGCTGTACTGAAATCCAACCTTGTACCCAATGCCTGATGCAACGCTTTCCACAATCTTGACGTAAATCTAGGATCCCTATCTGAGATAATCGACACTGGCACCCCATGCAACCTTACAATCTCCGCTATATATAGTCTAGCCAACTTTTGGAGCGAGTAATCCACACGCACAGGTATGAAATGAGTAGACTTTGTCAGACGATCAACAATCACCCAGACCAAATCCTTCTTACTAGGCGTAAGGGGTAGCCTACTGACAAAATCCATCGTGATCCTTTCCCACTCCCACTCCGAAATCTTTAACGGCTGCAACAAACCCGAAGGTAACTGATGTTCAGCTTTGACTTGCCGACACGTCAAACACTTACTTACAAATTCTGTTACCTCTCGCTTCAAACCCGGCCACCAAAACTGTTCCCGTAAATCCCGGTACATCTTACTACCTCCAGGATGCATAGCGTATGGGCTGCTATGAGCTTCCTGAAGAATCTTCTGCCTTAACTCAACATCCTTTGGCATGTAAACTCTCCCCTGGAAACACAACACTCCATCGCTGCTCAAGCTATATCTCTCCAATCCACCATTCTGCACTTGTAAACACCGAGCACTTAAGGCTTCATCTACTAACTGTTTCTCCTTAACCTGGTTTACCCACGTCGGCTTCACTTGCAGTTCCGTTAACAGACTTCCGTCATCATACAGACTAAGGTGGTCAAACATTTCTCTTAAGTCTGCTACCACTTTGCAACTCAACGCTTCAGCTACTACGTTAGCCTTACCCGGATGGTATTCAATCGAGCAGTCGTAATCCTTCAACAACTTGATCCACCTTCGCTGCCTCAAATTCAATTCTTTCTGAGTCAATAGGCATTTCAAACTCTTGTGATCCGTGTAGACTATAGACATCTCCCCATACAAATAGTGCCTCCAAATTTTCAGAGCGAAAACCACTGCAGCCAACTTCAGATCATACATCAGATAATTCACATCGTGAGGTCTCAACTGCCGAGACGCATACGCCACAACCTTCCCCTCTTGCATCAGCACACATATCTCAGACCAGTATGCGACGCATCACAATAAACCGTAAACTCCTTCCCTACTTTAGGCTGAATCAAAACCGGAGCTTCTATCAGAATCCTCTTTAACTTGTCAAAACTTCCCTGTTGCTTGTCTAACCACACAAACGAAACCCCTTTCCTTAACAACTTGGTTAACGGTGCTGCAATCAAAGAAAACCCTTCCACGAACCTTCTATAATATCCCGCTAAACCCAGAAAACTCCGAAACTCCACTACAGACTTAGGTGGTTTCCAGTGCAATACCGCCTCAATCTTCCGAGGGTCCACTCTAATCACCTTAGCTGACACCACATGACCCAAGAAGGTTACTTCTTTTAGCCAGAACTCGCACGTACTAAACTTTGCGAATAGCTGCTTCTCGCTCAGAATCTGTAAAACCACACGTAGATGCGCATCATGCTCCTCCTCAGAATTTGAGTACACCAGAATGTCTTTTATAAACACTACGACGAACCGGTCCAAGTACGGCTGAAAAACTCGATTCATCATGTCCATGAACGCTGCTGGAGCGTTGGTCAACCCGAACGGCATTACCAAGAACTCATAGTGCCCATAACGAGTGCGAAATGCCGTCTTATAGATATCAGTCTCCTTTATCTTAAGCTGGTGATACCCCAACCTCAAATCAATCTTAGAGAAAACAGACGCTCCCTTAAGTTGATCGAACAGGTCGTCTATCCTCGGCAACGGATACTTATTCTTAATCGTCAACTTATTCTGGTGACGGTAATCAATACACATCCGCATTATTCCGTTCTTTTTTTAACAAAAACCACGGGCGCTCCCTAAGGCAATACACTCGGCCAGATAAAACCTCAATCCAGCAACTCCTGAATCTATGCTTTCAGTTCTACTAACTCCTTCGGCGCCATTCTATATGGGGCAATAGACATTGGTGCGGTTCCCGGTAGCAGATCTATACGAAACTCAACTTCGTGATCTGGAGGCAAACCCGGAAGCTCTTTTAGGAACACATCGGTAAATTCCTTCACCGTTCGGACATCCCCCACAGTTGAATCCTTGACCCCCAAAGCACAAACATGAATCCCCTCTGCTACCAGTCCAACACTCCCCCCAATGAGACTTCCCATATCGAGCATACCGTGGTGGCCATTGAGTAGAAGCAGCAGGCCTTGCAGCTTAACTCAATCCCCCAAATCTAGCCCTCTTTAGAGAATTCCCAGCAGACCCTGACAGCCCAAAACTCCTCTTATTTCTATTTTTGTCCAGGTTCTGCTTCGTCGAATCCTTCACCCCCTCAGCTATTTTGGCCTTCTCCACAAGAACAACAAATTCCCTCTCTCGTTATGGAGCGATCAACAATCGCAACTCATCTCTCAGCCCGTCCTCAAATCTGACACAGCGCTCGTGTTCCGTAGCCACGATACCCCTAGCATAACGGCTCAACCTTAAGAATTTCGCGCCTGCTGCTCGATCATCGACTTACTCCCCGAACGGACTTAAAAATGCCTTACGCTGCTCATCAGTGTAACTAGACCCAATATACTTCCTCTAATAAGCCACCTTAAAGAAATCCCAGGTGATATCATCGGCCATCGCGCCATCCTTGACTGTGTGCTACCACTGATAAGACTCATCCCGAAGAAGAGACACTATCCCCTTCAACTTTTCCTCAGCCGTAAAGTCTAAATCGTCCATTATGCGCTCAGTCGCCTAAAGCCAATACTCAGCTGTGCTAGGAGCTACACCAGAAACACCCCTAAATACCTCCGCTCCATTAGCTCGGAGTCGTTCAGACACCGATTTCCAGGCTCCCGTACCTCCACCTGCTCTAGCTATTAAAGCAAAGTAAATACGAATTTAACCAATAAACTAAAAGCAAACTGTTGTGCATGGCCACCTCGAGTCCATCCCGGCTCCATATCCGCTATCTAGCAATTATCTGCAAAATGTAATGGAAAGTGGTGAGTCACCGAGACTCAATGTATAAATCCCAATCCTGAAGATAATAAGCCCTTACACAATTTCTTAAGCAAATATGCATGTCATGTCACCCAAAGGCTAACCATCCGAAACTCCCGAATCTACCCCGTGTGGTACCAAACCACTGGTGGTCCCAAACCACTGGTGACCGAAGTCACAAATAACATATGTGGTACCAAACCACTGGTGACCGAAGTCACGAATAACATATGTGAGGCCAACCCACTTTGTGGTACCAAACCACTGGTGACGATCCCTTTTGATATTATGTGGGGCCAACCCACAGTGGTGCCAAACCACTAGGACGAGTCACAAAGATAAATATATGTGGTACCAAACCACTGGTGGTTCCAAACCACTGAGACTTAGTCACAAAGTAATGAGTAGTGGGGCCAACCCACTGTGTGGTACCAAACCACTGGTAACAGTCTGAAAATAATACTTTCCCCCTCCCCTCATCACCCATTTCTTATGTAAGTAAGAATAACATGTGTAAAATAACATGGCACTGACAGATTTCAATATATGTAAGTAACGTTTGCAGCCATAACAAACTTACCCGGCATCCTCGCTTTACCCACAAGGTAACTTAGTGATCTCTACCATTATTCCGGCTTTTAACGTCACATAACTAATAACATTTTAAGTAGAGAAAGTGTGTAAGAGTTACACACCTGATTACACGTAATACGGCGCTCTCTATGTCGACACTGTCGTTAAGCGATACTACCGCTATCTGCCTACTACTTTGCTCAGATGCCGGCCCACACCCAGGTGGCTAATCCCGAACAGCAGACATAGCCCTTTTCTTGAACTTAGGGGTTGGGTTCACCGATTCAACCCCTCCTAACGCTTGGCTGGCATTCAAGTCAATAATAATCCTTGGTCACTAACCTGAATCAAAGCAACGAAATCAAAAATAAAAGATTAATTCAATACTTAAAGCGGAAACCCTTACCTAGATCGATAAACCCCGAAACATTGGGTTTGATCCACAAATCAAGCGAATCCCGAATATCTCCATTTGAAAACGACACCCCCCTTTCTCCACCTACATTTGGCCAAGCTCCCAACAATAGACCAATTAGCCATTCGGCTTTGGCTCCTCAAAACCCGAAAGAGAAGATAAAGATCTAGAGGCAATCGTTACTAACCTTAACAGGAGATCTGGTTAACACCCAAGAGGATTCGGCACTAGTACAGAAGAAGTGGAAATTAAGCAAATCAGTAGAAGAAGATGCAAGGATTGAAAAGGAGCCCCCCAATGGATCATAGAAGTTTTCGATTTTAGAATTAACAAAAGAAAAAGATGAAGAAAAGTTGGCCACGCGAATTTAGTTTATGAAAGAAAACCAGAGATGAGAAGCTTGGATAGAGATATTCGGCTATGGCATAGAGATTAATAATGATGATGGAGTTAGGGGTTTTTCGCTTTTAAACAAAAGAAAAAAGAATAAGAGATGGGCACTTGATGCGACTATGGTGATCAAAAGAAAACGAGGACAAGAAAAGAAGAGGTTTCGGCTATGGTCAAAGGATGAGAGAAAAAGAGAAAGGTTTAGGTGTTTTCGACACATGAGAGATTGAGAGAAGAAAAGAAGTCAAAAGAGAAGGTGGGATAATGATTTCGGCTTTGGAACAAGGATGGAGAAAAAGAGTAGGAAAAATTCGGCTTTGGTTCTCGAGAGAAAAGACAAAGAAGCAACAAATGCAAAATGCAAAATATGGGAGTGGTTCAATTCGGCACAAAAGAAAATAAAAGGGTAAGGCCCTAAGTGCCTTCTAACTAGCCGAATGCCACACCTCACAAAAGCCAACATACCACATTTGGCCATCCCCCTTAGCAACACTCAACCGAATGCCCAACCCCCTTCCAACTCTTTTAAAATTCGGCTAATACACCTCCCACTTCAATCCCCCTTTTCTCTCCTTGATTTTCTCCTGGCCACATATTCCAACAAGTTTGAATACTTTAAAATTCCTACATTTTCTCTTCTCCACAAATTCAAATGTGTTGACTCCTTCAACACATATCCACCACAGTCCATCCCGAACACAACTCCTCCCTAGCCTTGGCGTCAAAAATAACAAGAAGAAAATGAGATTCCCACAGCTCAAACCTAGGCTCTATTCCCTACATGAGGCGTCACTCCCTTGTGCCTTAAGTGGCGCCTCCTTGCCACTTTACTAAGGCACTTCTTGTGTCTAAACTTGCCACTAAATTCCCTTAACTCCTACTCCCCTCAGCTCCCCCTTCTAAGTACCCAAAAAGAAGATTTTTGCTAAGGCTCAAGCCTATCTCTAGCTCATGCCTAGACCCTAAAATAGCCTAAACTAGCATGTCATCCATACTATCCGCTTGCAAATAGAGAAATACAAAGGCTCCGATTTAAGGATGTTACAGTTTTACCCCCCTTAAAAATAATTTTGGCCTTGAAATTAACTGGTCAAAAGAGTTGAGGGTATTGTTGCTGCTTCACATCCTCCGGTTCCCACGTGGCCTCCTCCGTTCTATGATTCCGCCATAACACCTTCAGCAAAGGAACTGATTTTCTACGTAAGACTTTGACATCCCGATCCAGAATCTGCATCGGTTCCTCCTCAAAAAACAAATCCGGGCTCACTTCAATCTCCTCCACTGGCATAACATGAGACGAATCTGAACGATAGCGTTTAAGCATGGAAACATGAAATACGTCGTGAATCTGACTCAATTCTGATGGTAACTCAAGCTGGTAAGCTACTGGTCCCACACGCTTCAACACCTTGTAAGGCCCGATAAACCTAGGGCTCAGCTTGCCCTTCCGACCAAATCTCCGCACTTTCTTCCACGGCGACACTTTCAAAAAGACCTTGTCACCCACTGCAAACTCTATATTCTTTCGCTTAAGATCGGCGTAGGATTTCTGCTTGTTCGAAGCTTCCTTCAGCCGAGCTCGAATCAGCTTAACCTTATCTTCTGTTTCAGCAACCAACTCTGGGCCCAACAGTTGACGTTCACCCAACTCTGTCCAACACGTAGGGCTGCGACACTATCGCCCATATAACGCTTCATACGGTGCCATCTGCATACTTGCCTGGTAGCTATTGTTATACGCGAACTCCACCAACGGTAGGAATTCTTCCCAACTACCCTTGAAATCCAGAACACGACCCCTTAACATATCTTCCAAGATCTGAATCACCCTCCCCGACTGCCCATCTGACTGCGGATGAAACGCTGTACTAAAATCTAACCTTGTACCCAATGCCTGATGCAAGGCTTTCCAGAATCTTGACCTAAATCTAGGATCCCTATCTGAGATAATTGGCACTGGCACCCCATGCAAACTTACAATCTCCGCTATATACAGTCTAGCCAACTTCTAGAGCGAGTAATCCACACGCACAGGTATGAAGTGAGCAGACTTTGTCAGACGATCAACAATCACCCAGACCGAATCCTTCTTGCTAGGCGTAAGGGGTAGCCCACTGACAAAATCCATCGTGATCCTTTCCCATTTCCACTGCGGAATCTTTACCGGCTGCAACAGACCCGAAGGTAACTGATGTTCAGCTTTGACTTGCTGATACGTCAAACACTTACTTACAAATTCTGTCACCTCTCGCTTCAGACCCGGCCACCAAAACTGTTCCTGTAAATCCCGGTACATCTTACTACCTCCAGGATGCATAGCGTATGGGCTGCTATGAGCTTCCTGAAGAATCTTCTGCATTAAATCAACATCCTTTGGCATGCAAACTCTCCCCTGGAAACACAACACTCCATCGCTGCTCAAGCTATATCCCTCCAATCCATCATTCTGCACTTGTAAACACCGATCACTTAAGGCTTCATCCACTAGCTGTTTCTCCTTAGCCTGGTTTACCCACGTCAGCTTCACTTGCAGTTCCGCTAACAGACTTCTGTCATCATACAGACTAAGCTGGGCAAACATTGCTCTTAAGTCTACTACCACTTTGCGGCTCAACGCGTCAGCCACTACGTTAGCCTTACCCGGATGGTATTCAATCGAGCAGTCGTAATCCTTCAACAAGTTGATCCACCTCCGCTGCCTCAAATTCAATTCCTTCTGAGTCAAGAGGTATTTCAAACTCTTGTGATCCGTGTAGACTATAAACTTCTCCCCATACAAGTAGTGCCTCCAAATTTTCAAAGCGAAAACCACTGCAGCCAACTCCAGATCATGCGTCGGATAATTCACTTCGTGAGGTCTCAACTGCAGAGACGCATACGCCACTACCTTCCCCTCTTGCATCAGCACACATATCCTAGACCAGTATGCGACACATCACAATAAACCGTAAACTCCTTCCCTGCTTCAGGCTGAATCAAAATCGGAGCTTCTGTCAGAATCCTCTTTAACTTGTCAAAACTTCCCTGTTGCTTGTCTGGCCACACAAACGGAACCCCTTTCCTTAACAACTTGGTAGAAAACCCTTCCACGAACCTTCTATAATATCCCACTAAACCTAGAAAACTCTGAATCTCCGCTATAGACTTAGGTGGTTTCCAGTCCAATACCGCCTCAATCTTCCGAGGGTCCACTCTAATCACCTCAGCTGACACCACATGACCCAAGAAGGTTACTTCTTTTGGCCAGAACTCGCACTTACTAAACTTTGCGAATAACTGCTTCTCACTCAGAATCTGCAAAACCACACGTAGATGCGCATCATGCTCCTCCTCAAATTTTGAGTACACTAGAATGTCGTCTATAAACACTACGACGAACCGGTCTAAGTACGGCTGAAAATCCCAATTCATCATGTCCATAAACGCTACTGGCGTGTTGGTCTACTCGAACAGCATTACCAAGAACTCGTAGTGCCCATAACGAGTACGAAACACTGTCTTATGGGCATCGGTCTTGTAACACCCCTTACCCGTATACTACGCCAGAACCGGGTACGAGGTATTACCAGACTTAACAATACATTCTACCAAATCTCGAGCCACAAAATTTCACTTATAATTTAAAATTTAACAGACACATGCATACACAAGCATTATAACTCCATGACCAATATGAGCCACAACTCGTGGCTAAATACAAAATAATCCTTATTACCATTATGATGCAATACATTTAATCAAATTAATTATGACATATACAAAATGACTTAGTCAAGCCCCTATACATGCCATAACTTAAATCATTTATAAATAAAGATACCCATAGATAGCTTGATAGTGTGAAGCGATCTTCGACGACCTCCAACCCGAGCTTGTTTAGCAGGACTCTGTAACATGGGAAAGAAAAGGGGGTAAGCTTATAAAGCTTAGCAAGTTCACATGTAAAAATTTTAAGCATTAGCAATGAATTTAGCTTACTACTAAGCTGTCATAACTTGCATAAATAATGCCAAGTTCTTACTTTCCCAACTTACTCATTTGTAGCCTTATCAAAGCCTCAACATGACAAATCCTCACAACAAGTTCTCAAATTGATACAATCATTAAATCACATGCTTATACCTTATTACTCATGTTCACATTAATCTGTCTACTTGAATCACTGTAACTAAATTATTTATTTCTTGATCTAGAGAGCTCCGAATTCCAAACCGCTAATTTTCCCTAAAACTAGACTCACATATCTTCATACCATAAAATTTCCAGAATTTTTGGCTTAGCCAATTAGTACAGTTTATTCATTAAAATTTCCCCTGTTTCACTGTTAGACTATTCTGATCACTTTTCACTACGAATCAATTTTCACCTTGTACAGAATTCAAATGATGTTATCCTTTATTTCATTTGAAACTAGACTTATTAAGAATTTCAAGAATATAACTTATATCCCTTAATTATTTTTGTACAATTTTTAATGATTTTTCCAAGGCAGAATAGGGGATCACGTAATCATTCAGAACCAATCTCACAAGAATTTAAATATCTCAAAATATAAAAATCCTTTTTTTCTCTGTTTCTTTTATATGAAAATAGACTCAATAGGATTTAAATAAATATCTCATCCACTTATAATTCAATTTCTACTATTTTTGGTGATTTTTCAAATTCACATCACTGCTGCTGTCCAAAACAGTTTTATTGTAAATTTTTGCTCTCACTCACTTTAGTTGTATTCATTACTTACCTATAACAATCTTTCCAATTTCCGATTACATATCGAGCATATTGCTTATATGTTACAAATGCATATACCTACACTTATAACTACAAGCCACACATAATTTCACTTAATCGATTTTCTCGGTGAACTCATCGGTAACCTTACCAAAGGCTCAGAATACAAAGGGCACCTTACTTAATAACTTGCTTACATACCTGCAACATTCTCATTTAACACATGAGTACTCTTTCATAGTATAGGCATATTGCCAATCATGTCATAAAGTGTCACAAGCATAACTGAAAACTCATCACTTACTTAATACTTGATAATCTCAATTACTTACGATCTCAATATTAAATAAGCCTTAAATGCATACCTGTACTCTTTCTTCATGTTCTAACCTTGTCATTTTTTTGACCTACTCTTTGGATTACTTGGGAACCTTTTCCTTTTTGAACTTACCATTGCCATGCCTTGACATGGTCTTATGTGGTATCCTTGCCTTATGAACTCACCAATGCCATGCCTTGGCATGGTCTTACATGGGACATTTGCCTTATAAATTCACCAATGCCATGTCTTGAAATGGTCTTACATGGTATCCTTGTCTTAGTGCCAATGCCACATCTTGATGTGGTCTTACATGGAGACCTTAATCAATGTAGATGCCATGTCTTGACATGGTCTTGCATGGGGTCCTTGCCTTATCAAGGCCATGTCTTGACATGGTCTTACATGGTGTCCTTAATCGTCAATTCCTCCTTAAATGCCATGTTATGAACATGGAGTTTTCCGTCAATTCTTCCTTAATTGCCATGGTATAGCCATGGACTTTGAGATATCAATGCCTTGTCAAGTCATAGCTGAAACATACTTGCTCAAATTCTCAAGGTTAGTCACATAACTCAATAATAACATTACTAATAACAATAATTGCATAATAATAAAATGCTACTCAACTTACATACTTACACTCTAAATCTCATCATATCATCAACTTAACTTATTCTCATCAAACTATGCTAGTCAATACTTTCTTGTTATCATACAAAGCCATAATACAAAATATGGTCTAACATATAAATTATACAAGTTTTCTTTCCAATATCGAATTATTATCGAACATTAGTCATTATATCTGAAACTCAATACTATAGTATTTATGGCCAAAATATCAATTTATCATTCGAATATGCATAATTAAATGCTTATTAAACATATGAACTTACCTCGATACCAAAATGGTCATTTTACCAACTTTCCTGATTTTCAATTTTTCTCCCGTTCTAGGTCCAAATCTCATTTTTCGGGGTCTAAGACATCACATTTCACTTATTTAATTAATGTACTACTCAAAATAGTCCCTAACTCAAACTTTGGAAAAATTACAATTTTGCCTCTAAACTTTTGCATAATTATGATTTTGCCCCTAGGCTTGAAAATTAAACTTCATCCCTTATTCTTATGTTTTATAACATGTTGATCATTTTTCCCTTCTATGGCAACATCAAATTCTTGCTCTAACATGCACTTATGTACATTAGGTATTTTGCCGATTATGTCGTTTTACTCGTTTTCACTTAAAATCGCTTAGTAAAAGTTGTTTAACATAATTCTAAGGTTCATATTCTTCCATAAAACATCAAAATAAACACATTTCACCTATGGGTATTTTTCCAAATATGAACCCTAGGTTAAATTATTGCTAGAATAAGCTAAATCAAGTTACCGGGACTCCAAAAACGTAAAGAACATGAAAAACGGGGCTAGAATGGACTTACCATGAAGCTTGGAAAGCTTGAAAACCCTATTTATGGCTTCCCACATGTTAAATTCGGCCTAAGCTTGAAGATGGACAAATTTGGCATTTAAATTTTGTTTTTAATTCATTTAATTCACTAAATTACCAAAATACCCCTTAAAAAAATCTTTTGAAACATACCCATCCATGTCCAATTTTGTCCACCAACTTAACCAATGGACTAATTATCATTTAAGGACCTCCAATTTAAAATTTCATAACAATTGGACACGTCTAACATGTAGAACTCAACTTTTGGACTTTTTACAATTTAGTCCTTTTGACTAAATTGAGTGCCCAAACGTCAAAATTTTTGAATGAGATTTTCACGATATCATTCCGTAAAATTGTAGACCATAAAAATATAAATAAAATAAATTTCTCCACGTCGGATTTGTGGTCCCGAAATCACTGTTCCGACTAAGCCCAAAATCGGGCTGTTACAGGTCTCATTTACCTTAAGCTGGTGATACCCCGACCTCAAATCAATCTTAGAGAAAACAGGTCGTCTATCCACGGAAACGGATACTTATTTTTAATCATCAACTTATTCAGGTGATAGTAATCAATACACATCCGCATTGTTCCGTCCTTCTTTAAACAAAAAGCACGGGCGCTCCCCAAGGCGATACACTCGGCCGGATAAAACCTCGATCTAGCAACTCCTGAATCTGCGCTTTTAGTTCTACTAACTCCTTCGGCGCCATTCTATATGGGGCAATAGACACTGGCGCGGTTCTCAGTAGCAGGTCTATACCAAACTCAACTTCGCGATCTGGAGGCAAACCCGGAAGCTCTTCTGGGAACACATCGGTAAATTCCTTCACCGTCCGGACATCCCCCACAGTTGAATCCTTGACCCTCAAAGCACAAACATGAACCATGAATGCCTCACATCCTTTCCTCACCATTTTCTCGGCCTTCAAAGCGGACACCACATTAGCCACGTAATTCCTTCTCTCACCTATCATTACCACTTCTTCTCCCTCGTTGGTTCTCAACACCATACGCTTGGCTGCGCAGTCTAAATTCGCCTGGTACCTCACCAACCAGTCCATACCTAAGATCAAATCGAACTCCCCGAATGACAGTTCCATCAGATCAGCCAAAAACGCTACCCCTTGAAGTTCTAGGGGTACGTCCCTATACAGTTTGTTCACTACCACAAAGTGACCTAGAGGGCTAATTACAGTCATCTCCCTAGAAGAAATCTCATAGGCTAAGTTCAAAGTTCCCGCTATACTATTAGCAGCATAAGAGTGAGTCGAACCAACATCAATTAAAGCAGTATACGGTAATCCATAAATTAAGAACGTACCGGTTATGACGTTCGGTACGTCGCCCTCCTCTCGACGCCTCGCAGCATAGACCAACCCAGGCTATCTTGCATCAGTACTTCCAGCACCTCTGCCCGGTGCTCCGCGGCCTCGTCCAGAACCATTACCTCCCCTGGCTGAACTGCGATCCCTCTGTGGTTGCTGTCCACCACTCCTGAACTGAGCACGCCCCTGACCCTCAAACTGCATCCTAGCTAGCTTACGTGGACAATTCCTTACTTGATGATCCATCGA
Organism: Gossypium bickii; assembly: GCA_025503065.1. NCBI lineage: Eukaryota > Viridiplantae > Streptophyta > Magnoliopsida > Malvales > Malvaceae > Gossypium > Gossypium bickii. The sequence goes on along the minus strand of CP106711.1, from coordinate 45,803,832 downwards.
CCCGCACTCAAAACACCCTCTGCTACCAGTCCAACACTCCCCCCAATGAGACTTCCCACATCGAGCACACCGTGGTGGCCATTGAGTAGAAGCAGCAGGCCTTGCAGCTTGACTCAATCCCCAAAATCTAGCCCTCTTCAGAGAATTTCCAGCAGACCCTGACAGCCCAAAACTCCTTTTGTTTCTATTTCTGTCCAGGTTCTGCTTCGTCGACTCCTTCACTCCCTCAGCTATTTTGGCCTTTTCCACAAGAACAGCAAATTCCCTCTCTCGCTGTGGAGCGATCAACAATCGCAACTCATCTCTCAGCCCGTCCTCAAATCTGACACAGCGCTCGTGTTCCGTAGCCACGATACCCCTAGCATAATGGCTCAACCTTAAGAATTCCACCTCGTACTCAGATACGGACTTACTCCCCTGAACCAGACTTAAAAATGCCTTACGCTGTTCATTAGTGTAGCTAGACCCAACATACTTCCTCTGATAAGCCACCTTAAAGAAATCACAGGTGATATCATCGGCTATCGCACCATCCCTGACTGTGAGCCACCACTGATAAGACTCATCCTGAAGAAGAGACACTATCCCCTTCAACTTCTCCTCAGCCGTAAAGTCTAAATCATCCATTATGCGCTCAGTCGCCTCAAGCCAGTACTCAGCTGTGCTAGGGGTTACACCAGAAACACCCCTAAATACCTCCGCTCCATTTGCTCGGAGTCGTTCAGACACCGATTTCCAAGCCCCCGTACCTCCACCTGCTCCAGCTATTCACTCTAGAACCCGCAGCATCACCTGTGACACCGCGTCATCCCTACCCGTTTGATCTTGATACTCAGCGCCTACAGCTGGCAGCGGCGGCGGTACCTCATTCTCTGACCCATGACCAGACCCGACTGGTTCAGACACAATCATCCTACCCCTACCACGACCACGCGTATTACGTCCATGACCTCGAGTGCTCATGACTAGCCTTCACGATTTAATTTGATTTAAGAATTTTATGAGTTAGCTTTCTTCCACTGTTTATTACGGCACAGTTTTATGAACAATTAACTATAGTTGTTCTCGCAAAGTTCACACAGCCCTACAGGTTTCAGTCTCTAAGGTAAATTCCTATCACTAGCATCCATATCACAATCATTTAAAGAATAGTAATAACAGATAGGAAGCTTACCGTTGTGGAGTGGTGCCAGAGACTCAGGTGCTATGCTTTTCCAAAATATACATTTCCATTGAAATCATCTTACAAACCTTTTATTGAAAACATTTTGGGCCTCAGGTCTACAATCGAGCTTTTGAACCAGGCTCTGATACCAAAATTGTAACACCCCAAACCCGGTGAAAACACTACGACCGAATCTGGCATGTCAAAGGGAAAAATCGTTTTGAAAAAAACAAGTTGTTGGCTTAAATTGTAAGGAAAACTTTTCATTTTATGGAATCCCGAGTTGAGTTAAATAAATTGCTAAATCATTTCGAAATTAGTTTTAAAGAAAATCGAGTTAACTTGTTGTTACTACATGTTTATTAATACCCGATGGTAGAAATTTTGGAAAATTCTGAAATTAATTAAAGTTTGTGAAAACATTCATTTTATAGGTTCTTCTCCTTTTAAATCATGCTTTTATGTTTAACGCAATTTCAAAGGTATTTGACAAATTAAATAATCCTAAAAGTAAGATTTTGTGGCCTTATTACAAAACCGAAAATTGAAATTTGAAGCAAAGTAAATCCGAATTTAACCAATAAAATAAAAGCAAACTGTTGTGCATGGCCACCTCCAGTCCATCCCGGCTCCATATCCGCGATCTAGCAATTATCTGCAAAATGTAATAGAAAGGGGTGAGTCACCGAGACTCAATGTATAAATCCCTATCCCGTCGATAATAAGCCCTTACGCAATTTCATAAGCAAATATGCATGTCATGCCACCCAAAGCCTAGCCATCCGAAACTCCCGAATCTACCCCGTGTGGTACCAAACCACTGGTGGTCCCAAACCACTGGTGACCGAAGTCACAAATAACATATGTGGTACCAAACCACTGGTGACCGAAGTCCCGAATAACATATATGGGGCCAACCCACTTTGTGGTATCAAACCACTGGTGACGATCCCTTTTGATATTATGTGGGGCCAACCCACTGTGGTGCCAAACCATTGGGACGTGTCACAAAGATAAATATATGTGGTACCAAACCACTGGTGGTTCCAAACCACTGAGACTTAGCCACAAAGTAATGAGTAGTGGGGCCAACCCACTGTGTGGTACCAAACCACTGGTGACAGTCTGAAAATCATACCTTCCTCCTCATCTCATCACCCATTTCTCATGTACATGCTTACAATCAGGTATGATCATATTTAACATGGCACTGACAGATTTCAATATATGTAAGTAACGTTTGTAGCCATAACAAACTTACCCGGCATCCTCGCTTTACCCACAAAGGAAACTTAGTGATCTCTATCGTTATTCCAGCTTTTAACATCACATAACTAATAACATTTTAAGCAGAGAAAGTGTGTAAGAGTTACACACCTGATTACTCGTAATACCACGCTCTCTACGTCGACACTGTCGTTAACCGATACTACCGCTATCTGCCTACTACTTTGTTCAAATGCCAGCCCATACCCAAGTGGCCAATCCCGAACAGCAGACACAGCCTTTTTTTGAACTTAGGGGCTGGGTTCACCGATCCAACCCCTCCTAACGCTTGGCTAGCATTCGAGTCCATAATAATCCTTGGTCACTAACCCGAACCAAAGCAACGAAATCAAAACTAAAAGATTAATTCAATACTTAAAGCGAAAACCCTTACCTAGATCGATAAACCCCAAAACGTTGGGTTTGATCCACAAATCAAGCGAATCCCGAATATCTCCACTGAAAAACGACACCCCCCTTTCTCCACCTACATTCGGCCAAGCTCCCAACAATAGACCAATTAGCCATTCGGCTTTGGCTCCTCAAAACCCGAAAGAGAAGATAAAGATCTAGAGGCAATCGTTACTAACCTTAACAGAAGATCTGGTTAACACCCAAGAGGATTCGACACTAGCACAGAAGAAGTGGAAATTCGACAAATCAATAGGATAAGATGCAATAATCGAAAAGGAGCCCCCCAATGGATCTTAGATGTTTTCGATTTTAGAAGTAACAAAAGAAAAAGATAAAAAAAGTTGGCCACGGGAATTCGGTTTATGAAAAAAAATCAAAGATGAGAACCTTGGATGGAGATATTCGGCTATGGCACAGAGATTAATAATGATGATGGAGTTCGTGGTTTTCGGCTTTGTTACAAAAGAAAAAAGAATAAGAGATGGGCACTTGATGCCGCTATGGTGATCAAAAGAAAACGAGGACAAGAAAAGAAGAGGTTTCGGCCATGGTCAAAAGATGAGAGAAGAAGAGAAAGGTTTAGGTGTTTTCGACACAAGAGAGATTGAGAGAAGAAAAGAAGTCAAAAGAGAGGGTGGGATAATGATTTCGGCATTGGAACAATGATGGAGAAAAAGAGTAGGAAGAATTCGGCTTTGGTTCTCGAGAGAAAAGACAAAGAAGCAACAAATGCAAAATGCGAAATATGGGAGTGGTTCAATTCGGCACAAAAGAAAATAAAAAGAGTAAGGCCCTAAGTGCCTTCTAACTAGCCGAATGCCACACCTCACCAAAGCCAACACACCACATTCGGCCACCCCCCTTAGCAACACTCAACTGAATGCCCAACCCCCTTCCAACTCTTTTGAAATTCGGCTAACACACCTCCCACTTCAATCCCCCTTTTCTCTCATTGATTTTCTCCTGACCACATATGCCAACAAGTTTGAATACTTCAAAATTCCTACATTTTCTCTTCCCTACAAATTCAAATATGTTGACTCCTTCAACACATATCCACCACAGTCCATCCTGAACACAACTCCTCCCTAGCCTTGGCGTCAAAAATAAGAAGAAGAAAAGGAGATTTCCACGGCTCGAACCCAGGCTCTATCCCCTACATGAGGCGTCACTCCCTTATGCCTTAAGTGGCGCCTCCTTGCCACTTTACCAAGGCACTTCTTGTGTCTAAACTTGCCACTAAATTCCCTTAACTCCTACTCTCCTCAGCTCCCCCTTTTAAGTACCCAAAAAGAAGATTTTTGCTAAGGCTCTGGCCTACCTCTAGCTCATGCCTAGACCCTAAAATAACCTAAACTAGCATGTCATCCATACTATCCGCATACAAACAGACAAAATGCAAAGGCCCCAATTTAAGGATGTTACATGAAATATAAAGGATCTTCAACAAAATTAACCTGCTAAACACTATAAATAAAACTTCAATTCACAACTCAAACAAAATAGATGCATAACCGAAAAAATTATGAATGCAACAAAACAAATAATAAAGCATAATTAAAAACACCACTTAATTTATGAATGCAACTAAACAATTAATTAAGCATAAATAAAAACACAACTTTATTTATGAATGCAACAAAGTAATCAATGAAACATAAATAAAAACACAACTTTATGAATGCAACAAAACAATCAATAAAGCATAAATTAAAAGCCAACTTTATTTATGAATGAAACAAAACAAACAAATATGAAATAGAGCATAGGATCTAAAATATGAATGTTTCATCTTAAACTTGGGCTTCCCACGTTTGGTCTTAATAATTGGGTTGAGTTCATGATTGACTCCCTCAGGCCCAACGCCTCTAAAGTACGGTCCATTAAGCTTATTGCATTTAACATAAGCCTTATTTGGCCCACAAAAACTTGGCACAGTTGAGATGTAGAATTGGATCTTGGCCCAATCCAAAAACCACATGGTTACATAATCACAAGATATGACCATGCTCACATCATACCCTCCCTCTTGAAATCAATTTGTCCTTAAATCGGGTCATTTGCTCGAAAAAAAATTAATCCAATCACGACCTCTTAAAGAACACTCCTTGAGAGCTGATTTGAGGAAATTGCTTTTGCAGACCTGAAAACCAAACATAGTTTAAAAATAGGAATGGTTAATTGAACACCTCTCTTTGTACAAACGTACAATTATAAAGAGATCTATTGTTAGAGTCTTTTCAAACCTTTTCTCTTTAAAAGGGTATTTCTTTGAGTTTTCACCTACACGGAAATGAAACAGATCAAAGACATTACTCATTATGAACACAATACATTTTTTTGGATCCCCTTTCAAAAATTGAACACAAAAAACTCTGGGATCGAAAATTTGGTTTGCTTTTCCAACTCATCACAGACTAAATACTTCATTTTCATAGACAAAGAAGAAACACAGGTCAAAATAGAGTGATTCCCACAAGCATGCAAAAAGAAAATCCGATACTCAAATCCTGCCAACAATGATATAGAACAACAATCTTTGGGTTTGAAAATAAGATTTTGATCCCTTATTTCATCATGAAACAAATATTTTGTACCCAAAAACAAACCACCAATTTCAAACAAAGAAAAATTCGGTGGATGGATGTTTTCATAAAAATCACTAACTAAATTTCCTTGAAAAGGCATGTTCAACCCTAAAAGCTTCTCACAACGAATAAGAGGTTTCAAATAACAATTAAAGTCAATATTTGTATGTGATGATTAATTTTCGAAAATGTTGGACCATGAAAATAGTTTGCCGTAAGGAAGTTTTTTAAAACAAAATCAGAAACAAACTTATCATCAAATTTCAAAGAATGCCTTCTTATATCAAATTTTATAGTTTCCTTACCTTCCTTACCTTTTTGTTCTTGTGGAGAAACTTCAGTTTCCCACTCACCTCTCTCACACAAATGGAATTGTCTTTCGAGAGTGGAGTAATGTAATGAAAAATCTGTCAATGGATTTTTGAAAACCTGTGGCAAAGAAACACAATTAGACAAAACTGAGTTATGACTGGTTAGTACAAAGTCACTCCTCACTTTTGCTTGAATAGTTTCTTTCTCTTCATTTTCTTCCCTCATTAAAGCTCTCTCCAATTTTACCTCAGATCTATTTTCACTCAATCAAACTTTCTTTTCCTTCCACTTTCTCAAATTCTTTCTCTTTTTTTCTCACTTTCTTTTTCTTTTTCTTTTCTCTCAAGCTTTTTTTTTTTGATTTTGCAATTTTTCTTTCATTCGAATTTTCTTTCAAATTTTCATCTTTTTCATTATCTTTCTTTTTTCTCTCAAACTCTCGTGATTTTACATCCTCACTCTATTTTCTTTTCTCACTAGCTTTTAACTTAGTTTAATCTTTAAGAATTTGTTGTGGCGTTAAAAATGCCAACGTAATAGTCCTTCCATGGAATCTGAATGAGTACCAATTGGTAATTCTGTCATAGTTAGCTCGTCTCTCGAACTACCATGGTCTCCCCAATAGAATATGATCGGCTTGCATTGGAACTATGTCACATAAAACTTCATGTTTGTACATTTCAATGGAAAAATGACACCATAACTTATTTAATGACCTTGACTCCTCCATTTGTGTTCAACTAATGAAGCTTATACAGTTGAGGGTGCTTCAACATGTGTAGGTTCAATTTTTCAACCATGGTAGAGCTTGCAGGGTTGGAACAACTCCTGTAATATCCTAAATATAGGCCTGTGCATTCATATGTGGCACTTGATTAATCTGTAATTTAAGAAGTTGAGGTTGACTGAGGCCTTGATTAAATATTTGGATTAGGATTTAGATTAATGTTCTGGGTAATTTAAATAATATTTTGGGCTTTAAAAATTTGGGTTAGGTGGCTAATAAATGGTGTTAGCTCATAATTTAAGTAGATAGTTAATTAAGTGACAAGCTGGGCTTGTGGCCCAAAGATCTAAGGAGTTTAAGTGGGCATAAGGTGGCGTCATAAGGGGGGAGGAGTTTGGGCCAAGTGAGGGTTACTTAGAGCCCAAGTTTTGGGTCAAAAATTCGGCACTTAGGAACTTTAGGAGTGGACGGCACACTAGCTACAAAATAGGGATTTTAATTCTTTTATTTTATTGATAAATAAGAAGATAATGAAGAGAAAGATGAGGGCTATTTTTAAGGAGATAAGGGATTAAGATAAAAGCTATCAGATGACAGCAGAGTTGGCCGAAAATCCAACTCTGGGAAGGGGAGCATTGCCGAAATCTATATAAGCAAAGTGATCATCCATGCTTTCATTTTTTTTCTTCCTCACCTAGTCGAATTTCTCTTCTTCTTTTCTCTCAAAACCTTTTCTTTGCCGCAACTCTCCAAACACAGTTACTTTCCCCTCTTCTCTTCTCAAAGCCGAATCTACAAGTGAAATCTCTGTTTCCCGAAGGTGCACCGTAAGCCGTATACTCTTCTTTAATCCTGTGAGTTTCGGGATTTCTCCTTTTTCTGTGATTCCTTTATTTTTATCAAGCTCCTAATTCAAATCATTATTTCAAAGGCCCTGTCGATTATACTAACCATGATGTTACAAAATACCTATGTTTTGAAAAGTTACCGAAAATTTCACGTTTACAAGAATAACCCGGTCCATGAAACTAGTTTTCCAAAGGTACCCTTGAAAAAAATTTATTACCAAACTACCATTGTTTTGCAAAATGACCAAAATACCCTTAGTCTCTAAAAATTACCGAAATACCCTCGAACTTCAAAATTTCTGAAATACCCCTAGATTTTAAAATTATCGAAATACCCCCAGAATTGAAAAATTACCAAATTACCCTCACTTCACAAAATCACCAATGACCTTATTTTGGAAAATTACGAAAATACCCTTGTTGGAAAAAATTACGAAAATACCCCTTAGTAGTAGAAACAACAACAACAACAACAACAACAACACTTTTCTGTAATGAACGCAAGTTCATGATTGTTGATGATTGAATGAATGAACTTGAGACTGTATTGTGAATGCGAATTCAAAAGAACCACTCTTAAAACTATTATTCATAAGACTGTTAGTGGTTAACTGGTGAAAGAAAACTAATAATTCATAAAATTCTTAATCAGATAAACGCCAATCGGAGGATTGAGTTCAAGGGGTCGAGGACGTCCGCCGCGTGGATGCGGTAGGGGTAGAATGACCGTGTCAGAGCTAGTAGGGTCTAGCCACGGGTCAGGAAACGAGATGCCGGAACTGCCGGCTGTAGAAGGAGAATTTCGGGATGAGGCGCCCAGAGATGATGCTGTATCTCAGGCGATGTTGCAAGTTCTTGAGAGAGTTGCCGGAGTAGGCATGTGCATAGGAGCCCAGAAATCTGTGTCAGAACGGCTTAAGGCCAATGGAGCAGAAGTGTTTAGGGGAGTTTCTGGTGTAGCCCCTAACACAGCTGAGTATTGGATGGAAGCGACTGAGCGTATAATGGATGACTTAGATTTTAAGGTGGAGGAGAAGTTGAAAGGGGTCGTGTCTTTTCTTCGAGACGAGGCTTACCAGTGGTGGCTCACGGTGAAAGAAGGTACTGCTGCAGATCTGATTGACTGGGATTTCTTTAGGGAGTCATTTTAGGGAAAGTATGTCGGAGCCAGCTATATAGATGCTCAAAGGAAGGCATTCCTGAACTTGGTACAGGGAAGTAAGTCTGTGGCTGAATATGAGGCCGAGTTTCTACGCTTGAGCCGTTACGCTCGAGGAATGGTAGCAACGGATGAACGTTGTTTTCGATTCGAGGATGGGCTGAGAAATAAGTTAAGGGTTCTGATAACATCGCAATGGGAAAGTGTTTTTTCTGTTTTGGTAGTTAAGGTTAAAATAGCTGAGGAAGTGAAACAGGGAGAGACAAGAAAGGGATAAGGATCGGGGTAAGAATAAGAGGAGTTTTAGGCCATCAAGAGCATCGGGGAATTTTTTGAAGAGGCCTAGGGCTGATGGGCCAGCTCATGCTCCGACAAGTCAAAATCAAGCATGTTCTACATGTGGGAGGACGCATTATGGGAAGTGCATAATAAAAACAGGTGGATGCTTTACGTGTGGGTCCACAGAACATCTGATTAAGGACTGTCCTCAGACGGATCGAGGGCAGCCAATGGGCCGAGGTGCTGGTCAAGGGAAGAGAGGTGATCGGCTTGGACCAATGGGTTGTGGTGCAGGTAGAGGAGGAAATGGGGCTGGTTGTGGTCGTGGAGCACCTGGTAGAGGTGCCGATAATGTAGATGCAAGGCAGCCGGGTCTAGTTTATGCAGTTCGTCGACAGGAGGAGGATGACGCACCAGATGTCATAACCGGTACGTTTCTTATAGCTGACAGCCCTTTTCTTGCTTTGATTGATTTTGGGTCAACCCACTCCTATATTGCATGTTCGATATCTGAGACCTTAAGTATAGATCCTGAAACAACTACTAGGAAGATGACTGTAGTTAGTCCCCTAGGACAATCTAGGGTAGTAGACAAGCTGTTTAAGGATGTACCTTTAGAGACTCAAGGGGTAGTGTTTCCGGCAGACTTAATGGAATTTCCATTCGGAGAGTTCGATCTTATCCTAGGAATGGATTGGTTGTCAAGGCATCGTGCTAAGTTGGATTGTGGGACTAAGCGCATGGTGTTAAGTACCCCGGAAGGTGGGGAGTTGGTTGTATTAGGAGAAAGAAGGAATTATTTGTCCAATGTAGTGTCGGCCTTGAAAGCTGTTAAGATGATTCGGAAGGGATGTAACGCCTTTTTAGCTTTTATTAGAGCTTTGGATGCTAAAGAGGTGACTGTCGATGAGGTTCGAACAGTCAAGGATTTCGCGGATGTATTTCCGGAAGAGTTGGCAGGATTACCCCCGGATCGAGAAGTAGAGTTTGGAATAGAACTACTCCTGGGTACGGCTCCGGTATCTATTGCCCCTTATCGAATGGCACCGAAGGAGCTGGTGGAGCTCAAAGCTCAGATTCAAGAGCTATTGGATTGAGGATTCATCTGACCGAGTGTGTCTCCATGGGGAGCACCATTTCTATTCGTGAAAAAGAAGGACGGATCCATGCGTATGTGCATGGACTATCGTCAACTGAATAAGTTGACGATTAAGAATAAGTACCCATTACCAAGAATCGACGATTTGTTCGACTAGCTCAAAGGAGCTTCGGTCTTTTCCAAGATTGATTTAAGGTCGGGATATCATCAATTAAGGGTTAAAGAAGGAGATATTCATAAGACAGCGTTTCGGACTCGGTACGGTCATTATGAGTTTTTGGTAATGCCGTTCGGTTTGACGAACGCGCTAGCAGCATTTATGGATATGATAACCGGGTATTTTAGCCATACCTTGATCGGTTTGTCGTAGTATTTATCGATGATATATTGGTTTATTCCAAGTCGGAGGAGGAGCATGATACACAACTTCGAGTGGTGTTGCAAATTCTGAGGGAAAAACAGCTCTACGCGAAGTTCAGTAAGTGTGAGTTTTAGCTGAAGGAGGTGACTTTTCTAGGGCATGTGGTGTCCGCAGAAGGGATTAGTGTAGACCCTTGGAAAATCAAAGCTGTGTTAAATTGGAAATCGCCAAAGTCTGTGGCGGAAATTTGAAGTTTCTTAGGATTAGGAGGATATTATCGAAGGTTTGTTGAGGGGTTCTCTTCAATAGCGGCACCATTAACTAGGTTGTTGAGGAAGGGAGTATCTTTTGTGTGGACTGACAAGCAACAGGAGAGCTTTGAGAGGCTGAAGAGAATTCTGACGGAAGCACCAGTGTTAATACATCCAGAGGTGGGAAAAAAATTTACTGTCTATTGTGATGCGTTACACATAGGGTTAGGGTGTGTGCTGATGCAAGATGGGAAAGTTGTGGCATACGCGTCTTGACAGTTGAGACCGCATGAGTTGAACTACCCTACGCATGATTTGGAATTGGCGGCGGTAGTGTTTGCTCTGAAGATTTGGAGGCACTATCTGTATGGGGAAAAGTCGGTAATTTACACCGACCATAAAAGTTTGAAGTATCTCCTTACTCAAAAGGAGTTAAATTTACGACAACGTAGGTGGATCGAGCTCTTGAAGGACTATGATTGTTCGATTGAATACCATCCCAGCAAGGCCAATGTGGTGGCAGATGCGTTGAGTAGGAAGGTGATAACAGACCTCAGGGCGATGTTCGCTCACCTTAGTTTGTATGAGGATGGTAGTTTGATGGCTGAGCTACAAGTAAGACCTATATAGACAAGTCTAATCAAGGAGAAGCAACTTCTGGATGATGATTTAAGTACTCGAATCCGATAAGTGTAGGAAGGTGAGGTAGGGGATTATAGTCTGAACAATGATGGAGTTTTGTGTTTCCGCGGGAAGGTTTGTATGCCAAAAGAGGAGGAGCTAAGGCAGATGATTCTTCGGGAATCGCATAGTAGCCCCTATGTTATGTATCCTGGAGGAGTTAAGATGTATCGGGATTTACGAGACCAGTTCTGGTGGTCAGGTTTGAAGCGAGAAGTTACGGAAAACGTGGGGAAATGTTTGACGTGTCAGCAAGTCAAAACTGAACATCAGTTGCCTTTGGGATTGTTGCAACCGATAAAGATTCCCCAATGGAAATGGAAGAGAATCACAATGGATTTTGTTAGTGGGTTACCCCTTACACCCACCAAGAAAGATTCAATTTGGGTAATTGTGGATCGACTGGCAAAGTCTGCTCACTTCATACCAGTTCGGGTCGACTACACTTTGCAAAAGCTGGCTAACTTGTATGTGGCTGAGGTTGTAAGATTACATGGTGTACCGGTGTCGATCATATCGGATAGGGACCCTAGGTTCACGTCACGATTTTGGAAAGCTCTTCATCAATCAATGGGAACAAGGTTAGATTTCAGTACCACTTTTCGCCCACAGACTGATGGTCAGTCTGAGAGAGTAATTCAGATCTTGGAGGATATGCTAAGGGGTTGCATCATCCATTTTAGGGGTAGTTGGGAAGAGCATTTACCCTTGGCTGAATTCGCGTACAATAATAGCTATCAAGCTAGTATTCAAATGGCACCGTATGAAGCATTATATGGTAGGAGATGTCGTACTCCAACTTGTTGGACGGAGTTGGGTGAACGTCAGGTATTGGGTCCGGAACTAGTTTCAGAAACGGAGGAAAAAGATAAGTTACTACAGACTCGATTGAAGGTAGCATCTGATCGGCAGAAATCTTATGCGGATCTAAAGCAGAAGGAGGTGGAATTTGCAGTAGGAGACCAAGTCTTTATGAAGGTATCTCTGTGGAAAAAAGTAATGAGGTTTGGACGAAAGGGTAAACTAAGTCCCCGGTTTATTGGGCCTTATAGGGTGTTAGAACGTGTGGGGCAAGTGGCTTATCGTTTGGAGTTGCCTTCAGAGTTGGAGCAGATACATGACGTGTTCCATGTCTTGATGCTGAGACGATATCGATCTGATCCATGGCATATAGTGCCAGTGGAAGAATTGAAGTAAGGCCAGATTTATCTTTTGAGGAGGAACCAGTACAAATTTTGGATCGAGATATAAAAGTGTTGAGAAGGAAGTCCGTTCCTTTGGTTAAAGTTTTATGGCGAAATCATGGTGCTGAAGAGGCGATGTAGAAGTCAAAGGATGTTATACGACAGCAGTATCCCCATCTCTTTTGATCAGGTAAATTTCGAGAACGAAATTTATTTTAAGGGAGGTAGAACTGTAATATCCTAAATATAGGCCTGTGCATTCATATGTGGCACTTGATTAATCTGTAATTTAAGAAGTTGAGGTTGACTGGGGCCTTGATTAAATATTTGGATTAGGATTTAGATTAATGTTCTGGGTAATTTAAGTAATATTTTGGGCTTTAAAAATTTGGGTTAGGTGGCTAATAAATGGTGTTAGCTCATAATTTAAGTAGATAGTTAATTAAGTGACAAGCTGGGCTTGTGGCCCAAAGATCTGCGGAGTTTAAGTGGGCATAAGGTGGCGTCATAAGGGGGGAAGAGTTTGGGCCAAGTGAGGGTTACTTAGAGTGTAACACCCCAAACCCGGCCCAAACATTATGACCGAATTTGGTATGCTACAGAGAAAACATTTTGAAAACCATTTTAAGACCGATTTTGAAAGTAGTTGAAATGCCATTCAATTTAAATGTCTTTGTTAAAAACCATGCTTAATTTTATAAAAAAAATATTTGTTGAGTCGTGTTGTTTACAAATTTCAAGTGTACCCGATGGCACAATAAAACATTTTACGTATTAATTTTCATAAAACATGTGTAACCATTTTTCAAGTCATTAAGTTGTTAAACCGATTATCCAAAATAGATAAATAACCAAAATATAATTCTAGGAGGCCTTATTACAAAATAAATCAAACCCATAATAAAATAAAATAGTTCAAAATCCACCTAGTCCTTATTTTTATCGCATGGCCACCTCGAGTTCATCCGACTCCTTATCCGCAGCTACGAATCACCTGAAAATGTTAAAGGAAAAAGGTGAGTCATCAAGACCCAATGTGTAACCCTTTTTCTCGGTTTAATTCAACAGCATACACAAATTATAACAATTTAACATGCATTAAAATATGCACCCAACCTAGCCATCCAAACACCTTTTTCTACCCCGTGTGGTACCAAACCACTGGTGGTGCCAAACCACTGGTGACATATAGTCACAAATGTGATACCAAATCACTGGTGTCCGAAGACACGATTGTGTTACCAAAACACTGGTGACCGAAGTCACAAAATGGATGATGGGGCCAACCCATCGTGTGATACCAAATCACTGGCAGACAATCCCATATCTCAAAGTAGGGTCAACCCACGGTGGTATAAACCACAGGGACAAGTCGCTATGAGGTGCCAAACCTCTGGAGGTACCAAACCTCTGGTGACCGTAGTCACGATATGTTACCAAAACACTGGTGTCCGTCGACACGAATATCACTGCCCCCTCCTCTCATCAACCCATATCAAACAATTATGTATATTTACTGAAATCATGCAATAAGGTTTATTTTAACAACATTAATAAATTTATCATTGCCATATGTCCAATAATACACATACCAAATGTGTCATGCTTCCCAAAGCATCAAATAATAATCTCATAGCAATAAAGACTTACCCAAGTCCTTGTTAATACCATGAAGGTATTACATCCATGTCTACATAAATTGATTAGGCATAATATAACACTTAGCATATTAAAAAGTCATAAGATGTGTATGTACACACCTGATACTAACGAGAGTCCTAAATCTCGAATAAACAAATCGGCCACACAAGTATTCTTGTCCCTATATTCAGCCAAAAATGATCATTAGAACCATGGCCTATTCGGCCAAACCAAAATAATTGAGAAGGGTTCCTTGTGAACCTAAAATCTTACCCAAAAGCCTTTGAACACTAGCCAATACACTCCTAAATGAATCGGCCTCACTTTCCTACAATCAACCATCATCATCAAGGTTATTAGCCTTCGGCTTAAACGAAAACTTAAAAGAATAATCCTTTGAAATAAATCCTTACCACCTTCAATATTCGGCGAAGATACTTCTAAATAGAAGAAGAGAGTTTCGACACACCCAAAGGAGTATATTTGGCCAATAAAGAAATTATTGAGAAGAAAGGAGAAATAGGGGATTCGGTTTTGAGAAGAAAAGAAAAGTAGTAGATGAAAGATAATGGTGTAGGAGATTAGGCCAAAGTTTAGAGAAAGAAAGAATGGTTTTTGGTTTTGATAAAAGTTGAAAAGAGAATGAAAAAGAATTGATCAAAGGAAGAAAAAGAGAAATGGAAGAAATGATATTCGGTCACCACAAACTTTACCAAAGAAGAAAATGCACAAGATGCAAAAATGTAGTTTGGTTCAAAAGACAAATGAGAGAAAGAAAGTGGTATTTTGTTTCCAACAAAATGAAGTTGTCATCAAAAGAAATATTTTTGCACCAAAAGTACCCTATACATTCGGCCAAAGATGAGAGCTTTTTGGAGAGGAAAAACAAACACAAAATGATACACAAAACAAAACGTTGGTCAACATCCCCTCCAAGCTACCTACCAAAAATTCGGCCACTCCCCCTAGCCTTACATGCCGTCCACATTCATGCATTAAGGCATAGGATTTCTTTCCAAAACATCCTCCACCTTCCATGCCTTTGTCCCCTCATTATACCATAAACTCAAGATATCCTACCATAACCTTAGTAATCTTATCCCTTATTCCATGCTTTCCTTAAACAACAATTCAACTTACCAAAATTATTAGTCCACCTATCATAATTATGTTTGACCGTCCATTAAAGCTAACATACAAAAATAAACTTTAAAAATGCTATACCTACTACTCGAACCATTAACCTCATGCAACCTTTCAAGCTCTTTAACCAACTTGCCACTAACTCCTCATGTGCTTTAATTTACACTTAAACTAACTTAAGTGCTAAGCTCATTTAATCCACTTCATTAAATAAGCCATACTAAAATTTATTCTAGCTTCCTAAATAAAATCAAGCCCTCACAAGACTATACTAACACATAAAATTCATACCCGAGCCAACACAAATAAATAAATAATATTCTAATTTTCCTAAAGCCCAAGCTCCAAATGGCCTAATCCTACTAGGCCCAATTTAAGGATGTTACATAGAGCCCAAGTTTTGGGTCAAAAATTCGGCACTTAGGAACCTTAGGAGTGGACGACACACTAGCTACAAAATGGGGATTTTAATTCTTTTATTTTATTGATAAATAGGAAGATAATGAAGAGAAAGATGAGGGCTATTTTTAAGGAGATAAGGGATTAAGATAAAAGCTATCAGATGACAGCAGAGTTGGCCAAAAATCCAACTCTGGGAAGGGGAGCATTGCCGAAATCTATATAAGCAAAGTGATCATCCATGCTTTGATTTTTTTTCTTCCTCACCTAGTCGAATTTCTCTTTTTCTTTTCTCTCAAAACCTTTTCTTTGCCGCAACTCTCCAAACACAGTTACTTTCCCCTTTTCTCTTCTCAAAGCCGAATCTACAAATGAAATCTTTGTTTCCCGAAGGTGCACCGTAAGCCGTATACTCCTCTTTAATCCGATGAGTTTTGGGATTTCACCTTTTTCTGTGATTCCTTTATTTTTATGAAGCTCCTAATTCAAATCATTATTTCAAAGGCCCTATCGATTATACTATTTATCCCTAAAAGCCGAATCTGTTCCATTAAAGCCGATTTGGTGGAAAAGCCGAAGGTAGGGAGGTGACGTTTCTTAGGGATTTTCGGGATTCGAAAAATAAGGCTCTACGTTAAGGATAATAGATCTTCGCGGTAACAGATGTGTAATACTTCCGCACCATCTAGATCTAATCATAAAATGCATGATCATAAGATTTATATGTCTTGATAATTGTCGACATCTCGATTTATTGATGAAAGCCCAAGGAGAGTAAAAGCGGTTCACCAGGTTAATAAATAATCTATTTATATGTTATAAGTAATATGCTTGTATGTGATTGCATGGGTTGGGTTGATGAAAGGAGGAAGTTATACGTTATATGTGTAGCGGTTTTACCGTGATCTGATGTAGCGGCTAATGCTGTGAATTGTTATACGGGCATTGGCCATTATATGTTATAAGGGCTTCGGCCATCATATGTGGATGAGCAGCATGACTGCCATCATGGTGTGTAGTGGTGTGGGTCGATTGTAGAAATCCCTAATGGTGTGTACGGTTGGTACGGGGGCGTGTAGCGGATGGAAACCTAGGCAAACGGGTTGGGCTTTGCATATTATTTGTTATAAATTCTTATTTTGAGTATTAAACTGTTTACTTTGTGTAACGGGCTTAAGGCCCAAAATCTAGTGGTGCATGAGGGTTGCACATTGAGTCTCGCGAGTCACCCTTTTAATTAACATTTCAGGTGATACCTAGTGCTTCGGACCGGGCCGGAGAGGAACGCAAGGTGGCCATGCAGAAGAATATGTGGATTTAGCAAAAAGACTCAAGTCATTATTTTATATTTTTATTTGGTGGATTTTAAAATTTTGTTGTAATAATGATATGGGCCATTAGTTTATATTTTGTTTTATTTTTGGGCTTTAATTACTTTTAGATATTTAATTTTTTTTTAAACTAAGGCATGTAATTAAGTTTGGTTTTATTTTACAAACTTATATTCTATATGAAATATATTTGGGCTTTTCGGAAAAATACGACATGTTTGACAAAAATTTTCTTAGTGACATACCAAATCCGATCGTAGCAATTGGGCCGGGTTTGGGGTGTTACAACTCCCGACATCGATGATCAAGCTACAAACTTTTTCGCTAACAAGAAATCAAGTTTGGAACAAGTTTTATTGTAGGAAATCTTCATCGTCGATATGTACACTCAAAACCTTTCTCGTAGTAATAATTTCTTTTGAAATGATTTATTTTCTACAAAATATTAAAAAAATATTTAAGAACAAAATGAAATACCTCACCAAAACAAACCTCACAGTTTGCACTAAAAAGACAAATCGCTTCTCTCATGTTTGTGCACAATTCAAGCTTTTACCACTTGGTTGATCTCACACGCTTTTGCCTTTCCCCCCGAAATTCCTCTGAAGCTCTTCAAGAATGCTGGAAATGAGCTTAGCAAAACTTGTAACCTTGTGGTCGTTGATAGGATCTGACAACTTGAAGGAAATAGAAACAAATAGGTGAAAATGAAACAAATGAATTAAATATGAAAAATAAAAAAAATTATGAAAATGCTTATACTACTTTGATAAAATAGATGCAACAGACTCAAAATGTTGAATGGAATGTACTTTTGATGATTCAGATAAACTAAAAACTTTTTACACGAAAACTTCTGTCATCATCAAAACCTACCAGAATATGAAAGATAAGCTCAAAAACACATGAAGAAAACTTTTAATGAGCTTCCAGACTTTTTTTTCCCTTTTTTTTCATAAATCTCAGTTAATTTTTTTCATTTTTCTTTTTACTTCCGCACTTCTTCTCTTTTTTTGCAATGGATTTTTTCCCCTTTTTTTATTTAGTTTTTGAAGTTTCTCTTTTTTTTGAAACCGAGAAGGAAAAATAAAACGATAGCTTTGAAGAATAATAGCTCTGATACCAAATGATGTGAGCTCAAAATCGATTTAGAATTACAAGTCACTTGATTGCCTGACAGTTTCTAAACAAGTACCTGTTACGAAAGCAAAATAAGATAAGAATCTTTGAATCAATCATTTGTACGAGAAAAGAACCAATGCTATTGAACGTGACCCATTTTCTATACGAAAAATAAATTGGACACAAGAATTAGATTCGAACAAACCCCGACTTGTTTATGTAAGGAACAATAACTGAATGTATAAAAAAAAAAAAGAAGAACGCCACAAAGTAATAAGCCTTGATAAGTTTAGTTTGTATGTTCTTAAGAACTCAAGAAAAAAATCTCACAAAATGTATTATCATTCATCAATTTCCAAAGTACAAACTAAGATGTTATTTATACTCTATTCTAAGGCATACGAACAACCAAAATCAGCCAATAAGTTAAATGTCTTAACTATGCATGAATGTTTGAAGTACACGTGTAACAACGCATTCCTATATGTTGTCGGAATAGTGGTTTTGGGGCCACAAATTTAACGTTTGAGTTAGTAAATATTACTATTTAATATTTATGAGTCAAATATAGTGTAATAATAAATTTTGATTTAATGATTTATGTTAAATGAAAAAAGTAATTAGGTTCAAGTGGTATGTCCCTAAATTCAAGTGATTTTAAAAAATGAGGTATTGGGACCTCGTTTCTATAAATCAATCCGTAAATATTTTATTAAGGTCTATTAAAATTTGGTTAATAAATTTTAATGTTTAGATAGTTAATTAAGAAAAAAATGACTAAATCGTAAAGGATGCAAAAGTCAATCGCTATTAGCTTAATTGTACTAAATGGCTAAAGAACCATGAATTAAGGGTTTTAAAAGGTAAATATACCCTTTTTATTATTAATGGCGGTTTAAAGGTGAAAATTTGAGAAAATTTAGTTAAATTACAAGGATATAATAGTAACTTAAATAAATAATTAAATAAAACATAAAAAGAAAAGTATCATCTTGTTCATTTGGTTTTCTCTCCACCTAATGTCCATGGCTATTAACCTTCAAGGATTGGCCAAACTAATTTCAATGCATGTAAGTTCATTTTGTACCCGTTTTTAATTATTTTTATGTTTTTGTTATCGTTTTAACTTAATCTAGCTAACCCGGAGGTCAATTTGTTAAATTGTTAAATGTTTAGAATTTTACCATGGATGAATTTGTGATGTTCTTGAAATTTTATGATAGATTATTAAGCTTGGTTGTTAAATATAAGTATTTTGTTAAGTAATTTTTGATGATTTTCAAGTTTAGGGACTTATTTATGAAAATGGCAAAATTTAAGGAAAATATTGTAAATTCTGGATAAATATGGGTTGTTATAAGATTGGGAAAAAATCAGCTAGCATGATTTATGGTTAAAATGGTGAAATTGCAAGTTTCGTGTTTAGGGACTAAATTGCATAAATGTTAAAATATTAGGGGTAAATTTGTAAATTTACCTTAAAATGGATTATAGGCTTGAATTATTTGTGTTAAGTTATTTGAATGGTTTAATTGAATAAAAAATATTATTTAGATCAAGAAACAAGACAAATGGATCAAAATCGAGGAAAAGCTAAGTGTTGGATTAGTCGTCGGCTTCATTTTTACAACTGTATTTGTCGAGGTAAGTTCGTATAGGGATTAAAAAAATTGTTATTATTTTTTTGGATAGAATGTTAATTAATAATTGTGATATGCATAATTAGATGGATAGTTTTGTATTAATTTAGTATAACGGATTAAGTTGTGAAGCTAATTAAATTAAAGTCTATATATGAAAAATATGAACTTCACTTATTGTGCAGTGGAATTGTACAATGGAATGAAAGGAAAGTTTTTGCATGTGTAAAATTTAAAAATATGTATTTCATGAAGCATGTGTGAAATGGTATGATATAATGAAATTTAAAGAATTGGATATGTGAAAAGGTCCTGTTTGAACCTTGTGAATACTTAGGAAACAAATGACATGTCATTAGGGTTATATGATTTTGGGTGCTAGTATTGAATGTCCTACTGTTGGCTGAGATCCTGTATTTGTTGCTGATACTCTACAGCTCGTGTGAGCAGCATCGTGTAGCTAACATTCTGACCCATAGCTCCTGTGAACAGGCCCATTTCACAGCTTGTGTAAGCATTAATGGAAAGGAAATGTTATGGATACAAATGATATAATGAAATTTAAAGAATTGAATATGTGAAAAGCTCTCGTTTGAACCTTATGAATACTTAGGATACAAATGACATGTCATTAGGGTTATACTATTTGGGTGCTAGTCTTGGATGTCCTACTGTTGGCTAAGATCCTGTATTTGCTATTAATACTCTAAGCTCGCGTGAGCAGCATCATGTAGCTAACATTCCGACCCAAAGCCCGTGTGAGCAAGCCCATTTCACAGCTCGTGTAAGCATAATGGAAAGGAATGGTTATGGTTACATGAAAAGGCACACTATGTGTGAGCATTCTCGAGTATCCAATGCTATTCTATATGGTTCAACATGTAAGTAAAGGTTAATGGAAAGGTATGTATGAAAATTAAATGATACTAATGTTCATATGACAGGGAAAGATGAATATGCTTATACAATATGAAAATGGATGATAATTTATCGAGTGATGGATGAAATATGCATGGAATCTATTTCTTAATTTATGTTATGTTTTATAGATGTATTGTTTACTTACTATCTATTAACCATATGATTTCAATGGAAAGTATGTGTAAAGGATATATGTATAGGTGATGGATTATGGATGAAGCCTAAATGTTATCATGTATATGCCATGAGATACTTGGAATTTATGTGTAATGATGTATTTACTAACCTTATGAGATGATATGTATACGAAAGGAATTTTGGCATACGACTTGATGAGAGTAGGTTTCGTTGTGTAATTTAATATGATTGGTAAGTTAAGTTTAGCTTATACAAATTTACTAAGCATTAAATGCTTACATAATGGTTTCCTCTGCCCTGTAGATTATCGGTGTAACACCCCAAACCCGGCCCAAACACTACGACCAAATTTGGTGTGCTACAGAGAAAGTATTTTTGAAAATCCCTTTAAGCCGAATTAACTTTTTGATAGAAGATAGTGTCCGATTTAAAACACTTGAGGTGCATAAAAAAAACATACTTAGGTTTATAAAAAAAAATTTATTTATTAAGTCAAGGTGTATATATTTTAAATGTACCCGATGGCACGATAAAACATTTTGCGTACAACTTGAGAAAAACATGTGTACTTATTTTAATTTCATTAAAATAGTTTAAACAAATTGTTCGGAACATGTAAAATAAAAATAATTCTTAGGAGGCCTTATTACAATTCCCAAAAATAAAAACTTAGAAAAATAATAATTTTAGCTAAAGCAAAGTAAAAATAACTCCAACGACAAGCATGGCCGCCTCGAGTCCATCCGGCTCCATCTCCGCGATCTACTTGTCTGCAAAATAGTAAGGGAAGGGGTGAGTCACCAAGACTCAGTGTGTAAATCCCCCCACTCGAAAAATACATCTCATACACAATTCATTAATAAACATGCTCATGCAACCCAACTAGCCATCCATACTCCTTTTCTACCCTGTGTGGTCAAAACCACTGATGACTTAAAGTCACAATTTAAATGATGGGGCCAACCCATCGTGTGGTCAAAACCACTGATGACCATAGGTCACAATATATCAAATGTGGTCAAAACCACTGGTGGTACCAAACCAGTGGGACTTAGTCGCAAATAATCAATCGTTGTGGTCAAAACCACTGATGACCTTAGGTCACAAATAGTCTGATGGGGCCAACCCATCTTGTGGTCAAAACCACTGACGACAGTCCATAATTCATCCCCCTCCTCTCATTAATCCCACCATCACATGCTTATACATCAAATTTCATATATCATGTCATAGTATTAAACATCATGTGATGGCATGCAAACATATATTAAAAGTTACAAGTCAGGGGACTTACCCGAAATCCATGATTATGCCACAAGCTAATCACAACCAAAAGATTTAAGGCAAACAATAACGTCATGTAAATTAATAAAGTGTGTAGAGAGATCTTACACACCTGTTACTATCGTAATCCCTAGATCTCGAAACTCCGATCTACAACACTAGATCTTGACCTTACACATCCTTTGAACACTAACCACCTTACGATATGTAAATCCGTTTCACTTCCCTTAGGGGAATAAATCCCGAATGCTTTCCCTAATGGTTATGGCTTCCCTACAATAGCTGTAATCGTATTAGCAAGAATCATAGGCCATAACTTTAATTTTGAAGGAGAGGATTACCCCTTACCACACTTATTGAAAATCGGCAGCACCCTTTTCCTCAAGGGAGATTCGGCCTAAGCACAATTGGAGGGCTGGAATTTTCTACTCAAGAAAGGATGTAGATTCGGCTAGAAAGGAAGCAAGAGAAGCTGGAAGTTTCGAAAAAAAAATTAGCTAAAAGACAAGGGAGAATCCGGCAGCACAATAAAGAGGAAAAGAAGAAAAGAATTTGCTGGAATTTTTTTGGGCACTTCTTGCTATACAAAACTGAATGGGGACGGCCTTAATGAGTCCTCCATTCGCCAACTTCTTCCCCCTTTTTTGATAATTTAGGTTTTTAATTATCAAAGATAATGCATGATTTATCTCCCAAGAATTCAAAAGCAAATAAACCACTAATAACTCCCCACTTCCAAATTAATATGAGCCAAAAATAGCTCTCCCTTATCACCTCTTTAATAAATAAAGATAAAAATAATAAAATAATAAAAACCCCACTCCTTCAGCCGAATAACAACAAGGTCCATTGTTATCAAATTAGGTCCCACGTGCAGGCCATGACCCCCTCTTCAGGACGTCAAAAATAAAAACCCCACTGCTGCTTCTTTGGTTCGAACCCAGGACCTACTGCCGCAGCCCTCTTTTCCAACGCCTCATGCCATTTTTCCTAATTGACTCTCATGTCAAATAACCCCACCATTTAATTATAAGGCCTTCTTCCTGGCCCTCTTTCCTTTAACGCAAAAGCCCAAAAATAAAAACTCCCCTTGCATCCTTTATGTCTCGAACCCGAGATCTTAAACCGAGGCCCTTAAGTGGCACTCCCAAGCCACTTTGCCAGGCTGCTTTCCTTGTCCGAAATCCTCACCAATTATTTTTAAGGCCTTCCTAAGCCAACTCCCTACATAACGGAAAAAAATAAATTCCCAAGTGCCACTCCAGCAGCTCGAACCCAAGACCTCCCTTGCATCACCCTTAGGCGCACCAACCCACTTGTGCCAAGCCTATTCTTTGTGCCATAATTCGCCCAAATTTCTTTAAAGCCCTATCTCACCTAGCTCCCTCCTTTCAGGTACTTAAAAAGAAATTTTAATACTAAGTCAGGCCTAGCTCGGGTTTAATTCTAGACCTTAGATCATGCCAAATAAATCATAATATTTATTTCTTCAAACTCACTCACACACATGGGAACAAATAATTAAATTTTCAAACAACCCCTAATTCAGGATGTTACAATCGGGAAGCTCGGGCAATTGGAATCTTGTTGGAGTATCATCACACTATCTATTCAACATATTGGTATTTATGGTTATTTTGGTTAATGGTTATAAATGGCCTGTAATAGGGTTGAAAGGATATGTAAGTGAAATTGCTTGTCTTGAGTTGTGTCAAGCTTGTTGTGGTTAATAAAGTAAACCTTGGCATGAATAATAGTTGCAAATAAGGGTGAATGAAACCTCATGCATACTCCATAGGTTCTAGATAATATATGGTATGATGGCATGTTTTGGAATGATTATTTTAGCCATTTTTATGTACTTGGATTATATGGTCCTTTTTGGTATGTTTGTGATGATATGTAAATGGTTATATGTGATGTTGTTTGGTAATTAAATAAAGTAGGTCTTATGCTTGAAATGTGGCTAAATTGCTTTGATTTGATTAATGATGTTTTGGTATAAATGTGGTGCCTTTGAATGGCATATTGGTTGGATAAATTAGAATGTTAAAAATGGTATGTTTAGATGTGTTTAAATGATGTTTAAGTCTTTTGATTGTGGGACCAAATGGAATGGTTGGTTAGGTATGGTTTAGCCTTGAAATGGCTTAAATTTAGGGTCATTTTTCGGCTCACAAGACCACACGGCCTAGTGACACAGCCGTGTGTCACTTGAAATTTCCTAGTGTTTTAAGTCAGTGTGTTACACGGCCTAGCATACGGCCTGGGACACGGCCGTGTGTCCCTTATTCGATTGTTACATGGCCTAGGGTATGTCACACGACCGTCTGAATCCTATTTTCACAATTTTACATCTTTTTCTTAAAACTTCTGTTTTGTTTCAAATTAGTCACGAATTGCAGCTAAGCTATTTTTCAGGGCCTCGAAGGCTCGGCTTAGGGATGAAATGCATATGTTTGATATGATTTTGATTGAGATTAATTTATTAAATGTTATGATGATAAATGTTTTCCGATTGATCGGTAATGCTCCGTAACCTAAATCTGGCAACGGAGACGAGTTGGGGGTGTTACAACACGAATAGTCACATAACTCCCAACATTACATGTAATCCTAAAACCAAGAAGATCCTCAAAATCATAAGGTTGCTGAAAAGTCACTTGTATAAATATGATGTTGTTATAATTATCACTTAAGATGAATGTGAACCTTTCCTTTCGTTAAATCTAACCAATGAATATGTGAATCCTTAAGTCTTCCTTTTACTAAATTCGACCAATGAATACTTGTGTTTTTGAATCCCCCCTCCATTGAATGCATCTACTGAAGGCTAGAATTCTAAAAGTTCTTAAGTTACTAGCATTTTTAAATGTTGGTTTGAAATATAAAAGATCTTTAACTAAAGTAACTTGCAAAACACCATAAATAAAAATTCAATTCACAACTCAAACAAAATAGATGCATAACCGAAAATATTATGAATGCAACAAAATAAACAATGAAGCATAATTAAAAACACCACTTAATTTATGAATGAAACAAAACAAGCAATGAAGCATAAATGAAAAACAAATATGAAATAGAGCATAGGATCTGAAATCTGAATGTTTTATCTTAAACTTGGGTTTCCCATATTGGGTCTTAATAATTGGGTTGAGTCCATAATTGACTCCCTAAGGCCCAACGCCTCTAAAGTAAGGTCCATTAAGCTCCTTAAATTTAAAAAAAGCCTCGTTTGACCCACTAAAACTTGGCATAGTTGAGATGTAGAATTAGATCTTGGCCAAATCCAAAAACCACATGGTTATATAATCACATGATGTGGCCATGCTCACATCAATAGAATAGTTTAACTAGGATAAAAATCTTGATTTATGTGGGGAACACTTAGCCACTTCGTAACATCCCAATTCGCGTCGTCACAATTTCTTCTATCATTGCAATGTTGGGAAGCTTCTCGTATGACATCACCGTTTGTTTAGCCGAAAATATGAGGCGCACCCTACAAACCTTTTAAAATACCAACAAGTGTCAAGTGCAATGGTAAGACACGTTGCATTTTCAAAAGGAGACACTATCGCTATGTGTAAATATATAAAATTAATTGTGAAATATGCGAATGCACACAATTGTCGCAAGTAATATAGTGATTAGTAAATGAGTATCGTCTCCTCAAGAACTAAAACTTGAGACAAAATTTATGAAAAATAAATTTAACAATTTGATAAGAAAAATAATTAATCAAGGGTTTTATGCAATTAATTTAATCTATATAATTATATTTTATATGTGTGAAATTGTTTTTCAAAAGAATAATAAATACTTCAACAAATCAATTTTATTAGTAAGTAAAACCAGATTCATTAATCCACTTTAGACTATGTTCAATTTAATCTAGATAAAAATTATTACGAAATAATTCGTGGCATAATTGGTGAGTCACTAACCATAATTTTAACATACCCTGCTAGGGCATCGTTACTATAGAATGAAAGAGTTAACAGTATAACTTTAATATGGAACAATTTAATCACTAGAAGGCTTCTCCCGAAGTCACTATGTTTAGTCTTGTAGGCCCATTGCATATCCCTACGTCAAATGTAACTCTAATGTAACAACCCGATTTTGAGTCTAGTCGAAACAGTGGTTTTGGGACCACAAATCTGACGCAGTAAAATTTACTTTTATTATATTTTTATGGTCTATGGTTTTATGGAATGATTACGTGAAAATTGCGTTCGAAAATTTTGATGTTTGGGCACTCAATTCAGTTAAAGGGACTAAATTGCAAAAAGTACAAAATTTGAGTTCTATATGTTAAAGGTGCCCAATTGCTATGAGATCTTAAATTAGAGGTCCTTAGATGGTAATTAAACCATTATATCTTAAGATGGACAAAAAAGGACATGGTTAGGTGAAATTTCAAAGTTATGCATTAAGGGCATTTTGGTCATTTGGTAAATAAAGACAAAACAAAACAAATAAAAGATGTTCATCTTTCTAATTTCATCCCTCATAGCCAAAAATTGAACAGTCTCCATAGATAGGGTTTTGGCCAAGCTTCCAAGCTCTATTGTAAGTCCGTTCTTGCCCCGTTTTCATGATTTTTATGTTTTTGAAGTTGTCTCAACCTAATCTAGTTATTTCAAGGACTAATTTGAAGAGATGTCAACGTCTAAAAATTTACCAATGTTAGATATTTGTGTATTTTTATGTTTAATGGTAGAAAATGTATGTTATTTGTAAGACAAACAACATTTACCAAGTGATTTTTGATGAAAATGCCTAAAAAGGACCTATTTGTAAAAGTTGTAAAATGTGTGTAAAAATGTGAATAAATGAAAAATGGTGGATTTTTTAAGCATAGATAAAATTCAGCTAGGCTTGGGATGAGAAGAAATTGGAAGAAAATCATTTTATGAGCCTAGGGACTAAAATGTAAAAAGTTGAAAAAGTAGGGGCAAAAATGTAATTTTTCCATAATGTGATTTTTGGGCTGAATTGAATAATATGAGTATTAAATGAGTTAAATTCGCTATTATAGCTCAAGAAAAACGAGGTTCAAACCTAGAATGGGGGAAAAATAAGGTGTTTGGCGATTAGGTCTATTTCTACTATTTTTGTACTGAGGTAAGTTCGTTTGTTAGTAATGCAATGTTATAATTGTATTTATAACGATTTGATATTGCATGAATTGTATGATTGACTCTATGGATGTAATTAACGAAGTTTCGACAAGCGATAAAATTCCGGTTGAACCTTAGGAATAGATTAAAATACAAGTGACATGTCACTAGGAACCTATGTGAATATATGATTATGTGATTTTTGTATCCCGAGTGCTGGTCTAGTGCATCCTACGGTGGCTGAGTATACCGACATCTGTTGCGGATACTTGACAGCTTGTGTGAGTAGCACTGAGTAGCTACATCTTGACTGACAGCTTGTGTGAGCATGCCCATGGATAGCTTTGGAGCGAGCCTATATGTGTTACGAGATTTGTGGTAGCATTGGCTACGTATGTGGCACTTATGTGCAAAGTTTTCTGTGTATCCAATAGTATTCCAAGTGGTTCAACGGGTATGTCAAAGATGAGAAAGTATGTGAATGTAACACCCACACCCGGCCCATGCGTTATGACCGGATTTGACATGTCACATGAGGAAAACATGTTAAATCCTTATGATTCGTACTAAAATTTGGTTATGGTTTAAGGAAAACAAGTTTAGATGTGAATAAAATACAACTATTTTATAGAAGTTGATTGATGAATCAAAAATCGAAGTAGTGAACTTTAAAACCGTGAAAATGTCGTTGATAATTTGAAAGAAAAATCTGAGTTAAATTATTTGTAAAAAACTAAATCCATATATATATATATCAATTTTGGAAAACCGTTGGTTATGCTTTTAGAAAATCCCCATTTAAAAATAATTCAAGCAAAGTAAGAAATATGTCAAACATAAAGCAACAATAAAATATTCCAGAGGCCTTATTACAACTTAAAAACCCAAAATAGTAAAAGTAATAAAGTAAACGTAAATAGAAATCTAAAGTTCATAAACGCCCTTTTCTGAAATATGGCCTCCACCGAGTCATCCATGGCCCAAGTCCACATCACTGAGCATTACCTGCAAGGGTTAAGGAGAAGAGGTGAGTTACTAGAACTCAGTGTATAATCCCTTTACCGTCATCCACTGGGCCTGAACCCATATAGCAATATCTTGGGCCTAAGCCCAATTACATAATAATATTTAAAAAAATGACATGTATGCAGCCTAACCCATCCATCCATCACACCCCCGACCTGCCAATCACACCTGTGGGGATCAAGTCAACCCACCCCGCCGCTCACACCAAATTGTAGCCGAGCTGCCATATTATATATTTTTATTGTGGCCAAGCCACCGAAATCTTAATGAAACATAATAATAAACATTTTTTTGGCAATGCCACCAGGCTACACTTCTCTTCAACATTTTTCCCAACCCATGCAATATGTAACATGCAACATACATAATAAAGCATAATATCCACATTTATGTACAACAATCATTAATCCAATAATTTATTATGCTAAATTGGCCCGTTATATTACTTTGTAATTCGGTCCACTAAGGCAATCTAGTAATTCGGCCAATAGGGGCATTTTGATAATTCGGCCCAAAAGGGCATTTCGGTAAATCAGCCCATAGGGGCATTTTCGTAAGTCAACACTTTTAAAGGCATTTAAGCAATTTGGCCCGTTAAGGCATTTTGATAAAAATGGCCCATTGAGGGTATTTTCGTAATTCGGCCCATAAGGGCATTTTCGTAATTTTTACAATTTTAATACCGATTTTGATAAATCTATAGAAATAATGTAATTTAAGCAAATTTCTCGGTTTATGCCATATTACGATTTTAGCCATATAAATAATAACGATCTATTTTTCCAACGTGATATCGAATCATAAATCTACGGGATTTTAGTGTGAGATTACACACCTGATTACGGTAAGTATTAAACCCTCTTGATCATCGGCACCTATGACAACATAATACTCGATTAACTAACATAAGAGGTTTTTCTTAATCCAAATCTAAATCAATGATCTAAAATACTTACTCTCAATATTGTGAACGACCATGATTTGTTTATTCTCACCGGATGATGGTCCACAACCCGGTGGGAAATCTCGAACCGCCGAAACCACTCTACGCTTGAACTTAGGAGTAGGAATAGCAAATCCACTCCTTTTGTCTCCTACTATCGCTTTTCCTTTCAAATCGGTTCCACTTGCCTCCATAGGAAAAATCTCGGTTAGAAAACTACTATGAGAGAAAGTAGTTGTTTTAGTGATAGGAGTAGGCTTACCACTATTTCCGAAGGATCCACGAGTGAATAAGAACGAGCGATTTAGACCCTATACTAATCGTTTAATCCAAACTATTATTCCATTTAGCAAACTAATCGAATAATGAACGATATCAAATAATCCATAAAGAAACTCCTTACCTTAACGATATTGAATCCGATTTCCACCGATTGACTTAAGGCTAGAATTGAATCGGTTAGGATAATATTAGGCCACCCACTTAGAACACAACAAAAAAAAAGGATGATTAAGATGTGAAGGAGTAGGAGGAAACACCATTTCGGTTTAGAAACAAGATACACAACTGAATAGTGATAGACACTCATTCGACTAAAAAGAAAAGAAAAATGAAAAGAGAAAAAGAAACCACTTACCGATTTGATCGAAGAAGAGGATGTCAATACAATGAGAAAGAAATTTTGAAGGAGAGATTAAGGGTTGAAAGGTTTGGCTATGGGGAAAAGAAAATAAACAAGAAGATTCGACTACGAGAATACGGATTAAAGGAGAAGAAAGAAAGGTTGAAGAATTTGTGAAAAAGAAAAGAAAGGATGGAGAAAGAGTGCTTAACTAGATTCGGCTATCAAAAGGGAAATGAGCAAAAATAAATTGGACACAATGGCTAGATGGTTTCGGCAAAATAAAGGAAAAAGAGATGCTCACTTTTGGCTTTGGTGTTTCGGCAATGAGTGAAGAAATTGGAGAAAGAGAACACCAAAATGCTAAAAGAAACAAGCCATACAAGCACCCAAAATTTGCCAAAAGGCTAATGCAAAATTCGGCTACCAAGACCCCTCCCAAAACCGTGTATCCTTTTACCAAAAGGATCAAAATTGACCAAAAACTCTTTCCAAAACATCTTCCACAGTATAGGCCAACATGTTCCCTTCTCTTTCCTTTTCTTTCATTTCTTTCCTTCTTTTTCCCTTATCTTCCTCCTTACCATATTCCTTAGCCTCCTTTCCACAATAAAAAGTCTCCCTTACCATAAATAGGACCATGGCCAACACTTGGGATAGGAGTACAAAAATAAATCCAAAATTTGCAAAAGATGGGATTTGAACCCCTTCCATCTATGCTCTCCACTTGACGCCATAACCTCTTTGCCATATGCTCATTTATGCTAGCAAAATACACACTTATTTCCTTAAGCCTTGACGCCACTTACCTTCTCTCCTTAAAGTGCTTAAAACAAAAATTTTGCTAAGGCCCAACTCAACCCCGAGCCTTTTTAGAACCTTAAAACATACACAATTAATATTTTTAACTAGCCTATCGCATGGTACAATGAATTTCAGGATGTTACAGTGAATATGTTACAAGTTGGTATAGGTATATACGAAAAACTCAAAGGAAATGGATTCAGTATATGATGAACTATTGGTAAGATTGTGACTGAGTAAGTTATGATCATGAAGTTTTGATGACATTTATGTTGATATATGTTATGTTATTCATATGACAAATGTATAATTAATGTTGTTTATTATTTGCATATGAACTTACTAAGCTATATAGCTTACTCCCCTTTCTTTCCCTTGTCTTATAGTGTCACCAAGCTAGCTCGGGATCAGAGATCGTTGGAGATCCATTCACACTATCAACCATTATTTTGGGTACCATTGAAATGTCAATATTTTGAGTTATGGCATGTATGGGGACTTAGTCATTTTGTTATATGTGTCATTATGATTTGGCCAAAAATATTGGTTTGTAATTGATAAGTGTTTTATTTTGTACAAGGCCTGAATGATGGCCTATCTTGGTTAAATTGGATGTGCTTGTGGTATGTTTGTGTTTGGTAAATTATGATGTTCAAGCATGTTAGATGTTAGCATGTGGATATGATGTTAATACTTTGTTTGTCATGGTTTTGGTTGCTTTTATATGCTCGAATTGGTGTTATATGATGTTGTGTAGATATATATGTCCATGGAAGGGTGGCAAATGGCTTGGTAAATAGCCTTATTCTTGTCCACACGGGTAGACACAGGGGCATGTGTTTAGGCCGTGTATGACACACGGGCCGCCCCATGGGCGTGTGTATTGGTCGTATGTCCCTTGTACCTTAATTTTGAAAAACAGAATGTCCAGAATATAGCACATGAGCGTGTGTCTTGGCCGTGTGAAACCTGCACTTAATTCGAATTAAATAAATTAACCACACGGTCTAGCACACGGGTGTGTCCCTTGTGTAACACCTCTTACCCGTATTCTATGTCGGAACTGAGTTCGAGGCGTTACCGTACTTGACTCACATGATCATACCACTTTAGGTTATCAAAAACCCATTCCAAATTAAACTTTCATTCTCATATCCAACCTCCTTATAATGGGCCTACGAGGCCCTAAATATACTTTCGGAAGGTTTCGAAAAAGAATCGAAACTTTTACACACTTAGAAAAATTTTACCTAAACAGAGGCCACACGCCCGTGTGAAATGGGACACGCCTGTGTGGGCAGGCCGTGTGGTCACACACACCCATGTCCCTCACCCGTGGTTGAAACTGACTTATTTCACATGGCCGAGTACACGCCCGTGTCCCTCACACGGCCTCAACATGCCCGTGCCTTAGCCTGCCAAAACCTTGGCATTCTGTTTATGACGTCATCACCTCACGAAGGTCACACGGCCAAGGCATACGCCCGTGTCCTTAGACCGTGTGTCGAATTAAATTCTACATTTAAAGTTTAGACTTCACACAGCCTGGGCACACGCCCATGTCCAAGGTCATGCCTCTCACATGGCTAAGACACACGGCCGTGTCTCTACCCGTGTGTTTACTACTGAGCATACTGACTTGCAAGCCTAGCATGCAAGGGGACATATGGCCGATCAATAGGCACATGAGGTTGACCGTGTGTCTCACAAGACCTAGACACACGCCCATGCGTCAACCCGTGTGGACATTAAAAAGGCTATATTCCAAGCTAAATGCCACCGTGCATAGCAAACATGCTTATTCCAACTCATCTCAACACAAATCATAACCCAAAGGCACATCCAAGAACTCAATTCAAAACATTCACACACGCATAAACTTCATAAATTCATCTTCATTAAACATAAAAATTTGCCAAGTATTGGCCCAACTTTAATGACCATATACAAAATAACTTTAATAACATACATAGCTAACACTTTAGCTAACAATTACGACCTAACAAGATACCCAAGTCCTATACATGCCATACTCAAAATAAGTCTAAATTCTTATACCAAAGTGATGTCGATAGTGTGATTTCCGAACTCTGATTTTCACGTTCCTCGAGTTATCTTGGCAATACTACAAGGGAAAAAGTGCAATGAAAAGGGGTAAGCATAAAGCTTAGTAAGTTTGCATGGAAATAAATAACAACAAAGCTCATGATAAAATCCATCCATGGAATTAATTAACCATATACAAGGTTATAGGCTTCTTGCCATACTTACTCACACTCGCCCTTATTAAACACATACCATGCCACATGTCGTAAATATTTCTTCGTGAATCATTCACTAGTACCTGTATTCACTCATTCACATGACTTTAGTACTAATCTTACATGGGGTCACCTCTGAGTGCCGATGTCATATCCCGGATATGGTCTTATACGGAATCTCACATCAAGTATCGATGCCATATACCGGATATGGTCTTATACAATTCTCATATTCAATACTGTAGCCATATCTCGGATAAGGTCTTATACAGGATCTCAATTCGGTGCCGAGGCCATGTCCCGGACATAGTCTTATACGGGACTTTATCCATTTCATGTCTCGTTGATAGCATTTTTACATTCATTATAGTCCACTAGGACTTCAACATCTCAACTTGCTCAATTTAGTAAAACATCATGTATCAATATAATACCAAATATTCTCAAACGTGATAACATAACGTTGAATTTATCTCATATAAACTTACCTCGATTTCAAAATAAGCTAGATCGTCGATCTAGTCCGAGACTTTATTCTTTCCCTAATCGAGGTGGATTCTTGGTTCTTCTTTCTCTATAATATCAAATTAGCTCGTTTCAATCATCAAATTAATAAAAGCATTTTAATAATCATGCTTTGGCAAAATTACTATTTTGCCCTTAAACTTTGGAAAAATGACCATTTTACCCCTAGGCTCTGAAGTTTATTCTAATCACATTTCTATCTTCAACAAGCCTAGGTAAACATTTATTTCTCTTATGGCTATCATCAAAACCCAACATTTCACACATTTACAACAATTTTTATAACCTTTCCAACAAAGTCCTTTTAGGTGTTTTCATGACAACACCTTTCAAAAAAGTTGCTCATCTAACAACTAAGACTTAATTTCTTCCATAAAAATGAAGCAAATAACAATGAAATCTCTCATGGCAAAACTCTAAACTTTTCACCATATTTCAAATTAGTCCCCTCATTTGAAAGCTTAAGTTTAAGGGTCCTAAAAGTACAACTATCTTCAAGAAAAATCATTAAAATCACTTACTTGAATGGAGAAGAGCTTGCTGAAATTTTGAGCTTTCAAAAACCCCTATTTTCTTGCTATTTCCAGTGGATAAATATAAAGAGAAAAGATGGATATCATCTTTTCTTTATTTTATTCTATTTATCAATTAGTCAACAACTATTACCAACATTGACCAATTTGTCAATTCTTGTCTCCTATGATCTACTATGGCCGAAAAACCATTTAAAAAGGGGCTAATTGCCTTTTAAAGATCTCCTATTGACATTCTATGGCTATTTGGCACCTTTAGCTTATAAAATGGAACTTTCGCACTTTATGCGATTTAGTCCTTTTTCGCGATTAAGTAAGAAAACGATAAAATTAAAGCACCAAAATTTTCATACACTTATACCATCAAACTATAACTCATAAAATATCATGGAAATAATTTTCTCTAACCTTGGATTAGTGATCTCGAGATCACTATTCTGACTAGCCCCTAAATCGGACTGTTACACCTTGGGCCACACGGGCGTGTGAGCCCTGCTTTTAGCAACAAAAAAATTCTAACTTTAAAAAACAAAATTCCCTGAGTACTCGGTTTATCCCGAACCACTTCTAAAGCATGTTTTGGGTCTCATAGGCTCGTATTAGGGACTTTATGAATGAATATGAATGGTTTTAATTTGGAAGTAAATTTATGACTCAAATTTGTGTGAATATTTGTATTGTAAGTCCGGTAATGCCTCGTACCCTGTTCCGACATTGAATACGAATAAGGGGTGTTACATCTAAAGACTATGTGAAGTAACAAAATTAAGTGTATACTAAAACAAATTAATCATGCATTCCTGAGGTTATGTAAGGTAATAGGTACCTCCCGGCATAATTGCTAAATTTAATCAATTAATCCTTTAATCAATTAAACATACACAAGTTAAGTATTTTGCCAATTAGCAATCATCTTTCTAGATAAATTAACTAACTTAATTACTTATTAAAATCACGTAGAATTAATAAGCAAACATGAGTTTTTTGGACTTCATTGAACACAAACAATAGTTTCATAATAATTCCAGCATAATAAGATTAAAACATGGTAATTGATAAGAAAACATAAAAATACAAAGTAATCATATTTTCAATAAAAAAAGAACACAACAAGAATTTTAAAGAGTAAAAGGAAACAAAGTTGTTTCACGGTGGATGTTGCAGTGGTGTGCACAACTTCTCCTCCTTCTCCTCCTTGGGATGCCACAACCTATCTTGAATGAAGCTTATTGCTTCTATTACCCACACTCAAGAAGCTTACTTCTCTTGAAAATGAAAAGAGAGAATGAGAGAATGTGAGAGAGAGAAAGAATGATGGTGAATTGGATGATCCAAATGAATGGATGAAAGGGCCTATTTATAATAAAAGGGGGTAGCTGCAAGCTGCTAAATATTGCATTTAAAATCCCCCTTTTAATCCCTCATATGATCGGCCACTTGAAAGGTGGAAGAGAGGTTTGTTTGTTTTGCTTTGCTAAAAATAGCAAACTTAAATAGTGGAAGGGTTTGAACGGGATTTTTGAGAAGTTAAGGGGTTGTTTACAATTAAAAAAATATTATTAAATAATTGACTTGGGCTACTGAAAAATAGGCTAATTTGGGTACAAATTTGGACCTTCATTGGCGTGTGAAGCTCCTCCCCTCCAGTGAATATTTTGGTCCTTTCTTCTTGCACTCAGTGTTTCGATTTTCAATGATAATTTGTGCATTGCATCTCCATGTTTCTGAGAGTCCAAATCCATCATTTTAGACATCCCTTGATGTTCTTCAAGTAGCTTGTGTGTTGTAATTCAACTCACCACACCACTAGGTCTTAACAGACAAGCTTCATGACTACCTTTTTGTCACCGATGGTTTTTAATTATAGATTCTAGTTGAATTTATTTGGACTTGTTGGGAAACTTTTCCTTACTGTTTAGGATGTGAAATATGCTCACATTTCATGCATGGATTAATTAAAATTCAGCTCCCCTTGGTTAGTCATGTTTATCACCTTTTTGGCCCAATTGATTCTAAAGTCATCCTTAACTTACATAATTTTGATCACTGAGCTCACTAAATATTTAATAAATATTTATTTTGTGAAATTTAACATAATAATATAATTTAACTTCCAAGAGTCTAAATAAAAAAATAAATTAATATTTTTAATAAAAATTGGAAATTAATAATAAATCACCTGGAATTAACATGAATTGTAGTTATAAAAGCTTAAGATAACTCTATACTTTTTAGAGTTATCAAACACATGCTCAAATCTTGGAGAATAGATTGTTTGGAGGGGCAACCACGAACCTCGAGACTGTTAAATGGCATGAACAATACCAAATATGTAATAAATATTTGAAATAATCATTAAGTATTGAGTGTAGTGACAAAACACACTGCACACCTTAGAGATGATATTATTGGGAGAGGAAGTCATAAATCCTTAACATAAGCCGTAAAATAGACATGAATAATATAAAAAATATATATCTTTTGAAATGAGAAATTGAAAAAGCAATTTTTTTTACTGTTCAAGCTTGGCCTCTAACTTAGAGAACTTTAAACATGTATGAATTCTCTTATAATAAAATAAAAATATTAATTTTCAAATATTATCATAATTTGTAACAATTAAAGTTTTAACTTTCACAATAAAAAATTATTCTAATTAGAATAGTTAAAATATGCATAAAGCTATCTATTATTAGAAAATAAAAATAAAAAATTATATATATGTTCAAATAAAAAAGTTACTTATATTCAAATAAAAAGATTATGTTAAAAAAAGGTAAATTATGTTAATGTATATTTTGTATTAAATTTTGGAATGTTTTAATTTTATTTTTCTATCTCATGAGTCATGCATTTGATTGATTGCAAAATGTAAGGGAATATTAGGTTTTCTTTATTTGTTGAAAATGTTCTCTTTGGGTGATAGTGGTCAAGTGGTGAAACCCTCGACTCTTACGAATACTAGCCGAGATCCTAAGAAAGTAAGATGGTGTGATGGAAACTGTAACGACCCTCACCCGTATTCAATATCGGAATAGGGTTACGAGGTATTATCGATCAATTCACAACACATATAGCATTCATTCTCATAAATCATTCAACACAATCACGTTGTCCCTTATAAGGGCCTACGAGGCCTTAAACATGCTTTAGAAGTGGTTTGGGACTAAATCGATATCATACGAAAATTTTGGAAACTTAGAAATTTTTCTTGTAAACAAAGGTCACACGCCCGTGTGAACAACCTGTGTGCCTCACACAGCTAGGAGACACTCTCATGTCTCTGGCCGTATGAAAACAGGGCATACATACTGACTTGGGTCACATGGTCGACCACACGCTCGTGTGTCTAGCCCTTGTACCCTTCAAAAGGGCCACACACGCCCGTGTGCCAGGCCATGTGTTAGGCTGTGCCAAAACAGTAAGGTATACTGACTTATGCAACACGGCCAAGTCACATGCCCGTGTATTAGGCCGTGTGCCAATTAGGGGGTATACTGACTTGTACCACACAGCCAGTCACATGCCCGTGTGTGAGACCGTGTGAAGCATACTGTGTAATATCTTGAACTTTGAGATTTCATGTTTTGCATTATTTCAGGTGTTAGGATAGTTAAGAGGGTTATTTGTGTATGTTTAGGGACCTTAAGAAGGCTTGGGGTTGAGTTGGGCCATAGTAGAATTTTTGTATTTAATCACCTTAAGGAGGGAGAAGGTAGGTGGCATCAATGCTTAAGGAAATAAGAGTGTATTTTGCTAACACATGAAACACCCCAAACCCGGCCCACAAGTCTTGACCGGATCTGGTATGCTCCTCGAAGAAAACCGGTTCAAATTCGTTTGCACTTTGAAAAACTTTAAGTGATTTTGGGAGAAAGTTCGAATTAGGTTGGGCTCGAGTTGAAAACAGGGTTATCTTATATTGAAATCCCTTTATCTTAGGTGTGAAAACATTTAGGGTTTAGTTTAAAAGAAATTTACTTAAATTTTAATTGATAAAAATTTGTAAACGTAATAAATAAAATAAATGTAAAATAGCTCAACTATGGCCTTATTACATCAAATAAACCCAAATAATTTAAAATACTTAAATAAAATAAAATGTCCAAATAAAATTCCTTGTTGAGCATGGCCACCTTTAAGCTCCTACCGACCCGGTCCATTACTGATCATCACCTGAAAAATGTTCCCACAACGGGGTGAGTCAACAGACTCAATGTGTAACCGACACTAAAATTTAACAATTCAGGCATACATTATCATATTACATACACATTCATAAATCAGATATAAACAAATGATGCAACCGAACCCAAACCTATATGCCATCCGCTACACATCACCCGTACCATCCCGCGCACACCGCAGTAGGGACTACTAAGTCAACCCTCCATCCGCTACACACCATCAAAGCGATCATTGCAATCGACGTACTCATCGCCTTATGAGTATTCGTGGTCTTAGGTCACCACACTCAGATATCGTGGTCTTAGGTCACCACATTCAGATATCGTGGTCTTAGGTCACCACATTCAGATCTCGTGGTCTTAGGTCACCACATTCAAATATTGTGGTCTTAGGTCACCACATTCACTTCCCCTTTTCAATAACCCATATGCCCCATATCATAAATATTATGCATTAACATGCCAAATTTCACATTCTTATTACTTATCACATGTTAAATATAACATATTTCATAATCCTAGTAGGAGTAGGAAACGTACCTGAGTACTTTGTACCACAATATGGTACCTTAGCCATATTCACATTCTTATACATACTTATATTAAATATTGCCATAAATCATATTAAAAGATAGTGTGGGGTACACACCTGATTAGCTTAACGAATTCCTTGAAATCCCGAAAAAAACTGATCTATCGCTTTAGATCCTAAATCCCTACATTTTGCCACATTTAGTATTTTAGGAAAAAGCCTATTCGGCTAATTTAATCAAATCCCGAAGGATTATCGTATCCACTTTCTTACCTTGCTGCCGATTTGATAATTAATCAAATCCCAAAAACTTGTATTCTTCCCCTTTGAAATCGGCTAATCACTAGATCCCTTGAATCGGTTAGTTTTCAGCTTAAAACACATAAAAATAGATCTAACTACTAAAATAGGCCTTGGCCGAATATTCATAGTCACTTACCTTAAGGATCTTAAATCCCGAAATTATCCCTTGGTTATAGCTTCTGTCAAAATCCCTAAAACCACATGTTAGATCAACTTCTAACCTT
This sequence comes from Gossypium bickii, assembly GCA_025503065.1. NCBI lineage: Eukaryota > Viridiplantae > Streptophyta > Magnoliopsida > Malvales > Malvaceae > Gossypium > Gossypium bickii. The sequence goes on along the minus strand of CP106711.1, from coordinate 45,764,790 downwards.
TAATCACAATCAATGACCCTTGGTCGAATGTCAGATATGACTTACCTTGATGGTCAAATCCCGAAGATATTTTCCTTTATAGTCGACTATGGCAAAAATCCCGAAAGAATCCTTCCAAATTTCGGCAAATAAGAATATTGATGGGATTAGTCCTAGATTTCGACAAATCTAAAAGAAAAGAATAGAAATAAAAAAAATTGGGCCTAGGAGAATTGAGCCCAATGGTCCTTAAGCGTAGTAGCGTTTAAATTTTTGGAGAACAAGAGATCGGCTTAAATGCTAGTTAGACCTATTGGATAAGTGATTTTAGAAGGTTAGAGGGCTTTTATGAAGTCCCGGGATCAAATATTGGCTTTGGGGAAATTTTGGTTTTAGGTGAAAAAAACCCTGGAAGTTGGCAGATAGGCCTTAAGAATAAAATATGAAGGAAAATGACACAAGTGGAGTGTGTGGTGTACTGGCAAAGTGACACCACATAAGAGACAAGGGGGTGACGCCACAAGGAAGGAAGGAGGTCCAAGGTTCAAGTCTTGGCTTTTGCATTTTGGTTTCTTTTTACTTGGATCTTAGAATTTGGGCCATAGTTTATATTTAGTTGCGCATGGTTTAAGACACAAGAGGAGCTTGTGGCCAAGTGGTTAGCGACGTGGATTATGTTGCAAGAGAGCCTGGGTTCGAATCTCATGAGAAGCAAGGGAGTATTTATTTTGCGGTCTGGACGGTAAGAGTTTCAGTTGAATTTAAACTCTATTGACGAAGGGATCCCACATCGGAAAGACACAAAGAATGAAGGTGAAGAGCTAGCTATATAAGGAGCATCCTAGGAGGAGAGTAAACACATCTTGGAGGGCATTTGGGCACAAGAGTGGTCGGAGCGCGGATTAGCCCCAGAGTCCTATCAGGTGTGTAACTCTCTCTACTCTAGCTGTAGAGCGGCAAATGCCGAAGTGCCGATCACGGCAATAGTAGCCACACGAGCGTGCGAGCGCACGTGTGGGGCTTGGACGCGATAGTTGAGGCCATCAGTAGTATTCTTGTGGGTTGGGCTGCTTGGGCCACGATGGGCTTAAGTGGGCCCAATGGGCCCGTGGGCCCATATGAGTAAATTGTATGATTGGTTAGTATTTGTTGAACCAGACTAGGTGGAACTTATATACGTGGCTAGATTCGTGCTAGGTGGGTCACACGAGCGTGTGGGCCTGGATGGGCCGAAATCGGGTTTTAGGCCCAATCGTCCGGTACGACCGGAAATGGTAGCTGAGTCGCTAGTGGCCACATTAGGCCTTCGGAAAGGCCATTGCAGGTGTGAATTTATGAAAATACCCTTGGTGGGTAAATTATGAAAATGCCCTTGGTAGGTAAAATTACGGTTATACCCAGAGGTTGATTAGCATGATTATGTTGTTTAGTTTTGGCCGATTGTAGGGAAGGCTTGATCTCGCATATCTCGGGTTGTGACTAGTGCTCGAAAAGCGTTAAGGAAGGGGATCTAGTGCGTTAGATCTTGATCTACTGGATTTGATAGTCGCGTTAGTAACGTGTGTGTAACCTTACACACTTCATTAGTATTACATGTTATTGTGTTAACTGTTATTAGCCGATTAGCCATTGAAACCCCTGTGTGTGCCTTGTGGGCATGAGCGTGGACTCCGGGTAAGTCCTCTGATTGTGGATCTTGATATATGCCATCATGTCATTGTTGAATGCTATGCCATATGTTATTTTGCATCATCATATGTTATTATGCCACGATTAATTTTGGACATGATGGTGGGATTGTTGAGAGGAGGGGGATGATTTATTTGGACTGTCACCAGTGGTTTTGACCACAAGATGGGTTGGCCCCATCATTTGATTTGTGACTACGGTCACCAGTGGTTTTGTCCACATTACTATTATGATTTGTGACTAAGTCCCAGTGGTTTTGACCACCAGTGGTTTTGACCACACTATTGATATTAGTGACTACGGTCACCAGTGGTTTTGACCATAAATGAATATTGTGACTCGTTCCAGTGGTTTGGTACCACAGTGGGTTGGCCCCACATGATATATTATGGGATTGTCATCAGTGGTTTTGACCACAAGATGGGTTGGCCCCATCACTTAATTTGTGACTACGGTCACCAGTGGTTTTGACCACACCGATATGATATTATGACTTCGGTCACCAGTGGTTTTGACCACCAGGGGTAGAGAAAGGAGTTCGGATGGTTAGGTTATGGGGTTTGAATGATTTGCATGTTTTATCAATGATCTGTGTAAGTGCTTGAATTATCGGGTTGGGGATTTATACACTGAGTCTTGGTGACTCACCCCTTCCCTTATATTTTGCAGATGAGGCATAGATCGCGGATATGGAGCCGGGGAGGAGTCGAGGTGGCCATGCATGTTGGTTTCAGGTTTTGACTATAAAATACCTTCTCAGTTTTATTTGTTTTCTTTAAATTTGGTAATAAGGCCGCTGGTTGTTATTTTGGGTTTTGGTTATTTGATTTACTTCTGATGTTGTTATGCATGTGATTAGAACTTGATTGCTTAATTAACCGGTAAATACAGCGTTTTCAAAACTATACCTCTTCGGGTTTTCCAAACGTTACAAGATAATAAAGGTAACTTAGATGTTTTTATAAACTCTCATTTTCAAATCACTTCAAAGGCAAATGGTTCTAAACTTGATTTTTCTTATCGCGTTTAGTTTTAACAAGTGTCCAATGTTTTCTAAAATCGGCAATCACAAATGGGTTTTTACTCACGAGTTTTCCAAGTATTACAACAACTTCTAAAACAAACTCAACATCAATTATTACTAAGTTTTCTAAACCCTAAAACAAAACAAGAGTCTTCTTTAAACATTTCCGACAAACTTATGATTTTAAGAAGTTTTCACTCTGTAACATGCCAGATTCGGTCGTAACGTTCAGGCCGGGTTTGGAGTGTTACAATTATGGTATCAGAGCCAGTTTCAACAGCTCGGCTGTGGGACCGAGGCCCAAAATTGTTTTCAAATGGGTTATAAAAGTTTTTACGGAAAGGTGTAGTTGGAAAAGCATGGCACCGAGTCTCCGGCACCAATCTGCCCAGGTAAGTACCCCCAACTGATGTTTGCATATGATGCTGATGATGTATGATATGAATGAATAGTGATAGTAGGCTACCCTAGAGACTGAAACCTATAGGACTTTGTGAACTCACGAAAATAAAACTCTGTAATAAGAACTATTCATAAGATTGTGCCTTAATACACAGTGGAATAAAGACTGACGTATAAAACTTTTAAATCAGATAAGTCGAGACATTAGACATAGAGTTGGGAGCGTATGAAATATTCGTCTGTTTTAATTGCTAGGTGTTTTTGAGTATGGGTAGGAGTTTTAAATTCTAGTTAAAAGTATATTAGTTTTATTAAGTTCAGAGTGCGCAGCAAGAGCGTAGTATGGTAGGTTAGGATGTACGACTGTTAGTTAGTTGGAAATTTCGAGGACGAAATTTCTTTAAGGAGGGTAGATTTGTAACATCCCGAAATTGGGGCTAGGAGAATTGAGCCCAATGGGCCTTAAGCGTTGTAGCGTTTAAATTTTTAGAGAACAAGAGATCGGCTTAAATGCTAGTTAGACCTATTGGATAAGTGATTTTGGAAGGTTAGAGGGCTTCTATGAAGTCCCGGGATCAAATATTGGCTTTGGGGAAATTTTGGTTTTAGGTGAAAAACCCCTGGAAGTTGGCAGATAGGCCTTAAGAATAAAATATGAAGGAAAATGACACAAGTGGAGTGTGTGTGTGGTGTACTGGCAAAGTGACGCCACATAAGAGACAAGGGGGTAACGCCACAAGGAAGGAAGGAGGTCCAAGGTTCAAGTCTTGGCTTTTGCATTTTGGTTTATTTTTACTTGGATCTTAGAATTTGGGCCATAGTTTATATTTAGTTGCGCATGGTTTAAGACACAAGAGGAGCTTGTGGCCAAGTGGTTAGCGACGTGGATTATGTTGCAAGGGAGCCCAGGTTCGAATCTCATGAGAAGCAAGGAGTATTTATTTTCATGGTCAGGCGGTAAGAGTTTTGATTGAATTTAAACTCTATTGTGAAGGATCCCACATCGGAAAGACACAAAGAATGAAGGTGAAGAGCTAGCTATATAAGGAGCATCCTAGGAGGAGAGTAAACACATCTTGGAGGGCGTTTGGGCACAAGAGTGGTGGAGCGCGGATTAGCCCCCAGAGTCCTATCGGTGTGTAACTCTCTACTCTAGTCAGAGCGGCAAATGCCGAAGTGCCGATCACGGCAATAGTAGCCACACGAGTGTGCGAGCACACGTGTAGGGCTTCGACGCGATAGTTGAGGCCATCAGTAGTATTCTTGTGGGTTGGGCTACTTGGGCCACGATGGGCCTAAGTGGGCCCAATGGGCCCGTGGGCCCATATGAGTAAATTGTATGATTGGTTAGTATTTGTTGAATTAGACTAGGTGGAACTTATATACGTGGCTAGATTCGTGCTAGGTGGGTCACACGAGCGTGTGGGCTCGGATGGGCCGAAATCGGGTTTTAGGCCCAATCGTCCGGTACGACCGGAAATGGTAGCTGAGTCGCTAGTGGCCACATTAGGCCTTCGGAAAGGCCATTGCAGGTGTGAATTTATGAAAATACCCTTGGTGGGTAAATTATGAAAATGCCCTTGGTATGTAAAATTATGGTTATACCCTTAGAGGTTGATAAGCATGATTATGTTGTTTAGTTTTGGCCGATTGTAGGGGAAGGCTTGATCTTGCATAACTCGGGTTGTGACTAGTGCTCGAAAAGCGTTAAGGAAGGGGGATCTAGTGCGTTAGATCTTGATCTACGGGATTTGATAGTCGCTTTAGTAACCAGGTGTGTAACCTTACACACTTCATTAGTATTACATGTTATTGTGTTAACTGTTATTAGCCGATTAGCCATTGAAACCCCTGTGTGTGCCTTGTGGGCATAAGCGTGGACTCCAGGTAAGTCCTCTGATTGTGGATCTTGGTATATGCTATCATGTCGTTGTTGAATGCTATGCCATATGTTATTTTGCATCATCATATGTTATTATGCCACGATTAATTTTGGACATGATGGTGGGATTGTTGAGAGGAGGGGGATGATTTATTTGGACTGTCACTAGTGGTTTTGACCACAAGATGGGTTGGCCCCATCATTCGATTTGTGACTATGGTCACCAGTGGTTTTGTCCACATTACTATTATGATTTGTGAATAAGTCCCAGTGGTTTTGACCACCAGTGGTTTTGACCACACTATTGATATTTGTGACTACGGTCACCGGTGGTTTTGACCACAAATGAATATTGTGACTCGTCCCAGTGGTTTGGTACCACAGTGGGTTGGCCCACATGATATATTACGGGATTGTCATCAGTGGTTTTGACCACAAGATGGGTTGGCCCCATCACTTGATTTGTGACTACGGCCACCAGTGGTTTTGACCACACCGATATGATATTATGACTTCGGTCACCAGTGGTTTTGACCACACGGGGTAGAGACAGGAGTTCGGATGGTTAGGTTATGGGGTTTGCATGATTTGCATGTTTTATCAATGATCTGCGGTGTAAGTGCTTGAATTATCGGGTTCGGATTTATACATCGAGTCTTGGTGACTCACCCTTCCCTTATATTTTGCGAGATGAGGCATAGATCGCGGATATGGAGCCGGGAGGAGTCGAGGTGGCCATGCATGTTGGTTTCGGGTTTTGACTATAAAATACCTTCTCAGTTTTATTTATTTTCTTTAAATTTGGTAATAAGGCCGCTGGTTGTTATTTTGGGTTTTGGTTATTTGATTTACTTCTGATGTTGTTATGCATGTGATTAGAACTTGATTGCTTAATTAACCGGTAAATACAGCGTTTTCAAAACTATACCTCTTTGGGTTTTCCATATGTTACAAGATAATAAAGGTAACTTAGATGTTTTTATAAACTCTCATTTTCAAATCACTTCAAAGGCAAATGGTTCTAAACTTGATTTTTCTTATCGCGTTCAGTTTTAACAAGTGTCCAATGTTTTCTAAAATCGGCAATCACAAATGGGTTTTTACTCACGAGTTTTCCAAGTATTACCACAACTTCTAAAACAAACTCAACATCAATTATTACTAAGTTTTCTAAACCCTAAAACAAAACAAGAGTCTTCTTTAAACATTTCCGACAAACTTATGATTTTAAGATGTTTTCACTCTGTAACATGCCAGATTCGGTCGTAACGTTCAGGCCGGGTTTGGAGTGTTACAGACAGCACTTATGCTTGAAGCCCCTCAAAGATTCAGCTTTTGATGGATTCGAAAGAAAAGAAATTGGCTAATGGTGATATCTTGAATTTTCGGCTTTGGCTAACAAAAAGAAGAAGAACAAATGCTCTAGGAAATTCGGCAGAGAGAAGGGTTGAGAGAAAGAATGATGAATGGCCCTCCTTTCCTTATATAGCCGAATTTACTAACTTAGAATCCCTTACTTGGCCATCACTCTTCTATTTTGATAGCTTTATCTCTTTAATTATCTCCTAAAATAAAAGATAATTCAGCAACTATCCTTACTTAGCCGAAATTATTAAACTCAAAGTCCCTTACTTGGCCATCACTTCTCCTTTATTTTCCTAATTAAAGAATAATTCCTCATTTATCTCTTGAAAATAATCTAAAATAAATCCATTATTTATCCCTTATTTATCCACTATTTATCTCTTAAAAATAAAAGAATAAAGGCTCTTAAATTATAGCCTTGTGTCGTCCCTTGCTGCTACTCTCTGCTGCAAAATAAAACTTTTTATTTTGCTTCCCCGCATGACTAAACTTGGCCCAATACCCCAGTATGTGGCGCCATTTCCTGAAGCCCTAAGTGGCATCTTCAAGCCACTTTTCCAAGCCCGTTTGTGTGTCATATTTCACATACATTTTCTCTTAAGGCCACCTTGCCTCAGTTTCCTCTTTAAACTTTAAAACTCGACATTTTCTAAGTCATTTCCTTACATTTCCAAGTTTCCAGAAATGTTCACTTTCCTCTTTTGAATCATTTCTAAATCACTTCCTTACATTTCCAAGTTTCCAAAAATGTTCACTTTCCTCTTTTAAACCTAACATTTCCATACATTTCCAGTGTTTCCAAAAATGTTCATAACACATAAGACATGTCATTTCGTACAATTAAACCGAAAATGCATAGGCCCTTTTCAGGATGTTACAGTTCTACCCCCCTTAAAAAATAAATTCGTCCTCGAAATTACTTGGCTAACGAATAATCGTACATCTTAACTCACTGCACTACGCTTATGCTGCGCACTCTGATCTTAATAGAACTATCATACTTCCTAGGCACAATCTCTAAGTTCACGTCCGCTAGAACTCATTTCTAACGCCGCGATTTAATCTGATTAAAGAGTTTTATGCATCAGAATTTTGTTCCACTTATTAACTGCGAGCAATTTTATGAAATAAAGATATTTAGAAGTAGTTCTTTCGATCACACAAAGTTTCAGTTCAAGTTCACTACTCTAATTCAGAGAATCACATTCACATTCATCAACAGAGACACCTTCATTCCTCAATAGAGGCACATTTATTCATCAACATAGACATGTTTATTCAGTGGTATCTACCACCCACATTCACTATTCGAACACTCTTTGCCTTATTCCTATCTCAGGGGTAATTTCGTCATTCGTCCTATAGGGTATTTTGGTAATAAATCATGGTCAATTTGAAAATCCTTACAAATCAACGATATTTCAAAATTTACAAAAACTTGAAATTTTTTTTCCAAATCAGCGGTGTTGCAGAAATTTCAGAAATGGGGGTTATTCTGGAAATTTTGGTAAGTTAGAGGCAATTTCGTAATTTTCCAAAATCAAGGTATTTTTGATAATTTGCAAATTAGGGTTTGTTGAACATTTTATAAAGTAATGAAAATTTTGATAAAAACTGTGAGTATTTTTGGAAATTTCATAAACTAAGGGCATTTTTGTAATTTTACCACTAGGGGTATTTAGGTAATTTTTTAAAATCGAAAATTCTTCGGAAAATTTTGTAAAAATAGTTCTCACAAATTAAAAGGGTAATTTTAAGAGTTTTAAAACTAGGGTTTTTATAAAAATACAGCTAGTTCCCTTTCGGGTTTTAGTTGTTGTGTTTTAGCCTGTGACTGAGTCCTCTTGGTGAGGGTGGACTGTAGCTACGCACCAGGTAGGATTCTAGCGAAGAGGAGGTGAGTCACTAGGACTGCTTAAGTACTGTGCTCTTAGGATCCAATCCTAGACATGCGCATGTGATGGTTGCCACACCCTAACTCGGCGACTTAGCCATAGGTTTGTTTAATTAGGCATTTAAATCTTATGTAATTGTTGGGGAAAACTAGTCCTAGGGTTCAAGTACCTATCATCCTATTTCTACGTTCCATTCCTACCCTTCTACAGATCGTACAGATCATACAATAAATCACACAATGGATAGAAGTACTTACCTGGTGGACTGCGGGTCGGAGACTTGGGTGCCATGCCAAAAACCTACTTATTTCAAAAAAATGTTTTTATAAAACTTATTTGGGCTCGCTTTGAAAACGTTTTGGGCCTTAAACCCAAGGCCGAGAGTTTAAAACTGGGCTCTGATACCAAACTGAAACACCCCAAACCCGACCCACGAGTCTTAACCGGATCTGGTATGCTCCTCAAAGAAAACCGATTCAAATTCGTTTGCACTTTGAAAAACTTTAAGTGATTTTGGGAGAAAGTTCGAATTGGGTTGGGCTTGAGTTGAAAACAGGGTTATCTTATATTGAAATCCCTTTATCTTAGGTGTCAAAACATTTAGGGTTTAGTTTAAAAGAAATTTACTTAAATTTTAATTGATAAAAATTTGTAAACATAATAAATAAAATAAATGTAAAATAGCTCAACTATGGCCTTATTACATCAAATAAACCCAAATAATTTAAAATATTTAAATAAAATAAAATGTCCAAATAAAATTCCTTGCTGAGCATGGTCACCTTTAAGCTCCTACCGACCCGGTCCATTACTGATCATCACCTGAAAAATGTTCCCACAACGGGGTGAGTCAACAGACTCAATGTGTAACCGACACTAAAATTTAACAATTCAGGCATACATTATCATATTACATTCACATTCATAAATTAGATATAAACAAATGATGCAACCCGAACCCAAACCTATATGCCATCCGCTACACATCACCCGTACCATCCTGCACACCGTGGGGACTACTAAGTCAACCCCTAATCCGCTACACACCATCGAAGGCAGTCGCTGCAGTCGACGTGCTCATCGCCCTTATGAGTATTCGTGGTCTTAGGTCACCACACTCAGATATCGTGGTCTTAGGTCACCACATTCAGATATCATGGTCTTAGGTCACCACATTCAGATCTCGTGGTCTTAGGTCACCACATTCAAATATCGTGGTCTTAGGTCACCACATTCACTTCCCCTTTTCAATAACCCATATGCCCCATATCATACATATTATGCATTAACATGCCAAATTTCACATTCTTATTACTTATCACATGTTAAATATAACATATTTCATAATCCTAGTAGGAGTAGGAAACGTACCTGAGTACTTTGTACCACAATATGGTACCTTAGCCATATTCACATTCTTATACATACTTATATTAAATATTGCCATAAATCATATTAAAAGATAGTGTGGGGTACACACCTGATTAGCTTAACGAATTCCTTGAAATCCCGAAAAAACCGATCTATCGCTTTAGATCCTAAATCCCTACATTTGGCCACATTTAGTATTTTAGGAAAAAGCCTATTCGGCTAATTTAATCAAATCCCGAAGGATTATCGTATCCACTTTCTTACCTTGCTGCCGATTTGATAATTAATCAAATCCTGAAAACTTGTATTCTTCCCCTTTGAAATCGGCTAATCACTAGATCCCTTGAATAGGTTAGTTTTCAGCTTAAAACACATAAAAATAGATCTAACTACTAAAATTGGCCTTGGCCGAATATTCATAGTCACTTACCTTAAGGATCTTAAATCCCGAAATTATCCCTTGGTTATAGCTTCTGTCAAAATCCCTAAAACCACATGTTAGATCAACTTCTAACCTTTAATCACAATCAATGACCCTTGGCCGAATGTCAGATATGACTTACCTTGATGGTCAAATCCCGAAGATCTTTTCCTTTATAGTCGACTATGGCAAAAATACCGAAAGAATCCTTCCAAATTTCGGCAAATAAGAATATTGATGGGATTAGTCCTAGATTTCGACAAATCTAAAAGAACAGGATAGAAATCAAAACTTGTTCTTACCCTTTCTTGAAGAAATCGACAGCACCTATGCTTGAAGCCCCTCAAAGATTCGGCTTCTAATGGATTTGAATGAAAAGAAATTGGCTAATGGTGAAATCTTGAATTTTCAGCTTTGGCTAACAAAAAGAAGAAGAACAAATGCTCTAGGAAATTCGGCAGAGAGAAGGGTTGAGAGAAAGAATGATGAATGGCCCTCTTTTCCTTATATAGCCGAATTTACTAACTTAGAATGTAACACCCTAAATTAGGCGTTGTTGAGAATTTAATTATTTTAAATATTTTCCCATGTGTGTGCTTGAAGAGTTAAATTCTAGGATTTATTTGACATGTTTAAGGGTCTAAAAATAACTCGAGCTAAGCTTGGCCCAGTATTAAAAATTTATTTTTAAGTGTGTAAAAGGAAGGAGCTAGGTTAGTTAGGGCTTTAATAGAATTTTGGGCGAGTTAAGGCACAAAGGATGGGCTTGGTATAAGTGGCGTGGGGCGCCTAAGAGTTTGCTAGGGGCCTTGGGTTCGATTCGTGGAAGAAACAAGGGGAAATGTTTTTCCTTTTGGGTTTTGGGCGTTAGGCCTAGGAAGGCCTTTTAATTAAATTAGGAGGGCTTATTGACATGAAAGTGGGTTGGCTAAGTGGCTAGCGTGTGCTACTTAGAGGCTTGGAGGTTGTTGGGCGCATGTTCGAGCTGCTGAAGCAGCGTTTGGCATTTTTTTAATTTTTAGGTAAACGGCCTAGAGAGGTCTTATAATTAAATGGTGGGGTAAATTGGCAAAAGTTGGGTTTGGAAGAAGTGGCTAGGGCGTAGAAGAAAGAGTGGTCTGCAGCAGTGAGGTCTTGGTTTGAACCTAAGATGTTTGCAATTGGGATTTTATTTTTTTCCTCATGCAAGTTGGCGAAATGGTTCGCACATGGGCTTCAATTTGGATGAAGGATAAATGCTTGTTTAATTCTTTTAGAATTAATTTGGATAAATGGGATTATTAGTATCATTATTTTTATTTTATTTGTTCTTAAAGTGGTGATAGGAGGATAATTGCTATGTTATTTTATTGGTGCAAATGGATAAAGATAAGCTTAGCATTTTGAATTTTGATTTCGGCTGGAAGAATTTGTTAAGCACATGGCTTCTTCTATTTTATTATTATTTGAAGACGTAAGGATTAAAGTAGTTGTTAATTATTAAAGGATAATATATAGGACATTGATTGAATTTTAAACTCTTTGAAGAGGAGTAAACGGCATGGAGACTTGGTGTTAAGGGGGGGAGGCCGAATTCTCTTAGTTACTCTTTTGGCAAAATTCGACTAGGCACTCTCCCACATTCCATCCCTTCTCTTTCTTGTTTTCAAACTTCCTCTCTTCTCTCATATTTTGGCCGAAACTCCCCACTCCTCTCTTCTCGTTATTTTTCTTTCTCTCCAACCGAATCTATCCCCTATCTTAGTGACCAAAATTTCCTTTCTTCCCTATTAACTCACTTTGGCCGAATATTACAGTGGCATAGGTGCTTCAGGATTTCTCTCGGTTGTGAAGGTAAGTAGGGTTGGCCGAATGTCTATATTCCTTTCCCTATTTTTGTCGACTTTTCAAGGATTAAGAGCGAATTTTGGCATTTAGTCACAAGGTGCTAAGTATCATTTAAAATCGATTCATCTACAGGTGCCCGGGATTTTTGAAGTATTCGACCCAAGTCTCACTCCTTGTAAATCGGTTTGGGTAAGGATCTATTCTTTTTAGTATTTGATTAACCCGAAGGCTACTAATAATGATAATGGCCGGTTGTAGGAAGTGAAGCAGTTTTGTGAACTGTAGCCAAGTGAGTACTTTAAGGCAAGAAGGTAAGGATTCGGGTTCAAAAAGAGAACCCTTTTAAATATTTGGTTTGGCCATTTAGGCCATAGTACTAATCCTATGTTGGCCGAATATAGGTGCAGAGAGAACTGTGGTGACCAACATCTCTTTTCGGGATTTAGATCATTCAGTGGTGACAGGTGTACACATACACACTTATAATTAATTAAATGTACTAAAGCTGTTGTTTGTGCTAACCTTAGGATCTGTGTAGATTCGGGACTAATACCATGAATGGTATAAGCAAGGAACGTGTAAGTCCTTGTTGATTATGAAATATTTTAAGATGCTTTTGGGAAGCATAGTATGGTTAATGCACGCATATATGGTGATGATAAAACCCGTACATGTGATTAAGTATATGGTAGCATGAATTATGTGATATAAATGTTTGATGTGGGATTGATGAGTGGAGAGGGCGTATATATTCGTGTAAGCGGGCACCGATGTTTTGGTAACACACTCGTGACTACGGTCACAGAGGTTTGGTACCTCAGAGGTTTGGTACCTCATCGCGTCTCGCCGTCGGTGGCTTAGCACCACAAAGGTTGGCCCCACAGATTATCATAAGGGATTGACGCCAGTGATTTGGCATCACACGATGGGTTGGCCCCATCAATCGTTTGTGTCTACAGACACCAGAGGTTTGGCACCTCCAGTGATTTGGCATCACATCTGTGACTATACGTCACCAGTGGTTTGGCACCACCACTGGTTTGGTACCACACTGGGTAGACAAGGCGTTCGGTTGGCTAGGTTGGGTGCATGACTTCGTACATGATGATTGATTATATGCTGTGTATGAAATTGTTTAAATCCGGGGGAAGGGTTACATACTGAGTCTTGGTGACTCACCTTCTCCTTTACATTTTTTATGTGACACGTAGATCGCGGATGTGGAGCCGGGTGGACTCGAGGCGGCCATGCAGCAGACTTTAATTTGAATGAACTTTAATTTTTGTTTTAATATTTTTTTATTATCGGTTTTCATTTTATTTCAGTTGTAATAAGGCCTCCTAGACTTGTTTTATTACTTTTTACATGTTGAATGATTCGGTTTAAACTGTCTTATTGATACTAAGTTAAATGCCCATGTTTTCTTAAATATTAAACGAAAGATGTTTTATCATACCATCAGGCACATTTGGAACTTTAAAACAACTCGACTTAATTAATTTCTAAATAAACGCTAAGTATTCTTTTTCTTTAGACTATCAACTGAAAAGGGTTTTTGACAACCTAAATTGACTTAGAAAAAGTGTTTTCCAAAAATATTTTCCACTGTAACGAACTAGATTCGGCCATAGTGTTTGGGCCAGGTTTGGGTTGTTACAAAATTGGTATCAGAGCCCAGTTCAAAGCTCGGCTGTGGGGCCCAAGGCCAAAAATGTTTTGGTAGGCCTTATGGAATGATTTTTGGTTTTTGAACAGCATGGCCCGAGTCTCCGGCACCTATCCGCCCAGGTAAGTACATCTAAACCTCTTTGTGAATTATATTCCATAGAAGGGTAGTAAGCATGGAACGTAGATAGACTTATAGGAACTTGAACCCTAGGATTAGACTACTCAAACACACAAACCAAACATAAGACTTAAAGAACTAAACCCACTTATGACTTAGTCACTGAGCTAGGGTGTGGCAACCCCTGTACGCATGTCTAGGAGTGGATCCGGAAGAGCCTGGTATTTAAGCAGTCCTCGTGACTTACCTCCTCTTCGCAGGTATCCTACCTGGTGCGTAGCTTCGGTTCACCCTAACTCAGAGGGCTCAGTGGTGTGGCAACCTCTCTGCGCGCATGTTCAGAAAGGTTCGGTGAGAGCTTGGTATTTAAGCGATCCGCGTGACTCACCTCCTCTTCACTCGAATCCTGCCTGGTGCGTAGCTTTGGTTCACCCTGACTAAGAGGGCTCGGTCATAGGCTTAGCATAATGACTAAAACTCGAAAGGGAACTAGCCATGTTTTTTTTTTGAAAAGAATGAAACAACAAACCCTAATGTTTTCAAAACTTGTGCAATAATTTTTTTCAAATCCGAGAACATTATTTTTACAACGTTTTTCTCGAAAAACTTGATTTGTGGAAAATTACAAAAATGCCCTTAGGGGGTAAAATTACCAAAATGCCCTTGATTCATAAAACTATCAACTCAATGGTTTTGCCCAAAAATTTCAATGGTTTTACGAATATTCAAAACCCTGCTCTGCAAATCAACAATAAAATATTTTGGTTTTGGAAAATTACGAAAACGCCCTCAATTTGTGAAAATTTTCGAAATGACCCTGATCTTTGAAGATCTTTACAAACATCACCACTTGAAAAGGAAAGTTTTCAAAAGGAACCCGAAGTTTTACAACTGGTGAAAATATCCCGATTTATCAAAATTTCAAAATTGCCCCCGATTGACAAAATTACCGAAATACCCTCGGTTTCCAAAACGATGCCATATCTTTAAATTTTGCCAATTTTGAAACCATCCTCCGAGTTTTTGGGGAATTTCAAAGTGATTTGTTTTATTTAAATTTTACAACTTCTTCTATTACGAAAATACCCCTGTAGGGGAAATGACGAAAATACCCCTGGGCTAGAAATGGGCGAGAAATGTCCAAGAGCGAATAGGTATGGAAAGTGTTAGGGAATGGATGCATGTACTCCTTTGTGTGAACTAGGATAGAAGATCGAAAACTTGTTTGCTCGAAAGAATCCCTAACTAACTTTTCGCATAAAACTTCTTCGCGATTAACAAAGTGGAACAAATGCTAACGCATAAAAATTTTCTTAATCAGATTAAAAGCGCGGTAGATAGAATGAGTTCTAGAGGACGTGGACGCCGTCGACGCGGTAGGGGTAGGATGACGGTGTCTGAACCCGTCAGGTCGGGTCAAGGTTTAGAAAACGAGGTACCACCGCCACCGCCACCTCCTACTTTTAGAGTCGATGGAGAGCGAGGATCGGGCCAGGTGGTGAGGTCAGATATCGCAAGGCGCTTTGCGAGTCTTGGAAATGGTGGCTAGAGCGGGTGGAAATTTAGGAGCTCGGAAATCTGTTCCCGAGCGACTCCGATCTAACGGAGCTGAGGTATTTCGGGGCGTGTCAGGAGTGGCACCTAGTGCAGCGGAGTATTGGCTAGAATCTACGGAAAGGATTATGGACGACCTTGACCTGACTAACGAAAAGAAGTTGAAAGGAGCCGTGTCGCTTCTGAAGGATGAAGCGTACCAGTGGTGGCTCACGGTTCGAGATGGAGCCATGGCAGAGGATCTTACATGGGATTACTTTAAGGCTACTTTTCAGAAAAAGTATGTGGGTACCAGCTACACTGACGCGCAAAGAAAGGCTTTTCTAGGGTTAGTGCAAGGGAATAAGTCAGTATCGGAGTATGAAGCGGAATTCTTAAGGCTGAGCCGCTATGCTCGGGGGGTTGTGTCATCTGAACATGAGCGTTGCGTCCGCTTTGAGGACGGGCTTAGAGATGATTTAAGGTTCTTGATTGCCCCACGTGAGTTCGTGAGTTTTCGTCTCTAGTGGAAAAGGCTAAGGTAGCCGAAGGGATCAAGGAGACCGTAAGACAGAAGCATGATAGGAACAACCAGAAGAGAGGCTTTGGATCGGCTGGATCGGACAGTAATGTGGAGAAGAGGGCTAGATTTGGGGAATCAGGAAGAACCACAAAGCCTGCTCAGTGGCCACCTCAGTGTGGTAGATGCGAGAAACCCCATTCAGGAGAATGTTTGGCTGGAAGTAAAGGGTGCTTTGAGTGTGGGTCAATGGAGCACCGGGTAAGGGATTGTCCGCGGAAGTTGGCAAGGACTCAAGCTGAGGATCAAGGACGTGGTCGATTTAGGAAGGATGGCCAGCAAGCACAGAGAGGTCGTGGTGCAGCTAGAAGTAATGATAAAGGTAACGGGCGTGGCCGAGGTGTTGAAGGTGCAGAGGCAAGGCAACCAAGGTTGGTTTATGCAGTTGGCCGTCGCGAGGAGGGAGAGGTGCCAGACATGACAACGGGTAAGTTTCTTATTTTCGGAATACCCTTAATTGTCTTGGTTATGGTTACGTTGGTTCTTTCTTATGATTGCTAGTAAAGTGTATAAATTCAGATTATGAACGTAGGGAATGTTTCTAGGGAGTATAATAGTTCTTTAAGATCAGAGTGCGCAGCAGTAGCGTAGTGTGATGAGTTAAGGATGCACGATTGGACGATAATAAGTAATTTCGAGGACAAAATTATTTTAAGGGGGTAGAATTGTAACACCCTAAATTAGGGGTTGTTGAGAATTTAATTATTTTAAATATTTTCCCATGTGTGTGCTTGAAGAGTTAAATTCTAGGATTTATTTGACATGTTTAAGGGTCTAAAAATAACTCGAGCTAAGCTTGGCCCAGTATTAAAAATTTATTTTTAAGTGTGTAAAAGGAAGGAGCTAGGTTAGTTAGGGCTTTAATAGAATTTTGGGCGAGTTAAGGCACAAAGGATGGGCTTGGTATAAGTGGATGTGGGGCGCTAAGAGTTTGCTAGGGGCCTTGGGTTTGATTCGTGGAAGAAACAAGGGGGAAATGTTTTTCCTTTTGGGTTTTTGGGCGTTAGGCCTAGGAAGGCCTTTTAATTAAATTAGGAGGGCTTATTGACATGAAAGTGGGTTGGCTAAGTGGCTAGCGTGTGCTACTTAGAGGCTTGGAGGTTGTTGGGCGCATGTTCGAGCTGCTGAAGCAGCGTTTGGCATTTTTTTAATTTTTGGGTAAACGGCCTGGAGAGGTCTTATAATTAAATGGTGGGGTAAATTGGCAAGAAAGTTGGGCTGGAAGAAGTGGCTAGGGGCGTAGAAGAAAGGGCTGCAGCAGTGAGGTCTTGGTTTCGAACCCAAGATGCTGCAATTGGGATTTTATTTTTTTTCTTCATGCAAGTTGGCGAAATAGTCTGTACATGGGCTTCAATTTGGATGAAGGATAAATGCTTGTTTAATTCTTTTAGAATTCGGCTGGATAAATGGGATTATTATTATCATTATTTTTATTTTATTTGTTCTTAAAGTGGTGATAGGAGGACAATTGCTATGTTATTTTATTGGTGCAAATGGATAAAGATAAGCTTAGCATTTTGAATTTTGATTTCGGCTGGAAGAATTTGTTAAGCACATGGCTTCTTCTATTTTATTATTATTTGAAGACGTAAGGATTAAAGTAGTTGTTAATTATTAAAGGATAATATATAGGACATTGATTGAATTTTAAACTCTTTGAAGAGGAGTAAACGGCATGGAGACTTGGTGTTAAGGGGGGAGGCCGAATTCTCTTAGTTACTCTTTTGGCAAAATTCGACTAGGCACTCTCCCACATTCCATCCACATTCCATCCCTTCTCTTTCTTGTTTTCAAACTTCCTCTCTTCTCTCATATTTTGGCCGAACCTCCCCACTCATCTCTTCTCGTTATTTTTCTTTCTCTCCAACCGAATCTATCCCCTATCTTAGTGACCGAAATTTCCTTTCTTCCCTATTAACTCACTTTGGCCGAAAATTACATTGGCATAGGTGCTTCAGGATTTCTCTCGGTTGTGAAGGTAAGTAGGGTTGGCCGAATGTCTATATTCCTTTCCTTATTTTTGTCGACTTTTCAAGGATTAAGAGCCAATTTCGGCATTTAGTCACAAGGTGCTAAGTATCTGTTTAAAATCGGTTCTGTCTAGGTGCCCGGGATTTTTGAAGTATTCGACCCAAGTCTCACTCCCTGTAAATCGGTTTGGGTAAGGATCTATTCTTTTTAGTATTTGATTAACCCAAGGCTACTAATAATGATAATGGTGGTTGTAGGAAGTGAAGCGCTTTTTTGTGAACCGTGTCAAGTGAGTACTTTAAGGCAAGAAGGTAAGGATTCGGGTTCAAAAAGAGAACCCTTTTAAATATTTGGTTTGGCCGTTTAGGCCATAGTACTAATCCTATGTTGGCCGAATATAGGTGCAGAGAGAACTGTGGTGACTAACATCTCTTTTCGGGATTTAGATCATTCAACAGACAGTGTGTGCATACACACTTATAATTAATTAAATGTACTAAATCATGTGTGTGCTAACCTGGACTCTGTGTAGATTCGGGACTAATACCATGAATGGTATAAGCAAGGAACCGAGTAAGTCCTTGTTGATTATGAAATATTTTAAGATGCTTTTGGGAAGCATGGTATGGTTAATACACGTTGCATATGGCGATGATAAAACTGTACATGTGATTAAGTATATGGTAG
Organism: Gossypium bickii; assembly: GCA_025503065.1. Lineage (NCBI taxonomy): Eukaryota > Viridiplantae > Streptophyta > Magnoliopsida > Malvales > Malvaceae > Gossypium > Gossypium bickii. The sequence goes on along the minus strand of CP106711.1, from coordinate 45,746,378 downwards.
CATGAATTATGTGATATAAATGTTTGATGTGGGATTGATGAGTGGAGGGAGCGATATATTCGTGTCGAGCGGGCACCGATGTTTTTTGGTAACACTGCGTGACTACGGTCACCGAGAGGTTTGGTACCTCCAGAGGTTTGGTACCTCATCGCGTCTCGCCCCGAGTGGCTTAGCACCACAGTGGGTTGGCCCTGATTATCATAAGGGATTGACGCCGGTGATTTGGCATCACACGATGGGTTGGGCCCATCAATCGTTTGTGTCTACGGACACCAGAGGTTTGGCACCTCCAGTGATTTGGCATCACATCTGTGACTATACGTCACCAGTGGTTTAGCACCACCAGTGGTTTGGTACCACACGGGGTAGACAAGGCATTCGGTTGGCTAGGTTGGGTGCATGACTTAGTACATGATGATTGATTATATGCTGTGTATGAAATTGTTTAAATCTGGAGGAAGGGTTACATACTGAGTCTTGGTGACTCACCTTCTCCTTTACATTTTTCAGGTGACACGTAGATCGCGGATGTGGAGCCGGGTGGACTCGAGGTGGCCATGCAGCGGACTTTAATTTGAATGAACTTTAATTTTTGTTTTAATATTTTTTTATTATCGGTTTTCATTTTATTTCAGTTGTAATAAGGCCTCCTAGACTTGTTTTATTACTTTTTACATGTTGAATGATTCGGTTTAAACTGTCTTATTGATACTAAGTTAAATGCACATGTTTTCTTAAATATTAAACGAAAGATGTTTTATCATGCCGTCGGGCACATTTGGAACTTTAAAACAACTCGACTTAATTAATTTCTAAATAAACGCTAAGTATTCTTTTTCTTTAGACTATCAACTGAAAAGGGTTTTCGACAACCTAAATTGACTTAGAAAAAGTGTTTTCCAAAAATATTTTCCACTGTAACGAACTAGATTCGGCCATAGTGTTTGGGCCGGGTTTGGGTTGTTACATAGAATCCCTTACTTGGCCATCACTCTTCTATTTTGATAGCTTTATCTCTTTAATTATCTCCTAAAATAAAAGATAATTCAGCAACTATCCTTACTTAGCCGAAATTATTAAACTCAAAGTCCCCATCTTGGGCCATCACTTCTCCCTTATTTTCCTAATTAAAGAATAATTCCTCATTTATCTCTTGAAAATAATCTAAAATAAATCCATTATTTATCCATTATTTATCCACTATTTATCTCTTAAAAATAAAAGAATAAAGGCTCCTAAATTATAGCCTTGTGTCGTCCCTTGTTGCTACTCTCTGCTGCAAAATAAAACTTTTTATTTTGCTTCCCCTGCAGCTCGAACCTTGGCCCAATACCCCAGTATGTGGCGCCATTTCCTGAGGCCCTAAGTGGCATCTTCAAGCCACTTTTCCAAGCCCGTTTGTGTGTCATATTTCACATACATTTTCTCTTAAGGCCACCTTGCCTCAGTTTCCTCTTTAAACTTTAAAACTCGACATTTTCTAAGTCATTTCCTTACATTTCCAAGTTTCCAAAAATTTTCGTTTCTCTCTTTAAACTTGACATTACCTTACATTTCCAAGTTTCCAGAAATGTTCACTTTCCTCTTTTGAATCATTTCTAAATCACTTCCTTATATTTCCAAGTTTCCGAAAATGTTCACTTTCCTCTTTTAAACCTAACATTTCCATACATTTCCAGTGTTTCCAAAAATGTTCATAACACATAAGACATGTTATTTCGTACAATTAAACCGAAAATGCATAGGCCCTTTTCAGGATGTTACAACAAAAGTGGAGCACATGGTGGAGTGGTGTGGTGTCAAGTGGAGAGCATGGAGGGAAGGGGTTCGAATCCCATCTTTTGCAACTTTTGGGATTTAAATTTTTGTGCTAACCATGTGATAGATGGTAAGTGTCGGCCAAGCTTTAAAGAAAGAAAGAAAGACTTTTTATTGATGGAAAGAACACAAGGGAGAAGAGTAAGGAGAAGATCAAGGGAAAAATAAGAAAAGAAGTAAAGGAGTTATGGAAAAAGGGGGATATGTTGGCCGAATTTTTGGAAGGTGCTTGGGATATAATTTTTGGTCAGCCTTGATCCTTTTGGTAAAAGGATACACGGTTTTGGTAAGGGGAATGTGGGAGCCGAATTTCCTATAGCTTTTTGCAAGTTTGTGCATGAGAGGTATTTATTCTTTTTAACATTTTGGTACTTTCTTTTCCAACTTCTTTTCCCCTTGTTTTGGCCAAAACATTCTAGCCCATTTGTTCATCTTTCTCCCTTGTTCTGCCGTAACCCTCAATCCATTCTTGCTCATATTTTTTCCTTTGTTAGCCGAAACTATCTAGCACTCTTTCTCCATCTTTTCTTTTCTTTTTCACCATTTCTTCAACCCTTCTTTCTTCTTCTTTAATCAATATTTTGATGGCCAAATCTTGCTTGATCTTTTCTCTCTAAATAGTCGAAAATTTAATCACATTATTTCTTCTTCTTTTTTTCATTTTGGGCATTTCTTCTTGACCGAATCGATAAGTGATCTCTCTCTCTCTCTCTCTTCTTTTCAATTTCTTTTCTTCATGGCCGAATATGTATCCTTATCATTGGAAGGTTCTCTAACCGAAACATCACTCTCTCCTACACTCTCATATCGTGATCAACTCTTTTTTGTAGTGTTCTAGTGGGTGGCCGAATATCACATACTTGCCGATTTATCTCTAGTCTTAAGCCCAATTGGTGGAAGTCAGACCTATCATCGTTACAACAAGGAGTTTATTTATGGTTTATTTCGATCTCGCTCATTGCTCGATTAGTTTGCTAAACAGAATGATAGATTTGCCTAATTGATTTTTATAGGGACTAAATCGCTCGTTCTTCTCTACTCGTTGATCCTTCGGAAATAGTGGTAAGCCGAGACCCTCTCCCTAAACAACTACTTTCTCTCATAGTAGTATTATACTAACCGAGACTCTTTCAATGGAGGCAAGTGGTAGCGTTATTAAAAGAAAATTGATAGGAGAGCAAAAAGGGAGTGGATTTGCGATTCCTACTCCCAAATTCAAATGTAGGGCGGTATCGGAAGTTCGAGATTTTCCACCGGGTTGTGGACCATCATCCGGTGAGAATAGGCAAACGTGGTCGTTCACTATACTAAGGGTAAGCATTTTTAGATCGTTGATTTAGATTTGGATTAAGAAAATCTCTCTTGTTAGTTAATCGAATGTTATGGTGTCATAGGTGCCGATGATCAAGAAGGTTTAGTCCTTACCGTAATCAAGTGTGTAATCTCGCACCAAAATCCCGTTGATTTATGATTCACCATTATGTTGGACGAATAGATCGTTGTTGTTTACAAGTCTAATAATCGTAATATAGCATGAATCGAGCAATTGGCTTAAAAAACATTATTTCTAAAATCTGTTAAAATTGGTATAAATTTGTAAATTACGAAAATGCCCCTATGGGCCGATTTACGAAAATGCCCCTATGGGCCGATTTACCAAAATGCCCTATGGGCCGATTTGCTAGAATGCCTTAGTGGGCCGATCTATCAAAGTGCTATAATGAGTCGATTCACTGTAATAATTTACTAGATAAATGGTTGTTATTTACATGTGAATATTTTATTATGTATGTGGCATTTTTACATATTGCATGGGATGGGAAAAATTGTATGGAGAGCAGTGTAGCCTGGTGGCATAGCCACAAATTGTACATTATTATGTTTACTTATGATTTCAGTGGCATGGCCACAATAATAATATATTAAAGCAGCTCGACTACAATTTGGTGTGAGTGGCGGGGTGGGTTGACTTGATCCCCACAGGTGTGATTGGCTAGTCGGAGGTGTGGTGGATGGATGAGTTGGGTTGCATACATTTTCTTCATTTAAATATTGCTATGTAAATGGGCTTCGATCCAAGACGATGCTATACAGGTTCAGGACCAGTGGATGACGGTAAGGGGATTATGCACTGAGTTCTTGTAACTCACCCCCCTTCTTTCTTAATCCTTGCAGGTAATGCTCCGTAATGAGGACTTGGGCCCATGGATGACTCGGTAGAGGCCATACTTTGGAAATAATATTTTCAAATATTGGTAAACTACTTTTCTGCTTTATTTCACTACTTTTACTATTTTGGGTTTTAAAGTTGTAAAAAGGCCTCTGGGATATTTTTATTTTGCTTTATGTTTAGTCGTACTTATTATCTTGCTTGAATTGTTTTAAATGGGAATTTTCTAAAACCATAAATAACGGTTTTCCAAAATTGATTAACAAATAGATTTCATAACAAACTTGTACAAATAATTTAACTCGGAAATTTTCTTTCGAATTATCAATAATATTTTCAAAAGTTGCGGTTTTAAAAAGATCATTAGTTTAATTATCGATTCTTCAATCAACCTTTCAAGATTAGTGGTATTTTTATCAAATATTCCTAATCAAATTTGTTTTCTTAACTATGACCAAATAACACCTACTATTAGCAAGAATCACAAGTTCCTTGTATGTTTTCTTCATGTGACATGTCAGATCCGATCTTACCATATAGGCCGGGTTTGGGGTGTTACATAATGACTTCAATTTAATTTCAACACCAGGGGATACACGGTCGTGTAATTTAACTGTGTGCCACACACAGCTGAGACACATGCCCGTGTCTCTGCCCATGTAGACAAAAATAGGCTATTTAGCAAGCCATTTTGCCACCCAATTTGCACATACCTACACAAGCACATATGGTACCAATTCAAGGCACTAATATGCATCCAAAAACATCAACCAATGTTCAAATCATAGCCTTTATTTACCATCAATATCATTTACAAATATGCTACAATTTACCATCTAATTTCATACCTAATTCACATATTCGATTCAATCAACCAACCATTCCATACATACATTATCAAGCATCAATTCTAAAGCACATAGCTTCCCAAATTACCTAATATCAGTTAGCATTATAAATTCAACTTCAACCACACAATATAGGTCAATTACCAAACTCAAAATAGAACCATTTACACATTTATAAACATCATCAAATTCATTATCATAAACCAATTCAAATGGCTAAAAACACATGTTCATCAAACTTACCAAAATGAATCAAGCATGTACATGCCATATACCATATATACTCAACTCAAAAGTACCAAGTAGATGGTTGGATAGTGTGACGTAGTCTCTGACGATCCCCGAATCCGAGCTAGCTTTGAATTCACTATAAAACATGGGAAAAACAAACAAGGTAAGCTACAAAGCTTAGTAAGTTCGTACTAAATATACTCAACAATTTATAAAACAAAAATCATCAATTTGAACAAGTTAATGTATAATTCATGATAATATCATACCTTCCATAAGCTTATCCATATGCTTATATGCAAAGTCATAACCTTTTCTATATGAACTTCATACTTACATGTACATACCTATACAAATTCCTAACGAACTCATACCTTCTCATAACACTATCGAATACTCAATGTTTCAAGCACTAAGTGCCATCGCATAGCTGAAGCTATTATAATCCTGCACACTAAGTGCCTTACATAGCCGAAGCTATCTTAGTCTCGCACACTAAGTGCGATATATAGTCGAAGCTATTCCGAATTGCACACTAAGTGCTAAACATAATCGATTTATCATCAAACATGACCGTAGTCTCGTGTATACAATTTATGAAATATAAAAGCATTAAAAGCATAATCCTAACAATGTTTATCACGTACGAACTTACCTCGAATGTTAAAACGGTGAATCGAGTCGTTTAGTCGATAACTTTCGTTTTCCCCGATCTAGATCTGAATTCTGCTTTTCTTAATCTAAATGTATTCAAAATTAACTTATTCAATCATCTATTCATTCAATTTAGTCCAAAACATACTTTAAGGCATATTTACCCTTTTACCCCTAAACTTTCACATTTTTTACAATTTAGTCCTTATTTCATAAAATCACAAATTAATGAAATTCACAATCAACCCATGCTAGCCAAATTATCATAATATCCCTAGCAGCCCATATTTTTCATTTATTTCACATTTTAACCACCAACTTTCAAGATTTCTCAATTTAGCCCCTAATTTGCATTTTTACTAAAAATCACTTAACAAAACTTGCAATACTCATAACAAATATTCATAATCTATCATCAAACATCAAAACTCATACATTTTCATGAATGGAATCATTCAAAATCTTTAATAGTTTTGCAAATTAGTCCTTGGCTAGCTAGTACTAGCTGCAATGATATCAAAAACATAGAAATCATTAAAATCGAGACAAAATACATACCTTAATGAGCAAAAATGCCCTAGCCAAATGGTAGCCCTAAAATGGTGTTTCTTCTCTTCCAAAAATCGGTGGAGAAGATGATACAACCATTAATTTGGTTTTTGTTTTATTTATGTTATGTTTAATAACTAATTTACAATTATAACCTTAATAATAAACCATTATAATCATCGTATTAATGCCCATCTTTGTCCACTTAAGTTTCAAATGGTTTAATTACCATTTAAGGCCATCGTAATTAAAAGCAAAAGCTATTTTACACCTTTAACAAGTAGAATGCAACTTTTGCATTTTACGCGATTTAGTCTTTTTTCTCAAATTGAGCAATTAAACGATAAAATTAGCTCACGAAATGTTCACACATATCAAATAACATGCTGTAAGTATCAAAAATAATATAAAAAAAAATTCTGACATCGGATTTGTGGTTCCGAAACCATTGTCCCGATTTAGCTTAAAACAGGCTATCACAGAAACCCCTTGATGATGATATTGAAATGCAATGGGATCTTGTGGAGAATACTCGTAAGTCTTTCAAGGATATGTTACTAAACTGCAAAGAGTATGATCTAGGAAAGGATAAGTCCATGGAGGAAGAGGATATTGTACTTCAAGAAGGAGATGTGATCATTGATACAGAAGATGGGTTCCTTGTATTTACCTTTTTTGATCAAGTTCATTCGTTCATCGAATAGACTATGATGCTAAATGTAACACCTGATACCTGACTCAGCCGCTGAGTCCGAGCTACTGGATGTCACATCCATTTCTGGAGCAACTACAATCAATTATACACAATGCAACCATTAACACATGTAAATAAGTATATTACAAATTTATCATATGCTACATAATCATTTCTGGGTCTTATATGAGCTTACGAAAGCTCTTTTGCTAACCTGATGTCGAATTAGGACCAAATTGTAAAGTTTATAAAATACCGAGTTGACATCACGACTTTGGGGGTTTCTTATCATGATGCAACTCACTAACCTGATCTTGTTGCAACGTTAAGGGTCTAACGCCGCGATGTCACCCCTGTTTCCAAATGGTCCAAAAAGTACTAATTTGTAATACATAAACAAAACGTTTCAATGTTTCCATTCATTTTTCCAGTAAAGATACATCTCTAATATGTTTACTTCTAAACATTAACACATTATATACATGTGCATTACATTAATTTCATCATTTCAATTCAAACACATAAATCAAATTTCACGATACTAACCATTTGGCTACTTGGTAGTAATTCACCTACATGCCATAATTGTTACATCTATTCATCCAATTCATAGCTATATACAATTCTCAACTATGAAAACTAACCATTGAACCATATCAAATTTACCATTTCTAGCTTTACATATCAATAAAATCTCATATTATGCTAAACTAACTCAAACCTAGCACATGCCATATATTAAACCAAAAGAGATTATACAAACATTGTTGAGTCAAAGATAATTGGCTAGATGCTGAATCACACCTTAGGACTTCGAGATTTCCTAAACATGCACTTGGAGTAAACAAACCATATGCTAAGCAATAAAGCTTAGTTGTACTTTCATGATTCAAGATACTAACACATTAACTTAATCAATTGATCATAATAAGTATAAACACAATATCTACCCAATTTATACCCTATCATGCCAAGCAATTCCATTATCAATTACATATAAGAGTATACATGTAAAAATTAGCAAATCAATCCATTCATCATTGAAATAGAATTGACCATTCATACTAGTTGTCAAATGCCAAACCCTATATCATTTAAACATTCCATACCATTTATGAAACAAACATATAATCCTTTAACATTAAGCCATCCAATTCAATGATCAACTAACATCATTTAACCATTTAGCTTACCAATCAAATCTCTTCATGGAGTCTACTAACTCTTTCATACACACTTGGGCCCTAGGGCTCGATTCTAATCAATTCACCTAATCTTTAATATACTTCCTTTTTCGAGAATAACAAATATACATAATACATAACATCAAATCATTTCATATACATTTCCATTTCTACCTATTTCATACCATCATCCATATACTTTTACATATGTAAAGATAATTATCAATTCACAAATTCATACAATTTTAACTCAAATCATACCTTATAATAGCTTACCACAATTCAGTTTATATCATTTTCAGATTTTCGATTTTGATTTCAATGTTTCGACCAATGGAACCCTAGTAAAACGGACTCGAATACACAGGTGAACTACATCACACCAAGATAGCTCGTATGAGAAAAACTACACTAAACCAAAGCACAGAAGAGCCAAGCCCATAGGCATCGAATGCAAATTTTATTTGACGTAATTTGATATGTCGTATTAGGCTCCCTAATACGATTAACGATAGTGTTTTCGAGCAATTTAGGTATTTTTTTATGTTTTTACTTAATTTATTTTTTTATTTAATAAGTGAATTAGTGTGTTTTTTATTACTTTTGAGACCTGAAATGGCCAAATGTGCCATCGAGAACCTAATGGTTGGTTGAGTGATGTAAGGAGTCATTAGAGGCCCGAACGTGAGCAAAAACATCACCTAAAAGGAGGGGTATCACAATATGAAAGCTTGGAAGTTGTGATACCTCTGACAGTGCTGAATTCAAGAGATCGAGGCTTTTCCCAGTGGTATCATGATACCAGCTATGCGTATCACGATACCCAGCTTCCAAGTACTTCCTCGTTTCAAGACTAGAGTTGATATCGCAATACCATACCCTGGGTATCGCGATATCATTATTGAAGAGAGACAAAAAATGACCAGAAAGGTAGCCCTTATCCAACATGTACCCTAATAAAAAATACACCCTCAGGGGAAAATTGGTCAACAAAATTGGGTCTGATATCTACTAAAAAATCCAAAATATTGGCTGGAAAGAGAGAGAGCCACTTGACACTAGACTCAGCATAATTTTCTTAAACACTAGACTTAGCTTAATTTTCTTAGTTTTCTCTTTTACTTTTAGGGTTTAGTTTTCTCTCTCTTTTTCCATAGCTTAGGTTTCATTTTTCTGCACGTTTTCTTGTCTTTCTTAGTTCCATAGTTGGTAGTTAAGTTAATTATTACTGTAGCTAGGTTTTATTTACTTAGTTAATCCTTCAAACTCTCTTGTATTTACATTTTAATCTTAGTTTAATGTTAATCATCTTCCTTTAATTTCCTCTCTTAAAAATTACCCCTTTAATGTTCTGGTTTGCTTTTCTTACTGCCATTTTTGTTGTATCTGAGCTTTTGCAAGAAAGCTTGGGTTTTTATTGATTTTCTTAGGGTTTAAGTCAATGTTATTTTCATTTGATTTCTTCTTTATTATGGGTTTTAATCTAAGTATGAGTAGCTAAATATTTAGGGTTTGGTTTATGGAATTGTTAGGTAATTGATTTTTGGGTTCAAAGACTAAATTGCCAAACTAGACTAAATCAAATAGATTTTAAAACTTAATATTGACGCCCCTAAGGGAAAATCAAGATAAGTGAGGCCAAGAGAAGATCTTATTGGGCACTAATTTGATAAGTCTCGGGTAAGTTGGTGAGGTTGAGAGATGAACAGGACTATTTTGTCTAATTTGTTAAAGTTGAGATCGAGAGGTAAAATGGAACCAATTTAAGAGTAATAAAAATTTAGATCCCTAAATCAGAAGTCAAACAACCACATGGAAATCAACCAATCGCTCTTTGTTATTGTATGTACTTGTATTTGATAATTAAGTAGTTTGTTTTCTTTACAATTTAGTCCTTCACAACTTTTAGTTAGTAGTTAGTCTAATCTAACTCTTGCATGGCTTGTTGTACTATAGTATATAGCAAGTAGCATTTTTTTTTTTTGCTAGAACTCACTTAATCATCGACTCCTTTGGGTTTGACCAACAGAGTACTCCTATACCTCGTTGTACAAATATACCACAATTGACCTGTCACACTTACAGATACCGCACTTAGTATTTGATTGATTATTGTTATTTGTGTTGATTTCTCTCGTGTTCCACAAGGATGACGAGAGGCAGTCAAGTTGTTAGTGTCGTTTTCGGGGAGTCGTTGCTAGATTAAGTGATTTTAGTTTTATTGCATGCCTTCAGGGAGATAAATGACCAAACCTTGAGTTATAAATATGGTTTTTTTATATTATTTCTTTATTTCTTATTTTAATATAATATTTTTTATTAATTTTGTGAATCTTGCAGGAGGTAGTGTATGACTCAGATCTATAACGGGATCGTACCATTCGAGCCAAAATCGAAAGGAATCTTGACACACGCTCGATGAGAACAAGTTCCTTGAGGAGCCCACCCTCCAAAAATAGACCCACCACTTGACAACCCTAGAGTAGGGAAATCACCACCACCCCAACACCAATGCCCAACCTAGATGTTGTCCGACGAAACATTAATCACCTGATGATTAATGCAAACAATTTCAAGACGAGCTAACCATAATTCAAATGATCCAAGAGAATCTTCAATTCATTAGATTTATGAATGAAAACCCAAACCAACACCTTAAGCGTTTCCTTACCATATTTGATATTTTCAAATATAACGGGGTATCCAATGACGGCATACATATTTGGCTATTCCTTTTCTCGTTGAATGATAATGCTTTCATGTGGTTAAGTTTGTAATTGTTAGACTTAACCAACACTTGAGACAAGCTAGCTAGCCAGTTCTTGGCATAATACTCCCTTCTGAGTAAGACTATGAAGCTCCGAATGGACATCACCAACTTTGGACCACTCGAGGAAGATTCGTTATATGAAGCGTGGGAGCGCTTCAAGTTAATGCTACATAAGTACCATCACCATGGCTTGTAAGATTAGTTGAAATTACAAGTTTTTTATGACGGGCTTTATGGGAATTTATGATCGAGTCTTGACGAAGAGTCCGTGGGCGCACTCATGTCAAAGACGTATGCTGAAAGTTGCCAACTCATAAAGATATGACAATGAATTCATATATATGGTTGACTAAGTGGTTCACATACTGAAACAAACAATCAACTATGAATGCGGTCGGTAGCGAGGATAAATTTTAGCACATCCTTAAAAAGTTAAACCACCTCGAAATGAGTTCGAAAAAATTACAAAACCCGAATCAACCCCTTTTAACAAATTCCAAAGCAAGAAATGAGGGTGAATGCACTAATTGGAAAGTCCACAATGAGAGAAATCATGAGAAGGCCAATTATTTAGGAAATGAGGGTATAATTCGTGCTCTAGCACCTATAATTCGAAGTGGCAAGATCACACCAATCTTAGGTAAGGAGAGAACTAAGGGAGTCTTTCCAACCAAGGAGTCTTTTGTAACCATTTAAGATAACCCAAGAGCTCGAGAGAAAACCCGCATACAATAGGGATCCTCCGATACCCATTTGTATGAGTAAACTTGAGAAAGACTTGCATTTGATGCAAACGAAAGTATGTATAATGTGAGGGCAATTAGACCAAATTATCCAAATGTTGCAAAATAACACTTCCTCTAGTATACCAACCAATAATGAACTAAACCCGAAGAGGGAAGGGAAAGAGCACACTAAGGCCATTATCCTTAGGTGTGGAGTGGTATTTAAGGACCCTATTAAGTCGTGGACTGGAGAAGTGGAAGTAGAAAAGGACAAGAGCACCTGCATTCCTAGTGCTAGAGATGGGGTGCATGAGAGCAATGAGAAAGAATATGATCTGAAATTGGTTAAGCCTGTGAAGAGGCCAACCCAACAAGCTAGTAAAAAACTCACACCCTTCCCTACTCGTTTAGAGGAAAGGAAAAACAAAGAGAATGAAGAATTTCTTAAATTTCTCAAATTTCTCAAATTTCTCAACATATTCAAGGAACTAAACGTTAACCTCCCTTTGCAATTAAAAATATACAAGTATTTCATATCTACAAAAGAACCCTTGAAATTAAAAGACCCCGAGAGCTTTATTATCCCTATCGAAATAGGAGGGGTGGATTTCGAGAAAGCCCTATGTAACACCCCAAACCCGGTCAACACACCACGACCGAATCTGGCATGTTACAGAGTGAAAACATTTTGAAAACACAAGTTGGTTGGATAATTTTCATGAAAACTCTTTTTGACATTTAAAAAAAAATGAGGTTGGACTTGATTTATAGTTGTTTTAAAACTTGGGAATAACCCATAGTTGAAAGTCCCTTTTGCTAATTCAAATTTTAGAAAACATCTGATACTTAATAAAAACTGCATGTGATGAGTATAATTGAGTTAAACCCGTTTGCTTTTGAAGTTGTTCGAAAATTTAAGTTATAAAAGCATCCAAGTTACCTTATTATTTTGTGAACTTTGTTACCCGATGGTAACGTTTTTAAAACCCAAAAGAGTTATATTTTTGAAAACATTACTTTTTAACCGGTTAATTTAACAAGTCCATAAATCCGATAGATGAATAATATAATCAAAATAAAAGCAAATAATAAAAACCCAAAATAATACTTAGCAGCCTTATTACAAACCCAAACCAAAATTTAAAGAAATTGAATAAAAATGAAATAGCAGTTTAAAGTTAAAACCAAATTAAGATGCATGGCCACCTCGAGTCCTCCTCGGCTCTATATCCGCGATCTATGCCTCATCTGCAAAATATAAGGGAAAGGGGTGAGTCACCAAGACTCAGTGTATAAATCCCCAACCCGAGCATTCAAGCACTTACACAGATCATCAGTACAACATGCAGATTATGCAACCCATAACCTAGCTATCCAATCTCCTTTAACTACCCCGTATGGTCAAAACCACTGGTGACCGAAGTCACAAATCAAGTGATGGAGCCAACCCATCATGTGGTCAAAACCACTGATGACAATCCCGTAATATATCATGTAGGGCCAACTCACTGTGGTATCAAACCACTGGGACGAGTCACAATATCCATGTGTGGTCAAAACCACTGGTGACCGTAGTCACAAATATCACTAGTGTGGTCAAAACCACTGGTGGTCAAAACCACTGGGACTTAGTCACAAATAATTATAGTGTGGTCAAAACCACTGGTGACCATAGTCACAAATCGAATGATGGGGCCAACCCATCTTGTGGTCAAAACCACTGGTGACAGTCCAAATAAATCATCCCCCTCCTCTCATCAATCCCATCATTATCATGCTCATATCATACGTGCCAGAATATCATGTATCATGCAATGAGGCATAGCATAGCATTTAACATAACATGAATATACATATATCGTGAATTACATAACAGGGACTTACCCGAAATCCAAGCTCATGCCCACAAGGCAAATCACTAATACCAATGGCCATACAGGAACATAATAAGCATCATTATACTAATAAAGTGTGTAAGAATTTACACACCTGTCTAATCGCAGATCTAAGTAAGTATCCCGAAACTATATAAAACTAGTGAATTCTTGAGACGTTGTTTTCCTCCTTAGAGCCGATTTGGTTTCCAACCAAATCCTGAAACTTTGTGGTGAACCCCCCTTGTAATCGGCCGGACACTACATCACTTAGCCAAATTCCGAAGATCCACAGTATACGTCTAACCTCCTTCCTACAATCGATTAACACCACATCAACACCCATAGCCATTCGGCTATGATTATCAAATCTCGAAAAGAGTCAGCCACAAGAACTAGACTTACCTTAACGCTAGAGATCCCTTCGGTACCTAAAGAGATTCGGCCCAAGCACCAAAATAAGGAAATCGGCAACACACCAAGGTTTGGGATTTGGAAAAGAGGACCAAAGAATAGATGTATGTCGGCACTTGAGATGATGAAAGGAAGCGTAAAAAGAGAGGGGTTTTATGAACACAATATTCGGCCAAGGAAAACGAAAGAGACTACCAAGCTTTCGACTTTTGTAAAAGATAGAATTGAAGAAGAATAAGGAGTGAAAAGAAAGATATTCGGCCAAGAGAAAGGAAGGGTTTTCGGCACAAAAGTTTTGAAAGAAGGAGAAGATGTCGACACAAAAATGGATGTTGATTTCGGTTTTGAAGAAAGTAAGAAAAGAAGAAGTGACATAAAGATAGATTCGGCCAGGTACCTGGAATGCCGAAAAGACAAAAGAGAGATTGAGAGGGGTGAAATTGAGGTTTCGGCTCTTGCTAAAATCAATGGGAGTAAAGAATGGATTCAACTGGGAAGGTTCGGCTACCAAATAGGGAGTGAAAGTGAAACTCACATTGCCGAAAATGAAAATAAAGGTTACACCCAATGGCACCTAAAGCTAATCCCCTTCCCAAAACGACACAACCCCTTTCTCAAGCTTTAAAACTGATTGCACACTTGCCCAAAACACCTTACCAAATTCGGCTGAGCACTCCCTTCCCCTCAGAGTTCAAATTCGGCCAACTCTTCTTCAAATGAGTTTGAAATAATTCAAACTCCTACATTTTCTCTTCCCCATCAGTTCAAATTTTTTTTGAACAAGTCAAACTCCACAAATTTCTCCTCTCCATCCATTCAAGAGAGTCCCACCTGAGCACTCCTCTTCCTGCTTGTGGCGTGAAAAATTAATGAGCAGGGAGGGATTTCTGTAGCTCGAACCAAGGTCCTCCTTGCTCCCTGTGACGTCACCTCCTCCAAGCCTTAAGTGGCGCCTCCTTGCCACTTTACCAAGGCATCTCTTGTGTCTAAAACTCCCAATAATTTCTTTTAACCCCTATTTCCCCTAGCTCCATTTCCTTAAGTGCTAAAACAAAATTCTCAGCCCTAACTCAGGCCTATCCTAGGGTTATAACTAGACCCCAGAACATGCTAAACCAATATTATAACCAATTCATCACATGCAACACAAGCAAAATGCAGAACCCCGATTTAAGGATGTTATAGTTCTACCCCCTTAAAAATAATTTCGTCCGCAAAATTACCTGGTCAAAAGAGTTGAGGGTATTGCTGTCACATCATATCCTCCTGTTCCCACGTGGCCTCCTCCGTGCCATGCTTCCGCCATAATACTTTCACCAGGGGTACTGACTTTCGTCGCAGAACCTTGACATCCCGATCCAAAATCTACACCAGTTTCTCCTCGAAAGACAAGTCAGGGCTCACCTCTATCTCCTCAACTGGTACCACATGTGGCGGATCTGATCGATAGCGCCTAAGCATTGAAACATGAAAGACGTCATGAATCTGACTTAACTCTGCTGGTAGCTCAAGCTGATAAGCTACTAGTCCCACTCGCTTCAACATAGTATAAGGCCCGATGAATCTAGGGCTTAACTTGCCTTTCGGACCAAATCTCAACACCTTTTTCCAAGGCGATACCTTTAGAAAAACCTTATCACCCACTGCATACTCAATATCCCTGCGCTTAAGATCAGCGTAAGATTTCTGCCTATCCGACGCTTCCTTAAGACGAGCCCTAATCACCCTAACCTTATTTTCTGTTTCTGCCACTAACTCTAGACCCAACATTTGTCGTTCACCCAGTTCTGTCCAACACGTAGGAGTACGACATTTTCGCCCATATAGTGCCTCATATGGTGCCATCTGAATACTCACTTGACAACTATTGTTATAAGCAAACTCTGCCAAAGGTAGGTACTCCTCCCAATTACCACTGAAATCCAGACCACAGCCCCTTAATATATCTTCCAGAATCTGGATTACCCTCTCAGACTGTCCATCAGACTGCGGATGAAAAGCCGTGCTAAAATCCAACCTAGTACACAAAGCCTGATGCAAAGTTTTCCAGAACCTCGATATGAACCTGGGGTCCCTATCCGAAATAATTGACACACGCACTCCATGCAACCTTACTATCTCTGCCACATACAGCTTGGCTAATTTCTGAATCGAATAATTAACCCTCACCGGTATGAAATGAGCCGACTTAGTCAAATGATCCACTATTACCCATACTGAATCCTTCTTGCTAGGCGTAAGGGGAAGTCTACTAACGAAATCCATCGTAATCCTTTCCCACTTCCACTGTGGAATCTTTACCAGCTGCAACAGCCCTGATGGCAACTGATGCTCAGCTTTAACTTGCTGGCATGTCAAACACTTGCCCACAAACTCAGTTACTTCCCACTTAAGACCCGGTCACCAGAACTGTTCCCTCAAATCACGATACATCTTACTGCCTCCAGGATGCATAGCATATGGGCTGCTATGAGCTTCCTGGAGAATCTGCTGTCTCAATTCAACATCCTTAAGCATACATACTTTCCCCTGAAAACATAGTACTCCATCACTGCCCAAACTGTAACCTTCAGTTTCACCATTCTGCACTTGCAGCCTTCGAGCACTCAACACCTCATCTGTCAGCTGCCTCTCCTTAACCTGATCAGTCCAAGACGGCTTTACTTACAATTCTGCCAAAAGACTCCCATCATCATAAAGACTAAGGTGAGCAAACATCGCTCGCAACTCCGCTACCACCTTACGACTCAACGCATCAGCTACCACGTTAGCCTTACCCAGATGGTACTCAATCGAACAGTCGTAATCTTTCAACAATTCGATCCACCTTCGCTACCTCAAATTTAAATCCTTTTGAGTCAAAAGATACTTCAGACTCTTGTGATCCGTATAAACTATTGACTTTTCTCCAAATAAATAATGCCTCCAAATCTTCAAGGTGAAAACCACTGCAGCCAACTCCAAGTCATGTGTCGGATAGTTACCTTCATGAGGTCTCAGCTGTCGAGATGCATAAGCAACCACTTTTCCATCTTGCATCAACACATACCCTAAACCAGTGTGCGATGCATCACAATAAACCATGAATTCCTTTCCTGCGTTGGGCTGAATCAAAACTGGAGCTTCAGTCAGAATCTTCTTCAACTTGTCAAGACTCTCTTGTTGCTTCTCAGTCCAAACAAACGGAACCCCTTTTCTCAATAGCTTAGTCAACGGTGCTGCAATTAAGGAAAACCCTTCTACAAACCTTCTATAGTATCCAGCCAAACCTAGAAAACTCTGAATCTCTGCAACCGACTTAGGTGGTTTCCAATCCAACACCGCCTCAATCTTACGAGGATCCACCCTAATTCCCTCAGCTGATACAACGTGACCCAAGAAAGTTACCTCCTTAAGCCAGAACTCACATTTACTAAGTTTGGCGTATAACTGCTTTTACCTTAAAACCTGCAGAACCACTCGAAGATGCGCATCATGTTCCTCTTCTGATTTGAGTACACCAAAATGTTGTCTATAAACACTACGACGAACCGATCCAAATATGGTTGAAACACCCGATTAATCATGTCCATGATTGCGGCTGGTGCATTGGTCAAACCAAAAGGCATTACCAGAAACACGTAGTGTCCATACTGAGTACGAAATGCCGTCTTATGAATATCAGCCTCCTTCAACTTGAGCTGATGATACCCAGACCTAAGGTCGATCTTAGAGAAAACCGATGCACCCTTGAGTTGATCAAACAAGTTCGTCAATCCTAGGCAACGGATACTTGTTCTTGATTGTCAACTTGTTCAGCTGGCGGTAGTCTATACACATCCGCATTGTACCATCCTTCTTCTTAACAAAAAGCACTGGGGCTCCACAAGGTGATACACTCGATCGGATGAAACCTCTATCCAATAATTCCTGAATCTGGGCCTTCAACTCCACCAATTCCTTTGGCGCCATCCTATATGGGGCAATAGATACTGGCGCAGTTCCAGGTAACAAATCTATACCAAACTCAACCTCGCGATCAGGAGGTATACCCGGGAGTTCCTCTGGAAAAACATCAGCAAATTCCCCTACGGTTCAGACATTCTTCACAGCTGCATCCTTACCTTTCAAAGCACATACATGCACCAAAAATGCTTCATAACCCTTCCTAACCATTTTCTCAGCCTTCAGTGCAGAAACCACATTGGATAAGTAATCTCTCCTATTACCTATCATCACCACCTCGTCACCTTCCATGGTCTTCAACACCATGCGCTTAGATGCACAATCCAGGCTAGCTTGATACTTAACTAGCCAATCCATCCCGAGAATCAGATTGAACTCCCCAAACGGTAGTTCCATCAAGTCAGCCAGAAACACGACCCCTTGAAATTCTAGGGGTACATCCCTATATAGTTTACTTACTTCTATAGAGTGACCTAAAGGGCTTATCACAGTCATCTTCCTAGAAGTGATCTTAGAGTCTAAGTTCAAGGTTTCCACTATGCTACTAGCAACATACGAGTGCGTCGAACCCACATCAATTAAAGCATTATAAGGTACTCTAAAAATTAAGAACGTACAGGTTATGACGTCCGGTGTGTCGCCCTCCTCTCAACGCCTCGCTGCGTAGACCAACCCAGGCCGTCTCGCCTCTGTACCACCTGCACCTCTGTCCGGTGCTCCACAGCCTCTACCCGAGCCATTTCCTCCCCTGCCTGCACCACGGCCCCTCTGTGGCTGCTGATTATCCCTCCTAAACTGTGTACGGTTCTGATCCTCAGACTGCAGCCTAGCTAATCTCTGTGGACAATCATAACTCGATGCCTCATCGAGCCATACTCAAAGCATCCTCTGTTACCAGTCCAACACTCTCCCGTGTGAGACTTTCCACACCAAGCACACCGCGGCGGCCACAGAGTATTAGTAGCAGCAGGCCTAGCAGCTTGATTCGGCCCACTATATCTAACCCTTTTCTGCTGATTCCCAGAAAATGCAGATGATCCAGAACTCCTTTTATTCCAACCCCTATTCTGATTCTGCCTTACAGACTGCCTTACCCCTTCAGCAACCTTAGCTTTCTCCACTAGAACGGCAAACTCTCATTCCTGCTGTGGGGCAATTATCATCCGCAGCTTATCTCTCAGCCCATCCTCAAATCTGACATAGCGCTCATGCTCGATACCCACAATACCTCGAGCATACCTACTCAACCGAAGGAATTCTGCCTCATATTCCGCTACAGTCTTATTACCCTGAACCAAGTTCAAGAATGCCCTGCGCTGCGCATCAACATAGCTAGCCCCTATGTACTTCCTCTGATAGGCTGCCCTAAAGAATTCCCAAGTGAGTTCATCCGCCATCGCTCCATCCCTAACTGTGAGCCACCACCGATATGACTCATCTCGCAGCAGAGATACTATGCCCTTCACCTTTTCCTCAGCTGAAAAATCCAGGTCATCCATAATGCGTTCCGTAGCCTCCAACCAGTATTCCGCCGTACCAGGTGCCACACCAGACACACCTCTGAATACCTCTGCACCATTACCCTTGAGTCACTCGGTCACATATTTTCGAGCTCCGGTTCTAACTCCTGCACTCGCAACCCTTTTTAGCACCCGCAGTACAGCCTGTGATACTGCGTCATTACCACCCGTCTGATCCTGATATTCTGCGCCCACAGCTGGCGGCGGTGGTATCTCGTTTTTCGAACCATGTTCGAACCCTACTGGTTCCGAAACCGTCATCCTACCCCTACCTCGTCCACGAGTATTACGCCCACGTCTACGGGCACTCATATCTACCGATATATTCGAGCTGATTAACAATTTTATGCGTTAGACTTTTATTCCACTGTCTATTAAAGCACAGTCTTATGAAAAGTTTTAATAGAAGATTGTTTCGCGAGCACACATCATCCTATGGTTCATGTCTCTAAAGTAGTTCCAACTACAACTCAGTCGTGCCATCATCATATCCACATAATCATATTATCACAAGAAATAGTTCAGGGTACTTACCTGGGTGGATTGGTGCCGAAGACTCGGTACCATGCTTTCACCACTGTACTTTTTCCATAAAATCCTTTTATAACCCATTTTAAAACATTTTTGGGCCTCGACCCATAGCCGAGCTGTTGAACCTGGCTCTGATACCACAATTGTAACACCCCAAACTCGGTCAACACACCACGACCAAATTTGGCATGTTACAGAGTGAAAACATTTTGAAAACACAAGTTGGTTGGATAATTTTCATGAAAACTCTTTTTGACGTTTAAAAATAATGAGGTTGGACTTGATTTATAGTTGTTTTAAAACTTGGGAATAACCTATAGTTGAAAGTCCCTTTTGCTAATTCAGATTTTAGAAAACATCTGATACTTAATAAAAACTGCATGTGATGAGTATAATTGAGTTAAACCCGTTTGCTTTTGAAGTTGTTCGAAAATTTAAGTTATAAAAGCATCCAAGTTACCTTATTATTTTGTGAACTTCGTTACCCGATGGTAACGTTTTTAAAACCCAAAAGAGTTATATTTTTGAAAACATTACTTTTTAACCGGTTAATTTAACAAGTCCATAAATCCGATAGATGAATAATATAATCAAAATAAAAGCAAATAATAAAAACCCAAAATAATACTTAGCGGCCTTATTACAAACCCAAACCAAAATTTAAAGAAATTTAATAAAAAGGAAATAGCAGTTTAAAGTCAAAACAAAATTAAGATGCATGGCCACATCGAGTCCTCCTCGGCTCCATATCCGCAATCTATGCCTTATCTGCAAAATATAAGGGAAAGGGGTGAGTCACCAAGACTCAGTGTATAAATCCCCAACCCGAGCATTCAAGCACTTACACAGATCATCAGTACAACATGCAGATTATGCAACCCATAACCTAGCCATCCAATCTCCTTTAACTACCCCGTGTGGTCAAAACCACTGGTGACCGAAGTCACAAATCAAGTGATGGGGCCAACCCATCATGTGGTTAAAACCACTGATGACAATCCCGTAATATATCATGTGGGGCCAACCCACTGTGGCACCAAACCACTGGGACGAGTCACAATATCCATGTGTGGTCAAAACCACTGGTGACCATAGTCACAAATATCACTAGTGTGGTCAAAACCACTGGTGGTCAAAACCACTGGGACTTAGTCACAAATAATCATAGTGTGGTCAAAACCACTGGTGACCGTAGTCACAAATCGAATGATAGGGCCAACCCATCTTGTGGTTTTGAAGAAGAGTTTGAATTATTTGTAGGAGTTTGAATTATTTCAAACTCATTTGAAGAAGAGTTGGCTGAATTTGAACTCTGAGGGGAAGGGAGTGCTCAGCCGAATTTGGTAAGGTGTTTAGGGCAAGTGTGCAATCGATTTTGAAGCTTGAGAAAGGGGTTGTGTCGTTTTGGGATGGGGATTAGCTTTAGGTGCCGTTGGGTGTAACCTTTACTTTCATTTTTGACAATGTGAGTTTCACTTTCACTCCCTATTTGGTAGCCGAACCTTCCCACTTGGATCCATTCTTTACTCCCATCGATTTTAGCAAGAGCCGAAACCTCAATTTCACCCCTCTCAATCTCTCTTTTCTCTTTTCGGCATTCCTGGTACCTGGCCGAATCTATCTTTGTGTCACTTCTTCTTTTCTTACTTTCTTCAAAACTGAAATCAACATCCATTTTTGTGTCGCCATCTTCTCCTTTTTTCAATACTTTTGTGCCAAAAACCCTTCCTTTCTCTTGGTCGAATATCTTTCTTTTTACTCCTTATTCTTCTTCAATTCTATCTTTTACAAAAGCCGAAAGCTTGGTAGTCTCTTTCGTTTTCCTTGGCCGAATATTGTGTTCATAAAACCCCTCTCTTTTTGTGTTTCCTTCATCATCTCAAGTGCCGACATACATCTATTCTTTGGTCCTCTTTGCCGAATCCCAAACCTTGGTGTGTTGCTGATTTCCTTATTTTGGTGCTTGGGCCGAATCTCTTTAGGTACCAAAGGGATCTCTTGCGTTAAGGTAAGTCTAGTTCTTGTGGCTGACTCTTTTCGAGATTTGGTAATCATAGCCAAATGGCTATGGGTGTTGATGTGGTGTTAATCGATTGTAGGAAGGAGGTTGGACGTATACTGTGGATCTTCGGGATTTGGCTAAGTGATCTAGTGTCCGGCCGATTACAAGGGGGGTTCACCACAAAGTTTCAGGATTTGGTTGGAAACCAAATCGGCTCTAAGGAGGAAAACAACGTCTCGAGAATTTGCTAGTTTCATATAGTTTCGGGATTCTTACTTAGATCTGCGATTAGACAGGTGTGTAAATTCTTACACACTTTATTAGTATAATGATGCTTATTATGTTCCTGTATAACCATTGGTATTAGTGATTTGCCTTGTGGGCATAAGCTTGGATTCTGGGTAAGTCCCCTGTTATGTAATTCACGATATATGTATATTCATGTTATGTTAAATGCTATGCTATGCCTCATTGCATGATACATGATATTCTGGCACGTATGATATGAGCATGATGATGATGGAATTGATGAGAGGAGGGGGATGATTTATATGGACTGTCACCAGTGGTTTTGACCACAAGATGGGTTGGCCCCATCATTCGATTTGTGACTACGGTCACCAGTGGTTTTGACCACACTATGATTATTTGTGACTAAGTCCCAGTGGTTTTGACCACTAGTGGTTTTGACCACACTAGTGATATTTGTAACTACGGTCACCAGTGGTTTTGACCACACATGGATATTGTAACTCGTCCCAGTGGTTTGGTACCACAGTGGGTTGGACCCACATGATATATTATGGGATTGTCATCAGTGGTTTTGACCACATGATGGGTTGGCCCCATCACTTGATTTGTGACTTCGGTCACCAGTGGTTTTGACCACACCGATATATTTGTGACTTCGGTCACGATGGTTTTGACCACGGTGGTTTTGACCACACGGGGTAGTTAAAGGAGATTGGATGGCTAGGTTATGGGTTGCATAATCTGCATGTTGTACTGATGATCTGTGTAAGTGCTTGAATGCTCGGGTTGGGGATTTATACACTGAGTCTTGGTGACTCACCCCTTTCCCTTATATTTTGCAGATGAGGCATAGATCGCAGATATGGAGCCGAGGAGGACTCGAGGTGGCCATGCATCTTAATTTGGTTTTGACTTTAAACTGCTATTTCGTTTTTATTAAATTTCTTTAAATTTTGGTTTGGGTTTGTAATAAGGCTGCTAAGTATTATTTTGGGTTTTTATTATTTGCTTTTATTTTGATTATATTATTCATCTATCGGATTTATGGACTTGTTAAATTAACAGGTTAAAAAGTAATGTTTTCAAAAATATAACTCTTTCGGGTTTTAAAAATGTTACCATCGGGTAACAAAGTTCACAAAATAATAAGGTAACTTGGATGCTTTTATAACTTAAATTTTCGAACAACTTCAAAAGCAAACGGGTTTAACTCAATTATACTCATCACATGCAGTTTTTATTAAGTATCAGATGTTTTCTAAAATCTGAATTAGCAAAAGGGACTTTCAACTATGGGTTATTCCCAAGTTTTAAAACAACTATAAATCAAGTCCAACCTCATTTTTTTTTAAACGTCAAAAAGAGTTTTCATGAAAATTATCCAACCAACTTGTGTTTTCAAAATGTTTTCACTCTGTAACATGCCAGATTCGGTCGTGGTTTGTTGACCGGGTTTGGGGTGTTACACCCTATGTGATCTAGGGGCTAGCATTAACCTAATGCCTCTTTAAATCTACTAGAGGCTAAGTTTAAAGGGCCTTAAGAAGGCCTCGGTGACATTACAATTGTCCAATTGATCACTAGTCCATCCAAAAGGAACCCTTGAGGATGTGCTAGTGAGGGTTCGACAATTTATTCTTCCTGTCGTTTTTATAGTGCTTGATTTTGATGAGGATGTTGAGATACCAATCTTGCTTGGGAGGTCATTCTTAGCAACTTTAAGATCCACCATCGATATAAGTAGAGGAGAGTTGACCATAGATATTAATGGGGAGTTCGAAGTTTTTAAGTGTGTTGAGCCCAATTTATATTCTAATGATAAGTTCTATCTTTAGGGTATGATTGTCGGATGATTAATATCTCTACTTGTGTTATTGACATTGAAGCTTGTCTAGAGTGGTGCGCTTTTTCAAATACACGCACAAAGTTGAAAAGAGCTTGAATGAGGAGAAGAGAAACCATTTTGAGGCAATCGATGCATCACCTCACCCAGCATAAGAGATCAAAGCATGTGCGAGTGGTGGGAAGAATTTGCAAGCATCATTGCGGGGGCATGACTTATCACCTGGAAATTCAATTTTAATTTTCCAATTGTAACAATTCAAACTTAATTTGTAAATAATTAAATGATTTGAGCATGGAACCCATTTACTTCGCTTATTTAGTTTAGGTTTAAGTTCATGCATGTTTTAATTTTTGCATCTAATAGGATAAATTTTGTGTGTTTGGGAGTTGAAAATGAGAATTTTGAAAGTTTTTTGAGTATCATACAATGGTATTGCAATATCTAAAGGGTCATATCGTGATATTCCGAAATACAGGGTAGAATATGAAATATGGATAATTACACGAATAATACTAAAACATATAAAATTCAATATCTGTATGAAGTTAGTAAAAGGTTAATATACAATTGGCATAGGGTCTTATGCGTGCTTGTACAAAAATTATTACAGATTGTAATAAGGTCCAACATTCGTTGCGGATTCTCGGGTATTTTGTGTCATAAGTTTAGCTCAGATGAGTAACCTGATGTGTCGTGATATAGGTTTAGCCCAGATGGGTAACCTGATATATATAAATATATTCAACTTGGACGAGCAACTAGGTGTGGTGTAGTTCAGTCATGTATCTGAGTTTGTTTTACTAGGGTTCCATTGAGCGAAACGTTATAAATGGAACTGGAAACTTGAAAATGTAATAAATTGGACTTAGTAATCAAATTGAAATGTCATGGAATGAATTTAATTGTAATGGATATATCTTATTGATTAATAATGAAAATGGTGATTGTATTGAATCATGTTTACTTGGTATGAATCTATGATTTATTGATGAAATGTGCCATTGTGATAAGTATGTAAAAGTAATGAAAATTGGTAATGCTTAGATTACATATAACATCCAATCATTATGGATATTGTTATTTGCTCACCTTGATGATATTTTGAGTGTCACGTTCTAGCCAACAATATGTCAAATTAAAGTTTGCATTTACACTTGCATAATACTATGGTAAGTATAGTATTTTTTTTTTCACTTAAATTTACTAGGAATTCTTAATGCTTACCCTAGTTGTTTCCCTCCCTTGTTGATCGTCACCTTGCGAATTTCGCCAAACCGGATCATCGCAAATCTCACACTATCATCGAATTGGTAGCAATATGTTTGTTTTGGTTTAAAGGTTGTGGCATGTATATAAGGATAAGGTGTTATGGAAATGGTCAGTTGCTTGGTGAAATGGTATGCTTGAATTTGTATTAAAGGTTAAGTTTCTTGTGGAACTTAGCGCGTGTGTGTATATCAAATGATGTTATTTAGTTGATTTTTTTATTTTTTTAAATTTGCACATGACATATTTCTATTCTAGGATTTGAATATAGAAAGAAATCATAAGTTATTTAATTGATGATTTGATTATGTTTAAGTTTTGAACGTAAATGTTTAGGCCTTTTGAATGATTATTATCACAAGTGTTATAAACCTACTTTAGCTTGAAAATTACATGTTTTTAGCATAGGTGAAGATAATATGTGAGGTTGTGTGATGAAACTGTTTTTGTTGAAGCAAATGAATAGGTACCAAAGTGTCAAGTTGCCAAAACAAGAGCAACATAGCGACTTTAAGCCCCCAACATCGCGACATGTTTTGACAATGAGTGACATCGCAACGTAGAGGTGTTTGACGTTACAGTGTAACTCACTGAGTTGGCAACATTGCGACATGAGAATATGAAGTCGTGATGTCAGTCCGAGAACTTTAAAACTTTACAAATTGGTCCTAAATCAAACTCGAGTTAGCAAAAGAGCTTTCATAAGCTCGTGTAGGATCCAGAAATGCTTGTATGGCATATTTTAAATGTGAATGATACATAATTACATGCGTGAAAGGTTGAATGTGGCAAAATTGTTTGTAGTTTCTCAGGCAACGAATGTAGCGTCATGTAGCTCAGACTTGGCAGTTGGGTCGAACGAGGGATGTTACAGGATGGGCAAGGCATGTTATGGAGACTATAAGGATAACATATTATACGTTAGAAAGAGACACTGTGTAGGTTGGATGGATTAAGCTTAATACCAATGATGTTGCGAAAGAGTTCAATGTAGTAGCAATTGCTTCTTCAAAAGGTTTGATATAGGATGAGAATGGTAAATGGTTAGTCGTGTTTGTTCGAAATATTGATACATGCTCTATACTACAAGCAAAGATTTTGATATTGCTTGATGGTCTTAGTATGGCATGGGAAATGGGCTACAAAGAGGTGGAAATCGAATATGATAATCTAAATGTTTTACATTGGTTTCATTACATGGAGAATTAAGGAAGTTGTCCAACGCTAATGAGAAGCTCTAGTAAACTCTGCAAATGGCAATAGAGTATGTGAATGCACCACCATGTTTATAGAGAGACTAATTGTGCATCTGACTAAGTGGCCAGTATAGTTGTAGAAGGAAAGTCTAGATTAGTTCATTTTGAGAGTTTTCTTATTGGAGCATGGAAGTTTAGTGGTTTAGGAATTATGCAAGCTAGGAGTGTTGTTTTGTAAGGTCTTATAGCCGGTTATAGGTTCCTTTTTCTATAAAAAAAAATAGGTAAGGATTAAATTAAGTTAATTAATGAGGTTTAAACCAAATTTATTTCCAATTCCGTCATAGCAAACTATATATTTTATTAGGATCCAAACAAAAATTAAAGGGGCCAAAATAATTTTACGTTTATTTTAAAAAGTTGGGATGGTATAATGAATTTAAAAAATCTTGGGGGTCAAATATAAATATTATTTTTAATAGTGATATTACGAGGTGAAAATAGCTTGAAATTTTTAGAGGGTCATGGAAGGGTGAACATAATCAATTGTAATCGACTTAACAAATGATTGCTTTATTTGATTAAGTCAATGTTTATTATATTAGTTCTATTAGTTTAGTTGTTTATGATCTCAGTTAAAATGGGTCAGTCAATCGATTATCAGTTATTACAATTCATAATCGAATCGACAAAATTAATCAACTTAATATATATTATTTTTATTTGAAATTAATAAATTGTTACTTGCAAATTAATCTAAGTGCTTGGAAAGAGTGGCAGGGAAATGAGCACTTCTCTAGAACCAAAATGGGAAACTAAAAACACAAAGAACACACAAGAATTGTTTATGTAGTTTGGTCTCTCTACATCTGTTGAGCCTAACTCAGTGAAAAATATTCACTCTCTTTAACAGTTAGAACAAGTGACCCTAACCTCTCACACACCCCGTGATGATTCTCCTCACTTTTGAACGTTGAACACAAATACACTCACCACTAAGTTCACCCATGTGAACTTTACAAGTAAAACCTTAACACAAATGGTTTTATTAACAATTTCACTCAAAGAAACATTGCTTATTTTGAACAGAATAAGTGTGAAAAACTCTCGGTACCAAACAAACTATACAAAGTCTCTCCCTTAAATAGATTTTCATTTGAGACTTGCTAGCATAGAAGGACTATCACAATCCCATTAAAACAATAATACAATAACTTGTTTACAATATAATAATAGAGAATAAACCAATCGTGGACTCTTGGCAGCTAATCTCATTGACTTTCAATCCAATCCAAATGTCCATGTTGTAAGAGATTATCTCAAGTGTTTTAATTTGATTCAATCTTCAGTGTGAGTTTTCCTATTAATATGATCTTCATTGTTGGGCTAAATATCCTCCAAATAATCAGCCCCCATTCAAACCATTCAATAAATTGCCAATACACAAATATGAAAATTGTCATTTACCAACTTTAGTACTAGGGAAGTGGGTACTTCCCTAACACTTAAAGGTCAGTTTAATATTTTTTAATATTGTTTATTTTAAATATAATTATAATAAAACATATATTTTAAATATATTTTTTAATATATATAAATAAGTCAATTAACCACCAAGATAAAATGATTTAATTAGGTTGGTTAAACCTACTTCAATCTTTCGAATCAACTAATATTGAAACTTGTCTATTAAGTTCAAAAAAACTAACGGAACCAATGGCCAAAGCCGAATACTTACCCCTAAAACCCTTTAGCTTAATTTCTACTCAATATCATCGTTATTGGTGATAAATTTAGTTAATTTGAAGGATAAAGATATTATAAAAATTCAATTTAATTATGCATATAGATTTGAGATTTTGTTGGATCTTTACAAAATTTAACATAAAAATAACGAAAAACTAATTCCAGATTCACCGAATTAAAAAAGATTTTTCTAAACAATAAGATACTTTTATAAAATTTCACACTAAAACAAACAAATTTAAATATTTATAAAAAATAAATTTTAAATATTTGGAAAAAAATCTATAAAATAATGTTAAAACATTGTAATTATGTATGTATAAGTGTCATAGTTAAGTGTCTGACAATAAATAATATTGTAAAAGGAAAAGGAAAAGTGGCTGAATTGACATAATATATTCTAAATTAAAATAAATAAAATTATTGCAGGAAAAGGAAAATATTGTAATAAAGATTCCAACGTTTTGTAATAGGAAAATTGGCTGAATTGACGCAATTTATTATTTAAAATGGTAAGTAATTCCTTGATGTACTAATCGAATAAACCTCACACCAACTTTGTCTTTCACTATGCAATTGTAGCACTTCAAATGCAACATCTATTCAACTGCAATTTTACAAAAACAATTACAAGTCTTTAGAGAAAAAGATATGCAAGACTTCTTAAAACAAATTTTTGAACAATTCCTTCACAAAACCATATACATGATCTACACCAATATATATACTTGAACAAATTTTATGATGCAGTATTTAATTACAATAATGATGTTTTTGTATATTTTATTTAACTTGACATGGCACGTCAAATAATCATTTCAAATAAAAATAAGTTATTTTATATAAATGGTTTCCATATTTTTTCGTTTGGAGTAATTTAAATTTTTTTCTTTTATATTTTTTTAACTTTCTTTTTTTTTTTTTTTTTCCATTCTCTTTGACTTCTCCCTCTATTTTCCCACAAGTTCTAACACTCTTCGTGTAAAAGCATTTCTACATGATCACTCCCAGCAGTCAATAACTCTATGGCATGAGCAACATCTTAATGAAAAGAAAACATATATATAAATATATATATATATAAAATCCAAACTCTAATTTCATGATAAATTCTTATAATTGTCAGCATAAAAATATATTGAAATATCACCCTATATAAGGCTCCAAAATCGCACTACTAACAAACAGAAATATATAAAGAGGGAAATATGACAACTCACCAAGGACCAGATCCTTTCAAGCATTCTGCTAATACAACTTGAGAAATACCCAAAGCACAATTTAGTTTTAGGTTAAGGAATCAAAAAGAGAATTAACAGAGAATGCAAATTGATATTATATCCCCATATGTCACCTCAGTATTTTCCTCAAGAATTCCAATTATAAGCCCCATCAACCTATTTACAGAAGTCATTGGTTTCAATTGAATGCTTTTCTGTGCCAAGCTGTACATGCTTTCTAACCCCTAACAAAAGAAAAGAAAACAAGTTATTATTTCATGGTCCAGTTATCATGCATAAACTATCAACACTACGATATATGTTATACATGGTAGGTACATACCATTGTGAATGGCCTCATGTATAGCTAGTGAGAAATATACAGCTCTATCCAATTATATGTTGCAGAGCAGAGACTATTAGCATTACCCAACATTATTTGTAACTTACTTCTCAAGCCCTCCCGAGTCTACTGGTGGGCGCACTAAAACCATAATGCACTTAAATCCAGCTTATTTATATGACCCTGCCATTCCTCCCATGCCTATGCCAGAGAAAAACTCGAATTACTTATCTATGGTGGTAGTGGATCTTGAAGCAGAATGAAAAGAAAAAAAAAAAAACTAAGTTAAAAGAAATGGAGTAAATAGAAAAATCGAGGGAGAAGCCGAAGAGATTGGAAAATAACGAAAAAATTAAATTGCTCAAAACAAAAAAATATAGGGGCTAATTATATAAATTAACCTAAATTTTTTATTTGAAATGATTATTTAACGTGTCATATCAACTTACCTTTACACCGTTAACGGCAATTAACAGCTTAGTGATTAAAATGTTACAACGCGATAATGTAAGTAACTAAAACGTAACATTTCAAACATAAATGACTAAAATATAACCTGAACTAAACAAAATTAACTATTTTAATAGTTTACCCTTTTAACCATTTTTTTTAAAGAAAAATCATTATCCCTTTCGTTTATAATAATATTAAATGTGATAAAACAATCTTCATAGCTATTATATTATTAGAATTTACAAATGAAACAGATGAATTGTAAATACAAGTATTAAAAAGCCACCGATTGCGAATTAGGCTGTGTTCTCCATTGCTTTTAAGATGAGCTTTTTCATTGAAAAGTGATTTTCTCTGAAAAGCAATAAAGAACAGACACTGGTGTAGGAAAATTTTTAACTTATTTTAAGTGATTTTTCATAGATGAAAAAGCAGAAATTTTTAGCTTTTTTAGCCCAGAAGTGCTTTTGGGGCTGGTATTTTACTTGTTTAACCTTACTATTTCTTCTTCCATAAATAGATGTTAGGAAGAATTTTTTTTCCCTTTTTCTCTTTTGTCTGAACTTTACTTTTTCCTCTGGTTCATTGTTCCTCTTCTCCACCGGTGAGTTTATCTTTTTCTTCTCTTCTTCTCCTCTTTAATTGTTCACTGATCTTTCTTCTACAATTTCTTCTACAATTCCACCAGTGAGTTTTTTAAACTTCATTTTCTATTTGCATGTTCACTGATATTTCTTCTACAATTTCAAGGACTTGCCCCTGGTTCTTTGTTCCTCTTCTCCACTGGTGAGTTTATCTTTTTCTTCTCTTCTTCTCCTCTTTAATTGTTCACTGATCTTTCTTCTACAATTCCACTGGTGAGTTTTTTAAACTTCATTTTCTATTTGCATGTTCACTGATCTTTCTTCTATAATTTCAGGGACTTACCTCTGGTTCTTTGTTCCTCTTCTCCACCGGTGAGTTTATCTTTTTCTTCTCTTCTTCTCCTCTTTAATGGTTCACTGATCTTGGTAGTTAGGGCTAGGAGACTAGCCAAACCCCTTAAGTTCACCATCAATCAAACATTCTTTTCAAATGGCTTCTTTTGGATAGGAGACTGTAAATTAACTGAAGCTTGTCTTGAAAACGCATCTACGCACGTATCAACCGTCCACATCAGCACATCTTCGATGCTCCCCTTCCCTGTAACACCACAAACTCGGCCCATGAGCTTTGACCGGATCTGGTATGTCACGGAGTAAAAACGTTTTGAAAGATTTTGTTTAACAGGTGGAAATCTGAAAAAAAAAATTGAAGTTATAAAAACGGTGTCTTTTTTTTTTAAAAACTCAGATAGGGTTGATTTAATAAACATGGTTGAGTTGAAACCCTTTTTCCTTTAAAAAAAACATTTGATCATTTAAATTTTTAGAAACATCCGAGTTATAGTTAACTTGGTAAATGTCATACCCGACGGTAACATCTTTGAAAACTCGTAAAAGTACTTATTTTGAAAACGTTACTTTTAACCGACTTATTTAACAATTTATAAATTCATTAATAATATAATAGAAGTAAAGTAAAAACAACTACTTAAACATCCAAAATAACAACTAGCGACCTTATTACAATCCAAACCAAAAGTTAGTAAATAATAAACTTTAATCGTGCTAAATAAAAATTCAAATTCAAGGAACAAGCATGGCCGCCTCGAGTCCTCTCCGCCCATCTCCGCGATCTACTCATACGCAAAATGATATGGGAAGGGTGAGTCACCAAGACTCGAGTGGATAAGTCCCCAACCGGAAGTGCAAACTCATACACAAAATATTAGTAAGACATGCAAACCATGCAACCCAAAACTAGCCATCCATACTCCTTTAACTACCCCGTGTGGTCAAAACCACCGGTGGTCAAAACCACCGTGACCGGAGTCACAAATCAAGTGATGGGGCCAACCCATCGTGTGGTCAAAACCACCGATGACCATAGGTCACAATTATCAACATGTGGTTAAAACCATCGGTGGTACCAAACCACCGGGACTTAGTCACGTTTTATATCAACGGTGTGGTCAAAACCATCGTGACCAAGTCACAATTAAACCGATGGGGCCAACCCATCTTGTGGTCAAAACCACCGGTGACAGATCCATAGAGAATATTCCCCTCCTCTCTTCAATCCCATTACCAACATGCTCACAAAGATGTGTAATATATTATCATATATCATGCACATAAATCATGGCATAGCATATTACCCATTATGTCATTCATATAACATATTTAAAGTTATAAGTAACTCACCCGAAATCCATGCTCATGCCCACAAGGCAAATCACTATCACAGTAATTAATGGTAACAAAAAACAATGCCCACTAATAAAGTGTGTAAGAGTTTTACACACCTGCTTAACCGAAGCTCTAAGAAGAAATCCCGAATCTATGCGATATCACAAAATCCCGAAACGTATTCCCGTATTGCTCCTACATTCGTCCACTATAGGTTAGTATCAAAAAGCCTTATTCGGCTAAACTAATAATCCCGGAAGACTAATCACGCCCATAACCAAAATATGGCCCTAGGCCGAATTTTTATTATCACTTACCGAAGCAAACTGAAATCCCGGAAGCCTCTGTTTTCCTTTTGCCGAAAAGACCCTAAAACCATAGTGCACATTTGGTTATATTCAGATACCAAAAATGGCCTTTGGCCGAATATGTCTAACCACTTACCAATCTTACCAAAATCCCGAAATTGTCACTTGTCTTGTCGAGATCCCTACCAAAACATTTGTTAGAATCGGCTTGCACACTTATATCCATAATCAAGGCCCTTGGCTGAATAGTATATATGCCTTACCTTGAAGAATCAACTCCCGAAAGACTCCTTCAATGCACCTTAACATTAACAACACACAAGAGAGCACATCACTTATTGTCTTAAGAAGACATTCGGCCAACCTTATCAAGGCTTAGTCTTATGCTTTCGGCACACTTAAGGAAGATAAGTCAAAACCGATTGTTAAGGGAGAGTTTACTTACCAAGAGATTCGGCTATGGCTCCCAAGTGTTGATGAAGATATTCGGCTAACACAAGATGGAAGATGGAGTTTTAAGTAGAGAGGGGTGATAGGTTCGGCCAAGTAGAACAAAAGAAGAGAGGGGTTTGAAGAATTTTGGCCAATGAGAGCTAGGAGAATTCGGCCAGAAACAAATTGGGAAGGAAAAGAAAACAAATTAGAAGAATTTGGCACCCCTTGCTAAACTCAAACCGATTATGAAAGCCCTAGAGTCCTACATTCGGCCATCTCCCTTTTGTGATAATTCTTTATCTTTCCATTTGAAATAAAATAAAACAATGTTTATCCTTTATCCCATCACTTAGCCACCTCTTCAAATAAAAAAATAAAATAAAAAAATAATAATACTTACTCTTCCAGCCGAATTTAAAAGCAAATATTAAGCTTATCCTCATCCATTTGAGAGACCATGTGCAGACCACCACCTCTTCTCCTGGACACCAAAAATAAAAATAAAATCCATCCATGTTGCTGCCCCTAGGTTTCGAACCCAAGACCTGCTGGAAACACCCCACGCTTCCAGCCATTCTGCTATGGCGTCTTCTTTATGACATAAATTCGTCACAATTTCTTTTAAGAGCTCCCTCGTTAGCTCCCCCTTGCCTTAATGCCAAACACCAAAAATAAAAACACCCTTCCCTGCTGCCCACGTTGCTCGAACATGGGACCTCATGAAGCAAGCTGTAATAATGCCCCTAGCCACTCTGCCAAACCGTCTTTCATGTCCGAAATCCTTACAATTTATTTTTAAGGCCTTTCTAGCCCAGTTTCACTTGTTGACGCAAAAGGAAAAAAATAAAACACTCCCATGCCATCACCAAGACTCGAACCTCCCTACTCAAGGCGTCATTTGCCCAAGCCTTAAGTGGCGTCCTTAAGCCACTTTACCAGGGTGATTCTTATGTCCAAAAACGCCTAAAATTATTCTTAAGGCCTCCTTAACCCAATTCCCCTTTTAACTTAAAAATTTCCATATTTTTCCAAAGCTTCCCCTTCCATCCTAGAGTTTCCAAAGCCCCTCAAACACCTCCAAACACACTCACTGAGCCCACTAACATATGAATTATGCACTAAATGCATAACCCCTAATCTAGGATGTTACATTCCCTACTTTTAAACGACCCTTTCAATCATACAATATCTTTCTTTAATAATTATAATTAAGAAAAAATTTTTAAAAAAGAATAAGAAATCGAGGAAAATACAAGCAGAAGCACAAGCTCCCCACTGAATCTCGAATCTTTTCTTCTTTTTAGCTAAATCTCTTCTTCTTCTTTTTTTTTTTTTTTTTTTGCTTTTAAGATCTTTTCCAATGGTTTCGGCAATTTCAATTGATTTATTCAAGACTACCAAAATATATTCCATTTATATGGACAGTGACATAGCTATTAACAATGCCAACTAGAGTTTGCTTTTAAAAATATATAAATACCAAGAATTGTGTTCACCATTGGTGTGCACAAAAACTGAGAAGGAGAGAGGTCTTACATGATGAAAAGAGTCGTGTTTGGTAGTCAAGGATGACTTGCCTGCATCTTTCAAAGAGATTCAAAATCTCTGTACCAACCATGGAAAAGAAACCAGAAGCTCTTTGTGAGGGTGCCAGACAGTCACCTTGGCTAATCTAACAGGTTTTTGTCCTTCATGTTAGACTTTCTCTTCTTTGTCAATTATCTATCTGAATTAATTTTATTTTTTTATTAAAAAAAGGGGTTATAGTCTGATATATGAACAAACTGGGAAGATTCTCAGGTACTCAAAACTTTGGTATAATATGAAATGACATGCATTTTTAAGTATTTGCATAATCCAAAATAATAGTAATACATTGAAGTGATTTTGATTGAAATGAAGTTTTTGTGTGTTCACTGATCAAAAAGTTATGATAATGAGGCCTTGGCATTAGATCATGATGTAAAGGTAACACTAGTATCATACTAATAAATTCTGCAAATTTACATCTTGTAGATGCCATCAATTACTGGATGGCTTTTTAAATATACAGTGCAATTCTGCTCATTATAAATATTATATACATATATATTCTGGGGCATGGCTGCTTTGTTTGGATGGTTATCTTGACAGTGTACTATGCTAAGCAAATACCGAATGAGTGATAGGAGTTAATTCCCATTGCTTGCTAACAATATTTTAGTTTTCCCTGATGAGATTTGGAAAACACAGGGATCATATATTGTTTCTTGATGCACATGTAATAAAGACATATAACATTTGTTGTCAGGTCCATTATTAATATTAGAGGAAAATATTTTGATACACATGTAAACAAATATACTTATGTGACATTTGATTTTCTTGATTGCTTTACTGGCTGAAACAAATCTATTTTTATACACAATAGATGAGTACTTCGGCGATTGAAGTTAGTGGTGAAAAAGTGAAAGCAATGTGGGATAAGAGATTGACAGAAATATTTTGTGATATTTGTATTAAAGAGATATTGAAAGGCAATAGGCCTGGTACTCATTTCACAAAAGATGCATGGTTGAAAATAATGACCAACTTTGAGAAAGAAACGGCAAGGCTTTTTCACAAAGACAACTTAAAAATAGGTGGGATGCCCTAAAAAAAGAATGGAAAGCTTGGAAGAAACTTAAAGGCGAAGATACTGGTCTAGGGTGGAATCCTATAAAAAGAATCGTTGATGCATCGGATGATTGGTGGGAGAGTAGGCTAAAGGTACATTAATAATTTTGAATATTTTTGTTTTTTTCTTTTTTTTTATGAGGTTATTGATAATTACTGTTGTTAAACTATCATTTTATATGTAGGTTGTGCCTGAAGCTCAAAAATTTAAAATATCGGGAATTGATCCTGAATTCGAAAGGAAGTTCGACCAAATGTTCATGGGGATAGTTGCAACAAGTAATAAAGCATGGGCACCTTCTTCTGGTACACTCCATAGTGATTTTTTTAAAGATGTTAACAATGAAATACCTGAAGAGAATAAAGAAGAAAATGTGAGAAACGATGTTCGCATTTTAAATGATGTTCACATTTCAAATGATGTTCAAATTGATGGAAACGGTCAAAAAAGAAAAAACCCTGAGATATCAAGTTCACATTTTAAAACTGGAAGAAAGAAATCCTCAAAGTAAATTGGAGGGGCTACAAGATTGTCCAGTCAAATAGAAAAATTATGCAATGCAGCTGACAATATGATTCAAGCCACATCTAGTTTGACTCCTATTATGGATTCATATGGTATTCCACAAGCAGTCAAAGTGCTTGACAGCATGTCGGAAGAAGCTCCAGAAGCTAGTCCGCTATACTTTTTCGCACTTAGATTATTGCTCAATAAGGACAAGCGAATTATGTTTTTATCAATTAATACCAAGATTAGAGCTTGTGGCTTAAAACAAAAATGGAGGATAGTTGAAAATTTTCTGATCTTCTAGGGTTCAGAGATATCTATTATGTGACTAAACAACAATACTAAACTAGTTTTATCAATAGTTATTTATGTTTGGTTTTTGGATATTGAATTTATGTTCTACTTATTTATGTGTAATCTAGTTTTATCAATGGTTGTTTATGTTTGGTTTTTGGATATTGAATTTATGTTCTACTTATTTATGTGTAATCTAGTTTTATTAATAGTTGTTTATGTTTGGTCTTTGGATATTGAATTTATGTTCTAGTTATTTATACTAAATTAGTTTTATCGATAGTTGTTTATATATGATTTTGGATATAAAATTTATTCACAGGTGATGAGTATAGTTGAGAATTACAGCGGTGATGAAAGTGATGATGAAAGGGGAAAGAAAGAGATTTTACAATGCATGGAATGTTTTAACCGACTATTTGTTGTTGCATCTTCTTCCGTGCAAATATATTACGAGAAGTATATATTGAAGCAACCATGCATGGATTCAAAACAGTCAGGTGAGACATGGATCCGAGAGATCCTTAATGGTCAGAATCATGTTGTGTGATTAATTTTAGGATGTCTAAAATGGTATTCACCAGTTTGTTGAGAGTTTTGGAGACAAGATACAACTTGCAAACTTCAAGAAACATATCTTCTAGTGAAATGTTGGGAATTTTTTTATACATCTTGGGCACCAGTGCAAAAGTTTCCCAATGTCGAGAAAAATTTCAAAGGTCTGGATCAACAATAAGTCGATACTTTGCAATTGTGCTTGAGGAAGTTTCAAGGATGGCCACTGATCTAATTGCACCCGAAGATCCTTTTTTAGCTCAATACCTGAACAAATACGAAATGATTCTAGATATATACCGGATTTTAAGGTTAAAATTTAATTTTATATTATTATATTTTAATATTTTTGGTCGACTAAAAATATGCACGAGACTAATATGATTATTTGTTTAGGATTGCATAGATGCAATTAATGGTACTCATATTGTCACTATTCTTCCACCAAATGAACAAATTCCCTATATTGGAAGAAAATGTATCCCAACTCAAAATATTATGGCAGTATGTGATTTTAATATGTGTTTCACCTTTGTCATAGCTGGATGGGAAGGATCGACACATGACAGTAGAATATTTCTTGATGCAATTCGAGATCCAAAATACAAATTTCCACACCCACCAAATGGTTAGATATTTTATTTATATGTGATTTTTTAAATAATAAAGTATAAGTTCTTTAATTGATAATTTTTATAAAAAAATTCTTGAATAATTGTTTGTTATATTATGACATGTAGGAAAATATTATCTTGTTGATTCTGGATATCCTCAAATGAAAGGTTATCTTGGACCATATAGAGGTCAGCGATATTATTTACCTGACTTTTGTAGAGATAGACCGGTATCTGGTAAAGAAGAGATATTCAATCATTCACATTCATCATTACGTAGTGTGATTGAAAGAACTTTTGGTGTTTTGAAAAAAAAAAATGGGTCATTTTAAGGGATATGCCAAGTTATAGTTTTGAAAAGCAAACGATGACCGTTGTTGCTATAATGGCGATACACAATTTTATCCGAAAACATGTCGGTCGAAATGATGCCGATTTTATGGAATACGAAGATATTAACTGGGCATATGAGAATATTATTGATTCAAAAAATGCGCATGGTCGAGAAAGTGATGATGATGACGACGATGATGATAGTGATGATGATGGTGATGATGACGGTGAATCAAACAATTCAAGTGGTTTTGAAATGGAATTAACAAGAGATGCTATAGCTTCTAGTTCAATGAATTCACTTTAAATTGTAACTGCTATTGTAAAATTTTTAGTATTTATATCTGGTATATAAATATTATCCCTTTTTGAAACTTTAATCCAAATATATGTAATATTTTAATTTGTTAGGTTTATGTTTTCTATGTTATGTTAATATCTAATATGAGTTATATATTCAAATACATTTTAAAATAAAATAATATAAATGTGTTAAAAGCATTAATTAAAAATAACAAATAATTTTTAAAATAATACAATTGTGTCAATATCAAATTACAAATATTTAATTATTATATTTAAATATTTAAATATAGTTTATATATTCTAATTAAGTTTAATAAATAATTAATATTAATTACTTAGAAATATTTAAAATTAATATTATATATTAAATATTAACAATAAGTTATAATAAATTATTTTTTATATTATTGCTAAAATATCATAATATTAACTAATTTAAATATTATTTAAATACATAATTGTTACTTTATAATATTATGTCTAAAATGGACATTTTACTTCTCAAAAGCACTTTTTGATAGCAATACCAAACACTCAAATTTTTCAAAAGCACTTCTCAAAAACACTTTTCCACTGCACTTTTCAAAAATATTGCCAAACTAACCCTTATTGAAACTACATTTTAAAGAATCTAAATCACTCATTTATTTAATTGTAGAAATACACCATTTATATTAAATAACATCTAAACTATTAACATATAATAATTTAATTAATTACAAACACAAAATGACAACACTCTAATCTTATGTGCTCATATCTTTTACAAATATTTAATTAAAAATCATTGTAAAATGCATTATACTGCTTATTTTAATTATAATTAAGCTATAACAAAAGGGCAAATATCCCATATATACCCAAAAAAAATAAAAATTACGGAAATATACCAGTTTGAAAAATAATTATCGGAATGTACCGTTTTCCCCAAAAACGCGTCCACGTCAGCGCGTTTTTGGGAGATATGCCAGCAAAGCGTGCCCCTGGGGACACACTTTTCCCACATCAGTAAAAAGCGTGCTGACGAGGACGCGCTTTGCTGATGTGCCAAAAACGCGTCCTCAGGGGTGCGTTTTAGCCTGTGTTTTTTTTAAAAAAAACTATTCTCAAATTTTTTAAAAATTTACGAGAATAAACCTTTATAAAGGCTCAAAATGACAACACCATTTTCTTTAAGGTGTCATCAATTAATAAGGAAATATAACTTACAAAGGAAATCTTTATATAGACCCAAAGTCTCATTTCCCTTGTTTTCTTGAGCAAAGTGGGATATGAGATATGTGTATATATAGACTCATGAATAGTTTTGCAGCTTGTTCCTAAACAATGTGGGATTCCTTCCTCTTTTAACTAACAACATGAGATGACATGCTACACTATATTTGATTTTGTTTTCTTACAAAACAATTTCTCTTTTTTTATATTTTGTTAACATTTTCTTATATTATAAAATTATGTTTTGAAATCTTTAATCTTGTTACATTTTAAAATTGTTAACTTGTTGCATTTAAAATTTAAAATAAAAGCAAAAAAACAGTAAAAGAAAGAAAGCAACTAAGAAGAGGAAGAATAATCTTTTGCATGGGTAAATATATATTACAGGATATCGATTTTACTTTTTGATTCTTAAATTTTTTTTATATATAATAGAATCATCACCACCTTGAGATCCAAATGACAAGAAAGAACTCAAATATTTTTTCCTAGAGCTGATTTGTTAGAAGTTCCTACGTTTTTTCCTTCTATTACAATCATTTTTATTTATGGCATTTAATTATAGTTTTAGTCTTGCTACTATTTTGAAATTTGAGATTTAACCTCTTAAGCTAAATTTGGAATGACTTTAGGTGACTCTATTTTTATAAAATTGATAACATTGTTAGTTATAGTTATTAATGTGATAATTTAATTTTTTTAAATATTATTATTGATTAAATATGATTAATTATATCTTATGTGTAGTGGCTTATTTTGACATTTTGGAAGGACAAACTAAAATTTTAATGATTTTAATGAAAGTTTTTAAGAATTTTGATAGATGTAACTACTTTTAAAAAATTTTAAGGATTAATGAGAATTTTTTTAAAAAAAAAAAGATATGTCTAATTGAAACTTTTAAAAATTTTGAAAAGTTTAATGAAATTTAAAAAAAAATTAAGGCTTAATCAAAATTTTCAAAAAAAAAAAGTATAATAAAAAATTTTAAAAATTTTAGAGGCTTAAATCTCAATGACAATTCGCCTTTGTGCATGTGGCTCTAAAGTATGTTTTATAAAATTTATAAATTTTAAAATGTAACAATATTAAAGATTTCAAAACATAATATAATATAAGAAAATGTTAACAAAATATAAAAAAAGAGAAATTGTTTTGTAAAAAAACAAAATCAAATATAGTGTAGCATGTCATCTCATGTTGTTAGTTAAAAGAGGAAGGAATCTCACATTGTTTAGGAACAAGCTGCAAAACTATTCATGAGTCTATATATACACATATCTCATATCCCACTTTGCTCAAGAAAACAAGGGAAATGAGACTTTGGGTCTATATAAAAATTTCCTTTGTAAGTTATATTTCCTTATTAATTGATGACACCTTAAAAAAAATGGTGTTGTCATTTTGAGCCTTTATAAAGGTTTATTCTCGTAAATTTTTAAAAAATTCCAGAATAGTTTTTTTTTTAAAAAACACGGGCTAAAACGCGCCCTTGAGGATGCGTTTTTGCCACATCGTTTTTGCCACATCAGCAAAGCGCGTCCTCGTCAGCGCGCTTTTTGCTGATGTGGCAAAAGCGCGTCCCCAGGGGCGCGCTTTGCTGGCATATCCCCCAAAAATGCACTGACGTGGACGCGTTTTTGGGGAAAACGGTACATTCCGGTAATTATTTTTCAAACTGGTATATTTCCATAATTTTTGTTTTTTTTTTTTTGTATATATGGGATTTTTGCCCATAACAAAATTCAAACTTTGAGCCTTCAACCCCGTTATATATCTCCTCATTAAACGTCCTACTCTTTAATTTTATATAATAATTATTTTTAATTATAAATATATATATTATATAGGGTGATTTACTAAAATATACCAAAAATAAAAAAATTACGAAAATGGCCT
This sequence comes from Gossypium bickii, assembly GCA_025503065.1. Classification (NCBI taxonomy): domain Eukaryota; kingdom Viridiplantae; phylum Streptophyta; class Magnoliopsida; order Malvales; family Malvaceae; genus Gossypium; species Gossypium bickii. The sequence continues at coordinate 45,704,735 of CP106711.1, read as the reverse complement.
AAAATTTTAATTATTTACGGAAAAGGGTCATTTCCCCCCAAAACGCATCCACGTCAGCGCGTTTTGGGGGGATGCACTTAAGGGAGCGCTTTCCTGGTGCAACAGTAAAAAAACAAAGCCTATAAAAACCCCCACCCTTTTATTTTTTTCACAACAAAGTCCTTATTCATTTTTCTCTCAACTTTCTCTCAAATTCTTTTCAAATTTCTCTTAAATTCCTTGAAACTTCCTCTCAAATTTCAGAATAGTCTTTTAATATTTACAAAAAAGTCCTTTTTAAAATTTTTTGAAATATATTTTTTGATAAATTTTAAAATATTCGAAGAAGGAGCAATGGCCGGAGAATTAATTCGTCTCGACAATAATCACATTTCCGTCGATCAAATGACAATGGTAAGTTTTAATTTTAATTTTAATTTTAATTTTTCAATACTATTTAATTTTTTTAAGTTTATGCAATTTTAATTAAATTTTATTTTATAATTTTTTAAACAATCCGTAGATCGGGTGTTGCAATGCTATATTCGCAATATGCCTAGTCCACCATCGCAGTTGATCGAGAATTACTTACGAGAAGCGGATTTTTGGCACGTGGCCACGATAGGCCAGGGGTGCAAGTTGGACCCGAAGTTAATCAGTGCGTTGATAGAGAGGTGGAGACCCGAGACGCACACTTTCCATCTTTCGTGCGGAGAGTGTACTATCACTCTTGAAGACGTGCATTTGCAATTGGGATTGCTGGTGGATGGGTACGTAGTCACCGGGTCTGCAACTTCTGATGATTAGGCAGCCGTATGCTACGAGCTTTTGAGTGCTATTCCGGATAACATTTACGGAGGTCGGATCGAGATGGGCTGGTTACGAGACACATTCCCGGAGCCAAATAATGGTTCGACCGAAATAGAAAGAATACGGTATGCTCGAGCATACATTCTTGAAATGATTGGAGGCTATTTGATGCCGGACTTGTCACGAAACCTTGTACATCCGAGGTGGCTGCTAAAACTCGTCGATTTTAGAGCAGCCGATGAATTGAGTTGGGGTCTGCCGTGCTAGCAAAATTGTATCGGGAGATATGTGGGGCAACGCAGCCGAATAAAGCGAAAATCAGAGGTTGCCTATCACTACTGCAATCATGGGCACGGTTTCGATTTCTATATTTACGTCCTCGAGTCGACAACCCATATACATTCCCACTCATAACGAGGTAAATTAAATATTAGATTTTACAATTATTACATAGATTTAAAATATAATTGTATGCTAAAAATTTATTTAATTAGGTGGAACCATTTGGCAAGTTATGTTGGAATACCTACCGAGCTTGAAGATATACGACTTCTATTAGAGCAACGGTCGGAATCACAAGTACGTATTAAATATAATATATTTTCGTAATAAAATAGTCGTTTCGTATTTCGTATTTAAAATTTAGTATTTCGTATTTAGTATTTAGTATTTAGTATTTAGTATTATGTATATAACTAATATTTTTATCATGTTAATATAGTTTCAATGGACACCATATGAGGATCCGGCAATTCGGGCAGTAATTCCAGAGGAGTTCTTTCAAAATCCGAACATTTGACATGTGAAAGTCCCATTGATCAACTATGCCACCGTGGAGATGCACCAGTCAGATCGGGTTCTGCGTCAATTTGGATTTCGACAACTGATTCCCGTGGCACCTGAGGTGCTCGATGATGAGTACAAAGTCAACTTACGGTAGTTGCACACGGATATATCGAAATGTGGGAGAACTGGTATGATCATATACCTACTCGAGAACCGATCATCGTTCCTGAGTTAGCGTGCATGCCGAAATACATGCCATGGTTTAGGATCCATGGCAAGCCGTATTTATTGTCGGAAGAGGAGAGGCGACGGCAACTTCGTGAACAAAGGGAACGACGGGGCCCTTTAAATCCAAAGAGAAGGGGTGATGAGACGAGACCATTAACAGCGCCAACACAGCCACCGAGCCCAACACTTCAGCCGACGACACCGACATCACAGCCTTTTCAGATTATGCCAGGTGCGTACCCTAGCCCTTATATGTATCCTAACCCTTATATGTTTCCTTTTCCCAATCCCATGGCAAGTTGGAATACATGGTCCGGTTCGAGTCCATTCCCGACTACTCCGACTGGCCAGCTGATCTTAAGGCCGCCGTCGCACGAGGGATCGCACGAGGCGCCGTCAGGGAGCTCTTCTTTTTACCAGTCTCCTTTGCTATATGGGATTCAGACACCCCCGCCATGGTTTATGCAAACACCCTCCCCAGTCTTTATTTTATCAAGGTGGGTCATCCTTCCAACACCCACAACCAGACCCCTTGTCGGAGGAACCAGAATCCTCGCCTGAGGTTCCAGTACCCCCACCGGAAGCTAGAAGGAGGAATCCAGCGCGTAACCGTCGACCACCCCCATGTGGCACTGATTCCGACCGGCACCAACATTGATCTCGACTGCCATTTTTTTATTTTTTATTGTAATTTATTTTTTATATATGTAATAAAATAAAAGTTTTTTTTATTTTTTTGTAATCTATTTTTTTATTTTTTAAAAAATAAAAGTTTTTTTTGTAATTTAATTTTTATATATTTAATAAAATAAAAAATGTTTATTATTTTTATTGTAATTTAATTTTATATCTTTAATAAAGTAAAATTTATTTTTTATTTTTATTGTAATTTAATTTTTTTATTTTTAATAAAGTAAAATTTATTTTTTTATTTTTATTGTAATTTAATTTTTTTATTTTAAATAAAGTAAAAGTTGTTTTTTTTTGTAATTTAATTTTTATCTATTTAATAAAATAAAAATTGTTTATTATTTTTATTGTAATTTAATTTTTATATCTTTACAAAAATAAAAGTTGTTCTTTTTGTAATTTAATTTTTATATAATTAATAAAATAAAAATTGTTTATTATTTTTATTGTAATTTAATTTTTATATCTTTAATAAAGTAAAAGTTATTTTTTATTTTTATTGTAATTTAATTTTTTTATTTTAAATAAAGTAAAAGTTGTTTTTTATTTTTTGTAATTTAATTTTTATATAATTAATAAAATAAATTTTGTTTATTATTTTTATTGTAATTTAATTTTTATATCTTTAATAAAATAAATGTTGTTTTTTATTTTTATTGTAATTTAATTTTTATATCTTTAATAAAAATAAAGTCCAAGATTTTTTTATTGTAATTTATTTTTTATTTTTTTTGTTTTGCAACTTAGCCCTTCTACAAAAGTTCATCATTTTCATCAAGAAATAAATAGAATTTACATAGCCATCAAGAGACAAAAATGCTAAGAAGAATATCAACTATTCTGATTTGGACACGAGCGAGATGTATGGTCTGGGTTCCTACACCGTCCGCATAACTTCCATTGGTTGGCCGTTTCTCGGATATCCATATTGTTGCATATTCTAGTCGAGCAAGGTCGACCTTTTGGTTTTTACCGCAGTTGTCTATCCGGTAACAGCTTATACGGTGCAAACGATACAGACGGCCACTTACGTTCATCTGGGACTGGTAGGAATACGTGTCACCAAACGTTGTACATATTTTATATTTTATACACTTCGTCGACATAGCTCATGGGATCTAGATAGAAATTCTGACAAGCCGCAAGTACATGAGCGCATGGGTAACGAAGTGCATCAAATATCCCACATTCGCAGGTCCTATTTCTCAAGTGTACACGATATTGCCCGCCAACAATACCTTGGTTCGGTCTATCAAACTCCGTTACACGAAACCATAGGTTGTCGCGATCGTGGCACACTGTGTGCATGGTGTTAGCCCGTGCCTTCCCCTTGTTAATTTCTCGCAAGACCTTCGCGCACCATACATGGCCTCCTTGCATTTGGCCTTTATAACTCGCTGCTCGCTTCGGAAATAGTGCCGCTAAACAAAAATATGTCTCTCGCACAACCGATGTTATAGGCCAATGGCGCGTTCCTTTTAGAACAGAATTTATGTATTCGGCCAGGTTTGAGGTCATATGACCATATCGTAGGCCGCCGTCGTATGCTTGTGTCCACTGTTCAAAAGGAATATTACATAGGTAGTCTGCGCCTTCTTCGTTAACTGATCGTAAACTCGCCAACATCTCGTGAAAACGGTCCTTATTGATCTCGTACCCTGCCAATATAAGTTGATAGCGAATATTACATACCACTCTTCAATTAAGAATAAATTGAACATTACAAACGAAATTATATTAATAGATATTACATACCTATATTGGTCACTTGCCTTCGTTGACTTGTAGATTGACGTTGCCCGTGGTAGACGCAACATGCCTTAGGCAATATCGATGGTGTGTGCGATGCCACAGGCTTCCCTGTCACTCTATTGCGGCTAGTATTCCAGGGCCCCGATCCGATATAACGCATATATCAAGTTGGGGGCAGACATGCCTCCTTCACCTAGATAGGAAGAAATCCCAGTCATCAACTGAGTCCCCCGGTGTTATTGCAAACGCAATTGGAAGGATTCTCCCACTGCCGTCCTGTGCCACAGCTAGCAATAGTCGATGCATATATCTACCATACATAAAGGTACTATCAATTTGTACCAATGGCTTGCAGTATATAAATGCATCTCGGCATTGCTTAAATGTCCAAAACAGACGCTTGAACACTTGGCATCGACGGAGCAATCAATCATTGTAGTACGCCAGTTCTATTTCAAGGTCTATTATGCTACCTAGGACATATCTCTCCAGCACCTGACACCACTGCCACACTTCATTATATGAAGCGTCCCACCGACCATGCAACTTTTCCAACGCCTTCTGCTTGGTTATCCAAGTCTTTCGGTAAGAGGGCGTGTACCCCAATTGGCTGCGAATATTGCCAATTAAAGTCGGCACTGTGGTCTTGGGATCGGCCTTCACCGCCTGTATTATTAAGTTAGCCAACATATCTGAATCCATCTTCAAATGATCTTGTGAAACACCTGTCAACGAACTACGTTAAATAATGCAACATTACCTAATATTACTATTATTCAAAAACCTTGAACACCTAGTGATACTGTACCGACAAGACATGTATGTGGACCTTTGTACTTTTTGATCTCCCACAAGCCTGTCCTTTTCCTCAACGAGGCCATGATTTTCCATGAACATGTACTGTCTTGCACTGCATACTTCACCTCGTACTTATCGAGCTTAGATGTAACCACGTTGTAGTTAACCCCGTTCTTGATGCTATATTGTTTCAATGCACCAAGAAAAGTATCCTTGTTGGAAAACTCTTTACCAACTTCTAATTCACCCGAATCTAACGAGGAACTTGTACGGTTACATGTTTTGTGTGGTAGTTCAGGAAACTCCAATGCATCGTCTTAAGATAGATCGACATTATGCATGTGGGCTGGAGGCGAGTACGCCCTGAATAGCAGATCTTCTTCTTCTTCTTCATCTGAATCTCCTTCAACATCTTTAGGTACAATTGGAATAGGCTCCGATTCAGAAACTAATCAACTTCTGCACCATCAGGCCCGGACTCTTGAGGTGGATCAACATCAGACTCATCATTTGACCCACCATCATCTGCAACGAACGAGGGCCCCTCTCCGGTAGATGTCGTGGGGAGTACATTATCCCTTCTTAAACAACTTTCATAACGTTCCTAATCATATGTGGATTGCCAACCACTAGAAGTGGATGACGTTCCCCAATACGTATTTCTAGCATCGAACGTCGAAGGAAGGATATGCATGTCCCATCCACCAACTGAGTGTCGTGCAGGGGTTGTGTTTTCCATACTACCACCAAACACGGGCGCTTCGGTATTCTGCCTCCTACTAACAGAGTGTCGACTTAGGGTCATGTATTCCCCTCGAACAGCAGTAGATGTTGAAGTCGAAGGAAGATCACTTGGCGATGAAAATTGTACATATAGCTCAAGATAGGGTGATCCACTGGCAAGATGAGTCTCCACCATTGCCTCAAAGCTCCGAGGACCTTGATATCAAATGAGTCATATCTCACCGAATCAACTGAAGCATAAAATCTATACTTAATAGACTGAACTTTCATTGGCGTTGTTCCAAAGATTTTAAGCCTAATTCTTTTGCGAAGTTCTGTCAAATCTATGTTCCGATTAAAATCCAGTCGCGCTATGTTCTCCGATAAAAAAACAACACCATTTTCGGTGTCACAAACCTCACCATCGTAATAAATAACAGCATTAATACGTTCACTCATTTTCAGTTTCTATTTTTCTTTTGCCTCAATTTCTGTTATGCAACCTGAGAATGAAATTTGGTTGATTTATAGTCTAAGGATTGCCAGAGACTACTGTAGCAAAAGAGCATTCACGTGGGAGCTTTTTTCAGTACTCTTGCTGACAGTGCATCCTGCTTGAAGCGTTTTTGTCACTATTTGTTCAGAAATGTCTTCTCAAAATTATTTTACCAGATACTACTGTAGCAAAAGAGCGTCCACGTGGGAGCTTTTTCCAGTACTCTTGTTAACAGTGCATCCTGCTTGAAGCGTTTTGGCTATTATTTGTTTAGAAACGTCTTCTCTAAATTATTTTTCCAGATACTACTATAGCAAAATAGAGTCCACATGGGAGCTTTTTTCAGTACTCTTGCTGACAGTGCATCTTGCTTGAAGCGTTTTGGTCACTATTTGTTTAGAAACGTCTTCTCAAAATTATTTTGCCAGGGACTACTGTAGCAAAAGAGTGTCCACGTGGGAGCTTTTTTCAGTACTCTTGCTGACAGTGCATCTTGCTTGAAGCGTTTTGGGCACTATTTGTTCAGAAACATCTTCTCAAAATTATCTTGCCAGATACAACTGTAAAAAAAATTCAAATAATTTTTATTTTACTGATATATTTTTTCCCAAACCCTAAATTTAAAATTATTCTAATTAATTAACCCTATAATCTAGTCTATTAATTTCCCCTAAAAATCCTAAACCCTACAACCTTAAAAATCCCTAAACGTAGCCCTAAAACCCTAAAAACTCATACCCTAACACTAAAAACAGCTAAAAAGCCTATCGGGGGGCAAAGGGAAAAAGCGCTTCCTTGAGGGAGCGCTTTCCTGGTGCATCCCCCCAAAACGCGCTGACGTGGACGCGTTTTGGGGGGAAATGACCATTTTCCGTAAATAATTAAATTTTCGTCCCATTTCCTTATTTTTTTTATTTTTGGTATATTTTAGTAAATCCTTATATATATATATTACTCATTACCTTTTACTAAATATTTTATAACATATCTTCGTTTCATTTATTTGGTTGACACACGTAATCCCATTTTCTTTGTGACATTGTAAAAAAAAAATTACTTATTTATATTTTACCCACCATAAAAAGTTAAATTCACATTATCTTAACATTTTTGAAGGTAAAATAACAAAGTAAATGTGTAAAAAGTCTTTAAGCTTTTTCAAAAAAAGTAATTAAATTCCTATTTTTTTCACTTAATTGGATACTTGAACTTTCAAAATGCATCAAAAAGGCTCTCAAGCTTTTTCAAAAAAACAAAATTAACCCCTTGCTTCTCTCTTTTTTTTTTTTTTGCACTCAATTGGGTATTTAAACTATCGAAATACATCAAAAAGGCCCTTAAGTTTTTTCAAAAAAAAAAAACAATTAAGCTCTTACTTCTTTTTTTCTTTTTTTTTTTTTTTGCGCTCAATTGAATACTTGAACTATCAAAATGCATCAAAAATGCTATTTGGCTGTTAACTTTAACAATTGATCGTTAAAGTTAACTGTCGCTAAATTTTTTAATTAAATCACCTTGTGCCACAACCACGGCATGACATGTGACAAAAAATTATAAAAAAAAATAAAAATCAATAAAAACTATAACATTTATTAAATTTTAATAAAGAATTGTAAAATTTTATAAAAATCATAAAAAAATTATAAAATGCATCAAAAAGGCCTTTTAACCATTAATTTTAACTGTTGACCATCAAAATTAACGATCCCCAATTTTTTTTCCTGTTAAAGCCATCATGTGTCACAATAGAATATGACATGTGACAAAAAATGATAAAAATAAAAATCAATAAAAGTTAGAGAAAAATTATATGTTGGTACGATAATTTTTATAAATTTTTAAGAAATTTATATTTCTTTACATTTGTTATAATTTTCTTACAATTTTAAGTTCTACAATTTTTATAAATTTTTATAAATTTTAAATAAAATTTATTATTTTTATTGATTTTTATTTTTTTATAATTTTTTTGCCACATGTCACGTTATGGTTGTCACGAATGGCTTTAATTGAAAAAAATTTAGGGCTGCTAACTTTAATAGTCAAAGGATCTTTTTGATACATTTTAACAGTTTAAATATCTAATTGAATGAAAAAAAACAGAAACTTAATAGCTTTTCTTTGAAAAAAATTTAAGGAATTTTTACCCCTATTTATAAAAATATATGACTATGCTATTTGTAAATAATTTTCCAAATGTTTAATTATGATAACAATGTCTCTAATATCTTTCATTAGGACCAACTCTTTATAAAAAGATATATATATATTACATAGATTTCAGAAATAATATTAAATATACTAAAATATTTAATTTATAAAAGTTTTCATATTACCAAATCTAAATAAATATAATACTAACACAAAGTAAATATAAAATAAATAAAAAAATTAAGAAAGATTGTGGGATGTTAGCCATAAATTTTTATCAATCAAACTTTATGATTTCCACTAATTTAATCCTTAACTACCCTCATATCATTACATTTTTCACTTTAGTAACAATTAAATCCTCTGTGCAACTATTTTGGACGTTGAACCTACCACTTATCCTATTCAAAAGGTTGTACAAGTTGAAAGCCACTATATTTGCAATGAGTGCTTTGATAATGCTCACCTCCCCGTGCCACCTAAATATCACTACATTTCAAAATTTCAACATCATTATCTACTTTATATATACTACTCTCAAATGTTTACTTTTTATACAAACTCCAAATTTTGGACCATATTTTTATATCTTAATTTTGAATACCATTTCCGCATCTCACATTACAACTCATAATAAATGTTAACATTATCTCTTTTAAAATTCATATATAAATTCTATAATAACTTGTTTTTTAGTGGTGTCAAAAATAATGATTTTAAAACTTTATTTTTGATGTCGAATATGTAAATATTATTATTTAATATTTACGAGGTTAGTAACATTTACATTTATGTCCCTAAATTTTATGGAATTGATAATTAATTAAGATATATAGACTAAATTATATAAATTGTAAAAGTTTATTGCTATGAATTTTTAATTAACTAGGACATCGATTAAAAAATTGGACCAATTTTATTATGAAATGCGGTGGTGGATGAGCTAAAATCCACTATCTTAGTTTAATTTATTTGAAGTTTTAGTTAATAAAAGTTTAATTAATTAATAATGATTAATTAACCTTAATATAGGTATATATATTAAAATTAAAGAAACAAAAGTAATTTCCTATGTCGATCTTATTCATCTTCACAAAAAAAAGAAAGAAAATAAGGTTTGGAAGCTAAAACTTTCGGCCTTCAATTTGGTATATTCAATTTAGTCTTCTTTTTTTTTGTAATTTTTATGTTTTTATTGTCATTAGAATTTAATTTAGCTTGCTCATTTACAAATTTGTAAAAATGTTAAAAGTTTTTAAAAGTTTCCATTGATGAATCCTTGATGAAATTGGTACTAAATTGTTAGATTTTAGGCTTAGAAGTGAAAAAAGGACTAGTTTATAAAGTCTAATTACTAGTTTTTGAACATAAAGACTAAAGTGTATAAATTTCGAAATTTATATAAAATTTCTACCAATATATATTGGTCAAATTGTTCAATTTTTCAAGTGGTAGAGAGTCTTAAAATGATGTAACTGAGATCGGTTTCGAAATCAAAATTCAAATTTGAAATATATTGCAAATTCAGTTTTAGGGACTAAATTGAGTAAAATGTAAAACTTTAGGGGCATTCAGAAAATGAAATTGAACTAATTCATGCATAAAATAGGATGCTATAAGCTGTTTAGAATTGATAAATTAAATTGAATTATCGTATAGATCATGAATTTGAACAAACCAAGGATAACTAGGAAAAAGGTAAAATTATCTATTAGTCTTTACAATTCAACTTGTTTGTTTAACCAAGTTCATATGGTATGATTGTATTTAAATTTTTATATATTTTAATTATGAATCTGTGTATATTTAATAATAATTTGAATTGTTTGCAATTTGGTACAAAATGTGAGATATGGACTAAATCGTAAAAAAATGATAAATTGACTAAAAATTTGAATATGGTGAATTGCAAATTGAGATATTTAATGAATTGATACTTAATTATCCTACCAACTGTTCGGACAAAGTCAAATATAGTTGGCATGTCATAGGTTTAGGTTATTATTTTGGAAACCATCATTCTCGGGCAATCTGGGGTGATAATTTGTATACTTGAGTCATCGTAGTCGAGCAATCCGAGGTGATGGTTTTACCAGATTGTTCTGTGGAAAAACCATCATTGTCTAGCAATCCGGAGTGATAATATATAACTGTATAGTGTCATCGTTGCCGAGCAACTCGGGGTGACGAATTCACGTATTCGTTCTAAGTCTGTGTTGGTTAATAGGGTTATAAATGAAAGAAATGCTTAATCAATACGTGAAAAATTATGTGCCATGAAATTTCATTATATTAAATGAATAAAAAATGAGCCTTGGGGCCAATTGTGTATTAATGAGACAATAGACTCGGGAATGATATGCAATATATTATAAAGTGAGACTTACATGCATATACATGTTTGCTAGAGATGAATAAGAAATGAAATGGATTGTAGTTATAGATAGTGAATGAAATGAACCTAATGACTTATGAAAAGGTTGATATTTTGGAAAACTTATATGCATAATCATTGGTTATATTTGTGTCATTATGTAAATGAAAATATTATACATGGAATGATATGAATTTGATATTGAACTAATTAAATGTTGATTAATTATGTGAATGGCATTGAAATGTTGATTATAAGTGAAATGGAATGTTATATGTTTAAATTACTATATTGTAACACCCCAAACCCGGCCCAAACGCTACGACCGGATCTGGTATGCTACAGGGTTTATGTTAAAAACTTCACTTGGATGATCTTTGGAAATTCAGTTTCTTTATACAAGTATTCGTTAAGTAAGTGATATTGGAAGAAAACCTTTGCGCTTTTGCTGAACATAAATTTAAAAAAAATAAATGAAGACATTAACAATTATAAATTCATAACCTAAGCTATGGAGGCCTTATTACATAAATAGTCCCAAAATTTAAACTTAAAGAAAAACCAGAAATAGTTTATGAAAATAAAAAGACTTGATGGCCCCTCGAGTCCGTCTCGGCTCCCATGTCCACGATCTACTGCTCATCTAAAAGAGTGGAGAAAAATGAAAGGGTGAGTCACCAAGACTCAGTGTATAAATCCCGGACACACTGACCTAAGGCCCACAAACACATTATGAGCCCTGGCCCATACATAAAGGCAACAATCATTATTACATGAAAATAATGAATGATGAATAGCCCAACCCATCCTAGAATTCCATCCTCTACACACCAACCCGTACCAACCATCACACCTTGGGGATTTCTACAATTAACCCTCCATCCGCTACACACCATAACGACAGCCGTACTGCCTATTCCTATTATTCAGGAATCATTAAACATGGCATAGCCACTGATCACTATGTGACCTATCATTTGAAGTTGTGGTTTAACCACCGATCACCAAGTGACCTATCATGCACTTCCCCTTCATTATCATAATCCCACCCCATGCATACACACATAAGGAAAACATCACACAGGCTTTCATATATATTTCGATACACGTAGAGATTTCTATGATTACGTACCTGGCATCCTTGCCTAACCCCTGTTAGGGTTTCATTCAACTGTCTACACAGCCTCTTTCCGGCTTTTTAGCCCATAACGTATATATATAGACATACATACAGGTTTAATAGTGTGTTAGAGATCTACACACCTGATTATCGTTAGAACAAGACTTTCTATGTCGACGCTTATCCGTAGTGCGACACAACCGCTTATCCGCCTAAGGTGTTGTTCGAGGTGGTAATGAAACATTAGGTTAAGGCACAACTAACGAAAAGGAAACAGTTGATCATCTTAAGGAGAATTGAAATACTTACCTTGAAATCCCGAAAAGTGATATGAGATTCAGGGGCTAGTGTTTCCAGCTTTTAGATCTAAGAGATCTACTTCAATTCCCGAATGTCGCCCAACAAGAGAATACATAAAACCATTAAACCGTTAGCTTTTCGGCTTTGTCTTCCAAAACTCGAAAGAGAAAGTGAAGAGATAGAAAAATCGGCACTCACCTTTACATAAAGAATTCGACTACCCCTTAGAGATTCCGACTTTTTGAGAAGATCAGAAGAGAAGAAGAGATCTAAGTAGTTTCGGCTTTTTGGTTGAAGAAATCGGCAAAAGGAAATAGGGGTATTCGGCTATGGAGATGAGAAGAGAGTTCAAGGTTTCGTCTTTTGAAAGAAAAGATGTTGAGAAGATTGGAAGGTTTCGGCTTATGAAGAAATCAAAAGAAAAGAACTTGCAGAGGGAGACTAAGAATTTCGGCACAGGGAAAGAAGAAAAGAATAGGGTTCCAAATGCCAGAATTGATGAGCTATCCCCTCTATTTATAGAAATTTCGGCACTTACCTATCGAAAACCGAAAGTGCCATTTCTAATAACTAAGAATTAAGCAAATAAAAAGGGAAAATTTGGCACCCCTTTGCCATAAAAAAAAAACGATTTCTTCCCTCCTCGAGGTGATGGAATTTCGGCCAACACCTAGCCTTGCAGATAGCTCCTATCTTTTCTCCTTTTATCTTCCATATTATCAACTATAATATCTACATTATCCCATTCCTATAAATCCTCCTATTTTTGAGCCTTGTTGCCGTCCACTCCACCTAAGCCTAATGCCGAACATTAGCTAACTTAAATTAAAAGAATTGGGCTCCTTGAAACTTAAATTTGGGCCCCTTACTCCCATGTGTGGCGTCACCTCCTTGCTCCCTAAGTGGCGCTATTGACCACTGGGCCACAAGCCCATTTGTGTTTTAAAACACAGCTAATATCTGTTATGCCCTAACTTATCAAGCTTCCCACATTCTGAACTCCTTACACATTCCCGACCCTAACTACAGTCTCGGCCCAAACCTGAGCCCATTCTGAACTCCTTACACATTCTAATTTACCTATTAAACGCATAGGCCCAATAATTCAGGATGTTACATATATGATGTGCTTAAATGTTAAATCATATTTTTTATATTTGAGTTTGCCATGTTTAGGCAAATTTGTCATGTTGAATAGCTTGTTGTCTTAAATTGTAAATTGAGGTAAGTTGATGTTTAATGCCTATGAACTTACTAAACATTGCCAACTTGTGGAACTTGTCGAATGGATCAACGAGAAGCTCACACTATTCCGTTATTGATCTGGTAGTCTTTCAATTATTTAAATCTTGATTTTGTGACATGTATATAAGTGTTTTGTATTTGGTTAACCTTGAATGATAGTATAGCTTAAAATCTATTTTATGTATTATTTTGCCTAAAGGTAATGCTTGTAGAGATGGTATGCTTTTGGTAAATGGTTTGAGTTGTGATTATGGCATTTGAAATGGTAATATTGAGTGTGAATTGATGATGATAAAGATGAATGATTGACATGTATACTTTGATAAAAGAATGGTATGTTCAAAGGCCATGTAGATGTTATAAATTGAATTAATGATGAATGTGGGTATTTGGACATATTGGGTATTACGAGGTAACCATGAAATAAGTACCAAATGACCTAAAATGTACCAAAAATAGAGTTCACATTGCGACATCGGGTGATGATAGTCACAACCAGCCCTAGACTTCAAGCCACGGTGTGATGAGGAACCCCGTTGTCACAATGAGGCCAAGTCAATATGTCACGTTGCGATGAGGAACACCCTCACGTCGCGACGTCAACCCGAAGCTTTGAAACTTTTACAAATTAATTCTTATTTGATCTCAAGTTAACTTTAGAGCATATGTGGGCTCGTATAAGACCTAAGAAAGGTTATACATCATGTCTAATGTTTGACAAGCTTATGTTTACATGTATTATGATTTTATTTTATTGTTAAATGTTTATAGTTGCTACGGCAACGAATGTGGCATCTTGTAGTTCGGACCTGGCGATCGAGTCGGGCAAGGGGCTTAAATAATATCAAGTATAGATATACAATTAATGGAGTCAATAAAATACGCATAATACAATTAAAATGTAAATATTATATTAAAATAAAATTTTTATTTAGTGGTAAAATTAATTTTTTGTTGATACTAGTAGCATGGGATTAATTCCAACCACATGCAATTTTTTTTATTGTTTCATAAAAGTAAAAAGACTAAAATACCACCGAATAATATAACTTATTTTAATTACAAAAAGTCTTTTTTGTAAATTCTCTAACTGAGTTGGTGTCATTTGACTTATGACACCAACTCAGTTAGGGGCTTTAATAATAATATAGATAAGATATATACAATTGATAAAGGTAATAAATTATGCATAATAAAATTAAAATGTATAAAATTATCAAAATAAAGATTTAGTTTAGTGGTAAAGTAAAAGTTTTACGAATACAATTGATATAAGTTTAAATTTCATTATTTGCATATTTTTATTTATTTTTTAAAATAAAAAGACAAAAATATCCTCAAATAATATAATTTATTTTAATTACAGAAAGATTTTTTCATAAATTTTCTAATTGAATTGGTGCCTATTTGACTCGAGACACAAACTCAATTATAAGCTTAAATAATATTATAGATATAGTATAGATTAGAAATTAGACTTTATGTTCCACTATAATTATTTGATACACTAATAATGGAAAATTTGTTATGTATCCTTTATTTATATTTAAATAAATAATAGCACACGTGCGAAATGTTTAACCTTGCATGTGAGTTGTGTTCTAAATAATTACTACGTTTATAATAGATCACGAAACTTCTAAGAAAATTACTTTGGTATTTTGATGTCAATGTTTTACATCATAAAAAAATAGCAAATGCATAAATTTGCAAACGGATCTGCTATTTATATACGAAATTACTATAGGCAGGTGATATTTGTTCGGTTTGATTAGATTTTTTGAACCGTTTATCATAATCCGGTTCGATTTGATTCTCGATTTTTTTATGTTACTTTTTTGTTTTAATTTTTTTACTTATTTTTAATAAAATGAGATTTGGTTTATAGCATTTGAATATTATTTGACAAAATTTTAATGTCTTTTTCATAAATATTTCTAAAAAACAAGAATTTTTAAATTTTTTCACAATTTTAAATATAAATTATTTATTTTTATATCATAAAAATTTAATTTAATTATATATTAAATAAAACAGAATTCAGTTCGATTTCAAATAACTACAATTTTTAAACTTACATTTATAAACCGTTCAAATACCTCGATTCGAGTTAGTTTTAGATTTAGTAAGTTTTTATTTTGAGCGCTACTGTATTCTAGACTTTGCACTCTACCTAAAAACATAGTTATTTTAATGTAAAATGATGAGATTTATTAAAAAATTTATATAGATATAGTATTACAAAGTAATATAAAAACTTTGAAAAAAAAAATGGAAATATAAACACCGTTACTTATTTTAGTTTTGGTCTTAAGTTTTCAGTTAATGGGGCAGTCGGACCTGGAAAACAAAAAAGAAAAATTCGAAAAAGAAAACAACAGATAAAATGGAGAAAATGCGATAAATAAATAAATAAAACCAAATTGGAAACTTCGGCATTGATTTGAGTTTTAAGCATAACATAATTTGGACGTGCATTTGTTGATATTCATATTCATTTATGATTTTATTTGGGTTTTGGACAAAGACCGTTGGAGTTTTTTTTTTTTTTTTTTTACAATTTTATGAAAATTTTAATTTTTTTATAATTTTAGAGTTTTAAGGATTCTTTTAGAAATTTATATATTTTAACATTTTTATAATTTAAAAATTATTTTTTTTAGAGAATTTATTTTTTTTAGAGAATTTAATCATTTTCTTTTTAGTTTTACATCTTTACGTTTAGTTGTAATTTTATTTTTTAAATCATTTTTAATGTCACATAGGTTACATGTTTTTTTTACATGTTTAATTTTTAGTTAATTTTTATAACGTGTTTTTAATTAGTTTCACCTGATAATGATAATTTCTTTTTAGTTTTTAAATAACATACAAATTTTGACTATATAAGAAACTAAATTATAATACTAATTTGAATGAATAGAAAAATTAAAGTAACATGTAGCAAATAAATAATATTTCATCATAAATATAAAAGAAATTTACACTAAATTAATAAATACATTTAACAATAATAAATAAAAGTTAATTCTTAAAATTTGACTTTCTTTTTCAAAAAAAAATCTACAAAATATTTTTTATCTACACCAAACAAATAATAGATAAATTAAAAAAATGGTTTTTAGAGTGCTTGTTTCATGTCTAAATGAGGCATAAATGCTGATTTTAAAACTTAATTGAGTGATAGGCCGATTTTCACGTCTAATTGGACGCATTTTCCTCTCTCTTTTTAGCCAGATTTTTATTTTTAGGGTTCAAGGGTTCAGGATAATATTTTTTTTAGAGTTTAGGATATTTTTAGGGTAATAATTGGATTTTATGGTGTTGTTAGCGTTTTAAGGATTTAAGGTTTAGGGATAGATATAATAGGAGGTCGATTTAGGGCTAGTTTAGCATTGTTGTTAAGAAGTGCTTTTAAAAAGTGTTGTAGAAAAGTGCTCATCAAAAATGATTTAAGAAAAAGTGATTTTGAAAAGTTTGGTTTAAGAAAAAGTGATTTTGAAAAGTTTAGTTTAAGAGTTAAGTGTTTAGCATTGCTGTGAAAAAGTGTTTTTTAAAAGATAAAAAGTCTATTTTAGACATTATGATGTTAAGGAAAAAAAAGATGTATTTAAATTTAGTTAATGTTATCATATATGAAATACATTAAATTAGATTATAATAAAATATAATAAAATTTATTATAAATTATAATTAATATTTAATACATGAATTAGAAAAGTTAAATATATTTAAATTAACTTGTATTTTTTTTATAAAATGCAATTTGAATATATAAATCATATTAGATATTAACATTACGTAGAAAACACAAACCTAAAAAATTCAAATATTCTATGGATTTGAATTAAGTTTCAAAAAGGGTTAATAATTGTATACCCAATATAAATATTAAAAATTTTACATTAGCATTTCCAATTTAAAGTGAATTCATTAAACTACAAGCTATGACATCTCTTGTTAATTTCATTTCATAATCACTTGAATTGTTTGATTCACCATCAACTTCATCACTTTCTCCATCATGCACATCTTTTAGATCAATAATATTCTCATATACCCTGTCAATATTTTTGTATTTCATTAGATCTGCATCATTTCGACTGACATGTTTTTGGATGAAATTGTGTATTGTCATTGTAACAACAACAATAATTGTTTGTTTTTCAAAACTATAACTTGGCATATCCTTTAAAATGACCCATTTTTTTTCAAAACACCAAAAGTTCATTCAATCACACTACGTAATGATAAATGTGAATGATTGAATATCTCTTATTTACCAGATATAGGTCTACCTCTACAAAATTCAGGTAAATGATATTGATATCCTCTATATGGTCCAAGATAACATTTCATTTGAGGATATCTAGAATTAACAAAAAAATATTTTCCTACATGTTATAATATGATAAACAATTAATTCAAGAGTTGTTTATTTTTTTGATTATCAATTAAAGAACTTATACTTTATTATTTAAAAAAAGAAATAAATGAAATATCTTATCATTTGGTGGGTGCGAAAATTTGTATTTTGGATCTCGAATTACATTAAGAAATATTTTAGTGTCATGCATTGGTCCTTCCCATCCAAGACATAACAAATGTGAAACACATATTAAAAATCACATACTGTCATAACATTCTAAGTCAAGACACATTTTCTTCTAATGTAGGGAATTTGTTCATTTAGTGGAAGAATAGAAGCAATATGTGTACCATCAATTGCACCTATGCAATCCTGAACAAATAATCATTAGTCTCATGCATATTTTTAAATTTTAAATTTTTACCTTAAAATGTGACATATATCTAGAATCATTATGTATTTGTTCGGGTATTGAGATAAAATAATGATCATTTGGTAAAATTATATCAATGACCATTCTTGAAACTTTCTCAAGTACAATTGCAAAGTATTGACTTATTGTTGCTCCAAACCTTTGAACTGTTTCTCAAAATTGGGAAACTTTTGCATTGGTGCCCAAGATGTACAAAAAAAAAATTTCCAACATTTCGTGAGAAAATATGTGTTTTTGAAGTTTGCAAATTGTATCTTATCTCCACAATTCTCAACAAGCTTGTGAATACAATTTTTGACATCCTAAAATTAATCATACAACATGATTTATGATCGTCAAGGGATTCATGATCATCAAGGATCTATGCTTCACCTGATTGTTTTGAATCCATGCATGGTTACTTCAATATATACTTCTCATAATATAATTGCAAAGAAGAAGATGCAACATGAAATAACTAGTTAGAACTTTCCATGTGTTGTAAAATCTTTCTTTTCTCTTTCATCATCACTTCTATCACCACTGAAATTGTCAACTATACTCATCACCTGTGAACAAATTCTATATCCAAAAACCAAACATAAAACCCCAGACCCTAAATCAAGATATTGGTAGAATGAGATATCCCTCAATTGAGATATAAATGGAACGGGATATCTCGAACTGAGATATCCTTTGAATGGAATATCCCTTATCGGAATAAGTATGATAGATAGCCCGATTCAATAACGTAAAAAATTTGAACCAGGCACTAAAACAACTGAACCAGGCTATAGAAATTCTCAACAAGGGATAACACAGTCAGGATATTCGCGGAATAGTTTATCCTAAGAAGGAATATAACTAGGATATCCTTGGAGTAGAATAAGAAGAAAAATTAACTATAGTAGGACATTTAAAAATTCTGTACCGAATAGATAAGCCCAATAACCCAGTAATCCAAAACATAAATGGGACAAAGCACCTAACATTGAATCAAAAGTACAATAACCCGTAACCCCAAAAATATTTTGCTAAGCACGAAATAAAATGAAAGATCCATAAAGAGAAAAAAAAATAAAACAGAAGGAAACAAAGAATTCAAAAATAAAAAACACCGACCGAAAATTGATGTATAAAGGCAAAGACAAAGGATTTATATTGCTAAAAACCAAAATCTCAAACCAAAACCAACTGAAAATAGAAGTATAAGGAAACATATATATTTAACAAAAAAACAGAGATGGAAAGGCAATTAAAATAAGGTTTAGAAAACTGAACTAAAAACCATAACAAAATCCCCTGACGTAGCTTTGGAACTCGACTAATTTCTCATACTAGTATTAGTTTTCCTATGAAAAGCATTTATAATTATTCTTATAGCTTATATCTTTAACCAGCTTTAAAATATATTATGTTTATCTGAATATTCTATATTGATATATTTAAAATATATATGTAAATCGATACAATTGTTGGTTTTGTTTAGAGCCCTCCATTTATTAGCTTAACAAATTATTAACTTGAAAGCTTCAAAAGCTTGGTTATTCACCATGAAGGTAAATGTATCATCATATTCAATGAACATATCATCTCATGGAACGTGACAAAGATCAATTTGGAAATTAACAAAACATAAAAGTAATAGTTAAACGAGCACTTACAATTTTGACCTAGTAGAATTATGCTTCTCATTTCTGTCTCTGAAGTATACATTGTTGCATACAAAACAAAATTTACATAAAATACAAAATAACAAAGCAAATATCACTTACAAACATAATAATAAATGTATAAACTTCATCCAATAAAAAAATATAACATATTCTTGGAAATACCAACAAAACACAAATAACTCAATAAAACATAAAAAATATCACCATGGCATTAAAATAGTTCTCTTTAAATGAAAAACTTAGCTAATACAAACAACTCATGCAACAATATTACAAGATGAAGAAACTTTACTTCTAGTGTTTCCGACATCAAATCTATATTCAATCACTCAGATATTTTATGAACCAAAAAAACAATAAAATAAACCCACTGAAATAGAATTAAAAAGGGTATAGATCTGAAACTAAAATAAAAATGAAAAAGCAAAGATTTGTTATGAAAGGAGAAGAAAAGAGAAAACAGAAAAGAAAAAAGAAAGAAAGCAAGAGATAGAGATGAGAGAATCAGCTAATAAATGAGGGAAAGAAAAGGGATGTGAAAAGTCAACGGGCAAATTTCTAAATATTTGAATTGTAACATCCTAAAAGTTAAGCGTTGGTCATATCTGTGTAATTGCATGTTATACTGGTTCTGTATGTTGTTTAAGGGTGTTTAGGGGCCCGAGGGAGGCCTGGGGTCGAGTTTGAGTCCTGGTTAAATTTTGGTTTTTAGGCACTTTGGGGGGGGACTGTTGGAAGCGAGACTTAAGGGATTATGTTGGTGTTTTGCCAACACAAGTGAGTAAGTGGCACAGTGGTGGTGGCGTCAACATTGATACAAGGGGAGTGGGGTTCGAGTCCCACAAGTAGCATTTGGGGAAATTTTATTTTGTGCTTAAGGAGGAGAAGAGGTGGAGTTAGAGTGGAACTCTACTTGGTGGAGGTTGGAATTGGTCAAACGGTTTGAATGGGAGGTGGAGAGTGAACGGTGGAGCAAATTGAGGAGAGAATCAGGGAATTTGAGGGTGAGAGGTAGTGGTTGGCCGAATGTGGGGTGTGTGGGGAGGAGAAATTCGGCTAGGGGGTATTTTGGCAAGGAAATTCGGCATTTTGGTGAATGGAGCATAAACCGAAACCTTTTGGTGTATGTGCCGAAATTCTCTAGTGCGTCTTAGCATTTTCCTTTGCATTTTCGGTATTTGCTACTCAAGTATTTCGGGTATTTTGTTGCATCTTTCCTTGCCATAACCTTAACCATTCTAGTGACTTCTTCTCATTTCTTTTTCGTTTTAGACACTTTTCTTTCCTTTGGTAGTTGCCAAACACCTGTAGCCGAATCCCTCTCTGACCTCTTTTTCTTCAAGTAGCTGAATCTCTTCAACACCTATTCTTCATCTTGTGTTCTTTAAGTGGTAAGTCTCTATTTTTTATACTATTTCTTCTTCTTTTGTTATCATCTTTCTTTCTTGGACCGAATGTTTTACTCTCACGATTTTATTCTTCTTCCCTCTCTACTTAGCCAAGCCGAGCTTCCTCCTGGGGTGTAGGCCAATTTTTCTCTAGCAAACATCATGCTTAGGCTGTCAACATTGGTCTTGGGTAAGGTGAGGTTTTCGATTACCTTTTTGTTGTGATGTTAAGTATTTAGGTGACCCTTTTTGGGGAGTTAGCTTCGGTCTCCTTCTTTATTGTAGGAGGGTCGAATTTTGCTTTGGTGCTAACATCTTGGGTGTATACTACTCTCTTTTAGGAACGTGTGGTGGTAGTCAGAAGGCAGGGCTGAATATCGGGACTCAGTAGGGGGGATCACATTTGTGGTAAGTGATTCTAGTGTGGTAATACGTTTGGACTTATGAAATCTTTTGGGAAGCCGAGGCTAACTTTTGATCGGTATTATTCTAGGGTCAACAAAGAGTGGTTCTGTTAGTAATCCAAAATAGGTGTGTAATCTCACACCCCTCTAAATGATTGCTTGTGATGTTGTGCGAATCGCCAAAAGCCGAAAGCCGAAAAATCGGCATCTGTGCCCACATGAGCGTGCGAGCGCTCGTAGTGGTAAATTGGAATATGAGTAATAATGGTAAGTCGCGGAGGGTGTCGCGAGCACTCTCGTGGCCCGAGGTCATGCCGCCTAATCGAAGCGAAAGCAGGCCCAATGGGCTATTCGGCCCACATAGGCGAAATGGATGGGAATCTGTCAAAGGGTAAGTGCGGTTGCAAAATCTGGAAATCTGAGCCCCAAAACCAATTGAAATGGGCCACACGAGCGTGTGGGCCCGTGTGGGCCTGAAATGGGTTTTAGGCCCATTAGCTCCGTTGGGACCCAAAAAGGGTCCTGTGTTGCTCGAGGTGATAGTAGGCCTTCGGATAGGCCATCAAATACGAAATTACTGAAATAACCCTGGAGAGTAAAATTACCAAAATACCCTTGGTGGGTAAATTACTGAAATACCCTCAGTGGGTAAATTACCGTTATACCCCCAAGGGTAGATTTAGCATGATTGTGTGTATTCTGTTTATCTGCTATGTTGGCACATTTTTGCATAGACTAAAATTATTATGTCACGACACTTTACATGGTATTGGGATATTGATGATCGAAGGAAGTGTAATCTGGTGGCTCTGCCACAATTTGTATAGTGGCTATGCCAGGTATATTCTGTTATTCTGGTGGCTTCGCCACAAATTACGTGATGAAGCGACATCCGCCATCGAGGTGTGTAGCGGATGGATGGGTCGATTTAGAAATCCCCATAGGTGTGTTGGGCTGGTACGGGTGGTGTGTAGCGAATGGATTATTAGGTTGGGTTGCATGCATTATATGCTTTACCATGCTAATAGGGCTAAGGCCCAGTCTGCTTCTGTATGGGCTTCATCCCAGTCTGCTTCTGTATGGGCTTCGGCCTAGTCTATTTCCGTATGGGCTCGGGCCCAGTTAATGACTGATTAGGGGATTACACACTAAGTTCTCGTAACTCACCCATCTGCTTAATCTTGCAGGTGATCCCCAGCATTGAGGATTTAGAGCTGTGGAGTACTCCGTGGTGGCCATATATCGAAACCCTAGTAAATTTCTATTTTGCTTCGTATTAAGTTTTTATTTCACTTTGGTGTATAATATTTTGTAATAAGGCCATTGGACTTAAATTTTCTTTTAAACTTTTATTTCCGTTATTGCTTATTATTATATATTTTAATATGGGAGTTTTCCTAAAACATTAACAACCGTTTTCCAAAATATCACGTTTCTGCAAATGTTCCAAATTTGATTGTCATAACCAAAGCAGTTTACAAAATAATAACAATAACTTTTTTTTTTTCAAGGAACCTTAAAAAACACATTCAAATTTTACAAACAACAAAGCCCGAAGTTTCAAAAAAAAAATATGAACTTTTTAATGAAAGCGTAGTTTTTAAGAAACCCTTCTATGTGACATGCCAGACCCGGTCATAACGTCTAGGCCGGGTTTGGGGTGTTACATGAATGCTCTCACGTATCACTTTCAATACCCTATTCACCTTAAACGGTAACATTTAATTCCTTCATTAAATCACTAATTCTTTATTCGGGAGGATTAACAGAAAAGAAACCTTAGAAAAAAAAAGGGAAATGGAAGATAATAAATAAGATATAATAAAAGGGAAATGGGGAATTAACAGAAAAGAAACGTTAAAAAAAAAGGGAGAAATAGGAGATAATAAAGGGGAAATAAATATGAAAGATGCTTTCATTTATTATTTGTTCATATATATATCATGTTTCTATAGATTTTTTTTTACACTTTTATTCAAATTTACGGTCTCAATGTTATTTCAAATTTATTTTTTATTAAAAAGCAAAAAAATATATTTATATATTTAATAAACTCTTTTATATTTTTCAAACCATAACCTTAAAGGCACGCGAGATACCCTTGGAATGGGATATACCCAAACTGGGATATCCCTAAATGGTATACCTAAGAACTGGGATATCCTTAGAATGAGATATCCCTGACTGGAATAAGTATGATAGGTAGGCCAATCCAAACACATAAAAAATCTAAATCGGACACTAAAACAAATGAATTGGGCACTGAAAATCCTGAATTAGGATGGAATATGACGGGGATATCCTTTGAATAGCTTATCCAGAGACGGGATATGACGGGGATATTTCTGGAGCAGAATTAGAACCTTAACACAAAACAAAAAAAAAACATATTAAAATGAATAGGTAAACCAGATAGAATTGTTGGCTTTTTTTAAAGACCTCCATTCATTAGCTCAACAGATTATTAACTTGAAAGCTTCAAGAGCTTGGTTATTCGAGGTACTTTCTTAGTAAAATTCCATGCTAGGTTATTGATATTCAAAGGAGATGACAAAAGAAAATAAATGTAGATGGTCCATTAATTTTCGAGAAATGTCTGTTCCAAAACGGCCTATCTCCTAAGTGGCTTATTCTAGAACTGGAAATTCCTGAATTGTAATAATTCTAAACTTGCCTATCACATGCCGAACGTTGTAACATCACGAATCGGACCATAAAACAAGCTGAAAATATATATAATTCATTAAAATTTAAAAAAATCAAATACATGTAAATTGTGAGGTGTTTTGTAATGTTTAAAATTTTAATATTTGAATTAATATTTTTACTAAAAATAAAAAATTCACTTTTTTAAAAAAAATTAAAATAAATTTAACTAATCAAGCCCGAAAACCCTTCCCTGAGGCCCATAATGGTTCAATAACCAAGATAATAACAAACAACTCATACAAAAAAGAACACAAAAATTTAGAAAGTGACTTACAGTATCGAAGCTACTTACAAGGCATTTGTAAATAGGATCAAACTGCCTTCCATCATTCAATAGAACCTTGTTATTAGATCCAACACGGATTACAATTTGATTCGTGCCGATTTATCAGCAAGCCATTGTCGTTAGTGCGATTTACAAAAAATGTTTATTTAAATAACATAAAAGCAATAAGAAGCAAAATATAAAGCAGAGAGCTTTGTATAGCACCAAAGCCCAAGCAAGACACAAGTTCAAAACATAACCAGGACATAGGCCCAAAGGCCTAAACCGAAGCCCAAAAATGAAAACCCCAATAGTATTTTGCAAAGACAAGAAAAAAACAAATATAGGATATGTAAGAGTATGCCCAAAGATCAATCATGAGATGGTTGTAATAACATACTTAATTTACCATGTTTATTAATATAAAGCGTTGTCATTATTATTTCAGTTTTTCTTTCTGTGTGTATAAATAAACTGTTTTATAATAATGTCCTAAGAATAATATGATTATTCTTAAAAGATCCTTAGTCGAGTATTATTGTTGACTAGGACAACAATAATGCATTAAGACTAACATGTAGTTGATTGATGATAAAGAGTTGTCACTGATATAGAGTATCAAAATCAATGCATGAATATGTGTGTTAGAGAACAACATATTGGATTGACCCGCTATAAGTATGTTTCTTGGATTATTATGTAATTGTCACAACATTACTCATAGTGATTAATATGTACATGATCCTCAGACTTGAGATCATTATTATCCCAGCATCGTGAGTTGTATATTTTGATACTGATCAAGCGTGCATAATCGTAACAAAGTTGTTCTATAAAGGCGATGTTGGATATACCACAATCTATGTAGAGGATATGGTTGATCAATAAAGGATAAGTCCCTCCTACATAATAGGAGTAATATCTTAGGCCACTTGATTGAGTGAGACTAGAAATGCATGGCCATGCTCAAATAAGTTGATATGAGATGTCATACTAATTTGTATATCATAGTCTACTCAAGATATCAAGAAACATGGGATGGACTATGCAAGTGTGACTATCCCATGACTTGTATCCATTCGAGAGATAAAGGACTTAAGGATTAATGCATGAAAGGTTAATCACGAATGGTTTTGTCGAATCATGACTTCTTGTAACTTAGGTAGCAATGATGCATTGCTAGATGCCACTCATTATGCGTGACAATAGAATCGTTCTAGTATTATTCGCTAACGTTGCAAGAACCTACTGTGGTCACACCCTATGGTTGAAATGAGCGGAATAAAATATAGTTGGTATTGTGTTTGGTTGTCACATGAATTAAATTAATTAAAGAATTAATTTAATTGGGCAATCAAATATTGAACATATTGTATGTACAAGGATGTTGTACACATAATGATAACATAATTTTATTAATATATGAATTTGATTCATATATAAATTTAAATAAATATAGTTTACCGAAATCCTTATTATAATTAATGTAATTATAATTTTCAGATATAATTAATGTAATTATAATTTTGGTTAAAAACTTTATTGTATTTATTTAATCTTGTAATACATTCAAGAGATACCAATTATAAAAGGCCCAATTAAGAGGATACCTATTATAAAAGGCCCAATGAGAAAGGCACCCATTATAAAAGGTATTAAAAGGAGACAAAGCTGAAAATGAAAAACCCTAAGTGATTGCTTGTTAGGTCTAGCAGCCGTCAAGTAAATAAACCTCCAAGATAGTTTTGGAGATTTCTTCCGTTTATAGTCAAACCGGGTGGATCATGTAGAGGCCGACATCAGAAAAGGTTGTGGCTTGATTCGACAGTAGATCAAAACTCTTGTTGCCAAGGCGTCATTGTCTCTACTCAGATTGAAGTTTTGGTAACTTGAAACCTTTATTTCACCCGATTCGTTCCTCACACATGGATTCCCGATTTGGATCGCCGGATCTAATTTTATTCTGCTGCGCCATGGGGTTCCGGTTTTCCAACAGTGGTATCAGAGCCACTTGTGTGATACGAACTCGAGTTTAAATACTTGGGTGATGCAATTGTATGAGATTCATGTTTTGATCTTATTGTATTTTCGATTGTTTAAATCGTTTAAGCATAACCTGATAATTGTTCCTTTCGGTAATTGATTAAATGTTAATCATGGTGTTGTGGCCTACTTGATTTTATGTTATTATGTTAACTATTAACAAATCGTAATAATGCGACGATGGTATTTATAGTTTCGATAAAGTGTTAAGCGGCTAGTGGAACAAGGGTTATTAGATATGAAACCTCAAGAGATTAAAATCCTAAAAACACGATTCTATTGATAAAAGTTATCAAATCGTGAGGTTTCATTTGATTTGGGGTATGCGATTAGTACCGCAGGGGCTCTGCCCCTGCACACAGAGTATATGATGGGGGCTCGCCCCGCACCGGGGATGAGGATCTGAGGAGGTCGAAGGATATTTTATAATTCACTTAAAAAAAATATTGAATTATGTATGCTATTTTTTGACATGCACGGTGTTTGAAATGCATAGTTATAGCCCAATGACCCATTCGATAAAAGGTTGTATTTTTTTTAAATACGACTGCGTGTCGTGCCTTACTACTATTCTCTTGTATTTCTCTTCTCATCTTATTCACTCGTATGTAAAGCGAGTTTACGCATATTGTAATTTGCAAAAGAGTTTGTGGGGCTAAGCGAGAAGGAAGGTGGGACAATGATTGAGAATGATAGCTTGTGAAATGGCTTACACCTTTAGGTTTCTTTTTGGTTTTCCCATTGGCTTGGGTTGAACCACCTTAGTTTATGGGCTATAACTATTGCATTTATTTATTGCTTTATTTATTCATGTATGAGATGCTATGGATATCTAAAGCATGCCAATTATATATGTTAAAACTTGAAGATAATAAACCCTATTAATTGATGAGATCGATTAGAAGACTAAATGGGCTAAAGTAGACCATAATTGGTGAGATGCAACAACCTTAATAAAATCCTCTATTAAAATATTAAGTCGGCATGGCCTTCGGTTTTGCCCTCGTTAAGGCCTCGATCAATACTATGTAGGTTACGCAAAGCGAAGTACTAGTATTTATCTTGGTTAAACGCTTGAGAAGAATAAACAAGTGATATTATTTGGTTAAAAAATTGGTTAATGACTTAACTAGGTTACTCTAATAGGATTAGAAACCTAGAGGCAAGTAAATTGGATAAATCATAAGATGATTAGAACAAGAGTTGTTCACCAAATATTAGGAGTTACATATGATGTAATTAGCAAATGTTGCTTACCTAAATAACCATAATCTTAAGAGTAAAGCCAAAAGTGACTTAAGAGGTGGTGAAATATGGATCCTTAACCTACTAGATATACTTTTGAGAAAGTTTTTACAAATTAATATACGAGGTTATTAATTTTGAAATAAAATAGTGGGAATATCATTTAATAAAGTCTTTTAATGATTGATATAAAATTAGTAAATTTACTCACATGCATATTTAATTGTTGTAGATATATTATGGTGCAAACACTAGCACACTCTCATTGCGATCGGTCCTTGAGAAGGACAAATTGAATGGTTTGAATTTTCTTGGTTGGTTCCAGTAACTTGAGGATTGTCCTTAAACAAGAACGGAAATTATATGTCATTGAACAACCACTTCCTAATGAACCACCCACTAATGCCTCGAGGGTGATAGAGATGCTTACAAGAAGTATCTCGATGACATGATAGATGTTGGATGTCTTATGCTTGCCACTATGAATCTCGAACCGGAAGCAACATGAGGACATGGTTGCTTATGATATGATCGAGCACCTGAAAGAACTTTATCAGGGGCAAGCATGGCAAGAGAGGTTTGATATCTCTAAGGCCCTATTCCAATATAAGTTGGCTGAAGGAAGCCCAGTAGGACCTCATGTCCTTAAGATGATTGGCTATATTGAAAGCCTATCTAAGCTTGGGTTTCCATTGAGCCAAGAGTTGGCCACTGATGTTATTTTACAATCGTTATCGGATAGCTACTGACCAGTTTGTCCTCAATTTCAATATGAATGAAATTGACAAGACTCTACCACAATTGCTCGGTATGTTACGAGCTGCTTGAAGGCAACTTGAAAGCAGTTGGACCCAAGCCCATACCTTGATGGTCCGTAATAACAAGGGCAAAGGAAAGGCCAAAGTTCAAACAAAGCCTAAGGGCAAAGGTAAGCCCAAATTTGGAAAAGGAAAGGTGCAGACTGAAACCTAAAGGTGGGGTGTCTAAGGAAGGAAAGCTGTTTCCATTGTGGTGTGACTAGACATTGGAAACGGAAGCGCCTGTCTATCTTGAAGAAGTCAAGAAGGCTAAAGCAAGCGGAATGTCCGCTTGGTATTTATGTTATTGATATTAATTTATCAACTACTTCTTCTTGGGTATTAGATCTTTGGTTGTGGTTCTCATATTTGTACTACTGCATGGGGACTACAAAGGAGTAGGACTTTGGCTAGAGGAGATGTGGACCTACGAGTTGGAAATGGAGCAAAAGTTCTTTGCATTAGCTATGGGAACATATACTTTATCTTTGCCTAGTGGACTTGATTTATGTTTAGAGGATTGTTATTTTGTGCCCGGTTTGACTAAAAACATTATTTCAATTTCTTGTTTAGACAAAATTGGTTTTGAGATAATTATTAAGAATAATTGTTGTTCATTTTATCTCAATAATGTTTTCTATGGTTGGCACAATTAATTAGTGGCCTCTATATTTTAGATCAAACGAATCCCATTTACAACATAAATACTAAAAGATCTAAAATAAATGACTCAAATCAAACTTATCTTTGGCATTGTCGTTTGGGCCACATAAGTGAGAAACGCATATCCAAACTCCATAAAGATGGTCTCTTGAATTCATTTGTTTGAACAATTTGAAGTATGTGAATCTTGCTTATTGGGAAAAATGACTAAATCTCCTTTTCTTGGTAAAAGTGAGCGAGCTAGTGATTTATTGGACCTAATACATTCGATGTATGTGG
This sequence comes from Gossypium bickii, assembly GCA_025503065.1. NCBI lineage: Eukaryota > Viridiplantae > Streptophyta > Magnoliopsida > Malvales > Malvaceae > Gossypium > Gossypium bickii. The sequence goes on along the minus strand of CP106711.1, from coordinate 45,675,033 downwards.
ACCAATAAATACAGAGGCCGAGGTGGATTTCACTACTTCATTATTTTCACCGATGATTTGAGTAGATATGGGTATGTTTATCTCATGCGCCATAAGTCCGAGTCCCTTGAAAAGTTCAAGGAATTCAAAAATGAAGTACAAAATCAACTAGGCAAAACTATCAAGTCACTTCGATCCGATCGAGGTGGAGAGTACTGAGCCTAGAGTTTGATGATCTTTTGAAAGAATGTGGGATTGTCTCACAACTTACTCCTCCCGGTACTCCTCAATGGAATGGAGTATCCGAGAGAAGAAATCGAACTTTATTAGACATGGTTCGATCCATGATGAGTCATTCGATCTACCGACTTCCTTTTGGGGACATGCACTTGAGATATTTGCTTTCACACTAAATCGTGTTCCATCTAAATCGGTTCAAAAGACGCCATATGAGATGTGGGTAGGAAACGTCCTAGTATGTCTTTTATGAAAATTTGAGGTTATGAAGCTTATGTTAAACGTCAGACGTCTACTAAGCTTGAACCCAGATCTGAAAGGTGTATTTTTGTGGGGTATCCAAAAGAAACCAAAGGATATTATTTCTTTAATCCCTTCGAGAACAAAACGTTTGTTGCTCTGGATGGTGTCTTCTTAGAAAGAGAATTTACTTCTAGAAAAGGAAGTGGGAGAAAGATTGAACTTGAAGAAATTCGAGAATCATAAGATACTACTGAACCAGAGATTGAACAACAAAAAATTCCACAAGAAATTAAGTAACAAACAACTGCTTTAGAAACACAACCATGCGCGCAGATCTTTAAGAGAACGCCGTGCACACGAGAGATATAGATTTCTCATTACAACGTATGGTGGCGTTCTTCTTATAGATCAAGATGAGCCTAGGACTTATCAAGAAGCGGTGACGAGTCGGACTACGAGAAATGGCTTGAGGCCATGAGATGCGAGATGGATTCCATGTATGAAAACTAAGTATGGACTTTGATTGATCCCCAGAAGAAGTTAAACCTATAGGGTGCAAATGGGTTTTCAAAAAGAAAACCGACATGGATGGTAATGTACAAACATACAAAAAGGCGATTAGTCGCTAAAGGTTTTCTCCAAATTCATGGTGTTGACTATGATGAAACCTTTTCTCCTGTAGCTATGTTTAAATCCATCGAGATCTTGCTCGCCATATTTTGCATTTCATGATTATGAAAATCGGCGGATGGACGTCAAAACGATTTTCCACTTGGGAACCAAGAAGAGGATGTGTATATGACACAATCGAAGGTTTTGTAAATCCAAAGGATGCTAGAAAGATATGTAAGTGCAAAGATCCATTTATGGATTAAAGCAAGCTTCTCGAAGTTGGAATCTTCGTTTTAACGATGCAATCAAAGAGTTTGGTTTTGTCAAAAATGAAGATGAACCATGTGTTTACAAGAAAGTTAGTAGGAGCACTATCACATTCTTGGTACTATATGTGGATGACATACTTATCATGGGAAATGACATACCTACCTTGCAGTCTATTAAGACTTGGTTAAGAAGTTGTTTTTCTATGAAGGACTTGGGCGAAGCCACTTATATCTTAGGAGTCAAGATCTATAGAGATAGATCAAGACGACTACTAGGTCTAAGCCAAAGTACATACATAGATAAAGTACTGAAAAGGTTTAGTATGGAAGAATCTAAAAGAGGATTTCTACCTATGAGACATGGTATTTCACTCTCAAAGGAAATGTGTCCTTCAACTCCACAAGAGAGAGAACGTATGAGTAAAATTCCATATGCTTCCGCTATTGGATCTATCATGTATGCTATTTTATGTACCCGTCCAGATGTCTCGTATGCCTTAAGTATGACGAGCAGGTAGCAAGTAGATCCCGGTGAAGATCACTGGACCACAGTCAAGAGTATCCTTAAGTACTTAAGAAGAACTAAAGATACGTTCCTATTATATAGAGATGAGGAAGAGTTAAGTGTAAAAGGTTACACTGATGCCAGCTTCCAAACCGACAAGGATGATTCTCGATCGCAATTAGGTTTTGTGTTTTGCCTTAATGGTGGTGCTGTGAGCTGGAAGAGTTCAAAGCAAAGTACAGTAGCCGATTCTACAACATAAGCTGAGTATATTGCAGCCAGTGAGGCAGCAAAGGAAGCGGTTTGGATCAAGAAGTTCATTACTGGACTAGGGGTTGTGCCTAGCATATCAGATGCTATAGAGCTCCGATGTGATAACAATGGAGCTATTGCACAAGCTAAGGAACCCAGATCTCACCAGCGATCCAAAAATATACTTAGACGCTACCATCTTATTCGAGAGATTATCGATCGAGGGGATGTAGAGATATGCAGAGTACCTTGGATGATAACATTCTTGATCCACGACCAAGCCTCCGACATGCAGAAGCATGATCGTCACACTAAGTCACTTGGTATTAGATATATGAGTGATTGGTCTTAGTGCTAGTGGGAGATTGTAAGAGTATGCCCAAAGATCAATCATGAGATGGTTGTAATAACATACTTAATTTACCATGTTTATTAATAGAAAGCGTTATTATTATTATTTCAGTTTTCCTTTCTGTGTGTATAAATAAACTGTTTTATAATAATGTCCTGAGAATAATATGATTATTCTTAAAAGATCCTTAGTCGAGTATTATTGTTGACTAGGACAACAATAATGCATTAAGACTAACATGTAGTTGATTGATGATAAAGAGTTGTCATTTATATGGAGTATCAAAATCAATACATGAATATGTGTGTTAGAGAACAACATATTGGATTGACCCGCTATGAGTATGTTTCTTGGATTATTATGTAATTGTCACAACATTACTCATAGTGATTAATATGTACATGATCCTCAAACTTGAGATCATTATTATCCCAAACATCGTGAGTTGTATATTTTGATCTGATCAAACGCGTAATCGTAACAAAGTTGTTCTATAAAAGCGATGTTGGATATACCACAATCTATGTAGAGGGATATGGTTGATCAATAAAGGATAAGTCCCTCCTACATAATAGGAGTAATATCTTAGGCCACTTGATTGAGTGAGACTAGAAATGCATGGCCATGCTCAAATAAGTTGATATGAGATGTCATACTAATTTGTATATCATAGTCTACTCAAGATATCAAGAAACATGGGATGGACTATGCAAGTGTGACTATCCCATGACTTGTATCCGTTCCAGAGATAAAGGACTTAAGGATTAATGCATGAAAGGTTAATCACGAATGGTTATGTCGAATCATGACTTCTTGTAACTTAGGTAGCAATGATGCATTGCTAGATGCCACTTATTGTCTATGACAATAGAATCGTTCTAGTATTACTGCTAACGTTGCAAGAACCTACAGGGTCACACCCTATGGTTGAAATGAACGGAATAAAATATAGTTGGTATTGTGTTTGGTTGTCACATGAATTAAATTAATTAAAGAATTAATTTAATTGGGCAATCAAATATTGAACATATTATATGTACAAGGATGTTGTACACATAATGATAACATAATTTTATTAATATATGAATTTGATTCATATATAAATTTAAATAAATATAGTTTACCGAAATCCTTATTATAATTAATGTAATTATAATTTTGAGATATAATTAATGTAATTATAATTTTTGGTTAAAAACTTTATTGTATTTATTTAATCTTGTAATACATTCAAGAGATACCAATTATAAAAGGCCCAATTAAGAGGATACCTATTATAAAAGGCCCAATGAGAAAGGCACCCATTATAAAAGGTATTAAAAGGAGACAAAGCTGAAAATGAAAAACCCTAAGTGATTGCTTGTTAGGTCTAGCAGCCGTCAAGCAAATAAACCTCCAAAATAGTTTTGGAGATTTCTTCCGTTCATAGTCAAACCGGGTGGATCATGTAGAGGCCGACATCGGAAAAGGTTGTGGCTTGATTCGATAGTAGATCAAAACTCTTGTTGCCAAGGCATCGCTGTCTACTCAGATTGAAGTTTTGGTAATTTCGAAACCTTTATTTCACCCCGATTCGTTCCTCACACATGGATTCCTGATTTGGATCGCCAGATCTAATTTTATTCTACTGCGCCATGGGGTTCCGGCGTTCTAACAGGATATCCATAGTACAAGATAAATAAACAAAAAGACCTACTGAACATATTAGCAAAAAGAAGCATATATCTGAAACTAAAAACAGGAGAGGAAAAGTATTTTGCTCAACAAAAATTTTAAAAATATTAGGCAAATATTTTCTTGGGTCTTGGGAGCAATGGAACTAGTGCCATGTTATTTGGAAAAGGAATTGTAATAAAAAAAAAAGATGCAGGTGAAGGGGAACACAACTTGAGAAAAAAATTTGTACTTTAAAATGGGCACCTAAGTAGTAGCATAATTCAGACGCTCTACTTTCTTGTGAATCACGGATTACACTATGAAGATATACATATGAAAATGGAATAGTTCCTGTGAATTCGATTCTCATCATGACCATTCTTGCAACCTTAAAGAACAATATATCATGGTTGTCCAGAGTGAAAAAGTATTAAGGCCAACAGTTAAAACATAGAAAAATAGATCAAATGGAATTTCTTGAGACGAAGTATGCTATAATGCCCTTTAATTTGTTATTGAATAATTAATAGAAGCACTCTCTTATGAAAAAGAATAGGGCGCATCATCTAAGCAATAGGAGTTAAACAAAAGGGCTCATACCCAATTTCAAGCATTATTGTCGGATAAAACCTTTCAAAATCCTCTGCCGACTCATCTGGCCACCCAAGAGTACTGAAAGTCCATAATGCACTGAAATACAGTAAGCAAATCATGCATAGCCAAAATATATAACATTTATCACACAAAAAAATATTGATGTGTGCATCACAAGTTTCATTTCTAGAGCATGGGAGAACTATATCTAAACCTTTAAAACTCAAGTTGAAGAAGATGGTTGAAAAAAGCAACTTACACCATTTGGTACCATTTATTGCATTACTCAAAAAGCCTAACAAATGAACTCATTTATCACAATAAAATGCTTTCAATCACCTCACATAAAAATGTTTCAAATAATCAACATGGTTGCCTCAATACTTTTTTCAATAGAGTTAGATATCAAACATATTTGGACTCAACCTTGGACCTCTCAGAAAACCATCAGAACTTTCCTACCAGGTACTAACAGGTCAGAATGTAAGTGAAATTTTAGTTTAGAAATATTGAAGTGATAAGAAATCCTACCACTTACAGAGAATTTTTTTCCTTTTATAATTATGCAAGAAAGTTAGGTGACAACATTAATATAATTGCTTCATTTGGATGACAATTTCAAATATTACTTGCTTTCATCTATGTGATCTCAATGACTCAAAACATGATTCATCATTTTTCATTTGATACATGTCAACAGATTTTTTGGAATAGTTCTTCATATTTAATCAATAACTTACATACAGGAAGAAGAAAAAAAAAAGGTGCACTTTATCGATTGATAATTTGAAAATATTGCATCATTTAAACATTGTTTATTACATTAGTTAAATACTACAATATAAATAACACCTTAGGTTTATTTGAAGGTCCTTTATATACTTTAAGAGGTGATAACACAAATAAAAATTATGGTTTCGAGCCTAGGATCAAGGCACCAAATGAGTAGCGCAAGAATTCATTCAGAAGGAAGGGTTTTTCCCTTATTATGATTCCTATTTTTGCATATGGTTGTGGAACTCTAAAGGAGTTGCCTACCTTTGATTTGCTAAAACTTTAACCTTATTTTATTCATGAATAATTTACCTATCATAAAGAGATTTATAATTTAAGAAATAAGATGCAAAACCCTACTTTCTTATTCTAATACGGAAAATAAAAATATGACATCAGAATATCCTAATTTATTAGTAAAGTTTTATTCAAACTAATAAAGAAATTTTAGAAAATAAAAATTAAAACTAAATCTCAACAAAATCAGTATCCTAATCAGATGCCCTTAACATAAACATGACATAATAAGAAAATAAATCCAAAGGGACAGCAAAAATAGAATTGACAAAGACTGATTGTGAACTCTAGTTTGTAATATAATATAATCATATCCAATCAGTTAGAGAAGAAAGCTAATCATGTACCAAAAAAGAGAGAGAAACTCTAAGTAAAGAATGACTTTCCATCCTAAAAAGATGATATTATAGTTATGGAGTTTAAAATTGAATAATCAACCTTGAGAACAAAGTGTCAAGAACATCTGGATCCCGATAAACTTCTACGTCTTTTCCGTATTCAACACGAGCCTTCATAAGAGCTTCCTCAGCACTGTTGGCAACTATGTATTCCTCTTCACAATCTTTTCCAACAATGTACCAAATAGGTGTGCGATGTCCCCTCAACTGTCTGCTTATGCACCAACCCTTGATATTGTCAACCAATGATATAAATCTGTAATTAAAATAAGCAGAAGTGAGCAAAGGCAGAAACTAGCCAGCAAAAGTAAATTTAAAGTAAAATATCGATTAAATAGGAAAAAAGGTCCCAGATGATAGTAGCATGTACTGAGGGGTGTTGCACTATGAAGAATGAAAAAATGTGGCCATCCTCTCAGTAGGGATGAAGAGTTAACTACATAGAGACTGGAAAAGGACTAAATTAGTACCATCAATGGACATGATTGTGTCCTACCTGGAACATGCATGTTTTCCAAATTTTTCATAAGCAAGGTCATACCTTTTATTTGTGTCCCCTAAAACATGTTGACATGAGCATAAAATGCAGGTACTTTAATTAGGAAACATGGATAAGGTTGATGTTCACTAAACTAGCTATAAATACGACTAAGGCAAATGCACTTATCGAACAATAGTGTAGCTATGGTGAGTAGGGAATATCGTATCCACAAGGACTAAAAGTACTAGTAATTACCGTTTTTCTATTATTTAGTCAACAAATTGGAGTGATTGTTTTTAATCTAAAATTACTAAACTAATTTAACTAAGAACGCAACAGAAAATGAAATAGGAAAATAATCGAAGATAACTAATGAGATAAACAATACCCAGGAAAGAATCCACCTAGACTTCACCTATTATTATGAATCTGAATCAAACGATTTATTCACCTCTTTCGAGAGTAAGAACACTGACTCTAGGTTAATTAATTGAAATCTCTTTTTAATTAAAACTCCTATCGTCGCATTAACTCAATCTATGGATTCCCCTATTAGATTTGACTCTAATCCGATAGATTTATGTCATCTTATTTCTAGGATTGCATGTAAATCCACTCAATTATGCTAGATCTACTCTTAAACAGGGACTTTTACTCTACTGAAATAAGCACATTAAACATGAATTAATATCCCAAAAATATTAAAACACAAAATAAACATACATAATTGAGAACAAGAAACAAGTATTTATCGTGTAAAAACATAAATTAAATAATAAGATTCATCATAGGTTTCATCCTCCCTAGGTATCTAGGGAATTTAGTTAATAATCCTGAATATAAATATCTCAAAGTTAGGATAACCACAAAACATAAAGAAACTCAATAAAACTTCGAAAGCAATTAAATGGAGACCTTCGATCGTGAGGGAGATTCGCTTACGAGTTGATTCTGATGACGATCTTCGATTGTTTTCTTCAATCCTCTTTGATTGCGCCCTTAGGTCTTCTTCTAATTGGTATTTATAGACTTTAGAATGCTCAGAAAGCCTTAAAATTGGGTTTTTCTGCGTATCTGGGAAGAAGGTTGCGAAATTGACACGGGTTTGAACATAAGCATGTGGCCAGCCCGTGTGGATCCTAGAAACAGCTTTATTTGTCTGATTTTAGCTTGTTTTTCTCTCCTTTCGCTCCCAAAGGCTATCCTAAGTATAGAAACATGAATTTAAAGGATTAGGCGCATAAAATTCACTAATTTACATAATTAATCATCCAAAAATGCATTAAAAATGGGATTAAAATATGCTATTTTTACAGCTTATCAAAGGCAGAACAAAAAAATCCTAATATAACCCACTATGATATGAGTAAAAAATCATAGATCTGAAACTAAAACTATTGTAGTGTGTGGATGCAATTTTTTTGGTCCTCTAATTACTCAAAACTAATAAATAATGAGAGAGAAAAAAATTAAAGAGATAGAGAGACAGAGAATCAAGAAAGAAATGGGGTGTATGTGTGTTTTTGGCCTCTAGTTACCCAAACCTAAAAGAAAATTGTGAGCAAAAATCTGAAGAGAATGAGAAAGAGAGAGAGAGAGAGAGAGAGAGAGAGAGAGAGAGAGAGAAAATAGATGAAGAAATGGGGAAGCTGTAACAGCACAAATTTGGGTCTAGTTGAAACAGTAGTTTCGAGACCACAAATTTGACAAAGAAAATTTTATTTTTATTATATTTTTATGGTCTACAATTTTACGGAAATATTTCGTAAGATTTTAGTTAAAAAAATTTGACGTTTGAGCACTCAATTTAGTCAAAATGACTAAATTGTAAAAAGTGCAAAACTTGAGTTCTATATATTAGAGGTGTCATATTGCTATGAGTTTTAAATTGCAGGCCCTTAAAAGGTAATTAGACCATTGAATAACTTAATGGATAAAAATCGGCATGAATTGGACAAAATTGAAAGAAAAGCCTTAAGGGCATTTTAGTCATTTAGTGTTTTAAATGGATAAAAGACAAAATACAAGGGAAAAAAATCTGCTCATCTTCTTCAAATTCTATCAGAAAATTTCTAGACTCCATGGCTAAGGGTTTCAAGCTTTTCAAGCTTCATAATCCCGAAAAACGAGATTTGGATGTAGAAGCGGAGGAAAATCGAAAATCGAGAAAGTTGGTAAAATGGTCGTTTTGGCATTCGAGGTAAGTTTGTGTGTTAATAATAATGCAACATCGTGCTTGAATTGTAATTTTCTATTGATGATATGACACAAAAAGGACAGTTTTGAATAAGTTTATGAGTAAACGATTAAATTGAAATGTGAGCAAAAGTAAGAAAGCATGAATTCATTATAAAATACGTGTTTATTCTATTAAATAGTACAGAAATTATTTGATTATTTTTAACATATAAATGTTATATGTTTATATGACATTCGAGAAAAGAAAAAGAATGAGAGGACCGAATTGAAGGAAAAGGAAAAGAGAAGGTTAAGGAGTGAAGGAAGAAGAATTTATATCACCTCAACCTTTTGTTGTAAATACTACAAGAATTTTAAATTATTGTTATTTATCTTTTTGAAATATTTATGTAAATTATTTAAATATATGAGATTCAAATTTTAATGCCCAAGTAGACGAAATTTAGAACTCTTTGGGATATTAAGGAACATTAGCACGTTGGTGCTCTCGATATTAGCACGTTGGTGCTCTCGATATTAGAACGTTGGTGCTCTCGATATTAGCACGCCGCTGTGCTCTCTCGATATTAGCACGTCGGTGCTCTCGATTATTAGCACGTCTGTTTGCTCTCGATATTAGCACGCGTCGGTGCTCTCGATTATTAGCACATTGGTGCTCTCTGTTCACTTGTGCATCATAATGCACCTCTGTATTTGTTACGTATATCCGGTATGTTCTATAAAGTCTACTTTGGGCTAAGAATGTGAAATAAGAACAAAGTGAATCAACTGATGTGTTAAGGTAAGTTTTATATCTTATAAAAGATAAGTTAAATTTATTTAAAGCAATGCATAGTTGAAGAGAAACTACATGTGATGGTGTGATGACTAAGTGTAATTGAAAACGATCATGTTATGAATAAGTGCAAGTATGCATGTGACCAATTGAGAAATGTGGCAAATGTGCGTATGAACAATATGTTCAATATGTAATCGGAAATTTGAAAGATTGGTATAAGCACGTGATGAACACAACTAAAATAAAAGAGAGCAAAAGTTTACAATAGAGCTGCTTTGGACAGCAACAGCTACGTGAATTTGAAAAATCACCAAAAATAGAAGAAATGAAATTAGAAAGTGAAGGAGATATGAATTGAAAGCTAATTGAGTCTATTTTCATATGAAAGAAATAGAGTAAGCAAAAGAAATGGAATTAATGAGATATTTAAATTTTAGTGAAACTGGTTCTGAATGAATTCGTGATCCCCTGTTCTGTCTTTGAAAAATTATTAAAAATTGTATAAAAATAATTATGGGATATGGTTTATATGAATGGAATCCTGAATGAGTCTATTTTCAAATGAAATAAATAATAAGGTCATATGAATTCTTTACAAAGAGTAATTTGATTCTTCACACAGCTTAAGATAAACATGAGAAAATGGTGGAACTATGTGTAATTATGATTGCATTATCTTGAGAACTTGTTGTGAGGATGTGTCATGTTGAGGCCTTGATAAAGCTACAAATAAGTTGGGAAAGTAAGAACTTAGCATTATTTATGCAAGTTATAACGGCTTAGTAGTAAGCTAAATTCATTGCTAATGCTTATTATTTTTACATGTGAACTTACTAAGCTTTATAAGCTTACCCCCTTTTCTTTCCCATGTTATAGAGTCCTATTAAACAAGCTCGGGTTGGAGGTCATCGGAGATCGCTTCACACTATCAAGTTATCTATGGGTATCTTTATTTATAAATGATTTAAGTTATGGCATGTATAGGGACTTGACTAAGTCATTTTGTAAATGTGTTAAGTAATTTGACCAAATGTATTGTTAAGTCTGGTAATGCCTCGTACTCGGTCCCGGCATAGGATACGGGTAAGGGGTGTTACATTTATTGGTATCAGAGCTATGGTTTAGTCGATTCTCGGACTACCATAGTGAGTGCGAGAGTCTAGCTATACATGCCATAATGAACTGTGATAGTGTGACGACTTCCAACTCTGATGTAAACTATTTTATTAGACAGATGCGTACTTTAACCGAACTAAATTTGATAGTGCAAACAATATGTTTATGATGAGTTGAGACTCGTAAAAAGTAAGAGTAATAGTTTATGATGTTTATGTGATGATGAATAAATTGTGGATAAAAAAAAATTCTTCTGAAATATGAAAAAATGAGACGAAATGAAAGTTTACACTATGATAAGTGTTCATGTTGATTTGCATTTGTATGATGCTATGAGTATAACTTGTGAAATTAAGTGAATGTTATGAGTATTTTTTCATGCAGACTCCATGTTACGAGATTTTGTCATTTTTGTTTCCTTAATAAATTATTGTTCAAAGTATCAACCGTGAGATATCAGTTGGAAATGTTCTATTGATGAAAATGGTTTCTTATTATTATTAAAATGCTTAGAATGATTATAATTTTTGACTTGATGGTGAGAGTTCTTTGATACTGATTACAGAGGTATAAAAATTGTGCCTTAGTATTGGTTGTTATGGAAATTTGTGTTTAAATTTTTCCGATGATCGAGATGTATTGTTTTCGGCTAAGGCATTATCTACTAAAGTAATTGAGAAGTTAGTCTTATTATGGCGGCATGTGAATATGTCATTATTGGTGGGTTGTGTGTGTACTGACGACGGTGATTTATTATTATTTGTAGGTGTGTGCGATACCACCGTATTTATCATTATTGGTGGGTGTATGCGATACTACCGTATTTATTATTCTTTGTTGGGCGTGTTCAAAACCACTTTGTGTATTCGATATTATTCTAAAGTGCTCATCGGAAACTTTGACAAAGTGAAAATTTCGTGTGACTATGTGATGACAAATGCAGAGTATAAGTGCATGTAAATGTGAGCAATGTTTATGATATGCATTTGGAATGTGGTAAGACTTGAAATGAGTAAGTTTATATGTAAATGATACGCCCTTTTTACTTATGTTTTTACATATTAATGCATCATATGAAAGATGAGTGAATATTATTGATATTTATTAAAATGATGGAAAGTGAGGAAATTTCGGATGAATCTTTGAAAGAGACAAAGGATACGGATGAATACAGTGAATATGTGTTAAATGACCTACAACAAACTTCATAGTTGTGATGAAATTTTATGAAAATCATCCGGGTTTTGCAATGTTATAGTTAAGGAAAAAGTTAATATTGACTAATCGACTCGTTCGGGGTTCTTATCATATGAGAATGCTAGTTAATTTTGTTGATAGATGAAAGCGTTGTTAATATATTTGGGTCGTGATCAGTTTACTCTATCTTTTCGGTATTCTATTAAAATGAATTGATAGAAAAGAAAGCAAGAACATTCATAGGATGTTGAAATTCGATTTCCAACGATTGTTATTCTGTGAAATGTGTATATGAAAACTATGTTGCTTCTGTTATCGTTCAGTGCTTATAAGTATTATTTTCCTTCTGGAAATTTTTTGAGAATTAGTCGAAGTCGGTATTATTTCTCTTATGAGCTATATTCTCGGACTTCTAATACGGTATCAAATCTTGGATCTCCTTATCTCAGATTTCTTATTGACTTTATTTTATGAACTGTGCAAGAGATATTTCTTTACTGGAAGTAATCATACTTATGTGAGTATGAAATCTAGTTTGATAGTGAACATACAATGTTATTATTGTCAGATGTGTAAAGACTAAAAGTATTGTTTATCGATGTGACTGAGAAGTTAGCCTTGAAATGGCACTACAATTTTAATTGTCAGAGAGATGCAATTCCAATGTGGTTCAGTATTTTAAGAAGTAACAGTAAAATGAATTTTATCAGATGTGAACTATCTTTAGATTTCGGGAAAGAAATCAACATTGATAAAAGAGTAAAAACAGTGAAGGATCAAATTTGGAATCGCACTATGATTGTTATTTCTGAGTAATTTTATATATCCCAATGAGTTAAAACGAGATTTTTATATATCATTGAAACTGTATAGTTGATTTAAGGATCATCGATTCGTAATCGGAAAGAATTGTAATAGGATACATGTTTGAGTTATCATAGCAACCGGATGAAAATAGTTCCTTTAGAAGGGTACTGTGAAACAGCCAAGACCAATTCAATTATTTAGTCTAGATAGTTAATTGGTTTGAAGTGTATTTTGATACAAGAAGCGTGAAAATGGTAGCTTGTGCTTGCGTAGTTAATCTTGCATGAAAAGAACCTTATGATGTGAATTAGATAGTGATTATTATTCAGAAATAATGATGCTTATTCCATGATTTTGTGAAACTTAGAATTTTGTCAGTAAATGGTAAGTTAGAAGTGTTCGAAAAGAACTAACTTCCGATTCAGAACTACAGGTCAGAAACTGACTATTTATATGTTGTTTCGAGACGAATTTGTGTACCAAGAAATCAATTATAGATTATCAAAAATTGCATACTGAATTGAAAGGTAAGAGTATTGAACTTAGATGAGTGTCAAGTGCTTCGAAAACATTTCATTAAAACAAAAAATCATCTAGATAAGTAAAGATAGGTGAGTTGTGGTTCATCGAAGAGTATGAGATTATTGATAGAATAATGCCAATTACTTATTAGTGGGATTTTCAGTCAGAATTTAAGAAGATTTGTGATATGATTTTTATGTTCATGATAAGAGAGTATAGTTCTGAATCTTAGTTTAAGAAGTAAGATGTTGAGGATGCCAAGACTATATGAGAAGCTAAAAGTGACTTGTGAAATTAAACCTAAATCCATTAACTGATGAGATTTTCGAGGACGAAAATCCCTAAGGGGGGGAGAGTTATAATGGCACAAATTTGGGTCTAGTTGAAAAGCAGAGTTTGAGACCACAAATTTGACAAAGAAAATTTTATTTTTATTATATTTTTATGGTCTACAATTTTACGGAAATATTTCGTAAGATTTTAGTTAAAAAAATTTGACGTTTGAGCACTCAATTTAGTCAAAATGACTAAATTGTAAAAAGTGCAAAACTTGAGTTCTATATATTAGAGGTGTCATATTGCTATGAGTTTTAAATTGCAAGCCCTTAAAAGGTAATTAGACCATTGAATAACTTAATGGATAAAAATCGGCATGAATTGGACAAAATTGAAAGAAAAGCCTTAAGGGCATTTTAGTCATTTGGTGTTTTAAATGGATAAAAAGACAAAATACAAGGGAAAAAAAATCTGCTCATCTTCTTCAAGTTACTGCCGAAAATTTCTAGACTCCATGGCTAAGGGTTTCAAGCTTTTCAAGCTTCATAATCCCGAAAAACGAGATTTGGATGTAGAACTGGAGGAAAATCGAAAATCGAGAAAGTTGGTAAAATGGTCGTTTTGGCATTCGAGGTAAGTTTGTGTGTTAATAATAATGCAACATCGTGCTTGAATTGTAATTTTCTATTGATATGACACAAAAGGACAGTTTTGAATAAGTTTATGAGTAAACGATTAAATTGAAATGTGAGCAAAAGTAAGAAAGCATGAATTCATTATAAAATACGTGTTTATTCTATTAAATAGTACAGGAAATTATTTGATTATTTTTAACATATAAATGTTATATGTTTATATGACATTCGAGAAAAAGAAAAGGAATGAGAGGACCGAATTGAAGGAAAAGGAAAAGAGAAGGTTAAGGAGTGAAGGAAGAAGAATTTATATCACCTCAACCTTTTGTTGTAAATACTACAAGAATTTTAAATTATTGTTATTTATCTTTTTTGAAATATTTATGTAAATTATTTAAATATATGAGATTCAGCCTTAATGCCCAAGTAGACGAAATTTAGAACTACTGGGATATTAAGGAACATTAGCACGTTGGTGCTCTCTGATATTAGCACGTTGGTGCTCTCTGATATTAGAACGTTGGTGCTCTCTGATATTAGCACGTCAGTGCTCTCTGATATTAGCACGTCAGTGCTCTCTGATATTAGCACGTCAGTGCTCTCTGATTATTAGCACGTCAGTGCTCTCTGATATTAGCACGTCAGTGCTCTCTGATTATTAGCACATTGTTGCTCTCTGTTCACTTGTGCATCATAATGCACCTCTGTATTTGTTCTGTATATCCGGTATGTTCTATAAAGTCTACTTTGGGCTAAGAATGTGAAATAAGAACAAAGTGAATCACTGATGTGTTAAGGTAAGTTTTATACCTTATAAAAGATAAGTTAAATTTATTTAAAGCAATGCATAGTTGAAGAGAAACTACATGTGATGGTGTGATGACTAAGTGTAATTGAAAACGATCATGTTATGAATAAGTGCAAGTATGCATGTGACCAATTGAGAAATGTGGCAAATGTACGTATGAACAATATGTTCAATATGTAATCGGAAATTTGAAAGATTGGTATAAGCACGTGATGAACACAACTAAAATAAAAGAGAGCAAAAGTTTACAATAGAGCTGCTTTGGACAGCAACAGCTACGTGAATTTGAAAAATCACCAAAAATAGAAGAAATGAAATTAGAAAGTGAAGGAGATATGAATTGAAAGCTAATTGAGTCTATTTTCATATGAAAGAAATAGAGTAAGCAAAAGAAATGGAATTAATGAGATATTTAAATTTTAGTGAAACTGGTTCTGAATGAATTCGTGATCCCCTGTTCTGTCTTTGAAAAATTATTAAAAATTGTATAAAAATAATTATGGGATATGGTTTATATGAATGGAATCCTGAATGAGTCTATTTTCAAATGAAATAAATAATATTGTCATATGAATTCTTTACAAAGAGTAATTTGATTCGTAGTGAAGAGAGGTCAGAACAGTCAAACAGCGAAATAGGGGAAACTTTAAGAATAATCTGG
Source organism: Gossypium bickii (assembly GCA_025503065.1). Classification (NCBI taxonomy): domain Eukaryota; kingdom Viridiplantae; phylum Streptophyta; class Magnoliopsida; order Malvales; family Malvaceae; genus Gossypium; species Gossypium bickii. The sequence goes on along the minus strand of CP106711.1, from coordinate 45,659,385 downwards.
TATTGATTGGCCATACCAAAAATTCTGGAAAAATTATAGTAAAAATATATATGAGTCTAGTTTCAAGGAAAATTAACGGATCTTAAATTGGAGTTCCGTAGCTTCAGATATAAATGATTTAGTGACAATGACTCAAGTAGACAGCTTAAGATAAACATGAGAAAATGGTGGAACTATGTGTAATTATGATTGCATTATCTTGAGAACTTGTTGTGAGGATTTGTCATGTTGAGGCCTTGATAAAGCTACAGATAAGTTGGGAAAGTAAGAACTTAGCATTATTTATGCAAGTTATAACGGCTTAGTAGTAAGCTAAATTCATTGCTAATGCTTATTATTTTTACATGTGAACTTACTAAGCTTTATAAGCTTACCCCCTTTTCTTTCCCATGTTATAGAGTCCTATTAAACAAGCTCGGGTTGGAGGTCATCGGAGATCGCTTCACACTATCAAGTTATCTATGGGTATCTTTATTTATAAATGATTTAAGTTATGGCATGTATAGGGACTTGACTAAGTCATTTTGTAAATGTGTTAAGTAATTTGACCAAATGTATTGTTAAGTCTGGTAATGCCTCGTACTCGGTCCCGGCATAGGATACGGGTAAGGGGTGTTACAGAAGCTATGGATGAAAGGGAACGAGAAGTGAAAAGACATCACTGGGGAAACGGGTAGCTGGTTCTTCTCCAGCCCCGTCCGTTATTGCCCCAAAACTGTAGAGTTTTCAAATCTCCAATGGCTGGAATGAGAGAGTTATTTATTGTAATCTAATTAGAAAATAAATAAATAAAAGTAACCTTTCATTTTTCATTTATTATTTGTCCATGTATCTACTACATTTTTTAGATATTTTTTTTTGTAGTTTTTCTATTTAAAAAAGCAAAATTTATAAGTGAGTTTTCTCTAGCAATGGTAACATCATTTACTCAGACATAATGAAGAAAGAGTTGAGTTGTTCACCTGTCTAATAAATCCTATCAAAATTTCATTTATTACAAATTGAAACTAAATAATAATAAAAACAAAAAAACAAAAGTAAAGGAGACTTGCACAGTCAAGGAAGCAGAGAAACACAACCCAAGTTTACTTCTACATTGGACTTCATTTTTGGGGCAAACCTTTGAGCTTTGATATCTATTTTTTATAATATAATATTTATAAATAATATATTTACTAATTAAATCAAGTTGGAAGTAATTCAATGACCTTTTTCTTGCAAAAGGTTAGGACTCTTGCCCATAAAAATGAAAATAACTAATAGATTAATTTTTGCTAACAATTGTTGAATTTTATAATATGACAAAAAACACAGGTTCAAACTTTGAATGTAGTATCACTGAAAAGAGTAATCTTCAATTCAAAAGAAGAATTTTATAAATCGTAAAATAAATATAAAAAACACTTTAATTATACAAATTAAAATTATTTGAGAAGCTACGTTATTGTATATTTGGGATTCAATTACTGTCATCTTTGTAGTACTTGACTATCATCTACTTACTTTGTCTAACTTTTGTGACATCTAAATAGTGTACGGTTTAATCTAATGGTTCAACTATAATCTATTTTTTTTGTTGAATTTATATGATGAAAAGAATCCAAACTTTTGAAGGAATAAACAATTGAATTTAATGCATTAGTCACCATGATGGGGGCTTTTTTGAAAATTGGGTGGTGCTGATATCTTTACAAAATAAAAATAAATGGTCATCATCAGTTATGGGATTCAAAAAAGCACTATCATCCACTCAATTTGATCTTTCTATTTAAAAAATGCAAAAATATTACTTTAAATCATAAAACAGACATGAAATGAAACAATAATGACTAAAGCAGATTACACATAAATAAATAGTCAAACAAAGATTACACATGGATGACATTTATAAGTCACATAGTAAATATCTAAAGACCCTAGAAGACTAAAAAATTTTGAACTCTCCTCCATTTCCGTCTTAAGCCATCAAGCTCTAATCTTGGGATTAATTGATAAAAAACAATTCACTTGTCCTTATTTATTAATAATTTCAATAAGAAAAAGTATAGCAAACTTGCTTCTAGAACTTCCTCCAACAAGCTATCAAACACTTTAATTTCTTGTGGAATACCATATGGATCCATAATAGGAGTCAAACTATCTTGACTCATATTGTCAGTTGCACTGCATAATTTTTCAATTTGATTGGATAATCTTGCAGCCCCTCCAATTTGCTTTGAGGATTTCTTCCTTCTAATTTTAAAATGTGAAGTTCCTACCTCAGGTGTTTTTCTTTTTTGATTATTTCCATCAAAGTCACGTCCCATTTGACTTGTAAACATCATTTATCACATTTTCTTCCTCACTCTCTTCAAGTAAGTCATTGTCAACATCCTCAAAAAATTCACTAGGGAGTGTACCTGAAGAATGTGCTTATGCTTTATAATCGGTGGCAACTATCCCCATTAACATCTAGTTCAACTTCCCTTCGAACCCAAGATTAATGCTTGAAGTTCTAAACCAACGTCCTCTTCGGATGAAGTTATCTACTCCTCGCTTCCACCGATAATGGATATGGCAATTCTAAACCAAGGCATCTACTCCAAACAGGTTGTCGTGCCCGATGAGAAAAAATGTAACAGCCTGATTTTGGGTCTAGTCGGAACAGTGGCTTCGGGACCACAAATCCGACGCAAAAAAAAATTATTTTTATTATATTTTTATGGTCTACAGTTTTATGGAACAATTTCATGAAAATTTTGTTTGAAAATTTTGATATTTGGGCACTCAATTTAGATAAAAGGACTAAATTGCAAAAGATGCAAAATGTGTGTTCTAGAAGCTAGAGGTGTCTCATTGTTACGAAATTTTAAATTAGAGGTCCTTAAATGGTAATTAGACCATTGGTTAAGTTGGTGGACAAAAATGGACATGGTTAGGTATGTTTCTAAAGTTTTTCATTAAGGGCATTTTAGTAATTTGGTAATTAAAATGAATTAAAAAGCCAAAATAAAGCCAAAATTTTTCCATCTTATTCCTCACTTGGCCAAAAATTTGAAGAGAACCATGGCTAGGGTTTGTCAAGCTTTCAAGCTCAGTTGTAAGTCCGTTCTTACCACATTTTTAATGTTCTTTGCATTTTTGAAGTTGTTGTAACCCGATCTATCTATTTCTACCACTAATTTAAGATATGATCAAGGTATATGGTTTTAACCATGTTGAATATGTGTGTATTTTGATGTTTGATGGTAGAAAATGCATGTTTGTTGTTTGTTAAACGACTTTTGCTAAGTGATTTTTGATAAAAATGTCTAAAAGGACTTATTTGTAAAAGTCTATAAAATGAGTAGAAAAAATGTGAATAAATGAAAAATATGGGCTGTTATGAGTATAAAAATAGTTTCGGCTAGGCTTGGGTGTGAAGAAATTGAATGAAATTTATTTTACGAGCCTAGGGACTAAACTGTAAAATGTTAAAAGTTTAAGGGCAAAAATATAATTTTGCCATAATGTGAATTTTGGGCTGAAATGAATAATGTGATGATTAAATGGGATGAATTTGGTATTATATATCAAGAAAAACGAAGTTCGGGTCTAGATCGGGGGAAAACCAAAGTGTTTGACGATTAGGTCCATTTCCGCTATTTTTGTATCGAGGTAAGTTCGTATGTTTAATAAGAATTAAATTATATATGTATAAATGCTTAATTGATAATTGTGATAAATGCTATATTATTCAAATGAAATGTGAATGCTATTGAGTACAATACTACGAAAATGGCCGATAGAGATTCGATACAGTAAAAGTTTCGGTTGAACCTTAGGAATAGATAGGATACAAATGTCACGACATTAAGGTTACTAAGATTATGTGTAAGACCATATCTGGGATATGGCATCGATATGAGACTTCATATAAGACCATAGCTGGGCTATTGACATTGATACGAGATTACATGTAAGACCATATCTGGGATATGACATTGATACGGTACTGTGTGTACGAGATTCCCGAGTATCCTTCAGTGTTGCAAATGGTTCAACGGGAAATATTTACGAAATGTGGTTACAAGTGATGGTACGACTCAGTCAAGGTACTCGTGACAAAAATCGACAAGTAAGTGTTAAAAGTGAATTTCATATGATGAGTAAGTGGAAAATTATGAGAATTCATATGGTTCAATTGAACATTCATAAATGTTATGGCTATTGAATTGAATATAGTTTATTTATATTTGCTTATGCTTATGTAAATGTGAATGAATTGATAAGAATTATTCAAACCATGTAAGCATTGAAATGAATAAACCTGTGAAATTCTTGGTTAATTATGTGAACGAATACATGGCATAAAGGTGGAATTATACAAGTTATATTATAGTATTTATAATGGCTTAAAATGTGTTTATTTGATGAGATGAGTTATTACCATACGAGCTTACTAAGCTATATAGCTTACCCCCTTTCTTTCCCTTATCTTATAGTGTTACCAAGCCAGCTCGAGATCAGAGATCGTCAGAGATTCAGATCACACTATCAAACCCTCTCGTTTTGGGTATTGATGATTTTAGTATTTTGAAAGTATGGCATGTATAGGGACTTAGTCATTTTGTTAAATGTGTCATTGTGATTGTATCAAATGTCTTGGCTTGTGATTATCAAAGGCTTGTTTTAATATTTGGCCATGTAGATTGGTTTATTTAGGCTATCATGGTTGTAAGCCTAAGTATATATGTGTGTGTGTGTGTGTGCGCGCGCGCGCGCGCTAATGTCTTTGGTGATATGGTCATGATATGCTTGGTGAAAGATAGAAATGTCATTTATGACATGAATGTGATATGTTTGGTAATATGGTCTATTGATGAGATGATAAAGTGGTGTACAATTAGGTATCTTGAAAGTAGTCAATTGTGGCTCAATAAATGTTGTGAGTATGATAGATGTTGATATTGTATTGGCATGTGTTGGTCATAATTGTGGATGTTTTGGTTGCCTAAGTATGTTATGTTTTGTGCCTTGAATTGGTGTAAGTGTATATGTGAATAAGGGTGGCAAATGGCTTGGTAAATAGCCTTTATTTTGTCCATAAGGGTAGACACACGGGCATAAGTCTAGGCCGTGTGTGACACATGGTCTACCCCACGGGCATGTGTTCCGGCCATGTGTCCCCTGCACCTAAATTTTGAGAAACAGAATGTTTAGAATTGAGCACACGGGTAGAGACACGGGCGTGTGTCTCAACCGTGTGTGCTACACGGCCTAGCATATGGGCGTGTGGCACAAGTCAGAGAGCACCCTAAATCGAACACGGTCTGAAGCACGGGCGTGTCATAGGGTCACATTGGCGTGTGAGCCTTACATCTAGCAAAAATTTTCTAAGTTTTGTAAAAAATTTTAAAGTTTTCGATTTAGTCCCGAACCACATCCAAAGCATGTTTTGGGCCTCGTAGGCTCGTATAAGGGACTTTGTGATTGAATATGAATGTTTTTAATTTGGACGCAAATTTAGGACTCGAAATTGTGTGAATGCTTGTGTTATAAGTCCGGTAATGCCTCGAGCCCTATTCTGATGTTGAATACGGGTAAGGGGTGTTACAAAAAAGGTTCGTGAATGGGTAAGAAATTCATTCTATGATCCCAAATGTTGATTTACTTCTTGTGGAAATCTCACCAATTTTCGTCAATTTTCCTTCGCAAATCAAGTTTGTGTAGTGCTTCAATGTCTAGCGGTGGCTGCGAAAATTTTTGCCTCCACCTGAACTGTCTCATCACTCGATCCTATTCGTGCATCTCTACCGTCACGTGAACTATCAATGGCACCTTCGCTTCTCACATACTCCGAATGGCCTAAAATTCGGGCAAGACGCATTCTATGATACCCGGATCAGTGTATAGCATCCATTAAAACTGCAGTGCACAATTATAAATGTTGTTATCTACAAAATTTTAAATTCCAAATCTTTGTATAATTATTATAGATTCGAAGAAATCAATAACTAACATTGGCTTTCGAGCGTTGATCTAACAACAGTTGGATATCTTTGAGCTGCTCCGATAGTCCCACTTAACTCGACCCATTGTTCCACCTACTTAAAGAATATGTTAATTCAAACATATAATAAATAAACAACATTTAGTATATTAACTATATATTATTATCAAATGAATTTTACATTGTCAGCAATGGGAACGTATAAGGGTCATTGACTCAGGCATGTAAAAATGGTAGCCGACGCCATGCCTATGACTGCAGCAAGAGCAAACAACCACCAATTGATATATTATCTGATTCCGTCGCCCAACACAACTCCTTGTACAACGTGGCCAACACGACTGATCCCCAACTCAATCGTCCATATTCTTTGAAGTCGACTAGGTGTAGTAGCCACCTTATGTGTACCAAAATTTGAGATTTATCGGACATTAGGATTCCCTCGGTTAATCTCAGGATGAATGCTTAGGCATATTGTTCTTTTACAACGTTAGTCGTGTTCGGAGGAAGGTTTTTGAAATTATTTTCCAACCATTTCATATCTATCCATCCACCTTGGAACTTGTTCAGCACCTTCCCTAAAAATGCCTCGCAAAAGTCCTCTTTACCGAGAACGACCCCTAACCACCATAACGATTGGCCCAACCACCGGTAAATCGAGTTGTAAAGCTACGTCCTCGAGTGTGATTGTACACTCACCGCATAGAAGATAGTATGTGTGTGTCTCGGGTCTCCATCTTTCCACCAACGCGCTGATAAGTATAGGATCCAATTTGTAGCCCCCGAGCATACGAAATGCATGTAAGAATCTCGCATCTTGCAAATAACCATGAATTTCAATATCTAGACTCTTTGACAAATTATATATGAACCCCTCCAAAACACGGTCATCTTCCTATTTATATCAACAAAATAAAATATTTTAAAATTAAAAAAACTTTAAAATTAACTTAATTGAAAATAACGAAATTTAAAATTTTTCCTTACCATTGTCAATTGAGTAGCGAAATGTGCTTGTTGCCGAAACGAATCAAAGAGCTTGCCATTCATGAAAATTTAATCGAAATGAATAATCTACTAAATAATAAAATAAAACTATAATATTTTCAAACAAATATATTGGAAAATTTTGAATAAAACTTGAGAAAATTGAGAGAGTTGAAAGAATTGAGAGTTTAAATAGAATAGAGAGTTGGATTTGAGTGAAAAGAATGAAAAATGGCTTGGTATTTATAGCAAAAAAAATTGTTGCCCCCTAAAAATTTTACCGTTGGCCTCGTTTAAAATCGGACCGTTGAGAAATAGTTGTTGGAGGAAAACACGCCCAGCTAAATGCATTTTCATACACTTTCTCTAAAATCGTTCTATTTTCGAAAACAACCTATTAAGTGAATTTTAAAAAATAGAATATTCTTATAATTTAGCCTAATTCAAGAGCTAGGTATTAATCTTGTAGCATATTGAGTTAATACGCCACACTTATGACAGTTGAGGAACAAATTATTTATAAATCAATAATGTTAATTAAGTGATTAAAATGAAAGTTATTAATATTAGAGATCTTGTGCAAAATCAATTAAAAGAGATGATGGCATCACGGCGTCCAATGTCTACACGTGACGACGGGACCCCACAACGTGGAACTAATACCCAACAAATTTAATAGTATTCAATTTTTAAAAGAAAAAGAAAATAGTTTTCAACATTTCAATCCAGGTTAGTATAACTTTGGACAGTAGGCAAAAGAAATTACACTGAATCTAACCCTTCTTTTCGTGAGATGAGAAGTGAGCAAATTTTGAATTCAATTTTAAACTTAACATTTACCAACAATTATATTAATAATTTGTAAATTAAATATTTATTTGGGTTGGTTGGCGGGTATACCTCCCATCAATAATTTCCAAACGTTTTGCATAAAATAATAAATCAAGAAAGAAGCAAAGAGCCAAAGACAAATGCCCGTGAACTGGTTTGTAACTATTGGAAATAGTGATGTAAAATTAAACACAATAAAAGTTTATTAATAACTTTTATAGTCAAACTGTTAGACCTAATTGATAACCATGTCACTTTAAAAATAATTATTAATAGACTGACAGAATCACGAATTACAAATCTATAACCTCCAAAACATAATCCATTTTCTAACTCAACATTTTGCAATTCATATACACATCTTTTGTATTATCTTCATTTCAAACAGCACCCAACCGTAATTAAAATATTATCTACTTGGGTCCTTCAAATTCTAAGCTTCAGGAATTTTACTGCCATTACTTTTCAATTTGTGTTTTTTTATGGCATCAGATGATATCTTAATTATTTTTATACTAACTATACCTACCATCTTATTATTTAATTTCCTTTATGCAAATTTAATCTTGAATTATCCTCTTCCTCATCCACTCATCTTCCCAAATCACTAGATGGTAATCGCTTAACCATCCTTTGTTTTTTCTTAAATGAACAAATAATTGAAAGGATTAACCCCTTTTTTTCCCTTCTCAATTATTGCTTTTTATGCTTTATTGTTGTTCCCCCTTAACTCTGCAAAAAAGATAAAAAGGTCATACACAGTTATCATCAGCCTAAGAGGGGAGGAGGAAGAGAATCAATTCTCAGCCTCGAGAATAAAAGAGAAGATTTGAAGACAACGGATAAACACAAAAGCATGAAATCATGTGAAAGAAAGTTATTAGTATCTTATCTCAGCTCTTAACCTCCGTCACCTTTTTTTTCCTTTATTTATTTTTGGTTTGCAACCAATCATTCAAACAACAAGACAACCACCACCGTCCCTACGACCACGTTTGCTCTTTCTTCTTTTATATTTAACATAGGAAAACAGAACCCCAAAGATTTTAGCTGTTCCTTTTTGTATAATATCAAGAGTTTTATCCAAGCTTTCATCTCTATTGCTTTTCCTCTCTTTCTGGTGAAGAAGAGAGTGAACAAAAATGGAGATGGTTAAGTGTTTTATGATTGTCCTGATTCTGGGTCTTTGCCACGTGTCCATGGCTGCACCATTGGAGGAGAAGAAGAGTCACAGAAAGACTTACATCGTGCACATGGCTAAATCCGAGATGCCTCCGAGTTTCCAGCACCATACTCACTGGTATGACTCCTCTTTGAAATCAGTTTCCGGCTCGGCTGCAATGCTCTATACCTACGACAACGTTATCCATGGATTCTCTACTCAGTTAACTGACGAAGAAGCTGAGCAACTCGAGAGCCAACCAGGGATCCTCGCGGTTTTACCCGAGGTAAGATACGAGTTACACACGACTCGTACACCTGAGTTCCTTGGACTCAGTCAAGCTGCTGCTTTGTTCCCTGAGTCTGAGTCGGCGAGTGAAGTTGTTATTGGTGTGTTGGATACTGGTGTTTGGCCTGAGAGCAAGAGCTTTGCTGATACGGGGCTTGGACCAATACCAAGCAGCTGGAAAGGCGCGTGCGAATCGGGCACCAATTTTACCTCCGCAAATTGCAATAAAAAATTGATAGGTGCGAGGTACTTTGCTAAGGGGTATGAGGCTGCCTTGGGTGCAATTGATGAGACCAAGGAATCAAGATCACCTCGAGATGATGATGGGCATGGTACTCACACGGCCTCCACCGCTGCAGGGTCGGTGGTGGAAGGAGCTAGCTTGTTTGGCTACGCGCAAGGAACGGCGCGTGGTATGGCCACGCGCGCTAGGGTTGCTGTTTACAAGGTTTGTTGGATCGGTGGATGTTTCAGTTCAGACATCTTGGCTGCCATGGAGAAGGCCATTGATGACAACGTTAATGTACTATCCATGTCCCTCGGCGGTGGCATGTCTGATTATTACAGGGATAGTGTTGCAATCGGATCTTTTGCTGCCATGGAGAAGGGGATTTTAGTTTCTTGTTCGGCAGGAAATGCTGGTCCAGCTCCTTACAGTTTATCAAACGTGGCTCCGTGGATAACAACCGTCGGTGCAGGCACACTGGATCGTGATTTCCCTGCTTTCGTTAGCCTTGGAAACGGCAAAAATTTCTCCGGCGTGTCGCTTTACCGAGGCAGCCCCTTGCCTGGAAAGATGTTACCATTTGTTTATGCTGGCAATGCTAGCAATGCTACCAACGGGAATTTATGTATGATGGATACTTTGATACTGGAAAAAGTTGCGGGCAAGATTGTTCTTTGTGATCGTGGTATGAACGCCAGGGTTCAAAAAGGAGCTGTCGTTAAAGCAGCCGGTGGTATAGGCATGGTTTTGTCTAACACTGCCGCAAACGGTGAAGAGCTGGTAGCGGATGCCCATTTGCTCCCGGCAACAGCCGTGGGTCAAAAATCTGGTGATGCTATAAGAGACTACTTGTTTTCAAATCCTAACCCAACTGTCACCATTCTTTTTGAAGGAACCAAAGTTGGTATAGAACCATCACCGGTGGTGGCTGCTTTTAGCTCAAGAGGACCAAATTCTATAACCTCGGAGATATTGAAACCAGACATGATTGCTCCAGGGGTTAACATTTTAGCAGGGTGGTCCGGTGCAGTAGGTCCAACGGGGTTGGCTACGGATACCAGACGAGTGGATTTTAACATCATTTCAGGAACTTCAATGTCTTGCCCACATGTTAGTGGCCTTGCAGGGTTGCTGAAGGCGGCTCACCCAGATTGGAGTCCAGCAGCTATTAGATCAGCTCTTATGACTACAGCTTATACGGAATACAAAAACAAGCAGAAAATGCAAGATATCGCAACGGGGAAACCATCCACCCCGTTCGACCATGGTGCTGGACATGTGGATCCTGTTTCAGCGCTTAATCCAGGGCTTGTGTATGATTTGACAGCGGAAGATTATCTGGGTTTCCTTTGTGCCTTGAACTACACAGAGTTCCAAATCAGATCCCTGGCGAGAAGGAACTTCTCATGTGATGCTAGCAAGAGATACAGAGTCACTGATCTCAACTACCCTTCCTTTGCTGTCAATTTTGATTCGGTCATGGGTGGGTCGAATGTTGTTAAACACACTCGAACTCTCACCAATGTGGGCTCGCCAGTAACTTACAAGGTATCGGTATCACCAGAAACTCCAGGAGTTAAGATATCAGTTGAACCACAGACTTTGAGTTTTAGCCAAGCAAATGAGAAGAAATCATATACGGTGGCGTTCAGTGGTAGTTCACAGCCAACCGGTACGAACGTGTTCGCTCGTTTGGAGTGGTCTGATGGGAAGTATACCGTGGGCAGTCCTATTGCAATTAGCTGGACATGATAGGAGAATAAAGGGGATGGATAGTTTTTAAACTTTAAAAAGTTGAATGGCTTCTTAAACTCACTCAACAAAATGAGATGGGGGTTGGTTCAATTGTTTTAGTGTTTTGAAGTTGTAGTTGCCTGATTCATGATAGCTAAACCAGCTAATAATGGAAGCTGGGGTCTTAAGTGTTTGATGTTATTCGCTGAGAGAGGGAACAATGAAAACTAGGAACATTGGTAGGTTTTCTTTCTCGGTATACAGTGTATTAATATGCTTTTAATTGCTTAGTCGATTGTTCATGTTTAAAGCAATCCATGGGCTTCTTGCTTTCGCTTTATGACTATATATACATGGTAATAGATCATATTCAATTCACTCGAGTTACTTTACATCAGCAGGTAAGCAAAGCACAATTTATGGATTCCAGCCAACCATGAATTCAATGTCTCTTTTAGTTTACAAAAGTAAACTAAATAAAAGATTTGAACATTGTGAAATATAAGTAATAGAGTACGATTTACATAAGTTAAACCTGATTGATTGAGGTGATTTCTAGGGTTTGGATATGTGTTAAGTTGGAGCAACAAAAAAGAAAAAAAGAGGTGAGAGCTGTTATGTTGTCTCAATGTCCCAAATGCTACGTTAGTAGAATGTCTGTGCTTTAAAAGAAAAAGCGATATAAAGCAAAGCAAAGAGGAAAGTGGTTCCACCATATATAGATAACTCATAATTTCTTTTTGGTATAGTTACAAAACTCATATACATACATAAAACATATATAATGGTTTCAATTTCACAAGTATAGTAATTTTGCTGTTTAAGGTTAGGGTAGTTGGCTTGGTTGCATTGGGTTGAATCAACTTTTTTTTATGTTCAACTTCCTCGATTTTAATTTAAATAGTAAAAATATTTTTTTTATTTTTAATAATAAAAATATATAAATACTAAACATAAAAAGAATTGAAAAGTGAAATAAGTTTTAGGGTCGTACTGATCTAGTAAAAAAAGGGGTTTAAATCTAAAATTTTTCTAAAACTAGATGATGACTTGAGGTGAACATGAGCCGGGTCGGGCCAGGATCAACTAAAAAATCAGGCCCGTTTGTTAGGTCCGAGCTCGGCCCAGCCTGAAAAATAGGCTTAAAATTTTGGCCAATCCAGACCCGAATAAAAATGTTAAAACCCAGCCCGCCCATATTAATTTTTATATTATTTTTATATAATTTTAAAAAATATATAATATATCAAAAATACTAAAAATCAAAATAAATATTTCCCAAAAAATTGAAAATAAATTTTTAAAAAAATGTATACTTAAATAACAACTAATAACACTAAGATAGATGCAACTTAACAAGCAAATGTCTCTAAAATAATAACAAAATTAACAAATGTCTTTAAAATAATAACAAAATTAACAATAAAATTAAGTTTTATACAATATCCAAACAATAACAACAAAATAGTAGCAACATAATAATAAAATGGTAGCAAAATAAGGAGAAAATAACAAGAAAATAATATTAAAAAAAGAAGATTTTTTTTCTTTTAGTGGATTCGGGCCAGGTCAGGCTCGGGCTAAAAATGCCTTACTTGAAGTTCGGCCCATTTTTTAAACAGGCCTTATTTTTTTGTCCAACTCCATTTTTCAAACTTATATTTTTGCCCAAATCCTCCCACATTTCAGACGGAGTGGCCCGGCCATGATCATCTCTAATCATGACTCATAGATAACTCTAGAATTATGATTTTTTAGTGATGTTGGTGGGAGAATACAGGGTTGAACTTCAAATATAAAATTAAATTATTGGAAGACAGGTAACTTTAAATCCCGAATAATCTACCATAAAAAATAAACGTGAATTAATTTTCTTATATTCAAATATAATTAGGATTCGAGTATAATGCATATATTATAGTATCTACCTGCAATCAATTGGAAAATTTTCCCAACTGGGAACTTATATGCAAGCAGGAGAAACCGAAACTCCCACATTTTCCCTTGCTTTTTGTTTGCAGAGATTGGAAAAAGCTCTTTAGTTACATCATCCAAACTGCAAATATAGAGAACAAAAACCCACCATCCAAACAATGCCAAAACCCTGCAAACTTCTTAATCTGATGCACTTGGAGAAGGAAGAAAACAAAGTCGGTGATTATAATAATTACATAATCACTTCCACAAGAGTAATATCATTATACTTGACGACCTAATGCTTCAATGTTATGGGTATCGCCACGTGCAGACTTGCACTTCGTGACCTATAAACACGTATCACAACATGTGGCACTGTTCCAACGAAAACTGAAATATTAAATACATGGCAACCATCAAAGCAACAATCTAAAACCAGAAGTGAAAATGGAGAAGAAGCAACAACAAAATGTGGATAAGAAGGCAGATGATAATATGGACGAGAAGAAGGCAAGCTTGGAAGGGCTGCCAATAGAGGATAGCCCTTACGTGAAGTATGGGGACTTGGAAGATTACAAGCGTCGAGGATATGGAACTGAAGGCCACCAACAATCGAACCCTGGACGTGGTGCTGCAAGCTCCACCGACGCTCCCACTCTTTCTGGTGCCGCTCTCTCCTCTGAGCGACCTTTTGGTGCTACGGATACCATTAATCGTCAAGGGGTACCTTGAATTGATACAGTAGATGTTGGGTTCAATTAAGAAAAAAGTTATGTAAAATTAAATAATTTTGTTTGTTTTGGGTTCAATCAAATAAATTTAGAAATGTCGACTAGGTATTTCGTGAATCAAATAAAATTTATGAGTAATAGACTTTAATAAGTTGTGTACTTGTTATTATATTTATATATTTTCACTTAGAAATCAAATATATGATATATTGAATATTCGGTTCAATCAATCGTGATAGTCATAATATGATAGAAGTTTTAAAGATACATTAAGATTATTTTTCATTTTAAAAATTTTAAATTTATAAATTTTGTATTTCTTTTTTTTTAAGTGAAAAATTATAGTCATATCTTATATGTATATGATGATATTGCAATATGACATTCTCTTCTTCAATAATGGATTCATGAGGTTTATCAGCTTTGTTTAGGCCCAAATTTAATCCATTTCTTGAAAAGGGCCATTAATATATGAATCGGAGTTGACCCAATTCATCTGCACAATATATTATTCTTGTATGAGATCTAAGTAACATTTTTCCCCCTCAAGCTCAATGCTTTCTTACATTTTTTTTTTATGAAGAAAAAATTATTAAAAAAATTAGAGACAAAAAATAGTCAACAATAAATCTTAAAAGAAAAACAAATCCCAGACGAGTATTAAGCCTAACCATCAACATTTTTCCTAGTAAAAATTAGATGAAATAGTATCAAGTCCTACCCCAATTATCAGGTAAGACTAGTCCTTATTTCCAAAGACAGAATATCAAAATCATGACAGCATCAGGAAAAAAAAAAAAAAAACATAGCGGCACCCGCATCCACCCTCCTCGAAACTGACCAAGGATTATCTCACTCATTGGTTTATCGGTCACACTAATTCTCTTGGATGGCGGAAGGTTCACTTGGACCTTTCTAAATCTCCTCTACTGAAATATGATTTCCGCTGGTAAATCCAGTTGAAGAAGGTTTCCCTTAACAGTTCCAAGATTAAAAACGTAAACATTTCCTAATCTTTCTTCCTTTTCAGCTTGGCGTTATCATTTATAGCCTTCAAATACGTAGTTCTCTTGATCTAGAGAAAGCTTTTGAACCTTTTCATTTGACTAGGCTTCATAACCTTAATATATGTAATTGCCTTTGATCACCAAGTGTGGAAAGGCTCATGAAAAGTTTACTGACAGAACTCTCATCTCTTGGGCAATGTTTGGTAGGAAGGCTCCAAACCTTCGGATGAAATTCTCTAATATTCCTTTCTAAGTTATATAGGGCCATAGCATTGATGAAGAGTTCATCAATAACAGTTAGGCCTATTTGAGATTCAACCTAGGTCCTTTTCCACAAGTTACCAAGAAACCCGTCCTTCCTTTATCATTGTTGACATCTGTAGCTTTAGAATTTGTTCCATCAACCTCCCCACCTATTCCATTTTTCGGTTGAATTCACATTCCATTCAAACCTTATTTTCCTTAGGCACACTCTCACAACACTCCTCTTTTGAATTGTCTCTAATTAAAAGTGATACAGCAACATTCACAAGTCTTGAGTTACACCCCTCGTCATTCACATTATAAAAGTTCTCATCCATTCTCCATAAGTTTTCTTCCTTTTCCTCTCTGTATATGCCCAATAGGTTTGAACAAATGACTTAAGAAACCATATGCGTAACAAAAATCCAATAACTTGATATATTTAAAGGAGCATCTTGGATAAGGTAGACTCTTCAGGACAGTTAATAAGATGAAGCATAAAACTTAGTGAGTTCGGACTCACTCATCAACCACGACGAGACATTAAGGCATATGCGTTGGCAGACTTTGTCGCATAGTGTACCTTCTCAGAAAAAAAAAAACATGCCATTACAACAACAATTAGCAAAAATTACTATCTGTACATCTGTCTCGAATAGCCTCATAGGTTACTCTACAGAAGTTAGGATGCTTTACACAAATAGGTCATCTGTCAAGAAACAAGTAGGGGCCAAAGTAATGTTACCTGAACCTACAAGACATGAGTGGTACTATTGCTTGACCTTTTCCTTTCTAGTAACAAATTGTTGGTAAATATTGCATCAAGTTTACAAACCAAGAATACAAGTTGAATAGCTTGAGGCATGTTTGACATAGCTTGAGGCATGTTTGACATTGCCCTTAAGGATATTTCACCATATGATGTATTCCCTAAGATTAACAAGCTCTTCTCTTATAAAACGGGAACAAGAATTAACAAAAAATAATAACAAAAAATACTTTGAAAACTCAAGAGGAGGAAGGAGTGATAGGAAAATGATAGAGTTTTTAAGGTGTGTTTAAAATGAAAGTGAACCATAATATGTATAGGACTTTTACCGACTAAAAATAACGAAGGTAAATGGATTTGATTTAACTAAAAATAGTTTAAAAAAGGTTTAATGAATCTAAACCAGGCTAAAAAAAATTTCAATCTGTTAAGCTATTTTAACTTGGCTAAATATAAGTTTTACTAGTTAAGTAATTTACTTTTCTTGAACCCTAAAAAAATTTAGTAAAAGGAAGTTCAAAAACAAGAGGGCTTGGACACCGTGATTTACCACACGCAGGAAAATCCATCAATTTACACTATGCCATTTAGGCCCAATTCTCATGCACGTGAGTTCACCCTCTCAACTTGGTTCTTACTAGCCCAATAAAATATAATGACTTATAAATAATTGTCTTAAAATTTTTCTTAAAGAATCGAGATGTGATTCTTTTGAAATATCTCAATATTTCCAACAATCCTCCACATATTTCAAAAGAATTAGGAATAAAATTTTGTTGAGCATATTTTATTTAGATATGATGCAGTGACCGTGGTGCCTTTTGGACTATAGACCAGAACTAGAAAGAATAAGACATAATTTACAGAATAATTTGTGGAACATAATGTTTCTATGGTTAAGAATTCTTCATGTAAATTAAAATTCTCATCAATCACATTATATCTATGCTATTGTTGTCCGACATTGTTATATGCTAATAGGCTATACACGAGGCTACTTTTCATGAGCGCTCTAGAGACTTTGCCATAAATCTCATTGAAGCGACTCCACGACCAATCAACCAAGTGTATTATGCAGATTAATACACCTAAAAAGGATATGGATTTGATTAAGAGTTTATACTCATCCTCACTTTCATTGCAATTTTAGCACTATATACACCATAGGAGGGACATAATTTTTATAGTGATTAATAAATCAACTAATGACTTCATTATTACCCACATAAACCTAGTTCATGGGATCTCCAATTATATAGATTGGTTTTCCGTCATTGTTGATATCATCATTTGGTAGTAATCCTATTCCCCTGATGTTTCATTTACTAGTTTCTTCCCTTAGGGGTTTTAGTCGGAAAATTGACTAAATTCACTTCTAGCAACATAAATCATTGATAAGAACTCCATCCTTTTTGCAGTTGCTTTATCACGCCATGTGTTAGAAATATGTGTCTATTTTTACCATTGAAAGTTTTATTCTTTGCCATGGCTATTGTCGATTAGCAATCACAATGCATGGACACATAAGTTATTGGCTTTGTGCCCAACGAAATACTTCCTAAGAAGTTTTTCAACAACTCAACCTCATTTTCATCCAATTCCAAAGCAATAAACTCTGACTCCATGGTATATTTTGCTATAATTGTAACACGCCTCACCCGGTCCGGTCGCCGAACTCGAGTAACAGGATACTACAACAACTATCAGAACTTATACACATGCTTGCATAGTTTCAAATAAGAGCAACGACTACCACTATCAACCTTTAGAGATGTAATCATGACTAAATAAACATTTAAATAAATATTAAAAATAAAATTATTTGAGAAGTAATGACCATTTTGAAATTCGAGATCTAGTATGAGTATCGATACGTTTACCCAGAATGCTAAAAATTCACAAGTTGAAATATTTTTCATGCTCATAACATATTTCTACTCAACATACAAATAATGTCTACTTTAACCAAGCCTACTATCATCTTTTAACCATTCTACATGCCATATGAACACGTATTCATCAAGCAACTAAAGAATGCATTACTAATATCAATCTTAAGTATCAAAATTGTCCACATCCAAAGTCCAAAAAAAAATATTAACAATTCATAAGCCTAATTCCAAAATAATGATAATAATAATTGTAACTATAATCCACATTGCCTTTATTTAGTGTGTTCAAAAGAATTGCAAAACCACCTACTCAAAAATTATGCCTTGCTTTAGATCACTTCCTTTGCCACTCTACTCACACTAAAAGTGCTACTTATCTGCAAAATTTTAATGTGGAGTGTGTGAGCTTAAATAAGCTTAGTGAATGTTCGAAATTACCACAAAGTATACACAACATCATAAGTTAAGCAAGAGCATACTAAGGCATATTCACAACCATATTTTCATCAGGTCAAAATAACATATTCATGTTTCATTATCTCACAGGTCTAGCTTATATACTCACATGCATTTACACACAGCATATGTCATATATAAATCCATTAATGATAATTTGGCAGCTTGAGATTATGAAATATAAAAGTGGGCTCTATCACCACACATTGAATAAACGAATCTCCATCACACCAATAACTCAAAGAGTCCAACATGTCCCATAAGTGTAGCATCAAGCTAAACACTCTCCAACACACCAACATGTCCAGATGAATAGAGCTTAACTCGACATTCCCTTATCTCTCCAACCTGTCCTAAGGCCTCAATGCCCAAATCATAAAACACAAAGGTGAGTACTCACAATCCTATGACATGCCAACTATCTCGAATGGTTTCAAGAGATCATAAGGTCAAAATATCCACAATTACATATTATTAATTACTATTTTAATGCACATCGTCTTTGTTCATATTCATCAATTTACACCATAACTTGTACACAATGCATGCTTACCAGTTTTAGATTTAATTGCACTTTAAGTGCTACAATAATTCTCATTAAGCTATCATATATTGGACCACATATGTGAGCATTAAAATTAGTTTACCACATCGAAATATTCATACACATTACCTATCATAATAGCCTCATATTTTACAACTCGACAAACAAGAGGCAAAATTTCACAACATGACAAAAAGTATAAAGAAGGCTTATACTAGGAACTTAGGATAGCGGTTTAGGCTATTCCAAAGCTCCCAATGAAAGCTACGAATCACACACCGATCATGCTTCCGCTTATTAGCCGAAAGTTCAAACAAGCTTTTCCTTGCTTTTAGACTTGCTCATAATGGCTCCCGATTCATTCGGCACTTTGCATACACAACAAACACATTCCAAACTCATTAAAAACAGCCTTGAACACAACCAAACAGCATGAGAAACACAATTCAAGCCTCTTCTTTCTCACTACAAAAAATTAGCTAGTTTTGCCGAAATTTAAGTTTTTACATTCTAATCTCGTTTTTAATCATCAATTTTGATTTCAAAGATCCTAAATACTATTTAAGTTCATATCTAAACCATTACTTTTACCTAAATCTGTGATTCTAAAATTTCTAGAAAATTCAAGCTTTCAAAAACATATAAAAGGGAAAAATATTTGGTTCTTAAAATTTTGGTTATAGGTTATCAAATTGAAGTGAAATACCTTCTAATTAGGTTAAAATGAAGTGAAACACGAGTTTACTTAAGATTATGGGATTTGTCATTTTTAAATCCAAGCTTACTTTAAAAACATCAAATCTAAATATAATCGTTTAAAATTGAATTTGAATTAACAACACTCTTTATTCAATCCTAAAAAGTCAGAATATTACCTTAATTTTATGAAAACAGCGATTTACAACTCTAATTTGGGATTTGAACTCAAGAAGAACAATGACGAATTTGGGGAAGAAAATGCGATTTTTGTTTGAAATTGGGTTTTTTTTGGTGTTTGGGAGGTTAATAAATCCAAAATAATGAGTTAATTTCGAATGAACTTTATGATTTTAGGTTTAAAATTTTTTTGAATGGTTTGGGGTTTTAAAAAGAAAAAGACGTGAGTGGCTCCAAGTAAAAGACCAATTTTAAAAGGTTAGGAAATTTTCCCTTTTGGTCACTCCCTATTTCTCCCATTTTCCAATTAGGTCCTAATTTAATTAGAATCCATGTTTTCAAAGTAGACTTTAAAATTAAATTTTCTTTTATGTTGGTTAATAAAATAAAAACTCGATTACATTACTTTAATACTTTAATTACTTACTTACGACCTTAATTTTCGGTATCTGACTCAAACCCTTGGTTTAATTACCCGATTCTATTAACCCCTATTAACCCCAAACTACTAGGTCAGGTTTTGGGATGTGACAATAATAGTTTGTTTGGGTTATCTTCATAATATTTCACCACCACCAAGGATGAATATATATTTACATTTAACCATTAGTGGATTTTATCTCATCTGAATTTGAAATCCAGTTAAGATCATCGTATCATTCTAATATACCAGGAAATCCACTAAGCAAGATACCATAATTCATGGTATTTTCTGAATATTTCACTAGTCTAACTATAGTAGCCCAACATATGCTATATTTATTCAGGTAAAATTTATTAGATGCATCAAAATTCCAAAATTTATAATCAATACAAAAATATATATTCATCATAAGTCATTTAAAAAAAAAAAGAATTCAACACATGTTTACATAAACATACAATTCAAAGTAAGTTTAAAAAAAAGTCACATAATCATTTAAATATGATAATGTGGCAAATAAGAAGCTATCATCAAAGTTAAAAATTTAATACAACTTTAACATAAAAAAGTAAATAAAGTGAAACTCTAAATAATGGAACGAATGGTGACAAGATACATTATGGCCATTTACAAGAAGTCATTCATTCAACCCTTGTTGTGATGCTTATTCTTTGAGGAAGCAACTTATATCTTTAAAAAAAATCCACAAGGAGCCAGGGGTGAACCTTCGATTGAATCAAGTGAAAAAATTTCGAGTTATAATAACAACCCTTGTCGATTATCTAACCGCGATACACGCATTCACGATTCAAGATTCCGACAACCTTGCATTTTGAAGAACCCAATTCGGATTAACAACCTCAGCCGTGTAGGGCGTTTAAACCCAATCACTATCTCCCTTGATTTGTTCTCAGAGATTAGAATACAGCACGACTAACTAGTTTCCCTAACTGTCTGTAAACACGACTCCAACCCAACGCATTTTTCTTAGTCATTATTAACTCACTTCCATACCCCACAACTATAAGGGAGATTCTTTCTTTTCTTGGTCATGCAGGTTTCCATAAACAGTTCATTAAAGACTTTTCAAAAATTGTACAACCACTTTGTAATCTCTTACAGAAGGATAAAGAGTTTGAGTTTGACCAATCATGCAGGGATATGTTTGACACATTAAAACATAAATTTATCTCGGTACCCATTGTTCAGCCACCAAATTGGAACTATCATTTTGAAATAATGTGCGACGCAAATGACTATAGAGTAGGAGCAGTCTTTGGACAAAGAATCAAGAAAGAACCACATGTTATCTCCTATGCATTTAAGACTTTAGATGCCGCCCAAAGCAATTACTCGAATATTGAAAAAGAATTTCTAGCTATAGTCTTTGCTTTGGAAAAGTTTCATTCATATTTATTAGGGACTAAGATTGTTGTTTTCTCTAACCATGCAGCTCTTAAATATCTGACTGGGAAAAAGGAAGCAAAACTGAGGCTTATTAAATGGATATTACTTTTGCAAGAGTTCGATCTCGAAATAAAGGATAAGAAAGGACACAAAAATTTAGTAACTAATCATCTGAGCCAGATACCTCCATCGAAAGATGTCACACCTCTTAAAAACGATTTTCCGAATGAAAGTCTGCTTTCTACTCAGACAGTTTTTCCTTGCTATGCAGACATGGTGAATTACCTTGCTACAAGTATAGTTTCTTCTAATTTATCACGATATGAAAAAGATAAGATTAAACTTGAATCACGATACTATTCCTATTAGGTAATTCGACGCTGTGTTGTAGAAACTGAGGTAAAATTAATTCTATCTTTTTGTCATTCTTACGCATGTGGTGGACATTTTAGCCCTAAACGAACTGCGCATAAAGCACTTGAATGTGGACTATATTGGCCACATTTTTTGTGATGCATATTTATTTTATAAAACATGCAAAAAGTGTTAAAGGGTAGGAAACTTGAGTCGGAAAAATGAAATGCCTCTAACACCTATACATGTATGTGAAATTTTGTATATATGGGGCATTGATTTTAAGGGACCTTTTGTCTCATTATACAGTAACATTTATATTTTACTCGTAGTTGACTATGTGTCAAAGTGGGTTGAAGCTAAAGCCACCCGTCCTGTTTATGCCAAAACTGTAGTGGATTTTCTTAAGAGATATTTTTTTTCTAGATTTGGCATGCCACAAGTATTGATCAGCGATCGGGGAACGCATTTCTATAATAAGATAATCGACACACTTTTGGAAAAAAATATGGTGTAGTGCAATGAGTCGCTACAGCTTATCACCCTCAATCAAACAGTTAAATGAAAGTGTCAATTCGAGAAATCAAGATGATTTTGGAGGAGATCATTAAGCTAGATAGGAAAGGTGGGAGCTTGTGACTAAATGATGCACCGTGGGCGTATCGTACAGCTTATAAGGGACCTATAAGTATGTCTCCTTATCGACTAATTTTTGGTAAATCGTGTCATCTTCCTGTAGAATTAGAACACAAAGTGTTTTGGGTAGTTAAGTAATGCAACATGGAGCTGGAAGCTACAGATAAGTATCATAAGTTACATATTCAGGAACTTGAGGAAATTCGGCGAGAAGCGTATGAAAGTGCCTAAATTTATAAGAATAAGATCAATGCAAACCATAACCAAAAGGTAACCCGTAAACAATTTGTGATAAGGTATAAAGTATTACTTTATGACCCTACACTAAGAATCTTTATAGGTAAGCTCCGAACTAAGTGGTTAAGGCATTTTGTTATTACTCACGTATTTTTGCATGGTGCAGTCGAAGTCAAAACTGAAGAATCTAGAAAAATCTTGAAGGTCAATGGATAGTGACTAAAGCCCTTTTACGAAAGTTTTCAAGTCCACATGGTCGTGGAATTAGTCATCAAAGAGTTGGTTGCATAAATTCCCAAGTCGTTGAGCTAACGGTGTTAAACAAAAATGCTATTTGGGAGGCAACCCAAATTTATTTTAATTTTTAAATTTCAGTTTAATATAGAATGATAATAAAATAACAAATAACAAGATTATTATTTAATCTATTTAAAGTGTTATTTCCCAAGAATGTAGCGGATGCTATCAATTTTATGAAAATCGAATAATGATCATAGTGTGGGCACACCGTGCTAAGTGCTACTATTTATTTTCTTCACAAACTAACACCTAAAACCCCAAAACCCAAATCACTTAACCAATTCTCCAATACCCAAAC
The DNA here is from genome assembly GCA_025503065.1 of Gossypium bickii. Taxonomy (NCBI): domain Eukaryota; kingdom Viridiplantae; phylum Streptophyta; class Magnoliopsida; order Malvales; family Malvaceae; genus Gossypium; species Gossypium bickii. The sequence continues at coordinate 45,636,095 of CP106711.1, read as the reverse complement.
AAGCCCATCGAAACTCAAAAAGAAAAAGAAAGGCAAACAACGGGCCAAACGGCCAAACGAGCCTGACAAGAAGAAAAAGAAAGGGGCCAAATGGAAAAAATTAGGCTAAAAGTGACCTAAACCGGTCAAAAGAAAAAAGAGAGAAAAAGAAAAAGAAAAAAAAGAAAAGAAAAAGACCAAAATCGACCAAAAAAGGGGGAAAAAAGAAAAAGAAACCCAAAACCCCCACCATTCTTCTTTCTTCTTCTTCTTCATTTTCCCCAACCAAAAACCTTAGCTTTATTGCACCCTTCACGCGACCATCGTACGCAACTGCCACGCCAATCGGTCACTGATCTTTTCCTCTTTACACCCTTATACCCATCTACGGCAAATGGCGATGGTTTGCACTGTCATTCTTTTTTTCCATTCTCACTACTGTTCGCTTCTCGTCCACTATCAACCACCATTCAGCAACCCCTTTTCACCACCATCAACAACCACATTTACCTAACAACAAAATGTCGTGGTCTCACCGATCGACCCTCTCTTCCTTTCCTAAACATCACCTCTTCTATTTTTATTTCTTTTATTCTATCATAATCACTGAACCCCCAAATGTCAAACCACCATGAAACCACCATTTAACACATCCACCACCATCCTTCAAAAAATTGATCCAACCTATGTCACTACTACATTGACCACCGCCATCGTTCTCTGGCCATTAACCACCGTGAATCATCGTCGTGAGCAACAGTAAACAAAGCCGTTTGTTCCTCAAGCCATGGTTCAAATTAAGAACCAAATAGCCGATAGGATTCTGGCTTCGCTCAATCATAGGCAAAATCGATTTTCAGCACCTTCAGTCGTTGATTTAGACGATGACGACTCAAAACCTCCTGTCGAACCTTTGACTAGAAACAAGTATGTTTTCCAACGTTGAACACAGTTGTCCACTACTCGAACATGTCGACCACCGATAAATGAGACATTGACGCCTTCACATAGCAATATTGACGATGCTGGAAATTCAAGTCTACCATCCGGCTCATCTGAAAAAAATGTTTGAACATCGCAAGTCAGTCAACGTAATAGTTGAGGTCATACCTACACTGTTCCCATCGAAGGATGATTACGATGGTCTCTGAACTTTTCAACCTCGGAGCATTGCGCAAGATACGATAACATTCGAAAATGTCCACTCTCGGTCTGTAAGCAAAATTGATATTTACACCATTGATATGTTAAATATTCGTGATGTTGTGATTAACTATTTGGATGCTATTGGTTGGAGTTCATTTGCAAATATTTCATGTAGTGTATATTATGAATCAATTTATGAATTCTACATAACATTTATCTTCAATATTGATGTGTTACAAACTGTCAAAACGCAAGACGTTTTCTATTTTTGGTTACTTGGTAAAGACTTTAGGATGTCGATTTCTGATTTTAACATTGCCATGGGTTTCGTTGACCCTGACAACATTCAAACCGATTCCTACCATACTGCTTTGTTAAATATTCCAAGTAACGTTGATGCTCAAGATGTTTATTGTGCTTTAACTCATTCCAAAAATCAACTTTATAATCCAAAAACCTCTAAGGACTTGTTGGTGTATGAACTCACTTTGAGATATATTCATCGGTTTTTAGCCTTTAGTTTTTCAGGTCAAAATGATTCGTCATTTGTTTTAACTAAAACTGAATTATTATTTTCTTATGGTGTATGTATTCTGGATTTAAAGTTAATTTAGGATATTGGTTTGCATGGATCTTTCATGTTGTTTTACGCTCTAATCGATCACTAATACTTGGCCTTTATATTACAAACTTAATCTCTTAACTTTTTCCCTCTAAAGTCGATTTCTCATCCTTAACATATGCATGTACTATGGATAGTCTAGATGAATATTGTTTGGATTCTATGGGTTTGCTTGCTGGCACCCATACTGGGTATAATTTTGTTCTTCTAGGTACACGAATTGCTCACAATAATAAGGTCTTTCGCCAACGTCCAAATTTTACTACTAGAGAGCAAAGGGAACAGCCTCTTTCATCTGTAGAGGCACGTTTAAGCTAGATCGAAGCTCGACTTGAGACAATGGAAACCCAAGTCTCCACAATCCTTGTCATCCTACAAAGTTGTTACTTCTAGAAGATGGAAATGTACAAGTGTACACAATCGCACACTACACCAAAACAGACTTTTAGCGGCGTTTTTTTGGGCCTTTTGCGGCGTTTTTAAGCGCCACTAATAGTACTCGCGGCGCTTTTAAAAGCGCCGCAAAAAACGCCGCTACGGAAACCGCCGCAAAAATTAGTGGCATTTTTTGCGAAAAAACGCCGCTAAAGGTACGGGCTTATAGCGGCGCTTTTTAAACAAACGCCGCTACAGGTATGGGCTTTTAGCGGCGCTTTTTAAACAAACGCCGCTACAGGTATGGGCTTTTAGCGGCGCTTTTAAAACAAACGCCGCTACAGGTATGGGCTTTTAGCGGCGCTTTAAAACAAACGCGCTTCTGGTATGGGCTTTTAGCGGCGCTTTAAAAACGACGCTATGGTATGGGCTTTTAGCGGCGCTTTTAAAAAAACGCCATTCTGGTATGGGCTTTTAGCGGCGCTTTAAAAAAACGCCACTACTGGTATGGGCTTTTAGCGGCGCTTTTAAAAACGCCGCAATAGGTATGGGCTTTTAAGCGGCGCTAAAAAAAAACGCCGCTATAGGTATGGGCTTTTAGCGGCGCTTTTAAAAAAATGCCGCAATAGGTATGGGCTTTTAGCGGCGCTTTTAAAAAAAACGCCGCAATAGGTATGGGCTTTTAGCGGCGCTTCTAAAAAAAAAACGCCGCAATAGGTATGGGCTTTTAGCGGCGCTTTTAAAAAAACGCCGCAATAGGTTTGCTTTTAGCGGCGTTTTTAAAAACGCCACTAATTTGCACAGATCCGCTTTGCACTTTTTCCCAATATCCTACCCTCCTGCGGTGAAAAACCACCAATAACAAAGAACAATTGTATATAATTCCAACCCAATGCAGCAAATAAAACATTTAAATCTCAGTAAAAGCATTAAATCTAAACAAATACTTCAAATTTAATAAAAGATGATATTTATTAAAAAATGAATCATAATTCAAACAATTCTTAGAATAATGTTTAACTGTAACAATGTTAAAAAAAAAAATCTTACAATAAGAAAAGAAATGTCTAAGATGGCGGCCTCTGCGGCTGCTGCTTGAACAAATTCATCATAACCTGCAGTGTGAAAGTGGAGTTCTTCATACTTCTGCTCGCTCGCCTCGCCTCGTGCCTCGCTGCCGCTCCGCTCTAAGTTGAGCAACATGCTCCGCCTCTCTCGCTGCTGCCTCCGCTCTAAGCTTAGAAATTTGTTCCGCCTCCCTCGCTGCTGCCTCTGCTCTAAGCTGAGAAATTTGCTCAGCTGTGCTCGCTTCCATCAGGGATATCTGTTCTTTCAGTCTCTGAACTTCAGCACGAGATTGACTCCCGGAAGGCATGTATTGCCGGGAGCCGGATCCAAAATATTGGGTCGGAGTAACACCTGATCCTTGACATCGAACCCGACCATACCTTGTAAGACCCAAAACATTAGTGATAATTCTGTTATAAATATATTCAAGACTAACAAAACTATCAATCGAAGCAGTCGTACCTTTCAGGACCCAAAACATCAGTTATAATTCTGTTATCAATCTCGTCGAGATTAACAGAACTGTCAGACGAAGGAACCGCTTCATACTCCGCCTTCTTCTCCTTTAGTTTATCCTAATAAATCAATAAAAGAATTAGAAACGAAATATATAATAAAAATGAATGGAACATAACTTAAAATTAGAAATTTAAAACTACAAACGATGAATTAAACCATTATAATTAAGCATTATAAATATTTATAAAAATCAACATTTATTAAATAAATATACCAAAATTTCTCATGACCTTGGATGTCATCGGAGATCCATCCTTCTTCCTATGCGTAATGTCAAAAAGTTGAAGCCAGCCCAACTTTTTGACTGACTAAACTTCCTACATTATAGCAGAAAAATATAAGTTAATAGTATAAATCATTAATATTTGAAAGAAGTAATAAATTATAATACCTCATTTCTCATACCACACGAGCAAAACTTACGGAACTCGCCGTGGTGCGTGAATTGTTGTTTCATCTCACTGCTTGTTCCAACTCGCTCACGGTCCTACATAATGGGATTTGAATTATTTATATAGTAAATACGATAAACCGAAAAATTTCTAAGACTTTGAAAGTACGTAATACCTCTCCTTTCTTTGAATTCCAGAATCTAACTTGATCTTCCCATTGGTACCTCAACATTCCGTGGGACATTTCATGCAGCTTTTCGTCGAGGCTGATGTCTTTCTTAAAATATTGTTTTTTTAGGGTGCTTTTATTGTCTCTCCATTTTTTACCCAACGTCTTCTTAATATAGTCATCGGAGACCTCTAAATCAAATCTACCCTGAATTTTTTTTTTTAAAAAGTTAATATAAATGAAGGTTAAATGAAAGTATTATAAATTACATTCACCTTCTATTACCTTAATATTTTCGAGAGCCTGATTTTTGTTGGCATCAGGCATGTGATGCCATGATTCATAGTTAATGGGCAACATATTCGGATTTCGTGCTATAACGCCCAAATAGCCTGCCAACAATCGAGCTTCAGATCCGATAGGCTGGCCATGATCGTTTCTCCTTACTATAACACGCTGGGTAGGCTGTAAGTCATATAAATCTGTAAGCAACGTACGTCCCCGAGCTCTACGCGTCCCACCACCCTCAGCTGAAAAATGATATATTATTATATTAAAATTGAAAAATGAATCAATAATAAAATTCAACATGCATGTAAAATAAACTTAACATTACTTTGGAATTCTCCATGCTCGTCATCTATGTAAGCAGACTAGAAGATCCAACAATCGTATCCCGTCCACTATTTACGTCTCTTTGAATTTGCAGTATAATTTCTAATATTTAAACCTCGTAATCGTCTTCTAGGCATTTTTTCGCAAAACACATAAAAGAGTTCAAAATTTTAGTAACAAATAACAACAATAATAGGACATTTAAAATAGTTAAATTATATAACATGACCAACATGAAAATTATAATATTACATATAGAAAATAAATCATTAAATCTTACTACATCATATTTCGTAAATATCTTCGTCCACATCCCGTGAACCCATTGAAATTGTTGACTAGTACTAGGGATATTTTCAGTTAAGTCTTGTTGGAAAAGGCAAAGTTTTCGATCTTTCGACTATGTCATCTCTACTTCCATCGCCAATGTCGAACAAGTCTCTAGGGGTGTTTCAAGTACAACGTACCAACCCTCATCGATTGGATCTCTGAGTAAAAACTTGTTTAACTTGAGAAGAAAACACATACGGCTCGTCCATCAGTTGTTCTCCGGTGTGAATCAATCGAGAGAAATTCACCATTGTAAAGCCATATTGATCGTTTTTAATTCCGCGAGCCGTATTCACATCAGCCCAATCACCTCGAAATAAGACAACTTTGCAATTGCCATAATAATCCAACTCAATGATGTCAGTAATAAGTCCGTAATACTCCAGATTCCCCTCGACCGGATTACTGTCCCTAGCACTAGCATAACTTGTAATCGAAGAATTAACAACAATTCCGCAATTTTGGGTTCTTCTCAATCTCTCGCGATACCTTGTATGAAATCTGTATCCGTTGATGAGAAAGCCATTATATCTTTTAACTATTCTGTTTGGACCTTGTGAAAGCCATTTAACGTCGTCATTTACTTCATTCCGGCTCCAAACCTATTGATGGAAAGTAAACCGAGAAATTATGAATGTTATGAGAGAACATTATGACTTGTCAATGAAAACTTAAATTACATACCATTTGGCTTAACCATTCATGGAATGTTTCTGTGAACAACTTATTAATTTCTCGTCGATTTAATCTTCGGGATCGTGAACGAGCTCTTAATATTTGTTTGTACTCACTGTACGGTAAAAAAGGTTTTACCTTGTTAGAAGACAAATAAATTATAATTGATGAGTATTTATCAAATTCTAGAACTTACGTCCGAAATGGTTCCATTGAATCGTGATGAAAAAGAATGTATCGATGTGCTTGGACCCACGATCTATCGTCTAATTCTACAATTTCGACTTTACCGATCGGTTCTCCGAAACTTTGAAATAAATAAGTGTCGACCAAATTATGATCGTGAGCCCAGCATTTCTACTTGGTACATTCATTCTTGTTTCAACATCTTCCAAATACCTCGAGCAGAAAGTCATACATTCCTCTGCCAAGTAGCCCTCGGCAATTGATCCTTCCGGATAACGCTTATTGCGGCAGTATGACTTCAACAACTAGATGTTCGTAGACCACTTCACGACAATGCCATAAACCATTGCAACACTTCTTACACGGGCAAAGAATCATATTCTCTTGGCATGCATTTTGAAATGCGAAATTGAGAAAAGTTTCTACTCCATTTCGATAGCGTTGCTTACCCTTGCAGATTTCATCCAACTCCTATCCATTTCGTTGTTGTTGAAGTCTAAAGTTGTGATAATTTACACGGCTAAATTGTTAATTGACAAGAATTTGATTTTTAAAACAAAGATTTCTTTAAGCTTCATCATACATGGCATTGTAAGTATTATTTAAATTGCATGTATTATTCAAGATTCTTCATACGTGGCATTGTTACACACCGGGAGGATCCGTTATATCTTCCCGGTGAGATATAAGGCAACCCGTCACAAGTTTCTCGCCTATATACTTTGAATCTTATTATTATGTAAGTATTATTTAAATTGCATGTATTATTCAAGATTCTTCATACGTGGCATTGTTACACCTGGGGAGGATCCGTTATATCTTCCAGTGAGATATAAGGCAACCCGTCAGGTTTCCAGCCTATATACTTTGAATCTTATTATTATGTAAGTTATGTATTATGTAAGTTAAATAATTTTATGTTAGGTATGTATTACGTATTATGTAAGTTAAATAATTTTATGTTAGGTATGTAATTATTATAATTACCATTACTTTAATTATTATTATTATTATTACTACTACTTTAATCATTATTATTATATATATTTTTAAAAATGTTATTATATGTTTTTTATAATGTTATTATATGAATTTTTTTTTAAAAATGTTATTATATGTTGTTTTTAAAATGTTATTATATCATTTTATATCATCTTATATGCAAGTTTATTATTATTATTACTTAAATTATTATTATTATTATTATTATTACTTTAATTATTATTATTATTATTATTATTATAATAAGCAGTGGTAGTAGGTATTATTACTTTAATATTATTATTATTACTTTAATTATTATTATTATTATTATTACTACTTTAATCATTATTATTATATATTTTTAAAAATGTTATTATATGTTTTTATAATGTTATTATATGAATTTTTTTAAAAATGTTATTATATGTTGTTTTTAAAATGTTATTATATCATTTTATATCATCTTATATGCAAGTTTATTATTATTATTATTATTACTTTAATTATTATTATTATTATTATTATAATAAGCAGTGGTAGTAGGTATTATTACTTTAATATTATTATTATTACTTTAATTATTATTATTATTATTATTACTACTTTAATCATTATTATTATATATATTTTTAAAAATGTTATTATATGTTTTTATAATGTTATTATATGAATTTTTTTAAAAATGTTATTATATGTTGTTTTCAAAATGTTATTATATCATTTTATATCATCTTATATGCAAGTTTATTATTATTATTATTATTATTACTTTAATTATTATTATTATTATTATAATAAGCAAAGTGTGATGGTATTATTACTTTAATATTATTATTGTTACTTTAATTATTATTATTATTATTATTACTACTTTAATCATTATTATTATATAACAAGCATCTAGGATCATAACATTCTTAGCAAATACCAAAATGTTGATTCATCTTTTATAGCAATGTTGATTCTTTTCCCTTTGTATCAAAATGTTTGACATTTAATTAAAATCCTTCAACATTAAATGGAATATTTCAGTCTAATCCTTTGTAAGTTGAAATATCTATCAACTTCAACTTTTTATTGATAAGAAATGCTTTTATTTTATTTTTAAAATTATTAGTAGAATTACAATTACAATAAAACATATATGAACCGATTATAGTCGAATCAAAACATAGTTTTAAAACATATTAATAATTAAAACATGTCAAAAATTAAATTTAAATAGTTTTAGAGATAACTCATATTGAGTGTAATTTAAGCTACAATAAATTTAGAAAGAGCTAATAAAAAATGCTTTTTAAGGAAATTTTACAAGTATGTGTATAATCACAAATAACTACAACTAGACAAATCAACACAAAGTACAATTGAACTGAAATCTTCCATATATCTAAACAAATATCACATATGATGGACTTAAATCCAAAGTAAATGGGGGAGAATTTGCACGTGATAATTATGCATAGTGGGATTTAAATACTAAAATATTTCGTTTTTGTTATGAATATTTTAGCATTGAGTAGATGTTCATCAAACCAAGATAAGTTTAATATACAGTAAGACTTTAATATTTATTAGTAGTAGAGTTTTATGTCACGTATACTTCTTATATTTATAAATATTGACTTTGGAAAAGCATTGTAAATATGTTATGAAATAGCATAAACATACCTCTAATAAATGTTTAAAGAACACAGAAAATGCCAAATCAACACAGAAATGGTGCTGCCAACTTCTTCAGATCAAATACCAAAATCAAACAGCCCCAAATATCTTCTTATCTAGAAACATCATTTTATAACACAATAATGGTTAGATTCTTGTCATTAAGAAACATTAATCAAACACATAATTGGCTTGAAAATGAGAAGAGAAGAATAAATGGTTAGATTCTTGTATAAAGGATTTTCCCTTATGAGAAGAGAAGAATAAAGCACAATCCTATTATGAGTGACTCATTAGTTCCATCATCTTAACAACTTATCCCATCCTATTTTCATTGCATAATGCATTGATTAAAGAATTGAAAGTCAGTACATTAGGATGGACTCCATACATCACTCTATCGAGCAAGCTTATCTCTTCTGTTCTGTTCATTTACCTGTAATTGTTTCACCCAAACTAAATGTCCATCATAATAAAAGAGCAATAAACAAAGTATTATTCAATTGATTTCAGAAATGCAAACGAAAGTAATAACCAAAAGCAAAATTAAACCATCATCAAGTTCTGAACAGAAATGTGCTTTAATCTTATTCAATTGATTTTTACTACAATTATTAAAAACCATGCAAACATGTTTCTGCTGTACAAACAGAAACTGGATTTTCCCTTAATTTTTTTGGGCGTTTCTGAAATCAAACCTAGCTCCAAATGCCATTATCTCTTCTGTTCTGTCCATTTACCTTTAATTGTTTCACCCAAACTAAATGTCCATCATAATAATAGAGCAATAAACAAAGTATTATTTCAAATGCAAAGGGAAGTAATAACCAAAAGCAAAATTAAACCATCATCAAGTTCATTTCCTTTACGAGTAAATGTGCTTCAATCTTATTCAATTGATTTTTACTACAATTATTAAAAACCATGCAAACATGTTTTTGCTGTACAAACAGAAACTGGATTTTCCCTTAATTTTTTTGGGCGTTTCTGAAATCAAACCGAGCTCCAAATGCCAATCGTGGAATACTTATAAATTACAGGAAAAAAATCAAAATCAAAAACCAGATAATCGAAAACCCCACACAAAAACTAAACAAATCAAACAATACCTAAACACATACAAACCAAAATCGAAACAACAAATAAATAAAGAAACCGAATTATATATTAAGATTACCTTTGAAATGGTAAAGGCTTGGATTTCGGACAACGTTTAATCTCGCGTCCGATGCAAAATCTAGATGGAAATCTGCATGACGGAGAGGACTAAAAAGCCGAGCACGAAACAATCGAGTACAATGAAAGAGAAAGAGATGAGAGAAACTCTGAGAAAAACAAAAGTAAAATGAAAGCGAGAAGGTTTGGAATCGAAAACAATTTACTTCATATTTTTGAATCGAAAACAAATCTACAAATTACGAGCGGAGAAAAACAAAAATCAATTAATGAATAGTAAATAACACGGAGAAAGCAGAGGATCAGACGTACCTTTGATGGAGGAAACAGAGAATGAAGAGGAGGTGGGAGGTTCTCGAGATTTCCAATGAGAGCGGTAGGGATTTGGGGAGAAATTAGGGATTAGGTGTGTTAAATGCATTTTAAAGCGAGGGGAAGACTCGGGTAAAGACTAAGGAAAAGCGGTGACGTTTTGTCAAATGCAAAATACGTTTTGCGGCGTTTTTAAACAAGCGCCACTAATGCCTAAATTTAGCGGCGTTTATCGTATATCGCCACTAAAGCTGTTGATTTTTAAAAAAACGGCGTCGTTTAAACAGTAAACTCTACGGCGCTAATTCATGAAACGACACCGTTTTCTCTAAGTTTTGCGGCGTTTTTGGTAAAAAACGCCACTAATCTCTTTCATTAACAGTTTTGTTTTTTATTAAATTCCTTTTAAAACTAATTTTACTTTGTTTGAAACAATATACCTTATTTGTAAAAAACATAGTAATTTACAATGAAATTATTTTTAAATTTAATTTTTTTTAAATTCAGTTTTAAGCAATCTAGTTTAATTAATATATGATTTCTCTTTTACGTTTAAATAATTAAAACTATAATGAGAATTTAATATACTAATACTAATATTATCTTTTTTGCATTAATATAAGAAATTATTTAATATATAAACTTAAAATAAATCAGTCATATATATACCCATATATCTTTATTATTTTAAATAATTGTATTTTCTTTTTTTTCATTTTTAACATATATTATTTCAATTTTTTTCTATGTGTTATTAATTTTTTGTAAAGATTTTAAATATTAAATTAAAAATATAACGTTTTAATTAATATAATTAAACTAGTACTTAAATACTAAATATAACGTTTTTTAATTTGAGTGCTTGACTTTTTTTGCAATTTTGGCTCTCATTTAGTCAAAACCCTAAATCTTAGACTACTCCGGCTAAACCCCCTAAACATTCAACCATAAGCCCTAAACTATAACCCCTAACACATAAACCCTTAACACTTAACACTTAACACTTAAACCCATAAACCCTTAATCTTAACCCCTAACCATTACCAGTACTTAAACCTTAATATCGTTAAACACTAAGATAATTTTAAACCCTCAAGATTAATCCCTAAACCCTAAATTTAAAACCCTAAATATTATACCATAAACCAAAAATACCAAAACACAAACCTCAAACGAAAAACCGAAAACCATAAATCTTAGACCATTAAACTCGAACTTTAAACTCTAAACTGCAAACCTTAAACCATAATTGAGACCAATTTTTTGGGATTTCAGTTTCGGGATTTTGGGTCATATAGCTAATGATCAAACCCTAAACCTAAACCATAAACCCTAAACTCAAAAATTAACCTAACATATTAACCATTTCACCTCAAACCCAAATTAACCCAAAACCCTAACCAATTACCTATTTTCCCTTAAACCCCGGCCCCTAACCATTAATTAACACTTAAACATTAATACCACTAAATACTAAGATATTAATCACCAAAATAACAAACCCTAAACCATGAAATTAACATACTAAACATTAAACCCTAAATTGATCAATTTTAATAGCTTAATTTGTAACTTAAATGAAAACTTCTAAATTATTTACTTAGCAATTTGTAATTTTTCATAATTAAGTAACTAAAATGGAACTTTATCATTGCTTATAAGTGAATTAATTAAGATAAAATATAATTCAAAGCAAGAATAAGAAAAAAATGCGAACAAATTTTAGCGGCGTTTGTACAAAAGCGCCGCTAAAAGTCGGGGCAGTTGCGGCGTTTTTATGAAAGCGCCGCTAAAAGTCGGGGCAGTTGCGTCGTTTGTAAATAAGCGCCGCTAAAATTCGGGGCAGTTGCGGCGTTTGTAGGTAAGCGCCGCTAAAAGTCGGGGCAGTTGCGGCGTTTTTGTTGGTAAGCGCCGCTAAAAGTCGAAGCGATTCGCGGCGTTTTGTAAGCGCCGCTAAAAGTCGGGGCAGTTGCGGCGTTTGTTGGTAAGCGCCGCTAAAAGTCGGGGCAGTTGCGGCGTTTGTTGGTAAGCGCCGCTAAAAGTCGGGGCAGTTGCGGCGTTTGTAAAGAAGCGCCGCTAAAAGTCGGGGCAGTTGCGGCGTTTGTTGGTAAGCGCCGCTAAAAGTCGGGGCAGTTGCGGCGTTTCTAAAAAAGCGCCGCTATATACCATTTTTAGCGGCGTTTTTGTAGTAAGCGCCGCTACTGTTCATTTCTTTTGCGGCGTTTTCCCTCAAACGCCACAACTGTACAATATGGGCGGCGTTTTTCGTCCAAACGCCACTAAAAACGCCGCTAAAAGTCTTATTTGGTGTAGTGGCAACAAGTAATAAAGTGACAAGTAAATGTCGAGTTATCGTACCCATAGAGATTGAGAAAAGAATTATTTATGAATGCAATTAAATACACTTTGGTGAAGAAAAATATTTTGATTTTGAGGAAGTAATTAAAAACTAAAATTTAACTAAGTAAAATAAAATAAAAATAAAAGTTCCAATGCAGGATTTCAAAAGATGATTTTAATCAAGATGACATAATTGTGTTAGATTAATTACATTTCTTAACTTAGAATTACTAAACTCATGCTCATGTTATTACGAATAAATTCATGGTAACTTGGTAATTTGCTAACTACTACTCATACATACTTATTAAATTAACTAATCTCTTAAACATTTTCCAATACCAATTCAAACAACTAATCAATCTTCATAAGCACATGAAAGATTAAGTGAGGTAACAATTTATTCCTACTTTGAAACAGTTTACTCACAATAATCTGGCAAGTTATGGAAGGCTAATGTGTCGTTCAATACTGTTGCTAATTTAACCCTCAGCTACCTTAGAAGATTAAACATGCACTGATTAATTATTGTGTCAATTAATTACAATTTCAACACGATTAAATAATTAATTCATTAGGTACCTTACAATTATAATTCAAGAATAGCTTAATAATGATTTTACTTAATCAAACAACTTACCAAGGCCTATACCAATCACAAACACAATTTTATTAACTTAAGTGGACGAAATGCAATCAACCTAACACGAATTAAATTTAAGCCATATTAATTAAATTAAACATATCAACATAACAAGTATTCATAGACATTTTCATAACAACAACAATAAAAAAATTAAATTATAGGGAACTAGAATCAAATCCGGTGTTTCTCCGAAGCTTAACTAGTTTGCTCCGCTCCTATTTCTCCGCTTGTTCTTGTTGAACCAAGGCTTCTACGAGCACTTGAACGCTGCTACGAGTTGTGGTTGAAGGTCTCTTTTCCAAGAGGGGAAATTAGCAAGGGAATAGAAGGGAAAAATGGAGAACAAAAGAAAGGTTTTGAAGAGAGAAAGTGAGAGAGAAGTGAAGAATGAAAGGATGAGAGGTGTGTTTGAAATGAGCAGCCAAGGGGGTATTTGTAGGTTGGATAGGCTACTAAAAATAGCAAAAATCAGCAGCCATAGACTTCCCCCATGGTCCGCCACACATATGGCAAGTTTGAAGCTTCCATACTTGCTAAATTTAGCTAGGGGCAAATCTACAAAGGCTTGATAAGTGGAGGGGTTTGAATGCAATTTCAAGGAAGCTTCAAGGGCTGTTTTGCAAGTTAAATAATCAGTTAAAAAAGCTGATTAGGTCAGCATGTTGGACGGTTTTGGGCAACCCATTGCTCAGTTGGATTGGTGTTCTCGATTTAACAAATTGGGCCTCTTTTCATAATTTAATTAATAAGAATTATTTAACCCAAAATACTTTGGTTTAAAATTAAAATTAATTATGTTATGAATTAATATTAATAAATTGGACCATCTTAGGCTAGAAAATTAATTCGCCTGGATGCTTCAAAAATTGCTTCTCGATTTTGCGTTTCTAGCAGTGTCTGCCAAGCCATTTTTCGCCCTTTGTGCAAATCTATCGAAAATAAATCAAAATTAATCAAAATTTATTATAAAATTAATTAAAATGCAGCATGTTAATAATTTAAGTACAATTTAATTATTTTATAATTATTATATATTTTTCGACAAGAATTACTATGAAATTGCATGAATTTGAGATAAAAAGGGCATGAAAAAGTATGTATATTTTTGTGTTTCCAACTCCTAATGTTGGAAACATCATTAGAAACACGTGAGGAGTATTCTTAACCTTCTCTTTGCTTGTTGTTTGAGTTACTATACTTTATGACATATAAAACATACTTGAGGACAAGCATAGATTAAGTGGGGGGATTGAAATGGTAAGTATGCATGGTTGATTGTCTTTTGCTGCATGTTTCTCTTTTGCATATGTTCAAACTTATGCTGGGTTTATTCGATAATTTGTTTGACATTGAGCCTCTAATTTCATTACTTAGTCAATTTGGACAACTGGTTAATTTTTTAATTAAAGTGTTCAAATATCTAGATTAATCGACATGTGTGTTTTAAAGTTGATATATGTAATTAGATTTTTCATGAAAATTGATTGTTTGGTAAAAATATTATATTTTCTTGTAAATAAATAAATAAAATGAAATAACTAAATAAATAAATAAATAAATAAGGCTCAAGTTATGAGTAAAGGTTTCAGAAAAGTGACCGAATTTAGTAACCGGGATGAGGTGCTTGGGTTATCATCTCATCTCACGTAAAAAGGTTTGAGTGATGAATCGAAAACTTGCAAACATTCTGCTAACTGAGCTGTTAAAAAAAAGGGACCATTTGGAGACGTGTCGAACTGCGTAACCGGGGTAGGGTGCTTGAGTTGTCATCTTAGTTTACGTAAAAAGGTTTGACTACGTCCCAAAAATTTACTGCATGGTTAATTGAGAATAATACCTTGCAAATTTTGGTTCAAACTTAATTTAGTAAAATGATTTAATTTACATGTTTCAATTTTATGGACACTTGTTGATCAAACTACGTATTTTGAGCACTTATTCATTTTTTGCCTATATTGTTTGCATTGATCATGGATGCGAAAAAGAGGCTTGATTTTTAATAAGTTATTGAATAATTTCTAATGTATGAAAGTACAATATGCTTGAGGGCAAGCATGATCTAAATAGGGGGCTTTGATAGCTTGTTCATTTTGCATAATTTACGTGTTCAACTCGACTTATCTCGAATTAATCCCTACGAATTGGTGCATTTTGTGTTTAAATATTGTTAGGAATGAAATTCGGGCACTTTAAATCAAAGACAAGCAAACAAAGGGCTAAATTGAAGCATAGGAAAGAGAAGAGGGATCGAATTATAAGTTTGGGACATTTGAGGGGCTAGTCAGATTTTGACATTGTAAAAGCCAAAATTAGTAAATTAAATCTGAAATTATTTTGTGTAGTTAGTGGTAGGTGGAAAAAGTCTAAAATTAGCATATGGATTTTGTATAAATAAATAGGGTGGTGTAATTGAAAAAACATACCTGATTTGCTTAAGCAATTGAATAGAAAAAACAATTTCTTTCTTTCTTATTTTGCGTGAAAGTGTGCAGGCATTCTACCAACTTTGGTTTCCAATTCAACTTTCGGAATAATCGTTTCCCAAGCCCTTCCCCTTCCATCTTTCTCCATTATCATAAAATCCACTTTCATAATCCATAAAACATGATTAATTTCATGCTTCACTAAATTCTAACTTAGCTTTAGGCTGGTTTCTTTCCGGTCAGAAATTGTGAAATAGGTATTCGTACTAAAAATCCTTCCACTCGGTATTCACTATTTTTTTAAAATATCGAGATTGACAAATTCATCCCTTAAAGTTAACTCGGTTTCAAATCAAAAAGTGCGTTGGGTTGGAGTCGTGTTTGCATACAGTTGGGGAAACGAGTTCGCCGTGCTGTATTTGAATCTCTAAGAACAAATCAAGGGAGATAGTGATCAGGTTTAAACGTCCCGCGCGGTTGAGGCCATCAATCTAAGTTGGGTTCTTCAGAACGCAAGGCTGTCAGAATCTTGAATTACGAAAGCGTGTATCGCGGTTAGATGATTGGCAAGAGTTGGTTTACAGGTCATACCAGGGTCAGCTACAAGAGGAAGAATTATGCAACAAGTTGGCAGAATGCCAGCACACTTTCATGCAAAATAAAAAAGAAAGAAATTACTTTTTCTATTCTATTGCTTAAGCAAATCAGGTGTGTTTTTTCAAGTGCACCACTCTACCTATTTATGCAAAATCCACATACTAATTTTAGGCTTTTTCCACCTAACTACATAAAATAATTTCAGATTTAATTTACTAATTTTGACTTTTAAAAGGTCAAAATATGACTAGTCCCTCAAATGTCCCAAATGTACAATTCGGTCCCTCTTCTCTTTCCCATGCTTCAATTTAGCCCCTTGTTTACTTGTCTTTGATTTAAAGTACCCGAATTTCACTCCTGATTATATTTAAACACAAAATGCACCAATTAGCAGGGATTAATTCGAGAATAAGTTGAGTTGAACACGTAAATTATGCAAAATGAACAAGCTATCAAGTTAGTTGAGTTGGCGAATCTTATTTTATCACCCTAACTCGATTTGAATTTTTTTTTTTCAAATCAAGTCTAGTGAAATGAAATTTGAATCGAGTCTAATCAGATCTAGTGAAATTGTTAGAGTTAATTAAAAAAATTAAATTTGTCAAATTACTTGTTACAATATAATTAATTTTATGTTAGAACACATAAATTTGAAACTATATATATTTGAAAACTCCTTTAAAGTAAAATAAGAGAAAAAAAGTAGATACTTTAGTATGATAAACTTGAATAGGTAATTTACTTGTTTAAGTCCTCAAAATTATTATTTTGAATTTTTTTAAATTTTTTAACTTTTTCCTATATATTTTTTAAATTTGCTTAGAATTTTTATTTTTTTAAATTATGAATTTTTGAAATTTTTATAAATATTTTGAATTTTTGAAAATTATTTTGAATTATTTTGTAGTTTTGTTGAGAGGGACCAATTTGCTCATTTTTAAAATTGATAGGGACCAAAAGAGTAATTATATCAATCTATTATTTCAATTATTTCAATTGTAAAATTTAACTCAACTCAAACTTAAAAAATCAAATCACTTATTCAAATTAACTTGTAAAAATCAAAAAATTCAATTCAATTAACTTAAAATTTAAAATTTTTTCAAGTTTTTATAGAAATCAATTAATGGGCAGAGCTTTGACCCACAGAGCCTTTCCGCAAGCATACTTTTTGGCTGACAATGAAAGTCGTCACCACTAGCTTCGTTAAAAAATGAGACCGATGTCAAAGGTTCTCCAAAATATCAAAGTAAGCGGCCGAAAAACTTAAGACCATCTCTAGCCCTTGGCCCTTCATGACTTGGGGAATTGATGTGTTGGGCCCATTTTTATTGGCAACTAGGTAGCGCAAATTTCTAATTGTCGCATGCGATTACTAAATGAGTGGAAGCAGAACTTGTGGCATCCATCACTATCAGGGCCGTTTGTTTGTTTGTTGTTTTTTTTTTTTTTCCTAAAAATACTAGTGTCGGCTAAATGCATTTGTAGATTCTGATTATGCATCATATTTGAACAGCAGTAAGTCTGTTTTTGGCTTTTGTATCTATCTTAAGGATTGAATGATTTCTTGGAGCGATTATCAATATAGATCTACAGTTGCAGCAAACTATCGAGCCGTGGCCTTAGTTACATGCGAGTGAGTTAACTTGGGTGGCAGCACTTCTTTCATGTTTTCAATGTTCAATTCCCCATGCTATTCTTTAATGTGGTAACTAAGCAACATTGCATATTGCAAGCAATTTTGTTTTCCATAAAGGAAGAAAATATATTGAAGTCTGTTGACATTTTGTTGAAGACAAAGTAAAGGGTGGTTTTGTGCAATCTTCTCTCTAGTTGCCAAATGTCATTGTATGCACCTGCTTTTTACAAGTTTATTGGCTAGATGCGGCCTCTTTCAACATTCATGCGACTCCATCTTGAGGGGAACTTTTACGTGTACCTAATTAACTAATTGTACAATTAATATTACAGTTAACAGGTCGCTAGAGTTTACACACTTCATCTCTGTACACCATTAAGCCCATTTTTTCCTTTTCTTCGTAATATAATTTCAGAGAATTCTTTTCTCCAATAATATGCACACACGTCCTGATTAAAGAAATCCCAATCTCAGGCAACCCTACCTTTTGCCTCTCATAATATGAAGACCAAATCAAATAGAGAATTAAGTTTCACTCTTTTATTAATTTTTCTAAATAAAAATATTGTGGCTATTAAAAGTGTATTTAATGATTTATTTAAAATGAAGAAAAAATAGCATTAATTAATTAGTTGTATTGTAGGACTATTTTTCTTTATTCTTTTCAAATAACATTAAAGAATAATAGTAATATCAAAATTTCAAGTAATTTCTACACCTTTTTCATCAGTTAATTATTCTAAGGTTTTTTTTTTTTAATGTACAATTACTCCAAGTTAAAATTAATAATGTTGGTCAAGTTCGTGGACGGTGCAAGTAATACCGGTAAAAAGGTGATTTTTTTTTTTTTGGCTTGGAATCTACTTTAAGTATATATAAAAGGACGGTTAAATTATCTACATATATTATAGGGATTGTATCAAATTATTTTTTTATTGAATAGATCAATTTAATTTTTATATTATTAAAAAAATTAAATAAGTTCAAATTGTAATAAAGTTAACATTTAAAAAATATTTTTTTATTTGCAGTTCAATTCCAAATAAAATATTTCATCAACAAAACTATAAAAATTTAAAAAGTATTATTCTATTTTAAAGTAAATGATATTTTTTTAAACAAAAAAGACTATATTCTAATTTAGCCTTATTTGATTCTTTTTAATAGCACAAGAACTAAAATGATCAATTTAATGATAAAGGGACTAATTTGATAAGGTCCCTATAATAAATGGACCTCTCAAATACATTCACCTAAAAAGAGGTCGTTACTTTTGTTGACATATGTAATTTTTTTTAAAATGTTAAAATTTTAGTTTTAATCACTTTGTTATCATTAAATTTGAGATTTAATTTTTATACTTTAATTTCTAATATAATTTGATTTTTATATTTCTATAATCTAATTAATTAGATCAAACAGTTAATATCGTTAACTTTTTTATTAAAATGCTATATAGTTATAATAATTTGAATGCCCTAAAAGTATCAAAGACATTTTCGGTTTGTTTTTTTTGACATATAAGACTATACTGAAACTTGGATTGAATCTATATACTTTAATTTTTTACTTAATTTGATCCTTTTACGTTTATAATGTAATTAGTTAATCTAAATAGTTGATGTTAACTATTTCAATTATAACGTTGACTTCACTTTTTTTAAGATCATTATTCTAACAAAAAAAAGTTTATTTGATCATGACGAGTTCAATTGGGTGTTTTTAAGGAAAAAAAACTTTACAAATCATTTTTAATATTATTTTTTATTACATCACTACCAAGTGATTTTTTTTTATTTAAAAATGTTACACTAGTGAACTTTAATGGTTCTAACAAATAGATTTGAATTTTTCAATTTGAGAAGGAGAGAGGCTAAATTCCTCAAAATAAAAATAGAAAGACTAAATTAAAATGCCCAAAATACATAGCTACTTAGGGCATATTTAAACTTTCAATTTTTTTTTGGTTAAAAAGGAAACAAACATTATTGACCTACTAGATTAAAGTCAGATACATAAGATGCCAATGAGCATCGTCTAACAGTAAACAATTTAAACAACTAGGTGGACATGAACACGCTCAAAGTAAATCATTAAAAGAAAAAACATTCGAGAAAGAGCGAGGCTGAAGACAATGACGGAGCCTGAATTTTTTTTTTTGGCAGAATTAAATTATGTATTTTTACGATAGTAAAAATACAATTTCATCATTTTAATAGCCTATATCTTTATAATTTTTAAGAATTAAATTAATTTTTATCATTCTTAGAGGGCTAAAGTGTAATTTTACTATTATTATAAATTATAAATTACTTAAATTAAAAATTTACCATCTTGGAGGGACCATGGCCCCTTTCGATCTCCACTACGCTCTGCAACTAGCTGAAGATTACTTCTCAACACACCAAGGTTATGATGAATTACAAAACACACCAAGGTTAAACAACTAGGTAGACTTGAACAATGCTCATTTGTTCCCTTCGCGAAAGGCATACAACATAGAGTTAGAACTCATAGAACGGATGAATGTCTTGCACTTATCAATCAAATGAGACAATAATAAATTATGACTAGAAGTAGTTTTCATAAAATGAATTATAAAAGTAGCATCAACTTCAATCTCAATATCAATATTAAGTTGTTGAGCTCATAGTCAGCGCACTCGAACTTATGTCCTTTTGTATTGGCAACAATGCTCGTACCAATCGAGTTAAGACTCAATTGGTTAATTTTTTTTTTTCTAAAAGTTTGTTTTATTTAAAAGAATAATATGTAATACTTTATGTATCTAAAATAATATTAGACGAATGTTATAGAGAAAAAAAAATGAGACATGCTTTAATACGTAATTTGTTTTTCATAAAATAAGAAATACCAATAGTGATTGGTGTAAAAAGAAAAAGAAATCTAAATTAAAGGTCTCAACCTGAAACTCAAAATTATTATCTCAAAATTTTTAAATCCAATTGTTTTTACCGGTTGTATCATTTAAGATATCTTTTCAAAGGTTATATATATATATATACAAGTCATACCTAAGTGTATCTGCAGCAAACTAAAAAAAAATTGATTTAATAAAGAATTGGAGATTTAAGGGTTATTTACTTATTTCTAGATTGAAATAAACGAAATTGAAAAGGCAATTTTCAAACTCACTGGAAATTTAAACAGAACATGTTACTTGGCCCTATTTTTTTCACAACAAAAACCAAACAATCAGATTTGTTTTTGTTCGCTATTGTGAATGCCACTCAGGTAACTTTGGCCATTACTTTTTCAATCTAAAATACTATATTTTAAGTGGTCCATGAACTTAATCTACAGATTTTTCTTATAAAAAGAGTTAATAGCTAAGAAATGAAAATAAGGATTTTTTTAATTTGATTTTTTTTTTTTTACTCTAGGCTGTTACAACATAACTTTATCTATACAACCAACTCACTCCTTTCCTGCTTTCATCAGCAAAAGGCTAAAATACCTTTCTAGAACAAAGATATTTCTTTAAAAAATAAATATAAAGAAAACCCCAATAGGTCTCCCCACGGCCATAAAGATTCAAATCTTTAAACCTCTAATTTGCACCACATAAATCACAATCTGTCCCTTAACCAAAAACCATGCTCACCTACTCTATACATTAAAAGTTTTAAACGCCCATATTTCTTTTCTTCTTCTTTTTTTTTTTTCTTTTTATGTATAATAAAAATAGCACCAACCCATCTGTCTCTAGTCTCCATTAGTCTCCATCTCAAGAATGTAAATGCCATCATCAACAGTTGTATATTTTCTTTTATTGAATATACCCAAAAGAGTGTAAATGCCATAGATGGTATCCTATAACCCCCTCCCTTTTTCTTTTTTGCTGCAAACAAAAGAGAATTTCTATCATTGGTTAACACAGTGAATTAGCATTCCTTTTTCTTTCTTTTTTTTTTTTTTATAGATTTTCTTTCCAATTTTCATGCTCCAAAGTAGATGTTTGTGTAAAATTATATAAATCTTGCATGCCTAGTCCTAGATTGTCTTGTCTTGTAGCTATTATTCTTTAGGTTTTAGCCCCACAAGGGCATACAAAAAAATTGAACCTCCTTTGGCTTCCACCACAATTGTATTGGTGAAAGTGAGAGTCCATAAATATTAGTAGCTTGACCGGCCTGATAGAGACTCCATAATGCTTCATTCTCAAACAAGAAACAAGACCCCCCCCCCCCGGCCCCGCGGTTTGCTTCGCCTGCACTGACTTCTGCATTTTCCATTGTTTCATTTTTCTTCCTTTTGCAGTAGCTTTTGCTTTATATTCCACTTGTCTCCCTATTCCCTCTCTCTCTCTCTCTCTCTCTCTCTCTCTCTATAAAATTCAAATTTGTCTAGTTTTTGCTGTATAAAAACCCACTTTTTCTGCACCCCTTGTTGCTTCCCTAACAGTGTTTCTGAATTACAAAAAAGTTTCAGTTTGTTTGAACTTTGAAGCCATGGGATGTTCTGAGATTATCTGTGAGGATGATGGGAAATGGGAAGCTGAGGAAGATGAAGCATTGTCATTGTGTGATCTGCCGGTCAATTTGACTAAAGAAGAGGAGCGAAACGAGGAAGATGGCGAGGAACCCCAAGCACTTAAAACAGATGAAGATTTCAACTTTGGTTCATTGTGTGTATCTCTTTCAACCGAACTAGAAATGTGTGCTGCTGATGAAGTGTTCTTTCAAGGCCAAATTCTACCCCTGCGCCTCTCAGTTAGTTCAGATAGTGGGCTCACAGGGTGGTGCCGCCAAGATAGCCTCAACACTAGCCGGTGCTTGTCGAGGTCAGAGTCCATGGACCATGGTTCATTGAGTAGGTTCACAAGTGCCAGTAGCAGCAGCAGCTGTAATTCCATCACAGTTACTCCAAGAACATTCAGTTCCAGTTCAAAGCCAATGAAAATCAGAAACAACTTCAACACACATCCAAGTCCCAAACCCCATATAAGATCGTCCAGAACTCGGCCCATCAATGTCAGCAGCCGAACCCAGAAATCATCATCGATGTGGGATTTTTTCAGGTTAGGCTTAGTTCGAGCACCAGAGCTCGAATTAAAAGACTTGAAAGTCCGTAGCAACAGCAGCAACAACAACAATGGCAATAAAAATTCTGTGAGTAGAAACAGCAGTTGTAATAGCAGTAACAGCAGTTCAAGCACCAAGAACAGCAGCAGCAGCAAGATTGTTAACAAAAGTGGTGAAGTAGTGAAAAATCCGCAGGATTCGAACAAAGGGTCCTTGGGAAAGAGAATAGGGTCATTCAGTGGATGTACATGTTCTGTAGATGCAATTGAAACAGTTCCATTGAACAACGTAATTATGACCAAAAGTAGCAAGGAGAATGCCGCCATGGAAGACAAGAAAAAGCTGCTGCAAGAATTGAAGACAAAGAAGAAAAGGAAAGGAAAGCAAGCTTTGTCACGTAATAGAACGTTTGAATGGTTAACAGAGCTTTCA
The DNA here is from genome assembly GCA_025503065.1 of Gossypium bickii. Lineage (NCBI taxonomy): Eukaryota > Viridiplantae > Streptophyta > Magnoliopsida > Malvales > Malvaceae > Gossypium > Gossypium bickii. The sequence continues at coordinate 45,612,760 of CP106711.1, read as the reverse complement.
CATGCAAGCTATGTTGATGGAGCCTTAAAGAAACACTCATGAACAATCCCTCGCATGCTTCCCTTTTTCATTTCTTTCATCAGTATCTACTATTTTTCATTTTTATTGGGGTTTTAGTTTTCGTTTATTATATGGATTATATATTGAAATACTTCAAAATGAAGCTCTTGTTCCAAAGAAAAACCTCTGTTTATAACTTCAAATTGCAGAATCCACGTTTCTGAGGTATTTAATGATTGAGAAAAATGGGTGGAAAGAAATTAAAGAGAAAGACGAAAATCAAACAAAGGTAGAGATAGTGGTGGTTATAATGATTAAAGTTATAAACTTTAACAGAGCATGAAACGGCGATTCGTGACTGTCACTAAAGTACACAAACGACACATGAAACAGAGAGACAGACACAGAAAGACAAAAAAAAAAAAGAAAAGAAAAGAATTCTTTCGATTTACAGCCTCATTTGTTCTTTTGATGATTTCATGATTACCGAATGTAAGGTTAACGGTTTTTTGTCTGTCTCTTTGTATTGCTTTCATTAGATGATCATAATATTTGATTAATTATATGAGAATCCAATAATTCTTTTCTTCTACTGTGCCTTAAAAATCTTAATATGTTGATAGTACATTTTTCCTCTTCCAACTTAATATAAAGTTTTAATCTTTATCGATGAGTTGTTGGATCCAATCCTAAAATTATCACTATTATACTCAAATTAAAAGAATAAATATGTACGTGGTTATAAAAATCCATGTTTACATAAATATATTTTCTGTTTGAAATATTTGCGTATGTCAGTAGATTAATGGATTCAGTCACGGAATATGTGAACCAATCTTTTGTCAAACTTGTTCAGACCATGCTTGAGTTTCATCCCTCCTATCCTATTGGCAGAACAAATATGCTTTGACTCATTCTTCCAAAAATTGTTTAATTATGGCTGATCTTTCTAGCATGATAAAATTTTGGATTTAATCAATCTTTTGTAACTTCGCTTCATAGTAATAGTTAATAACATTAATTATTTCTATTAAAATTTTAATTTAAAATTTCTTCTTAAAAAGACTTTTTATCTCAATAATATAAAAAATTAATTTAATAACTTAAATAGTAGGAGTATCAAATTATTTACGAAAATAGTATGTTATAAATAGTAATATCGGGTGGTATTTGAGAAGGTGGCAACATCACCTATTTTTTTGTCCTCATCATAAGGCCATCAATAGGCCATAATAACTTTGAAAAAAAAAACTAATATTTTATTGGTGGTGCCACTCAATACGAGGGCACCAATATATCACACTTATACCAGGTAAATACGAGGAATTATAAGGTTCGAGGGTTAGTGTTGAAGGGGGAATGTTAGGCGGCATCATGGTTGGAAAGGCATTGCTAGGCGGCACCAAGGTTGCACCAAGGTTGAAGGGGAGGAGGCACCAAACCCCTATATATATCAATTTTTTTGTGTTTTCTTAAAGGGTTGTAGGAATTTTATGTGTTTTCTTAAAGGGTTGTAATAGCTAACCGATAAGAAGAAAGGAAAAAAAATTGTAGAAAAGGAAGAAAGATTTGTAAGGTTGGTACAATAATTAATTTTATTATATTATATTTTTTATAGCAAAATCTTGTTTTTCAAATAATTATTGAGAAATTTAATTATTTTAATTATTTTTACAAATTTAGTATTGAAGATGGATAATCAATTCTTTTTACACGTTTATTTCGATGAAGTAATTTTAAGAACAACAATTAGTTATATATTTGAATCTCGTCAACAAATAGCAAGGACACTGATGCTCATGGGACCACATACATCAGTGTGCATGTAACAGCCCAAAATAGGGACTAGTCGGAACAGTGGTTTTAAGACCACAAACCTAGGGGTGAGCATTCGATCGAATCAAATCGAATCGAATCGAAAATTTTCGAGTTAATCGAGTTTTTGAATCGTATTTTATCATCCTAACTTAATTTGAAATTTTTTCGAATCGAGTCGAGTGAGACAAAATTCGAATCGAATCAAATCGAATATATTTGTTCGAGTTAAGTTTTAAAAAAATGACTTTAGTGTTTTTTATTTTTATGTAATTTTTCAAAAAAAAAATTCTTTAAAGTTTTTAAACATGATCATACAACAAAAAATTGATTTTATGTTTCTATGTCAAATTTGTGTTTTGATTTTATGATTCAATTTTATATTATTTTGCTTCTGTGCATCAGCTTAATTTCATATCTCTTCTAGGGAAAAAGATGCTCCACAAATGTCAAGATTTACCTATATTAACATTCAAGATTTACCTATCATAAACACTTAAAAAATGCTCCACAAATGTCACAAACACGAAGCTTTTGATCAGTCTGAAAAAATTGCAATTCAAATGATTAATTAGTAAAGGTCAGATCAGATCAGCAAATGAAAAAAACCAACAATGAACTTTTAAAATTTGAACCATAAACTGAAAAGAATTGTGTAAAGCAACTTTCCATGAACTTATAATATCCTAAATTCCTAGGGCCCAAAAGCATGTTACGGCTTCATATAATTTATCTGAGTAGCTCATAAATCAAATTAGCCAATGAAAGAAACAATAACACTGAATAATGGTAACAGGAAACCTGTAATTTGTCCACAACGCACACGGCGCCAAGCTAAAAACATGCATAGATCTACCTTTAAAATGTTAAGCTTGTGAAAACAAGAAGCAGCAGAAAGCTCTCATAATTCATGCCAAACTCTAAATTTTATAACTTTATCTGTATGGACTATAAGCTGCTTATAGCAAAGCATTAAACTAATTTTAGGAAGTCTGAGCTTGCACGTGCATCCTTGATTTACAAACATAGGCAAGATGCACAAGACCAAGTCTCTCATACTAAACTTCATCTTAAGTTGTGTGCTGCTTCAAACAGCACAACCCTTCCAATTCTCATTTTCAGTGCTTTAGTTTTTCATTTTCAGTCTAAACTTGTAGCCTTGGTTTACTAAAGGCACTTTAATTGTTTGGTTAAGCAAAGAAAACAGACTTACAATGCGGATGTCAGCGGCTATGTACTTTGAGGAGTCGAGCAGGCTCTGTCTAGCGAGCGGTGAGCAGAAAAAAGCATTATAAGATTTTTTTTGAAAAACCCATAAATTGCCTAAAAGAAAGAAAAAAAAAGATAAAAAAGAAACATAAAAGGTTTTTTCCTTAGAAGAGTTAAGGATGAAGATAAAAAATATGAAAATAAGAAAAAAGATGCATTAGTTGCAGCCAGTCAGTGTACATTCCAAAGATTAGTGGCAAACATCAAAGCACAAGTTACTAAAGCATCAATGTTAATGCAAGTGGAAGAAAAATACCAGAGAATTAATTTGGGGTTTGGTTTGGAGAAGAAGAATCGCACGACGATGATTGTTACCTGCTGCTGCTTGCTAGGGCTTGGGGTTGGGGGTTTGATTTGGAGGAGGAATTGGGCTGCGATTTGGGAAAAAAAAATTGGGCTGACGGGCTTTTGGGGGGGGGGGATGGGATTGAAACACCCCACACCCGGCCCACGAGCTTGGACCGGATCTGGTATGTTCCTCGAAGTAAACCGGTTAAAAATTCTTTTATTACTTTGGAAATCTGTGTGTTTTGAAGATAGTTTGCTGGTGGGTTGGGCTCGAGTTGAAAACAAATTCATTTTATATTGAAACCCATTTAATTTCAAGTGACAAAATATTTAAAGTTTATTTTAAATTAAATTGACTTAATCTCTAATAAGTAAAATTTCGTATCATAGTAAATAAAACAGAAAATAACATGGTTCACTATGGCTTTATTAGCTCAAATAAAAACCCAAAATGAAATTTAAAATACTTAGAAAAATAAGGGGTCCACATAATAATTTCCTTGCTGGGCATGGCCACCACTAAGCTCCTGCGGACCCCGGTCCATCACTGTTCATTACCTGAAAAATGTTCCCACAACGGGGTGAGTCAACAGACTCAATGTGTACTACAACACTAAGTCTTAACAAATTCAGGCATTTCATAACATACATATTCATATATCATTATATTAAAAATGATGCAACCCGAACCCAAACCTATATGCCATTCGCTACACATCACCCGTACCATCCTGCACACCGTGGGGACTATTAAGTCAACCCTCCATCCGCTACACACCATCGAAGAAGCGATCATTGCGATGACGCGTGCTCATCGCCTTATGAGTATTCGTGGTCTTAGGTCACCACACTCAGATATCGTGGTCTTAGGGCCACCACATTCGGATCTCGTGGTCTTAGGTCACCACATTCAAATATCGTGGTCTTAGGTCACCACATTCACTTCCCTTTTCAATAACCCATATGCCCCATATCATACATATTATGCATTAACATGCCAAATTTCACATTCTTATCACTTATCACATGTTAAATATAACATATTTCATAATCCTAGTAGGAGTAGGAAACGTACTTGAGTACTTTGTACCATAACATGGTACCTTAGCCACATTCACATTCTTATAAACATGCACATATTAAATATTGCCATAAATTTTATTAAAAGTTAGTGTGGAGTACACACCTGATTAACTTAACGAATTCCTTGAAATCCTGAAAAACCGATCTTATCGCTTTAGATCTTTTAAGTCCCTACATTTGGCCAACACTTAGAAATTTAATGAAGACAATTTGGCCATAAATCCAAATCCCAATAGGATTAGTACACTTAAAACCTACCTTGGTGCCGATTGATGTCTAATCAAATGCCGGAAACTTTGTATCCTTTTTTCTTGAAATCGGCAATCACTAGATTACTTGAATAGATTAGTTTCGGCTTTTGAATAATTAATGAACACATATATTTACCAAACATGGCCTTGGCCGAATGCTATAGACACTTACCTTGTGGATTTTAAATCCCGAAACTCACCGAATAACTAGGGAACATGTGGCCTATGGTGTACTTTCGGGAAAAGAACTTCTCATTCCTTGTAGTCGACACTTAATAAATCCCGAAAGATCTCTTCAAAGTTTCGACAACAAGATATTAATGGGGTTAGTCCTAGATTTCGACAAATCTTAAAAAAAAAAATGAAACCGAATGAGATCTTACCCTTACTTTAGGAATCGACAATCCTTGCTTGAGCCTTTAACAATATTCGGCTATGTAGGCTAGAAGAATCTTGATTTTGGCTTTTTGATTGGTATAAAGAAAGAAAAGAGAAAGAAGAATAAAGGTGGATGATTCGGCTAGATCACAAGGTATTTCGACTTGGCAAAAATAAAAGAGAAGAGAGGAGCTATTTGCTAGAGAGAATTCGGCAGAGAGAGAGTTGAAAGAAAGAATGAATGGCCCTCTTTTCCTTTAGTAGCCGAAATTACTAACTTAGAATCCCTTACTTGGCCATCACTCTTCTATTTTGATAGCTTTATCTCTTTAATTATCATCTAAAATAAAAGACAATTTAGCAACTATCCTTACTTAGCCGAAATTATTAAACTCAGAGTCCCTTACTTGGCCATCACTTCTCCCTTATTTTACTAATGAAAGAATAATTCCTTATTTATCATCTTTTATCCTTAAATAAAATAAAAGGGATAAACCCCCTAAAATTTAGCCATGTGCCGTCCACCTCTGTCCATCCTTGCAGCAAAATAAAACTTCTATTTTTAGCTTCCCATGCGACTCGAACCTTGGCCCAATACCCCTGTATGTGGCGTCATTTCCAGAGGCCCTAAGGGGCACCTCCAGGCCACTTTTCCAAGCCCAATTTCATGTCATATTTCCTTCATAAATTTTCTTAAGGCCACCTTGCCTTCGTTCCCTTTTTTAAACTTTTAAAACTTAAAATTTCTAAAACATTTCCTTACATTTCCAAGTCATTTCCTTACAAGACATTTCCTTACATTTCCAAGTCATTTCCTTACGAGACATTTCCTTACATTTCCAAGTCATTTCCTTACAAGACATTTCCTTACATTTCCAAGTCATTTCCTTACAAAACATTTCCTTACATTTCCAAGTCATTTCCTTACAAGTCATTTCCTTACAAGTCATTTCCTTACATTTCCAAGTCATTTCCTTACGAGACATTTCCTCACATTTCCAAACACTGCCAAAATCTACTAACTCATGAATTATACACGAACGCATAACCCCTAATCTAGGATGTTGCAGTTCTACCCTCCTTAAAAATAATTTCGTCCTCGAAATTACTTGGCTAACTGCATTCCTATTCATCACACTACGCTTACGCTGCGCACTCAGATCTTAATAAAACTATCTTACCTTCTAGGCATAATCTCTAGGTTCACGTCCCCTAGAACTCATTTCTAACGTCGCGATTTAATCTGATTACAAAGTTTATGCATTAGTACTTTCGTTCCACTTTTTATCCATGAACAAATCTTATGAGAAAGGAGTTTTAGAAGTAGTTCTTTCGATCACACAAAGTTTCAGTTCAAGTTCTCTATTCTAATTCAGAGAATCACATTCACATTCACATTAATCCATCTCGATAGAGACACATTCATTCCTCCTTAGAGGCTCATTCATTCATCAACATAGACATATTCATTCAGTGGTATCCACCACCCACATTCACTATTCGGACACTTTTATCTGTTTCTATCCCAGTGGTATTTTCGTCATTAGTCCTATAAAGGTATTTTGGTAATAAACCGGGGTCAATTCGAAAATATTTTTCAAATTAAAGGTATTTCAGAATTTACAAAATCTCTGGGTTATTTTGTTTTCCAAATCAGAGGTGTTGCAAAAATTTCAGAAATCGAGGTTATTTCGGTAATTTTGCAAGTCAGGGGTAATTCAGTAATTTTCCAAAATCAAGGTATTTTTGATAATTTGCAAATTAGGGTTTGTTGAACATTTTATAAAGTAATGAAAATTTTGATAAAAACTGTGAGTATTTTGGAAATTTCATAAACCAATGGCATTTTTGTAATTTTACCACCAGGGGTATTTTTTGTAATTTTATAAATCGAAAAATTTTCAGAAAATTTTGTAAGAATAGTTTTCACAAATTAAAAAGGTAATTTTAAGAGTTTTAAAACTAGGGTTTTTATAAAAATACGGCTAGTTCCCTTTCGGGTTTTAGTTATTGCATTTAGCCTGTGACTGAGTCCTCTTGGTCAGGGTGAACCGTAGCTACGCACCAGGTAGGATTCCAGCGAAGAGGAGGTGAGTCACTAGGACTACTTAAGCACCAGGCTCTTCCGGATCCAATCCTTGGCATGCGCACAAGGGTTACCACACCCTAACTCGGTGACTTAGTCATAGGTTTGTTTAATTTATCATTAAGTCTTATGTTAAGTGTTAGGGTAAACTAGTCCTAGGGTTCAAGTACTTATCATGTTAATCTACGTTCCATTCCATTTCTACCCTTCTACAAATCATAATATAAATCACCCAAGAGATTGAAGTACTTACCTGGTGGACTTCGGGTTGGAGACTTAGGTGCCATGCCAAAAACCTGCTTATTTCAAAAAAATGTTTTCATAAAACTTATTTGGGCTCGCTTTGAAAACGTTTTGGGCCTTAAACCTTAGGCCGAGAGTTTGAGACAGGCTCTTATACCAAACTGAAACACCCAAACCCGGCCCATGAGCTATGAAGATAGTTTGTTGGTGGGTTGGGCTCGAGTTGAAAACAAATTCATTTTATATTGAAACCCATTTAATTTCAAGTGACAAAATATTTAAAGTTTATTTTAAATTAAATTGACTTAATCTCTAATAAGTAAAATTTCGTATCATAGTAAATAAAACAGAAAATAACATGGTTCACTATGGCTTTATTAGCTCAAATAAAAACCCAAAATGAAATTTAAAATAATTAGAAAAATAAGGGGTCCACATAATAATTTCCTTGCTGGGCATGGCCACCACTAAGCTCCTGCGGACTTAGGTCCATCACTCATTCATTACTCAAAAATGTTCCCACAACAGGGTGAGTCAACAGACTCAATGTGTACTACAACACTAAGTCTTAACAAATTCAGGCATTTCATAACATACATATTCATATATCATTAAATTAAAAATGATGCAACCCGAACCCAAACCTATATGCCATCCGCTACACATCACCCGTACCATCCTCCACACTGTGGGGACTATTAAGTCAACCCTCCATCCGCTACACACCACCATCGGCGAAAGCGATCATTTGCGATCGACGTGCTCATCGCCCTTATGAGTATTCGTGGTCTTAGGTCACCACACTCAGATATCGTGGTTTTAGGTCACCACATTCAGATCTCGTGGTCTTAGGTCACCACATTCAAATACCGTGGTCTTAGGTCACCACATTCACTTCCCATTTTCAATAACCCATATGCCCCATATCATACATATTATGCATTAACATGCCAAATTTCACATTCTTATCACTTATCACATGTTAAATATAACATATTTCATAATCCTAGTAGGAGTAGGAAACGTACCTGAGTACTTTGTACCATAACATGGTACCTTAGCCACATTCACATTCTTATAAACATGCACATATTAAATATTGCCATAAATTTTATTAAAAGTTAGTGTGGGGTACACACCTGATTAACTTAACGAATTCCTTGAAATCCTGAAAAATTGATCTTATCGCTTTAGATCTTTTAAATCCCTACATTTGGCCAACACTTAGAAATTTAATGAAGACCATTCGGCCATAAATCCAAATCCCAATAGGATTAGTACACTTAAAACCTACCTTGGTGCCGATTGATGTCTAATCAAATGCCGGAAACTTTGTATCCTTCTTTCTTGAAATCGGCAATCACTAGATTACTTGAATAGATTAGTTTCGGCTTTTGAGTAATTAATGAACACATATATTTACCAAACATGGCCTTGGCCGAATGCTATAGACACTTACCTTGTGGATTTTAAATCCCGAAACTCACCGAATAACTAGGGAACACGCGGCCTATGGTGTACCTTCAGGAAAAGAACTTCTCATTCCTTGTAGTCGACACTTAATAAATCCCGAAAGATCTCTTCAAAGTTTCGACAACAAGATATTAATGGGGTTAGTCCTAGATTTCAGTAAATCTTAAAAAAAATGAAACCGAATGAGATCTTACCCTTACTTTAGGAATCGGCAATCCTTGCTTGAGCCTTTAACAATATTCGGCTATGTAGGCTAGAAGAATCTTGATTTTGGCTTTTTGATTGGTATAAAAAAAGAAAAGAGGAAGAAGAATAAAGGTGGAGGATTCGGCTAGAGCACAAGGTATTTCGGCTTGGCAAAAATAAAAGAGAAGAGAGGAGTTTTTTGCTAGAGAGAATTCGGCAGAGAGAGAGTTGGAAGAAAGAATGAATGGCCCTCTTTTCCTTTAGTAGCCAAAATTACTAACTTAGAAACCCTTACTTTGCCATCACTCTTCTATTTTGATAGCTTTATCTCTTTAATTATCACCTAAAATAAAAGATAATTCAGCAACTATCCTTACTTAGCCGGAATTATTAAACTCAGAGTCCCTTACTTGGCCATCACTTCTCCCTTATTTTCCTAATTAAAGAATAATTCCTCATTTATCATCTTTTATCCTTAAATAAAATAAAAGGGATAAAACTCCTAAAATTTAGCCACGTGCCGTCCACCTCTGTCCATCCTTGCAGCAAAATAAAACTTCTATTTTTAGCTTCCCATGCAACTCGAACCTTAGCCCAATACCCCTGTATGTGGCGTCATTTTCAGAGGCCCTAAGGGGCACCTCCAGGCCACTTTTCCAAGCCCAATTTCATGTCATATTTCCTCCATAAATTTTCTTAAGGCCACCTTGCCTTCGTTCCCTCTTTTAAACTTTTAAAACTTAACATTTCTAAAACATTTCCTTACATTTCCAAGTCATTTCCTTACAAGACATTTCCTTACATTTCCAAGTCATTTCCTTACAAAACATTTCCTTACATTTCCAAGTCATTTCCTTACAAGACATTTCCTTACATTTCCAAGTCATTTCCTTACGACACATTTCCTTACATTTCCAAACACTGCCAAAATCTACTAACTCATGAATTATGCACGAACGCATAACCCCTAATCTAGGATGTTACAGGGATAAAATAAAAAAATATAAAAATATAAAATTTATATTCGGTTTATTCGAATTATTTGAGTTAATCGAATTCGAAAGTTCAACTCGATTCAAACTTGAAATTCGAAACTCAAAATTTGAGTTGATTCGATTAACTCGGTTAATCGATTCGAATAATTCGAAATTCAAATTTTTTTCGATTTTTTCGAATCGAATCGAGTTTTGCTCACCCCTACACAAACCTGAAGTAAAAAAAAAATAATAAAATTTTTTTAAATTAATTTATGATTGTTTTAGAGTCTATGATATGTTTGGGTGATGGTGTGCAAATTTTGTTAAGTAGTTTTTATCGATAAAGTGCCCATTTTTATTATTGGGATTAAATTGCATTAATTGCAAAATATGAGTTCTAGAAAATAAGTACTTGACTTAAATGGGGGTTTAAACTAGAGGTCTTTAAATGGCAAATAGACCATCATATTTTGTTATGGACAAAACTAGTCATGGAAGGGTAAAAATTGAAGGTTTAGTAAAAAGGGCATTTTTGTCATTTGAGTGTTTTAAGGCATAAAAGACAAAATTGAAATCTAAAAATCTGCTCATTCTCTTCTCCATGTTGCCCAAATTTTCAAAAAGCCATGACTAGGGTTTCAAGCTTTTTCAAAGCTCAATTGTAAGTGCATTTGAGCCCCGTTTTTAATATTCTTCGTATTTTTGAGATCCTAGAAGCTTAACCTTTTTATTTTTACCATTTATTTGCATGGAAAATGAAGTTTAAAAATTGACCCATGCTAGACATTTGTGCATTTTGATGTTTAATGGTAGAATAAGGGTGCATGAGGTTAGGAGAACGATTTTTGCTAAGTGATTTTCGTTGAAAATGGTTAAAACGGGTTAATTAGTAAAAGTTGTAAATGCTCCTAAAAGTGTGAAATAATAAGAATTTGAGGTTGCTTTGGAAGAGAAAAAGGTTCTTCTGACCTTGAATTTTATAGAATTTGAATAAAAATCATATTACGAGCTTAGGGGTAAAATTGTAATTATGAAAAGTTTAGGGGCAAAATTGTAAATTTTTCATAGTATGATTTTTGTATTAAAATGAGTAATGTGAGTGATAATTAAGTGAAACGTGATATTTTAAATCAAAGAAATTGAGATTTGGACCAAGTACGGGGAAATGTCAATCAAAATGACCGATTCGCGTCGAAGTAAGTTCATATGGTTAGTCTATAGTGAACGATTATTAAATTTGAATTGAGATGATGTATTATTTTATATATGTTGTTATCTAACCATGACTTTATGCAAGTACGAGATTGGATTGAAGGATCAATCGTGAGAAATGCATGGTCAAGTACATTCGTACTACGACTCGTGATGAATTAACGGAAAAGACCATGGTTGGACCATGGCAGTGGGTGTGCCAGTGTAAGACCATGTACGGGACATGGCATTGGCCTCAAGTTGTGTTAGTGTAAGACCATGTCAGGGACATGGCATCGGCACGGACAGAGGAGAGTCAGTGTAAGACCATGTCTAGGACATGGCATCGGCTCGAAATGAGTGCCAATGTAAGACCATGTTTGGGACATGGCATCGGCACCGATATGTGATCCCATGTAAGACCATATCTGAGATATGACATTGGCATTCTACCAGGTGTACAAGATATCCCGAACATCCCTAATATTACAAGTATTTCAATGGTAAATTCAAGGAGTATGCTCAAGATAAGTAAGAGTAGGATATGTGAGTATTATGACTAAGCACAGGTATGTATACGAGACTTATAAATAATGTGCTCGGATTATGATGCATTATTAATAAGGATGCAAATGAGTAAGATGTGTCTATGATCACTTTGTTGTTATGGCAAGTTATAATATGCTTTGGTGTAAGTGTGTATAAATGAAAGTGAACACAAAGAATTAATGAATGAGTGAAATTGACATTAAAACAGTTGTGGGCAGCAGCATTAGTATAACTTTGAAAAATCACCGAAAATGGTGAAAATTGAATTAAAGGCTGGGTGAGATATAAAGTTAAAGCTTAATGAGTCTATTTTTTTTTATAAAGGAAACAGAGTAAGCAAAAGAAGTGTGAATTATGAGATATTTGAATTTCAGTGAGATAGGGTCAGAATGAGTTTTAGAATCCCCTGTTCCAAATTTGGAAAATCAGTAAAAATTGTATAAAATTAATTATGAAGTATAATTTATATGCTTGAAATCCTTGCTAAGTCTATTTTTAAGTGAAATAAATGATAACATCATATGAATTTTATATGAGGATAAAATTGATTTGCAGTGAAGAAGTGTTAGAACTGTTGGACAGCGAAATAGGGGTAAACTTAATGAATAAACTGTACTAATTGGCTATACCAAAAATTCTAAAATTTCTATGGTAAGAAGTTATGTGAGTCTAGTTTCAGGGAAAATTAACGGTTCTTCATTCGGAGCTCTGTAGCTCGAGAAATATATAATTTAGTGACAGTGACTCAAGTAGACAGATTAATGTGAACATGAGTAATAAGGTGTAAGCATGTAATATAATGATTATATCATCTTAAGAAATTATTGTGAGGATTTATCCACACAAGTTTATTAATTTCCTATTATTTGCATATGAACTTACTAAGCATTTATGCTTACTTCCCCTCTCTTTTCCCTTGCCTTGTAGTATCGCCAAGTTAGCTCGAAGATCGGTGGATGTCGGAGATTCGCTCACACTATCAATTGGAACACTTGGTATATCTAGATACATTAATTTTTGGGTTATGGCATGTATAGTAGGCTTGGTCGTTTTGTCATATATGTCATATTTCTTATGGCCTAAAATGTTGGCCCTTATTAATAAATGTTCATTTTGATTAAGGCTATTTGGAGATGGCCAATATTGATGGTTGTTATACGCTTATGATGTGGTTATTCATGTAGGTGGTAATTGCATAATTGAGATGTTGTGGATGTGGTTTACAAATGATTTCATGAAAGACGATGTGTATGGGAATGTGTATACAAAATTGGATATTCGGATGTCCAATTATAGCATGATACATGTTGATGAAATGGATACAAGAGAGTTTGTGTTTTATCTGGGGAATTGGCTTGGAAAATAGACAACTTCTAGGCCACACGAGCAGAGACACGGCCATGTGTCTCAGCCATGTAACAGGCACGGTCTAAGGGCACGGGCGTGTGCCAAGGCTGTATGACCCTATTTTGATGATAACATCATAAACAGAGAGTTACACGGGTTAGGGACACGGGCGTGTCCCAGACCACACGGGCGTGTGTCCCCTGTTTTGACAAAATCTTATAAATTTTTCCAAAAGTTTCCAAAGTTCTTGGTTTAGTCTCGAACTATCCTAAAGGATGTTTTGAGCTTTATAGGCCCATATAAATAACAAAATGCATGTGTTAGAAAAGTTTTTAAATTTGACGAAATTTTATGACTCGGTTTTACATGTTCAAGAAATTTTAAGTCCGGTAACGCCTCGTACCCTGTTCCGGCGTTGGATACGGGTAAAGGGTGTTACAGTGCACAAGTTCTAAAGGTTGGTTGGCCCTTGTACCTTTTGCAATAAAATAACTTTTAGCCATTTTACCTTCCAAGCAAGATCCGCATTGTGGAAGACTAACTTCCTTAAGCATACTTAAGGGATTATCTTTCACAAGTCTTGTGATTCTTTCTTGGATAATATGACGAAGTCTTAAGTGCCATAGGTACCCCTCATTAGAGTGAGAAGTTTTAAGCTTTTATTCACTATTTCGGTTTGAAGCATCGAGTAGTTATTTAGTTTGATAAAGTAGAGATTGTTTTCCATCCATCCATTACAGATTAAAAAACTATTTCTGTGGAAAGCAATCCCTTTATTGAATGTCACAGTATAACCTTCATAAAATAAACATGCTACAAAAATTAAATTACTCTTAAAATGAGGTACATAAAGCATGTTCTTTAAAATAATCTTCTTAAAATTATCAAATTGTAAAGTAACTTCTCTCACTATTTAGGCTGAAACATAGCTCCCATCTTCAGTTTGCAACGAGAGGCTCCTGTCACACAGACTTCTCGTTCCGTTGAACCCTTGTAAAGAAACACACACATGGTTAGTGGCTCTAGAATCAATAACCCAATTGTCAATTGATTCTTCCACTAAACAAGCTTCAACCACAAAGAGTTTCATACCTTTTTCCTTTTCAGCTAGGTAATCCAAATACTTCTTGCAGTTTGATTTGAAATGCCTTTTCCTATTACAAAAGAAACATTTAATATTTTTAGGATCTTTTGACTTCTTAGCCTTCTTCCAATCCACACGAGGTGGAATCGAAGGCTTAGTTGGTTTTTTTTTCCCTTAGCTTTCTGTTTCCCCTTAGAGGATGAAGGGCCCATAGCTAAGTTTGCTTCAAGTTTCTCCTTAACTATCTTACCACCATTCAACATCAACTCACAAGATTTTAATTCCTTCATGAGCTAAGTTAAGGTAAGTGTCTTGTTCCCCAAGTTATAAGAGGACCTAAAAACTAGCAAACTCCTTGGTTAATGATTTGAACTGTGACACCCCAAACCCGACCAGGAAGGACCGACCCGAATTCGAAGCGTTACATTAGCCATCTAAGTGATTCTCTGACTAACGACCACAACACCTCAATTCATATCTGGATATTAATTATTTATTAACGTAGAAGCAAATTATGAGCTAATTTTAACTTTTCCTAGGTAATTTAACTTAAGGGCATTTTTGTTATTTTACTACCTAAAGAAAAACTAACCCAATTATAGATCTAAATGTTTACTGACCTTCTTTTAGTAAAAATATGTAAGCCTAAAAATTTCAGCTTAAATTGAGTTCATTTGCTATGTATAATTCAAATTTTACTATTATGGACTAAATTGTAACAAATATAAACTATCAGGATCTATTCTGAATTACAAATTAAGTGCGTTTCTATCAAATTTTACCTATTACGAGACTAATCCTAAAATTTTACCAAGTTTCCTTATCATCTAGGGCTCTAATTAGACTAACCCATTTTCAAGACTAAATCGTAATTTAAACAAATTAGAATACCAATTTAAAAAGACAAAAATTCAAACCCCCAAAAGTCCACACGACTGTGTCCCCCAAACCGTGTGTCATTAAATGATCGTGTTCATGTTGTGAAAAACTTTTTGGCAGATCACACATGCCCATGTGGAAATCTCACATGCACGTGTGTGATAGCTCCAATTCCCGCACGCCCGTGTCACTTACCCACACGCCCATGTGAAAACCATTTCACTTATTTTTGCGAAAAACTCATTTTAAAACCCAGTTTTGCATATTTTAATGGCCAATTAAACCTAATTTAACTATGATTAATTAACATACATATACATACACCTTCAATTGAAATTACTGACATCAACTAAGCCTCAATTAAATAGAATTAGGCAATCAATTTCGTGCATATCAAACATCGAATAAATCAAACAAGTGGCACACCTTAGTCGCTAGTAAACCACTCCATGGAAGCTTCATTTAAACAATCGTTAGTATAAATTTCATGCTTCACACATCGTGTTATCAAGCAACAATACATCGTAAATCAATCAATAATTAAACTCAAACATGACTCAAAATTATTATAAAACCATCCAAAATAAATGTCCAATATCCAAAGTCCAATTACAACCAAAATCGAACTAATTCCCAGGAGTTCCACAATGCCCGATTATAATCTCTAAAATGCATAATAAAGTCTCTACCAAGCCTAAATCTCTTGGAACTCATTTGCTCAACTCCTCAGCTCCTCAAACCTGACGATTATTTGCACGAAGGTGAGGGTGTGAGTTTTAAAAAGCTCAGTGAATGTTAATAAAAATGACAAATAAATTAACATCCAATTCATGCTTAATTCACCACTAATCAATCACCAATTATTAGCCAAAATAATGAAACATGTCAATCAAATTTTTCCATAAGCATTTTTAATACCAAAAATCATTTATTCATGGAATTCAATCATCAATTGATATAGTAACAATCACACATGAATATATATATTGGCATACACTTCTCATGGCTTAATCGGATGATCTTACATCGGATAAACGGATCTTTGAATTCCTACAAATATCAAAAATAGTCCACCGAGTTGAACGGGCTGAAGCATGCACTCCCTTATAATGCCTCAAATAACCCATTGAGTGGAGACTCATGCTCAACACTCCCTTATCTACTCCAACAAATCATCCCACCTGGAGCCATATGCTCATAATGTCACAACTAAGGTGAGTACGCACAAATCTTATGGCATGCCAACTATATCCAATGGATCCACCATGCATGTTGTCGATATATTTAGTCAAACATAGCATACAAATCAGTCATTATTGTGATCAATTTAATGTGACAAAATGATTATGTATAGCTTGTAACATAGCCATTTAGCATCCAATTAAATCAAGCAATTCATTTGCCAATCTCCCATATTCAATTACCAAATGTAACACCAACATATCATGGTAAAAAAAATTCCAGTACACATGCATAAAATCATCCTTAAAATTAATCTAATTAAATAGCACAACACCACCCAAAAATTTACTTACCATTTGTCAATACAAATTCAATTTTTGCACACTTAATATCAATCTTGCAAAATCAACCATTCAACCATAATTAATTAATTGAAATCATTAATTAAGCTTCCAATTAAACACAATTGAGGGTCAATTTATCAAATCGCCCTTAGAAACACTAACTATACAATTTTATTCTACCACAACAAGTGATCAACTAGGCAATTTCAAGCTTCAATTTCGGTTATCTCGGTCCTCTTCAAGATTCGAAGCTTCAATAGAGGTAAAGTAGGCATTACCACCTTTCCAATGCTATGAAAAACACAAATAATAATTAACTATACTAATCAAAATTCACTCACGATATTTTACTGGATTTGTAACATAAAGTTGAAAACTCGATTCCTCACAAACTCGACCTCTCCAGCCCTCCTAATCACTTCCAAACATCAATACTAAACCAATTACACATACACTAAGTCTCCATTTCACATTTAAATCAATTTCATAAAAAATCTGAAAATTCGATTTATGAAGATGATGAAATTCAAATTTCTTCAAATTACCTCACAAATCATTTTTTATCTTGATAAATAAGACCAAAAACCTTTTAATATATCCATTTTGACTTGAAACATCCATTGATTTGTGGATTTTCTCTCAAAATTCAAGATCCACCATTAAAACACCTTAAGCTTTTGAAGAAGATGACATTGATAAAAAAAATCATTTAATTGACTCTCAAATCGTGTAAAAATGTTTCTAATAATCATAAAATAAGTTTAGAAATAATAATTACCTTTGATTCGATCTAAATCCTTTGATTGAAAATCTTGATTCAAGAATCTTGAGAAATTTCAGAATATTTTTTGCTACTTTTGAGAAGAATTTCGTTTGAATTGAGAGAGTATTTTGAGAAGAAAATTGGTTGGATCTATTCTTTAATGATAGATCTTTAAAACCATGCAAAGAAAATGAATTTTATAGCTCTCTAATCTGATGTAATTGGTGTAAAAAGTAGGCTAGATGCATTGTGTTTAAAACTAAAACAACCCACCATAATTTAAAATTGGGGAATTTGCCTAATGGTCATTCCCACATTTTCCTTACTTTACCAATTGGTCCTTTCCCTCCAAAATTTGGAATTTTAATGTTTATTTGCCAAAAAAAAAAATACTCTAAAATTTGCCTTGTTTTACAATTAAACCCAATTTAATTAATATTTAAATTTAACTTAAATTAACCCCCAATAAAAATTATTTTAAAATTCTTTTTCGACCCAAATTAATTATTTTCACTTATAATTATTTAATTACTTAAAAATTAATTTTCCACAAATATTTTTATATTTTTGGACTATTGTTTAATCAATTTTAGATAAAATTAACCTCCTAAATTAAATTAAAAATGACTAAAAACCCAATAAATCCTTAATTTCACACTTAGAACTTGAAAAATATACCTGAAACTACTAGACTCGGTTTAGGGATATTACATGAACTGTAACATCCTGAAATTCGGGAATTTATATTTTACATTATACCATGCGATAGGCTAGTTAAGAATGTTAATTGTGTATGTTTAGGGGTCCTAAGAAGGCTTGGGGTTGAGTTAGGCCTTAGCAAAATTTTTTTGTTTGAGCACTTTAAGGAGAGAAGGTAAGTGGCATTAAGACTTAAAAGAATAAGTGTGTATTTTGCTAGCACAAGTGGAACTAGTAGCAGAGTGGTGTGGTGTCACATGAAGGAGCTTAAGGGGTGGAGTTCGAATCTCACCTATTGCAAATTTTGGATTAATTTTTTTTGTGCTAAATGGTAAGTATCGGTCATGGCATCAAAGAAGGAAAGGAAGACTTTGTAATGATGGAAAGAAGACTAAGAAAATAAGGTGAGGAGGAGAATAAGGAAAGAAAAAAAAAAGGAAAGGGATAAAGTGGGGGGATATGTTGGCTGAATTTTTGGAAGGTACTTGGGATAGAATTTTTGGTCAACCATGACCATATTGGTGTGGGAGGTACACGATTTTGAAAGGAAGAAAAGGGGGAGCCGAAATTCCTATAGCCTTTTTGCAAGTTTTGTACATGAAAGGCTTCCATTCTTTTTGAACAAATTTGGTGCTTTCTTTTCCAACATTCTTCCTTTGTTGCCGAAACACTCACATCATTTTGTTTATTTTTCCCTTGGTGTTAGCCGAACTATCTCACATTTCTTATTTCCATCTCTTCTTTTCTTTTTGATAATTTTTTCAACCTTTTTCTCCCTTTTCTTAAACCGACATTACCTTGTGGCCGAATCTTCCTTGTCCATTTCTCCCCATAGCCGAACCTATTAACACCCTACCTCTTCATTATTTCTTTTTCTTTAGTGTTGGGTACTCCCTACCTCTTCATTATTTCTATTTCTTTCGTGTTGGGTACTCTCTTCTTTGACCAAATCGGTAAGTGATTTCATTCTCCTCTTTTCATTTTTCTTCATGGCCGAATATGTGCCCCTTATCATTGGATGGTTCTCTAAACAGAAAACATCACTATCTCCTATTCCCTCATATCGTGATTATCTCTTTTTTGTAGTGTTCTAGTGGATGGCCGTATATCACATCCTTGTCGACTCATCTGTAGCCATAAGTTCAATCGGTGGGAATCAAATTCATCATCGTTAAGGTAAAGAGTTTCTTCTTAGTTCATTCGATATCTTTCTACCCGGTTATTTTGCTAATCGAATCAAAAGTTTGACTAATCGATTACTATAGGGACTAAGTCACTCGTTTTTCCATACTTGTTGGTCCTTCAGAAGTAGTGGTAAGCCGAATCCCTATTCCTAAACAACTACTTTCTCTTATCGTAGTATTATTCTAACCGAGACTTTTTCAATGGAGGCAAGAGGTAGCGTTATTAAAAGAAAATTGATAGGAGGGCAAATAGGGAGTAGACTTCCAAGTTCAACCGTAGGGGGTATCGGCAGTTCAGGATTTCCCACCAGGTTGTGGGCCATCATCCGGTGAGAATAGACAAATCGTGGTCGTTCACAATACTAAGGGTAAGCATTTCATTAGATCGTTAGATTTAGATATTTGGATTAAGACACCCTCTTTTTGTTGTTAATTGAGTATTATGGTGACATAGGTGCCGACGATCAAGAAGGTTTAGTCCTTACCATAATCAGGTGTCTAATCTCACACCGAAAATCCTGTAGATTCGTGATTCACTATCATGATTGGAAAATAGATCGTTGTTGCTTAAAATTTTAATATCCGTAATATAGCATGAATCGAGTAATTGGCTTAAACGACGTTAATTCTAAGATCTATCAAAACTAATATTAATTTGTTAAATTACGAAAATGCCCTTATGGGCCGATTTACGAAAATGCCCCTATGGGCTGATTTACGAAAATGCCCCTATGGGCCGATTTGCTAGAATACCTTAGTGGGCCAAATTACCAAAGTACCATAATGGGCCGATTCACCGTAATAATTCACTAGATAAATGGTTGTTATTTACATGTGGACATTTTATTATGTATGTAGCATTTTTACATATTGCATGGGATGGGAATAAAATTGTATGGAGAGCAGTGTAGCCTGGTGGCATTGCCACAAATTGTTTATTATTGTGCTTAATTATGATTTTGGTGGCTTGACTACAAAAATATTATAAATAGTAGCTCGACTGCAATTTGGTGTGAGCGGCGGGGTGGGTTGACTTGATCCCCACAGGTGTGATTGGCTGGTCGGGGGTTTGATGGATGGATGGGTTAGGTTGCATACATTTACTTCATTTAAATATTGTTATGTAAATGGGCTTAGGCCCACGATTATGCTTTACGGGTTTAGGCCTAGTGGATGACGGTAAGGGGATTATACACTGAGTTCTAGTAACTCACTCCATCTTCTTAACCCTTGCAGGTAATGCTCAGTAATGGGGACTTGAGCCCATGGATGACTCGGTGGAGGCGATACTTCGAAAATAATGTTTTCGAACATTAGTAAACTTCTTTTTTGGTTTATTTCGTTACTTTTACTATTTTGGGTTTAAAGTTGTAATAAGGCCTCTGGGATTTTTATTTTGTTTTATGTTTGACGTACTTATTACCTTCCATGATTTGATTTAAACGAGGACTTTTCTAGAATCATAAATAACGATTTTCTTAAAAATTTATCAACAAACAAATTTCATAACAAAAATGTACGAATAATTTAACTTGGATTTTCTTTCAAATTATCAACAATATTTTCAAAAGTCACAGTTTATTAAAAGGGCACTAGTTCAAATTTCGATTCATCAATCAACCTATTGAAATTTGTAGTATTTTATCAAATATCTATAAACCAAACTTGTTTTCTTATCTATAACCAATTAACGCCAACTTTTGTAAGAATCACAAGTTCTTTACACGTTTTCTTCATGTGACATACTAGATCCGGTCATACCGCATGGGCTGGGTTTTGGGTGTTACATGAACACTATTTCAATTTGCGTGTTCACGTCTAGTTTAGTCCCATTATCTTTCACTTCCGTAAAGAATCTCATAAGCTTAAGCATATGTTTTTTGACCGGAGTGCCGATTTTCTGTTGAGAATTCATCAAATTTGTAATAGCGAATTGTTGAGCCAATACGACTTGGCCTCCGAGCAAATCCTCCAAATTTGTCATGATCTCTTTAGCTGTACAGAAATTCTCGTGTTGCTTTTGCAACACACTACTCATGCTCGCTAACATATAACATCGAGCGATCGAGTCTAAACCTCTCCAACGATTTCTTGCTTTGGACTAAGCTTTAGGAGGGCATGTTTTGTCAAGAATGAATTTATGTTTCTCACAGCTGAAAACTATCAGCAAGTTCCATTTCCATTCTCAAAAGTTATCCCCATTTAATTTATTCTCAGTAAGAATGCTAATAAGAGGAGTAGGAGACATATTTGAACTGAAAAAAAATAAAAATAAAGATTCACTAATTACTATCTTTGTATTAAGCAATTATTTTTCATTTCAACAACATATCAAGAATGTAGTATAATGCATGCATCTTGCCTTTAGGGTCCCATGATTAATTAGCAAGAATATGAATTACATCTAATCAATTCGCTAATCAATTCGCGAATCTTAATTCTCAAGACTCTACATGAACTAACGATTGTTTAACGTTCATCTCTAGCTTAAATATCGTTTCTTGGGAAACTATTTAATAAGAGATGATCTTGAGTGTGTAATCATTGACTCAAAACTCATCATGAACATGCTTTCTTTTGTGAGTCATCTTAGGACAATCTATTTGAAAGTCAGCCTAACTAGTTGTCCTTAAAAGGAAATCTCATCTAGTGAACCTGTATGAAAAAGTTTACTTTAGGGTGCATGTAACGACTTGATAGTCAAGGGTGTCGAAAAGTGTAATTTCGGGACTTCGTTTTCGTAAATCGAACCTGAGTCATATTAGAGACATAAAATTTTAGATGGGTAATTTGCATGAATTAGGAGCTATTATGGTAGAAGGACTAAATCACGTTAAAGTTAAAAGTTATATTATAGATTGAAATAAACTAAAGGGGCTAAAGTAGCAATTATACCATTTAATAAATGGTTGTGTATAGGTGGCCGGTCATGGGTTAAATGTTATGCATGTGTATATTATATATATGTTATATTATAAGGTTAATAATAAATATAATAAAAACATAATAAAAGAAATAGAAAGAAAGTGGAAAGAAAGAGTGGAAGGCATGCAAAATTTAAAGAAAGAAAAGGAAAGAAAGAAAGAAGAAAAACTGATGGCACCTAGGGATTTCTAGATTTCCAACTTCAATTGGTTAGTCAATTTAATCCATTTTCTTGTAATTTTCATATTTTTGGAATTCCAATACTTAGAACCCGGCCCATGTTGAAATTTTAGTATTGTTCAAGATTTTAGATGTTGTCTTGTTGAATAGTTTAAGTATTAGGGATTAAATAGATAGATTTTTAAGTTAGAAGTGGAAAAGGACTAAATTGTGAAATTAATTATTGATTTTGAGCAATAGGGACTAAATTGTGAAAATTTTGAAATTTAGGGGTAGAATTGGAAAATAGGGAGCTAAATTTAGCTTAGAGTGAAATTAGTATAAAAATTTGAGTTTAAATGTGGAGGTTAAAATTAGTCTTGGTTTAGGGACTAAATTGAAGTTTAAGCAAATATAATGTAAAAATTGAAATTTAATTTGAAATTGAATTGTGTAGTATTAATGTATTTTAATTGTTTTATTCCATAGCTAACGTCGTATCAGAATCCTCGAGTAAAAAGGGGAAGGATAAAATCGACATCGAATAGCTCGGAATTCACTGTTTGTGTTTCTATAATCCGAATTAAATAGTAGATTTTGCATATTTAATTATTTTCATATGGTAAGCATTTGAGGTGAGTACTTTGGAACTTTGGGATTGAATTGAATTCATAGTGGATTTGAAATGGATTTATATTATAAAATATGTTGATTATATGAATATTGAATTGACTATATGTGATAATGTTTGTATATATGAAATTGAGACATTGGTTGTATTGAAAAGTGAAATGAAACCCTATTAACTGTTCAGGCTGAGTCGAATATAGCTGGTATACCATAGGATAGGAAGAGTTTAAGGATTTCTACAACTTCGAGTCGATGAAGCATTGGGTGCCAATTTGCTTCGGTTTAACCAATGAGACACTGGGACAGATACACGGATCCAACCAACACACTAGTTTGGCACCCAGTGCCTCATCGGATAAATCTAAAGTAATAACTGCGTCCAACGCTATATAAATTGACAAAGATGAGAAATGAAAAATAAAATGATGAAATGAGATGTGAATTGTGAAATGAAATCAAGTATTGATCAAAGAGTTGGATCATGCCATTGCATTAGTTGAGGTTAACAAATGCTATATAAAATGCCATTGATATGTGCTTGAACATGTGGAATTTAGTGAATGTAATAAAGAATGAGTAAATTTGTATTATTGATTTGAATCATAAGTGCATGATATTTCTCGTTGCATTCTCACGTTTTGATTACTTATATCAAGTTAAATTGTTTTGATTATAAAAATACTACTGAGTTATACTCAACGTGTGGTTTTGTTTTTCGTGCGCATGCTAGGTACTTTTCAAACCATCGTCGACTTAGCATCCAAATTCAATCCCGAGCTCAAGTGTGGTGATATTTCATTTTGAAATGGCATGTACCTAGGAAGTCTTTGGTTGATAGTTGGTTTGTTAATGTGATGTTATTTTGGTTTCTAGTGAAATGATGATCATATGTAAATATGGTAGTGAATGAGGCTATGTTAGTATAATAACTTAGCTTAATATTTTGGTATGTGTTAGTTTAATAGCTTAAGTAGCTAAGTGTTAGTCCAATTATGGTAAATTTTGGCATGAAGGAAAGCTTGAATGGTTGAATTGCTTTGCTAGTGTGTTGATGATATAAAATGTGGTACCAATGAGGGTACATTGGTTAGGCACTTAAGATGGATTTTTTTGGCTTGTTTTAAACATGCTTAATCATGTTTTGAACAGGTTAAATGGCCGGTAATTGAGTTACTTAGTGCCCAAGTGAGTAGGAAATGGTAAACTTGAGTTAAGGTACTTATAAGTGCACAAGGCTTGAGACACTGATCGTAGCTGTCGAGTCTTAAAATTTATAAAAAGGGAATGATCGAACCTGGAAACTAACTTTGACAACAACTTAAGGCAAGTGCACCTATCGAATAGTAGTATAGTTTAGGCAAGACCGGAATGTCGAACCTAAAGGAACTAAAAGTACTAATAATAACTTTCTTTTTATTATCTAGCCTAAAATAAGTGAAGTTCTTGTTTAATCTAATTTTAATTAACTACTAAGCTAAAGACGCAAAGACAAAAAGAATGAATTGGGGAAATATTGTTGGAAAAACTCAGTTGATTAAGATGATACCCTTAGGAAGAATCCACCTAGACTTCACTTGTTATCTAACACTGAACCAGACGATGTATTCACTTGACTTGATCCATAAGATTCCCTAATTTATATTAAACCCTCTCTCGAGGCGAATAACGTCTAACCCTAGGTTGATTAATTGAAATCTCTTTCTAATTAAAACCCCTAGAATCACATTAACTTGATCTATGGACTCCCATATTAGGTTTCACCCTAATCCGGCAAAATCTCGTCACCCTATCTCTAGGCGTGTGATCAACTCCGCTTAATTATGCTAGATCTACTCTTAAGCAGGGACTTTTGCTCCCCCACCTAAGCACATCATACTTGAATCAATATCCCGAAAATATTAACACAAGAATTAAACACACAATTAAGAACAAATCAAGTATTTATCATATAATTCAGAAAACAGTAACAAGATCAGTCTTAGGTTTCATCCCCTTCAGGTATCTGAAGGGTTTGGTTCATAACTATAAAAGAAAACATCTCAGAAGAAAAAATATAACAAAACATAAGAAATCCCTAAAACCCCTTGAAGGAATTGAAGGAGAGATCCGCCGTCTTGAGTAGAATTCCTACTTCTTGAGATGGATCAACTGGCTATCTTTGAGTGATTTCCACAAATCTGACCTTTTCGGCTCGGCTCCTTGGCCCAGCTAACCGCCTCGACAGAGGGCTTCTGTCAAACTTCCCTTTCAAGTTTCCCCCTTGGGTGTTTATATAGACTTTGAGATGCCTTACTTGGCCCCTAAGTATCTTAATTCAACTTGAATTCCTACTAGGGTGTTTGAATAGGCTCTGGAATGTGTTTCTTTGCCTCCAAGTATCCAAATCTGAGTAAAACTCCTTTCCTGTGACAGGGACACCCCCATGGCACATGCCCGTGTAAGTCGTGGCCAGGCCGTGTTCGAGGCTGTTGCATGAGGCACGACCGTGTGGTCTTGGGCCCAGGCTGTGTGGATTTCATGATATGGCCCATTTACTCTGTTTTGGGCCCGTTTTCTATTCTTTTCATCCTCTAGTGCTCTCCTGGGTATAAAACATGAAAACAAAGGATTAAGAGCACCAAATTACATAACTCAAGGGATAAATCATCCAAAAGTATGCTAAATGTGGGATTAAAATATGTTACTTTTACGGTTTATCAGACACAATCTGTCATATGATCGTGTGTCACACACGAGCAACACACATAGGCGTGTGCCCTGGG
The DNA here is from genome assembly GCA_025503065.1 of Gossypium bickii. Lineage (NCBI taxonomy): Eukaryota > Viridiplantae > Streptophyta > Magnoliopsida > Malvales > Malvaceae > Gossypium > Gossypium bickii. The sequence goes on along the minus strand of CP106711.1, from coordinate 45,587,013 downwards.
TGTGTTGAAAAATTATAACACCCCCTAACCCTTATCCGTCACTAGAACAGGGTTACGGAGCATTACCGAACTTTTCAGATCAAATATAATCATTAAACAAATCATTTAACATTCATTTAATAAATTAATCATATTGTCTCTTATTTAGACCCTCGAGGCCCTAAATATGTATTAGAAACAATTCAGGACTTATTCGGGTTCTCTGAGAATTTTTCCTGAAATTTTAAAATTTTTCCTAGGTGCAGGTGTAACACCCCATACCCGTATCCTATGTTCGAACAAGGTACGAGGCATTACCTAACTTAATAACATGCTTACAAACATTTTCAGGTTATGAAATTTCGTTCATATTTAAAACTTTTCAAACTTCATCTTGAAGACCCAAATATGGGCCTACGAGGCCCAAAACATACTTTAGAAATGGTTCGATACTAAACCAGGTGCTTTTAGAAAACTTTGGAAAAATTTCACTGAAAATAAGGGACACACGCCCGTGTGACAAGGGACACGCACATGTGGACAAACCATGTGGTCGAAAACGCTCATATCCCTGGTCGTGTGGATTTATTTTTAAATTCGAATCTACAAGGGTTTTCACATGGCCTAGCACACGCTCATGTCCATGGCCCGTGTCCCTCACACGGCCATGACACGCCCTTGTCTCCGCCGTGTGTTAAATCCTTGACATTCTATTTCTAACGTCAGCAACATTTTAGGGTCACATGGCCAAGGTACAAGCCCGTGTGCTAGACCGTGTCATCCATACGGTTGAGACACATGGCCGTGCCTTAGCCCATATGGTTACTACTGGGCATTCTGTTTTACTAAATTAAGGTGCAGGGGACACACGGCCGGACTACATGCCCATTAGGGCGGACCGTGTGAACAAAAACAAGGCTATTTACCAAGCCTTTTTTGCCATCCTTACTTGCACCAATATAAGCCACTTCATACATCTCACCATGCAAATTACACATTCATGAAAACGTCATCATACGCATATGATAATAACAAATATTAGCCATCATCCATGGCCTTATACAAAATGATCTATCAAATATCATAGGCCCACATTTGGAAAATTCAGCTATGACACTTAACAACATAATTAAATCTCCTATACATGCCACAACTCAACAAATTGAACTCAACAATACCCAAAGGGATAGCTTGAAAGTGTGATGGTATCTTTGGCGTTCTCCATCCTGAGCTAGCCTGAGGACATTATAAACATGGAAAATAAATAAAGTAAGCTATATAGCTTAGTAAGTTGGTATGTAAATAATAATAAAAAATTTAACATACTTTTAACAATCCTCATAATAAGTTCTCAAGATAATACAATCGTAATTGCACAAAGCTCCACTATTCACTTTTGAGCATATCAAGCTGTCTAAGCGAGTCATAGTCACTAAATTATTTATCTCTTGAGCTAAGGAACTCCAAATTTAGTTCTGCTAATTTTACATGAAACTAGAATCACATATCTCCTTACCACAAAATTTCCAGAATTTTTAGTTTAGCCAATAAGTACAATTTATTCTTTAAAGTTGTCCCTGTTCTGCTATCTGATAGTTTCGACCCTTCTTTACTAAGAATTAATTATCTCCTCGTACGAGACTCAGATGATGCTCTTGTTTGGTTCTCTTGAAAATAGATTCATTAATTTCAAACATATGATTTATAACTTGTAATTATTTTTATACTATTTTAAATGATTTTCCAAAGTCAAAATAGGGGATTCCGAAATCATCCTGACCATGTCCCACAAAAATTCAAACATCTCGTAATATGAAATTATTTTTCTTACACTGTTCTTCTATGTGAAACTAGGCTCAATAAGCTTTAATTTCATTTCTTATTCAACCTCTAATTATATTTCCAAAATTTTTGGTGATTTTTCAAAGTTATACAACTGCTGCTTTCCAAAACTGTTTTGTTCCTAATTTTACTCTTTCATGATAGCTTCGTATTAACATCCATTTAATCATACATAACACCAAAGCATATCCTTAACTAGCCATTCCAATAGCTAGTCATTATCAAATATTTACATGCCATCCATTTGCCCCTTTAACCTATACATCAACAACAAAACTGAAACTTATCATGTCTCAATGTAATTTGGCCTAAAAGCCTCACACATGATCATCAATCAAAATTTACCACCTATTTGTACGTCATAAGTATAGACCTATTGTCACAAGGTCATCACAAGATCATTTTCATAAGTATGACTTAGGGCTTGTTTGGCAATGCTTTTGAAAAGTGCTGTGGAAAAGTGTTTTTGAGAAGTGCTTTTGAAAAATTTGAGTGTTTGGTATTGCTGTCAGAAAGTGCTTTTGAGAAATAAAATGTCCATTTTAGACATGATATTATAAACTAACAAATATGTATTTAAATAATGTTCAAATTAGTTAATATTATGATATTTTAGCAAAAATATAAAAAATAATTTATTATAACTTATTGTTAATATTTTAATATATAATATTAATTTTAAATATTTATAAGTAATTAATATTAATTATTTATTAAATTTAATTAGAATATATAAACTATATTTAAATATAATAATTAAATATTTGTAATTAGATATTGACACAATTGTATTATTTTATTTTAAAAAGTATTTGAATATATAAATCATATTAGATATTAACATAACATAGAAAACATAAACCTAACAAATTAAAATATTACATATATTTAGATTAATGTTTCAAAAAGGGATAATATTTATATACCAAATATAAATACTAAAAATTTTACAATAGCATTTACAATTTAAAGTGAATTCATTAAATTAGAAGCTATAACATCTCTTGTTAATTCCATTTCAAAACCACTTGAATTATTTGATTCATCGTCATCATCACCATCATCATCGTCGTCGTCATCATCATCACTTTCTTGACCATGCGCATTTTCTAAATCAATAATATTCTCATGTGCCCAGTTAATATCTTCGTATTCCATAAAATCTTCATCATTTCGACTGACATGTTTTCGGATAAAATTATGCATCGTCACTGTAGAAACAACGACCATCGTTTGCTTTTCAAAACTATAACTTGGCATATCCCTTAAAATGGCCCCCCCTTTTTTTTTTCAAAACACCAAAAGTTTGTTCAATCACACTACGTAATCATGAATGTGAATGATTAAATATCTCTTGTTTACCAGATTCCGGTCTACCTCTACGAAAGTAAGGTAAATGATATCGCTGACCTCTATATGGTCCAAGATAACCTTTCATTTGAGGATATCCAGAATCAACAAGATAATATTTTTCTACATGTCATAATATAACAAACAATTAATTCAAGATTTTTTTTATAAAAATTATCAATTAAAGAACTTATACTTTATTATTTAAAAAATCACAAATAAATAAAATATCTAACCATTTGGTGGGTGCGGAAATTTGTATTTTGGATCTCGAATTGTATCAAGAAATATTCTAGTGTCATGTTCCGATCCTTCCCATCCAGCCATGATAAAGGTGAAACACATATTAAAATCACATATTTCCATAACATTTTGAGTCGGGATACCTTTTCTTCCAATATAGGGAATTTGTTCATTTGGTGGAAGAATAGCGACAATATGAGTACCATCAATTGCACCTATGCAATCCTAAACAAATAATCATATTAGTCTCATGCATATCTTTTTAGTCGACCAAAAATATTAAAATATAATAATATAAAATTAAATTTTAACCTTAAAATGTGGCATATATCTAGAATCATTATGTATTTGTTCGGGTATTTAGCTAAAAAAAGGATCTTGGGGTGCAATTAGATCAGCGGCCATCCTTGAAACTTTCTGTAACATCCTGAATTAATGTTGTGTGTTACGTATAATGTGCTAATTAGAGTGTTTAAGGGGTCCAGATCGAGCTCAGGATTGGGCCGAGGCCTTAGTTAAAAACCTTCTGCTTGGGCACTCTAGTGAAAAGCCAGTAGGATAGGGCTTAAAAGATGTTATCTATGTTTTAAGACACAAATGGGCTTGTGGCCCAGTGGCAAAGTGGCGCCACTTAGGGCCTTTGAGGTGGCGTGATAAGCAGTAAGGGAGGTCCAAGGTTCGAGTCGCATTACCCATCTATTTTAATTAATTTTGGGGTCAAGGGAGAGCAGAGTTGGAGTCAGTTAGAATGGTTGAAATTAGGAAGAATAATTGATGGATAATATGGATAATATAGATGATAATGTGGCAGATAAAGGAAAGAAGAGGTGGTGTTAACCATGTCACTTAAGGATGAGTGATCAGATGAAGATAAGGGAGAAAATTTAGGAATTATCTGCTGAGTGCAGTGTTGGCCGAATTTCCATCTCTTGGAGGGGTGCCGAAATTTCCCCTACTATTGGATTAGTTGTTAGTTATCAGGAAGGGCACTTTCGGTTTTTGATAGGTAAGTGCCGAAATTCTCTATAAATAGGGGGGTATCTCTTTAATTCCGGCATTTAAACCCTATGCTTTTAAAGCTTTTCTCTCATTCTCTGCCAAAGCTAAAATCCCTAAATCCCATTCTCTCATTTTCACTTTTATACAAAAGCCGAAACTCTTGATTTTAATTCTCTTCTCCATTCTTTTTCTATAAGCCAAATATTCATTGTTCTGTGCTTTTTCTCTTTTGCCGATCTCTTCACTAAAAGTCGAATCTACATAGATCTCTTTCTATCATCTTCTCTTTTTGATCTTTTCACAAGCCGAAATCTTTTAGGAGTAGCCGAATCTCCTGTGATAGGGTAAGTGCCGATCTTTTTCTCTTCACTTTCTCTTTCGGTTTTTGGAAGACAAAGCCGAAAAGCTAATGGTTTAATGGTTTTATGTATTCTCTTGTTGGGTGACATTCGGGAATTGAAGTAGATCTCTTAGATCTAATAGCCAGAAACGCTAGTCCCTGAATTTCATATCACTTTTCGGGAATTTCAAGATAAGGGATTCTCTTTAGGTTCTCGTTAGATTCAATATCGAAATCAAATTCTTAACCATATGTTATGATTAATAAGGCCTTTTTGATGGAATCAAATGTCGATCAGGAAAAGGAGGGGACTAGATCTGAAAACCCGATTCCTAAGTTTAAGAAGCGAGCAGTGTCAATAGTACGAGATTGGCAACCGGGTTGTGGACCGGCATCTGAACAACACCTTAGGCAGATAGCGGTTGTGTTGGCTACGAATAACATTGACTTAGAAAGCCTCGTTCTAACGGTAATCAGGTGTGTAGATCCCTAACACACTAATCAATCTGTATTAAATATATGTTATGGGCTAAAAGTCGGAAAAATGCTGTATAGTAATCTGTACTAAATATATGTTATGGGCTAAAAGCCGAAAAAAGGCTATATGGACAGTCGTAAAACCCGAAAAGGGTTAGGCAAAAGATTCCAGGCACGTAATTATAGAAATCTCTCTATGTGTATCGATATATATATATAGATGTCTGTTTTCTTAAAGATGGTATGATGTTTTCAATTTTTCATGTGTGTTTTCATGGGGTGGGACTATGATAATGAAGGGGAAGAGCATGATAGGTCACTTGGTGATCGGTGGTTAAACCACAAATTCAAATGTTAGGTCACATAGTGATTGGTGGCTATGCCACGTTTAATGATTCCTGTTTAATAGGAATAGGCAGTACGGCTGTCGTTATGGTATGTAGGGGATGGAGGGTTGATGGTAGAAATCCCCGAGGTGTGATGGTTGGTATGGGTTGGTGTGTAAAGGATGGAATTCTAGGATGGGTTGGGCCATTTAACATTCATCATTTAGTATGTATTTATGATTGTTGCCTTTATGTATGGGCTAGGGCTCATAATGTGTTTGTGGGCCTCAGGTCGTTGTGTGTTTCGAGATTTATACACTAAGTCTTGGTGACTCACCCCTTTCATTTTTCCTCTACTCTTTCAGATGAGTAGTAGATCGTGGACATGGGAGCCGAGACGGGCTCGAGGGGCCATCATGCCATTTAATTTCTTAAACTATTTTCGATTTTTCTTTAAGTTTGAATTTGGGAATACCTATGTAATAAGGCCCCATAGTTTATATCCAACTAAGTAGTTTTTAATATTTGCAACTTATGAAAATATGTCAAAGGTTTAATTATTCAAAATAATAATAATAATAATAATAATACAAGGTTTTCTTTTCAAATGTCACTTATTTATTCAATTATTGCCTAATTAATTTACGATTTCCAAAACCGATAAGGATCTATGTTTTCAACATCAAACCCGTAGCATACCAGATACGGTCGAAACGTATGGGCCGAGTTTGGGGTGTTACATTTTGGTATCAGAGCCCAGTTTAAAATAGGGCTGTGAAATGGGTCTAGTAATGTTTTGTATAGTTGATGTGGATTTGGAAAAAAATTCTGGAAGAAGATATGACCTTCGAGTCTACCGGCACCCAATCCACGCAGGTAAGTATTTTAAACTTTTGGATGTGATATGTATGTGGGCTTGATGGGCTTGATGGACGTAGACTAGTTAGGCATTGATGGACTATAGGCTTAGCTAAAACAACTCTTTAAATTCATAAGACTTAATCTATCCAAACAAACCCGTGAATGAGTCGATGGGTTAGGGTGTGGCAACAGGCATACGTATGTCTAGGATTAGATTCAGGGAGAGCTTAGTACTTAAGCAGTCCTAGCGACTCACCTCCTCTTCGCTGGAATCCTACCTGGTGCGTTGTGACTGTTCACCTTAGCCACGAGGATTTGTTGACGGGCCAGAATCTATAATTAAAGCCAGAAAGGGACCAGCCACCCTATTTCGCAAAATTACTAAAATATTTCCCCTGGTTTCGTAAAATTTCCAAAATACCCTGGATTTGTAAAACTACCAAAATTCATGAAATTACCGAAACGCCCCCAGTTGGCGAAATTACCAAAATACCCATGTTTTGCAAATTTACCCGAAAACCCTTAGATTTACCAAAGTACCTGGTTTACAAAATTATCAAAATTTGTGAAATTACCAAAATAACCTCATTTGGAAAAAAAAGAAAAAAAATTCCAAAATACCCCTGCTTTATAAAAAAAATACCTCTATTTCAAAAAATCACCAAGATACCCTATTTAGGAATTACGAAAAAAACTCTGTAGGATAAAATTACGAAAATACCCCTGGGTAGTGAAACGATGAGAAATACTCTTACTTGATGAACGTGAATTCATGGATGCTATTTGCATACTGATGTATGATGGTTGAATGTATGTGGTTCTTGGAACTAGGAGACAAACTTGAGACTGAAACCTGTAGATATAATTTCGAATTCGAAAGAACTACTCTTAAAACTACTTTCCATAAGATTGTTCGTGGTTAATCAGTGAAAGTAATTAATAATGCATAAAATTTCTAATCAGATAAACGCGAATCGGTAGAATGAGTACAAGGGGACGAGGACGCTCTAGATGCGAATACCGATGCGTACTCTATCATAGTATACTAAGTGTTTCTTTTGGCTTTAGAATTGGAGTTCGCAGCGAAAGCATAGTGGTGAGACTTGGGTAGTATGATTAATAGTTAGTTGGAAATTTCGAGGATGAAATTTCTTTAAGGGGGTAGAACTGTAACATCCTGAATTAATGGGCCTTTGCATTTGTTGTGTGTTACATATAATGTGCTAATTAGAGTGTTTAAGGGGTCCAGATCGGGCTCAGGATTGGGCCGAGGCCTTAGTTATAAACCTTCTGCTTGGGCACTCTAGTGAAAAGCCAGTAGGAGAGGGCTTAAAAGATGTCATTTGTGTTTTAAGACACAAATGGGCTTGTGGCCCAGTGGCAAAGTGGCGCCACTTAGGGCCTTTGAGGTGGCGTGATAAGCAGTAAGGGAGGTCCAAGGTTCGAGTCGCATTACCCATCTATTTTAATTAATTTTGGCGTCAAAGGAGAGTAGAGTTGGAGTCAGTTAGAATGCTTGAAATTAGGAAGAATAATTGATGGATAATATGGATAATATGGATGATAATGTGGCGGATAAAGGAAAGAAGTGGTGGTGTTATCCACATCACTTAAGGATGAGTGGTCAGATGAAGATAAGGGAGAAAATTTAGGAATTATCTGCTGAGTGCAGTGTTGGCCGAATTTCCATCTCTTAGAGGGGTGCCGAAATTTCCCCTACTATTGGATTAGTTGTTAGTTATAAGGAAGGGCACTTTCAGTTTTTGATAGGTAAGTGCCAAAATTCTCTATAAATAGGGGGTATCTCTTTAATTCCGTCATTTGAACCCCATTCTTTTAAAGCTTTTCTCTCATTCTCTTCCAAAGTCAAAATCCCTAAATCCCATTCTCTCATCTTCACTTTTATGCAAAAGCCGAAACTCTTGATTTTAATTCTCTTCTCCATTCTTTTTTTATAAGCCAAATATTCATTGTTCTGTGCTTTTTCTCTTTTGCCGATCTCTTCACTAAAAGTCGAATCTACATAAATCTCTTCCTATCATCTTCTCTTTTTGATCTTTTCAAAAGCTGAAATCTTCTAGTAGTACCCGAATCTCCTGTGATAGGGTAAGTGCTGATCTTTTCTCTTCACTTTCTCTTTCAGTTTTTGGAAGAGAAAGCCGAAAAGCTAATGGTTTAATGGTTTTATGTATTCTCTTGTTAGACGACATTCGGGAATTGAAGTAGATCTCTTAGATCTAAAAGCCGGAAACACTAGTCCCTGAATTTTATATCACTTTTCGGGAATTTCAAGGTAAGGGATTCTCTTTAGGTTCTCGTTAGATTCGATATCGAAATCACAATCTTAACCATATGTTTTGATTAATAAGGCCTTTTTGATGGAATCAAATGTCGATCAGGCAAAGGAGGGGACTAGATCTGAAAACCCGATTCCTAAGTTTAAGAAGCGAACAGTGTCAGCAGTACGAGATTGGCCACTGGGTTGTGGACAGGCTTCTGAACAACACCTTAGGCAGATAGCGGTTGTGTTGGCTACAGATAGCGTTGACTTAGAAAGTCTCGTTCTAACGGTAATCAGGTGTGTAGATCCCTAACACACTAATTAATCTGTATTAAATATATATTATGGGCTAAAAGCCGGAAAAATGTTGTATAGTAATCTATACTAAATACATGTTATGGGCTAAAAGCTGGAAAAAGGCTGTATGGACAGTTGTAAAACCCGAAAAGGGTTAGGCAAAGGATGCCAGGTATGTAATCATAGAAATCTCTCTATGTGTATCGATATATATATATATAGATGCCTGTTTTCTTAAAGATGGTATGATGTTTTCAATTTTTCATGTGTGTTTGCATGGGGTGGGATTATGATAATGAAGGGGAAGAGCATGATAGGTCACTTGGTGATCGGTGGTTAAACCACAAATTCAAATGTTAGGTCACATAGTGATTGGTGGCTATGCCACGTTTAATGATTCCTGTTTAATAGGAATAGGCAGTACGGCTGTCGTTATGGTGTGTAGTGGATGGAGGGTTGATTGTAGAAATCCCCGAGGTGTGATGGTTGGTACGGGTTGGTGTGTAGAGGATGGAATTCTAGGATGGGTTGGGCCATTTAACATTCAGCATTTAATATGTATTTATGATTGTTCCCTTTATGTATGGGCCAGGGCTCATAATGTGTTTGTAGGCCTCAGGTCGTTGTGTGTTTCGGGATTTATACACTGAGTCTTGGTGACTCACCCCTTTCATTTTTCCTCTACTCTTTCAGATGAGCAGTAGATCGTGGACATGGGAGCCGAGACGGGCTCGAGGGGCCATCATGCCATTTAATTTCTTAAACTATTTTCGGTTTTTCTTTAAGTTTGAATTTGGGAATACCTATGTAATAAGGCCCCATTGTTTATATCCAACTAAGTAGTTTTTAATATTTGCAACTTATGAAAATATGTCAAAAGTTTAATTATTCAAAATAATAATAATAATAATAATACAAGGTTTTCTTTTCAAATGTCACTTATTTATTCAATTATTGCTTAATTAATTTATGATTTCCAAAACCGATAAGGAACTATGTTTTCAACATCAACCTGTAGCATACCAGATCCGGTTGAAACGTATGGGCCGGGTTTGGGGTGTTACACTTTCTCAAGCACAATTACAAAGTATCGACTTATTATTGATCCAGACCTTTGAAATCTTTCTCGATATTGGGACACTTTTGCACCGGTGCCCAAGATGTATAAAAAAAATTCCCAACATTTCACTAGAAGATATGTTTCTTGAAGTTTGCAAGTTGTATCTTGTCTCCAAAACTTTCAAAAAACTTGTGAATAACATTTTAGGCATCCTAAAATTAATCATACAACGTGATTCGTGATCGTCAAGGATCTCTCGGATCCATGTCTCACCTAACTGTTTTGAATCCATGCATGGTTGCTTCAATATATACTTCTCGTAATATAATTGCATGGAAGAAGATGCAACAACAAATAATCGGTTAAAACATTCTATGCATTGTAAAATCTCTTTCTTTTCCCTTCCATCATCACTTTCATCACCGCTGTAATTCTCAACTATACCCATCACCTGTGAATAAATTTTATATCCAAAATCATATATAAACAACTATTGATAAAACTAATTTAGTATAAATAAGTGGAACATAAATTCAATATCCAAAGACCAAACATAAACAACTATTAATAAAACTAGATTACACATATATAAGTAGAACATAAATTCAATATCCAAAAACCAAACATAAACGACCATTGATAAAACTAGATTGCACATAAATAAGTAGAACATAAATTCAATATCCAAAAACCAAACATAAATAATTATTGATAAAACTAGTTTAGCATTGTTGTTTGGTCACATAATAGATATCTTTGAACCCTAGAAGATCAGAAAATTTTCAACTATCCCCCATTTCCGTGTTAAGCCACAAAGCTCTAATCTTGGGATTAATTGATAAAAACATAATTCGCTTGTCATTATTGAGCAATAATTTATGTGCCAAAAAGTATAGCGGACTAGCTTCTGGAACTTCTTCTGACATGCTGTCAAGCACTTTGACTGCTTGTGGAATACCATATGGATCCATAACAGGAGTCAAACTAGATATGGCTTGACTCATATTTTCAGCTGCATTGCGTAATTTTTCTATTTGACTGGACAATCTTGCAGCCCCTCCAATTTTCTTTGAGAATTTCTTTCTTCCAGTTTTAAAATGTGAACTTGATATCTCAGGGTTTTTTTTTCTTTATTGACTGTTTCCATAAATTTGAACATCATTTAAAATTTGAACATCATTTCTCACATTTTCTTTTTCATTCTCTTCAGGTATTTCATTGTTAACATCCTCAAAAAAATCACTACGGAGTGTACTAGAAGAAGGTGCCCATGCTTTATCACCTGTTGCAACTTTCCCCATAAACATTTGGTCCAACTTCCCTTCGAATTCAGGATCAATGCCCAATGTTCTAAATTTTTGAGCTTCAGGCACAACCTACATATAAAATGATAGTTTAATAATAGTAATTATCAATAACCTCATAAATAGGAAAAAAATATTCAGAATTATTAATGTACCTTTTGCCTACTCTCCCACCAATCATTCGATGCATCAACGGTTCTTTTTATAGGATTCCACCCTAGACCAGTATCTTCGCCTTTAAGTTTCTTCCAAGCTTTCCATTTTTTTTTAGGGCAACCTACCTATTTTTAAGTTGTCTTTGTGAAAAAGCCTTGCCCGTTTCTTTCTCAAAGTTGGTCATTATTTTCAACCATCCATCTTTTGTGAAATGAGTACCAGGCCTATTGCCTTTCAATATCTCTTTAATACAAATATCACAAAATATTTCTGTCAATCTCTTATCCCACAGTGCTTTCACTTTTTCACCACTAACTTCAACTGCCGAGGTATTCATCTATTGTGTATACAAACAGATTCGTTTCAGCCAGTAAAGCAATCAAGATAATCAAATGTCACATAAGTATATTTGTTTACATGTGTATCAAAATATTTTCCTCTAATATTAATTTTACCAAAAATGGACCCGACAGTAAATGTTATATGTCTTTATTATATTCCCACTGTCCAATGAAACTTCAAAAATTAGCCTAACAGTAATAACATGGCTAGTTCCCAAATGCCATCAATTTTTATACTTAAAATTTGGGTATTCACTATAACATGTGACCATGTCAGCTAAAGCAAAAAAAACTTACAATCATAGAGAGTGGCTAAGCCTATAAAGACAGATTCTTTTTCTATTTTATTCATTTTTTTCAATTTCTTTTGGCTTTACTTTATTTTGTCATTCTACAACAATCCTCAAAATCCAGCCTTTTCCAGCAATTACTCAATTTCTAATATCCTTCAAATTTCCCTCTTTTTAAATTTCTTTTTTCAAGCTGCCATTGTCTATAGAGGTAAAGTTCATTTCTTTAGGAAAAAAGATAAATAGAATTGATACATCAATGTTAACTGCATCCAACTACTGTCCCCAAATCTTGTATCAACAAAAAGCCATAACAAAAGTGAGAAAGATAAAAGACCGAGCAAATCAGGAAAGAAACATAACATCACTAGTAGCAGTGAAGAAGAATTGCATTAGGAATCAAAGTCAGACTATTCAGAATCCAAGGCAGAAGCAACGAAAGAACAAGCTAAGCTATGATAAGAAATGACTTGCATGTACAAAATTGGCAACTTGGAGGTGAGGATGTAGTGTTGGTTTTATCT